>CM070724.1:18212119-19595774 GCA_036346275.1 Otatea glauca
TTTCAACCATGTTGTTCATAACATTTGCTCCAAGTTAAAGTTTTGTGGAAAAGAACCTCACCAAGCGCATAAGATAGAAAAGACTCTATCTACTATGCTTCCGGCAGATCGTGTATTGCAGCAGAAGAATACCGTGCTCAAAACTACTAGGTTTATTCTCGATTGATTCATACATTGACTAAGGTCAAAACATGATGAACTTCTTTGAAGAATCATCATAAGCGTCTGTTGGTGCTAAACCTTTACCCGAGGTCCACAATGTACAAAGATCAATCTAAGAATAAAAGAATTTGGAGGATCTACCTCGTAATCCAAAGAAACCCGTGGTAAGTGCAACCACAACCGTAGCGAAAACATAATGCAAGAGGAAAAGGTAATGTGAAGCCATCAAATGACAACAAGCGTTGTCACAAGTGTGGCGATATTTCACATTTTGCCAACAAGTGTCGTACTTCAAGCACTTGGTTGATCTGCACTAGAAATACCTTAAGGAAGCAAAACTAGCACCGTAAAAGAACTATGAAGCACATTTCAATCTTTCTCGAGGTCGCCTCCAGGTTGGTTGCTCTCGAACATCCCTCTTTACCTCAACAAGAGAATCTCCCATCCACGGATGACATGCTCATAGAATATGCTTCTAATGACATGTTTGGAGACATCGACTGGCGATTCTGATGATGATGGTTTTTATTTTGTTTTGTTGTAATTTTAAACAGCCCTACAAACTTATTTGAGTTGTATTAACTTCCTTGTAATTAGGAGTTATACAAACTCTTCTATATTGTAATATCACTTTTTATGTTTGATGTTTTAATATAGAATATAATGTATGTACTTCTATATGTTGAATAAAGAATTTTATTTCTTCTTTCACTATAGATGCCTCATGAAGTCAATCACGGAGGAGGAATTATGCCTTGTGGATAGTTGCACCACAAACTCTATACTTAGAGAGATCAAATATTTCCAAACTCTTAAGAAAAGAGAAGGAAATGTTTTGACCATCGCCGGATGTGATGCGTTGATAGTTGGTTCGGTCGAGCCACTATCTCTCTTCCAATGGGTAAAATTATAATCGAGGATGCTTTATTGTATCCCGATTCAACTCGCACCCTACTAAGTTATTGAGACATCCGTAAGAATGGGATTCATGTTGAAACCCATATAGAGAATAAAGAGGAATTTCTTCTCTTTACTAAACTTACTGGATCTGGCAAACACATATGTGAGAAAATTCCATCACTCGAATGTGGATTGTACTTCACATACATTAAGCCCATTGCAAAAGTTGCATATAAAGTAATCTTTCAAAATGTCGATGCATTCCAAACTTAGCATGATCGACTTGGGCACCCCGTATAGGGATGATGAGAAAGATTATTACCAATTCTATTAGTCATGCTTTGAGTAATCGCAAAATTTCCTCAATCTTTTGATTTTATGTGCACATCTTGTGCCATCGGGAAATTGATTTTAAGACCATCTCCTCTTAAAATTATTGCGTAACCACTTAAGTTCCTTGAACGTATTCAAGGTGACATTTGTGAACCAATTTCACCACCTTCGGACCATTCAAGTATTTCATGGTTTTGATTGACACATCTACTCGATGGTCTCACGTGTGTCTTCTATCCACACGTAACCATGCATTTGCCAAGATAATGTCTCAACTTATCAAGTTGAAGGCTCATTATCCTGAACATCGAATTCAATCAATTCGCATGGACAATGCTGCAGAATTTACTTCTCAAGCCTTCGATGATTATTGCATAGCTTTGGGAATCCAAGTTCAACACTCTGTACCATATGTCCATACTCAGAATGGTTTGGCTGAATCCTTGATTAAAAGAATCAAACTCATTGCTAGACCAATCTTATTGAATTGTAATTTACCTACGTCATGTTGGGGTCATGCAGTCCTACACACTGCTGATCTAATACAACTACGACCAACTGCATATCATGAATCTTCTCCCATGCGGTTAGTACGTGGAAATCCTCCAAATATTTCCCATTTGCGTAAATTTGGGCTGCCGTGTACATACCCATCTCACCACCTCGCAGTACCATTATGGGTGCACACAGAAACCTGGGATCTACGTGGGATATCATTCTCCGTCGATCATTAAGCATTTAGAACCTCTTACAGGGATCTATTTATTGCCGATATGTTGATTCTATATTTAATGAAGATCATTTTCCTGCATTGGGGGAGACTTCAAGTACCAAAGAATGCCAGAAATTGATTGGAATGCACAAAGCATTTAATTGATCCACGTACTACATCAATCGAACAACAAATTCAAAATTATTGATTTGCAAAACATTGCAAATAATATGCTAGATGCATTCATCAATTACAAAGGTGTTACAAAATCTTTGAATCCTACCATTAATGTACCAGAAAGAGTGAAGGTACCAATCAAAACCACTCATCCCCTGACTAGCAAAAGAGGGGAGAAGTATACCAAGAACAGATTCTACTTTTTCTAAGTAAGAGAAAGCAAAGGATCGCATCCCAAACTATGGTTAGAAAACAACAGTTGGAACATTCTGTTCCACAATCTAGCTCTCAAGCGCAAGTGAATTTATGCACTGAGGCTGGAACATCGGAATATCCTAGATTGATCATATTGGGAAATAATGATGAATCTTTAAGGATAAATGAAATTGCCATCAATTTTATTGATACTGGAGAGTCTTTTGATCGACGAGCTACATTTATTGACACTTATTTTTCTGAACAAATTGCTGAAACCTTTGATCCAGATCCTAAATCCATGGTAGAGTGCAGACGACGCTCAGATTGGATCAAATGGAAAGAAGCAATTGAAACAGAAATATCCTCACTTTATAAAAGAGAAGTTTTCTTGGCAGTAATACCCACACCTCCTAGTATCTTCCCTGTGGGATACAAGTTGGTTTTCGTCTGGAAACGGAATGAAAACAATGAGGTTGTGAGATATAAAGCAAGGCTTGTAGCACAAGGTTTTACGCAAAGGCCTGGCATCGATTTCAATGAGACATATTCTCCTGTAATGAGTGGCATAACTTTCCGATATCTTATATCTTTGGCGTACCAAATTGTCTATCTATGCAGTTGATGGACGAGTAACTTGATATTTGTATGGGTCATTGATTCGATATATACATGAAGGTTCCAGAAGGAATTGGTATACCAAATCCTCAGGCAAATCGCAACATGTATTGTATAAAATTGCAAAAGTCATTATATGGATTAAAGCAATCGGGCCGAATGTGGTACAATCGGTTAAGTGAATTCCTTAAACTTAAGGGATACACTAATAATGATGATTGCCCATGTGTTTTCATTAAGAAATCCTCCAAAGGATTCTCAGATCATTTTCAGTATGTTGATGATCTCAACATCATTGGTAATGAAGCGGATATTAATGAAGCACGCCATCATTTAAAGACGGAGTTTGAAATGAAGGATTTGGGTCAAACCAAATATTGCTTATGTTTACAACTTGAGCATTTACCTTCGTGAATTTTTATACATCAAGCGTACTTATATCCAAAAAATATTGGAGAAATTCAATATGAATAAATCTTATTCATCAAAACCCCTTTGGTGGTTCGATCTCTAGACATAAAGAAAGATCCATTCAAACCTAAATAGGATGGAGAAGATATTTTGGGTCCTACTATTCCATATCTCAAGTGCCATAGGAGCACTCATGTATCTTGCAAACCGCACTCAAATTTGATATCGATTTGCGCTTAATCACCGGCAAGATACAAGGTCGCTCCTACTAAACGCCATTGATCGGGAGTTAAGAATATCTTTCGATATCTTAATGGCACAAGAGATCTTGGTCTTTACTTCTTGGAGCCATGATCCAATATTATTGGGTTACACGACATCGTTATCTATCCGATCCTCATAATGCCGGATCATAAACAGTTTTATATTTTACAAAGTGGTACAAACCATTTCTTGAAGTCTTCAAAGGAACTCTAGTGGCTACATCCACTAATCATTCGAAATAATTGCATTATATGAGGCATCACGTGAATGCGTGTGGCTTCGCAGAATGATTAACCACATCTTAAAATCATGTGGTCTTGGTTCCCTGGAATCACTAACTATTATCTATGAGATAAAGTTCAGATGGAAACAGGTTACACTAAGAGCAACATCACTAAGCATATTGCTCCTAAGTTGTTTTATCCCCACGAATTGCAAAAGAATGGGGAGATAAACATCTGCAAACTAAATCTTGTGATAATCTTGCCGATTTATTTACCAAGTCTCTACCTTATTCTCTTTTCCACAAATGTGTTGAAAGAATAGGTATGAGAAGATTTAAAGATTTGCAGGGGTCAGGGGGAGACTCTCTTTGATCAATAACCTTATTTCACATCATATTGTACTCTTTTCTATTATGAGGTTTTTTCTTGAAAAAGGGTTTCCTCATTTAAAGTTTTTAACGAGGCAATATCACCACAAGTTTATATATTTTATCATCTATTTTTCCCATAAGGGTTTTTGCAAGGTGATAAGCTGGATATATATCATGATTTCTCCTTATTTTTCCTATATGGTTTTGAGGAGTTTTTCTCATGATAAAACACATATTTTCCTCATATTTTTCCTACAGGGTTTTTAGAAGAGCTTACAAGATATATACAAGTGAAGGAATTGATCAAGGGAAGTGTTACGAAATTAACTCATGTAAATCATGTGATCAATTGCCAAAAGATGTCTATTTGAAAAGATGTCTTTTCCCAAGAGACCTCAATCTTGTGTATATATATATATATATATATATATATGTGTGTGTGATCAAACACTAATGAGAATGAATCATTAGCAATCTCTCTCAATTGCTTGTCTCTCTTAATTCTCTACATTTAACAGCAATAATGTACTTCACGCAAAGCAAATTCAACTGCAACTCTTTTTCTAAGAAAACCGGTCAGTCACCATTACCAATTGGGAAAAAAATGTTGTGGTAATGAACATTTGAACACCATACAGTTCCTCTTGCACCAATGCTCATCATATATCCTAATCGTCCATCAGGACATAGATCACGAGCTCATATGCTAACAAACACCTTCCATGTACTTATGTAGGAATTCAACGTACGAACAGTACTATAAAAATGCAAGTGGTAGCAACATTCTGCACAGGTGACAAACAGTGTACTATAATACAGGCTGTATCGACTCAATAAACAGTGTGTATATATTTTGAGCAACTTGATTGACAAAATTGCTATGTTACACAACCCATGACCAGAGATGAGAATCCAAGCATCTCACTTCTCTTTTAAATTACCTCCGTCTTCCCGGTAGATAGAAATTACCAAGACGTAGATTCTATCGCCATCTATACATGAGTATCACTCTTCATTTGGTGGAATAAACAATCCGCCCCCACTCTATTATATGTGTATTTACCAACTACATCCAAGTATCCAACACCCCCTTTCTCCCTTCTCAAGTATACACATGCCTTATCTATAACTCGAGCTCAAGCCGAGCCGCCTTTTTTACTTCAAAATAACGACAAATCGACTTTAGACTCAGTAGCATTTATGAAAGAATGGTATAACATGAATGGAACATTGACATGAGTGGATATCATGATGTCCGTAGGAGATCAGGATCTTGCAGGCATTCTTGGGGATTGGCATAGAAGTAGTCCTCTTCCTTGGGTCTGTCAGAAATCACAGTCCTCTTTGAAGCTAATCCCATCCTGTTTGCATGGGCAGCCTTGAGCAATGAAGAGAACTCATCCCATCGCAAAGAACCACTGTTATACTGATCTACTAGCTCGACAATAAGTTTTCGATCTAGCGAGATTGTCTTCCTGAAACCCATGTACCTGCATGCAGCAAGTGACAGAAGACATGTAATTACCATATCTGGTTAAGTGCAAAACTTTGCAGAAAAGCATATCATGATATCTACCCTACAACTATCAGTGAGGATTGACCCATAACAAACACCGGATGTAGAATTTTGCAAAGGCAATTATATCAAAATCTCTGTCATAATGTGCTGTATGACCAACTGGAATGCATACCTGCGATGACCCTCAACAACTTTAGCCATATTGCCATCATATGTCGGAACAAATATATCACTCTCTAAAGAAACCAAGTAATCCAGCGCTGCCATTTGTGACGAATGGTTCTGGAAGAACATTAGATCAGAAGGTTCCAAAAGTGTCTCTTTTCTCACCTATACATCATTGTTAAAGCAAAAACGAATCAGCAAGGAAAACGAGAAGAGGTAAGAAATGGTCGTATAACACAAGTGTGACTCTAGAGCATGATTATCACGGTGCCCCGCCAAGGTGAGTCGCCTCCGAGGCGCCTGGACGCTTAGGCGCATAGGCACCCACCTAGGCGATAGCTAGACGACCGAACTAACAGATCACAGAGTTTTATACACAAAGGATCCTTACATAGCTGTAAAAGTTAACCTCATAGATCCTAAATGTATCAACGTTAGAAAAAATAAAAAGCAGAAACGATGGAGCATGGGCAGCTCGGCTGGTCCAACCCAAACAGCCCAAGCAGCTCATCCTGATGCCCTTCTCCTAACTAGTCCATCTCTCTCCTAACCTCCTTCTCCATCGCTTGACTCATCCCGCTTCCGCCGCCCCCATTCCACCTCTACTCCTCCCGACATCTCATCTCCTCCAGCTCCAGCAGCTGCCGTCTCCACTTCTCCCACCGCCTTGTTCCTCCTCCGCATCGCTGACCGCCACGGCCTCCGCGACAGTACCTAGCGGCATGCCCTAGTGGCGACGGCATCCTCTAGTGGTGATGAAGGCCATGCTTATCACGACACCACGATGGGCTGGAGGCGACGGAGGTAGAGGCGACGGAGGCGGATGGCCTGGAGGTGAAGGAGGTGGCGGCAAGCTGGTGACAGAGGTGGACAGCCTAAGGCTTATTGGATCTACGGGAGACAGGTCGCGGTGGGCTGGAGGGCGGAGGCGACGGGCGGCGGCGGAGGTCCTCGAGAGTCTTCACACGCTAGGGTTTTACCCGACTCCCTCTGCTCTACCCTTACTCTTTAACCAGCGCCTCATGTCGCCTCGGCGCATGCCCGGCCGCCTCAACTGTGACTCTTGGGACGACTAGGCGGTCGCTGATGACTCTGGCGAGCGCCCCGACCCGACCGGGATGCCTAGGTGACGCCGTGATAACAGTGCTCTAGAGGTTTAACATAGTCCATTGTGTCCATACCACATTCGGGTAAGCTGAAGTGAGAGCAGCCATTCTGCGCTTTCCACCATATATTTCTCCAGCCGCAATGTATATTTGCATAGTTCTATCGATGTCCAACGCTCTGAGGACAAGAGCAGTCTCCTCTGGCGTCAATGGGCAAAGGCCATCTTTTCTTTTCAAGTCTGAGTTAATGATTTTCTCTTTCCACCAAGGATAAGCATACCTGAGGAAAAGAGTAGTTTGAAAACTGTTGTCAAAAGAGTATGTCTAGTTGACAGGTTTTAATGCCCCACTCTACAAACAAGAATTAACCAAAGAAATACAACCATAGGTTTAAAATATAATTTCAAAATATTCACCTCATTCTTGTGAGCTCTTCTGCCTCTTCATTACTGCAACCTTGTGTACAGCCAGAGAAAGCCAGCATATCGATTTCATAACGTAAATGAAGAACCAAGAAAGGACCATTTTGGCGAAGTATCCTAATTACTTGCTTGCCCAACTCTTCTATTTGCGAAGTAAATCTCAGAGAGGCATAATTTACTCGGCATCGCAGTTTCTGAATCTCCATAGGTAAACCGTTATTTGCCAGCCTGGCATCAGTTCTATTCAAATGGAGAACCTTGTACTTCCGAATCAATGGAAGAATCTGGTTCAGATTTAATCAACTATTAGCTTATTGGATAAACGCTGTGATCCAAAGCAGCCTTAATATAATGTAAGATGAAAATTACTTGATTATGGTAATAGGAGATATCAGACCAACTGATAGGTGGCATTGAGTGGAACATCCCAAGTTCGACTCTTCGCTTTACCCTTGGGGGCAGTTCTCTCAGTATGCGAACTTCATCTCGTAAAGAGGTTATAAAGTGTTCAACATCAAATATATCTTGGAACTCACTGCAATACAGAATGGATCACTCACAAGCACAAAACCCATTAATAGCTCAAAAATAAATTAGGCAAAGGAAGTTAATATCAAGGTGCCAAACCGCACCTTGGATCATTCCAAAATGAAGTCTTATCCAACTCTGGCACGATCAAAGTGACATTCAAATATCTTGCGATTACAACCATGTCACATATCTGATGAAACAAAAAGTAGAGAGGGAAGAAACCGATGTTAAGAATTGAAAGTTGTAAAGCACATTCCTGAAGAAATTTCATGAATAGAGAATAGATGTTTTCCAATACTTACTGCAGCTCGCATTTGGTTAAGCCCACCATTGCACGAAACCATCAAATAACCATTGTTCCTATAGATTCCTGGATGACAATGACAACAACAAAACATCAGTGGCAAACTCAAATATAGCACACGCATTACATACCGTAGGCAAAATGTAATGGTAATAAATAAAGTATTACTCCTCCGGTTCACAAAAACTTGTTAGTTTGGGATACGCAGTCAAACTTTTGAAACTTTAGCTATCTATATCTTTTTAAATGCATGAAAATCATATGTGTAGATTAGTCTCAAACGCACTTTCATAATATTATAATTCTATTGGATTTTTAAATATATTACAACAGAAATTAATGGTCAAAGTTGAGTTTTAAGGACCGTGTCGATGTCCAAAACAACAACTATTTGTGACCTGGAGGAGTAGTATTGTAGTGATGTATGTTGAATATTTGTGTGGAAACAGGAAAATGGAGCATACTTTATGCCTTTACCTGTTTGCCACCACTCGCTCGGTCATGTAAGTACTATTTTCCATGTGGGGAAGCATATAATTATCAATCAAAATACAGTGCACAAACATGAACATTGGTGTTAGAATGAAAATCAATAGGATTCTCATTTGTTGAATTACCTAATAATTGAACAAACCGAGAGTTAATTTACAAATTGTAAATGCTAGAAAAGGTCCAACAGAGGGGAAACTTGCTACAGTTACCCAAAAGCTGCTGGGCATTTCCTTTGCTATCCATGTGAATAATGATAGGCAATTATGCACGACAAAAACATCAATTAAGAGTCACGAATGATTGCCACCCATCCAAGCATATGCAACCCACCTAAAAAGTATCATCCTAACATGGAAATAACCCAAAACACAAATCTCATGTGCAGACTACAACGACCAGAAGGAAAATTCCTGACCTACCAACCGAAAGGAGATCCCACATTGCCCAATATTACACGATGATGTGCAAACGACATTACCACACCATCCAACCTAAACTCCAAATGGATTTACTGATTCAAGAACGTGAAAAAGATGAAAAGGTGTGCCCACATTAACAAATTATCCACAGCACACTGCAGACGACACTACCACAAAATGAAATCCGCATGACCCAAGCTAAATTACGCACATTTACAACCAATTCAAGCACACGAAAATGACTGAAATCTACACCAACCGCTAGTCATTTTCATCCAAGTTTGAGCAAATCTACGTCGGTGCTTTGGAAGGATCTACCAACATGCAGACCGGCTGTCAATGTCCTGGGAACAGCATTGTCCAAATACAGAGCAGTTTCACACAGGCGAACGAAAGCGAGAAAGCGACCAAACCAGCAAACTCACTTTTGGGAGGCAACGCGGCCTTCTCCACGATGGGCTCCGGCGACGCCGGCCGCGCGCCGGCAAGGGCGGCCGCCTCCTCGGGCGCCGTGAGGCAAGACGGCCAGCCCTTGAGCACGCGGGGGCCCCACGTGTCCCCGACGGCGGTAAGCTGCACGACGCACGTCCACAGCAGCACCGTCGTGGTGGCACGCACCATCCACAGCTTCATCCGCGACCGCGCCGCCGTGGACGACCGAGGGCACCTGAGCTTCTCGCCGCCAACGCCGGCCGCCTTACCCCCCAGGACCGCCTTCCACCCCATCGATCATGGACCAACGGAGCCCAGGAGCCAAGAACCTACGCGGCGACCATCCAAACCCCACACCTCAAATCCACCACCAACTCCAAGAACACGCCGCCTTGCTCCCACCCAATGCAGCACCAAACCCGCCCCTCCTGGCCTCGCTCCACCGCCGCTCAGGACGCCGCCACCTTCGCGACAGCTACGCGCGCGGCCACCCAAGAACTCCTCCCAACCTCAAGAAACCGGACCTCACCGCCAACCCAACGCCTTCCTTGCCCGAACCGCGCAGCGACCAACCGCCCGAAGCGCCGCGCCTTATCGCCTCCTCCCTAGCTTGAACGGCCAAATCTGGCCGGCGCCCAAGAACCGCCTGTAGGTGCAGCGGGGCACCGGGCACACAAAACAAGCCGCGTTCTTCCAAGATCGCGATGCAGCCTCGCCGCCGGAGACGAGCAGGCCGGGTAGGCGGAGTGGATCTCGTGGGGAGAGGAAGGGAGGGCAACGATTTGCGGGGACGCGTAGTTATTTTTGGCTCGCGGCGTCGGTGGTAGTGACGCACAGGCACAGTTGCACACACTCCTCTCCTCTTCTCTCGCGTTAGGGTGTGCGTAGCAATATTAATGCCCACGCTGCGTGTCGTAATCTACGTGGAGGGAAACGGTAGGTGGCACTGGGAGGTGTACACAGGAGGGAGGTAACCACGTGGAGGGACCTGGTTGCGGCAGCGCGGAATCTCAGAGATGACGGACGGCCAGGATTGGCTGGTGGGGTGGTATTTCCCGTGATTATGCCGCCGCGGAACGCCGTTGCAACCTTACGACCCACTCCGCTTGTGCTCCTGTGCGCTGTGCATGACCTAATTTTTTCGTCTTTCTGTTGTTCACATGTTGTTGTATGCTTCTTTTCTTGGTTTAGATTTTTTTTGTTCAGTTATTGGAATTATCTAACTTGTTTGTGTTGAAACTTGAATAGCTGTCGATAGAAGTAAATTTTACAAAACTACCTTTCTTTTACAAATTATCGTAAAACTACTGATTTTAGTTTTATTTCACAAAACTACTGATTTTAGAAAAGAACTTATTTCACAAAACTACAAGTTTCGTGTACAAATTATCAGATCTATTTCATAAAATTACAGATTTTAGGAGAACTTGTATCATAAAACTACATTTTTAAAGAACTTTTATCACAAAAATACGTGTTTTAGAATTGGATGTTTATTGTAACAGTTCGATATTGTGAGCCCACGTGGCGGTCTCATATGCTCTCATTTCCTATTTCACTCGCGCAGTAAGGTTGTCATGTGGGTTCAGATCACGGACCAGTTATAAGAAACGGTTAATTCTAAATCTTGTAGTTTTGTGATACATGTTCTTCTAAAATCAGAGTTTTATGAAATAGAAGCTAAAATCAGTAGTTTTCTCATAATTTGTATAAGAAACCTGTAATTTTGTGAAACAAGTTGTTCTAAAATCAGTAGTTTTGTGAAATAGAAGTTAAAATCAGTAGTTTTCGATAGCTTGTAAAAAACACGTAGTTTTGTGAAATTTAATCTAAATGTTTCGGACAATTACTCATATGTACTATCATATTTTGTTTTTTTCTCATGTAGAGATCGTCATTGATGGAATCTCGGACAATTAGGCCCTGCTCATTTCAATTTTGTTTAAAAATGAATTATTTGTCGAACGAAAGGATTCTAGATGCCTTTTTCTATAATCAGAAGGTGCACGCTACATAGAATCAGAATCCAAATAGAACCTGATTCTCGCCAGCTTAGTTCGGAACCTAGAAGTTGTAGTCGGCCCGATCTGATTCTTCCATAATCAAAAGTAGCTTCTCTCATAATTTAGAATCCATAATTTAAAAGTTGAAACGAACTAGACCTTAGTGGTAGCATGGAGAAATTGACCGCCCAGTTTGAATAGACTACAGTCCTCCGCGTACACACCATGTGTGAGAATTGAGCAAATAGCAAATAGCCATAAACCTTTTTTTTCTATTTTACAAAAGGATCATGCAGATTTCACGTTATGGATCAACTAAAAGCCCGATACAACGAGATTGAAATAATTATATCCCTTATAGAAAATAAGTTTAGAGATGGGAGTAGTAGTGAGTGCATATAATCTCTACTACTTCTAATTAGGAGTCATGGCGTTGGTTCGCTCTCTTAGAGTATCCGATTCGTTGGATCCGACATGAATGATCGAGATAGAAAAGGATTTAATCATATCTTAGATGAAAGGATTTTATCATATCTTTTTGAATAGAAATATTATTTTAGCATATCTCTATTGACATGTTCTTACTATAGAAGGATGTTATTTATATATCTTATAAATAGAAGGATTTTCTCATCATGTCCTGTATGGATAGAAGGATATACTCACCATATCCCATAATACGATAATTCTATCTCATCATATCTGGAAATGCATAGATTAAAAGGAAAGAATCACGCAACCAAATCACGTGCCAATCACGAAGATGTCGGGGAGACATGGCTTCCATCTGCCTGTGTACGCTGCCTTATGCTTTCATCTACTTCCTATTAGAGGGCACCCACTCTCATCTCCAGGAGGATAGGCCGGTCGTTAGTGGAGATACACGCAGGAAGAGAAGAGAAGAGAAAGGCTGCGTGCAAGAAGCAAGAAGATTTTCTGCAATAGGAAGTCAATAACATTCTCCTCCTTCAATGGTAAGGATTGATATCTCTCTACTAATTCTAATTAAGAGTTGGTGGCGATCGTCCATTCTCCTTCAGAGTACTTGATTCGTTGGATCTAACATGAACGGTTGAGATGGAAGAGGATTTAACCCGATAGTCAAATCTCTTCGGAGGAATAAACTTTTCCTACTATTGAAACATAACTAAAGTTAGTATTCTTTGCAAATAAATTTATTATCGCAAATTAAGTTTTCGTTGCAACGTACGGACACATGACTAGTACATACATGATGTACAACTAGGCTAGTTATTAGTCATAACGGACCCGGGGGGGCAAGTAAACAACTTGAAAATTCAACCAATCCGAATTTGGTTCGACCATTTTTGCGGCACCAGTTTCACCTCAAAACCTTTTCTAGATGGTTTAGGCAGGTTGTGCTCAGGTCAACTACTACCTGAGTACATCGACATACGATGACATATGTGTTGACCATGACAAAAGACATCGCATTGGCATGTAGCAATAGCATATCCATGTACATGCAGTAGATAGTTTTATTGGCCTGGATGCAATCGGTAGCATAACCGGGTGCCCTGCTTTATACGCTTCGCATGGACGTCCGCGTTGGCCGGTGCTTTAAGGCGAAGACAGTCCAAATTCTAAAGAAGGTAAAGAAGATAATACCGTGACAGATCATAATGTGTGCGTAACAAATAAAGTAGCAATAGTGGTGTTAGTGAAACCGGATGTAATCATTACCTTAATATACTTCCTCTCATCATAAATAGTTGTTGTTTTAGATATAGGTGCGATTAAACTTTTAAAACTTTAATTGCTAATATATTTTTAAATATTTAAATTGGACACATAAAAATCATATGTGTATATTTATCTCGGAATGTACTTTCATAATATTATAATTTTATTCGATTTTATAAATGTATTATAAAAAAAATTAGTGGTCAAAGCTATATTTTAGAAACCGTGTCAATTCCAAAAGAACAACTATTTCTGACCGAAGAAAGCATATCCTCGTGATTTTGTTAATCATTTCCCCTCAAATGGTTGCGTTCTTAAAGTGCACGCGCCTGCAACGACCTCATCGATCGAGCAAGGAATGTTCTTGGGATTTTTTTTAGCTGTTGTGCTCTTCTCGAAGAAATAGCTTTCTTTAAGCTTAGGAAATGCATGTGTCTGATTCGTTGGATCTGACATGAATGACTGAGATAGAAGAGGATTTCATCATATCTTAGATGAAAGGATTTTATCATATCTTTTTTGAATAGAAATATTATTTTAGCATATCTCTATTGACATGTTCTTACTATAGAAGGATGTTATTTATATATCTTATAAATAGAAGGATTTTCTCATCATGTCCTGTATGGATAGAAGGATATACTCACCATATCCCATAATACGATAATTCTATCTCATCATATCTGGAAATGCATAGACTAAAAGGAAAGAATCACGCAACCAAATCACGTACAATCACGAAGATGTCGAGAGACATTGCTTCCATCCGTGATTTAATACTTATAATAGGGGTACCCCAACGCCCAGGTGACGGCCACATGACCCTCAAGCACACTCAAGCCCAACAACGCTTCCGACCCGCTCTCACCGATCAAGCACTGCAAAGCCACACGGACTTCCTTCCGACCGACCAAGGGAATGTCTCCGACCGAGCTAAGCTCCCGACCTCCTCGGTGAGACGGCCCCTGGCTCGACAAGCAGTGGTTCCCGACCCTCAGCAGGTCGGAATCCCGACCGATCGTGCTAAAGACCACCTCGCCAAGGGCGCGTGGTCGAAGCCTCTACCAGACGATCGCCACGTACCTTCGCGAACGGGTCAATCAAAGTGACTATACAAGGGCGGTGGCTCCTTCCGGAGGGTTTAAATGATCGACCAAGTCATGCTCCCATCCCATCACCGGTCCGCATACAAGACGAAGACACGCCTCTCAAGGCAAGACCCACGCCAGCGCAAGAACGTCAACACCGTAAGGTTCGCAGAGGCGCGTACGCCGCTTCCCGAGAAATACCTAACCGCTCGACCAACTAAGCTACCGACCCGGCGATGGGCAAGACCGAGCGTTGATCACCACAGAACGAAGGACCAAGCTCCTAGTGTAGGTCGCCTCGTCCTCTCCCAATTCCGATGTAACCTGCCCCTTCCTTTCAGATAAAAGGAGGCGGTGAACTCCCGTAGAAAAGGGAGAAGAACCAAGAGAGCGCCATCAAACCCATCTCGCTAAGTCATTGGCACTCTCGCTTGTAAACCTTGTGCGATCATACGTGCTAAAGAGAATACAACGTCACCACACGAATCGGAGTAGGGATCTTACGCGAACCAAGATACATCTTGACTTCGAGTCTAACCATTCTGGAGTGGAACGCACACCCTTAGACTTACAAATTTACTTGCCTTGCTCAAACGCCGGTTGGCGCGCCGCTGTAGGGTCTTCGTGCGTCTTCATCACCATCTCCGGATTCCGTTTGCCTCCCTGATGGCATCTTCCACCTGCGACGGCATGGCTGCGCTGGGAAGCCAGATCCGCTTCGGCTCCCTCAACTTTGCCGTCACCGCGGCGGGAAGGCTTACGCTCATCCCCGCCGCCACCGGAGTTCCGGCGCCCACCGAAAGCCTGGGCGCCATCTCCGACGACTTCGCCCAGCTCCGGCTTGGGGCGCCATGCAGTCCCAAAGCCGAGCCCGAGGCGCCCGCCACGATCGGCGAAGCCCCTGCTGGCTCGACAGTGACCGAGTCACCCCCCACAGGCTCGCGACTTGTGGCTATGGCCGGCTACATGTCGGCCTCTATCCACGAGCTGTTGGAAGACTCCTCCAGCCACGACTCCAGCTCCGATACGGAGTACCCTGCCCGCGGACGGCACTCTCGCGAGTGCAACATGGCGGGCACGGTCGATTTAATCATAACCCCCGCGGTTACGGGGGCCCCCATCCGGCGCACTGAGGCGCAGGAGGGGGAACACCCGCGCGATCATGCTGAACGCACTCAAGCCCGCCGCACCGAACTCCAGCGACAACGCGAAGAGCTGGATAAGCAAAGGTCGAGCTCGACCAACCTGTGCCAACCTAGAGCGGGATGAGCCCGCGACTCAGCGAGGTGCCGGCGGACGCGCGGACACGCTGCGTCGGGCCACAAGCCGGCGGAAGAATCGGCGGCCTCGGTTCTTCCCCATGCAAGCGTAGCGCACAAGCGCGGCCGCGATCTCGCCGAGGCCTTCCGGAACCGGTCGACCGGAGGCCAAGGTCACATATCGTAACCTCCGGTGGTAGGCGCGCGGCCGTGCAACACATGCAGCCTTCGGCTCTTATCGCTCGGCGCCACCTCGCCACCGGGCCCGCATCACCGGCCGGCATTGGGTCCGGCAAGGCGGCGCCACACCACGAAGCCAGGCCTCGCGCGCAGACGCCGGTGCGCCGGCGGGGATGTTTACGACGTTCGCGCCACCCGAGGCGCCAAGAAAGGCGACGGAGGAGGCCGCCCACTCAGCGTATAGTAGACGGCGGCGCCATCGCGCAGCCCAAGCCCGATGGTCCGGACCACGGGCTTTGCCAGATCCGACAGCGGATTTCCTGCCAGATTCCGGCACCCACTAACATCGCTAAGTACATCGGGCCACGAACCTGTGTGTCGGCTTGAAGACTACCGGCTGCGATAAGGGGCAGGAAGCGACGGATGATCTCTTCATCATCCAAGACCTCCCATCTACCTTATGGACTCGGCCGAGCTTGGCTTGAGTACTTGCCCGCCAAAACCATCGAGAATCGGGCCGACCAAGACCCTCTTCGCCGGTAACTTCCAAGGCACTTACAAGCGCCCAAGAACTCCTCGGACTTGAAGGTCGCAAGCGGCGACCAGGTGAAACCCTTCGGATTATATCCGCGGTTTTCCGCCCGATTAACGAGCTCCCGACATCTCCGACGCGATGTCGGGGAGCATTCATCTACGATACCTCCCGCAAGGCCTCGGTGCACAAACCGGGCCGCCTCAAGCCCAGACTACTCAAGGAACTCCTCGACATCGCCACTCAACCACGCCCCGGCGAGGAGGTGTGGGGCTATCTTCGAAGGAGGAAAGGCCCAAGAAGAGCCCGGCGTCGAATCGGATCCTTCCACCGCTCCGACAAGCGGAAGCGGCATGGAAAACAGTCCGCGAGCACCGGTGGTCGCCATCGCCGACCGCCCTACCAAGCGGCAAGCGCGACCGACCGTCGCGCCGACCACTTCGAAATTGATGGACAACAGGTGCGAACCACGGGTTCCCGTCAAACATAAGTACGGGATCGCAAGTCCCGAGGCACTTCCTTTCTTGCGCCCCACGACTCTGCGGGGCAAAGGAAAGAGCTACCACGCCCCACGGCAGTGGAGAAGAAGGCGACGACGAGTTCCCCAACCCGACGGCGCCTTATGATCTTTGGCGATCGGCGTGCTACGCCGACAAGCCGCGGCTCAAACTACGCCACCGTGAGGTCCACACCGCTTCACCGGCCGTCCCTCAATACCTCCGGTGGTCGAAATTCTCGGTCACCTTTGATCGGGCCGATCACCCGACCACGCCCCCACCGGAAGATACCGCGGTGGTCGACCCATCGTGAAGAAGCGCCACCAAGGCGCTCATGGATGGCGAGCGGCCTCAACATCCTCTACGTTGAGACGCTCGGCGCCATGGGGATTCTCGTTCGAGTCTCCGACCGAGCAAGGCTCCTTTCCACGGCGTCATCCGCCAATGTGCCCATCCGCCGGCAGATCGACCGCTGCGTCACCTTTGGGGAACCAGGAATTTCCGCACCGAGACCTCACTTTCGAGGTTGTGGATTTCCGGCTCCTATCACGCCATCTTGGGCGGCCATGCTACGCCAAGTTCATGGCGGTCCCACTACGCCTACCTCAAATCGAAGATGCCCGCCACGAGGAGTCATCAACGTGGCGTCATCTTTTCGGCTTTCCTACAATGCGGCGCGCAGTTAGCCAGGCTCGCCTCGGCGATCATCGCGTCTCGCCGAGCTCGATAAACTCGGGAGGAAGCCTCGAGTCCGCCCCGAGTCCAAGAAGTCGGGGCGGATCCTTCAAGTCCGCCGAGGACACGAAGGAGGTCGCGGTCGATCCTGCGATCCGACTAAGACCGCTCGGTCGAGCCGCGCCCCGCCAAATAGAAAGCGCGCTCGTTGACTTCCTCCGCGCCAACAATGACGTCTTCGCATGGAGGACCTCCGACATGCCAGAATCAAGGCGAAGTCGCCGAGCACTCTTGAGCATCCGACCGTGCTCAAAGCCGGCCGCTTAACGCCGCGCCGCCGACGAGGAGAGGCGCAGGATCATAGGGAGGAAATCGCCAAGCTTTTGGTGCAGGGTTTATAAGAGGTCCGCCACCCGAGTGGTGGCCAACCTCAGACTTGTAAAAAGAAAAATGGGCAATGGAGAATGTGTGTTGACTACACAAGTCTCAACAAAGCGTGTCCCAAGGACCCGCCTCTTGCCCCGCATCGACCAAGTCGTCGACTCCACCGCGCTGCGAGTCTCTTCCTTTTGGATGCCTACCAGCTACCACCAGATAGCATCAAGGAGTCCGACCATTTCGCGACTTCCTTCATCACGCCGTTCGGCTCGTTCTGCTACGTTACAATGCCGTTCGGCCTAAAGAACGCGGGCGCTACATACCAGCGATGTATGCAAACATGCTTCAACAACCAGATCGGTCGCAACGTTGAGGCCTATGTTGACGACATCGTCGTGAAAACCAGGAATACGCACGACCTTATTGCCGACCTGGAAGAGATTTTTACGAATTTCCGACGGTTCCGTATAAAGCTCAACCCCGAGAAATACGTCTTCGGGGTCCCCAAGGGGAAGTTGCTCGGCTTCATCGTCTCTGAGCGAGGAATCGAGGCCAATCAGGAGAAGATCTCGGCGATCGCAAGAATGGGCCTCATTCCTAATCTCAAAGGGGTCCAGAGGCTAGCAGGGTGCCTTGCCGCCATAGCCGTTTCGTGTCTCGCCTCGGCGAGCGCGGAATGCCGCTCTACAGGCTGCTCAAGAAATCCGACCGCTTCAGCTGGACCCAGGAGGCTCAGGAAACCCTCACTCGCCTGAAGGCCTTCCTATCCTCCCTCCAACTCGGTCGCCCACACGGTGCGAACGTGCTCCTCTACATCGCGCCATCGCCAAGTCGCCGGTCACGGCCCTTGTGGTGGAACGAGCGGAGGAAGGTCGTGAACTCAACGTACAATGGCCTATTTACTTCATCAGCGAAGTTCTCTCCGAGTCCAAGGCTCGGTACCCACAGGTGCAGAAGCTGCTCTACGCGGTGCTCACCGCCAAGAGAAAGCTCGTACATTACTTCGACCAGCACGCCATCACTGTGGTGACCGTGATCCCGCCGGCGAGATCGCCCGCAATCCGCGACGCCTCGGAGGATAGCTGGCGGGCGCTCGAGCTCAGCGGTTACGATAACGTCGTCTCGGACGGCGATCAAGTCGCAGTCCTGCGGACTTCATCGCCGAATGGACCAAGCCCAGCGCCACCGTGATCGAGGACCCGAGCATCGGACAATGTACTTTGATGGATCCTACACCAAGAACGGCGCGGCGCAGGAGTCGCCATCATTTCCCACTGGAACAAACTTCACACGCCATCAGTTGCTCTTCGACGCGACCAACAACATAGCCGAGCACGAGGCTCGTCAACGGTCTCCGGATCGCTGCCGACCTCGGCTCGCCGACTCTGCGTCCGCAGGACTCCAAGCTTCGTCGTCGACCAGTCATGAAGGCTTCGAGCGCGAGACGCCCGTATGGCTGCATCTTGTCGGGAAGTGCGCAAGCTCGAGGAGCGGTTCAAGGGTTTCGAGCTCCACCACGCACTACAGACGCCACAACAGTGGAGGCCGATTGCCTAGCCAATCTTGCCTCCAAAGAAAGGGTCACCCCACCCGGATCTTCGTCTGCGACCTCCCGCAACCTTCCATCCCATTGGACTTGGTCGCCGAGCGGTCTCCCGATCCACCTAGCATGGTCATCTCGACCGCCGCACGGTCGGGCGCAGACTTGGTCGGATCAAACCGCAGCGTGCTGGTAGCTGAATCCGACTGGAGGAAGCTCTTCATCAATCGTTTGACGGATGGGTCGCTCCCCCCTGACCCGACCGAGGCCGGCGCCCGCTTCGGCGGCAAAATCTTTCGTCTGGTTGGCCTGCATCTTACAAAAGGAGTCCCTCAGGGGTCCTCTAAAGGTGCGTTCTGGCCGACTAAGGGAAGCAGCTGCTGCTCGATATCTATGGCGGGGTTTGCGGCCACCATGCTGCACCCCGATCCCTCGTTGGAAAAGCCTTTCGACAAGGTTTTTATTGGCCGACCGCTGTGTCCGACGCCGAGCAGATCGTGCGCACCTGCGAAGGGTGCCAATTCTTTGCCCGGCAGACACATCTCGCGGCTCAAGCCTGCGCACAATCCCCATCACTTGGCCGCTTGCGCTTTGGGGACTTGATCTGGTCGGGCCCTTCAAGAAAGCGCCCGGGGGCTTTACTCATCTCCTAGTCGCGGTGGATAAATTCACCAAGTGGATAGAGGTTAAGCCGGTCGTGAACGTCACATCGATACAAGCAGCCATCTTCTTCCGCGACATCATTTTTCGGTTCGGAGTCCCCAACTCTATCATCACCGACAACGGAACGCAGTTCACAGGAAAGGAGTTCCTCGAGTTCTGCGACGACTTCAACATCCGTGTCGATTGGGCAGCCGTGGCCCATCCGCGGACTAACGGCCAGGTCGAACGTGCAAACGGAATGATCCTTCAAGGACTCAAGCCACGGATCTTCAGTCGGCTCAAGCACTTCGCGGGGCGGTGGGTGGCCGAGTTGCCCTCCGTCCTCTGGAGCCTGCGGACCACGCCCACCCGAGCGATCGGGTTTACCGTTCTTCATGGTGTTCGCCGCCAAGCCGCTTTGCCAACGGACCGAGTATGGCGCCCAAGACTACAAGCCTCGATGAGGCTCGGGGGCTCGCCTCGCAACAAGACGCCATCGACCAGCTCGACGAGGCACATGACGTGGCCATCCTGCGATCAGCCAAATATCAACAAGCTCTGCGACGCTACCACAGCCGCCAGGTTCGAGGGCGATCCTTTAACGCTGGCGACCTGGTCCTTCGCGGTCCAAACCAGCAAAGACAAGCACAAGCTATCGCCATACAGGAAGGCCCTTCACCGTCGTAGAGGTTCTTCGACCGCACCTTCGACTCAAGGACGCCGACGGTCGCATCCTTCCGAACGCTTAGAACATAGAAAAGTTAAGGCGATTCTATCCCTAAACTCTTTTTCCTGGCGATTCTTTACCTTTATCTTTCCGAGCACTGGTCGCCTCGCGACGCTCGGCCCCTTATGGCGCCCCGTTCAGCCGCCTCTGATCGACGTTTATGCGGGTCGGTGACTGACTAACCATAAGGTCGATCCCAGCGGTAACCCTCTCGACCAAGCGTTACGGCCTCGCCCAGCGGCTATGGTTGCTAAGTAGCGCTGCGAAGAAGGAAGTGCCCGAGTGGAATGACCTTTTAGTCGATCGGAACACCTCCTCCCCGCGCAAACTCGGCTGGCTCGCAGCCATGCGGTCGGTGACTGGCTAACCATAAGGTCGATCCCGAGCGGTAACTCTCGACCTGCCGTTACGGACTCGCCCGGCATGGCTATGGTTGCTAAGTAGCGTCATGGAAGAAGGAAGTGCCCGAGTGGAGTGACCTTTTAGTCGACGGGAACACTCCTCCCAGCGCAGACTGGCTAGCTCACGCGCTTGCGGTCGGTGACCCGACCGTCACGAGGTCCTCCTGCGGCAATCCTCTCGACCCAAGTACTATGGCCTCGCCCGGCTATGGTTCTGAGATACTTTGCGAAGAAGGAAATGCCCAAGTGGAGCGATCTTTTGTCGGTCCAGAACACTCCGATCCTCACAAGTGTGCATAACTGTTGAGTAACCAAGATTCCTATCCTCTTAACCCCTCTCTCGAAGCAACCCGACCTACGCATAAGTGACCTTTGCTGTCCTTAGAGCTATGGCCGGTCAAACATTCGCCAAAAATACAGAAGGGGCAAGGGCGTACTGGAACTTGTTAAAATTAAAAATTGCTTGCGAGCAGGATAGCCTTTACAAATTAAAAAGGTTAAATCTAACTATTTCGTCCTTCCTCGAGGGCGACCTGCGGCGAGATGTGGCTGGCGACCTCCCGAGCATGCGGCTCCACCAGGAGCTCAAACCTGTCGATTTCTCCGTCGGTCCGGTTTCCGGCGACGCCATTGCTCACCACCGCAAGGTCAATACCATCGTAGTGCGAGATGGTGTTGACCAGCGCGGAGGAGGCTCCGAGCGCCGCGCCGGCGATCACCGCCTTCTCAATGCGCTCCGGGACTCAGGCTAGCAAGGGCGCTGAGCGCCGCCTGCGGCGGCTCAAGGACGAGCGCGCAGACATCCGGCCGCCTCGCGAAGGGCCTCCACTCGCTGCCAGCTCGGCCGATCGTTTCGGCAACCTCCGCCGCCGCCAGAGCCACGTCCCGCACCGTGACCGCTTCGTCACGGGCCTGCTGGGCGTCCTTCCGCTCCTCAACCGCAAGGCCCAAGTTCTTCTGCGTCTCTGCAGATGGCAACGGCGCCAGATGATCACGACTCATGAAAAGTCCCGCGCACTAAATAAAAGCCGAGACCCTTCGGCCGCAGAGTTCGCCAGGTTGCCGACCTCTTGCCTGACCGCCTCGTAGGAGGTCTTCAAGGAGGACAGATCCTTTCGAGCGGCCTCCCGCTCGGAGCGGACTCGGTCGGCGTCCTTCTGAGCCTGGTCTCGCTCGGTTCGCAGACAGTTCGCCTGCGCTTGCACGCCTCGGGCGGTGGTGGCGGCATCCTAGCAACGGTGGCCTCGCCAAGGAGGACTCGAGCTCGCCACCTTCATCCTCGGGGACCGGGCCTCAGCGCCATCGAAAGAGTCTGGCGGCCCCTCAAGCTCTCAAGCGGACCTTCGCGCCTCCGATCGCCTCGCGCCAGCTTCTTGAGCGACGCAACTCAAGGCGCAATGGTCGCGTTTTTCCTTGACAACCGCCTACCGGTCGTCCGAGCAAGCCGCAGATCTCGCAAAGTGATGACTAACCATTAGTCTCACGGCACGTACGTCAGAATTTTATAAAGTTGCGTTCTTTCGCCAACTTACCAAACTGATCGGCTTGACTCCCCCGACCATCGCGTCCAATGCTCGGCTGGAGGATTCCAGACAAAGAGTCAGGCCCTTTCGGACCAGCTCCATCTCTGCTTCGGCGTCCAGAATGCCTTGCTGAAGAGCGACCCACTCGCTCTCTTACATCGCCCACCGACCCGACTCGTGGGCTGTCCAGCAGTGGGCCCCTGGTCGTCTGCTCGGGCGGGGCGCTACCTGTCCAGAGCACCATCGGCAACGATGGTAGGATCGGTCCCCCAAGGGTCCCCTCGGCGACCTCCGCCTGTGGGATCTCGGTCGGCGCCTCCCCTCAGGGCGAGGTCGGCACTTCGCACCGGCGCGTCTCTGGCACGATCGCGACGGCCCGCCATCTCTTCCTCCGCGGGGCCACCGTCGGACGGCGGTGTCCCCAACCGAGCGTTAGAGCTCCTCGCCACCTCGACCGCGTGGGCCCTCCGAAACTTCTGCGGCGTTGTCCCTTGCGAACCGCCACGAGACGCCCCACGGTCACACCAAAGATAGCGCACGACGTGGCAAAACTCTAAAAGCGGTTCGAACGGCTTTTCCGCAAGGTGTTTGAACAAAAGAAAAGAAGTACTTATCGAAGCGGAAGGGTGCGCGGCGCCGCTCTTCACCGGTCCTCCGAGGGGCGATCCGCCGGTCGCTTTCCTAAAGTCGCTTCCATCAAGGCGCGACGATGGCAGCGATCGCCTCCTCCGCTGCCGAGGCCCTCAGCGCGGTGCCCGTGGTGTTCCCCGGCAGTCCACGACCGGATCACCACCGGCCGGCGGCTCGGAAGGAAACCCACAAGACGCGTGGATCGGGTGCTTCCACCGCTTGTCGGTGGAGGTTGCACCCACAGCAAGTGGCCTCCGACACGCCCTCGCTTTCTTTCTTCTTCTTCTTCTTCCTCTCCTCCTTCCGCTTCTTGGAGGAGTCGAGTCGCCGCGCCTTCGCCCGAGCGGTCGCCCACCTCCTTGTCTCCCGGAGCGTGCCCGGAGGACATGCCCAAGAGTCCCTAGAAGATAAAAAGCACCGGTCGACCAGCGTTAAACGCAAAGAAAACAGGCGGGAGAAGACCGCCGACCTACAGATTGGAGGGTGGGCGCGAGAATGGCTCGGTGGCCGCTGCGCCTCCGTGGCGCTTCCTCCCATGATGGCGGCCACCCGGCTTCGACCTCCGTCGCGGCGGCTCGGGCTCTGCCATCCTCATCCGATCGGACGCTCTCGCGTCGAAGCAGGCGGGTCTGTGGCGCGAGAGGTTGCACGCATCCCCATAAAGGCACGCACGACCACGTCCCGGTGAGCCCTTGTTTCCTTAGGGCCCCGACCGCTCCACGATCGGGGCCACCTTGTTCTTCTTCGCTTCGCCGCCCGCCCCCTCCTCCCCGCACGGGAAGATTGCCGGTGAAGGGCGTAGGCTGTCTTCAACGCTCGAGCATAGAACCACCGTGGAGCGCCACCCCTTGTTGGACGACGGCAGCCTTGACCTCGAGGTACTCCGTGCTCGGCGGACCGAAGGAGGGCCAGTGCCACCAATGGGCGCCGCGACGTCCGTCGGCTTGTCCTTCCGAGCCTCGCTTGGAAGAAATGCCTCCCAACGCCTAATGCGGCTCGATTCGAGGAAAGCCTCGCAAAGGTGATGAATATGGCGATGTGGAGGACCCCGTTAGGGTTAAGATGGTGCGCCTCGCCTTGTAATGGAAGAGCAGCCCGGACGAACGGATGCAATGGCAAGCGGAAGCCACGCTCGAAAAGAGGCAAGCACCATGACCTCGTCGTCCCTCGGCGGCGGTCGCTCGTCGGCACCCTCCAACCGAGAGATCTTGCGCGAGGAGGAAGCCCTTCTTCACTGCTGCGCACGATCGCCTCTCGGCGAGCACTCGCCACGACATCCTTGCGAAAGAGGCGACGGAAAGGCGAGGAGAAGAGAAGGTTGAGTTTTCTTTTCCTTGGCTCTTTGTCGATCTTTTTGTCTTAGGACAGAGAGCGAGGAAAGCCAGCAGCGTAACTATTCAAAGCGCCTACAGGCAGATATATAGAAGACAAGCGGTAGCCGACCAGAACAGCGCCCCGAGCGAAGCGTCGTGCCCACTCACGCCAGCCTGGTAACTCCCGATTTCCAATTCCACTCCGCATTTAATCCTGACAAAACGGCAGAGCCATAAAGCCGCCGCCCCCGGGCAGTGCGTCCTAACCTCTCGGTCTCCACCTTGAGGCCGTGCGGTTGCTCGGGGCGCGCGAGAGGCCCATCGGGCGTGCGGCCAAAACGGCAAAAAGCCCGTGGCTTGCGCGGGGGCCAACTAAAAGTCGGGTTCAAAAGGCCTACCCCACCGACATGGGTAAGGCCGCCCAGTAAACTTGAGCGAGGGGCAAGTATGAGGTGAGCCCCACGGTGGGCCCCTCGGTTAGGTCGGCTGATGACCCAATCACCTCTACTCGCGTCCGAGACCATACTTCACACTCTCCCGGGAGCTCATCGATGAGCGACAGCCACTGTGCCCCGGGTCGGCCCTGGGTTGACGAACGACCCAAGGCCCATACGGGATCGAGTAGAGAAAGGTTTTTTATGGGTCGCCCCACAGCGAGGCGTGGACACCCTACTGGGGGCCGTCTGCTCGAAGGGTCCCCTGGGGACCTCCCAGACCCACTCGGACTACCTATTATAAGCTCCACGAGCACGGCGCTCAAACCAACGCGGTAAACGCGCGTCGCTCACCCTCCAGTCCCACACCGGTGGGGTATACGTGGGATAGATGGTGGCCACTCTTCCGCGGCTCCCTCGCCGGGCGAGGACTCGGGATGGATGCCCCACGTCCACCACGACGTAAAACGAGCCTACGTCCGGCTACGACGTAAACGAGCCTACGTCCGGCTACGACGAAAAGCGAGCCTACGTCCGGCTCGACGTTAAACAAGCACTTTCGGACACGAACCTCGCGCAGGCATCGCGGTCGTCCCCTGGCCGACTCAAGGCGCGGTCTAGCTACGACGTTAAGCGAGCACTCTGACACCAACCTCGCGGCGAGGCATCGCGGTCGTCCCCGCCGACCAAGGCACGGTCTAGCTACGATGTTAAACGAGCACTTGGACACCGAACCTCGCGCCGAGGCATCGCGGTCGTCCTGCCGCGACCAAAACGCGGTCTAGCTACGACGTTAAACGAGCACTCGGACACCCGAACCTCGCGCAGAGGCATCGCGGTCGTCCTTGCCGACCAAGGCACGGTCTAGCTACGACGTAAGATGAGCCTACGTCCAGCTACGACGTAAGACGAGCCTACGTCCAGCTACGACGTAAAACGAGCCTACGTCCAGCTACGACGAGCCTACGTCTAGCTACGACGTAAAACGAGCCTACGTCCAGCTACGACGTAAAACGAGCCTACGTCCAGCTACGACGTAAAACGAGCCTACGTCCAGCTACGACGTTAAACAAGCACTCGGACACCCGAACCTCGTGCCGAGGCATCGCGGTCGTCCCTGCCGACCAAGGCACGGTCTAGCTACGACGTTAAACGAGCACTCGGACACCCGAACCTCGCGCAAAGGCATCGCGGTCGTCCCTGCCAACCAAGGCACGGTCTAGCTACGACGTTAAACGAGCACTCGGACACCCGAACCTCACGCAGAGGCATCGCGGTCGTCCCTGCCGACCAAGGCAAGGTCTAGCTACGACGTTAAACGAGCACTCGGACACCCGAACCTCGCGCAGAGGCATCGCGGTCGTCCCTGTCGACCAAGGCACGGTCTAGCTACGACGTAGCAACTCGGACAACTCAAAACGAAGACACCCATGAAGGAAAAAGAGATTTGTTTATAGGCCAACAGGCTCAAACTTTACACAACTTTGCAATATAGTACTCGACAGATACAAAAATAGTTACGCTACACTACAGCAGGACCTCCTCCGCTCCAAAGCCTTTTAACATCCGTACGGCACCGGCGGCACCGACGACATGTTGGTAGGCCCTTGCACAGTCGACGGACGGACGGCCGCGCAGATGTGGAGCAGTGCGCGCGTCGCCTCTGCCGTTCGGCAACATCGACGCGATCGCACCAACTCTGATCGGCGTCCTCGCGCCATCGCCTCTAGGAGGGCCCTTGCTACCTCGAGTCTCGGGGCGACCTCGAGCGACAGATCGACGGCAGCGACATCACGGGCGCGGCTTCTTCCTCCTCGGTTCGCCATCGCCGGTCGAACTCAAATTTCAAAGCTCGACCAAAGGGTCCTCTTCCTCCGCCCGACATCATCACCAAAAGCGAAGACTAAAGGGTGCCCGGGCCATATCAAGAAAACAAAAGGATTCTCGTCTAAGGGTTTATCACTCAAGCAAGCCGTGGCGTCCTTATATACCGGACGGAGGAGATTGAACGTCTCGAGAATAAATGCAAGCGTCGAAAAACGGCGCCTTCACCGAATCCGGCGATCCGTAAGACGAGCGGCGAGGCGCGCTAAGCCGTCTTGGCGGCGTGCACGAGAGTGATTCAAAGCCCCGTGGTTGAATGACCCAAGCAAAATTCCAAGGCGCCGTCGAGATGCGTTGGGTACACTGGCAAAATCGTTTGACCTAATCGGTCGGATCGACCGCATGGGCCAATCACTATTCTCAACCTCAACCAAATCTGCAAGAAATCGCTCGAGGGTTCGGGGCTATCGACGAATACTTATAACAGGGTACCCCAACGGCCAAGGTGACTGACCAATGACCTCAAGCACAGCTCAAGCCCAGCAGCCGCTTCCACCCCACTCACCGATCAAGCACGCAAAGCCACACGGACTTCTGTTGGGACCCGAATTTGCAAATCCGACCCTCCTGTATACCGTGACTAGTCCAGGATCACGCTAGTGCACACAGCTCAACATAGATGCTATCATAGTCACACACAAATAAATATAGCATAAACTTCATTAATTAATAATAACTGTTGTCTTACATGAATAATGCCTCACAGGGCTTAAAAGAGTATCAATGAGAAGCGGCGGAAATAGAATAAGCGAAGTGGCGCTCGATTCACCACGGCAACCGAGCGAGCTCGGACCCTAAGCATTCGCATCCAAGTAATCCTCCTCCATGAATGGTATAGATTCCTCTTCTTACGAAGTTGTTGTTGTTGGGGTGAGTACATAAAGCACTCAACAAGTTGTGCACAACAATGCAAGTCTAATATTCTATATGCTTGGCTTAATCCAAAGGAATGGCTAGTAAGGGTATTTTGCAATAGCGACATTTAACAAGAATACAATAAATAGATTGGAAAGCGATAAAACAAATAGATAATTAATAAATTCATTATTTACAAATACACCAAGTTTCCAATCCTAAATTAATTTTCCACTTTCCATGGCACCTTGCCATCCCAACAAGTTTTTGTTTAACAAAAGTCTAACCCTTAATCTGTAATTCCCGAGCATTGCCCAATACGTGAGCACGGCTATTCGAATAGATTGTACACTCTGCAGAGGTTATGCACTTTACCCACACGATACAACCAAACACCACCAAGGCGAGTGATCATAACAAAGCCTTTACAATGCTACACCTAGACCCGATCTTTGCTCGCTAAGGTTTCAACATCAAGGGTTAAACCACCACAACAGGGCCCCCTCTTGCGCCATGTGAGTTAAACCAGAACCGGAACTCACTATTCACCACGACGATCACCAAATCTAGGTTTCACAAATTATTCAAATAAGTCATCCCATTCGGACATGTGGTTGCAAGAGAGACTGGTCAAAGGCTTGCAAGGTTAAGTCCTTAAAGTGATTAAGGCAAGACTTCCACATACCCACGCCAAACCTGGCCCACCTTGGCACACCGCCCCTTGCCACTTGCCTCAATCTAAAATCATTACCACCCAGCTTGATTACCAAGCACCACATGCCATCAACATTTCAATCCCGATGTGTGACCTCCGCCACGACAACTTGATATCATTGTGTGACAACACATGACACACCAATTCATAAACATTGTTCCATATTCCATTAGTCAAGATTAAGTATTGACATTCGGACACATGTGATGACGTGGCATGGCTAAGCAATCTATGACGATCTAACTAGCCCATGTTGATTATCAACTATAATTCCACATCCTAGGGTGACAAATAGATCATGGCATATAATTGACAAGGTATGGTTTAATTCAAATAGGCATATTATCTAATTCCTGATTAATTGAAATCATTTATACACATAAAATATCATGCATAAAGTTTAAAAGACAAAATAGCGATTTGGTGAAAATTAGGTGCAACATGATCAAAGCACAACTTGCCTTGGAGTAGGTGCTGGTCTTGATCTGAGTTTGGGTCTTGAGCGACAGAATCTTCCTCGGATCACCGAGCGGTTCAACGCTCTACACGAACGATGCCAAAATAGCAAATAAACACCAAACCAGAGAGCAAACAAACTCCAAAAATAAAATAAAATTCACCAATAAATAGATATTGATTTTACAATTTTTAGAAATTTGAATCACTCAAATCGAGTTAAAATGCAAAAGATATAGCCTTTTGAAGTTTGAATAAATCTTGAAAATACAGATAATAGAATTTCTGATTTTTCTAAATTATTTTTCTATTGAAAAGATCTTTATTGCGCAGCGACGACGTCAGCCGACTCGGACCAATCAGTAGCGACACGTCGCTCGGTCCATGGACTCGGCCCACTTGAACCGCCTCGTCCACCGTGGGCGCGACCCACGCCTCGCACCACGCGCCGACACGCGGCGCGCATCGATTAATTGCGGCGCCGCCCGTGTCGATGCTCGACACACGCGCGCGATTCTGCGAAGGGCGATCGGACGCCACCGATCTACCCCCTACGTGGCTCAATCCCGATCGTCTATCGGATCTAACGCTAGAAATTTACCCGAGCGAAACAACGATGAAGAAGCGACGTGGCTTGATCACGGGCGGTTCGCGAAGATCCAACGGATGCGCCAAGCTCCAGACACGGCGCGGGCTTGCACGGAGCGGAGGAAGACGACCACCCGAGCGGCGTTTGACGCGACTCCGCAAGAAGAAGGGGCGACTCGGCGCGACACGACGCGAGGAACTCGGATCTGGAACCGATTCGGCGGGAGGATGCTCGGCGGCGCGAATGGCGCAAAAACTTCGCGGCACTGCAAAGAACTACGGCGAGCTCCTTAGCGATGATGGCGTGAAAGCAGCGAAGAGGCTAGAGCTACGGGTCGCGCAAGGGCGAGGAACATCGGTGCGGGCTGCGGCTTTTATAGCCTCGGCATGCGCACAGGAAGAAACCTAAATCACGCGGCGGCGGCGGCAAGCGGCGGCGATTCGAAGCCGAATCGGAGGCGGCGGCCGAGACCGTCCGATCCAAGATGAGCGGCCAAGATTAGATCCGGCGATACGATCCGATCCGTTCTTTCCAAATCCAGCGGACGAGATCTAAACTTACCAAAACAACGCGAAGCGATCCGACCACTTGATCTCGATCCAGCGGCTCGCGGCACTAGGGTTTCGCGAAAGGAGGCAACCATCGATCTTCATCCACTGATCACTGCGCATGGCGCAAGCGGTGACGGGCCGCCTGAAGAATGGTCACGCCGCACAAATCTTTGGGCTTGGCCCGATCTTGTTCACTCGATTTTCAAAAGCTTTTGATTTAAAATAATTCCCAAAATTAGATTAATCTATTTTAAGTAATTAAAATATCAGGAAAAATCCCAGAAAATTCTCATAAATACTTTGAGACATTCTGAGCTCAAATAAAATATTTTTGGTAAAACTTTTTATTAACTTTATCTATATATATTTAGTTTTCACCAAAGGTTCAATATACTTAATTAAAATAAATTTAGATAATTTCTGGAAAAATCCAATAAATTCAGAAAATCACAAAAATGCACGTGAGCGAAATTATAAGCCAAATTTTGGGATGTTACACTTCCCTTCCCTTCCCGACCAAGGGGAATGTCTCCGACCGAGCTAAGCTCCCGACCTCCTCAGCGAGACAGCCCCCCGGCTCCGACAAAGCAGGGCTCCCGACCCTCGCAGCAGGTCGGAATCCCTTGACTCCGATCGTGCCAAAGACCACCCCTGCCAAGGGCCGCGTGTCGAAGCCTCTACCAGACGACCGCCACGTACCCCGCGAACGGGGTCAATCAAAGTGACTATACAAGGGCAGTGGCTCTTTCCCGGAGGGTTTAAATGATCGATCAAGTCATGCTCCCGATCCCATCGGACCGGTCGCCTACATGCGAAGACCGCCCTCTCCCAAGGCGGCACCCACGCCAGGTAGCGAACGCGTCAACACCCGTAAGGTTCGCGAGGCGGAGTCGCCGTTTCCTGAGAAATACCTAACCGCCTCGACCAACTAAGCTACCGACCAGCATGGGCAAGGCGGCGTTGATCGGTCGCCAGAACGAAGGACCAAACTCCTAGTGTAGGTTGTCTCGCCCTCTCCCAATTCGATGTAACTTTGCCCCTTCCTTTCAGATAAAGGAGGCGGAACTCCGTGAGAAAAGGGAGAAGAACCAAGAGAGCGCCATCAAACCCATCTCGCTAAGTCATTGGCACTCTCGCATAAACCTTGTGCGATCATTCTGTGCTAAAGAGAATACAACGTCACCACACGAATGGAGTAGGGATCTTACGCCGAACCAAGATACATCTTGGACTTACGAGTCTAACCATTCGGGGAGTGGAACAGCGACCCCTTAGACTTACAAATTTACTTGCCGGTGCTCGAAACGCCGACAATCTGCCTGTGTACGCTGCCTTATGCTTTCATCTACTTCCTATTAGAGGGCACCCACTCTCATCTCCAGGAGGATGGGCCGGTCGTTAGTGGAGATACACGCAGGAAGAGAAGAGAAGAGAAAGGCTGCAAGAAGCAAGAAGATTTTCTGCAATAGGAAATCAATAACGTTCTCCTCCTTCAATGGTAAGGATTGATATCTCTCTACTAATTCTAATTAAGAGTTGGTGGCGATCGTCCATTCTCCTTCAGAGTACTTGATTCGTTGGATCTAACATGAACGGTTGAGATGGAAGAGGATTTAACCCGATAGTCAAATCTCTTCGGAGGAATAAACTTTTCCTACTATTGAAACATAACTAAAGTTAGTGTTCTTTGCAAATAAATTTATTATCGCAAATTAAGTTTTCGTTGCAACGTACGGACATATGACTAGTATATACATGATGTACAACTAGGCTAGTTATTAGTCATAACGGACCCCGGGGGGCAAGTAAACAACTTGAAAATTCAACCAATCCGAATTTGGTTCGACCATTTTTGCGGCACCAGTTTCACCTCAAAACCTTTTCTAGATGGTTTAGGCAGGTTGTGCTCAGGTCAACTACTACCTGAGTACATCGACATACGATGACATATGTGTTGACCATGACAAAAGACATCGCATTGGCATGTAGCAATAGCATATCCATGTACATGCAGTAGATAGTTTTATTGGCCTGGATGCAATCGGTAGCATAACCGGGTGCCCTGCTTTATACGCTTCGCATGGACGTCCGCGTTGGCCGGTGCTTTAAGGCGAAGACAGTCCAAATTCTAAAGAAGGTAAAGAAGATAATACCGTGACAGATCATAATGTGTGCGTAACAAATAAAGTAGCAATAGTGGTGTTAGTGAAACCGGATGTAATCATTACCTTAATATACTTCCTCTCATCATAAATAGTTGTTGTTTTAGATATAGGTGCGATTAAACTTTTAAAACTTTAATTGCTAATATATTTTTAAATATTTAAATTGGACACATAAAATCATATGTGTATATTTATCTCGGAATGTACTTTCATAATATTATAATTTTATTCGATTTTATAAATGTATTATAAAAAAAATTAGTGGTCAAAGCTATATTTTAGAAACCGTGTCAATTCCAAAAGAACAACTATTTCTGACCGAAGAAAGCATATCCTCGTGATTTTGTTAATCATTTCCCCTCAAATGGTTGCGTTCTTAAAGTGCACGCGCCTGCAACGACCTCATCGATCGAGCAAGGAATGTTCTTGGGATTTTTTTTAGCTGTTGTGCTCTTCTCGAAGAAATAGCTTTCTTTAAGCTTAGGAAATGCATGTGTCTGATTCGTTGGATCTGACATGAATGACTGAGATAGAAGAGGATTTCATCATATCTTAGATGAAAGGATTTTATCATATCTTTTTTGAATAGAAATATTATTTTAGCATATCTCTATTGACATGTTCTTACTATAGAAGGATGTTATTTATATATCTTATAAATAGAAGGATTTTCTCATCATGTCCTGTATGGATAGAAGGATATACTCACCATATCCCATAATACGATAATTCTATCTCATCATATCCGAAATGCATAGACTAAAGGAAAGAATCACGCAACCAAATCACGTGCCAATCACGAAGATGTCGAGGAGACATTGCTTCCATCTTGTGTTTAATACTTATAATAGGGGTACACCAACGGCCCAAGGTGACCGGCCAATGCCTCAAGCACAAACTCAAGCCCAGCAGCCGCTTCCACCCACTGGCCGATCAAGCACTGCAAAGCCACCCGGACTTCCCTTCCGACCGACCAAGGGAATGTCTCCGACCGAGCTAGCTCTGACCTCCTCGGCGAGACGGCCCCGGGCTCCGACCAAGCGGGGCTCCGACCCTCGCGGCGGTCGGAATCCCGACTCGATCGTGCCAAGACCACCTTGCCAAGGGCGCGTGTCAAGCCTCCACCAGACAACCGCCACGTACCCCCGAACGGGTCAATCAAAGTGACTATACAAGGGCGGTGGCTCCTTCCCGGAGGGTTTAAATGATCGATCAAGTCATGCTCCCATCCCATCGGCGGTCGCATCTGATCAAAGACACGCCTCTCCCGAGGCAAGACCCACGCCGGTAGCGCAGCAACGTCAACACCCGTAAGGTTTGCAGAGGGCAGGTACGCCATTTCCCGGAGAAATACCTAACCGCCCTAACCAACTAAGCTACCGACCCAAAGATGGGCAAGACGGCGATGATCGGTCAGTGAGCGAGGACCAAGCTCCTAGTGTAGGTCATCTCGTCATCTCCCAATTCTCGATGTAACCTGCCCCTTCCTTCCGTATAAAAGGAGGCAGGAACTCCCGTAGAAAGGAGAGAAGAAAAAAGAGAGAAAGAGAGCGCCATAAAACCCATCTCGCTTGTAAACCTTGTGCGATCATCTGCTAAAAGAAAATACAACGCCACCACACAAACCGGAGTAGGGATCTTACGCCAACCGGTATACATCTTGGACTTCGAGTCTAACCATTCGAGGAGTGGAACGCGACCCCTTAGACTTACAAATTTACTTGCCGTGCTCGAAAGCGCCGGCGGTTGGCGCGCGGTAGGGTCTTCGTGCGTCTTCATCACCATCTCCGGATTCCGCTTGCCTCCCTAATAGCATCTTCCACCGCGACGACATGGCGCTACTGGAAGCAGATCCGCCGGCTCCTCAACTTTGCCGTCACCTCGGCGGGAGGGCTTACGCTCATCCGCCGCCACCGGAGTTCCGGCGCCACCAAAGCTCGGGCGCCATCTCCAACGATTTCGCCCGACTCCGGCTTGCGCCCTGCAGTCCCAAGGCCGAGGCAGGAGCGCCCGCCACGCTCTGGCGAAGCTCTCGGGCTACGGACAGTGACCGTGTCACCCCACGAGCTCGCGACTTGTGGCTATGGCGGCTATGTCGGCCTCTATCCACGAGCCGGAAGACTCTTCCACCACGACTCCAGCCCGATACGGAGTACCGCCATGGACGGCACTCTCGCGAGTGCAACATGGCGAACACGGTCGATGAATCGTAACCCCTCGATTCACGGGGCCCCATCCGGCGCGACCGAGGCGCAGGAGGGGAACACCCGCGATCATGCGAAACGCCTCCAAGCCCACCGCTACCAACTCCAGCCGACAACGCCAAGAGTGGATAGGCAAAGGGTGAGCTCGACCAACCCAGGCCAACTCGGAGCGGGATGAGCCAGCGACTCGGGAGGTGCCGGCGGCGCGCGACGCGCCGCCGCACACCACAAGCCGGCGGAAGAATCAACGACCCTCGTTCTTCCCCATGCAAGCGAGCGTGGCGCGGCTGCGATCTTCGCCGAGGCCTTCGAACCGGTCGACCCGGAGGCCAAGGCCACATACCGTAACCTCCGGGGCTGGTAGAGCGCGTCGTGCAACACATGCAGCCTCGGCTCCTATCGCCCGGCGCCACCTCGCCACGGGCCCGCGCTGCGCCGGCCGTTTGGTCCGTGGCGGCGCCACACCACGAGCCGCCCGAGCTCGCGCACCCGGTCGCCAGGCACGTCGACGCCCTCGACGTCGCGCCACCCTCGAGGCGCGAAAAGCGGCGGAGGAGGCCGCCCACTCGCGTATAGTGGACGGCGGGCGCCACCGCCGCAGCCCAAGCCCCGATGGTCCCGGACCACGGGCTTTCTGCCAGGGGATCCGACAGGCGGATTTCCCTGCCATATTTCGGGCGCCCACTAACATCGCCAAGTACACTGGGGCCACGAACCCGGTGTGCGGCTTGAAGACTTCCGGCTCAGATGCGGGCGGGGAGCGACGGATGATCTCTTCATCATCCAAGACTCCCCATCTACCTTGCGGACTCGGCCCGAGCTTGGCTCGAGTACTTGCCCGCCAGAACCATTAGGAACTGGGCCGACTTGAAGACCCTCTTCGTCGGCAACTTCCAGGGCACTTACAAGCGCCCTGGCAACTCCTCGACTCGAAGGGCAAGCAGCCAGTGAAACCCTCCGGATTATATCCGACGGTTTCCCGCCAGTAACGAGCTCCCGACATCTCCGACACCGATGTCGTGGGAGCATTCATCTACTGATACCTCTGCAAAGCCACGGTGCACAAACTGGCCGCCTCAAGCCAGACCACCAAGGAACTCCTCGACATCGCCACCAACCACGCCCGCGAGGAGGTCGTGGGGCTATCTTCGAAGGAGGAAAGGCCCAGCAAGAGCCCGCGTCCGATCGGATCTCTTCCGACCGCTCGGACAAGCGAAACGGCATGGAAAATGTCCGCGAGCCCGGTGGTCGCCATCGTCGACCGCCTCTATCAAGCGTGGCGTGACCGATCGCCGCTACCGACCACTTTCGAAATTGATGGACGGCTGCGTGCAACCACGGGTTCCCATCAAACATAAGTACCGGATCGCGAAGTCTGAGGCACTTCCTTTCTGTGCCCCGACGCCGCGGGCAAAGGAAAGAGCTACCACGCCTCATGCCGTGGCCGTGGAGAAGAAGGCGACGACGAAGTTCCCGAACCCGACGGCCGCCTCATGATCTTTAGCGGACCGCGCGCTTACGCCGACAAGCGCCGCTCAAACTCGCCTACCGTGAGGTCCACACCGCTTCACCGCCGCCCTCAATACCTCCGGTGGTCGAATTCGGTCACCTTTGATCGGCCGATCACTTCGACCACGCCCCCACCGAAGATACCCGCCGGTGGTCGACCCCATCGTGGGAAGAAGCGCCACCAAGGCGCCATGGATGGCGGAAGCGGCCTCAACATCCTCTACGTTGAGACGCCGACGCCATGGGGATTCCTCGCTCGAGTCTCCGACCGAGCAAGGCTCCTTTCCACAGCGTCATCCCCGCCAACAGCCCATCCGCTCGGCGGTCGACCGCCTCGTCACCTTTGGGGAACTGTGGAATTTCGCACCGAGACCCTCACTTTCGAGGTTGCGGATTTCCCCGGCTCCTATCACGTCATCTTGGGGCGGCCATGCTACGCCAAGTTCATGGCAGTCCCTACTACGCCTACTCAAATCAAGATGCCCGCCACGAGGAGTCATCACCGCGGGCATCATCTTTTCAGCTTTTCCTACAATCAAGAAGCGCAGCGCTTGAGCTTCGCCTCGGCAGTCATCGCGTCTGCCGAGCTCGATAACCTCAGGAGGGAAGCCTCCGAGTCCGCCCCCGAGTCCAGCAAGTCAAGGGCGGGATCCTTCAAGTCCGCCGAGGACACGAAGGAGGTCGCGGTCGATCCCTGCGATCCGACCAAGACCGTTCGGGTCGGAGCCACGCTCCCCGCCAAATAGGAAAGCGCGCTCGTCGACTTCCTCCGCGCCAACAATGACGCCTTCGCATGGAGGACCTCCGACATGCCAGGAATCCCAAGGGAAGTCGCCGAGCACTCCTTGAGCATCCGACCAGGCTCAAAGCCGGTCGCCCAACGCCTGCGCCGCTTCGACGAGGAAAGGCGCAGGATCATAGGGGAGGAGATCGCTAAGCTTTTGGCTGCAGGGTTTATAAAAGAGGTCCGCCACCCCGAGTGGTCGCCAACCCGTGCACTTGTAAAAAGAAAAATGGGCAATGGAGAATGTGTTGACTACACAGTCTCAACAAAGCGTGTCCCAAGGACCCGCTCCTTGCCCCGCATCGACCAAGTTGTCGACTCCACCGCGGGGTGCGAGTCTCTTTCCTTTTTGGATGCCTACTCAGGCTACCACCAAATAGCACCAAGGAATTCGACCAACTCGCGACTTCCTTCATCACGCCATTCGGCTCGTTACGCTTTCACGTTACAATGCCGTTCGCCTAAAGAACGCAGCGCTACATACCAAACGATGTATGCAAACGTGCTTCAACAACGGATCGGCCGCAACATTGAGGCCTATGTTGACGACATCGTCGTGAAGACCAGGAATGCACACGACCTTATTGCCGACCTGGAAGAGACTTTTGCGAATTTCCGACGGTTCCGTATAAAGCTCAACCCCGAGAAATGCGTCTTCGGGTCCCCAAGGGAAGCCGCCGGCTTCATCGATCTCGAGCGAGGAATCGAGGCCAATCAGGAGAAGATCTCGGCGATCGCAAGAATGGGCCCGATTCCTAATCTCAAAGGGGTCCAGAGGCTAGCAGGGTGCCTTGCCGCCTTGAGCCATTTCGTGTCTCGCCTCGGCGAGCGCGGAATGCCGCTCTACAGGCTGCTCAAGAAATCCGACCGCTTCAGCTGGACCCAGGAGGCTCAGGAAGCCCTCACCCGCCTGAAGGCCTTCCTATCCTCCCCTCCAATCCTGGTCGCCCCTGCACCAGGCGAACCGCTGCTCCTCTACATCGCCGCCACTGCTCAAGTCGTCAGTGCGGCCCTTGTGGTGGAACGAGCGGAGGAAGGCCGCGAACTCAAGGTACAACGGCCAATTTACTTCATCAGCGAGGTTCTCTCCGAGTCCAAGGCTCGGTACCACAGTGCGAGAGCCGCTTCTGCGCGTGCTCACCGCCAAGAGAAAGCTCGTACATTACTTGACGACCAGACACCATCATCATGGTGACCGCATCCCCGCGGCGAGATCGTCCACAACCGCGACGCCTCCGGGAGGATAGCCAAGTGGGCGCTCGAGCTCAGTGGTTACGGCATAACGTACGTCCCTCGGACAGCGATCAAGTCGCAGGTCCTTGCAGACTTCATCGCCGAATGGACCGAAGCCCAGGCGCCACCGGTGATCGAGGACCCCGAGTACTGGACAATGTACTTTGATGGATCCTACACCAAGAATGGCGCGGGCGCAGGAGTCGTCATCATTTCCCGCTCCGGAACAAACTTCAATACGCCATCGTTGCTCTTTGACGCGACCAACAACATAGCCGAGTACGAGGCTCTCGTCAACGGTCTCCGGATCGCTGCCGACCTCGGCGCTCGCCGACTCTGCGTCCGCGGGGACTCCAAGCTCGTCGTCGACCAGGTCATGAAGGCTTCGGAGCCGCGAGACGCCTGTATGGCTGCATACTGTCGGGAAGTGCGCAAGCTCGAGGAGCGGTTCAAGGGTTTCGAGCTCCACCACGCCTACTGAGCGCCACAACAGTGAGGCCGATTGCCTAGCCAATCTTGCCTCAAGGAAAGGTTCAATCCCACCCGGGATCTTCGTCTGCGACCTCCTGCAACCTTCCATCCCGTTGGACTTGGTTGCCGAGCGGTCTCCCGATCCACCTAGCACGGCCATCCCGACCGCCGCGCGGTCGGGCGCAGACTTGGTTGGATCAAACCGCAGCGTGCTGGCAGCTGAATCCGACTGGAGGAAGCTCTTCATCAATCGTTTGTGGATGGGTCGCTCCCCCCTGACCCGACCGAGGCCCGGCGCCTCGCTCGGCGGGCAAAATCTTCGTCTGGTCGGCCCGGACCTTTACAAAAGGAGTCCTCGGGGTCCTCGGAGGTGCGTTCTGGCCGACCAAGGGAAGCAGCTGCTGCTCGATATCCATGGCGGGGTTTGCGGCCACCATGCTGCACCCCGATCCCTCGTTGGAAAAGCCTTTCGACAAGATTTTTATTGGTCGACCGCTGTGTCCGACGTCGAGCGGATCGTCTGCGACTGCGAAGGGTGCCAATTCTTTGCGGCACACATCTGCCCACTCAAGCCTTGCGAGCGATCCCCATCACTTGGCGTTTGCGGTTTGGGGACTTGATCCGTCAGCCCTTCAAGAAAGCGCCCGGGCTTTACTCATCTCCTAGTCGCGGTAGATAAATTCACCAAGTGGATAGAGGCCAAGCCGGTCGTGAACGTCACGTCGGTACAAGCAGCCATCTTCTTCCGCGACATCATTTTTCGGTTTGGAGTCCCCAACTCTATTGTCACCGACAACGGAACTCAGTTCACAGGAAAGGAGTTCCTCGAGTTCTGCGACGACTTCAACATCCGTGTCGATTGGGCAGCTGTGGCCCATCCGCGGACTAACGGCCAGGTCGAACGTGCAAACGGAATGATCCTTCAAGGACTCAAGCCACGGATCTTCAGTCGGCTCAAGCACTTCGCGGGGCGGTGGGTGGCCGAGTTGCCCTCCGTCCTCTAGAGCCTACGGACCACGCCCACCCGAGCAACTGGGTTTACACCGTTCTTCATGGTGTTCGGCGCTGAAGCCGTTTTGCCAACGGACCTGGAGTATGGCGCCCCAAGACTACAAGCCTTCGATGAGGCTCGGGGGCTCGCCTCGCAACAAGACGCCATCGATCAGCTCGACGAGGCGCATGACGTGGCCATCCTGCGATCAGCCAAATATCAACAAGCTCTGCGACGCTACCACAGCCGCCAGGTTCGAGGGCGATCCCTTAACGCTGGCGACCTTGTCCTTCGACGGGTCCAAACCAGCAAAGACAAGCACAAGCTATCACCGCCTGGAAGGCCCTTCACCGTCGTGAGGTACTCGACCGGCACCTTCGACTCAAGGGCGCCGACGGTCGCATCCTTCCGAACGCTTGGAACATAGAAAAGTTAAGGCGATTCTATCCTAAACTCTTTTTCCTGGCGTATTCTTTACCTTTATCTTCCGAGCACTGTCGCCTGCGGCGCTCGGAGCCTTATGGCGCCCGTTGAGCCGCCTCTAATCGACGTTTATGCGGGTCGGTGACGACTAACCACAAGGTCGATCCCGCGGTAACCCTCTCGACCCAAGCGTTACGGCCTCGCCCGGCTATGGTTGCTAAGTAGCGCTTTGCGGAAGAAGGAAGTGCCGAGTGGAATGACCTTTTAGTCGATCGAACACTCCTCCCACAAAACTCGGCTAGCTCATGGCGCTCATGCGGGTCGGTGACACGGCTAACCATAAGGTCAATCCCGGCGGTAACCCTCTCGACCCAAGCGTTACGACCTCGCCCGAGCTATGGTTGCTAAGTAGCGCTTTGCGGAAGAAGGAAGTACCGAGTGGAATGACCTTTAGTCGATCGAACGCTCCTCCCAGCATAAACTCGGCTAGCTCACGCTCATGCGGTCGGTGACCGACCGTCACGAGTCCTCCCAGCGGTAATCCTCTCGACCCAAGTACTATGGCCTCGCCCGGCTATGGTTCTGATACTTTGCGGAAGAAGGAAATGCCCAAGTGGAGCGATCTTTTGTCGGTCAGGAACACTCCGATCCCTCACAAGTGCGCATAACTGCTGAGTAACCAAGATTCCTATCCTCTTAGCCCCTCTCGAAGCAACCCGACCTACGCATAAGTGACCTTTGCTGTCCTTAGGGCTATGGCCGGTCAAACGTTTGCCAAAAACACAGAAGGGGCAAGGGCGTACTGGAACTTGTTCAAATTAAAAATTGCTTGCGACAATGATAGTCTTTACAAATTAAAAAGATTAAATCTAACTATTTCGTCCTTCCTCGAGGGCGACCTGCGGCGAGATGTGGCTGGCGACCTCCCGAGCATGCGGCTCCACCAGGAGCTCGAACCTGTCGATCTATCCGTCGGTCCGGTTCCCGGCGACGCCACTGCTCACCACCGCAAGGTCAATACCATCGTAGTGCGAGATGGTGTTGACCAGCGCGGAGGAAGCTTCGAGCGCCGCGACGGCGATCACCGCCTTCTCAATGCGCTCCGGGACTCGGGCTAGCAAGGGCGCTAGAGAACTCAAGCCTGCTGCGGCTCCAGGACGAGGCGCGAGACGTCTGGCGGCCTGCGAAGAACCTCGGCTCGCGGCCAGCTCGGCCGTCGTTTCGGCAACCTCCGGCCCGCGAGCCACGTCCGCGCCGTGGCCGCCGTCACGGGCTGCTGGCGTCCTTCCGCTTCTCGACCGCAAGGCCCAAGTTCTTCTGCGTCTGCGGATGGCAACGGCCCGGATGATCACGACTCACGAAAAGTCCCGCGAATTAAATAAAAGCCGAGACCCTTACCGGCCGCGGAGTTCGCGAGTTGCCGACCTCTTGCTGACCGCCTCGTAGGAGGTCTGCAGGAGAGACAGATCCTTCCGAGCGGCCTCGCTCGGAGCGGACTCGGTCGGCGTCCTTCCGAGCTGGTCTCGCTTCGGTTCGCAGACGGTTCGCTGCGCTTGCGGCCCACAGGCGGTGGTGGCGGCATCCTAGCGGCGGTGGCCTCTGCCAAGGAGGACTCGAGCTCCGCCACCTTCATCCTCAGGGACTGGGCCCCCAGGCGCTCATCGAAAAGAGTCTGGGCGGCCCCCTCAAGCTCCTGGCGGACCTTCGCCGCCTCCGATCGCCTCGCGCTCAGCGCCTCTTGAGCCAGGCGCAACTCAAGGCGCAGCCGGTCGTGTTCTTCCTTGACAACCGCCACCGGTGTCGAGCAAGCCCGCGATCTTTGCAAAGTGATGACTAACCATTAGTCTCACGGCGCGTACGTCAGAATTTTATAAGTTGGGTTTTTTCGCCAACTTACGAGACTGGTCGGCTTGACTCCCCCGACCATCGCGTCCAACGCTCCGAGAGATTCGGACAAAGTCGAGCCCTTCGGACCAGCTCCATCTCCGCCGGTGTCGAGCGCCTTCTTTGAAGAGCGACCCACTCGCTCTCTTACGCTCGCCAGACCCGACTCGGGGCCTCTCCGGCGGCGGGCCTCGGTGCGTCTGCTCGGGCGGGCGCTACCGTCGAGCACCATCGGCAGCGATGGTAGGATCGATCCCGAGGTCCCTCGGCGACCTCGCTGCGGGACCTCGGTCGGCGCCTCCCGAGGCGGTCGGCACTTCGAGCACCAGGCCGTCTCGGCTGGCGTAGTCGCCAGCGTCACCGCCATCTCTTCCTCCGCAGGGGCCACCACATCGGACGGCGGTGTCCCCAACCGAGGCGTTGGAAGCTCCTCGCCAGCCTCGACCTCGTGGTGGCGTGCCCTCGCCGCCCGACACCACGATCGGCGCCGACCCGATCGGCGCCTCTGGAACTTCCTGCGGCGTTGTCCCTTGCGGAACCGCCACGAGACGCCCCATGGTCACACTAGTATAGGCGCTGCACGTGGCAAAACTCTAAAAAGCGGTTCGAACGGCTTCTCTGCAAAGGTGTTTGAACAAAAGAAAAGAAGTACTTATCGAAGCCGAAGCGGGTGCGCGGCGGCGCGCTCTCTTCACCGTCCCCTCAGAGGCGATCTGCCGGTCGCTTCCCTAAAGCTGCCTCCACTGAAGGCGCGACGACGGCAGCGACCGCACCCTCTGCCTGAGGCCTCTCAGGCGCGATGCCTGTGGTGTTCCCCCCCGGCAGGTCCACGACCGGATCACCACCGGTCGGCGGGTCGGAAGGAAACCCACAGTACGCGTGACCGGGGGTGCTTCCACTGCTGTCGGTGGAGGTTGAACCCACAGCAGTGGCCTCTGACACGTCCTCGCCGCGCGCGGCCCTCGCCGCGCGCTCCTTTTTCTTCTTCTTCTTCTTCCTCTCCTCCTTCCGCTTCTTGCGGGAGGAGTCGAGCACTGCGGCCTTCACCCGAGCGGCCGCCCTCACCTCCTTGTCTCCCGGGAGCGGTTCCCGAGAGGACATGCCCAAGAGTCCCTAGAAGATAAAAAGCACTTTGTCGGACCAGGTGTTAAGCATAAAAACAGGCGGGAAGAAGACCGCCGACATACAGTTTGGAGGGTGGGCCACCGAGAATGGCTCGGTGGCCGCTGCCGCCTCGTGGCGCTTCCTCCCATGACGGCGCCACCGGGCCGACCTCCGTCGCGGCCACTCGGGCTCCGCCATCCTCATCTCGTCGGATGCTCCCGTCTGCACGGAGCAGGCGGGTCTGTGCGCGAGAGGTTGTACGCGTATCCCCATAAAGGCACGCACGACCACGTCCCCGGTGAGCCCTTGCCTCCTTAGGGCCCTGATCTGCTCCACGATCAGGGCCACCTTGTTCTTCTCTCGCTTCTCAGCGCCCCAGTTCCACTCCTCCCCCGCCACGGGAAGATTGCCGGTGAAGGGTGGGGCGCTGTCTCCGACGTTCTGAGCGTAGAACCACTCAGAGCGCCACCCCTTGTTGGACGACGGCAGCTTGACCTCGAGGTACTCCGTGCTCCGGCCGAACCGAAGCTGGAGGGCCAGGCCACCAATGGGCGCCGCGACGTCCGTCGGCTTGTCCTTCCAGAGCCTCGCTTGGAAGAAATGCCTCCACAACGCCCAATGCGGCTCGATTCCAAGGAAAGCCTCGCAAAGGGTGATGAATATGGCGATATGGAGGACCCCGTTGGGGTTAAGATGGTGCGCCTCCGCCTTGTAATGGAAGAGCAGCCCCCGGACGAACGGATGCAACGGCAAGCCGAAGCCGCGCTCGAAAAAAGAGGCGAGCACCACGACCTCGTCGTCCCTCGGCGAGGGGGCAGCTGCTCCCGTCGGCACCCTCCAACCGGAGAGATCTTGCGCAGGGAGGAAGCCCTTCTTCACCAAGCCAAGCGCACGACTGCTCTGGGCGGAGCACTCCGGCCACGACATCCTTGCGAAAGAGGCGACGGAAAGGCGAGGAGAAGAGAAGGTTGAGTTTTCTTTTCCTTGGCTCTTTGTCGATCTTTTTTGTCTTAGGGACAGGAGACGAGGAAAGCCAGCAAGCGTAACTACTCAAAGCGCCCCGGCAGCGTATATATAGAAGACGAGCAGGCGCCGACCGAACAGGCGCCCCTCGAGCGAAGCGTCGTGCCCACTCACACCAGCCTGGTAACTCCTGGTTTCCAATTCCACTCCGCATTTAATCCTGACAAAACGGCAGAGCCATAAAAGCCGCCGCCCCCGGGCAGTGCGTCCTAACCTCTCGGTCTCCGCCTTGAGGCCAGGACGGTTGCTCCGGGGCACGCGCGAGAGGCCCACTGGGCCGCTGCGGCCCCGAAAACGGCAAAAAGCCCCGTGGCTTGCACCGAGGCCCAGCTAAAAGCTGTGGGTTCAAAAGGCCTACCCCACCAGATGGGCGTAAGGCCGCCCCAGCGAAACTTGAGCGAGGGGCAAGTATGAGGTGAGCCCCACGGTGGGCCCTCGGTTAGGTCGGCTGACGACCCAATCACCTCTACTCGCGTCCGAGACCATACTTCACACTCTCCCGGGAGCTCATCGATGGCGACGGCCGGTATGCCGGGTCGGCGAGCGACCAGGGCCCATACGAGATTGAGTAGAAAAGGTTTTTATGGGTCGCCCACAGCAGGGCAGGACACCCTACTGCAGGACCGTCCGCTCGGAAGGGTCCCCTTGGCGCGGACCTCCGGGACCCACTTGGACTACCTATTATAAGCTTCACGAGCACGGCGTTCAAACCAACGCGGGTAAACGCGCGTCGCTCACCCCCTCCAGGTCCCACCCCTGCGGATGGGGTATACGTGTGGGATAGATGGTGGCCACTCCTCTCGCAGCTCCCCTCGCCAGACGAGGACTCGGGATGGATGCCCCACGTCCAGCTACGACGTAAAACGAGCTTACGTCTAGCTACGACGTAAAACGAGCCTACGTCCAGCTACGACGTAAAACGAGCCTACGTCCAGCTACGACGTAAAACGAGCCTACGTCCAGCTACGACGTAAAACGAGCCCACGTCTAGCTACGACGTTAAACGAGCACTCGGACACCCGAACCTCGCGGAGGCATCGCGGTCGTCCTGCCGACCAAGGCACGGTCTAGCTACGACGTTAAACGAGCACTCGGACACCCGAACCTCACGCGGAGGCATCGCGGTCGTCCCTGCCGACCAAGGCACGGTCTAGCTACGACGTTAAACGAGCACTCGGACACCCGAACCTCGCGCGGAGGCATCGCGGTCGTCCCTGCCGACCAAGGCACGGTCTAGCTACGACGCTAAACGAGCACTCGGACACCCGAACCTCGCGCCGAGGCATCGCGGTCGTCCCTGCCGACCAAGGCACGGTCTAGCTACGACGCTAAGCGAGCACTCGGACACCGAACCTCGCGCGGAGGCATCGCGGTCGTCCCCGCCGACCAAGGCACGGTCTAGCTACGACGCTAAGCGAGCACTCGGACACCGAACCTCGGCAGAGGCATCGCGGTCGTCCTGGCCGACCAAGGCACGGTCTAGCTACGATGTAGCAACTCGGACAACTCAAAACGAAGACACCCATAAAAGAAAAAAGAGATTTCATTATAGGCCAACAGGCTCAAACTTTACACAACTTTGCGATATAGTACTCGACAGATACAAAAATAGTTACGCTACACTACGGCAGGACCTCCTCCGCTCCAAAGCCTTTTAACATCCGTACGGCACCGGCGGCACCGACGACATGTTGGTAGGCCCTTGCCTGGTCGGCGGGACGGCCGCCGCAGATGTGGAAACGGTGCGCCGATGCGCCTCCTGCCGTTCAGCGACATCGACGCCGCGACCAACTCTGATCGGCGTCCTCGCGCCATCGCCTCTAGGAGGCCCCCGCTACCTCGAGTCTCGGACGACCTCGGCGCAACGATCGACGGCAAAGGCATCACGGGCTGCGGCTTCTTCCTCCCGGTTCGGCCATCACCGGTCGAACTCATTAAAGATCGACCAAAGGGTCCTCTTCTTCCGCCCGTCACCATCGCCAAAAGCGAAGACTAAAGGGTGCCCCGAAGCCATAGTCAAGAAAACAAAAAGGATTCTTGTCTAAGGGTTCATCACTCAAGCAAGCCGTGGCGTCCTTATATACCCGGACGAAGGAGGTTGAGCGTCTCGAATAAATGCAAGCGTCGGAAAACGGCGCCCTTCACGAAATCCAGCGATCCGAAGACGGCGGGCGAGGCACGCCAAGTCAGTCGCGGCGTGCACGACGTGGTGATTCAAAGCCCCGTGGTTCGGCCGACCAGCAAAATTCCAAGGCAGCCGTCGGATCGTTGGGTACACCGGCGAATCGTTTGACCCAATCGGTCGGACTGACCGCATGGGCCCAGTCACTATTCTCAACCCTCAACCGAATCTGCTGAAATCGCTCGAGGGTTCGGGGGCTACTGACGAATACTAATAACAGGGGTACCCCAACGGCCCAAGGTGACCAACCGGCGACCTCAAGCACTGACTCAAGTCCAACAGCCGCTTCGACCCACTGGCCAAGCGCTGCAAAGCCACCCGGGACTTCCTTCCGACCGACCAAGGGAATGTCTCCGACCGAGCGGCTCCCGACCTCCTCGTGAGACGGCCCCCCGGCTCCGACCAAGCAGGGCTCCCGACCCTCGCGACAGGTCGGAATCCCCTGACTCCGATCGTGCCAAGACCACCCCTGCCAAGGGCCGCGTGTCGAAGCCTCCACGAGACAACCGCCACGTACCCCACGAACGGGTCAATCAAAGTGACTATACAAGGCGGTGGCTCCTTCCCGAGGGTTTAAATGGTCGACGAAGTCATGCTCCCGATCCCATCGGCCGGCCGCATCTGATGCGAAGACACGCCTCTCCCGAGGCAGCACCCATGTCAGGCGCAGCAACGTCAACACCCGTAAGGTTCGCAGAGGCCAGGTATGCCATTTCCCGGAGAAATACCTAACCGCCCTGACCAACTAAGCTATCGACCCAGCATGGGCAAGGCGGCGATGATCGATCGAGAGAACGAAGGACCGAAGCTCCTAGTGTAGGTCATCTCGTCATCTCCCAATTCTCGATGTAACCTGCCCCTTCCTTCCGTATAAAAGGAGGCAGGAATTCCCGTAGAAAGGAGAGAAGAAAAAAGAGAGAAAGAGAGCGCCATAAAACCCATCTCGCTTGTAAACCTTGTGCGATCATCTGCTAAAAGAAAATACAACGCCACCACACGAATCGAGTAGGGATCTTACGCCGAACCAAGATACATCTTGGACTTCTGAGTCTAACCATTCAGGGAGTGGAACGCGCGACCCCTTAGACTTACAAATTTACTTGCCGGCGCTCGAAACGCTGACAGTTCATTAGCTTCATTCTCAACTTCAAGTTGACTGCCATTGAGATCAAATATCTAAAGGTAATTCCTCCCATGACTGGAGAATAGGTTTCTTCGTAATCAACTCCAGGACGTTGAGTGAAATCTTGAGCTACAAGCCTTGCCTTGTACCTTACAACTTCGTTGTTTTCATTCCTCTTCCGAACAAAGACTCATTTGTGACCTACAAGGTTTATATGGGGAGGTGTGCAGCATACGGGCCCAAACACCTCTCTCTTGTTCAGAGAGACTAACTCTGCAATGATTGCCTTCTTCCATTCTTCCCAATCTAGCCTTTTCTTGCACCCTGCGAGAGATGCAGGCTCGGGATCATGATCAATGATCGAGGCAATCTTCTTTGCAAAGTATGCATCGATATTGGCTGTTGCTCTATTCAGGGATTCTCCTGTTATTACAAAGTTTATGGCCATTTCTTCATGGGGTGCTTCATGCACTTCTACTTGCTCTTCGCTGCTATTCCGTATTGCAGGAGCAAGTTCCTTTAGCTTTTCATCGCCTATGTGTGCGCACATTATTTCCGACGGCTTCTGCAGTGGAAGATTCAAGTCTGGAATTGCCTTTCTGTTGGCTTCTTTCCGGTGCAGTCTCAACTGGCTCCCTTCTTTCCTTGGGGCATTTTCGTGATTGGTTGTGGTAAGTCCTCTGCCCGATTTTCTCCGGGCGTCTCCGGGTACTTTGGGTTTGAGGAGCAGTTTCTGTTCTTTTCTTTGAGGCCTCTGAGCAGGTTGAGGATACCTTCTATTTTCTTTGGTATTTCCACCCTCTCGGTGCATTCCTTGCGGGTACATGCGACTTAACCACGCCCTTGGATCACAAAAATGATCAGGCGGTTCATTTGCTAAATTCGCAAATCAATTATCTTACGAATTCTTGATTTGCTTCATTAGTGCGGGTCATGCGCGAGGATCGATGGAATGCCATATGATTTCCGGTATTTTTCATCCAAATGTTGATTTCCTCCCTAATGACGGAAGCGATCTTCGTCAAAAATGCAATCGTGAATCGGGTCAGATGCAAGTCTCCAGTCATGGGTTCCAAATACCTGATTATGGATGCACTTTCATAACCAATGTATATCCCAGACTTGCGGAGAGGGCCCATTGCAGTCCGCTGGGGGATGGTATAGGAACATATACCATACACCCAAATTTCTTGAGATGGGAGATCTTCGGGATGATTCCGTGCACAAGCTGCATTGGAGAATGGATGTTGTAGACCGAAGGTCTGAAATTGATGAGAGCTGCTGCGTGCAGGACTACGTGCCCCCAACAAGTGTTGGGCAAGTTACAACTCTGCAAAAGCGGTCTGGCAATGAACTTAATCCTCTTTATTAGTGCTTCATCTAGTCCATTCTGCGTATGGACGTGCGGTACGGAGTGCTCAACTGCTATCCCTGTTGCAGTGCAATAATCATCAAATGCCTTTGAAGTAAATTCTCCGGCATTGTCCATTCTAATGGACTTCACGCGATGATCAGGGAAAGCATTCTTAATTCTTATGATCTGTGAGATCAGCTTTGCAAAAGCATGGTTTCTTGTTGACAATAAGCATACATGCGACCATTTCGAGGAAGCATCGATGAGCACCATAAAGTATCGAAACGGCCCTGACAAGGGCTAAATCGGGCCTCAAATATCCCCTGGATGCGTTCCAGGAATGCAGGGATTTCACTTTGCACTTTCATGATAGAGGGTCTAGTTATTAATTTCCCGGTGGCACAAGCAGGGCACACGAAATCTTCATAATTCGGAAAAATTTTAACATTAATGCCATGACCTTGTGAATTGTTCACTATATTCCTCATCATTCTAAGACCAGGATGACCTAATCTACCATGCCATAAAGAAAATAACTCAGAGCTTCTAAAGATAGTCTTCAAGGAAGTATACACTTCGGGTGCATGAATATTCGTGTAGTACAACCCAGATTCATAAGAGGGACATTTTTCTAATACTATTTTTCCACATACTGCATGCTTTACAATGCACAAGTATTTTTTGCCATTTTCTTCATTGGTTTCTACGTGAAAACCATTGGCGCGGATGTCTTTGAAACTTAAGAGAGTGCGAGTTGATTCCAAGTACAATAGGGCTTCTTCAATTACCAAAATTGTACCCGTAGGTAATATAATTGTGGCTTTTCCGGAGCCTATTATATAGGAATCGCTTCCTGCGATCGTAGTAATCTTTCCAGCGTTCTTCGTGATCGACTGGAAGTATTTGGACTCTCTTAAGATGGTATTCGTTGTGCCACTATCAACAATGCATATCTCTTCCATTTGGGCGCTACACGATTTCTAGGTAAAAGAAATATGATGCTAATCAAATAGAGGCAAAATAATCCAAACATTGCTTGCAAATTTAAAGAATACTGGAATAAAGAATAAATTGCATATTTATTCATGAGAGAAGTATGCACTTCTAGAGCTTACAATTCATTATTCAAAAGAAATTGCTAACAACCATAATCTAAAAAGAAAATGCGATTCATGCATTTAAACGGAAGTGCAAGGCTTGATCGTTCTGCTCGACGATAGGTTTCGCGTCCTGCGAGGACCCTAGACCAATCGCAGCACGGAGCTTCTTGCCCCAAAAACGATCTTCACGTCCGATGCCCAAGTGAGATAGTTCTGACCGTGCGGGGCCAGTTCTTCAAACTCACGATTCACGATGCCGGACATTTGCATGATTTCAAAATTCCGACATTAGATTACTGCGTGTAATCTAATAGAAAATGGTTCAAAAGCATAAAGTGCAGAAAAAATAGCCATGTATTGCAATATACAAAATAAAGCAATGAATTCAAAATTCATAAAGAATATTCATAAATGCAGAGAATAAAGCTAGAAAAATTAAAACAGAGCCAAATAATTTTTCTGGATTTTTCTAGCAATTTTCAAAAAAAATTCTGCTATTTTTCTTCTTCTTCTTTTTTCTTTTCCTTTTCTTTTCTCTTTTCTTTCGGGTGAATACTCTTTGGCGCGCCCTTTCCTTCACCAAAGGCACATTGGTGGTGCATACCTCCTCCACGGGCCATAAAGCCCGGCCGGCGGCTAGGGTTTCCAACCCTAGCCGCTAGTGCTCCTTCGCGCCTCCCCGCCCGCCTACGTCGCGCCTCCCTGTTCGTGCCGCGCCGCCCGTCCGTTCCGCCCGCGCCACTTCCCCTTCCGCTTCTCTTCCCCCGGCTTCGAGCACGGAGAAGACAAAGAGACGGCAGTGGCGGCGACTTTGAGCCGAGGAGCGGTGGCGGCGCTTCGCGGCATGGAGTCGAGGCGGCGGTTGACAGGCGGCGGGCGGCCGGGCCACGTACCTCTTCGGGCAAAGCGCGCGGCAATGATGGAGGCCGAGGCCGGCCCGGTGCGCGCGCGCGGCGGCGGCGACGCCGTCTGCGGCGCCGTCAGCGGCGACGCGTCGCGTGGAAGTCGGCGGCAACGGTGGTGGCGGGCGAGGCCGAGCGGCGGCGCAGACGGCCGGCGTCGGCGGCTGCGGGCCTCGATCGTCGAGTCGGCGTCGCGGCGCGAGCGCGAGGCTGCAGCGACGGGAAGACGAGGCATCACAAGACGCCGCGCAGCGCGGCGGCGATGGCGGGAAGCCAAGGTGTCGCGGCGCGCGACGAGGACGGCCGGGCGGGGGCGCGTGGCGGCGGGGCTGCGTCTTGAGCCGGTCGGCGGCGGCTATAGGTCGGCGGCCGGGAGGCGCGCCGTCTGCGACGGAGGGAGGGCGGCGCGGCCGTGCTTGTTGGCGGGAGCCGAGCGCGGTGGCATCGAGCGGCAGCAGCGCCGCGGCGGCGCGCGGCGCGACTTCATGTCTTGCCGGTGGGGGCCGGACGGTGTCGCGACGCCTTGGCGACGGCGAGGCGGGGCGCGGCGCAAGCCGGGCGGCCGTCTGGCGGCGGCGCGGCAGGCGGCGCGGCGTGGCGGGCGCGCGGCGCGGCCGGTGGCCGGCGCCGTCAGGCGCGTGGCGCCGAAGCCAGCGGCGGCTGCGCGGCGGGCGGGACGACGCGCGACGCGGGCCGAGGTCGATGGCGGCGCTTCGGTGACTTCATGTCGTCTTGCGAACCGAGGAGGCTTGAGGCGAGGCCGACAGCGCCGGCCGGGTGACGAGGCGCGGCGATTCTGACGGCTCATGCGGGCGAGCGGTAGAGGCACGACGACGGCTTCAAGTGCACGACACGGTAACCGTGTGCGGCACCGGCCGAGCCGACGGCCGATGATGAAGCGGCTGCGGCGCGCAAACCGCCATGTCTCTTTTTTCTTTTTTCGTGATGATGAACATAAATTGCGCATGTCTTGTTGCTTGAGCCGTCAGTAGCCGTGCGATCGCGACGAACAAATCTTGATCGTAAGGTAGATGCATGCATAAGCGATTAGATGCATTCGCCGAAACCCACCTTTTCTCACCTTTTCAGTCCGTTTACCGGTAGAGCTTCGTGCTGATAACGTGTTAAGGAACCTCACTATCGAATAGTCCGGGTTCCCGAACAGATCTGAATTGGAGAACAGAGAGAGAAAGAGAGACACAGGTTTAGGGAGAGCGACGATAGAATTCTTTATTGCTATTCTGATTGCTTGTACATTTGAGGACCCCCTTCTCCTTATATAGTAGTCGCCTAGGGTTTCGGCTAAGGGACCATCGTGAGCTTTCATTGAGCCACGTGGTTTCCCAACAGTACTGCTATGGTTTGCCGGCCGGGGCAGGCACACAACAAAGACCAGAATAGCAGGATGGACGGAGGATTATGGTAGGAAAACAATTTATCAAGAGAGAATAGCATCTTGTTCCATGTCCTTACAAGCATTACCGATTCGTTATTCCCAATGCAGAGGATTATGGTAGGAAAACAATTTATCAAGAGAGAATAGCATCTTGTTCCATGTACTTACAAGCATTACCGATTCATTATTCCAAATGGACACCGGATTTCAATCTTACACAGATAATTCTAGTTATCTGTCTGAATTCCATCGATAATGTTGTATCTACGCCTGCCATGTACGTCCTGAATCTAGTTCACAAATTCTATTTCGGTGATTGGCTCCCCTGAATGAAGCTTGAGGGCAACATCACCAACAACCTGCACCACGCAAAGCAGTGCAAAGATGACTACGAGAGGAATGGTCACGTAAATCAGCAATAATGTATTCTTTTACATAGAGCATTTTAATTACTTATATGACAATACACTATGCAATTAGTGATGATGTTGGTTATTTACTTCCCTTATTAAGAAAATAATTTGGTGCGGTAGAAAATGGTACCACATGCTCATCTATGCAGGGGTTGAATGGCCCCCTTCAAAGTAATTCAAGAATGTAGGTTCTTGTTTAGTGATCTTTTTAGTTATGCAAAAAGAATGTCCTTCTAACGCAAAACTGCTTTTCCATATCAAGCCTTTGGCGCTTCCCAATCTAGATGCTCTTTTAACACACAATCTAACGAATAGAAAGAGGTCTGGCTGCACAATTCATACTGTTATTATTTAATTATAGGACCTGACAATTAATCAAGAGTCAAGAAATAACTATTAGAAGAAGTATATGATTATGGAAAAGTAACCATGTGCGCTGCAGAGAAACAAGTGCAAACCTTTGCCATCGCTCTGTAAGAGTATTCTGTGATTCCAGCAACATGTGGTGTTATAATAACATTTGAGAATTTAAGAATTGGATCCTCTGGATCAAATGGCTCCGTCCAAGCAACATCAATACCTAAACCACCTAAATGACCTGATTCAAGGTGATTAAACACAGCCTTGTAGTCCAGTAGAAGTCCTCTGGCAATATTGACTAAATATGATCCCTGCAAGAAAAAGGGGATGGTTATTCCACTGCACACGTCAGCATCATCTGATAATACAATGTTATTACAATATTGTAATTTAGCGAAGATTTTGTTGTAATGATATTCTCGTCTGATGGCATGAATCATAGAAGGACATTAATAAAAACAAGAGCCTGTAAATATGATCACTTGCAGATAAGTATGTCAGAAACAAATGCACAACCTTTTTCATTGCTGAAAGGAACTTATGATCCACGATTCCAACCTGTAAATTTGATCACTTGGTAATCAAAATCCAAAAGAGGTTGACTGGCAGAAATTTTTTAAACAAATGCACATAGAGAAGGATTAACTGATTCATTGTTTAACGTCATGCATGTTATAACTATGTCAGCTTCTCCAGCAAATTCGTACATGTCTTGTGGGCCACCTTTCTTATCAACCAGCCCATCAATCTCTGCACTGGCAACGTTTCAAGAGAGAGGAACAGAACTAAAAATATTTATACCGGGATTGACAATGCAACTACTGCAGCTTACCACATGGCAATGTATCCGACGACCAATTTCTTTTTGTAGCAAGAATTTTACTCCAAATGGTCTTAGTCTCTTGGCAACCTCCACACCAATGGCTCCAAACCCCAGGATAAGGATCTAGACAGTGAATCATAAATACAAGTTACCACACAAATGGGATTCTTCCGTGGAAACTAAGATGAAACAAGTAAAAGTAACTTATATGACGAGCATACTGTTTTTCCAAATATTGTTTCTCCAACTGGAAGGCCCAAGTCCTTCTCATTCACAGCAGTATCCATCTCCTTCTGCAAGGTATGCCCAAAGTCCATAACATGAGTGGTCCATTACAAGTGACAGCATCTAACTTAAATTTATAAAAGTGAAACAAGCAAATTATCTTCCAAATGATGAAAGCTAGGAAAGTACTGTATATCTTGAATAACTGAATATTGAACAGATATATATGAAGTGAGATGAACCATGGCTCTAAAAGAGACTCCAATTGCCTAAATTTCTGGACACTATACTAAGTTGAGGACCCACTTGAAACAAAAACTAGGCTTAATACAGTCATCATGAATGTGTTCCCAGATATTGCAAGCCCTTTTATCCCTGAGAAGACTGGTTCAGAACACATGACATTCCAACCTCCAAATATGTCAATTATGACCTTTCAAGTCCTATGTAATGACAATGTCTCGGTAAATTGGCAGTGAAAAATTCCATGGTCAATGGAAATAACAAAGGAGATGAACCATATGATTTTCAGAAATTTCAGTCTCAAGCTTCTACTCAGAAATTCTTTTGTTATCCAAACTCCGAAGTGCAGACCTGAAACTCAGAGTAGTTAAATCATTATGTTTTCCTTAGTTAAATCATTATGTTTTCCTTAGTCTCCCATAGAACATTAAGATTTTTTTAATACAGGTTATTTTACAACTAAGGACCTAGTGCTTCAGAATAATCCATGCTAGCTTGCTTCATATTTGCATCAATCTTTCAAGGAAAATTCGGAATTATCAGCATGATTATGATAAATAACTTGAGATGTTTTGATATTCTATACAAGAGTGAAAATGGTCTAGTGAGAAGAGAGTGTGGTGAACATTCATCAGCTAGAAGCTTTGAAATATGGAAAACTTAAAGAGGACTTCCAAGTGGTCAAAACTGCTAGCCATACAACATACTTGCTTCCGCAGAACACCTAGAGTTAGATAGATTGCCATTTCTGCGCAAGCGACCGCATTTCCTGTTGTACTCCCAGGTATCCGTGCAACTTTAATTTTGTGTTCTGTAGCAGCATTTACATCGACACCTGTAGAAAATTGCATTCCCAATGTAAAACAAGCTAGTTGTATCAATAGATCAATTAATAAGGCAGGATAACACCAGAATTATAATCACCTTCTAATCCAACACCATACTGCATAATAATCTTCATCTGAGTTGCCTTGGCAATGATATCTGAATCTATACGTCGATTTTTCACTACACATATGTGGTAGTTGTGAATTACATCAGGTACCTGCCCAAGACCTACTTCGTCAACCTGGAAAAATACATTGAAATGTGGTCAGACACAAATCCATACATGCATGTAGTCATATGTGGCGCAGGCACACACACAAAAAAAAAAGCTCAAGACTATAGCGCAAGCATGTATCATCAGACTACTATATTAGAATATCAGAATCGGGATTTTTTTTTCCCAGTAATCCAAATGCAGAAAGTTACAATGAAAAACAAGGTGAGTACACATTAAACAAATCCAACTAAACAAAAAAACACGGAACCAGCAACCAGCCTCACTTACAAAACTTCAAGTAATGTGAAGCTCTTATAAAGTAACTTATTTATATCGGCAAGAAAAATTAGATCAATAAATATATACTGAATGTCTTTACAGACAAAGTTTGTACTGAACAGAAGCTCTGATACTAACGAAGTGAAAAATCATAGATTCTACAATGTTGTAGCAATGAAGAAAAAGTTGGAAATGCACAATGTTGTACCATTGACAAAGGTAGTTTATGAACACATCAGCATCGGGTCCTTTCATGCTATTATTTGATCGGATTGCTCCTCTAGTCCTCTTATTGAAATGGCGAAAGTAAAGCATGCGCTCTGTCTCCATTCTTTTCAGGGCCATGTGGCCATCAAATGTTTGCTCTCAAAGTTGAGCTATATATTACAAGGGCCAAAAACTTAAACCAATAGAGTCATCTAAAGATGCCTTTCTGTGCAGTACAGGTAGTTAACAGAAGAGAAAAAAAATGATATATGTAATATTAGCCTCACATGTGAGTTGAAAAGTTTTAGATGTTAGTTATACCAAGCCTACTAGTACAAAATTAAATTAAAAGTAGAGGACGATCAGCTATATTCACATGCATCTCGGAATTTCACCACTCAACTGACATGTAGTTGCACCTTTCATGCATGCTAACATGTAAAAGGCCAACTAACCTGAATAAAAGAGTAATTCTGCAAATACTCCTTGGTGTAATTAGTAGAAGCAGGCCAATAGGGGCCACAAAATAGCACCTGTGTAACAGTGCTGTGGCCATTGCTTCCAATTAAATCAGACATCTTTGAATAACCTGCAATGGAAAAACAGCATGAACAAAACAACTAACATAAAACAATAATAGGTGAGATCAGAGACTCAACTTTTCTCCTAGGGACTGAAAATTTCTCATGATAATTATAAAATAAAAAAAATATCCATCCATTTACTGAACTTCCAAAAAGAATTGGTCTCTCGCCATCAATTTAAGAAAAAAAAACTTCCATAAGGGACTCATGGACTGATGCACATATCAACTACACTCCTAGAGTAATGACTAATGTAATGAATTGATCTCCTAGAACTTCTTCAGATTTAGAGGCAGGATTCCAGAAATCAGTAGATAATAATGGACTACTTTCTGCCAGGCGGGCAGTATGCCAGCCAGAACTTTTTTCAGCAAAGAAGGTCAAGATGCCATCAGCCTTATATCCATTGAAAGATAAAGAAGAAAGGAAAAGAAAAGGATGAAATGCAAGTGAAATAAAAACACGAAAACCTAGATAACAAAATCAAGTTACTGAATCAAAATTAACCAAAGACTGACTGAGCTATGATATGCGCACTTCCCCAGGAGTCCCATATCTTTAGTTGCTAGCATCTTGTACTTAGAATCTTGATTCAAAACTTGTTTTCAACAATGACTGCCTGGCCAGTGTCGGTTACTAGCTCAAAGCCACAAAATAATATGAACCAACTAATTTTAGTATTCCAATTTAATATAGATCACTTTGGAGGTAAGAAACAGTCAGGAACCAATTGGAATCTTCATGGTTTCCTCCATGATTTGATCCTTTTTTTTTCAACTTTTACCATATTTCTAAATAGAAATCAGTATTGTTTATTCTTTGTTTATATATGTAACCGTTAGAAATTCAGAAGTATTTCATAAGATAAACGTAGCTTGGTTTAATCAAGTATCTTTAATGTCTTTGCCAAGTATTTGGTTTATCATAGCACAGACTAAAAGAGTCAATCAGCTACCTGCAACATCAAGCTAGGGTGGTTTTTGGAATCATATCTATCTATTCCGAGCACTACCATATGATGCAATTGTTTGTATAATATTATACCATTGCATTTAATTACTTAGTTCAAAATACATGTCTTCATATGCTAATTAATTTCTAAATTAAAAATAAACTATTTTTCCTAGTTTTGTTCTAGTATGTTTCATCAGCCATTCTCATTCTGTTTTCACAACACTTGATAGTGAGAATTTGGATGCTGGACAAGAATTACGCAGGATTTCAGCTAGTTCACAAGGAATTGCAAACTTGGGAACTTTCAAGTGGAGATAGGCGATATTTTCATAGCAAAAGTCATTGAGGAAAAAAAATTAGTACCAAGCTAACTAATCCTTGAACAGCAACTCTGATTCCCATACTTTCATGTCATCATACGGTGCATTACTTTTAGTTCTTTTGATTCTTATGACTGAGACACTTTACTCCTACTGAATACTAATTTATCCTCTTCTTCTCCCAAACCCATCCAATTCCATACGGACAATACCAACCCACTCAGTACGCCCCAAAAGAAAACCAAACCGAGCAGATACCATCAGAGTGCCTACAGCCCGAACCCAGCCGCAAATTAGCAAGCCGATTTTTGAAAATCGCAAACAAGACAAGCACCGAACAAACGAGACAAAACCGGGAGGCACCCAGGCTAGAAGGACTTACACCATGAGGACACGGAGTGTCCAGGCATGTACAGGATGCGGGATAGAGGGAGGAGAAAGCGGCCGTACCTAGCGGGGCGAAGGGGGAACTGGGGCAACGGCGCGCGGCCGAGGCGGCGCGATGGAGCAGGAGCAGCGAGGGGGAGTGTGCTAGCCGTGTTGCTATTCTTGCTCCGGCCATATAGTAAAAGGACAAACAGGTTGGCAGGTTGGGTTTGGTGGAGGTGGGCGTCTGCGTCACTGCGTGCGAGGCGGCTGGATCGTTGCGTTCCGTACCCGCAGATCCCTGGTTGGCTAACTCTTCTTATTTGGATATTTAAACTACTTCAAATGAAAAAGTTGTCAACTAAAAAGTTGTAGATCTCGTCGAGAGATACAGTTTTCATATAAATTTTATCTCCATCCGACTCCGTATGAAAAAGTTATGATTTTTCGAAAAATGGTTGGTAGCATACTAGCATTATTACTGCCGATTTGGAATACGAATCGCCAACCGGCAGTGATACCATTATTTGGATATTTAAACTACTTCAAATGAAAAGTTGTAGATCTCGTCGAGAGCTACAATTTTCATATAAATTTTATCTCCATCCGACTCCGTATGAAAAAGTTGTGATTTTTCGAAAAATATCAGCACTGTCGGTTTTTCTAAAAGCCGGCAGTGATAGTATTACTGATATGGGATTTATCACTGCCGGTTCATCAGAGAAAAGCCATTACTACCGGTTTTTCATTTGAACCGACAGTAATAATATTATTACTGTTTGTTTTTGATGAACCAGCAGTGATATAGCGAAAAGGATAACTGATTCTGTAGTAGTGGAGACAACAACATATGCGTGAAGGAGATGAAGTCTACGGAGACGACGACGATGTGCGACTGATAGGTGAGACCCATTGCTTAGTAGGTCGAGCACGTGACGTGGGCGACGTTGGTTTGGGTTGGCTGGTGACAGGCTGCATGCAGAAAGAAAAATGGCGGGATGGATCGGCCCGAGGGAAAACAAACGGGGCGACGTGAAAGGATTTCAACCCAAGAGATTTTCTAGCTTTTTAATTAGTTTTTCTTTCTAAAAATACATAGAAATCAAAAGAGCTCAAATGAAATAGCAAACTCACTCGAACAATTTCTAGAAAAATATGAAAAATACTTTCAAACACAAAGAATCAAAATAAAATAATATTGACAATAGTTGACTTGGGAAATAGTTATATTAAATTTTTTTATTTATAAAAGTATCAAATTAAACTTTAATTACTAATAAAATTTATGAACTTTTTTGAAGGACTAAACTACGAAAAAAGATTTTAACAATAAAAAAATAGGATGTTAAATTGGACCTACCTCTATTAAAAGAAATGCAAAGCCATCTCATCTCTCGTTCCAACTGTTCCCCTTCCCATCTCTCTCGTCCCCTTCTTGGCGGCGGCGTCGAGGATGGGAATGCAACTGGAGTCGAGGATGAGTTTTAGGTGTATCCTGCGATGGTGGGTGCTGGATCGGCGATGGTGGGCGACGAGTGCTGGATCCATCGACGATGGTGACGGCATAATGGCTCTCGGTGGCATGGAGATCCGGCGATGATGGGTCCCAGCGGCGGATTTGGAGGTGGCGCAGAAATCCAGTGATGATGGCTCCCGGCAGCGAATCCAGATCCCAATTTAAATACGAACACATTTGAATCAGAATTGGGACCAGGGTTCACAAAATCGCGAAAAACCGTTCGAAAACCGCGTACCGCTGCGGCTCGAGATTCAAAACCGCTCGATAAACCGCTCTAATTTAAAAAAAATTCAAAAAAATTGAAAACTTTATCCGTTAAAAACCGCTCGAAAACTGTTGAAAAGCCGAGCGAAAACCGCTCAAAAACCATTTTGTAGGAACATTTAATTTGCCGGTTGGTTTTTCGAGAAAAACCGCTCGGTTTTTACAAAAAAACCGCGGTTTTTCGTCAAAAATCGTGGTTTTTGGCGTAGGTTTGACAAGAATTCAAATTTTTCGAATTTACAAACCATTTAAAATTTTAATATTTTTGAACTATTTCTCACAAAACCGCTACCATAACGAAATTGTGAACCCTATTAGGACCTATCTTAAAATAAGAAGAGTTAGCCAACCAGGGATCTGCGGGTACGGAACGCAACGATCCAGCCGCCTCGCACGCAGTGACGCAGACGCCCACCTCCACCAAACCCAACCTGCCAACCTGTTTGTCCTTTTACTATATGGCCGGAGCAAGAATAGCAACACGGCTAGCACACTCCCCCTCGCTGCTCCTGCTCCATCGCGCCGCCTCGGCCGCGCGCCGTTGCCCCAGTTCCCCCTTCGCCCCGCTAGGTACGGCCGCTTTCTCCTCCCTCTATCCCGCATCCTGTACATGCCTGGACACTCCGTGTCCTCATGGTGTAAGTCCTTCTAGCCTGGGTGCCTCCCGGTTTTGTCTCGTTTGTTCGGTGCTTGTCTTGTTTGCGATTTTCAAAAATCGGCTTGCTAATTTGCGGCTGGGTTCGGGCTGTAGGCACTCTGATGGTATCTGCTCGGTTTGGTTTTCTTTTGGGGCGTACTGAGTGGGTTGGTATTGTCCGTATGGAATTGGATGGGTTTGGGAGAAGAAGAGGATAAATTAGTATTCAGTAGGAGTAAAGTGTCTCAGTCATAAGAATCAAAAGAACTAAAAGTAATGCACCGTATGATGACATGAAAGTATGGGAATCAGAGTTGCTGTTCAAGGATTAGTTAGCTTGGTACTAATTTTTTTTCCTCAATGACTTTTGCTATGAAAATATCGCCTATCTCCACTTGAAAGTTCCCAAGTTTGCAATTCCTTGTGAACTAGCTGAAATCCTGCGTAATTCTTGTCCAGCATCCAAATTCTCACTATCAAGTGTTGTGAAAACAGAATGAGAATGGCTGATGAAACATACTAGAACAAAACTAGGAAAAATAGTTTATTTTTAATTTAGAAATTAATTAGCATATGAAGACATGTATTTTGAACTAAGTAATTAAATGCAATGGTATAATATTATACAAACAATTGCATCATATGGTAGTGCTCGGAATAGATAGTTATGATTCCAAAAATCACCTTAGCTTGATGTCGCAGGTAGCTGTTTGACTCTTTTAGTCTGTGCTATGATAAACCAAATACTTGGCAAAGACATTAAAGATACTTGATTAAACCAAACTACGTTTATCTTATGAAATACTTCTGAATTTCTAACGGTTACATATATAAACAAAGAATAAACAATACTGATTTCTATTTAGAAATATGGTAAAAGTTGAAAAAAAAAAGGATCAAATCATGGAGAAAACCATGAAGATTCCAATTGGTTCCTGACTGTTTCTTACCTCCAAAGTGATCTATATTAAATTGGAATACTAAAATTAGTCGGTTCATATTATTTTGTGGCTTTGAGCTAGTAACCGACACTGGCCAGGTAGCCATTGTTGAAAACAAGTTTTGAATCAAGATTCTGAGTACAAGATGCTAGCAACTAAAGATATGGGACTCCTGGGGAAGTGCGCATGTGGTGACCCGCATAATTAACCCCCGGTAACAACTGTCACCTAGAGTTAATTATACGGACCTCAGCACAGTAACTAGCAAAACATCGGACATTCTGATACTTTATTAGTTACTACACTGTGTACAGAGTATTGCAGCAGAACAATAATTAGAGACTCACAATGGAAGCTTTATTTCATTTCATTAGCCACGCAGACTATCTTACATACCTTACCTTACACAAGGATATATTACAACAAAAGACTACTAAACCTCCTATTCCCCGTCGGATGGCTAGCGACGGACATAAGGCCGGCTATTACTACTACTCCTCCTGGTAGTAGTAGTAGTAACCGTCCTCTGATAGGTCCTGCTCCTGCGAAGGATCCTCCACCCAGGCCTCGGAGGATGATCCATGGATCTCACCGTCTAAGCAAGGGGAGGGTTAAGCAAGGGTGAGTACTAAGTACTCAGCAAGCAATAATAAATATGAATGCAGTAGATGCTTTTCAAAATACCCAATTTCCTATACAACTCCACCTACAAACCCTTCTCCTTCCAAAATACCTTTTTTCTAAAGAATAGACTTTAGTTTTAAAGGTTATCAGTTTTATCTATACCCCTTTATAATGCACCTAAGAAATTTTTTCTACGTCCACCCTAAATAATACACCTCATTAGAGATGGCCCAATGTTCGTGCACCCAGCAAAACGTCCCTAGAAACTTGCATTCATCAAAATGAACGTCTCAGATATTTCCTCAGTTTTACTCACCCACATCCGATGACCGTTGTTTAATGTGTCTAACTCATTCATTCATGTGGCCCACAACAGGAGAGCCCGCACATATATATATATATATATATATATATATATATATATATATATATATTTCAATTGCCCACGAAGCTTCCGGCGCTCTCGTCCGCCTCGTGGCGCTGCCGACGTGCCAAGCGTGGCTTCGCTTCGCCGGCCCGTTCGTTGCCAACGCGTGCCCTCCCACGTGAGCCACTCCCCTTCGCGACGCGCGGCCCCAATGCCCCTGGCGCATTCTCCGGATCTCCACCCGCCTCGTCACCTAACTGCGCGCTCCTCCGCGCCGCGCTCTTCGGGCCCACCACACCGGACCGGGTGGCGTCGTCGGCCACCGTGTGCTCGTCCACCTTGTCGGCCAGTGCGTCGCCGGTTGGGTCCCCAGCGAGCGGGAACATATTCAGGTTCAAGGCGGAGGTGCCCCGGAACGCCAAGCGGGTCCTGTTCGCTGGCGAGGACGACGAGGACGTGCTGTTCCCCGACGTGTTCACAGTGAGGGGCATCGGGTCCAGGAAGATCCCAAGGTCGCCTTATAAGGTGAGAATGACGCCTTCCGATTTCATGGTTTCTTGATTTGCTTCCCTGGGTGTCCTCTATTTATTGATTAAGCCTCTGGTGCTTATTTGGATGATAAAGATTTGATCTTTCTTCTTCGGTTGCCCTGTTCCAAGGTTTTGTATTATTTGTCATGCATAAGGAATTGGATTTTGAAGGCTTTGTACTGAAAGTATTTGATCTTACGGGGGTTATCTTGCTGTTGCTTTTAGGTGCTAGATGCGCCCGCATTGCAGGATGACTTATACCTGAACCTTGTGGATTGATCGTCGCATAATGTCCTCGCAGTTGGATTGGGGAATTGCTTATGTTTATTGTTGATCCAAATTCAGAGAGAAGGCTAAATTTCTGACGGAGCGTAGCGGAGGCCCGTTCTTGACCTAGATCGCAGCCGCCTATATATATCTCCTCTTGTAAGCCGCACGGGCGATTTGTCCCCTGCGTTTGTAACTCTCCAGACAAAATAGTGAATCTCTGCCGGCGCCCGTGGTTTTTTCCCGAAAGAGTTTTCTACGTTAAATCTTGTGTCTCTTGTTCTCCAAGTGGTTTGATCTTCTTTGTGTTTCGTTCGTCGTTGATTTAACAGCGTATACTTGTGGAATGCATGCGGTAGTAAGGTGAGCAACCACGGCCATCCTTGCACGATCCCTTTTCTGAGACTTGAAGAGAGAGATTGTAAACGAGTTTATCACTGCGCAAGTCGCCAAACTCTGTGCTTTGGGGGTGGAAGACACTGTTTGTTCCGTGGGTTGGGCACAGCGTGGCACTTACCTAAGCAAGGCAAAGTTCAGGTTACACCATGCTCCATCTGGAATGATCAAATAACATGTTCCTAATCCATCAAAATTTAGGATCATACTTCAACCCCAACCCCCCCCAGAACTTGGGTGGTGGGAGTGTACATCCACACCTCCCATCAACTGAGCTCGGCTCAGTTATTGTGGTACTTTTATGGATTAGTATGTGCTCATTTTTTAAATAAAACTTTATGATTGTATCCGTCGTCTTCGTTTATGTGTTCAAAAAATAAATTTGTTCAGTTTAGCTCATTTCTCAGTATATATATTTTTTGATGGTAAAAATGATCAATGTTGTTGGCCTTTGGTTTTGATAGGCAACATTGGCGTTCCAAGAGCATCTTGCATTTTATGTTATGTAGATATGGGATCCGACTCGATGTAAGAGAATAAGAACCGTAGAAAGCCATCGCACAAGGTTCAAAATTTCGGTTTCGGAATAAATTTCGGCCCAGACCGGACGACGAAATTTCGCCGAAATTTTTAGATTTCGGAAATATTTCGGACAAAATTTTAATTTAAAAATTCAAATCCGGTCCATTCCGGAAATAAAAATCCGAAATTCGGGCGAAATTTCCGAAATTTCGGGTTTTTTGCACCGGCTGAAAAGAGGTCGAAACGTTAACGAAAAATTTTGAAATTTTTTTTGTAGGTTCCTGACACATTTATTATGTTCTCACAAAAATTTCAGCTGATTATCACATCTGAGGAATTTTTAAAAATTCAGAGAGTGGTACTGTCCTGATAAAATACTGACCGATAAGTTTGATCCGAATGAAAAATGGTACAAATCAAGTTATAAATTGTTAAATTTTTTTTTGGAGATTCATGACACATTCATGATATTTACATAAAAATTTCAGATTATTCTAAAGTTTGTGTAATTTTTCAAAATTCAAACATTGGAACTGTCCTGATAAAACGCTGACCGGCAATTTTGAACCGAATGCAAAATGGTTCAAACCACGTTATAAATTTTTTTTTTGCATGGTTATGAGGTATCTATAATGCTCTCATAAAATTTTCAGATGATGATCAAATTTTATGAATTTTTAAAAATTCTAACAGATACTATTGGTCTCTCGCCTGTTAAAATGTTTACCAAGAAAATTGAAAAACATGAAAAATTATGTAAACCATGTTAAAAACTTTTGAAAATTTTTGTGGATGGTCCTGATATAACATTAATGTTTTCTTAAAATTTTTATATGATGATCACTCTCAAATAATGTTTAAAAATTCAGACGATTACTACGTCCGGATAAAAGTCGATGATCAATACATAGATTTGATTTAGCAGTAAAAAGAAGTTTAATTTTTTTTAAAATTTTTACAGAATGGTGATAAGGAAGTTCTTAATATCCCATAAAAATTTTGATTCATGATCACACACCAGTGAATTTATAAAATTCTTACAAGGCACACTACCATTTATGTTTTTTCTTTTGTTTTTAGAAATATAATATAACAAACGAAGTTCAATGCTTACATAGATTTAATTGACCAAACAAACCAAGTTTAAATTTTTTGAAAAATTTACATCATGGTTCTGAGTCAATTATTAATCTCTCATAAAAGTTTTAGATCATAATAACACCCAAGAAAATTTATAAAATTCTGACAATATAACTGTCCCAATTATGTTCATTCTGTTTTTGATTTTTTAAAGATAACAAATGAAGTTAAATTATTTTTAAATTTTTTATGTATGATCCTAAACTACTAAGGATAGTACCATAAAAGTTTGAGATTATTATCAAGCTTGTATAATTTTATAAAAATCTAACAGTATTTCTGCCAAAATTTTAAAATATTTAAAAAATTCGGTTTTTCAACAAATTTTCATAGGAGATGACTTTCCTAATAGTTATTGGGTCAAATCCGGCCCTAAAACGGTCAAAACCGGTCAAAAAAACATGAAATTTCGGTGAAATTTGGCGAAATTTCGCCCGGAAAAACGAAATTTCGGATTTTACTGTAGCAATTTCAAATTTTTTTTCCCGGCCGGTAGTTTAGATTTCGGGGGGTCCGAAATCCGAAATTTCGGCGAAATTCGCCGAAATTTTGAACCTTGCCATCGCATGCAAGTAGGTGCTCTTGCATGGGGTCCTTCATTGCTTTCTTCCGCCGGTCGAGACAAGAGCATCCTTCACCATGATATCCGTACTCAGGACGACTATGTTAGCAAGCTTACTGGGCATAAATCTGAGGTAATCTTTTCTTAATTATTCATATAATATGCCATGTTGTGCACATCATTAAGATGATATTTTGCCGGTTTGTCCAGTGATGAATTATCCTATCGGTGTTCTATTTTGCGATTTCAATAATGTATATCTACATATTTCCAAACATCTTTTAGGTCTGTGGATTCAAGTGGTCTTATGATAACCGTCAGCTTGCATCTGGTGGTAATGACAACAGAGTAAGATGCCTGTCCATACATTTCCATTTCAATGGAGTGCACGTCACATAGAATTCACAGTTTTATTTTCCTCTGCTCATACTAATGGTGTTTTTTTTGTCCTTTACAGTTTTTTGTTTGGAATCAACATTCGGTGCAACCAGTACTGAAGTACACTGAGCACACAGCAGCTGTCAAAGCTATTGTCTGGTCACCTCATCTACATGGGCTTTTTGCATCTGGTGGAGGAACTGCAGATAAATGCATACGATTTTGGAATACGACCACGAATTCGCATTTGAGTTGCATGGACACAGGAAGTCAGGTAGTTTGCTACCTATCAAATTTCTGAACAACTAGCTAGGGCCTGTGTTTGTGTTTCTGAATTTTTATCGATTTTTAAAGAAGAAAAAGTAAGGGGGTACGGACTTTTGGTCCAAAAAAAAAGGTTGGTGGACTTCTATTGGGAAGGCCGGTTCACATCATAAGATTTCTAGCACCCTGCTGGTCAGCAGATTTGAGCAAAGCTTTATGAGCATTTTAGTTGCAATGTTCATCTGGCTGCACTGAGCTAACATGAGAGCACGCGTCGAAGAGTAGGAGCGAGTGTGCAGTGGGTCCAGGGTTTCCTCTCTTTCTTTCAGAATACCTGACTAGAGAGCTATTTGAGCCAAAATAGTATACACGTGATTTGGTATCTTTCTGTGCACCAGCAGAATAAAACTTCATAGCAACAAGATCTCCTAAATCTCTATTCATCTGTGGCTACCTTTGAATCATAAAACAATGAGAAATTAAATAATGATATTCATACATTCAGATATCTTGTGTATTAGTTAAGCAAACAATTATGTCATTAGCCAGCAGGGCCAATAAAGGATCTGGAACATTCGAACGGCTAATCAATTCCTTTGATAGAGCATCAACTTGCTCCTTGGTCAGAACCTGAAACAAATAAAAGCCAATCAGCACACACTAACAGGCAAAGACTCATAGGTCACAAAAAATAGGTTGAGAAAAGGGCAAAACCAAAACAAGTTCACAGGAATAACAGAAACGTCCACAAGAAACTTTTGTTCCCTGCTGAATCGGAAGCAAAATATTATTCGTAATCCAAGCAATAAGGTTTTCGTTTTTCCAGCAAAGATGAGCAAGCGCTAGGAATCTGTATAACTGATCTATCGAGAGCACAAAAACCTCACTTTCGCATTATGGACTAGGAGGACTAACCATGGGAAATAAAATATTTGTTTTTATCGTCTCTGAAAACTTGGTATGACCTAATCAAAGATGCTGTTATTATAGGACAAAACTTTGGCTTTTGTTTTGCCCATATTGGAGTCGTTAGTTAATGGGACACGCAAGGCATCCACAAAGACTGATTGTGGTAGACCTCCAAGTGTTTTGGTTTTGCTACTAACCAGAGAGCTTGCCAAGCATGTAAGATTTTACTGTACTATCTGATTCTCAAGAAAGAAAATCCTTTCTATTTGTTTTGACTATGCCAAAATAAATTTCAGGTGCACACGGAGTTTGCGTTTTATGGTGCAACATTTGGGCTTTCTTCATGCTGTGTATATGGAGGTTCTGAATATCGTCCTCAAGAAATAGCAATCACAAAGGGGGTTGACATTATTGTTGCGACTACTGGCCGAGTCAAGGTAATTATTTTCTTTTGTTGACATCTCTGGTTAACTGGACCAGAATCTCTTAAATTTATTCTCATGTTTGCTACGTGATTTTCTTGTCCAGGATCTTATTTTCAATGGAACTCTCAAGTTTTGAGTCGTTGAAATTCCGTGTCCTTGATGAAGCTGATGAGATTCTTAATATGGGTTTCGTTGACAATGTTGACCTTATTCTTGGTATATCCATGTATTCTATTCCAGGTGTTCTTCAATTTTTGAGTCTCATATAGTTATGATTGTCCTTTTCGATCGAGCCAATTGTCCATTCACTTTTTCTGCATCCATACGTATTGAATAATCAACATTTGACAATGGCACTTGAAATATTTATCTGTTTGATGTAAATTCTGATGTAACTGAATCCTTCATTAATTATAAACAAGCAAGGTTGAAGATGCTACAAAAGTACAGACGCTTCTGTTCAGTGCTACTACTTCAGATTGGGTGGAGGGGGTATGGTCCCCTTTAGCACGATACATTACTATTGTTGAGGTATTTTTTACATAATTTATATAAACTGACAATTCGTTGGTATGGCTACTCTGGAATGATTGTAGCTCTCCTTGAAATTTATGAAAGCTGACAAGAAAACAGTTGATCTTGTTAATTACTGTGTCTGCATGTGCAGTTGTTAATCTGTTCTGGGGGTTCTGCTACTTACATAATAAGGTCTCTGGTTGCATGGCACAATTTAGTATTTGTTGGTGATTTGTCTTCACATGCATATAATTAGCATGGCTATGCTTCACATTCATGTTGGATGGAAATTAATACATTTTTTTTCTGCAGGTATAGTGCATGTGTTCTCCTGTTTGCAGGGCTTCTCTTCATTCCACAGTCACCAAGATGTCTGGTAAGGCCCATCGACTTTAGGCAAATGTTCAGTGAAACATTAGGGTTTTGAATTTGTCAGGGGAGAAAAATGCTCTGTTTGCCCAACGGTTTTCTTGCTTTAAATAATGGGAGGGTTACTGGGCGTTGCAGAATTGCCATGCAACCTCCTTTTCTTAGCAACATCAATCATGCAAACCACTGACCACGATAAAAAGCAAATTTGAGCTACATAATGATACTCATTAATTAATACGAAGCTTTGATTTCAGTCATTTCACGTATGCTTTTTTGGTATTGTGTCTCACTCTGCATTTCAGTTACAGGCTAATGTTGGAAAAAGAGTTTCGCACCTCATTGCAAAAGCTGCGAGCAGAGAATGCTGACATATCTGAAGAGGCCATTGAGATTAAAATTAGCTTCTATCCTAATAGTTTACATATAATAGATTTTAATGTGAAGAAGACTGCTCAAAATGTTCATGTTATTTAGGACTATATTGAATCACTCCGTAGCTTCCCAAGGGCTAGGGTTCAAGACTTGTTTTTGAGCACAAATATATGTGCAGTCGTTGTAAGAAATCGATTTGATTACTTCATGTAAAGATATCATTATTATTTTTTGTTCACTGAATTTGGAATTTGATTAGAAGTTTCGTGAATATTAACCAGACATCAATTATGGATATTCTATGCACAGATGGGTGTTGGCTTGATGATCTTTCAGCAATTAGGAGGGATAAATGGCGTAGGCTTCTATGCAAGCTGTATCTTCACTTGTGCAGGTACACAAATATCATGATCATTATGTTATCTTCTAACATTTCTGTTTGAGATATTTTAAATTTATCACAGATTCATGATTTTCTGGAAAATTTGGAACCATCTTGATTGGCATTATTCAGGTTTGAGATAGGCTGCTTTTAGTTAGTTACTAATTGGAACATTTTGTTAATAACTGTGATCATTTCAGATTCCCATTATGTTGTTTGGGGCCATCCTCATGGATAGGAGTGGAAGAAGGGCTCTTCTAATAGTATAAATGCTACAAAGCTGTGTTGATGTATACAAAGTGACAGATAGATTTTTTTTGTGAGATCCTTTTGTTATTTAGGTCTCTGCATCTGGAACATTCTTGGGCTGTTTTCTGACCGGAATATCATTCTACCTAGAGGTAACTACACTGTTCTTATCCTCCGTATGTGAAAAAGTTACTTATTAAAACTTAGAACATATGAGACTGTCATAAGTTATCTTAATAGAATTCACCTGAGGATATACTGGGAAAACTTTCCATTGGTGCTAATAGGAAAATAACCGGTAAGGAAGTTTTTTTTTTGTTGTTGTTTCTGTATATAATGCTGAATGCTTATTGATCTGTTAGGCACATGGACTTTTCGCACAATGGGTCCCTGCATATACCATTCATTTCTTTATAGAAACCACTGTAGTACCAACATAAACCTATTGCATTCCTTTTTACTTAAAATATGCTACCCCAAATATCTATACCCCTTTATAATGCACCTAAGCAATTTTTCCTACGTCCACCCTAAATAATACACCTCATTAGAGATGGCCCAATGTTCGTGCACCCAGCAAAACGTCCCCAGAAACTTGCATTCATCAAAATGAGCGTCTCGGATCTTTCCTCGGTTTACTCACCCACATCCGATGGCCGTTGTTTAATGTGTCTAACTCATTCATTCATGTGGCCCACAACAGGGGAGCCCGCACATATATATTTCAATTGAACTATATATATGGAATTTATGTTGCAAATCTAAACCCATTTGATTTCGATTCGATATTTACCATACCAGTCAGTACCATGAATCGCGCGCTTAATTTTCTTCCATTCATGCATGTGCACCACATCCTATACAAGGCGCTCACGTACCGCCGCCATAATATTATTTAGCGAAAAATATTATATAAGGCATGTGTGTATGAAATGCAATTATCGTGCCTATCAAGTAATATCCACAACTGATAAATTGAATGTTTTGCTAAGCAAATAATCCATATATTCTACTACAACAATAAGCGATATATTAATTTAGAATTTGGCCGAAAAAACAAAGTGAATTAGCGAACAAAAATTTTCTTTGACACTAAATTTTGGCAAACCAATCAAACGAATAAACAAAAATGATAAAGAGAAACGAATCTAAACGCACCTGTAGCAGCTTTAAGAGGTAGGTCTGGTGGTGGAGCCAGGGAGCAAAGGCGTCGGAGATGGCGCAACCAGGGAGGAGGGGCACCCGCTCGCAGCGTTCTACACATCGGTTGTGTCCACATGTCGGTAGATGCGCTCGCATTGGAAGCCTGAAAGGAGAGAGCGAGAGAAAGGATAAGCGATATGGGATCGCTCATGAGCTGTTACAGGCGAAAGGCTACTTTACCATAATACCATGTACTTTACAGTGGTACGATTTAAACAGTTGTTTCTATCCTGTTGTTTTGGAGAGAAATCCACATCCTGCTCGGCAACGTGCGCCGTGGCATGCTCTCCCATGCCCGTCGTGCCCTGCGCGCCGCCGTCCGCCGCGTCATGCTCGTCTTCGGCCGCAGCATCCATGCTCGGCAAGCGTGGCGTCGGGAAAAGGCGAGCGCGACGTGGAGAAGGAAACACAAGCAGCTAAAGTTGGAAGGTTGAAACGGAAAGCTCGGCTCTGAAAGGTTGAAACGGAAAGGCTACTAATTGTGAAAGGCAATCGTGCATGCATGCATGCATCATTATGGCCAAACCATTGAACTCTATTGGAAGGTTGAACGTCAATTAATGCATGAGATTGTGTATGCATGCGCGGGATAAATATGGAAGAATCACAACAAATATACGAGGCGCTCTTTAATACTCCATAGAATTGCATGAAAAAAACTAATACACGGGGCTTGCGCGCGCGATCGCTTCACGGAGATGGACGCGTATCTTCGTGCGGGCGGGGAGGCGGCGGAGGTGTCGGCGCCGCGCTTCATGCGGCGATCTTTGGAGGCGCAGATGCGTGGAGGAGATCAAGGGCAACACCTTGGTGGTGGTCGCGCAGTGGAGAAGATCGGGAGGATGAGCCTGCCTGGAGGGTGGGGCGTGCGACGCGTGGGTGGTGCATTTCCGAGGTCTTGATCGCATGGCGGCGGCATGAATGGAAGAAAATTATGTTGCAAATCTAAACCCATTTGATTTCGATTCAATATTTACCATACCGATCGATTACCATGAATCGCGCGATTGATTTTCTTCCATCCATGCATGTGCACCGATCTTACGATAATATCTCACCAACTTTCCTCACGTTCATCTTCCTTTTCACAGCCATCACCACCGCCAGAAGAGCTTCACGGTGTCCTCCAAGGTCCTACCCTCGTCTCCGGCGGAAGAAGAACATGAACATCCACCGTGGCGGCGATGCGGCGTAGAGGTAGAAGCTCCGGCGATGGTGATGGCGTTGTAGAGCGAGATGAAGGACATGGTGATGGCCCGCTCATGATCCGATTCATCGCCGTGCCAAGAGCGCAACCACGAAAGCGCGCCGCGGGAAGATCTCCGAGTGTACACCCGTGCGATGGGACCCATTCTGATTGAGAAGAAAGCCACGAACGTAAGCATGGCAGCGATGCTTACACCCGCCAATGGCGTCGACACCTCTCCCGCCGGGCGATGATCGATCACGTGAAGTGCCGAGGCGAGCGTGACGAAGAGATCACCATCCGGCCGTCTTGGTGAAGCGGCGACCTCCGGCCGTCTGATCGAGGAGGAACGTGGCAACCAATATGAAGAGCGTCTTGCTTGCGCCCGGCCACGCAGTTGCGCCTAGGGAGTTTATGTTCGACTTGATCTGGCCTTGTCGAACACCGCGATTGCATCTGACGACGGAATCGATGCGAGGCCTCTTTGGAAGAACGGAGGCCAAGGCGGGCGATGAGTGTCGCGGCGCACGGGTGGCGTCGGGTGGATCGTGAGTCCTCCACACCCTCTCCGTGGGTGCCCTTACTCTTGCGGGTGACGGCTACGACGTCTTCGTTGTCGGAGAGCTCTTCGGGGATGCCAATGGTGTTCTTGATGTCTGCGAGCCGCTCCTCGGCCTTGGTTGATACTGGAATACGGCTCATTGCCCAAGTACAATTGGTTAACCTTATATTATAGCATATGTAGAGGACCCCACCGGCCAAACACCTTCTCATCGACGACCTCTACCCACCATAAATACATATACGCACATCCACGGCTCCATTCGTCGGACGAGCCAAACATCAATTTCATATTCTCAATTACCAACTCATCATCACATCTCATCACAAACCATCTTTCGATCCGAATTCAATTTAAGGTTTTCAATTGCAATATAAGATTTTCCATGCAGTGATGATATAGATACTTAATAGAAAAGCATTCAAAAACATTTAGAACCAGATGATCAATAGAAATCTTGCCTGGAATATAAGCGGAAGGATCGTCCTCGCCCATATACTGGATCTGGTTGGCTGGAATGCTCAGGTCTGACCCTGAAAGCATACAACATTATCCAGGGCAATTAAGGTGAATAGTTTATTATGGCATCCAACCAGCTCTTCTGTTATGTTGTACAATTTTATCTTAGTACTTATGTAAATAATACTAGTTGTCGATTTTTAAGTGATCCGCAAGTTGATTAACAAAAATCAACGCGGTCCGCGGTACGGATTATTTTTTCTACCCTTTTCCTCTCCCTTTTTCTCTCTTTTCTTTTTCTCTCTTCCCTTCTTCTTTCTTTCCCTTTCTTTTCTCTGCCTTCCTTTCTCCTGGCCGACAGCCATTCGGCTTCCTCTCCTCGCTCATCACGCCTGCGCCTCTTCTCCTCCTCGCCTCTGCTTCTTCTCCACTCGAGCGACACCGGCCCGCCTCCTCCCCTCTTGGCTCGGCTCCCGCAGGCCCGTGCAGCTCCCCACGGCGCAGCCTCTCCTCCCCTACCGCCGGCGCCTCTTCCTGCGCAGCTCGGCGCCGACCCGGCCTCGGCGCAGGCCCGAGCTCCCCTCTCCCTTGCGACTTGGCGCCGGCCGAAGCCCTCCCCTGCGGCCTCTCCCCGCACTGCTCCGGCCCGGCGGCTCCACCTGCGCCTCCTTCCGCACCTGACTCCAGCTCGGCCGGCCTCAGCACCGCCCCCCCTGGCTGCGCGCAACTCCTCCTCTCTTCCCCGCCAGCACGGACCACCGGTTCTAGGGTTTCTACCCCTTTCGATTTCTTGCTGATTTGCTTGCTTGCTTACTGCTTAACTACAAATGTTGGGGTCTATGATGCACGTTGGGGGGATTGAGCTAACCCTAAAAGAAAGCAAGAACAGATGCTACACTAGCTTCTAGGGTTAACCCAACGACTGAGACCACACGGGGACGACCCGATCTACCACTATTCTACTGGTGAATGCACCTGGGGTTTTGGTTGGATGAAGAAGCTAGCTGAAGAGGAGGTTGGAGTCGGTGAAGAGGAAGCAGTACCGATCTTCTTGCTTCGGGAGCTTCCTCCTTGCCTCCTCTTCTGGATGATCTCCTCTCCACCTTCTCTTCTGGACTCTCCCTCGCCTTGCTCCTTCTTCTCCTTGCTGGTTGCTTCGGTTGCTTGCTCTTGCTGCCTCTCGGTTTGGAGGGAAAGAGGGATGGGGAATGAGCTGGCTGCTGGCTGTGCTCTCGGCTGTGAATGAACTGGATGTTGGCTGTAAATGAGTTGGCTTGGGTTGGCTTGAGGCTGGGCATTCGGCTGGCAAGAGATTGGCTTTAGGAATTGGGAAAAATGGCAAATGACCATTTTGCCCTTGGGCTTTTACTGCTGGCTATTGGCCTTAAGGGCATTACGGTCATATCTCGCTCAAAACACTAACGGTACCCGCAACCGCACCAGGTAAACTACTAAACGCCGAATGATGAACCCCGATACTAGCGAGAAGGGCCAGTCTGGGTTCCGGACAGATTGGGTACCTCGATGAGCGATACCTTTCACTGCGGGATTGACGGCGCTCTCTAAACCTTACAATTTAATTTTCTTGCCTAAACATGTTTTTATTGTTTAATTAACCATTTAATTAAACTGATAACCCCCGGGTTATCATAATGACTGTATTAAGCCTAGTTTTTGTTTCAAGTGGGTCCTCAACTTAGTATAGTGTCCAGAAATTTAGGCAATTGGAGTCTCTTTTAGAGCCATGGTTCATCTCACTTCATATATATCTGTTCAATATTCAGTTATTCAAGATATACAGTACTTTCCTAGCTTTCATCATTTGGAAGATAATTTGCTTGTTTCACTTTTATAAATTTAAGTTAGATGCTGTCACTTGTAATGGACCACTCATGTTATGGACTTTGGGCATACCTTGCAGAAGGAGATGGATACTGCTGTGAATGAGAAGGACTTGGGCCTTCCAGTTGGAGAAACAATATTTGGAAAAACAGTATGCTCGTCATATAAGTTACTTTTACTTGTTTCATCTTAGTTTCCACGGGAAGAATCCCATTTGTGTGGTAACTTGTATTTATGATTCACTGTCTAGATCCTTATCCTGGGGTTTGGAGCCATTGGTGTGGAGGTTGCCAAGAGACTAAGACCATTTGGAGTAAAAATTCTTGCTACAAAAAGAAATTGGTCGTCGGATACATTGCCATGTGGTAAGCTGCAGTAGTTGCATTGTCAATCCCGGTATAAATATTTTTAGTTCTGTTCCTCTCTCTTGAAACGTTGCCAGTGCAGAGATTGATGGGCTGGTTGATAAGAAAGGTGGCCCACAAGACATGTACGAATTTGCTGGAGAAGCTGACATAGTTATAACATGCATGACGTTAAACAATGAATCAGTTAATCCTTCTCTATGTGCATTTGTTTAAAAAATTTCTGCCAGTCAACCTCTTTTGGATTTTGATTACCAAGTGATCAAATTTACAGGTTGGAATCGTGGATCATAAGTTCCTTTCAGCAATGAAAAGGTTGTGCATTTGTTTCTGACATACTTATCTGCAAGTGATCATATTTACAGGCTCTTGTTTTTATTAATGTCCTTCTATGATTCATGCCATCAGACGAGAATATCATTACAACAAAATCTTCGCTAAATTACAATATTGTAATAACATTGTATTATCAGATGATGCTGACGTGTGCAGTGGAATAACCATCCCCTTTTTCTTGCAGGGATCATATTTAGTCAATATTGCCAGAGGACTTCTACTGGACTACAAGGCTGTGTTTAATCACCTTGAATCAGGTCATTTAGGTGGTTTAGGTATTGATGTTGCTTGGACGGAGCCATTTGATCCAGAGGATCCAATTCTTAAATTCTCAAATGTTATTATAACACCACATGTTGCTGGAATCACAGAATACTCTTACAGAGCGATGGCAAAGGTTTGCACTTGTTTCTCTGCAGCGCACATGGTTACTTTTCCATAATCATATACTTCTTCTAATAGTTATTTCTTGACTCTTGATTAATTGTCAGGTCCTATAATTAAATAATAACAGTATGAATTGTGCAGCCAGACCTCTTTCTATTCGTTAGATTGTGTGTTAAAGAGCATCTAGATTGGGAAGCGCCAAAGGCTTGATATGGAAAAGCAGTTTTGCGTTAGAAGGACATTCTTTTGCATAACTAAAAGATCACTAAACAAGAACCTACATTCTTGAATTACTTTGAAGGGCCATTCAACCCCTGCATAGATGAGCATGTGGTACCATTTTCTACCGCACCAAATTATTTTCTTAATAAGGGAAGTAAATAACCAACATCATCACTAATTGCATAGTGTATTGTCATATAAGTAATTAAAATGCTCTATGTAAAAGAATACATTATTGCTGATTTACGTGACCATTCCTCTCGTAGTCATCTTTGCACTGCTTTGCGTGGTGCAGGTTGTTGGTGATGTTGCCCTCAAGCTTCATTCAGGGGAGCCAATCACCGAAATAGAATTTGTGAACTAGATTCAGGACGTACATGGCAGGCGTAGATACAACATTATCGATGGAATTCAGACAGATAACTAGAATTATCTGTGTAAGATTGAAATCCGGTGTCCATTGGGAATAATGAATCGGTAATGCTTGTTGTGTGCCTGCCCCGGCCGGCAAACAATAGCAGTACAACTGTATTATTTATATAATTGCCTTGTGGTTTTCGTGCCTTCGTTGCATTGTTGTTGCCTGTTGGATTGCAACAGATCTGAAGCAAAAAGCATCCAATTCTTACCCGGATGGGTCACTCGTTCGAATCCTAGCTAGGCACAATCTTCTGCAATATTGCGAAGATGGCCTGTTTGCCTCAAAGCCAATCTGAAACAAATAAAAGACAGTACCGAAATAAATGAAACAGACTACCCAAGTATTCTCTCTGGTCAGTAATTGTTTGAGACATAGTTAGAGGCAAACTTTTGACACTTTGACCGTTAATATCTTTTAAATATTTAAATTGGATACATCAAAATCATATATATATATATATATTTCATAATATGAAAAATTTTATTGGGTTTTATAAATATATTATAATAGAAATTAATGGTCAAAACTATGTTTTGAAGACTTTATCGATGTTCCAATTAACAACTATTTGTGATCAGAGGAGTAAATCAAATATATTAATAGAACAAAATCAATGTACTGCTAAAACAACATCAGTCTTATTCTTATTTTGGTCTTATGTTTTATGCAACAATACACAGACTTGAACTGAATGACCTTTGCAATAAAAATAATGTACCGAAGCAATTAGAATATACTAACAAATGAAGCTGGACTATATGCAATATATGCCTTGTTTTCTTAGTCTTGTCACAGAAAACATGTTGGTTCAACCGGATCGAAAATCTTGGTTTAGAAGTTATGGATCTTTATATACAGGAGGCTAGGCCTCGTTTAGCAGGAAATTTTGGAATACAGTACAAGAATCGGTCCGTAATTAAAAATCGGTATAACATGTTCGCATATTTACGAAAAACCCAGTGTTACCCGAAACCTGAAAATTCGGTTTTGCTTAACCGGAATTTCAAATTCCGGCTAAACTTTAAACGAAAAATCAAATTCCGGGTATGGGGGGCCCACCCCATACCTGAAATTTCAAATTCCGGTTATGGGTACCCGAAATTTGAAATTTCGGGTAAATTTCGGGTATGCACAGTCCACCACGGTAAAAAAATAAAACGAGGACCCAAACGACGTCGAAAAATTTTGAAATTTTTTGTGGAGGTTACTGAGAAATCAATGATACTCCCATAAAATTTTCAGATTATTATAAGATGTGAGGAATTTTTAAAAATTCAAACATTACAACTATCCCGATAAAACACTGACCGACAAGTTTGAACCGAATGAAAAGTGAAACAAACCACGTTAGAAAATTTAGAAATTTTTTGTGCATGGTTATTATGAATCACTAATATTCCCATAAAATTTTCATATGATGATCAAGATGTCTGAATTTTTAAAAATTCAGACAGTGCTACTGTCCGATGTGGCTTTTATCAGGACAGTAGCATTGTCTGAATTTTCACAAATTTATAAAGCTTGATCATCATATGAAAATTTTATGGGAATATTAGTGATGCATCATAACCATGGAAAAAAAATTCAAAATTTTCTAACGTGGTTTATTTCATTTTTCATTCGGTTCAAACCTGTCGGTCAGCGTTTTATCAGGACAGTTGTAATGTTTGAATTTTTAAAAATTCCTCAGATCTTATAATATTCTGAACTTTTTATGATAATATAATTTATTTGTCAGAAACCTACACAAAAAATTTTAAAATTTTTCAACGTCGTTTGGGTCCTAGTTATATTTTTTTAATTAATCTGCGAATTCCGTTCGCAGGAATTGAAAATATCTTGAAAAAATTCCAGCAATTTTTTATGAACAGCGGACTACATTTGATCTTTGATATATGCACTACCATATTAAGAGGGTCTTAGTAAAATTATAATTAGTATAACAGTACTAATTAATTAGCGAAATCGCGTCATTGCATGTGGACAATTCGTAGCCTTCCTTGTTATTGCATGTGAACAATTCGTAGCCTTATGCGTTATTGCATGTGGACAAAATCGTATTTTTGCATGCGAACAATTCGTGGCCTCGTGCGTTACTGCATGTGGACAAAATCGCGTTATTGCATGTGAACAAATCGCGTTATTGCATGTGAATAAATTTACACCTTACTTTGCATGTAATTTCCACTAGTGCAATAACCCATAATTATTATAGTCGACGACAAGCGATGTTATGAATAGTTAAATGACGAAGCACTTAAACTATTTGTTGAACATACATGAGGCACATGCACCAAAGTTCGGATGATAAAATAAGCAATAGATTAGATTGTATTACAAGGGCATTACAACGATGTGAAATTGCACGACGAACTAACTAACGAAAACATTGTTTGTCATGGTGGAACAGATGATCGTTTCGCCTATCTGGGTATAGCCAGAATGATCTCCCACATTTTCTGCATATTACCTAGCCCGTGTAAATTTTGAGATTTGTTCTCGGACATCGCTCAACCCCTACAATGAAAGAACTCCATGGGGTTCATGATGCTCCAGTGTCATTGAATGGGTGGCCTATGCCGTACGTCTCGGGTGTGTAAGACAGAATTTTTTGGTCATTTCGATTCCCAGCGCCCCCTATGTTAATACCACCCGGGTTCCCGGATGGTCTGTGTAACACGTCAAGGATTTGTTGCGTGGTGCGGACCTCGACTGGCTGCTTCTCCTTGTCCCTTCCTCTCCGAGAGGAGGTACCCTCTTGCACCTCTGTTGCGTTGGCCGTTAGCGAAGAGTTGCCGAGACGCCTGCTTTGTTTCGGCTCGCACTCCACTATATGGTGCAGGAGCTGTGTGTTGGGCTTATCCTTATACAACCGAAAGCGTGCCCTGCAGTCAATGCAGTATGCTCGCTGTGGTCGTTGAATAATACCATAGGCGTACTCGTGGTTTGGCTTTTCTAGGCGGTAGTAGCACCTCGGAGATGGTTGCTCCCCCCAGTTATCCCATGCTGGAAGTTTGAGATGCGGGTGGTACGTCTCTGGGTCCACCTAGTTGAAGTAGCCGCACCATTCATCCTCGGCCAAGGGGCACCGGTAGAATCTCCGGTCCGCTAGCTCATCGTGGCGGTATCAACCACGCTGCAGCCGTGTTCGCAAAAGTCGGCGCTTTCGGGTGGCCCCTGAGGAGGTTTCTCCTTTGACTCGAGCAATTTCGCAATTTTCTTTTTGAACTCTTGTATGCGATGAACTGGTTTAGAATTACCACTTTGTGAGTGAAGCATGAGTTTGTCGCATGGAACTCACCGATTGGTTGGCCCCTTGCCCACCGGCCCTGAACTCTGGTCGCTCTAGAACCGGGACGTATCTTGGCGGCCTCTCCTACCGGTTGAAGTTCTCGGGCGAAGTGGGGTCGGTGTCGTGGCAGTTGTAGATAAATTCGTAGTCACGTCGTTCTGGGCCGTCGATCCATTGGAAGAAGCAACACCGGTCCTTATGCTGAGAAAAGAAAGAACGATGCATGAAATAGTATTGTTACCCTGTATTGTATAGACACGATGGGTTTACCCGTGAGGCGGGCTGTGATGAGTGGCGCGGCGGCCGTCTCTCCATGGGTAGATTGCATCATCTTCGCCGGAAGGTTGTAGTCGCATTTGGGTCGAGGCAACTCCGGCAGAACTGGGGCATCAACGCTACTAGTATCCGGGTACTCGGGGCGGGATGACTTCTGCTTGCTGAAGAGGCGACGGTAGAATAACATCGCGCCCTAATTTGTGTAGATTCAGCTAATGTGTATTGCTTGTTTGGCGGTGTTGGATGTCTACCCCTCGGCCGGTTTTATAGTGGTGGTGAGGGGTTACTCCACACAATTACAACAGCGATCTTGTGGCATCCTCTGTGAAAAGTCGCACGACATGTCACCCATCATGAAAGCCGCACGACAACAAGTGACAAAGATGATGCATGTGACTTATCTAATCGGCTGACAAAGTGACAAAGCGATGCATGTGACTTGTCTAATCGGCCTGGCAAGGCTACAAGGCCGTGAGCAGGCTATTCACTCTGAAAAGCTGCTGCACGCCAGTACTTCGTTATGCTTGAAAGCAGGGCTACTGTAACAAAGAATAACAATATTTCATAACAAAAATATATCGTATATAACTAAATTGGTGAGATGAAAAGTATGTCACAATGTAATAACTAAATACGTAAGCTAAAATAAACCGCGAAAATATTTACATCTAAGACGGGTTCAAATTAGTCGGCGTGAGCGGTGTATGCTCGGTTCAATTTTATCAAAGAGTATAGGCGTACATGCGCTTCTTGATCATCAACACGAAACCTACAATAAGTATAATAAAATGAATGGTGGGCCTATATGCTCTCACATGGGTGATTTGACATGTACCAATAATCGCACGTGAGATTCCTATAGGGGACTAGGGCGTGTGCGGCGGGGAGCGAGGCGCGCGGCCAAAGCGACCCGAGGGTGGGGCACAGGTCTAGACAAGTGGCGGCCAGCAGGAGCGTTGGCACGTTCAAAAGATGTGAATGTGCAAAGCTCTATTTCTTTTGTGAACACAGGCGATCTATATATAGCCCCCGAACAGAAATAACCGTTACACCTGCATTTGCCCATTGGGGGTTGGTAGGGTAGATGGTGTAGGTCAATAGCTACCTTTTGGTAAGATTTTCGACAGAGTGAATCGGAAGTCAAACTACACACACGCCGGACCGGAAATTTTGGTCCGGGGTACATAGTTTTGAGAGGCATAGTTGAACTCAGAAAGACCCATTCACGCCGGACCGGAAAAAGTAGTCCGTTGTAAGGGTGAAGACATCAGACGTTTATACTAGCATGAAGAAGATTTGCGTTGGACCAATAAACTTGGTCCGTCGTGCATATGATTTTACTTAGGCAGGCAAGCTACGTTAGCGTCGGACCGAAAAAGTTGGTCGGCGTACACATGATCTGATCTAACTCAGTACCAGCGAACAACGTTTGCGCCGGACCGGAAAAGTTGGTCCGGCGTACACATAGAATTCAGGTCTGCATCAGACTTAATTTTTTTGACATTTTAATATAGACCAGAATTATATTTGAAGTGAAAATAACTTATGTCGGACTAAAATAGAAGAAATAATTTAGATTTGTCCTATGAACACTTGTTAAATGTGATTGAAAAGAATTCTTAACGCCGAACCCAAAAAGTTGGTCCGGCGTACATGGTGTGCGCTCGGTAAGGATAATTCTCAGCGTCGGACCGAAAATATTGGTTCAGCATACATGATGTATGCTCGGTTGAAATTTACAACTTAGGATCTTTGAGCGCCTGAACCAGAAATAAGTACATGCGCTACTTGATCATCAACACCAAAACCTACAATAAGTACAATAAAAAGAATAGGGGGCCTAGATGCTCTCACATGGGTGATTTGACATATACCAATAATCGCCGTGAGATTCCTATCACAATTCGAGCCTTGGCGTAGGGGGCGGCGTGGCGTGGCGGGGCCGAGCCGGGCGGCGAGGGGGCCAGGGGGTGGGGCGCAGTCTAGACAAGTGGCGGCGGCGGGGCGTTAGCACGTCGGGCGGTTGTAAATTGGTCGATTGGGCGACGCGTAGAAAATAGCGAGCGACTTTATGCGGACGATTACACAAGCTGCCTATGGCGCCTCTATCGGCGACAAGTATGCCTTTGCCTCTATAAGTAGGTCTTCATACCAGCTCCGCTTGCACATATCCTCCTCCTCAACCCATTCACATATCCTCATCCTCATCCCATTCCTTGCCTCCAAAGACCATGTCTCAAACGGCGAGCTCAGGAAATCGGAGGGCCCATGCGCTTGCCACTGCAAGTCAAGTCGATTGTCCTAATTGCCATGTGCAAGCTAATGTGTTCTACTCCAGCACCGAGGCAAATAACGGCCGGGTGTTCTACAAATGCCCTTTTCTCCGTAAGTGAGAAGTTCGTTTGCTCCCTTTTTCCAGTTGGAGTTGTGTAGTTTCTTGCGGAGATCTCATTTGTTTGCACGGCCTAAAAGCATATTAACCTCATCACGTAGGCTGTAGGGTTCCAATATTTCCAGTGGGCGGACACATTGGACACCTCGGTGGAGCGTGCAACAACCACAGTACCACAGAGGATGCATCCTACTATGGAGAGGATGGACCCTATACTCGAGCAAAGGCTGAACATGCTGATGTTCAAGATGGACCGCCTTTTAGATAATGTGAAATGGTTGGAGAAGATTGTGTGTGTGGCTATCCTTGTTGTACTGGTAGCTATTCTTGTGAAGTAGATTATAAGTCGATTAGCTACCATCGCTCTGAGCTTCTTCAGGCAGAATTCACTACTCGTGGCATCTTTTTCATGGTAATATAAGCCTTTCCGGCATCCTGTGAAATACCCTGTGCAAAGGGGAAATAGTCACGGAATAGCTTAGAAACAATCTCTGATATCTGTTCTAACGTAAACTTCAAAATTATTTTATTTCTTACACACTACACAAACTCATGAAAACTCCATACAAGAGATTTCAACGACGTTGTCGATTAGGGTTTTGCTTAAGTAGGATTCAGATGCAAATCAAGTTTTAATTAAAATAATTTTACAGAATATGGTAGTATATACACTAAACTCTGATATTTTTATTTTACTTTTGCATTAGGGAGAGATATTTTTCTGATTGCCGAAAAGACTTAGTCATTATAGTTTGTGCAGTTCTTAATCTTCGAAGGCATTTGCAGCGATAAGTTTCATATGCTACACTGGTTGTAATTGAAATATTTTTCCATATTATGGTAGAGTAAATGTTATAGGATGGTACTGAGCTTTTCTTTCATTATTTTCCATTTATATAAGATATTTCATGACTTGCCGAAAAGCTAATACAATCAAGCCAATCGCGCGGTTGCGGTCAAATTTTAATTCCTCGATTGCGACTACACCTTATGGAAGAATCTAACCATTTTTCATATATTAACAGGGGACAGCTCTAAAAGTATTTTAAAGTTAGTTTCGTGGTATTACGCGTTTATTTGAGGCGTTTTTAACGTGTATGGTCATTAGGGCTTAATATGGCCTAACTCAAAATTGATCAAATTGATGTTATTTCTGTACATAAAGCAAGTACATGTTATTTTAAGGTTATCGCATTTTAGTTCATCGAATTCGTGGCTTGTTTGCGAAGGTTACGAACAAATGATCATGTTGCGGATTGAATATTTAAGCAACTAGTAAACAATGCAAACTGAAGCAAAGTCTAAATGTTTTTACATATCTGTGACCAATGCAATCCCAAGAATGTAAAAAAACTGGTTTTATCAAGTTTTGAGGTCGTTTGAACATTTTTCCAGCCACTTGAAATTTGAATGTTATTAAGGGTTTCAACTAGCCATAACTGATTCAAAATGCTTTTAAATTTAAATATTTTTACAGAAAAGAAGTACATATGGTTGTAGGAAGATATGGTATTTATTTCAAGATTTAAGGATCAATAGAGAGTATACTTCATTCGCAAGTCACATTTAGAGCCTACAATTCGAACTGCAATAAAAATATTTTTCTGCATGCAACATAAAACTTTTTATTTAAGATTTAAATTCATCATTTGAAAACTTAAATTTAGAAACTATTTTCACTTTATTTCGACCATCCTAGCAAAAGATATGAACGACCGGTGTTGCTTCTTCCAATGGATCGACGGTAGAACGACGTGACAACGAATTTATCTACAAGCGCCATGACGCATACCCGCTTCGCGAGAACTTCACCGGTGGGAGAGGCCGCCAAGATATGTCCCGTTCTAGATCGACCCGAGTTCGGGCGGTGGGCAAGGGCCAACCAATCGGTGAGTCTCATGCGATATACTCATGTTTCACTCACATAGTAGTAATTCTAAACCGGTTCATCGCATACAGGAGTTCAAAAGAAAATTACAAAATTGCTCAAGTCAAAGAACAAACCTCCTCAAGGGCCACCCGCAAGCCTCGACTGCGAACACGGCTGCGGCGGTGGTTGATACCGCGGCGATGATCTAGCGGACCGGAGATTCTCTGGTGCCCGTGGCGAGGATGAATGGTGCGGCTACTTCAAGCTGGGTGGACCGAGACGTACCACCCGCATCTCAAACTTCGGCATGGGATAGCGGGGAGCAACCCTCTCCGTGGTGCTACTACCGCCTAGAAAAGCGGACCACGAGTGCGCCTACGGTATTATTCAGCGACTACAATGAGCATCTTGCATTGGCTGCGGGCACGCTTTCGGTTATCAAGGATAAGCCCAACACACACCTCCGCACCATATAGTGGAGTGCGAGCGAAAGCAGAGCGGCGACTCGGCAAGTCTCCGCTAGCGGCCACGCACGAAGTGCAAGAAGGTACCTCCTCTCGAAGAGGAAGGGACAAGGAAGCGGCCGTAGAGGTCCGTACCACGCAATAAATCCTTGGCGCGTTCGTAGACCATCGGGAACCGGGTGGTATTAATATAGGGGCCAGCGGAATCGGGATGACATGCCCATATGGGAGGCGAAATCCACATAAAAAGACTAAAAATTACATCTTATACACCCGAGCGTGCGGCATAGGCCACCCAATCGGCGTCGGTGGGGCGATCTGGATCCCCATGGAGTTCTTTCATAGTAGGGATTGAGTTGTGTCCGAGAACAAATCGCAAAATTTACGGGTGATGTAATATGCACAAAATATCGGATATCATTCCCGCTCTACCGGATAGGTGGAATGATCACTTGTTCCACCATGATAAACAATGCTTTCGTTAGTTAGTTCATCAAGCAATTTCGTCACTATTGTAATGCCCTTGTAATATAATCTAATCTATTGCTTATTTCATCATCTGAACTTTCGGTGTATGTGCCCTTATATATGTTCAACAAATAATTTAAGTGCTTCCTGGGAACTATTCATAACATGAGTTGTTGTCGACTATAATACTTAGGGTTATTGCACTAGTGGAAATTAGATGCAAAGCAAGGTGAAAATTAAATATTTTTTCAGAATATAGTAGTGCATATATGAAAGATCCAATGTGATCCATTGTTCATAAAAATTCCATTTAGACATGATATTTTACGGGCCGCTGAAAAGGCTAAAAAATATGACATGAGTTGTTGTCGACTATAATACTTAGGGTTATTGCACTAGTGGAAATTAGATGCAAAACAAGGTGTAAATTACATATTTTTCCAAAATATGGTAGTGCATATATCAAAGAGCAAGCAAATCTGGTCCATTCTTTCTAAAAATTATATTTAAACATGACATTTTACGGGCTGCCCAAAAGGATACAAAAATCACACTCTCTCTGATCTCTCACACTCTCTCTGATCTCCCTCTCCCACCATCATTTTGCAATTTCTAAAAAATCAATTCTAATAATTTCAAATTATTGATTGATCGGATTTTTATTGGACACATTTATCATTACCTAAGTTCAATGACAGTTGCTCAGCCACTTCCTCCAAAAGAAGTATTTTAAATATTTTTACAAATTTGAATTAAAATTGTTCACATGCAATAACGCGATTTTGCTAATCAATTAGTATCGTCATACTAATTATAATTTTTCCTGCGAACAGTAAATTCCAGCTGACGGGCTTCGCGGGATATTTTTATTTCTTTTCCAGCGAACGGATTCGGCTGGAATTTCTTTATTTTTTTAATCCGCAATTCCTGCGAACATAATTCGCTGGAATTTTTTTTAAAAATTTCCAATTCCTGCGAACGGAATTCACAGATTTATTAAAAAAATAAAACTAGGACCCAAACGACGTTGAAAAATTTTAAAATTTTTTGTGGAGGTTTATGACAAATAAATTATATTATCATAAAAAGTTTAGAATATTATAAGATCTGAGGAATTTTTAAAAATTCAAACATTACAACTGTCCTGATAAAACGCTGACCGACAGGTTTGAACCGAATGAAAAATGAAACAAACCACGTTAGAAAATTTTGAATTTTGTTTTTCATGGTTATGATGCATCACTAATATTGCCATAAAATTTTCATATGATGATCAAGCTTTATAAAGTTGTGAAAATTCAGACAATGCTACTGTCCTGATAAAAGCCACATCGAACAGTAACACTGTCTGAATTTTTAAAAATTCATAAAGCTTGGTCATCATATGAAAATTTTATGGGAACATTAGTGATTCGTAATAACCATGAACAAAAAATTTCTAAATTTTCTAACATGGTTTGTTTCACTTTTCATTCGGTTCAAACTTGTCGGTCAGCGTTTTATCGGGATAGTTATAATGTTTGAATTTTTAAAAATTCCTCACATCTTATAATAATATGAAATTTCTATGGGAGTATAATTGATTTCTCAGTAACCTCCACAAAAAATTTAAAAAATTTTCGACGTCGTTTGGGTCCTCGTTTTATTTTTTTACCGTGGTGGACTGTGCATACCCGAAGGTATGGGGGTGGCACCCCATACCCGGAATTTGATTTTTCGTTTAAAGTTTAGCCGGAATTTGAAATTTCGGGTACGCAAAACCGAATTTTCAGGTTTCGGGTAACACTGGGTTTTTCGTAAATACGCGAACATGTTGTACCGATTTTTAATTACGGACCGATTCTTGTACTGTATTCCAAAATTTCCCGTTTAGCATTGTCGTAAACTTTTGTAAGTAGTTTTTAGGCAGCTATATGGCTATAGCTAACGATTAAAATGAAGAGGTTTGGTATTTATCGGTCTGAATTTAAGTGAAAGGGACAAGGTTTAGGATTTTATACTCGATAAAAAAAATGTAAGCCACACACACCGAAGGGAAGCAAGCTGCAAGCCACAGCCGCCCACAAATCCGAGGCCCAAGTAACACGGCATCAACCATGGCCGTTCTCGAGCATCCCGCTCCTCCCCTCCCTTCTCCTCCACCTCCGATCCAGAGACCATCCAGAGGCGAGAATCGTCACGGAGCACTCGCAAGAACAGCCCACTTCCTCCCTTCTCAAGAGCGGACCATGGTGGCGCCAAGAAGAACCTCGTTGCAAGAAGAGGGCGGCTTCCTTGCTTACTGTTGGCGTCAAAAACTTGAGGTAGGGTTTCTGACAGCAGCACACCAGACGAACATCTGGTTCAAGAGCGTGCCAGTCGATTTGACCTATAACCGACAAGGTAAAATATAAAATTTACTCAAAAGCCGATCGTAACGATCAATCGGCTTAGACCCAATCGACTTGAAGCCGATTAAGATCAAAGTAACAAGGTAAGTCTAATTAGCGATTAAGGCTAATCGGAGGATAAAGGTAGATCGATTACGAGGAAGGCGATGCGCAACAAAATCGAATAAATCAAACACAGGGTGTAATTGAAGAAGATCAACAATCGGCGATCGCAACTTTATTGATCAAGATCGATTGGAGACTAAATTACAAAAGCTACTCCTAGTCGGCGAGGCTGGTTGATTGTATTGTGTTGATGATGATGATCTCCTTGCGATTCGCTTTGGTCCTTCTTTTATACCCGCGCGATCGTGTCTGTTACAACACGCTTCAAGTCCGTTTCATATCGGCCTTAACTTTCGGACGGTTGTTTTGAAATCTTGCGATTACCAAAATATCTCCAAACCTTTCCATCTGTCAGTTAATTACGTATTTTGACTTTATTCTGATTTGACCAAGTTTGCCAAATTTTGGTGCAAACATATGCCCCCATTTTGAGAGATGACATGTCATCTTTCAAAAATATCAATAATCGGCTTTTCAATCGGCTAACGTTTGAACTTCACCCATTAACTGTCGCTTTTACTCGCGCCGCTATTTTTTGACATGCGGGTAGTGCGTTTTAACTGCTCGCGCCTTTTGAGATTCACTTCCCGCCTCTTCAAATTTTCATCGTGCTATAAAATGCGGCCCCCACCTTGGTCATTCTTCACGCGCACAAGCTCTCGCATCACCTGCAATTGGTTTAAGCTTTCCGTTTGAAGTACTCCCGAAGCAAATCTTTAGCTCATCCAGCTTCCTTCATCGGCTACAATGGACCCTAGCAGTACTTATTCGATTCCGCACAGCAATGACCAATATTTTTGGGTCCATTGGGAAATCTAGACATCCATCTGTAACAAACCAAGAAGTCCCTCGATTGCCTCTGTAAATTCTTTGGTCATAACATAAGAGGGTGGAATAAGAGTTTGAGGCTTGGCAATGACTCTCAAAGGATGGAGAAATTGGTTTATCAAGGTAGCAGCCCAAAGAGGTGTGAATGGGAAAGAATGGGCATAGTGAATGTATTTCGCTTTCTTTAGCCGACCCTGAAGCCAACGAGCCCTTAGTGGCCACGGCCTGTTATTTTTGGTCGGACTGCTTTAATGCTTTTTTATTCCGCATTGGTCCCATCGGCCCAACCCTTTTGGATGTGGCTCAATTGTGTTGCTTGAGACCTGATGGGGACCAGGTATCGGCTTACAGTGCCAAGCCCAAGTATAAGCTTATTAAATCCAAGGGTGAAGGATGGGCGAAATATATCAAAAACAACAATAAGGTTAATGGGATAGTATCGGATGAAGAAACACGTTGCCTTCTGAACCTTTGGCTAGACCATTTTTGTTACATGGAGCATCCCTTGGACCAACTCAGGTATATCAAGTGATAGCAGAGCAGTTTGTTGAGGGTCATTGGCTAGCTTTAGGAAAAATTTTCTTGGGTGATGTGTATCAGATACTTTATATAATAAGGAGTCATTTGTATCGGGTTTTGGAAAATTTACCGTCGGCAACGTAGGTGGCCCAATGTGGTTTATACAAATATGGCTGTATTGTTTATTCAGCCGCCCTTTTAACTTGGATTCATAGATGATACTCCTTTTCCAAGGAAGATATACGGAAGGGCACCTATTCAATTTGGGCAATCTTAGATCTTTTGGTGAGAGGTTTATGATGTGCTCTAAAAATGAGACAAAGGCCTTTCAAATGACTACAAAGATTTCTATCATTCTTTTGCAATTGAACACGAAGACTTCAAGCGACAAGATTTCTTTAGTTATGGTGATGCGTAGATTTTCTCTAGCCTTCTTTTCTTCATTTGGAAGCCGAGCGGTTCTATGATGCCTCGGGAGACTACGGACTTATATAAATTTTCATCTCTCGTGCATATTCCATGTCGGACTTCATACTCGAATCGGACCTTCCAACCTTCATACGAATTTTACCACCCTTGATATATGCAAGGCGGCTCGGCTTGGCGGGTGATCCCAAGTTTGCCACTTCTAGATCGGCTTGACCCGAGCGAGTCCGCAATGCCACATCGGCAAGGCTAGTCTTGGAGTTAGTGACGAGCTACAACCGCAATCTCCCCACTTCCATTTGAATGCTCGTCGCGCGAGGGTTTCACGACATGGTGGTCGGCTATCGCGAGTGTTTGTACATGGAGAAGACTCCATCGATTATCATCAAAGAATTTTTCCAAATCTGCGAGCCATCCTTAGTATCTAACAGCGAATCTAGCGATGAATCTAACTTGCCGGGTTATACTAACTCAAGTTTAGTAGATAAGGTATCGGCTTGAATAAGCTTTATCTCGTACATCGGTCTTTTCGGATGCACTTTTCTAATTGTTTTCTTGTGTACTTGCGAGGCTAAGGATGTTGGCAAAAAACCTATTTCTAGCCAATCCGGGAATGATCAGGGCAAGAGAGCACATCAATCGACTGGCCTTACGGGCTATAGCTCTGGCACTTTAGGGGTTCACAGTCCATCCTTATCGGATATCGAGAAAAAACAACCAAGTAAGTGTTAACATAATCGATTAATACCATCTTCTCCTTTTCTTTCAAACTAACCTTTATCCAATTTGTATCTCTAGAAAAGAAAAAGGTAAAGTATACCAAGGCTCCAGCAAAGAAAGGGCCCAAGCCTAAAGAACAAAGCGGCGAGAGTTTGCCCCATGTATCGGCTATCGGAGAAGTAAGCTACGATACCTTGTATAATAACTTATGTATTTTAATGCATTGGCTCACCCTTTGTCTTATTTTCCTTTAGCCAACGCAATCCGCTCAAATTGCGAAGATCTTAGCCGATCTTCCAAATATTTCAACCGTGACAACTCCAACGCCGAAGCCGACTCAACCCACTCCAATCACCGATTTGCCAGAACCGTCAGATCCAATGAACTTGCTTGGATTTTCTTTGGCCGATCTTGACGATCCGGAGATTATGGCAACTGATGACTATGATGCAGAAATTAGAAGAATCCTTCAAGTGTCAGAAAAAGCATCGGCTACAGTCACCTCCGCCCCGGGCATGAAAGAGCGCCTTGATAATCTTTTCAAACTTGTGATGCAACCGCAATCGGAGATCTTGGCTAACAATCAACCAATAAGAGATGCCATGGCTGCCGTTGAAGCCGATCTCCCTCCGGAAGCAATGCAAGCCCTCCTCAATGTGTGTCACCTGGATGATAGAAAAATTGAAGTGGAGGAGGCACAAAATCGAATTCAGCGTCGTGAAGCCCAAGAGGCCGATCAGAAACTCTTGGAGGAATTGGTTGCTGATGCCAAGGCAAAAAAGCGCAAGTTTGATACTGGTGCTCAACGTCTTAAATCGACCAAGGAATCCCTCTCCAAATTGGAAAAAAACAAAGAAGCTCCTCTTGGAAGAGTTGGCCAAGCTTGAAAAACAAACCGGAGAAGGCCAACAAACCTTGGAGACCACTGCATCGGAGCTAAAGAATCAAAAACTTAGCATTGCAGCGGCTGTTGAAAATGTGACCAAACAATCTGCCAAGGTAAAACCGATTGCGGAATGCCAAGGGCGATGAGCGCTGCTAAACGAAATTCAAGACATCATCGCCAAGGCAGCGGGTGCTCTGTCGGCCTTGGGCGCGACTCTTCCAGGATCGGGCATCCAGTATTGAATTGTAAAACTTCGATGGTTGTTTTGAAAACACTTGTTCTGAATGCTTGTTCTGAACGTTTGTAACTTGTTATGTTTATAATCGGCTGTTTAACCGATTCTTATTTTGTTTATATTCTCTAAGTTTGCAATCCTTTTAGCCGATTAACAACATCGTGTTAATCTTGGCTTTGAATGTGATCTTTAGTCGGCTATGCTCCAATCCAAACGCTAGGGTAGTATTTCTTCAAGTATTTCCGTTAATAGCTTTTGGCAATACATACCCTCGGCGTTTCTAGTAAGTGCAATTTCCGCCGACTAACCGATTAATTTTGTATGGCCCTTCCCGTAGGTGACCATTTTCGAATCGGTTATCTTCGAGCCAACAGCGATGTCGTTTTCCATACCAAATCGGCTAGATCGAAGGGTGAGGCATGGCTTTTTATTATATGTCCTTGCAACTCGATCTTATTCTTTTTAAGCCGATCAAGCGTGGATAAACGTAACTCTGCTAGCTCATCCAAGTTGTCGATCATTAAATCGTTGTATTCTTGAGCCGACAGACCATTTTGTCTGGCTATTCGTATCGACTCGATGTTGATTTCTACGGGTAGAACGGCTTCTTGTCCATACACCAACTAGTAAGGTGAAAGTTTTATCGCTCCGTGATAAGATAGCCGATAGGCCCAAAGTGACTCCGATAAAGTCGAATGCCAATTCCTTGGCTTCTCATCAATTTTTCTTTTGATCAACTTGATTAGTGTTTTATTAGACGACTCGGCCTGTCCATTAGCCTGAGCGTAATATGGCGAAGAGTTTAACAATTTGATCCCTAGACTTGTGGCGTAACCTTGAAACTCGTTAGACATGAATACCGTACCTTGATCGGTCGTGATTGTTTGTGGTATTCCAAACCGATGGACGATATGTTCATTTACAAAACTAATCGCCTCAATACTAGTCACCTTCTTAAGTGGGATAGCCTCAACCCACTTTGAAAAGTAATCGGTTGCGGCCAAAATAAATTTGTGGCCTTTACTCGAAGCAGAAAATATTTGGCCGATTATATCTATTCCCTAACCCCTAAAAGGCCAATGTTTAATAATTGGATGTAAAGCCGATGCTGGTGCTAGTTGTATGTTGCCGAACTTTTGACATGTCTGACATCCTTTATAGTACTTGAAACAATCCTCTAGCATCGTCGGCCAAAAATAACTGTTAAATCGAGCATCCATTTCATCTTATGTGCCGATTGATGGGAACCACAAATCCCTTCGTGTACTTCACCCATTGCCACCCGTGCTTCTTCAGTTTCAAGACATCTCAACAACAAACCTTCCATAGTCCGATAATATAGTATATCGTCCAAAACAACGTATTTCAACGCTTGTTGTCGTATCTTTCGTTCTGTCGGCTTGGATGGATCGACTAGATAATCTTTTATTTGCGTTCTCCAATCAGCAATATCTGCGCACATGACTGCTTTGCTCACCAGTTCAGTCTCCTGACTTTGGTCAAAATCCTTATATCCTGATGCTTGCTGAGCTAAAGCATTAGCTCTATCGTTCAATTCACGAGGAATATGACCGATAGAAAATGACGTAAAAGAGCTGATAATCTCTAAATATTGTTCTAAATATCTCAGTAGTATTTCATCTCGACATTGGTATTCTCCCTTTATTTGCTGTACTACCAATAGTGAATTACCATATGCCTCAACGACTCTTACTCCAATATTTTCTAACAACGATAAGCCTTTGAGTAGCGCCGTACTCGGCACAGTTGTTGGAGCATCGGCTATTTAGCCGAATGCAAATTCAAAGCTATGCCCTTTGGGTGAGGTGAGTACAATCCGATACCATCACCTTCCCCACATCTTGATCCGTCAAAGAACGATTGCCATGGTGCTACCAAGACTAAGTTTGCCATGTGTCATGTCACATTATAAAATCGGCTAGGACTTATCCTTTGACCTTTGGCGATTCATATGATAAGTCGAACTCGACCAAGGCGTAAGCCCATTTGCCAAGTCGACCTCGCGAAATTGGGTGACAAAATATATTTTATAACATCGGTTTTGCAGATTACCTTACAGTAGATGCTACTATGTAGTGCCTTAGTTTTGTGCACGAGAAGTACAAAGACAAACATAGTTTTTCGATAAAAGGGTACCTGACTTCTGCGTCTAGCAATCGTCGGCTTAAGTAAAAGATAACCCTCTCTTTACCATGCACTTCTTGTGCCAAAACAGCTCCAATAGTATCTTCTTCGGCCGAGACATATAATCTGAAAGGAATCCCTTTTTGAGGTGCACCAAAGCGGAGGGTTGGACAAATACCTTTTGACTTCGTTGAAAGCTTTTTTTGATCGGCTCCCCATATAAATTCTTCATTGTCCTTCAACTTGATAATGGAGTAAAGGCACGAATTCTACGAGAGAGGTTCGAGATGAACCTACGGAGATAGTTAATTTTGCCGATCAACTTTTGTAATTCGTTTTGCAAGTCGGTGGTTCGATGTTGGCTATGGCCTTGACCCTCGTTTGGTGACTTGATTCCTCTTTCATGTACCATAAAGCCTAAAAGCATCCGGTGACACGCGAGCGCACACTTGTAAGGATTCATCTTCAAACCGTGCGATCTTATGTTTTTAAATACCCTCTCTAAATAGGCGGATGTTGGAAATCGTCTGCAGATTTTACCACTACATCGTCAATATATATTTCGACAATGTGGCGATTAAATCATGAAAGATCGATTCATTGCCGGCCGATCGTTGCTCGGCGTTTTCAAGCGAAAGTCATTCTCGTCCACTCGAACAATCCTATTGCACGGGACATCGAAAGCCGTCTTTGGTATATCGGCTTCTACCATGAGTATCTGGTTATACCCGGCATTACCATCTAGAAAACTTATGATCTTGTTCCCTGATGCAGCATCGATAAGCATATCGGCTATTGGCATCGGGTATTCATCTTTTGGCGTTGCCTTGTTTAAATCTCTGAAGTCCACGCATACTCGAAGCTTTCCATTCTTCTTCATGACTGGAACGATGTTGGAAACCCACTCCGCGTATCGGCAGGGCCTAATAAATCTTGCTTCCAACAACCGTTCTATTTTTTCCTTTATGACTTGGTACAAGGCTGGATTAAAACGCCTGGGATACTGTTTAAACGGCCGATAGCCCGATTTTATAGGTAGCCGATGTTCCACAAGCTGACGGCTTAATCCAGGCATTTCGTGATATTCCCAAGCAATCCTTGTAATCCTTAAGCATTTTTATTAATTTTTCTTTGTACTTTACACCTAAATTTGCACTAACAAAAGTTGGTCTTTTTCTATCACCGCTACCTATATCGACTTCTTCAAGTAAATCGGTGGATGTGAAGCCTTGACCTAACTTCTCAATTTCTTCAAAATCTTCGATGGCTTCGTAGCTATCCGTTGTTTGCCGATAGCTTTGCATTTTATCTGCGGCGCTTTCAATGTTTTCTTGTCCCCATCGGCGTAATACTTCATTTGCCGATCAAAAGTGCCCGACTTGACACCGATCGGCATGAGACGACTTGCTCACACAAATGAAATCGCGATCGTCCAGCGCCTTGCAGATATGTAGCCGACTTCTTTGTGTTGCCAATTCACGCCGGAGCTAGCCATGGCAATGTGAGCGATGTATCGGTATGCGACCTCAACTTCTTCTCCGTTCCATTGAACAAGCGCTTGATGCATGGTCGATGGGATCTGACGATTGCATGAATCCAATCCCGCCCGAGCGGCTGCTGTAGTTTTCTTTGGCATCAATTACAAAGAATCTTGTCGGCAAGGTCTTCTTTGTCGACGATCATTTCGGTGACCATGACACCCTTTGCTACGTAGGGTCACTGTGAAGTCATTGAAACCATGTTAGTTTTGATTAAGTCTTCATCGGACTTACCCGTTTTTGCATGTCGTATGCGGCATCATTCACCGTGGCGCCCCGTCTACTAGCATCCTTGATATCGACTTGCCATTTATATACCCTTTCGGATACAATGGTTTGGATGCCGATGATCATCTTTGGGTTTCTCAAAGATGGCGTTACACCTGAGCCGAACCGGTGAGCAAGCGCCTCTTTGGCGATTGATTCGACTACGAACTTCGGTAGGCAATGTGAACACCATGTTAATATCCATTGGAGCGTGTCATCCGAATCATAGGAGAATCAAGTCATCGGTAGATTCAAATCTTCTTGACTTGTTCTTTTCTTCTCCACTCTTTTTGGCGCATTTAAGCGGGCGAAGTTCGTTAAACACCGTCTCTCTCTCTCTGCGTCGGCCTCACGAATCTCTTGCGTCCTTAGCCTCTGAAGCCGTCGTCGTTGTGATCGGCTCGGGCGGATGGACACCACACGGGTTTGGGTTCCACCGCTTCCGTATTTGACCACCAAATCTTCTTGATTAGAACCGGGCTCGTCGTCTTGTCTTGGCTCGGTTCTTGATTCGGTTTAGATATTCTCGTGGACCGGCCTTACGTGACTTACGCCTGCTCTCGATCGGCCCGGATAGCCTATCTCGGCGATTGCCTTGGCCAATCGTCTTGGGGATAATGTTCCATCAGGCGGTGTACGGTGATGGTAACGCTACTCTTCTTTCCCACAAAAGCGCCAAAGGACACCTTCTATGCGCCCTCTCCACATTTTCAGTACGGTACAAATTATCCGACCGGTGGGTATTACTCCGTGGTCGGCTATTCATCCTTTCGTATTTCTCCATTAATTGTGAGAACGTTGGACCTGACCTTTTCGCTGGATGCCTTGATGGAGATTTCTCTGCTTTGTACCATTTACCCACCTGGGGATTCCCCTTGGGTTTAATGGTTCTTGAATTTTTTCCTTCTTGATCGGCTTCTATTTGTAAGGAACCGATGGTAATCTTTAGTGTTTGACCGCCGTTCGAGCTTGATTGTATGTCGACTTGTCGACCCTTTTTCTGCTCGTCTTGCATCGGCTCTTTTCCTTTAGCCGAACACTACACCATGTTGATGGGGAACGGATCAACATCAACTTGCATGGTCGGCTCATCGTCAAACTTCAACCGACCATCTTCAATAGCGATTGAATCATTGACGAAAGATATTGCGATCATTAGTGTTATGCGAATAAGAATGATGCCACTTGCAATACCTGCGTTTTGACCTCGTCAGGCGGCGGTATCACATGTCCCTCGGCAATCGTATTATCTTTTCTTGCGTATAAATCAAAATACGATCGCACTTGGAAACATCAAAAGAGTACTTAACTTCCGACTTATTCCTAGTCGGCAGGCGAGAACGGACTAAGGATTTCTTGGATCCTTTTACCCATTCGGCTATATTTATTTCTGCTTCCTCGTCTTCCGACGAATCACTAGGGCAATATTCAACCATATTGACCTTAGCCTTGTCCTTTTCCTTGTTATTGCTGTTTTTGAATCGTCTTTGAACACCTTATTATCGGTGAATCGGCTTTCTTGAGCCGATCGCGATGCAATAAGTGGCCAAGGTCGATGAATTCTTGCCCTCAAATTTCTCCTAAGCGGCGGGATCAAACCTTGAAATGCTAAATTGGCGAGTTGGTTGTCGAGCAGCGTAGCGCTAAAACACCGATTCCTAATTTCTCTGAACCTCTTGATATAATCCGTTACCGATTCCCCAAACTTTTGGCGTACGGAACTCAAATCTAAAATTCTGAGCTCCAAACTGCCTGAAAAGAAATATTCATGGAATCGGCTTTCCAAATCGTTCCATAAATGGACCGAATTCGGAGGTAAGCAATTGAACCACGTAAATCGCCTGATAAAGACAAAGGAATAGTCTAATTTTTAGCCGTCGGATTTGGACCGCTTCTCCGCTGCGCGATAAAGCGTCCAACATGCTCGAGTGGTAATAGAATCATCCCCAAAGAATTTGGCAAAGTCAGGGACTCAAATTATGAGGGTAAGGCATGCGATCTATGTAATCGAGTGCGGCTTTACGTGGCGAAAACCTTCCCTTTTGGTTGTATGCCGAATTGGTCCCTCAAAGCGGTAGAGATCGATCGGCCCGATTAAGCGTTATCGGCCGTTGGCATAGCGGGCCCTTGATAATGTCGGTCATAATCGGCGTCCACGCCCCGAGTGCAAGCTCGGGTTGCCAATATCTTTGTGCCATCGGCTGCGACCATCTTGATCGCGTCGATTATGCAGGTTTGAACTTAAGCCTTTGGGGCAAATGGTTCAGAGTATGTTACTACCCTATGTGGACCTGGGTTCCTTAGCAGGGTAGGCTGTTGTGGGAATCTCTCGGAGCCAATCGACTGTGAAACCGATTGGGGAAAGGCGTAGAATGGAGCCGACGGAGGCAAATTGATTGATGCATCCATCCTAGCGGCATCGGTATAGGCGTGGTAATGGCTCACCCCACTTGACCGAGGGTCCCTAGGCAATATGACCGTGGGTTGTGTGGGCATCATGGTGGGGGGTGAGGTTACAGCCGATGGTTTAGGATCGGCCATTGTGCTCTGCGTATTTTGTGATATTGAAAAAACATGATAATTTGGCAGAGCTTGCAGTGGGTCGAGCAGGCTTCCTGACGAGGCTAACTCCTGGGCTATAGATTTGACACTATTCGCTATCATCGGCTTGAGTGTTGTAACAAGAGCCGATGATTGGTTTATTAAGGTGTGGTGCGCAGGTGATTAATCATAGTCGATAATTCGGCGGCGGTAGATATCGGCTTACTTGTTCTGTTACACCCGCATCGCCCAGGGCGTTGACCGTCAGCAGGGCGGATTTTTGAGTGACGCCACGTCTTGTTTTCTGATAGCAGCTTAGCATCATCTCTTCTAGCGCAGCCTTCCGAGCTTCAATCTCTTGGCGTTGCTCACGATAAATCGTCGTCCATTGTTGGGACGATTATAGCTTCGAGTTGAGATCGATGGCGGAATCGACTTCCCTGATGAAGACATTGCGTGTCCCACCGGGCGTGCCAAGAGTGTGTTGGCGTCAAAAACTTGAGGTAGGGTTTCTGACAGCAGCACACCAGACGAACACCTAGTTCAAGAGCGTGTGTCGGGACCGGATTTTCATGTTCGAACCCTCTGTGTATAACCTGTGCTAGTCCAGGAAAAGCTAGCACACACAGTAGAAACAGTGATGACAGCACATCCATATCACGAATCAAATAATATTAATTAAGCGAAAGAGCATTAGCCTTATGGCCAATTATTACAAATAAGAAGCATCATAGCTAGAGTTCAATAAGAAACAGCGGAAACGAAATAACAAAAGCAAAGTAAGTAAGCCCATCCATTTGCCCAACAGGCAATCGACCGGGGTTCGCGTCCTAGCATTCCGGATCGCCTTCATCATAACCACAAGCGTAGAAATCGTAGTCGACTTCGACACGCATACTCTTACGTGGAAGGTTGGGGATGTTGCAGGGTGAGCACAAAATGTACTCCATAAGTCTTGGAAACATAATGCATGATAACTATATGCAAGGCTAAGCAATTGAAGGCATAATATGGCTCTTTTAGCATAAAGCAAAGTTTAGCGTAAATACCAATAGTAATTTCATAAAGCATCATTTGAACAAAATGTAATAGCATAGTAATTGAATTTGATACAACAATTAAGCAGGTTCCATCTACCTGACTGGCTCCATCCGCCAAACCATAACCCAAGAGTTCCATCTGCTCTCGAATTCCCAAACAACCATTTTCCTTTGAAACAAAACCATAAAATCTACAATGTGCAAGCGTACCTGCTTTGCCCTTGGCCGTGGGCACGGCTACTTAAGTAGTTTTAACTCTGCAGAGTGTGTACACTTTACCCACAAGACATGATCGACTCTTGTTGCCATGCACTTAACACACTTCCTTTGGTGTGTTGGCGGAGGATCATGACAAGGCCTTTACAATGCACAACCCCACTATTAACCTCGCGCTAAGGTTTCACGGCTGTTAGGGTTCTAGCCGCCCGATCTGAAGCCCCTCTTGCGCTGCCAACATCGCACTCACCAACCGGCGAAGCTAATAATGAGACGCACAAATTATTTAGCCAGTCGTACCCATATAGACTTGTGGTTGTACGGTAGTGCTCGGTCCATGGTAACACACGCTTGGTCCTTAATTGACTAGGCGGAACATTCACATACCAAGGTCTCGTGCTTTCGCACCGCCAAACATCCATCCGCCCGGTCTAAACCATTTCCACTTTATTTCATTTAAATCACAGCAGCAACACCAATTGCACTTTCACAAATAAGTTTGAACAATATTTGAAATGATTCCCATAATGGCACAATACAAAAGCGCTTAATTTGGACTAAGCAATTCTACGTTCCATGCTAATCTACTGGTTATCACCAAATAAAATAGCTAGTATATATCATCTAGGGTGTCAAAGGTTCGACATGATCAATACCAATGAGGGTATAACAAACTGGAATTTAACTATACTCTAAAACTATATTTAAAGTACATTGCATAAAGTAAGCATGCACAATTTAAAACAATATAGGCATTTTGTAAAATTTGGGATCAATATGTTCAAGGAAGACTTGCCTTATTGCCTCTTCTTTGGTTCTACCTCACGATTCTTGATTAGTGATCTTATTGCGTCGTCTACCGCCAAACGAGAGCAAATAAATAAAACAAATTCAAATAAAATTCAAAATTGAAAATAATGGTACTGGAAGATAGATCTTGATTTTAGATAAATTTAGAAATTTGAATCACTGGAATCGGAGCTCGAGCGAAGGAGAGCGGGCTCTGGAAGATTCCCGGATCGTAAAATCGAGAAAAAGCAGAGAGGTCGACACGTGGCGCGATCGATTGGCTGGAATTTCGGATTTTACGGAAAATTGGAAAAAGAAAAAAACGCCAGCGACACGTGGGACCCAGCGTCGGCGACACGGCTCACGGTGGTGAGTCCATCGAGAGGGTTCGGGTGGCGTGTGAGCCGGCCGGCGTGGGGTGCCACGCAATGGCTAAAGCGGCGTGGCGCCACGCTTGCGCCGACAGCATGCGGAGGCGGACCGGCGCGCTCGTCGGGTTCGTCGCGTGGCGCACATCCGACGGTGAGGCGGATCGGATGAGTGGAGAGGCTAAGCGGCGAGCGTCGCGCGTGGCAAGATCCGAGCGCTGCGAGCGTCGGACGGCCACGGCTCACGGCGGCGGCGGCGGCGGCAGCGCGGCAACACCGCGGCGACCACCGGAGCGGAGGAAGAAGGAGACGGCCGGGCGAAGCTGCGACGGATCGGCAGGTTTTGGGGCAAAGAGAGCGGAGGGCGAGAGGAGTCCGGAGGTGCAGCGGCGGCGGAGACTCACCGACGGGAAGAAAAGCGGCGTTGAAGACCACGGGCACGGCGGAGAACTTCGAGCTCACGGGAGAAGGCGGCGGCGACTCGATCGACAAGAGCTAGGGCAAAGGAGGCGGCGCGAGGCGAACCTCGGACGAGGTCCTCGGGGCTTTAAATAGCCTCGGGAGGCATGCACGCACGGACGCCGAGATTAGGCGCGACGCCGGCGGCGGCGATTTAGGGTTTCGAGCGGCGGCGGCGGCGGCGGCAGCGACATCTGGCCGTCCACGTGGCGCGCGACAGGCGGCCGAGGCGAGCGGCCGGCTGGGTGATGGCGACGGCGGCGACGCGAGGCGGCCGGCCGACCGGCCGGCAGCGAGCGGGAAGGGAGGTGGGCCGCGCGGAAGGATTCGGCCCACGGAAGGATTTAGAATTTAAAACATTTTCCGAATTAACCAAAATTCCAGAAATTCAAATTAAAACAAATAAATTCAAATAAATTCAGAAAAATCTCCAAAAATACAGAAAAATTCCTTGAGGCATAATGAACCCAACTAAAACTGAAAATCTTTTGTTTGATGAATAGATTAATCAAATTAAATCTTTTTATAAATTGAAAATTCAAATTAAGCTGAAATTAATTCAAAGAAATTGCAAATGGTGAATTTTGAAATTCAAGCATTCTAAAATCCAAATTTTTGGAATGTTACAGCGTGCCAGTCGATTTGACCTATAACCGACAAGGTAAAATATAAAATTTACTCAAAAGCCGATCGTAACGATCAATCGGTTTAGACCCAATCAGCTTGAAGCCGATTAAGATCAAAGTAACAAGGTAAGTCTAATTAGCGATTAAGACTAATCGGAGGATAAAGGTAGATCGATTACGAAGAAGGCGTCGCGCAACAAAATCGAGAATAAATCAAACACAGGGTGTAATTGAAGAAGATCAACAATCGGCGATGCGCAACTTTATTGATCAAGATCGATTACAGAGACTAAATTACAAAAGCTACTCCTAGTCGACAGGAAGAAAGTAAAAGCTGGTTGATTGTGTTGTGTTGATGATGATGATCTCCTTGCAGTTCGTTTTGGTCCTTCTTTTATACCCGCGGCCGATCGTGTCCTGTTACAACACGCTTCAAGTCCGTTTCGTATCGGCCTTAACTCGAACGGTTGTTTTGAAATCTTGCAGTTACTAAAATATCTCCAAACCTTTCCATCCTGTCCGTTAATTCCGTATTTTTGACTTTATTCCCGATTTGACCAAGTTTGCTAAATTTTGGTGTAAACACTTACCAACGAAGGAGGAGGTCTGTGCGGTGAGGGAGGAGGAATGCTACCTGGTGAGGGAGTCCGGGTGGGGTGCGGCGGATGGGGCGGGTCGGCGAGGAGATGCGGCGGGTGGCGCTCGTCGGTAGAGGCCTTCCATGTCCCGTCGCGCTTTTCAACGACTTCTTCTTCAATTTCTTCAAAGTATGCATCACATGCTTGCTTCTGTACTAGACATTGTATCTATCTATACGCAGTGATACCCATTTTGATAACGATGCTGTTGCTGCTTGTATTGGTCAAGATTAGGCAGAGGTGCTATCGGCGCTCATCTATAGAGTGAGGAATTCGCCGCCTAACAGGTGATGTTCTTGATCTTTGTGATTCCAAATTGAGGTACTTACGGCTATAAAGCTTAATTTATTAGTGAATCCATAGTTTCTAAGAGCAAGTCACACTAATTCTAAACAATGTGGTTACTAGTAAAATTCTTGTTTCTAAACAATGTGGTTACTAGTCAAATTCTTGTGCAGGACAACTCTCTGCTCAAATTCTTGTACTTATTCTTACCACACATCTAAACAGTTGCTCATGTGTTTTCCAATCGTGTGTTCTACAGTTGAATGGTATTCGTGTTCCTGTAATTTTTTTTTTGGGTTCATTTTTGCATTATAAGTGGCCAACTTTAGTCTTTGAGCTGGAGTAAGATGAGGATTATTTCATAATGCTTATTTTATTAGTGCTCCTATTCTTTTAGAGACTAATCTACAGGAATTGTCAAGTACGCCATTGCAATTTAGACTGTCAATTTGCTTTGGAAGTTGTACAACTTACCTTTTCTTCTAAGTGCTGAAGCGCTTTCCTAACTTAGTTTAGCACCCAAAACAGAGAGGTCCCGAGTGACAGCCTTGAGACATGTTATTTTGTGGTATCTGAAGGTCCTGCTGGTGTCATGGAAGTGTTCTAGCTAGACCTGCAGACCGTGTTGAATCTACGTCTTAGGAGTTAGGACTAGTCAAGATGATCAATGCTTGAAAATTGAAACTCATTTTACTGTCTAGCATTTTCGCTGATAAGTGAACCATGGGCTTCCTTAGGTACGCGTGTTTGGTTGCAGAAGAAGCCGATGTGACCACCCAGCTGTCGCAAGCACCATTTGAGAAGATCGTTGGGGTCGTGGATTGCACGGTGCAGGACGAAGATGACATCCTTAAGCACCTCCAAGGTGTTGACGAGTACCTTTATGTGTCAGGAATAGCAGTTTTGCCATCATTCAGGTAACCAACATGAGAGTTACAACTCAACATCTTTCTTCCTCTATATATATGTCAAGGTTGCCAAGTTCTTTATGCAACCAATTAACACTAAAGTTGCCGCTGTATTCGGTTTACACCTTCAGGAGGAGGAAGGTAGGGACTGCGCTGCTCAAAGCCTGCGAGGTGCTGGCACTCCAATGGAGGCACAGATTCCTGGCTCTGAGGGCATATGAGGACGATAACAGTGCTCGAGGACTCTACTCCAAGGCAGGGTACAGGGTGGTGTCAAGAGATCCTGGTTGGGTCACTTGGGTGGGGAGGAGAAGGCGTGTTCTGATGATTAAGGAGCTGCCTATTCATGTTCGTCAGATAGAACTGCAATGACATGCGTCATGAATTAGATGCATATCCCCTGCTAACTTACTGCTTCTGGTATGAGTATGACTAGTGCATACATTTACATATTTATGTGCCATTTTTGGGTTCAATCTTTGTGTAGAATTGATCGTTGTAGCTGAATTGTTATGTGAATTACTGCAGAGCGTGCCACATTTGCTACTGTGATATCCTTCTCCATCATGTTATTCCTTGCTGAAAGATCGAAAAAGACGACTAGAGGAGGGTGAATAGGAGCTAAATAAAATTTTCGAATAAACTCTTCCCTAAAAATCAAACCACCAAAAGACCAGAAAGAAACCGCACTAGTCAGGTATTTCTGGTCGGATTAACAGTACCCCCGACCTACAGAGGTCGGATGAACAGTACTCGGAATGAATAGTGTTCGGGTGAACAGTACCCCCGACCAGCACTAGTCAGATGAACAGTACTCCCGACCTGAAGTGGTCGGATGAACAGTACTCGGGTGAATAGTGTTCGGGTGAACAGTACCCCCCGACCAGAGGAACAGTACCCCCCGACCTGCGGAGTTCGGATGAACAGTACTCGGGTGAATATTGTTCGAGTGAACAGTAAACTCAGCACGATCTCAAAAACAGAAATCGATGAAACTTTTGATCGGCTGATCTAAAAACAGTGAAAATTGGTGTGCACCTCCCAAAAGATGTCAGGAACCTATTTCAATCAACAATCGAAGGAATTAATACCAAGGTTCTGTCCTTTTCAGTTTAACAAATGCCACACCAAAAACAGAGTCACGAACACAAACTTCACCCCTAACTTGCTGGTGGGAGTTGATGGTCAAAAATCCTTGGATGACTCTCCACAAATCATAGCAAGTAAGTACACGAAGAAACAACCCTTCAAACAAATAGAAACACTATCTGAAAAATAGGCACAGAAATTGGTTTCTTGCAAAACTGAATAGAAGAGGTTGTAGATTGCCTAGATGATTGGGATATGATCTATAGAAGATTCATCCAGCAATTTTTCTTCCTTGGCAACAAGAACCAGAAGCCAATCAAGACTAAAGAACTGCAAGTCACACGTTTACGCACTTTAAGAACACACAGTTTTACTAACTTGCAACAAGAATGCAAGGATTGCCTAGATGATTGAAAGCACCAAGTCCAGAGAAGAGTTCATCAATCATGAATTTCAACAAAGACTCAATAGCATGTAGAAGGAGATGAGGCAAATCCAAATTACGTAAAGTAAATTGCAAGTAAGTAAATGCGGAATTTAGATAACAGAATTTAAGTGCGTAATGTAAATACGTAAGAGAAATGAAACAAGAATATAAATGAAGAACATTTCATTTCTGGAAGGGAGGTTTACAAAGCCTCACGACAAAGTGGGCAAAGCTCAAATGAGCAGCAAAAACCTCAGAACCTTCAAAGAGGGGAGGCTGCCCCTACCCTCTATTTATAGTGACACAGGATCAATTCCCACCTTTGGATGTCTGCTTCAATCCTAAGCCAACATCCAAGAGCCAGGATTTGATCCTTACACTGTCACTCTCAACAACTCTCAACTACTCACGTACACTTTCCTCACCTCCTCACCCCTAAGGAGACACCCCTCTCCCTGTCTATTCATAGCAGGCTTGGAACACCTACCACCCTTGGATGAGCCTCTAAACCCTAGAGCACTCCATCAAGGGCTGAGATTTTACCCACTCACAAAGCTATGCATGGGCTCACCCGAAACCCAACAACACAACTGGTTTTGCACGCTTTTCAACTCACACTAACTTGACCCGCTACTCTATCTTCTGACCGCGATCCAGCGGTCCTCCTAGATCGAGGCGGCTCCAAGTTAGCATCTTATCAATTCCTTTGTCTTCTCGGCTTGCGGCTACTCACTGGCCTCAGTCATCTTTGGCGACACCTTGATCATCGGACCTCGGCTCTCGGCCTAGTCACGATCCCCTTCGCCTCACCATGACCTAGCACCAAAGTCCTGCAACCATCATAGACAAGGAAACCACATCACATAGCAATGTCCAACAACACATATCCATCTCAGCAGAAGATATACACTATCTTTGACCGGCCAAAACCCCGACCACACGTGGTCCGACCACCGGTCTCCATCCCGACCAACCATGGTCGACCATGGTCTCCATCTCGACCAACCATGGTGCGACCATCGGTCTCCATCCCGACCACTCGAGGTCGACCACTAGTCTCCATTCCGACCACTCGAGTCGGCGGTGGTCTCCGACCGGCGAGAGACTTGACCACTCGAGTCGACGACCGGTCTCCGACCAGCCCACCACCGGACCTCTGGGTCGGACAAGCTGTCTCCGACCAACCAAAGACGACCACTCGGTCGGACGGTGATCTCAGACCAGCCAAAGCCCGACCTCTCGGTTGGACGACCGACCACTTGGGGTCGGACGGTGTCTGCAACACAGCCAAAGCCCGACCACTCAGGTCGGACGACCCGACCACTCGGGGTCGGACGGTAGTCTCAACCAAGAACTCAAATTGCTCTAGGTCGAAAAACAATCCAAATCAAACTCAAACTTGAGCACACCTTGCTCAAATAAAGTCAAATACTCATCACAAACATGGATGGATCTCCACATGGTCCTTCAATCTCCCCCTTGATGAGTATATTGACAAACCACACAAAAGGCATAAATTTAAGTTTGAATGAGAGAAGAAGAAAGCAATTTGATTGCAAAGCCAAACTTGGTCCAGAGAGAAAGATATAAAATTATGACCAAGTTGGCAGAAAGAATTTAGAGCAAGACCATGAAAAAGGCAAGTTTTCAACAAAAGCTCTAAAAACCAATCATAAGTGTCAAATGTGATTATGATCCATAAAAGATAGCAAAGATTTACAAAAATCATAAGAACCAACAAGCTTTCACATTTCTATCTCCTCCTTTTCTACATTTTAAATGATGCCTTTTTCTACATTTTCTCCCCCTTTTGGCAATATAGGCATTAAAATAGAATTTTCTCCCTCTTTTATGTATGCATGAAATGCAACCTAAGGGAGCTTTGAAGATTATCCAAATGATCATAATGACAAGATATGACACCAAGCTTATCAATCTCAGATTATGACCAAACTAAGACATGTCCAAGTGCAAATAACAAATTTTGCTTATAAGCTATGTTTTGAAAATGTATCATTTTTAGCAAGATTTGACAAGTGCAAAACTTAGCAAAGTTTCAAAACTAGAAGCAAAACCACTCAGGGATCAAATGGAAAACCTAGAGTTCAACCTACTCAAAACTTTGGGGAATTTTGAAGTGCATATTAGGTCCTTCGTGCCCATTTTTCAATTTATGCAAATTTTCTTTAAGACTTCGAAAAACATAGCGGGGTGCAAATGTTTGACATAATTTGCATTCTTTACCACTTATGTGTTTGATATTTGCAATTTTTTTTGATTGACTCAAGCCATTTTCGATCATCTCAAGATTAACTCTTAAGAGAATGATCTTGGTCATACACAATATATTCCAAGTTCATCCCAAATGCAATGGGAGGCAGTCTCGAGAATATAAAGTGCTGAAATCAATTTTGCACAAAAAGTGTCAATTTTTTTTAAATTTCAATTTAGCACATATAAGCAATTCTGAAGGACTCAAATATGGATCAAGCAAATTTCACCCAAGTTGCTATAGGGACTCTAGAGAATTCCAAAATTTTACAATTCATGGTAAAAGCTCTTAGAGAAGAAACTTAGTAAGTAAAAGCAACATGTTTCATCAAGTTTTCATTTAAAGCTTTTAAGTTTTTCATATTTCAATGAACATTAGCTTGATAAAAGAACTTGGACATATCTAAGCTAGTGATTTTCTTCGAAAGATATAGCATGATGTATTTCACGCAGATTGAGTCAAATGCATAATAGACAAAGCTCATAAAACAGAAAAATGCAGTCTAAATGCAATGCATGAACAGATTCCCAAACTCCCCCTCAACAATTGAATCAATTTTAAGCTCAACTCTGGTTAAAGTTGGGTTATTATCAAGATTAGCCATAAAGAAAACCCGAATGAACTCAATAATAACCAGAAAAACAGAATGAGGAGAAGAAATCGAGAAATTGCAAAACTGGATGGCTATAGAGCATAGAAAGATATAAGAAACTCACTCTGACTTAGACTCGCTCTTATCTTCCCAAATGACTGACATAGGAAGCTGACTCTAGATCCCAACTAAGGAGTGCACAGGCACCTGTCTACCTGTGAGGCCCAAAACACTGCTAGACTTATAAGACTGTGAGGGAACTCAACCTAGAGAGAAGAGAGAACAGCTAATCACGCATGATAGCAACCTAAAGCACAAGATAAGAGGTCCATGCGAGGCACGCCAAAAGTCTAAGTGAGTGAACTCAACTTAAGAAAACAAGCCCAAAGTCACCCAGAAGAAGAAAGAAAAAGCTGAAAGAAAATATATAGTACATAATATACAAACCAGCTCCCCCTCAAGAAAGGCCGTAAGGGCTCACGACTCCAAGCTCACTCCTCAAGGCAACAAACCTGGAGCTATCCAAAGGCTTGATGAAGATATCGGCTAACTGGAGGTCACTCTCTACAAACTGAAGCGCGATATCTCCCTTCTCCACATGGTCTCTAAGGAAGTGATATCTAATATCAATGTGCTTGGTCCAGGAATGTTGCACTGGGTTTTAGCAATGCAAATAGCGAAGTGTTGTCACGAAAAGTGGCACACTCTCTATCTCTAACCCATAGTCCGTAAGGTCGATCTCATCCAGAGCACTGCTCGACAAAGAATCGGTCAGTAGCAACATACTCGGCCTCGGTGGTGGTATGCAACCCTGCATCGCTTCCTAGATGACCAAGAAACAAGAGAAGTGCCAATGAATTGGCAAGTGCCGAAGTGCTCTTCCTATCTAACCTCTGACCAGCAAAGTCGGCATCGAAAAGGCTCTAAGAGATAGACAAGAAGAAGAAGAGTACCAAATACCATAATCGGTGGTAGCACGAAGGTACACGAAGATGCGCTTGATCACTTTGGCGGTGAGAGGCGCGAGGAGAAGCTTGAAAATGAGCGCATGGACACACAGCAAAATGTATGTCCACCTCGAGCGGTGAGGTACAAGAGGAGCCGATCATGCTCAAACTCCTTTTGATCAGCGGGCTCACCATCCTCATCGGGCTCGAGGACGTAGTGGTGGCCATAGGAGTCATCACCGGCTTCCCATCAGACATGTCAAAGCGCCTCAGGAGGTCACGGGTATATTTGCCTTGATGCAAGAAAGTACCCTCCCGAGTCTGCTTGATTTGGAAGCCAAGAAAGTAGCTCAACTCGCCCATCATACTCATCTCAAACTCTGTACTCATCACATCAGAAAACTAAGAGACAAGAGAATGAGACGAGCCACCAAAAATGATATCGTCCACATAAATCTGGACAAGAAGAAAATGAGACTCATGGTGTATGATGAAAAGAGTTTTGTCTACTATGCCCATTTTAAAGTCATGGCTGAGAAGATAAGACTTGAGCCTCTCATACCATGCTCTGGGGGCCTGCTTGAGTCCATACAGAGCTTTGGAAAGCTTGTATACATGACTCAGAAACTTGGGGTTCTCGAATCCTGGAGGTTGCTTGACATAAACCTCTTCCTCAATATAGCCATTGAGGAATGCACTCTTGACATCCATTTGATAAAGCTTGAAGCCTTTGGATGCAGAAAATGCAAGCAGGATTCGGATAGCCTCTAGCCTAGCTACAGGAGCAAAGGTCTCCTCAAAGTCAAGACCCTCAACCTGAGAAAAGCCCTGTGCAACTAGTCTAGCCTTGTTTCTAATTACAACCCCATCCTCACTCTGCTTGTTTTTGAACACCCACTTGGTCCCAATGACATTATGACCAGATGGGGGCTTGACAAGCTGTCATACCTTGTTCCTCTCAAAGTTCTCAAGTTCCTCATGCATAGCATTAATCCACGACTCATCGGATAATGCATGAGAAACATCCTTCGGCTTAAAGGAGGCAACGAAGGCAGAGTGAAGGCAGAAAGAGGACAGACCCGTTCTTGAGCGGGTGACACGCTCGAACAAATCGCCAACCATCTGATCAGGAGGATGACGTCTCTGAATATGACAGGGAGGTCCAGCAACAGAAGTGGCCTCTACCTCTTGAACAGAAGAAGTAGGAACAGAGCCACTAACTGAAGGAGAGTCGGAAGGCAAGGGCTGATCTCCCTGAGGTGCAGAAAAGGAAACAGGAGGCACCTCAAGTGTAGAGGGGACTGGATCCGGTGAAACACCATCATCTCCATCATCCTTATCTTCTTCAAAGATGGTCTCAAAGGGATAAGAAGAGCCTGAAACATCAGGTCTAGCTCCCGGGCTTGCCTCATCAAAGGTCACATCACAGGTCTCTATGATCCTATGCGCATCAACACTCCAAACCCTATAGCTACGAGAAGAAGACGAGTAACCTAGAAAGATACCATCAGAAGAGCGAGACTCAAACTTATCTAGGTTACCAGACTTCAAGATAAAACACTTGCAACCAAAAACGCGAAAATGAGACACACTGGGCTTTCGCCCATACCTCAACTCATAAGAAGTGCGATGCAAATGTGCTCTCAAAAACACGCGATTAGAAACATGGCAAGCAGTAGCTATAGCCTCAGCCCAAAACTTCCTAGGAGTATTGTACTCGTCTAGCATCGTCCCGCCATCTCAACTAGGGTCCTGTTCTTCCTTTCCACTCGTCATTCTCACGAGGCGTAGGGAGAAGAGAACGATGCTCTAAACCGGACTCCACACAAAAACTCTCAAAGTAGGAGTTCTTGAACTCCGTGCCATTATCATCTGATAGCTCGTAATGCACAGGGAGCTCAATAGACAACCTCTTGACCAAACCCTGAAGTGAGAAAAGTCTCATCCTTGAGGCCATGAAGAATACCCAAGAGATTCTAGAAAAATCATCAACGATGACAAGAACATACCACTTCCTCCCTGCTTGATGCACTCTATTTGGACCAACGGTGTCCATATGTAAAAGCTGTCCGGTGCATCAGTCATCAATACGGTCACTGGAGGATGAGAAGCAGTAACCATCTTGCCATGTCGGCAAGGAGAGCAAACTAAGTCTTTGACCATCTTGAGTTTGGGCAAACCCGAATGAGATCGTGGTACGCTAACTCGAGTCAAATGATCAAAACCAATGTGACCAAGTCTCCTATGCGGTAAGGAGAGATCACGGGACTCGAAGCAATCAAACATCGAAGAGAGTCTCGGAAGAAGCGTAAAAATTAGCACGAAAGACTCTCCCAAATCTAGAAATCCGCAAACTAACCCTCCCGATGAATCAAGGATTCTACAGCATTACTCTTGAAGCTTACCTCGAAAGAGTCATCAATAAGTGAGAAACAGAGAGCGGATTGTATTGCGACTTACTTACTAAGGCAACATCTTTAAGAATGAAATTTTGGTTAATGCGGATGGTACCTTTAGCAATGACTCTACGAAGAAGCATCCCGAAAGTGATCAACTCATCACGGGGCTCGGACTAGGAAGAGAACCATCGAGAATCTCCGGTCATATGGCGAGAACAACCGAGTCGACAATCCAAACATCTCCTTCCCATCCGATTTAACTGATCAAGACACAAGAGAGAGATGACTCGATCTTGGGATAGAGTGAAGACTTGGGAACCCAATCTTGAACCACACGGCGCCTCGTAGTACCGATCCACGAAGAAGATCGACTCGAGTGTCTCTCGACGTTTAACTCTAACAAGATCGAGAGCAACTCTAGTAGATGATCTAGGAGCCAAACGGGTTGGCATGCCGTGGTGCAAAAGCCGAGCCACCCGAGTGAGGCTTCCTAAATCTCCTACCAGAAAACTCCTCACGCCGTTGATATCTACCTCGATGGAAAAAACGAGGAATATCAAAAGGACGGCGGAAAGACTGACTACGAACAACTCCAAGACTAAAACTCGAAGAACCAGCATGAAAACCGAGTCCTGGACGCTGCCCAAAAACAGGCGACTCTCTAACCTGTCTAGAAGCGGTGTGTGCCTTAGGAGCACTCAAAGTGCAGGGATGACCACAATACCCCTAAGAGCAGCAACACGCTCACGCCGAGTGATCTTAGCGTGCTTGAAGCAGAAATCTACTAGGTGACCATCCTTCTTACAGAAGGTGCATGTGTGCTTCGCCTTGCTAGAGGCGAAGCAACAGAGTAACATCCTTCAGTCAAGTCCTATGGACAACCCAGTGAGACCTAAACTTGGTGGTGCTCACTGGGAGCTACCACAATCTCACCACTCTTGGAGCCGTGCACAATGGTGGGAGGATGCGCCGGCGTGCTCCAAGGATCAAATCCTAGACCTTGATTGAATCTACTAATCTTGGATTGGTCTAGAATAAGATTGACTTCTTCTTGCCTCCAACAAACTTCTCGAGAGTGCTCATAAGATACTGGCAATCTCGAAAGAAAGAAGCACAAGAAGAACAGGGAGAAGAAGAAGAAGAAGAAGAACCAGAAAGATGATCTCTCTCAGCACGTGCATTTTTCTCCCTCAGCACGGCTGCCTCAATCTTGACGGCCTCACAAGAAACGCAAGACGCATTTCTAATTCTATTGGCTTGGTCTTCTAATTTCTTCCTAAACTCGACATGGATTTTATCCAAGTCCCCCTCAATCATAGAACATCGCAAGCAACTTTCTTGTGACTTATCTAGTAAGTCCTTAGCAAGTTTAGCACACTTGACATTTAAGGATTCATTGTCAAGTTTTAGTTGCCTCTGACCCTCACATGAGTATTTGGTTCCTTAGAAGCATGCATTTCAAGTTCATCGTTTCTAGAAGAAAGCTTCCTAAGGTGATCGCTCATGGCATCAATTTCGGCAAGCAATTTAGGGCAATTAGCACAAGAAGGAGTAGAGTGAGCATGAAGAAAACTAGCATCTACAGAATGAGTATCAACAGATTCATTGCTAGCATTCTTCAACCTAAGACTATCTAGTTCGCACAACACACTATCATGCATAGTCCTTAGGTTCTCTAACTCCACAAGCAAAGCGTCACACAAAGTCTGATCATCGGTGACTCGGGAGGAGAAGATCTAAGTGAAGCTAACTCCCGAGTCAAGGTACCTACTTCCTTTTCTAACTCGTAACACCTCGACCTAGCCTTAGCATGAAACTTGCCTAATTTACGTAGCGACATTTAATTCGTCGTAGGTGGGTACCTCATCCGAGTCATTTGTCAGACTCGGAGTCGCTTACTTCAATGGCGCTGCCATGAAGCACATCTTGGAGAAGTCATCTTTGCCCTTCACCTTCTCTTGCGGATCGTCCTCGCTTGCATCACTCCGAGTTCTCGTGTCGAGAGACTCGATGTAAATCAGTCGGCGAGGACCCGTGAAAGAGCTTCTTATTCTTGGCAAAGTTGCGGTACTTCTTCTTCGCCGGCTCATGAGCTGGGGCCTTCTTGTTGCGGTTCTTGTCGGTGTGGTCGTTCTTGCCCGAACCGCCTTGTTCGTTTTTGCCCTTCTCCAGCTTGGGACAGTTTGCTCGAATGTGGTTGGGGCCACCACACTCGAAACAGGTGATCATCCCACCTCTCTTCCTCTCTCTCTCTCTTGTATGCATATGAAAATTTGCGAGCAAGAAGAGCAAGCTTATTTTCTGGAAATTTTTCCAGTTGGTCATCGCTTAGCTCTCAAAGGGCGGAGAGAGAGAAACCAACAGAAGAATCAGAAAGAGAGGATCCAATGGGATCGGTGACCAAAGCCATCGACTGAGATTTCGTCTTCCGCGAGACGACGTCGATCTCATGAGTCTTGAGGCGAGAATAAAGCCCGTCAAGAGTCAAGGTCGACAGGTCGGTGGTGTCCTTGATGGTGGTCACCTTCATCTCCCAAACACGAAGATCAAGTGCGGTCAAGAAATGTCGAGCATTATCCGAGTCAGGGTATATGCAACCGACTGCTCGGAGGTCGCTCAAAATCTTCGTAAACCGACCAAAGCACTCGTCAAGACTCTCACCAGCGTACTATTCAAACTTGTTGAACTCACGCTTGAATTGGTCCTGTCGAACCGTCTTGATTTGGGTAGTGCCCTCATGGTAAGCATCGAGGGTCACCCAAATCTCATGAGCAGAACGAAGGTGAGAAATCCTATCATACTCACTGCGGCTAAGACCCTGTATGAGGATGTTCCTTGCTTTAGCGTTCGCCTCAACGTCGACCATATTTACGGCCGTGGCGTTTTCATCGCCAGGAACCTCATACGGGAGTTTCACCTTCTGCCATATCAGGAAGCCCTGGGCAGTGATGTATGACTCCATCCGCGATTTCCAAAATGGAAAATCAACTCCAGCAAAAATGGGAGGCTTGGTGGAATACTTGTCCATCGCCATGACTCTTGAGACCGATCAAGATCTAGAAAGAGCAGAACCGGCTCTGATACCAATTGAAAGATCGAAAAAAGCGACTAGAGGGGGGTGAATAGGAGCTAAATAAATTTTTCGAATAAACTCCCCCCCTAAAAATCAAACCACCAAAAGACCGTAAAGAAACGCACCGGTGGGTATTTCGTCGGATGAGCAGTACCCTCGACCTCTGAGGGTCGGATGAGCGATACTCGGAATGAATAGTGTTCGGGTGAATAGACTACCCCAAAGATCGGTCGGATGAGCGATACTCGACTGAAAGTGGTCGGATGAATAATGCTCGGGTGAATAGTGTTCGGGTGAACAAAGACTTCACCGAGATGAACCCAAAGGATGTCAGAACCTATTTCAATCAACAATCGAAGGAATTAATACCAAGGTTACATCCTTTTCGGTTTAACAAATGCCACACCAAAAGAGTCACGAACACAAACTTCACCCCTAACTTGCTGGTGGGAGTTGATGGTCAGAAATCCTTGGATGACTCTCCACAAATCATAGCAAGTAAGTACACGAAGAAACAACACTTCAAACAAATAGAAACACTATCTGAAAACTAGGCACAGAAATTGGTTTCTTGCAAAACTGAATAGAAGAGGTTGTAGATTGTCTAGGTGATTGGGATATGATCTATAGAAGATTCATCCAGCAATTTTTCATCCTTGGCAACAAGAACCAGAAGCCAATCAAGACTAAAGAACTGCAAGTCACACGTTTACGCACTTTAAGAACACACAGTTTTACTAACTTGCAACAAGAATGCAATGATTGCCTAGATGATTGAAAACACCAAGTCCAGAGAAGAGTTCATCAATCATAAATTTCAACAAAGACTCAATAGCATGTAGAAGGAGATGAGGCAAATCCAAATTACGTAAAGTAAATTGCAAGTAAGTAAATGCGGAATTTAGACAACAGAATTTAAGTGCGTAATGTAAATACGTAAGAGAAATGAAACAAGAATATAAATGAAGAACATTTCATTTCTGGAAGGGAGGTTTACAAAGCCTCACGACAAAGTGGGCAAAGCTCAAATGAGCAAAAAAACCTCGAACCTTCAAAGAGGGAGGCTGCCCTACCCTCTATTTATAGTGACACAGGATCAATTCCCACTTTGGATGTCCCGCTTCAATCCTAAGCCAACATCCAAGAGCCGAGGATTTGATCCTTACAACATCACTCTCAACAACTCTCAACTACTCACGTACACTTTCCTCACCGCTCACCCCCAAGGAGACACTCCTCTCCTGCTCTATTCATAGCGGGCTTGAACACCTACCACCCTTGGATGAGCCTCTAAACCCTAGAGCACTCCATCAAGGGCTGAGATTTTACCCACTCACAAAGCTATGCATGGGCTCACCCAAACCCAACAACACAACGGGTTTTGCACGCTTTTCAACTCACACTAACTTGACCCGCTTCTCTATCTTCCCGATCGCGATCCAACGGTCCTCCTAGATCGAGCAGCTCAAGTTAGCATCTCATCAATTCCTTTGTCTTCTCGGCTTGCGGCTACTCCCGGCCTCACCATCTTTAGCGACACCTTGATCATCTGGACCTCAGCTCTCCCAGCCTAGTCCTGATCCCCTTCGCCTCACCATGACCTAGCTCCAAAGTCCTGCAACCATCATAGACAAGGAAACCACATCACATAGCAATGTCCAACAACACATATCCATCTCAACAGAAAGATATACACTATGCTGACCAGCAAAAACCCCGACCACACGTGGTCTGACCACTGGTCTCCATCCCGACCAACCATGGTCTGACCACTGGTCTCCATCCCGACCAACCATGGTCTGACCACTGGTCTCCATCCCGACCACTCGAGGTCTGACCACTAGTCTCCATTCCGACCACTCGAGGTCTGACGACTGGTCTCCGACCAGCGAGAGACCTGACCACTCGGGGTCAGACGACTGGTCTCCGACCAGCCACAGCCCAGACCTCTCTGGGTCGGACAACTGGTCTCCGACCAACCAAAGACCTGACCACTCGGGGTCAGACGACTGGTCTCCGACCAGCCAAAGCCTAGACCTCTCTGGTTGGACGACCACCACTGGGTCGAACGACCGGTCTGCAACACACCAAAGCCCCGACCACTGTGCCTGACGACCGATCTGCAACACATAAAAGCCCCGACCACTCGGTCGGACGACCGACCACCACTGGTCGAACGACCGTCTCCAACCAGTAACTCAAATTGCTCTAGCTCGAAAAACAATCCAAATCAAACTCAAACTTGAGCACACCTTGCTCAAATAAAGTCAAATACTCATCACAAACATGGATGGACCTCCACATGGTCCTTCACTTGCCTACATGTCCATGAATATATAACAATAGAAACAAAATCTCATTATTGGTTGCATTTTACCTACGATGTCAATGTGAGGACCTAGAAATTCAAACTAACTAATGAAATCATTAAGCCACAAATCAAGTATATAATGGGCAATTAAACTTGATAACCAATGCTATGCATCAATAAAACAGTAAAGTAGGGTAACAAAAAGTAAGGATTTTGAGAATTACCGTCAGACCCGCGGGCGAGGGTATCGCTCATTGAGATACCTGATTTGTTCAGGGTCAAGTCAGCACCCCTCGCTAGACTCGGGTTTCATCATTCGGCAATTTAGTAACACACCTGATAAGATTGTGGGTACCTCTAGTAAAAATTGAATTAATTACCGTATGCCCTAAGTCACCAGTAAAGAGCCTAAGGGTAAGATGGTGACAGTGGCAACAGTGAAAAGTGAATAAAGGTAGCCAGCAAAGAGCCAGCCGAGAGGCAGCCTTAGGCACAGCCACATTCATCCCCCTTGCATCACACAGACAAGAGCATAGCCATAGTCACTTGCCCCATTTTTCCACACAAGCAACCAGAGAGCAATCAGCACAAAGCAAGACCACCAAGCCATCAGGAGGAGCAAGACCACTAGTAGGCCAAGCTCCAGAAGCAAGCAAGCCAGGAACTCTAGGCAAGCCCAAGCTGAAGCAAAGGAGCCAGGAGGAGAAGATCAAGAACAAGGGACCCAGAGGAGAAGGTCACAAGCAGGAGGCCAACGCTTGGACCATCTTCCCTAGCACCACCAACCCAACACCATCAGCCATCTCTACCATCAGATCCATTCTCCACGAGGTGCACAACCCACATTGTACCACAACTAGGAATGTGTAACATCCCAATTTTTGCATTTCTTGAATTTAATATACATTTTATATTTTTATGAATTTTATGGAATTTATTTGAATTAATTTGTATTTATTGATTTATGGCTTATTTATAAAGCTATTTGGAAAATATGAAAAGTTTAAATAAACTTTTGTTGAAAATATTTTATTTGAGTTATAAATGCCTTAAAATATTTTCTGAATTTTTTCTGATATTTTGCTATTTTATTTGGTTTATTCTATTTTCTGGCATTTATTTTATTCAAAAAAGGTTTAAAATGCGGATGAATAGTTCTGGGCTGAGCCGAGTAGCCCTGCCAATTTCTCCCCACGCCGCCGGCCCATGCAAACCCACCAAGCCCCAAACCCTAGCCGCATCTCACCCTCACCGTTGGATCTTGATCCATTGGTTGTCATTGTGCCGCGTCACTTGCGCGTGTGAGCCGCTGGATTGTCGTCGCGTGGACGCCTGCGATGCCGCCACATCACCCTTTCCGAATCGCCGCCAGATTTCACCACCGTATTCTAGCGAACCTCGGTTTTCACGAGATACGCGGAAGCCGAGGCCACTATTTAAAGCGTTGCCGCCACCTTTGGATTCCTCACCCCGCACCGCATCTTCTAGTTAAGTTGTGCACGCCGAGACGCTGTCGTCTTCCCGTAAGAGCTCGTTGGAGTTCGTGTTGAAAGTCGTCGCTGTTTTCCACTGGTATCGTCGTCGCTCGCCGTCTTCCTCTGCATCCAAGCCCGGATTCCGCTTCTTCACACCGCGTCAGACCAAGGAGAAAGCGTCGTCGAAGGACCCCCAGAACGCCGTGTTGCACGTCGTCGTCTTCCTCTCCAGTGAGAACCTCGCCGTGACGAGCCGCCGTGCCATCATCACCCTCGTGAGCTTCCTCAACCGTCCGATTAACCTTGTGCGGCCCTGATCTTGCCGCGTATGCGCCATCGCTTCATCGCTGCCCCGTCGTCGGATGTCGTTGATCGGTCCAGATCTTGCTTCGTTCACGTCGTGTCGGTTCGCCGCGTGTCCCGCAGTCACCCATCCATCGCGACCTCGTGGTTGTCCGATCTGCTGTCGACGCATTGGATCATGCCGCGTGTCATCCGTCGGGATAGCAACATCGCTCCGCCACTTCGGTTTCTGCCTGTAGCTGCCGCCAACCGATCATATCTGAACTGTCGTGATGCCGCTGTGTGTCGCCTCCGTAGAAGATCCGGGTCAAGTTGTACCGATAGATCTCGACCGTCCGTTTTGATTTGGGCAGACGAGATTACACCAAGCATTGCGCCAGTCGCATCGCGTCGCGTGTCATGCCGTGATTGAGCCACGCGTCACCGCTGACGCAAGCGCTTGCGTCAGTCGACGCAAGGGCACAGTGCCGCCGGTCCATGGTAGACCAACGCCGGTCGTGGACCAGGTCTATACACCGGTGACGCGTGTCGCCTTTCGATTGGGCCACGTGTCTGCTGACGCAATAAATCTTTTTTCTCATACAAAAATAATTCGGTTAATTTGGATTTTTTCAATTTTCTGATTTATCATTTATTTGAAACTTTAACTAGCTCGTTCTTGCTCATACGAACTCCGATTGAGGTGATTCCAATTTCTAAAAATTTGTAAAATCAAGCTCTATTTAATGGTGAATTTATTTAATTTTTAGAGTTGATTTCTCTCTCTGTTTTTGGTATTTATTGCTTTCTCGCTCATTTTGCGTAGATGTCGAGGTGCTCGGTGAGTTTGTGATCGAGGAGCCAGCACAAGAATAAGGTCCAGAGTAGGATCCAGAACTCTTTGAAGGCAAGTTGTGCTTTGATCATGTTGAACCCATGTTTAAAATATTATATTGTTTCAAAGTATTGCATATTATTTCCATTATTACTTGTTTCAATTATGTTGGGTATAGTTATTCATCGAATTGTGATATATCCACCTTGCCATATTATATATCGTATTTCATTTGTCACCATAAAATGGTTTCATATTAGTTGGTAGCTATAATTGCCAATGTGGGTAGTTAGAACGCATGTAGTATGCTTATCCATGCAATGAGTCATCAATTTATGATAAAATGGTTAATCTTGCTTAATGATTATGAAACATGTTTATTAATTTATGTGTCAGGTGTTGTCACACAATGTTGTTGTTGTCGATGGCACGTGGTGCATGGTAAAACAATTGGGTGGTAAAATGATTTAGACTGAGGCAGGTGGCAAGTATTTGTGGTGGGCCAATGTGGCTTTTGGGCTGTTGCATTGCTTTTTAATGGTATATGATGGTTTACGTTAATGATGGTGTTTGGTTAGTTTTTCCTTGGTCAATTAAGGACTTAACCTTGCAAGAATTTGAACTGAGTCATTCATACAACCACAAGTCTGGTATGTGACAGACCTAGCTGATTAATTTGTTATGTCTAAGCTTTGGTACTACTAGTGGTGGTGTGAGTCCTGGGTTGTGGTAACCAGTCCTCGCATGGGTAGTCTCACATGACGCAAGAGGGGGCCCTGGATGTGGTAATTAGTACCACCAGTGTTGAAACCTTAGCGGGTAGTACTGGGTTTAGACAGGCATTGGAAAGGCTTTGTTATAATCACTCGCCTTTGTGATGTATGATTGTATCTTATGGAAAAAGTGTATAACCTCTGCAGAGTGTCAAACCTATTCAAATAGCCATGCTCATGGTATTGAGCATTGCTCGGTAATTACAATCAAGGGTTAGTTTTTATTAAAATGAATGTGGGAATGGAGGCTGCATACCTATGGAAGTTGGAATCTTGTTAAGGTTATGAGTTGGTTTATTTGGGAAATAACTGAGAAATTTAATATTGCTATTATTTGTTTTATTGTCTTTCAATCTATTTATGCTATTCTTTTATAAATGTTGTTTTATGCAAATTAACCATGTCAGCTATTCCTTTATAATAAGCCATACATATAGTATATTAGACTTGCATTATGTGCACAACTTGTTGAGTGCTTTATATACTCACCCTTGCCACAAAACACCACCAGTTGGAGAAGAAGCTACGCCTGCTTTTGAGGAGGAGCTTCAGGAAGGAGCGAACAACTAGGGTGCGAACCTTGTTAGTTGCCTATGGCAAATTGAAGGGTTGCTACGAATAAATTTATCTCCGCTGCAGTTTATTTATTTTTCAATCTTAGCCCTACAAGGTATATTCATGTAAGGTGGATCATAAGGTCATCTAACAAGTTATATTTAATTTGATGAAGTCTTTATTATGTTACCGTTGAGTATGAATGTGATATTTGAAGGGATACGGGTAGGCTACACTAGCGCACAATAAAATTTTCTACCTCGTAAACCAGAAAGCCACGCAAGTAGATGATCATTGATCGTTACCACTAGACACACAGTGCAGCGGAAGGAAGTTGATGCAGCCCGAATCAACGAAGTGCGCGTCTAGTTGTAGTGGTCGATCTTCCTCATTGCGGTGGTCCATCCTCCTCACGCGGTGGTCGAACGTCCTCACGCGGTGGTCGATTGTCCCGAACAGTGTTGCAGTAGCAGCAACACCTCTACTGGTGTCCACACATTCGGGGAAAAGAACGTTGTGCGTTGGTGTGCCAGCACCAGAGTGCAAGGGAAGGCTCAAGTGGTGACGGCTAGGGTTTCGGTGGCTGCGCCCTCTTCTTTGATCTATTGCAATCACGAACTCCTTTATATAGCCACCCCTCCCTTATGGTGGAACCTTACATTAGGGTCCAACTGAAGGACAAAGCCTATTTGGCCCATTAGTGACGGATCCAATCCGTACCACTATATTCCAATCCCTTAAGTGTGTGACCCTGTAGGTTCATGCATATTTGGACACGACTCGAAAACACCTTTTCGACCGATAATCGATATTGGTACCTAGCAGTACATATCGATTCTCAAATATCCATAAAGCATTGGACGACCTACTATAGTGTGATAATGTAATGTTCCCTTTGCTTCACGATATCAAATCGAGCTCAAGGCGAGAGTCGTGTCATCCTATAATAGCTCGATCTCTTCACTCATACCGTAGTAGAATAATTTATCTGGATTGACTCTCAATCATATTTGGCATGATCTTCACTCATACCGTAGTAGAATAATTTATCTGGATTGACTCTCAATCATATTTGGCATGGCCATGCACTTTCTTAATCCATCTACCTTGAGGGGCACAGAGATATCTCTCCGTTATATAGGAGGAGCAAATTTCATCTTGATCATTCATGTACCTTAGCATTTTTATGTTAAACCCGAAAGCTTTTTTTATAACTACCTGGTTAAAGAGTAGCGTTTGGGAGCTCCTAAGTGAACCATTACACATCTAGGAAACCAATGACAATCTTGTTAGTGTTATGCCCTTGAGGCAATCATTTAGATGATTGTAACATGACTATGTTTATGAATAATAATATGATTATTGGTCCAATGAATGTATATCATTGTATTGATCAACAAGTATGTGACTTGATTATGAAGCTCTTTACTTAATGATGTAATTCGATAAATATCTCTGATCGGATATCATCGTATAGGATTACGATGAATAGATCAGCACATGTAGTGATCGATGATCATGCTTCATAGATCATGGGATATGGAGATATCATCTCTACATTGTGGACCATGTTGAAGAACATGGGTTAGATAGACCCGCTATGGGACACTGCGAGAATGTTTCATTCTTATGTGTCATCGATGTATCTCATACCTAGAAGATGTATGATCCTTAGACTGAGATTGTCATATTCCCTACATGTGTAATAGTTTTCCTTGGGGCTATCAAACACTACTTCCTAACCGGATAGTTATAAAGGTAGCTTTCATGTTTACTATGAAACGTGCGAGGGAAGTGAGCGATCAAGATGGAATTTGCCACTCCAATGAAACGGAGATATATGACAAGGCCACTCGTGTGATATGATTAAGAAAGTGCATGGCCATGCCGTGATTGAGGAGTCAATCACAACTTATTAATATATCACGGATACGAGAGATGGATTGAATCATCAAAGGATGACATGCTTCTCGCCTTGAGATCAATCTTCATATACTTGGCAAAGGGATTATTACATGAGTTCTTTTGATAGGTTCATTCGATTTGATCACGGTATGTTTGGGAGTTGGCATACTTTGCAAGAAGCCGCTACCAACTATTGGATTGAAAAGGAGTTTTCCGAATCCATGTCCAAACGTATGTGAACCCGCAGGTCACACACTTAATGGGTGGGACGCATTAATTTGGATTGGATCCGTAATTAATGAACCTCGTGGGCTTAGCATCTTTGGTGGGCCCCGGTTTAGGTTTCATCTCGTGGCTATATAAGGAGGGGAGGAGGAGGCGCAGAGTGTGCTTTCCACGGTTTAGGTTTGATTCACTTGAAACCCTAGCCTCCTCCTCTCGCCGCTCCTCGCCGAGCGACTAGGTGCTTGCACACGACGCACGGCGTTCCATCTCTGGGCGTGTGGACTCATCGCGGTGACGCTGCTGCGGCTGCGGCGTGGGAGGACGATCCACGGCGAGGCGAGGACGATCCACTACATCGACGCAACGATCGCGGCGAGGACGAACCACTACATCGACGCTGCGAAGGATTCCGCTGCGCGCCTAGTGGTAATCTTATCTATGATCCCCTTCTTGCGAGTAGCTTTACGTTGCGCGGTAGTTTTTTTTGTGCTAGCGTAGCATGCCGCGTTTCCTTCATGGGTATCGAGCCATCTCGTATAGTTTTGTGATCGGATGTTGCACATATGATGTGTGAGGTTAGTAGATTGGATCTATTACATGTTCACCGCATGTGATGAATTGGTGACGGCACCATCGATGAGATCGATCGATTTAGGGTTTGAGGAAAGTGCAAACCGACTCAATCTTGATTTGGGTGAGTCCGTTCATGGTACGACGTTACCCTTACCGGTCGGGTTACCGCCATCGTGGTTTCAAACGTATCCATATGGGACCAAGCCAATCGATCGAGTTGGATTGGGTCAATCTGGTTGATCCATGGTAAGCGCAAACAGATTCAATATTGATTTGGGTGAGTCCGTTCATGGTACGACGCGTTGCCCTACCGATCGGGTTACCGCCATCGTGGTTTCAAACGTATCCATATGGGACCAAGCCAATTATATTAGATCGGATTGGGTCAATCTGGTTGATCCGTGGAAATTTTGAGGTGTTTTCCCATGGCGGAAGACATGCCTCTAAAAATTTTCAAGGCGCGCCTCGACCGCCACATGGGCTCGCCCTTGGACCCGCCGGCGCCGCCTCGACCCGCTCACGACCGCCAGTGGGACCGCCGCGAGGCATTGCCCTTGACCCCTGAGCGCCGCCTCGGACCCGAGTCGTAGGGTTGCTTTTGTTTAACTTGCTTTTGCAGGAATTATGTGAAATGGTATGGCCTATGTGTATGTGATGCATGTAATTTCCACATGGCTCAAGTCGTGTTAAGCCATAAGGCTATTTAAATTGTATAACGACTGCGTGTCGACTTGTGATGCTTCAAACCCTCATGTAAAATTCATTATCAAAAGTTGTAAGGAGTTGCATCCATAATGATGAAGACGATGGCTAGGTGAACAAATCAAGCAAGGTGGCTAGGTGAACAACCAAGCATGATGATGGAGATCTTAATGCTAAGGGCCATGCTATTTCACACTTATTTTGATTTTCTCGTGGATGTGTGTTTTATCCTTGCTATTTTCTTTATGCTCATTGCATGTGATGCTATGTTCATAGTAATCTTTGTTCATCCTTATAGTTAAAAATCTTAAATCAAATTGTCCATCCAATTGTTGCACCTATCAAGAATTTAGATCGTTATTGATATGATTGCCAAAGTAGTATATCAATGGCTATCTCAATAGATGATAGGGATGTGTTGGACACATCACGCATAACAATGGCGATTTAAACGAGCTATCAAAACGGTTTTGGGCTTGAGGACATAAGTGGTTGGGATTTGATTTCAGATAATGAAGGAACCTATACAAGACAATTGGTGTCTAGGAAAACACACATGAGGCAGGTTTCTTAATTGGCACCGAATACGGAAGTGCTCCTCCTCATGTGAGCCCTTGGGGCGAGTTGACTGGCCATGAGTCAAGTTGATGGAGGCATTCATTACTTGTTTTCATACTCAACAAACAAGAGTTACATATGATGTAATTAGCAAAGGTGTTGCTTACCTATGTCATTAAATTTCTAGCAGTGATGCCAAAGCTCACTAGTGTTTAATGAATATGGATCTTGAATACTCACTATGTGTCTATAAAAGGACATAAAATAGGAGTGTCTTTAATTAAAAGTTTAATAAAATTTTACATAAACATAGTGCTTAGAATCTTTGCATATTTTTGTTGTAGTTCAATGGCACCTTCTCCTACTCCCGCTACACTGGTTTTGCTTTGAGATCGGTTTTGGAAAGGAAAAACTGAATGGAACTAATTTTGTTGATTGGTATCGCAACTTGAGAATTGTTCTCAAGCATGAAAAGAAGGACTATGTTCTAGAGAATCCAATTCTGATGAACTAAATTAAAATGCCGCCGCAATTTGAGGGTTGAATATGAAAAGCATGTTAATGCTTCAGAGAGTCACCGTCTCATGCTAGTCACAATGGACTCGAGCTCCAAAAGCAATATGAGGACCAGGATGCTTACAATATGATTGTGGGCTTGAAGGGCATGTTTGGGAATCAAGCAAGAGCTGAGAGGTATGGTATCTCAAAGCTTTTATTTGCTTGTAAGTCGGTCAAGGCAATCCGTCGATCCTCATGTGATCAAGATGATTGGTTACATTGGGAGATTGAAAACTTGAGTTTCCCTTAGCCTCGGTTTGGCCACAGATGTTATTCTCCGGTCTACGCCTCAGAGCTTTGAGCCATTCATTATGAATTTTCATATGAATAGCATGGAGAAGAGCCTAACCGAGCTACATGGGATGCTCAAGGTCATGGAGGAAAGCATTAAGAAAAACCCAATCATGTGATGATGGTTCAGAAAACAACTACTTTCAAAAGAGAAAGGCTAAGGTCGGGGAACGGAAAGAGCAAGGGCAAGGGCAAGGGCAAGGCTCAAGATGAGATCATGAGCCTCAAAACTAAGCTTCGAGCTTAAAGTTGGCCCTCAACTCGATACCCAATGCTTCTATTGCAAGAAATCGGGGCATTGGAAACGGAATCGAAAAGTACTGGCAGATAAGAAGAATGGAAATGTGGTTTCCACTTGGTATTAATGTTATAGAAATTAATCTTGCTACTTCTTCACTCACTCATGGGTATATGATACCGGTTCGGTTGCTCACATTTGCAATTCGTTGCAGGGGCTGATAAAGAGTAGAGACTTGGCAAAAGGAGAAGTGGATCTTCGCGTGGGGAATAAAGCAAGAGTTGTTGGTCTTGCCGTTGGCACATACCCATTGCATTTGCCTTCAAGATTAGTTTTAGAACTCAATAATTGTTATTTTGTTCCATCTTTGAGTAGAAACATTATTTCATCTTCTTGTTTGGAACATGAAGGTTATGATTTCGAATAAAGAACTTTGTTTGTTCAATATTTTTGAATGATATGTATTATGGTCGTTGCCCCATGGTGGATGGGTTGTACGTCCTGAACTCAAGAAAACCTGTCTATAATATTAATGTAAAAAGGCACCGCCTAATGATTTGAACCCTACCTTTTGTGGCATTGTCGCTAGGTCATATAAATGAGAAGCGCATGAAGAAGCTCCATGGTGATGGACTTCTAACCTCATTTGATTTTGAATCATTTGAAACATGTGAATCTTGTTTACTTGGCAAGATGACAAAAGCCCCTTTCACAGGTTTTAGTGAGAGAGCAAGTGAATTATTGGCCCTAGTACATACAGATGTATGTGGACCAATGAGCTCGACTGCTAGGGGTGAGTTTCAGTACTTTGTAACTTTTACCGATGACTTCAGTAGATATGGATATATCTATTTAATGAGGCATAAATCTGAAACTTTTGAAAGGTTCAAAGAGTTTCAGAACGAAGTACAAAATCAACTTGGCAAAACAATAAAACACTTACGATCCGATCGTGGTGGCGAATACTTGAGCCAAAAGTTTGGTGATCATTTAAAGCAATATGGAATCGTTCCGCAACTTACTCCGCCAGGAACGCCTCAATGGAATGGTGTGTCCGAACGACGTAACCGGACTTTATTAGATATGGTTCGGTCAATGATCACCAAACAGATCCGCCATTATCCTTTGGGGTTTCGCTCTAGAGACAACATGCGTTCACTTTGAATAGGGTCCCATCAAAATCCGTTGAGAAGACGCCATATGAGATATGGATCGGGAGAAGACCCATGTTGTCATTTCTCAAGATATGGGGATGTGAGGCTTATGTAAAACGCTTACAATCGATAAACTCGCACCTAAATCAAAAAATGTTTTTTGTGGGGTATCCTAAAGAAACAAAAGGATATTACTTTTACAAAAGAAACGAGAACAAAGTTTTGTTGCTCGAAATGGTGTCTTTGGAGAAAGAGTTTCTTTCAAAAGAAATCAAGAGGAGTGATGTGTATCTTGATGAAGTTCGAGAATCACATGAATATGTTCAAGCTACCTCGAACCTTCACAAGATGTACAAAGTGTTGTACAACCTGTGGAAGAGACTCCACTTACGAGGTCGGGAGGCCACGCCATGTACCTATTAGATATGGGAATGACATATTATTGTTGGACAATGATGAGCCCACGACTTATGAAGAAGCAATGATGGACCCAAACTCCAAAAATGGCTTGAAGCCATGATATCCAAATTCAATCCATGCATGACAATCAAGTTTGGAACTTGGTCGATTCACTTGATGGTGTAAAACCATTGAGTGCAAATGGATTTTCAAGAAAAGATAGACGAGATGGAAATGTTCAGATCTATAAGGCACGGTTGGTGGCAAAGGGTTTCAAACAAGTTCAAGGAGTTGACTATGATGAAACTTTCTCACCGTAGCCATGCTCAAGTCTGTCCGGATCATTTTAGCTATTGTCGCATATTTTGATTATGAAATATGGCGATGGATGTCAAAACAGCCTTCCTTAATGGGAATCTTTCCGAGGATGTATACATGATACAACTCAAGGCTTTGTTGATCCTAAATATGCTAAAAGGGTATGCAAGCTTCAAAGATCCATTTATGGGTTAAAGCAAGCATCTAGGAGTTGGAACATTCGCTTTGATGAAGTAGTCAAAGGTTTTGACTTTATCAAAATGAAGAAGAGCCTTGTGTTTACAAGAAGGCTAGTGGGAGCGCACTTGTATTTCGATTTTGTATGTGGATGACATATTATTAATCGGGAATGACATTCCTATGCTTGAAGATGTTAAGACTTCATTGAAAAGGAGTTTCTCAATGAAGGACTTGGGAGAAGCATGCTATATCTTGGGCATAAAAATCTATAGAGATAGATCAAAAGGTTAATTGGATTAAGTCAGAAACGACATTGACAAGATATTGAAAAGGTTCAATATGCATGAATCCAAGAGAGGTTTCATGCCAATGTCACATGGCATCGCCTCTCTGCAAGAATCGGTGTCCTTCGACATCCGATGAGCGAGACAGATGAGCAAGATTCCATATGCTTCACTATTGGGTCTATTATGTATGCCATGATCTGTACACGCCTGCATGTCTCATATGCTCTAAGTGTCACGAGCGGATACCAAGCGGATCCCGGTGATGGTCATTGGATAGCCGTAAAAATATCCTCAAGTACTTGAGAAGAACTAAGGGTATGTTCCTTGTTCTTGGAGGTGAGGAAGATCTGGTTGCAAAGGGTTACACCGATGCAAGCTTCCAAACCGACAAAGATGATTTTCGATCGCAATCCGGTTTGTGTTTACACTTAATGGAGGAGCATGGTGGAAGAGTTCCAAGCAAAACACGGTGGCGACTCTACGACGAAGCGGAGTACATTGCGGCTTCGAGGCCGCAAAGGAGGCCGTGTGGATTAAGAAGTTTATCACGAGCTTGGTGTGGTCGCTAGTGTCTCTAGTCCAATGGACATCTATTGTGATAATAGTGGTGCCATTGCACAAGCAAAAGAGCCTAGATCACATCAAAGTCTAAACACATACTCCGCCGCTTTCACCTTATTCGCGAGATTGTGGATAGAGGTGACGCTGAATATGCAAAGTACATACGAAGCCAATGTGGCCGATCCGTTGACAAAGCCAACGCCACAGCCTAAGCATGAGGCGCACACAAGGTCTATTGGTATTAGATACTTAATTGATTGACTCAAGTGCAAGTGGGAGATTGTTAGTGTTATGCCCTTGAGGCAATCATTTAGATGATTGTAACATGACTATGTTTATGAATAATAATATGATTATTGGTCCAATGAATGTATATCATTGTATTGATCAACAAGTATGTGACTTGATTATGAAGCTCTTTACTTAATGATGTAATTCGATAAATATCTACGATCGGATATCATCGTATAGGATTACGATGAATAGATCAAGACATGTAGTGATCGATGATCATGCTTCATAGATCATGGGATATGGAGATATCATCTCTACATTGTGGACCATGTTGAAGAACATGGGTTAGATAGACCCGCTATGGGACATGCGAGAATGTTTCATTCTTATGTGTCATCGATGTATCTCATACCTAGAAGATGTATGATCCTTAGACCTGAGATTGTCATATTCCCTACATGTGTAATAGTTTTCCTTGGGGCTATCAAACACTACTTCCTAACCGGATAGTTATAAAGGTAGCTTTCATGTTTACTATGAAACGTGCGAGGGAAGTGAGCAATAAGATGGAATTTGCCACTCCAATGAAACGGAGATATATGACAAGGCCACTCGTGTGATATGATTAAGAAAGTGCATGGCCATGCCGTGATTGAGGAGTCAATCACAACTTATTAATATATCACGGATACGAGAGATGGATTGAATCATCAAAGGATGACATGCTTCTCGCCTTGAGATCAATCTTCATATACTTGGCAAAGGGATTATTACATGAGTTCTTTTGATAGGTTCTGCTCGATTTGATCACAAGATGTTTGGGAGTTGGCATACTTTGCAAGAAGCCGCTACCAACTATTGGATTGAAAAGGAGTTTTCGAATCCATGTCCAAACGTATGTGAACCCGCAGGTCACACACTTAATGGCTGGGACGCATTAATTTGGATTGATCCGTAATTAATGAACCTCGTGGGCTTAGCATGCCGGGGCCCCGGTTTAGGGTTTCATCTCGTGGCTATATAAGGAGGGGAGGAGGAGGGCGCAGAGTGTGCTTTCCACGGTTTAGGTTTGATTCACTTGAAACCCTAGCCTCCTCCTCTCGCGCCCGCCGAGCGACTCAGGTGCTTGCACACGACGCACGCGCTCCATCTCTCGGACGTGTGGACTATCATCGGTGACGCTGCTGCGATCAAGCGGCGTGGGAGGACGATCCACGGCGAGGCGAGGACGATCCACTACATCGACGCAACGATCGCGGCGAGGACGAACCACTACATCGACGCTGGGATTCCGCTAGCTCGCGCCTAGTGGTAATCTTATCTATGATCCCCTTCTTGCGAGTAGCTTTCTGGTTGCGCGGTAGTTTTTTTTTGTGCTAGCGTAGCATACCGCGTTTCCCTTCAAATCTCAGGTCTAAGGATCATACATACACTATGCATGAGACCAACTGATGACACATAAGAACAATTCTCGTAGTGTCTCATATGGGTCTGTCCAACACATGTTCTTTAACATGTGTCCACATTATTGATTAGATATCTCTATATCTCTATAACCCGTGAAACTTAGTCATCAATCAATACATGTGCTGATCTATGAAGCATAATTGTCCTATATTATGATAACCAATCAGGGATAACTTTAATAACATCGATATATGAAAAAAGTTGCACAAACAAGTCACTTATTTGTTGATTAATCCAATCAATATTTATTCAAAGGACAAACAATTATACTGTTCTATAAACATAAGACGTGATACAATCATCTTTATGATTGCCTCAAGGGCATATCACCAACAGTCTCTCACTTGCACTTGAGTCAATCATGCAAGTATCTAATACCCATGGCTCTCTTGTGCACTTCATGCTTTGGCTATGGGAGCGGTTTTGTCAATGGATCAGATATGTTTAAATCTGTGTGCACCTTGCATATCTTCACATCACCTCTATCCACAATCTCTCGGATAAGGTGCTAATGCCGCTGTATGTGCTTGGACTTTGATGCGATCTAGGCTCCTTTGCTTGCGCAATAGCATCACTATTATCACAATAGAGATCCAATGGGCTAGAAGCGTTATCAACCACACCAAGTTCAGAGATGAACTTCTTAATCCAAATAGCCTCCTTTGCAGCTTCTGAAGTCGCAATGTACTTGGCCTCTGCTGTAAAATCAGCAACCGTACTCTGCTTGGAACTCTTCCAGCTCATTGCTCCTCCATTCAGCATGAACACATACCCAGATTGCGAACGATAATCATCTTTATCGGTTTGGAAACTTGCATTGATGTAACCACTCACAACGAGCCTTTCCTCACCTCCATAAGCGAGGAACACATCCTTAGTTCTTCTCAAGTACTTGAGGATGTTCTTAACTGCTATCCAGTGACCTTCACCTGGATCTGACTGATATCTACTCGTAACACTTAGAGCATACGACACATCCGGTCATATACAAATCATGGTATACATTATAGATCTAATTACTGAAGCATATGGAATCTTACTCATCCTGTTCCGCTCATCAGGGTTTGAAGGACACTGAGTCTTGCTAAGGCTAATACCATGTGACATAGGCATGAAACCTCTCTTGGAATCTTGCATGTTGAACCTCTTCAACACCTTGTCAATGTACGTATCTTGGCATAATCCAATTAGCTTTTTAGACCTATCTCTATAGATCTTAATTCCCAAGATATATGCTGCCTCTCTTAAGTCCTTCATAGAGAAACTCTTTCTTAATGAAGACTTTACAGATTCTAGCATAGTAATATCATTTCTGATCAACAATATGTCATCCACATATAAGATCAAGAATACAAGTGCGCTCCCACTGGTCTTCTTATAGACGCAGTGCTCTTCTTCATTTCTGACGAAGTCAAACCCTTTGACTACCTCATCAAAACGAATGTTCCAATTCCGAGATGCTTGCTTCAATCCATAAATGGATCTCTGAAGCTTGCATACCTTTCCACATTATTGATTAGATATCTCCATATCTCTATGACCCGTGAAACTTGGTCATCAATCAATACATGTGCTGATCTATGAAGCATAATTGTCCTATATTATGATAACCGATCAGGGATAACTTGAATAACATCGATATATGGAAAAAGTTGCACGAACAAGTCACTTACTTGTTGATTAATCCAATCAATATTTATTCAAAGGACAAACAATTATACTGTTTCATAAACATAAGACGTGATACAATCATCTTTATGATTGCCTCAAGGGCATATCACCAACAGTATTCATCTATGTTGAGCCTGTGTGCACTAGCGTAATTCTGGACTAGTGTTGAATACACAGGGTTCGGATTTACATATTCGGGTCCCGACAAAATGTATGGCACACTATTGCAGTAAAGCAATTAGACATCAAGTAGGTCGAGGGGAAAACTCCAGTGGCCTCAGATGCTAGCAGTAGGAGGGGGCAATGTTGCGTCTGCCCGCTAAATGCATCTAGGCCCCAATTCAATTTGGTTTTGGTAGTTAATGACAATTACGGTTAAAGGACTAACATTTCCCATTTGAGCATTTTGATAATAGGTTGGTCCAAGTTTTGATGATTATGAAAGCATGAAATTGATGAAGAGATCAACGTGTCAAGACAAAATGGCTAAGGCATCATCAGCATGTGACAGGTAAAAGAATTTACTTTGCACCTTTCATTATGATGATCATAAAGAGTGTAACTGGATATCGAGGAGGATGTGGCAATGTTCATAAGCCATATTGGCCCCGTGAGGCAGCTCCTCAGGCTATTAGTCAGCGTGGCCAGTCCTCTTCTCAGCAGCCTCAGTCGCAGGAGATTCTAGATGCCACATAGCACCCTCCATCATCTCAACAGGCTCCAAGTGATCAATTCTTTGACAGCCTGAGAAATAATATGATGAGTAGTGTGGCGAGTCTTCAGTCTGACATGATTAGCAGCTTCACTCGAGTTGATGAGTATCAGAGTTAGACCAGACAGATCGTAGAGGAAGTTAGAGGGCGAGTTGACTCCATTGATTCATCTATTTCCGAGCTTCGCTCATCCTTCGATGAGTTTCGCTCTCAGCAGCCTCCCCCTCCTCCATCTTCTTGAGCTCATCGGAGACCTTCTCCGTTTTTGGTACTTGATGCATCCCAACCGGCAGTAATAATGCTAGTATGCTACCAACCATTTTTCGAAAAATCATAACTTTTTCATACTGAGTCGGATGGAGATAAAATTTATATGAAAATTGTAGCTCTCGACGATATCTACAACTTTGTAGTTGGCAACTTTTTCACTTGAAGTAGTTTAAATATCCAAATAATGGTATCACTGCCGGTTCGTGTCCGAACCGGCAGTAATACTATCGCTGCCCGACAGTGCTGATATTTTTCGAAAAATCATAACTTTTTCATACGGAGTCGAATGGAGATCAAATTTATATGAAAATTGTAGCTCTCGACGAGATCTATAACTTTGTAGTTGGCAACTTTTTCATTTGAAGTAGTTTAAATATCCAAATAATGGTATCACTGCCGGTTGGCGATTCGTATTCCCAACCGGCAGTAATAATGCTAGTATGCTACCAACCATTTTTCGAAAAATCATAAATTTTTCATACGGAGTCGGATGGAGATAAAATTTATATGAAAATTATAGCTCTCGATGAGATCTACAACTTTGTAGTTGGCAACTTTTTCATTTGAAGTAGTTTAAATATCCAAATAATGGTATCACTGCCGGTTCGTGTCCGAACCGACAGTAATACTATCGCTGCTTGACAGTGCTGATATTTTTCGAAAAATCATAATTTTTTCATACGGAGTCGGATGGAGATAAAATTTATATGAAAATTGTAGCTCTCAACGAGATCTACAACTTTATGGTTGGCAACTTTTTCATTTGAAGTAGTTTAAATATCCAAATAATGGTATCACTGCCGGTTGGCGATTCGCATTCCCAACCGGCAGTAATAATGCTAGTATGCTACCAACCATTTTTCAAAAAATCATAACTTTTTCATACGGAGTCAGATAGAGATACAATTTATATGAAAATTGTAGCTCTCGACGATATCTACAACTTTGTAGTTGGAAACTTTTTCATTTGAAGTAGTTTAAATATCCAAATAATGGTATCACTGCCGGTTCGGACACGAACCGGCAGTAATACTATCGTTGCCTGACAGTGCTGATATTTTTCAAAAAATCATAACTTTTTCATACGGAGTCGGATGGAGATAAAATTTATATGAAAATTGTACCTCTCGACGAGATCTACAACTTTGTAGTTGGCAACCTTTTCGTTTGAAATAGTTTAAATATCCAAATAATGGTATCACTGCCGGTTCGTGTCCGAACCGGTAGTAATACTATCGCTGCCCTACAGTGCTGATATTTTTCGAAAAATCATAACTTTTTCATACAGAGTCGGATGGAGATAAAATTTATATGAAAATTGTAGCTCTCGACGAGATCTACAACTGTGTAGTTGGCAACTTTTTCATTCGAAGTAGTTTAAATATCCAAATAATGTTATCACTGCCGGTTCGTGTCCGAACCGGCAGTAATACTATCGCTGCCCGACAGTGCTGATATTTTTTGAAAAATCATAACTTTTTCATACGAAGTCGGATGGAGATAAAATTAATATGAAAATTGTAGCTCTCGACGAGATCTACAACTTTGTAGTTGACAACTTGTTCATTTGAAGTAGTTTAAATATCTAAATAATGATATCACTGTCGGTTGGCGATTCGTATTCCCAACTGGCAGTAATAATGTTACCAACTATTTTTCGAAAAATCATAAATTTTTCATACGGAGTCGGATGGAGATAAAATTATATGAAAATTGTAGCTCTCGACGAGATCTACAACTTTGTAGTTGACAATCTTTTCATTTGAATTCATGTAGATATCCAAATAATCACCAAAAGTTTCGGAGATAAAGGAACAAAAGGAAAATATATCCTATATTGGTTGAGAATGAGTGATAGGTGAGATGGTAAGGTGGGCTCACGTGAGGCAGCAGGTCGCGAGTTTGAGTCCTAGCAACCGCACGCACGCGTATTTCGCGCGAAAATCGCGTGACTTGTGACACGCGGTCGTGCGTAGAATACGGGGTAGTCGTTCCAGATGCAAATAATTTGTTTTTTTATTTTACCGAATGATTTATGGACCGAACTATGCTCTGACCTTGATTCCTTCGCCGCACCTCCTTATTCGTGAATAAAAGCTGAGCCTGAGCCCTGGAATCGCATCGGTAGTCTCTACCGCCGAAGGCCTAACCCTAGAGCTCCAATCACACCGCCGTCGCCTCCAAACCGTAGGTTGAAGTCATGTCGTTGCCATTACCGTTGAGCCAAAGGCCTTCGTTTTTGTTTCCCACTACTATCGGTGAGCCTCGAACTTCACCATCACCACCATTGTCTTCGCCACATCAAGATCTACCTCGCCCTCTACTCGCATTCGTCATAACATCGCCGGATCTATGCCGTCCTCGTAACCCTAACCACACAGCCGCTTTGACTTGTCGCCGGTCGCTTCCGACGACCATCGGGTCTTACATCGCTACCGTTGAGTTCATCGTCATGTCCTCCCTCTGATACAGGGTTGATCCAATCTTGTGATGACGACGAACACACAAACTATAAGGATAACTCAAGGGCAGCAACACAATCTGAGGTTGAAATAGTCTTGTGTTGAGCACACGACCACAAAAGCAGTAATCACACCACAACTCTCCCAAGCAATCCAATCCACACAATCAGCGTGGAGGCAAGCACACGAATTGCCCAACCACGACGGATCAATCCAAACAATCCTAGAGATATTGCAAGAATAATAGAAGACAAGAACAATCAAGTTCCTGAAACGACGAACACAAAATTCTAGGCAGTCCTTCAAAATTACTTAGGTTTTGTTTAGTCGTAGTTTTTCTTAGTGAAACTATTAGGTATTCTCTTATTCAGCTAAATCAACAGCAATACTGTACTTCGGAACTCTACATCAATACTCCAATTATATTTGCAATTTTAGATTGCTTTTGCTTTGTTCTTGCTTATTCTTCGATTACTTGCAGGAATTTATCTTCGTGATAAGGTCAATCGGGTTTTAGCACGGTTGATAACAATTTGGAGTTTGGTTCAGTGATTGCTTAGCGTCGGTAGAGTTTCGGTCGGTAGCTTGGATCGTGAGGGTCATCTCCACTAATCGAGAGTTATCAATCTCACCAAAAGATCGGGCCTCCATTAACCTCATCAATAAGCTCGTATCACATATGATTCTTTATATGAGCTTATCACAGACGGTTCTAAAGAGAACTGCCTGTGATATGATTTTTTGAAAAATTTCTAAATTTTTTCATCCCATGGAGATTTAGAATCTCGGCCCCGGCCAAAATCCGAAATTTTGGCCAAGATTTCCGAAATCTCAGTGAGATTTTGAACCCTGGTCTTACTAGTCCCATGCCAGAGAAATTACCAACTATCTACAGGATTCTAGGAGAACTTCAATGAGAGAGTTTTGCCTTCAATCATTCATGAAACGCTGAAAGCTGTTGTTGCTCAAACAATGCTAGTCAGCTAATCACACAGAGCTATGATTCGACCATACACTTTGTGAAGGCTTGCTTGTTATGTTTGACAGAAGCTAATATTACTTGGGAGTGCTACTGTTTTCTCATTTCCCCCTCCAATTTCAGACTGTAAGTAGGGAAATTAGGAAGTTACTGAGAGGGCCAGGAACTTTAACATTGCCCCTGATTATATGTCCATTACAAGCCTGAGCTTTGGAAAGGAGTTTACTCATGCCAGTGAAGCCAAACTGCAGGTTGCTGCTGTACAAGAAGCTAAGCGTGCAAAGTTCATTGTTGAGAAAGCTGAGCAAGACAAGAGAAGTGAAATTATCAGGGCACAGGTAAGAAGTCTTATATTGTATAAGCCAGATCCCTCTAGTCATCTGCAAAAAATTAGAAGCAAAATAAAAGGGAGATAAGAAACTATTGAGATAAGTTTTGGCAACGTGATGGACCTAATGATTGAAAGATCAATCAAACACAAATTGTTCCCATGTTATATCTGTTTTTTTAAATACCCATGTTATATCTGTACTTTTAACTTGTCTTGAACCCTGCACAAGCTGAATCTGGCAGTAGAGGCACAATTGACAATGTTCTTATCTTACAATGGTTTAGTGGATGCCGTTGCATTTGTTGAGCTGAGCCTACCTCCAACACAACTGCTTTTGGTCTCTTTTGTGAACAGGGTGAGGCTAAGAGTGCAGAACTGATTGGCCAAGCCATTACAAACAACCCTGTAACATCCCAAAATTTGCTTAAATATTATTTTACTGGTTATTTGTGCATTTTATGATTTTCTGAAATTTTTTGGATTTTTCTGGATTTATTTGAATTAACTTTAAATTAAGTATATTGGTCTTTTGTTGAAAACTATTTAAATTTATGCAAAGTTAAAATAAAGTTTTACCAAAAATATTTTATTTGAGTTCAAAATGCCTCAAAGTATTTTTGAGAATTTTCTTGGATTTTTCCTGATACTTTTATTGCCTAAAACAAATCAAATGATTTTCTGTAATTATTCTAAAAGAAAAATTCGGGGAAAAGTCAAGTGAACAGTAATGGGCCGGCACATTACTGTGCGCTGGCGTGCAACCCAATCCGGCCCGGTCCGATCGAAACCCTAACCCTAGGATTGTTAGACGTTAGATCTGCGTTGGATGGCTTGGATCAAAGCGTGTCAAAAAGGAAAAGAATCTTCTTGCTGCCGCTAGATTTCGCGTTCGGCTCAGATGGTGCCACATTGCGGGAAATCATGACCGTTGATCGCCGATCGAATGGTTGATGGTTGTCGTCTCCGCGCAGGACTCGGAACGCGCCTTCACCGTGTAGGAGCCAGACTCCGCCGCCGTCTCGACTTAGGGTTTGGGTTTGTGCGTGCATGCCGAGGCTATTTAAGAGGGGGCAGGTACCCCGAGGATCGCCACATTGCACCGCAGATTTTTTCCCTATAGCGTTGTCGCCTGTGCCGCCGTTAGCCGTGCGTTAGAGCTCGTCGTAGTTGGTGGAGAGCACCGCCTAGGTTTTCTACGTCTTCCGACGCCGTCAAGCCGCCTTTCGTCGCTTGGACTACGGGACTGAGTTCGTCGGGCTATGTCGCGTCGGATCCGTGGAGTCTCGTCATCGGAACGTCGCCATAACGCCGTTGGGCTCGTCGTCGTCTTCAAGTCTGGCAAAGAAGCACCGCCATGCCACCATCGCTGGACCCATGAGGTATCAACTGTCGGATCGTCTCTGAATCGCTAGGATTGAGCCACGTGCGCGCATCAGTATCTCGCCGTGGGGGCCGTCAGATTAAATCGGACGACCTGGATCGCGCCGCATCTCGGACCAATACCTTTGTGACGCGTGTCAGGCTCAACAGCTGAAGCATCGTGGACTGAGTCTGTCGTGGTCCAGCGCCACGACGTGGACCAAGTATATAGACCATGACACGTGGCGCATCGTGATTGGCCCCGGATCTCCGCTGATGTCATGCTGACGTCATAATTGTGTTTTTCGTTGGAAAATAATCATATCGAACCCATGTTTGCAAAATTGCTATATCGTTTTACTTGATTGCATACTAGAAAACATGTATAAATGTTTTCAATTAAATTGGGACTTAGCTATGATGCCAAATTGATCTATACCTTACCTTGTCATTTGTATGCCATAATCTATGGTCACCCTAGATTGGTTCATTATAGTTGGTTAATATTAAAATCAACTTGGGAAGGTTAGTCTGTAATAGTTTGCTAAGCCATGCCACGTCATCACATGTATTTGTATCTTGGACAATTAATCTTCGACTAATGGAATATGGAACAATGTTATGAACTTGTGTGTCATGTGTGATCACACGATGAGAATGAGTTGTTGTGGCGAGAGGATGTCACGCAACGATGTTGAACTGTTGATGGCCCATGGTGCTTGGTAATCAATTGGGGTGGTGATGATTTAGGTTGGGGCAAGTGGCAAGGGGCGGGGAGGCCAAGGTGGGCCAGAATGGCAGAGGGTATATGGATGTCTTGCCCTAATCACTCTAAGGACTTAACCTTGCGAGTCTTTGACCTGTGTCAATCATGCAACCACATGTCTGGAATGGGACAGCCTAGCTGACTAATTTGTAAAGTCTAGATTTCGGTACTGTCGTGGTGATTAGTGAGTTCAAAGATTTGGGGTAGACTCACATGGCGCAAAATGGGGGCCCTGGATGTGGTAACCAGTCCCACTAGTGTTGAATCCTTAGCGAACAGTACTGGATCTAGATGGAGCATTGTAAAGGCTTTGTTATGATCACTCGCCTTAGTGGTGTTTGGTCGTATCGTGTGGGTAAAGCGCGTAACCTCTGCAGATTATAAACTGTTCGAATAGCCGTGCTCACGGAATTGAGCAATGCTCGGGAATTACAGTCAAGGGGTAGATTTTTGTTTAAACTGAAACTTGGATGGGATGGCAGGACGCCATGTGAATTGTTGGAAACTTGACTTAGGGTTGGAAACTGTGTTTACTTGAGAAATGTTGCAAATTATTTGTAATGATATTGCTTTACTATTTTAAATCTATATCCTGTACTCTTTATTAAATGCCGCTTTATTGCAAAATAGCCATGCAGCCTTTCCTTTGGAATAAGCCTTGCATTCTGTGCGCAACTTGTTGAGAGCTTTATGTACTCACCCCACAACAACAATAACCTCAGAGGATGAAGAAGCTATACCAACTATGGAGGAGGAGTGTCATGATGATGCGAATGATTAGGGTTCGAGTCTCGTCAGTTGCCTGTGGTGAATTGATGAGCTATCTATGTCTTCTACTTTCCGCTACTTATTTCTTAGCTTATATTTTAAGTCTTTCCCTACGTGGCTTAATAATGTAAGTTATTCATAAGATCATACACTTAGCTATATCAATAAATGAAGCATTATTTTTATTATCGTTGAGTATGATGTGATATGTACCAATGTTGAGTTGTGTGCACTAGCGTTGATCCTGGGACTAGTGCGGTAAACACAGTGGGTTCGAATCAGTGGATTCGGGTCCCGACAGAGGTGGTATCAGAGCATACTGACTGTAGGTCTTGGCCCTAGATAGCATGGTGGTGTCCTGGGTGTGTCCAAAACTATTTTCTATGGAAAAATATAAATTTGACTAATAAGACACTCTTGACTCTTCTCATTCTCTACTTCTCGCCTTTGCTGAATTTACCGCTTTCATTGCCATTTCGGGTGGAGAACTTATTCAAAGTTCTTTGTAGAGCAGATGCCGATCATTCTAACCTTTGAGGAGACAGCGGGTGACTATGCTATGGAGCTGCGGAGAGTTCTTCAGATGCTTGGAGGGTTCTATCGTCCGCTTTACCGAGGAGGCAGCTGGTCAGTTAATGGTGTGTACCGAGGGTTTATTTGCAAGTTGATTATCTACGCCGGGAGAGCGAGGAAGCTAGCAGGCCGATCAACATCACTGCGAGGAGGTTCTCGTACGAGGTTGCGATTCAAGAGGTTGCTCGACTTGCTCTTCGCCTCATCTGCCGCGACTACGCCGACGATCTTCATGACACAGTGTTTCGACTTCACCCTGATGTGCGAGCGTGCCGATGCCGATGGATCATGGAGGACGAGTGTGCTACTGCAGTACACCTTGCTGAGTTCGCTATCGCCCAGGAGGAGCATATGAGGGAGACCACGCAGGAGCTAGAGACGGTGTACAAGGTACTTAGAGCGACAGAGCAGGAACTTGAGGAGACCCGTGCCGCAGCTATCGGAGTGATCACAGAGCTAGGGGAGGCCCTAGAGGAGGTTGATGACCAGTTAAATCACGGGACCCAGGGAGCTCAGGAGCCAGCCGAGGAGTCCGAGGAGGATCCAGAGGAGCGAGAGTGGGAGCCAGAGGAGAGTGAAGTTCCCGTTGTTGCGGAGGAGCCAGTAGTAGGTCACCAGGATAGGTTTGCACCTATGCCAGCTCACCCACCGGTGTATGCGCCGGGTCTGTCTCAGCTAGGGTGGCTGGACGAGTGAGAGTCAGTTTTAGAGTTGTGTTGAGACTCGAGTGTTGAGTCACGTCATTAAGTTAGTCTTTACCTTTTTAGTAGACGTTAAGGTTTCATGTTTAGTTTGCTTCTTTATATTGCTGAGTGTGCAGGTTGTATTGCAAAGCTTGTAGGCTTTGTAAGGAACCATACCAAGAATAAATAAAGAATTATTTTAGTTTGGGTTTAACCTATTTCCCTGCCTTAGAGATTCTTGCATCTCATCTATGCTACATCTACCTTTCCTAACCCAAGAGGCAATCAACAGATGGTGAATACTCGTGGAAACAACGGTGCTTCAGGAAGTGGACTGCGCCAAAACGACAACCCCAATGATGGAGACAATCCTCAACCACCACCGCCAGTTGACATGCAGAATCTGGGAGCATTTCTCGCCGCACAAACTCAACTGATCAAACCATGATGCTACAGATGCAACAGATGACTAACGTGGCTACAACTAGCAACAATCATGTAAACCAGAACAATAATGGTGGACCACGGTCTTATTCCAAGCTGTCAGATTTTATGAGGACTCGGCCGCCAACCTTTTTAGGAAACGTTAATCCCTTGGAAGCCGATGACTGGCTTAGGACCATTGAGAAGAAGCTGCATATCACTCAATGTTAGGGCAATGAGAAGGTACTCTACGCTTCTCATCAATTGAAAAGAACTATCGTAGAATGGTGGGAGAACTATTGTGCCGCACATGAAGCCCTGCAGGGAATCACATGGGATGAATTTACTACTTCTTTCTGCCATACCATGTCCCAGAAGGAATGATGGATCTCAAGAAGGAGGAGTTCAGGGCTCTGAAGCAAGGAGGCCAGCCCGTGGCTGATTACCTAAATAAGTTTACACAGCTAGCTTGCTATGCCCCTGAAGACGTAGTGACAGATAAAGCTAGGCAATGCCGCTTGATGAAATGACTAAACTCAGGACTGCAAGTTGGGCTGATCACTCACAATTTTCCAGACTTTCAGGAGTTGGTTAATAAGGCATTGATTCTTGAGGACAAGCGCAAAGAGCTGGGAGAAAACCGTAAGCGCTTGATGTCCAATCAGGGTGGACGTCCCAACTACCTACGTTTGAGAATGTCACCGCAACAGTTTGCTAGATTCCAACCGTCAGTTGTGAACAAGGCATCAACCCTTGCACCTCGCCTTGCTAATCAGAATTTTCAGACGCCAGCACAGGGCAGTAATGCACCAGGAGGGAGTCAGCAGTCTATAGTTAGGAGATGCTACACATGCAATGAGCCAGGGCACTTCTCTAATATGTGTTCACAGAAGGGAGGCATCACGCCAGTTCGTTTTAACTTGGGAACAACACCTGTCAAGGCACCGGCGTCAGGAGGAAATCGTGCGCCAGGTAAAGCTGGAGCAACCCCTCAATCAACAACGCGTGGTAGGATCAACCACATCACCGCAGATGGAGCTCAAGAGGCTACAGATGTCGTACTGGGTAAGTTTCTAGTTAACTCAGTACCTGTTACAGTTTTATTTGATTCTGGAGCTTCGCATTCGTTCGTTTCTCAAAGTTTTGCAACCAAGAATGGATTTAATGTTATAAATCTTAAGTGTGTGCTATTAGTCCAAGCCCCAGGATCTGAACTTAGATCTAGCCTTGGGTGCTTGGGAGTTAAGTTGCTTATGGATGGGATATAATTTCTAGCGAATCTTATCTTGTTGGATACGCAATCTCTAGATGTTATCCTTGGAATGGATTGGCTGTCCAAACATAAAGCTGTTTTGGATTGTGGTCGAAGGATCGTATCATTGGAAAGCCCTAATGGCAAGAAGGTAGAATTCCAAGCGACCGCAATTCGTGATGGACAGTTAGTGGTCAACAGTGTGCAAGCTATCAGCATGGAAGGTGTGCCAGTAGTCAGAGAATATCCGAACGTGTTTCCAGAAGATTTACCAGGTATGCCGCCAGACCGCGATATCGAGTTTGTTATTGAGTTAGCACCAGGGACAGCACCGATATCAAAGAGACCTTATCGGATGTCTAACGATGAGTTAGTAGAAATGAAAAAGCAGATTGAGGAACTACTAGAGAAAGGTTTTATCAGACCAAGTTCATCACCGTGGGGAGCGCCGGTTTTGTTTGTCCGTAAGAAAGACGGAAGTTTTAGGATGTGTATTGATTATCGTGCACTTAATGAAGTAACGATCAAGAATAAGTATCCATTGCCCAGGATCGACGATTTATTTGATCAGTTAAGGGGAGCTGGAGTCTTCTCCAAAATAGATCTTCGTTCAGGATACCATCAGTTAATCCGAGCTGAAGATGTTCTTAAGACTGTATTTTCTACGCGATATGGATACTATGAGTTTACGGTCATGTCATTTGGATTGACTAATACCCTTGCATATTTCATGAATATGATGAATAAGGTTTTCATGGAGTATTTGGATAAGTTTGTTGTTGTCTTTATAGACGATATCCTGGTTTACTCGAAGACAGAGGAAGAGCATGCTGAACATTTGAGGTTGTTTTTAGAAAGGTTGCGAGAACAACAATTGTACGCTAAGTTCAGCAAGTGTGATTTTTGGAAGGAGAAGGTTGAATTTCTTGGTCATGTAATGACTGCTAAAGGAGTTGCAGTTGACCCAAGTAAAGTGAACGCAGTGTTGCATTGGGAGCAACCGAAGTCTGTTACTCAGATTCGTAGTTTTCTGGGAATGGCGGGATATTACTGTCGGTTCATAGAAGGATTCTCAACGATTGCTAAACCCCTTACGCAGTTGTTGAAGAAAGAAAATAAGTTTGCATGGACACCAGAGTGCGAAAAGAGTTTTATGGAACTAAAGAAGCGTCTAACGATAGCCCCCGTGTTAGTATTGCCGGATGTGCAAAATAGTTTTGATATTTATTGCGATGCTTCAAAACAAGGTCTTGGGTGCGTGTTGATGCAAAATGGCAAAGCCGTTGCTTATGCGTCAAGGCAGTTGAGGCTGCATGAGGAGAATTATCCGATGCATGATTTGGAGTTAGCTGCCGTAGTGCATGCCTTGAAAATATGGCGTCATTATCTCATAGGAAATAGATGTGAGATATATACGAACTATAAGAGTCTGAAGTACATATTTACTCAAGCAGACCTTAATATGAGGCAACGAAGGTGGCTAGAACTAATTAAGGATTATAATGTGGGAATTCATTATCATCCTGGAAAAGCTAATGTGGTAGCTGATGCTCTGAGTCGAAATAGCCATAGTGCAAATATGCTAATGACGGATGATCAACCAGAGCTATGTAAAGAATTTCAGAAGTTAAAGTAGGAAGTTGTCCCACAAGGAGTTGTAGCTGCTCTGGAAGTAAAGCCAACACTTGAGGATCAGATCAGAGAAGGCCAGAAAGATGATGAGAAAATCACTAAGATCAAGTCCAAGAAAGGTGAAGGCTTTGCTGTGGATTTCACTTTGGATGAGCAAGGTACCATGTTCTTCAACGGCCGAATTTGTGTACCGAATAAAAAGGAGCTGAAGCAATTGATTCTTGCGGAAGCTCACGATTCTAAGTAATCGATTCATTCAGGAAGTGCTAAAATGTATCAGGACTTGAGGGAGAGATTTTGTTGGCCTAACATGAAACGAGAAGTCGCTGAGCACGTTGCGTTGTGTGATGTATGCCAGAGAGTTAAGGCAACGCATCAAAGGCCAGCGGGTTTGCTGCAACTGCTAAAGGTTCCTGAATGGAAATGGGAAGAAATCGGTATGGATTTTATAACCGGTTTACCTAAAACTCAGAGTGAGTATGATTCTATATGGGCCATTGTTGATCGATTGACCAAAGTAGCTCACTTTTTACTAGTTAAGACAACTTACTCAGGAGAACGTTTGGCAGAGCTGTACATGGCTAGGATTGTGTGTTTGCATGGTGTGCCAAAGAATATAGTCTCGGATAGAGGTACTCAATTCACCTCGAGGTTTTGGGATAAACTACATGAAGCCACGGGGACTCAGTTGAATTTTAGTACAGCGTATCATCCGTAGATAGATGGACAGACCGAAAGGGTTAATCAAATCCTAGAAGATATGCTAAGAGCCTGTGCATTGGTTTATACTACATCATGGGATAAGTGTCTGCCATATGCAGAATTCAGTTATAACAACAATTATCAGGCTAGTTTGCACATGTCTCCATTTGAGGTTTTATATGGACGTGCCTGTCGTACTCCGTTGAATTGGAATGAGATCGGAGATCGTATGGTATTTGGACCTAATTTTCTCAAGGAAGCCGAAGAGCGAGTTGCTATGATTAGAGAGAGGTTGAAGGTAGCACAGTCAAGGCAAAAGAGCTATGCGGATAACTGTCGTCGAGATTTGAGTTTCGAGCCAGATGATTTCGTGTATCTCAGAGTTACCCCTCTAAAAGGTGTTAAGAGGTTTCACGTGAAAGGAAAACTTGCCCCTAGATATGTAGGTCCATTTAAGATTTTGAGCTGTCGTGGGAAGGTTGCTTACCAGTTGGAATTGCCGCAGTCATTGTCAGGAGTGCATGATGTGTTTCATGTGTCGCAACTTAAGAAATGTCTTAGAGTACCAACAGAACAAATCCCGTTGGACGCAATAGAGCTGTAGGAAGATTTGACTTACAAGGAGCAGCCAGTCAAAATTTTGGACTTACAAGGAGCAGCCAGTCAAAATTTTGGATGTTATGGAGCGCGGGACCAGGAACAAGTCTATTCGCTTTTGCAGAGTTCAGTGGAGCAATCATTCCGAAAGCAAAGCCACTTGGGAGCGTGAAGAGGATTTGAAGTCAGAATTCCCAAACCTATTCTCTAGTTAGCCCTGAATCTCGGGGTCGAGATTCTATTAAGGGAGGAGGTTTGTAACATCCCAAAATTTGCTTAAATATTATTTTATTGGTTATTTTTGCATTTTATGATTTTCTGAAATTTCTTGGATTTTTCTGGATTTATTTGAATTAACTTTAAATTAAGTATATTGGTCTTTTGTTGAAAACTATTTAAATTTATGCAAAGTTAAAATAAAGTTTTGCCAAAAATATTTTATTTGAGTTCAAAATGCCTCAAAGTATTTTTCAGAATTTTCTTGTATTTTTCCTGATACTTTTATTGCCTAAAACAAATCAAATGATTTTTTGTAATTATTTTAAAAGAAAAATTCGGGGAAAAGTCAAGTGAACAATAACGGGCCGGCACATTACTGTGCGCTGGCATTCAGCTCAATCCGGCCCGGTCCGATTGAAACCCTAACCCTAGGATTGTTAGTCATTAGATCTGCGTTGGATGGCTTTTTTTGGAGTTCATTTGCTCTTTGTTTTGGTATTTATTTGCTTTTGTCCTTCGGTACGCGTAGACGTTGAATTGCGCGACACTTCGGAGGAAGATCTGTCAACTCAAGATCAAGTTCTGGAGCAAGACCAGAACATATTCCAAGGCAAGTTGTGCTTTGATCATATCGAACCCATGTTTGCGAAATTGCTATATCGTTTTACTTGATTGCATACTATTTCACATGTATAAATGTTTTCAATTAAATTGGGACTTAGCTATGATGCCAAAATGATCTATACCTTACCTTGTCATTTGTATGCCATAATCTATTCTCACCCTAGTTTGGTTCATTATAGTTGGTTAATATTAAAATCAACTTGGGAAGGTTAGTCCGTAATAGTTTGCTTAGCCATGCCATGTCATCACATGTATTTGTATCTTGGACAATTAATCTTGACTAATGGAATATGGAACAATGTTATGAACTTGTGTGTCATGTGTGATCACACGATGAGATTGAGTTGTTGTGGCGAGAGGATGTCACGCAACGATGTTGAACTGTTGATGGCGCGTGGAGCTTGGTAATCAACTGGGGTGGTGATGATTTAGATTGGGGCAAGTGGCAAGGGGCGGGGAGGCCAAGGTGGGCTAGAATGGCAGAGGGTATGTGGATGTCTTGCCCTAATCACTCTAAGGACTTAACCTTGCGAGTCTTTGACCTGAGTCAATCATGCAACCACATGTCTGGAATGGGACAGCCTAGCTGACTAATTTGTAAAGTCTATATTTCGGTACTGTCGTGGTGATTAGTGAGTTCGAAGATTTGGGGTAGACTCACATGGCGCAAGAGGGGGCCCTGGATGTGGTAACCAGTCCCACCAGTGTTGAATCCTTAGCGAGCAGTACTGGATCTAGATGGAGTATTGTAAAGGCTTTGTTATGATCACTCGCCTTGGTGGTGTTTGGTCGTATCGTGTGGGTAAAGTGCGTAACCTCTGCAGAGTGTAAAACTGTTCGAATAGCCGTGCTCACGGAATTGAGCAATGCTGGGGAATTACAGTCAAGGGGTAGATTTTTGTTTAAACTGAAACTTGGATGGGATAGCAGGACGCCATGTGAATTGTTGGAAACTTGACTTAGGGTTGGAAACTGTGTTTACTTGAGAAATGTTGCAAATTATTTATAATGATATTGCTTTACTGTTTTAAATCTATATATGTACTCTTTATTAAATGCCGCTTTATTGCAAAATAGCCATGTAGCCTTTCCTTTGGAATAAGCCTTGCATCTTGTTAAAATAGGCTTGCATTCTGTGCGCAACTTGTTGAGTGCTTTATGTACTCACCCCACAACAACAATAACCTCAGAGGATGAAGAAGCTATACCAGCTATGGAGGAGGAGTGTCATGATGATGCGAATGCTTAGGGTTCGAGTCTCGTCAGTTGCCTGTGGTGAATTGATGAGCTATCTACGTCTTCTATTTTGCGCTGCTTATTTCTTAGCTTATATTTCAAGTCTTGCCCTGTGTGGCTTAATAATGTAAGTTGGTCATAAGATCATACACTTAGCTATATCAATAAATGTACCAATGTTGAGCTGTGTACATTAGTGTTGATCCTGGGATTAGTGCGGTAAACACAGTGGGTTCGAATCAGTGGATTCGGGTCCCGACAAACCCTCCCACTACTACAAAAGGACTCATATTAGACCCCTCATCACAGATGGTTTTTTGCAAAAATAGTCAGTGATGAGTCTCGAGCACATCCCAGATGGTTTTTGACTAAAACCATTGGTGATGTGCCCCTCATCATAGACGGTTTTAGCCAAAAAAACCGTCTGGGATGAGGGGGAGACACATCACATACCGTTTTTGGCTAAAACCGTCTATGATGTGCCCCTCATCACGGACATTTTTACCCAAAAAACCGTCTGGGATGACCATTTCTATGAAATAAGTACAGAGAACCTCGACCTCCTATGTAGTTTTAGGGTTTCCGGAGCTATTTTTAAGGTGGCTGTGATTGAGAGGCGATCTGATGAAAAGAGACCCTGGATTTGGAAGTGTGATTGTAGATCCTTCTGCTCTAGGTCATCTAAGGTTATTAATTGGTTCTAATCTGTATTATATTTAAGATCTAACTTGGTAAAAGAGGGAAATGAAGACTGTTTCTAGATCTAGCTTAGTGTAGATCTATTTGTTCTTTGTGATGTAAAGTAGTAATTGGTTCTAATTGCATTATACTCATTATGCAGATAGTTACTTAAAGGAAGGTGATCTAGGTTAATAATTGGTTGTAATTGCATTATATTCAAGATATATCTAGCTTGGTAAAGAGGGAATTGAAGATGGTTTTGATCTAGCTTGGTGTAGATCCATTTGTTCTTTTTGATCTAAAGTAATAATTGGTTCTAATTGCATTATACTCAAGATGTAGCTAGCTATGTAAAGAGAGAATTGAAGATGCTAAGTTTAAATGTAGCTTACATATGTATATATATCCTTTTGTTCTTTGTGATATAAGGAGCTATATAGGTTAATTGGCAAGTTTAAATGTAGCTTATATGTACATATGTGTGCATGTGCACTCCTAGTGTACTTAATTCATTATTTAACACTTATTATTATATGTGTAGTGTAGATGGACCGAAGTTGGATGTACGTTGAGAACCATGTGTGCGTGGAGTACATTAATAGCGTCTCTACTTTGAGAAGAGCTACAGAGGAGGATATGTTGAACAAGGGGGTGGAATTTACGACTTGTCCATGCATTGACTGCGAGAATATGAGGATGTTTCGAAACTCAGCGTAGATCGAAGCACACTTGATTCTAAGGGGTTTCAAAAGGGGATATAAATGTTGGACCAGTCACGGTGAAGAGCAGATTATGCAGGAATCAAGTAGTATTAACATCGTCGACGAAGTCAATGATACTGCGGATGATATCGACTGTGCTTTCGATGAAAATAGGTTTCACGATGGCAATTTGATCAGATGGTGCGGGATGCAGAAGGAAACCGTGATGAGTGGGAGTATGTAAAATTCCAGGGCTTGATGGACGACTCGTAGAAACCTTTGCTCCCGGGTTGCAAGTCAAAATACACAAGGTTGTCATCCATGCTTGAACAACTGAAATTAAAGGCAAGCAACAGTTGGTTCGACAAGAGTTTCATGGCGCTATTTGTTCTGTTAGCAGACATGCTTCCGGAGGGAAACGAGTTGCCACAACCACCTACAAAGTTAAGAAGGTTCTTTGTCCCTTGGGAATGGAAGTAGAAAGAATACATGCCTGTCCGAACGACTATATCCTCTTCTACAAAGAGTACGCAAACTTACATGTATGTCCGGTGTGCAACACATCCCGGTACATGTGTAAAGATAAATTAGATGATGATGACGAGGGCATGTATGTTTAGATTGAGTACGGATGAAATGAATCCTTTCAGTAACATGAGCAGCCATTATAGCACTTGGCCCGTGAATCTCTGTATCTACAACCTTTCTCCTTGGTTGTCTATGAAGCGGAAGTACATTTTTCTGTCTATACTCATCCAAGGCCTGAAGTAACCTGGGAACGATATTGATGTGTACTAGCACCATTGGTGGAAGATCTGAACACACTGTGGGCTCCTGGGGTACAGGTATGGGATGCTCACAAACGAGAGTACTTCACTTTGCATTGCCTGTTGTTCTACACCATAAATGATTATCCTGCCCATGCTAACCTGTCAGGCCAAAGTACAAAAGGAGCCAAAGTTTGTACTCATTGTTTGGATGATACCGAGAGTGTGTGGCTGAATCACTCGCGCAAAATCATGTACATGCATCATAGCAGGTTCCTTCGAAGGAATCACCCATACCGCAAGATGAAGAAATAATTCGATGGAACAACCGAAGACAGTTTAGCTCAAAGCTTTAAGCAGGATAGAAAATTATGATATGGTTAAGAACTTGGATGTTGCGTTTGGAAAGGGACGTAAATTGAGGACCCGTGAGAAGAGCATGTGAAAGAAGAGATCAATATTTTGGGATCTACCTTATTGGGAGCACCTAGAAGTTCGACACTGCATCGACATCATGCACGAAGGGAAGAATATCTATGATAGCTTGATTGGTCTCTTACTGAACATTAAGGGCAAAACAAAGGATAGTATCAACGCACGGCTTGACTTGGTCGATATGGGTATTAGACCTGAGTTAGCACCGATAGAGACTGATAAAGACCAAACGTACTGCGAACCGCTTGTTACACTCTATCCAAGGTCGAGAGAACTGAACTATGCCAGTGCTTGCATGGTGTCAAAGTTCTGTCCGGTTACTCTTCCAACATGAAGACTTGTTTCGATGCAAGATTTGAGTTTAACTGGCATGAAGTCTCATGATTGCCATGTGTTTATGACACAGATGCTCTCTGTCGCAATTAGAAGTATTTTACCGAGCAAGGTACGAGAGACAATCACAAGGCTGTGTTATTTCTTTAACACAATTGCTCAGAAGGTCATCGATCCTGAAGGACTAGATGCTCTGTAGGCCGAGATGGTCATGACTCTATGTAATCTTGAGATGTATTTCCCTCCGTCGTTTTTTGATATCATGGTCTATCTCATTGTTCACCTTGTGAGGGAGATAAAGATATGCGGGCCCGTGTTCCTACGTAGCATGTACCCGTTCGAGAGGTACATGAGAATTCTCAAGTCCTACGTACAGAATCGATCTCGACTAAGGGGTAGCATTGTCGAAGGTTATGCAACAGAAGAGTTCATCGAATTATGCGTGTATTACATGGCTCAGGTCGAACCGATAGGTTTGCCTCGATCCCGCCATGAGGGGAGGCTCTAGGGTATCGGGACCATCGGAAGGAAAGCAATCACACCTAATCCAACTGCGTGTGATAAAGCCCATTTCACGGTTTTGCAACGCATGGATGTTGTGGCTCTGTATATTGACGAGCACAAGAACTTGCTACGACAAGAGAATCCATCGCAGCAAGAGTCCTAAATCATCAGACAGCATAACCTTCAGTTCAACAGATGGTTAAAGGAGCGATAATCCATCACTAGAAACTCGTTAGGTGATACGCTGATATGGTTGGCAAAAGGGCCAGCATTTACAGTTGTAACATGGAAAGGATACGACTTAAATGGGTACACATTTTACACGAGACATCAGGACATGAAGAGCACAAACCAGAACAACGGTGTTCGTATAGATGCGTTGAATACCGCTGGGCGACGGGGAGCTCGTACTATGGGTTTATTGAAGAAATTTGGGAGCTCGACTACATACTATTCAAGATCCCCTTATTTTGGTGTCGTTGGGTTCACCTGCAGCACGTGAAGGTTGACAAGTACGACGTCACTAATGTGGACCTCGAATGTGTTAGATACCAAGACGAACCATTTGTACTCGCTAACCAAGTTGTTTAAGTCTTCTATGTAACAGACCAGTCTAACAAGAAGCGCCACGTGGATCTTTAGAGAAAAAGGAGGATTTTCAGAGTTGAGAATGTGCCAGATGAGGAAGAATACAATCAGTTTGACGAGTTGTCTCCTATCGGTACTGGCATCATGGTCCTGAAAGAACAACCTGAGAATGTTCATTATGTTTCCAATTCGATATATTACATGGATGCACACATCTAGGGGGTTTGTAACATCTCAAAATTTGAGTTTTGGAATGTTTGAATTTAAAAATGAATCATTTGCATTTTTCCAATTTAATCAAGCTTAATTTGAATTTTCTACTAATGAAAGGATTTAATTTGATTAAATTATACATCAAACAAAAGATTTTCAATTGTAGTTGGGTTCATTATGATTCAAGGAATTTTTCTGTATTTTTGGAGATTTTGTTTGGATTAATTTGCTATTAATTTGAATTTATTTACTTTTTATTGAGTTTTTGGAAATTTATTAAATCGAAAAATGTTTTTATTTTCTAATTTTGCCTTGGGCCGAATTTTCGCCAGCCCATTCCTATTCCCTCGCTCGATCAAGCCCAGCTCCCCTTTGTTCGGCCCACACCCGTGCGCAGCCACTTGACCACACAACGCAAGGCCGACCGTCTGATGCGAGCCACGTGGGTGGTACGGATGCAGCCGCCGCCGCCGCAAACCCTAGCCGAGTCTGTGTCGGCGCTGCTCTTGGCGTCCGCGCCGCGTCAGCTACACGCCTCCCGAGGGCTATTTAAGCTCCTCAAACCCCTCCCGAGGTTCCCCTCTCCGCGCCGCTTCGTTTGCCCCATCTTCTGTCGCCCGAGTAGTCGCTGTTGTCTCATGCGCCCTCGCCAGAGTTCCTCCGCCGCAACCGAGCCTTCCTCCCCGACGTCTAGCCGCTCCGGTGTCTCTCCGTCGCAGTCGCGCATCTTGCTGGGTTGCCCGCTCGCACACTTCCGGATCCACGCCACCTCGCGCTCGATCCGGTACAAAACCGCTGTCGAACGCGTCTTCTTCTCCGAGTCTGGCAAGCCCGCACCGCCGCCTCACTGTCGTTCTCCACCGCGAACACAGGTCGTTCGATCGCCTGCTTGCGGTCCCAATCTGGCCACGCCTCCACCGCCCGGGCCTTTTCCTCCCCGCCTTTTGATCCGGCGTAGTCATCGGATGAGCGACACGCGGCTAGTCCGTGTCTGCGTCTGCTTTAGCTGCCACGTCAGCCCTTTTCGCCTGCGTGTCATCCCTGTCAGCGCCACGTCTTCCATGCGTTGGTTGCACGGTGAATCGGACACTGTGTTGTAGACCCGGTCCATCGTAAACCCTGCTAACGTCAGCGATTGCGTAATAAATCAGATTTTTCTTTATAAAAATAATTCCAGAAAATATTTCTTTTTCTTTTTTTCTGAATTTAATCTTTCGGAGGCCCGTTCTCTCTCATACGAACTCCGATTGAGGCGATTCAAATTTCTAAATTTTTGTAAAATCAAGATCTATCTTCTAGAGGCATTTATTTTCAATTTTGAGCTTGTTTAAGTCTCTGTTTGGTATTTATTTAGTTTCATTGCTTTCTTTTCCGGTAGACGTAAATTCCGAGGGAGTGAACAGAGACTTCGAAGACCAAGACTCAGCACTAGATCAGCAAGTTAAGTCGTAACCTTTGATCATATTGATCCTATGTTTGCAAAGTAATTTGTTTTATACAATTGCGTGCTATTTGCGTATAAATGATTATTTCATGGGAATAGCTATATACCTAGTTGTCATTATGCCACCTTGATTATTGGAATGCCACATATTCATTGTTAACCCTAGGTTGGGTCAGTACTAGTTGGACATAATCATATTACCAACACTGGGTTATCGTAGCTATGCTTAGTTGTACAATGGGATTCATATCACATGTTGAATATTGTTAATCTTGACTTAATGAGATATTGAATTGTAGTTAATAGCCACTATTGTAAAACTTGTTGTACCATGACGGGGTTTGCCATTGGTCTTGGTTGAACGAGTTGTTTTCCCTCGGGCAAGTGATCGTGCAGTAAAGGGGGTGCTTTCTAGTACATTGGGATGTGGATGTCTTGCCTGAGACAACTTAAGGACTTAATCTTGTGCGCCATTGAACTGGGCCTAACCGTACTACCGCATGTCTGGTATGGGACAGATCTAGCTGATTAATTTGCAATATCTAGCCTTGAGTACTGCCAATTGGTGGTGTGGGTTTCGGGATGGACGGGTAGATTTGCAAGGCGCAAGAGGGGGCCTGCGGGGCGAAACCTTAGCGGACAGTATCGAGTTTAGACAATGCATTGTAAAGGCTTTGTCATGATATTTCTGCGACACACCAAAGGAAGTGTGTTAGTAACGTTTGCACAAAGAGATGTTCATGTCTTGTGGGTAAAGTTGTATAACCTCTGCAGAATGTCAAACTATTCGAATAGCCGTGTCCGCGGTCATGGACATGCTGGGAATTTCACACGGGGTATAGAGTGTTTCATGAAATGTGGAATTGTTGGGATGTGAACGGGGAGTTCACTTTGTTTTGTTGTCTAAAGTTTATACTGTTGAATTTAGTTGTTTGATAATTGTTTTAGATGGTGTAGGGTGATGCCTCGCCATTCTGTTCATGTTGTCTACCATTGATTTACCAGTTATTTATTATCTTTTCATAAATGTGCTTTCAATCTATTTATTGTATTTCAATTCAAGTTATTGCTTTCTGCAAATGAACCATATGGCTATCCTTTGTCAAGCCGTGCATGAATATTGCATCATTTCCCTACAGCTTGCTGAGTACTTTTTGTACTTACGGCTTTACGCCTTTGTTGATCAGTTGCTAAGGAAGGACAAGGAAATAATGAATATCATGAGGAGGAATACTATGAAGACTACGTAGATTAGGAAGGCGTTTCCCCAGACGATTGCCTGTGGCATGTCGAATGGCCCAAGTTATCTTTTCCGCTGCAATAGTTTATTTGTTTCTTAAGCCCTTAAGGCATAGTGGTGTAAACTTTGACCATAAGGTCTGATGATTTATTTAATAATAATTTGCCTCTTTCTTAGTTAATTCGTTATATGGAATGATATTTCATCTATGTTTCCACTGTGTGCACTAGCGTGATCCTAGACTAGTGCAGTATACACAGAGAGTTTCGGATTTGCAAATCCGGGTCCTGATAGGGAGTTTGTACTTTTACTTAATGTCTCAATAATATTGATCTATTTCAACTTGCCACATAAATCAAGGATCAATACATTGAAACAATACCTTGAGTACATATTTGACTTGCATAGTTGTAGTATACTCATGGAAATATAGGATAAACTCCAATGCAATCAAATGAATATGTGCATATTGTTTCCAATCAAATTATATGTATGCACATATCTATGTAGAGTTTATTCTATGTTTGATGGTCTAAATAGGTATTGATCCCTTCCATTCCACTCTACTAAAATATTTTGGATCATTACTTAAAACCATCGAAATGAGTATATGAAAACTTGTGTAGTTAATATATACTCATATCAATTTAAATGAAATTTAAATTGAGATCCAGTTGTCTTTCAATCAATCAAAGAATGCTTTATCAAGTGTTGATGGTGTTCCTTGTTGATTATAAACAAATGAATAGTTCTTGAGTATTATGAAGCATTAATTGCATCAAAGTACTCAAGACACCTTTAAATCATTCAAATTGATTTGGGTTGTGCTCAATCGATCTTGGAGGCATCCATTATGTTTTAATGGAGTGCAATTGATGATTGAGGCAACCGTGTTTGTTGGACTAACAATCTTCCATGAGTTGTGAAGTAGGTTGAGTCCAAAATAATAAAGAATCGGGAACGAGAAGTCATCATGTGTTGATGAGCTTCAAGTGGAGATCCTGAAGTAAAGAGAAGAGCTAGAGAAGATTCATCATGTGTTGATGAACAAGAAGAAGGAGACTCGATCCCGGAGAGAAGATGATTGGATATCATAAAAGCTCCAAGTGGATCGCTAGAGACAAAGGTATAACTAGCTAGGTGTAACATCCCGAAAAATAAAATAATATAAAAATAAATATTTTAAATTTGAAAATATTTATTTATGAGCTTTATTGGATTTATTGGATCTTATCTGAATTTCCTTGGATTTATGCTTTGTATGAAAAATCCAACAAATGAAATTAAAGAATGGAAATGGTAAAAAGGTAAAATGGTAAGAAGATAAAAGGTAAAAGTAAAATATTGAAAATTTTATATATTTAAAATCATTTTAGCTGGTACATGAATTTTTAATGCATAGCATAGTGAATAAAAAGTTGAAAAGACATCCTTTGACCTCCAAATAGTGCAAGGACAGATTTATTATAAAATTTTAGAACGTTATATCCACCTGGAAAATTTACCATAATGTCCTCAAGACATTAGTAACCTCTGCTAAAAATATTAGAAATTAATAATGTCATTTATTGCGTTTTAAAATTTATAAACAGAGGCATTGGAAATCTGTAAATCAGCATGTCAGAATTTATATAAAATAAATATACAATATTTTAACTTGAAATTTTTATGAGAGAATCCTTGATCTAAATATAACTCTAAATAAAAGTTTAAAAAATAAATAATAATGTTTTCACCTTTAATTAAATCAAAATCTGAAATCAAAATTCGAAAGCGATTACAGTGTCAGAATTTTAATTAATTAACCATGCGGTATTTTAATCCCAAAATTTTACTGGAAGCTAACCACTCCTAGTAGACCATGGTCAAAACGTTTCAAAATTTTCCAACTTGGTTCATAGCAGTTTTCACGTCCAGCACTAGAGCCATTCTGTTTTTCCTGTGCTTGGGACACCTCACTCATTCTAGAGCTTTCCTTCACATGTCTGTATTTAAGCCAGCCCATTGATTCACTTTCACGCACAAGCCAGAGCTTCTCCACGCCAAGGCAGCAGCCACAAGTGTTAAGCCAGCCATTTGAGAGTCCCCACGCCAAGGCAAAGCAAGCAAAGCTCAAGCATTCATCTCCTCCTTCGCATGAGCTTCATTCCAGTGAATCGAGTGGCCAGAGAAGATCAAGAAGGTCAAGCAATCCCAAGCCCGAAGCTTCCTTCCTCCGCTGCGCCATTGCCGCCACAAGCAAGAAGAAAGGGAAGAAAGCCGATCAAGCAAAATCGGTGAGTCACTCTCAAATTCCTCGCAACCGTGGCGTCTCTGAGCATCACTAAACTCATCTCGCTCATCGATTTCAGCTCTTCTTGCATGTAACGCCGCCGCACTGACTTCTTCTTCCCCAACTCCGGTCGCGCGGTGGCGGCCCAACTCGTCGCTTCTCCGGATGAATCGACCCCCAAAACGGTACGCCCTAGCCTCACTGATGCTCACATCGCTACCGATTCGGCCGGAGACTTACCCCTTCTTCTTCTCCGGCGAGTTCTTGCCGTTGCCGCCGCCCCTCACGGTGGCGAGCACCTTCCGACCTCCTGGCCGAATCGACACCGCCTCCGTAGGCGCACCGGCCGAATCGAAGCTCATGGAGTAGCCGATTCCGCCTCTCCGACCTTCCTTCGCGCGGCGAAGCCACCACTGCCGCTTCGCTTGGCTCATCTGGCGGGCCCAAATGTCAGCCAGAGCAAGATTTTCCAGTCAACCGGTAGAATGCGCTTTCTCAGCTCTGAAAACGCATTTTCAATTTTTAATTCATTTTTCCAAACCGAATTAAATTCAATCTTGAATATCTTTTGCATAATTAATCCGAATGAAATGAAACAAATTTCTAAAATCATCTAAAATCTTGTAGTTCCATAATATGCAAAAACATTCTGAAAAACTGTACTGGGTTAAGTTGAAATTCAAATTTAAATAAAAGGCTTAAAGATATGCTACATATTAAAATGTTGCAAACAAACTTAGAATTTAATGAAAATAATTTTATTAGAAACCTTATGCTACCAGGAGCTCAAATATATAAAAATATTTATATTTTACCTTTGTTTGAATCATTTTATACCGAAGGTTATTTTCAATGCAATAAACACTCAAAAATGGATAAATCTGTATGAAAGAAGCCTGACATAAGTAAAATTGATTCCTAAATTCTAATATGACAGTAAGGCTTCCAAATATGTCAAGATATCCAAATAATGATTTTGATTTGAATTGTATCATGAATAGAATGTGATTCTAGAGTAGAAGATGCATGAATATATGTACGCATATAATAGCTAGCAATAGTACACCTATGCATAGGTGTATATATTTCAGAATGGATTATGAAATTGAGTTATTATTATTAAAATATTTGTGAGTGAAAAACACTTGAATGTTACATAGGCACAAATTTAATCTAAATAAAGATTATAAGCCTTCTCCATGTAAAAGAATATATAAATATATATGTATGTAAATGATGGAGAGCTTGGTCATGATAAAGAAACTATATTTTACATGTCTAATATAATCAAACGAATTGATTCAACAAGAATCATTATAATAAAGTTATAAATAACACTTAACCAAATAATTGAATTTCCACTTGTATAATTTGAATAGTTATAACTTTCACAAATAAACATCAAATTTGACAAAACTAAGTCCTAGGATCTTGAGAAGTGATATCCTTACTAGCTATGCAAAAGTACTTCATGTTTATACGAGTTTGAACTAAATCCATATTAGGCCCTAGTGATCATTTATATGGAAATCATCTTGGATAAAAGCCAAATATCACGGAACTAGCTTTAAAACACTCATAGTGTCATCCCCTGCTAATGCCTGAAAAATGAATAGATTATCTTATAAGGTGTAATCACAAACTAAAATCGAAAATCGAACCTTTATCGTAAAGTTAGAAACACCTAAGCATTTTCAACAACCCGTAGAATATCTTGTCTAAATGCTAATATTATGAAGATCAGTTTAGAAATGGTATTTGGGATATGTACTACCATAATCCAAAAAAATATTCTTATTACAACTTGCTTTTCAACTAAAGCTTGATAGTCGAATACCTCTAAGTGTTAATCGTTCGCTTCACCTCAAAAATCCGATTCATTATAACGTGACCCTTAATATCGTATAAGCTTTTTCAACAATAAATATAATGTCTCGTCTAAATATTAAAATGTATGAAATCAGCTTAGGATTGCTATCCAAAGTATAGATTACCCTGTTATGAAGAAATAATCTTATTTCACTATGTTTTGCACATAAATCCTAGTAGCCAAATAACCCTAAGTTTTATGGTTCATGAAATTCATAATATGAATAAGCAACTTGGCAATAATGATGAAATCCATTGTTAATATATTTGTATCACCAGAACCTTCTGGGAAACCATAAATAAGTCCAAAAACCTAACTTAACAAATGTACCTTATTCAAAATCATTCCTTGTGTAGTATCACTTCAGATTAAGTACTATTTGCATAACCCTATAACTAGTGTTTTAATTCGTTTAATCCAAATAATTTTAGCATCTATAATTCGAAGTTATAAATGTAAGAATTCATAATTTTAGCCTCTTGAATTTGTAAATCAAGAATAGATAATCTATAAAAGAAGCCGTGTTTTGTTCATAATAAGAGCCATTAACTTTATGAATGCTTATTTATCTTGAACTCAAGATCTGAAATCATCTAATTCAAACCCTAGAGCATTCCTGTTTTCTGCAGTGAATCTTTATTTGGTTTGCTATCTGTTTTCTTTTTGCCCTTATTAAAGCTTGATATTTGCTTTATTTCCGTTGAACGACGTGTAGAACTCGATATCGCCGTTTCCGTTGTTGACTTCATCTATTGCGACCTCGTCTTCACCGTAAGCAATGATTAAGCAAGGCAAGCGCCCCTTGACCATCTTGATCCCAGTATTTGATTTGCACTGTATTTACTAAATTGTTTCATGCATGCGTTTACTTTCTGTAAATTCGCTATTTTGTGGTATTGGTAGATATACCTGTTGTCAGATGAAATTCCTTGATAATTATGGAAATGTGAACCTTGATAACCATAGAATAGGGCTAGACATTACTTAATGCCAAAATTGGGTATATGCGATCATATTAATCCTGCTTAGCCATGCTTTAGCTTTTTGTGGGGCAGATGATCATGATTAAAATTGTTTCCCGAAATGTTTTATATGGAACCTAAATGGTCCTTTGTGGGAAAATGGTTGCTTGTAGTTTGCTAAAAACCCCAAAGTAAAACTATGGTTTGACGCGGGCGATTATTGGCAATAGCCGGATGTGCAGACGGGTTTGCACGTAGTGTAGGGTGGAGTATCGCCCGTGTCGGATTAAGGACCGAGCAAATGGGATGTTGTAGATCCATGTTTTTCGTGCAACTACGAGGGCTTGTATGGGCGGGTCTTAGCCTATTAAGTTGTTTAGATGTGGCTTTGCATCTATGGAAGGCGGGAGATTGCACAGGCATTCCGGTCAGGTCTGTCTGTAGGGGTTTCTACATACCAATGCAACGGTGTACGCCTTGCCCTGGACAGAGACGTGGTGTTGTGTGTGATAAATGTGGATCCACGGCTTGGGTGAGTGTCTCTGTCTTCAGGGCGAGGGTTAACGTCCCGGGCTGGTGTAAAGCCACGTCTAGATAATGTAACGGCTCTGTATGATCTCCTTGCCGACACACCAAAGGAAGTGTGTTAATTGTTCTGGCGAAAAGGTTGATCATTCCTTGTGGGTAAAGTGTACACCTCTACAGAGTGTAAATCTAATCGATTAGCCGCGCCCGCGGTTATGGGCACTTGGGGAAAATCCTCCCAATGTTAGAGTCTTTGGTATTTTCTAAAATTTGGGTTTGGTCTAAACTTGTTTTTAGCAACTGTTGTTTTATGTCGAAGGGCTGACATTGATGGACCTTATGGTTTGGTTTATTTCGAACTCACGTCATGGAGGACTGTGAGTATTACTTATTGTCGTATATTTTTTTTATCAATCAACTTGCTTTTATAAATTCCGTTTGCAAATGATAACTTGTTTTACAATTCAATTTCGCTTTATGCAAATTAACTGTATTAGCCTTTCCTTTGAAATGGCCTACATATATTATAGGTTTTGCTCAAGTCTTGCTGGGTACGTAAAGTACTCACCCTTGCTTAATTATTATTTTAGGTGGAAGTTAGCGAGACTTCGAGTCTCTTTTCGTCGCAAGTTGCGGGATCTTCTTCGTCGTGTTCTATCTGGAGTTTATACCTTGTCAGTTGCCTTCGGGTCGGATGGGCAAACTACAAGATAATATTTCTTTGTCGCTTTATTCTCCGAGTTGTAGCTTTTCCTTTATGTATTAGTTTCCGCTGTAATTAATTGTGGTGTGGTTGTGATTCCAATTGTTGTAAACATGTGAGTGCTAGCTACTGATCCAGGGAATAGCACAGTAATCACATGGAGGTTCCTGTTCATCAGAACGGGGTCTCACACTAGGGCAAAGGATGTGTTCCTAGTCTTTTACGGGTCTCGGTCTTTGGATGGGAGACCGGGTTGCTAGTTAGGTGCCATACTATTGAGGGGTTTAGTCATTTAGCTTGATCTTCATCATGTGTTGATGAACTCAATCCAATTCACTCTAGCTCACTCTCTTGTCTGGATTTTGCATGAGGTAAGTATTTGCATGTGTTGCAAATAAGGGAGCTCATGCTTGCTTCTTATTTGAATTCTCAATTTGTTTTGGTATTACTTGGAGATAAGTTTTGCATGTGTTGTAAAAGGAGAGATCTCAAGCAATTTAGTTTAAAGTGATTGCATGGAGCTAGAGATTTTCATGTGTTGCAAATAGAGAGCTCATGCACTTGAGTTTGATTTGTGGTTTGCATGGAGTTAAATTTTGCATGTGTTGCAAAAGTAAAGAGGTCATGCAACTTGATTTGAACGGTTATTGTGTGCATGGTGCTAGAGATTTGCATGTGTTGCAAATAGAGAGCTCTTGCACTTGAGTTTAATTTGTGGTTTGTATGGATCTAAGTTCTGCATGTATTGCAAAAAGAAAGAGCTCATGCAACTTGATTTGAATGGTTGTTGTGTGCATGGTGATAGAGATTTGCATGTGTTGCAAATAGAGAGCTCATGCATTTCAATTGAATGCTATGTGGTTGCAACATGTGTTTTTGCAAAATATTGATGTTTATGCTTCTTATCTTGGAGCATGAGATAAGCATTTGCAAATGTGTTTTGCAATGTGTTGGGATCATGTGTTGATCATCTCAAGGCTCAAGATTTGATTCAAATCGAATGAATTTGTTATTTACAAATGTGTTTTGCAAATAAGCTGGAAGTTATGGGTTTCGATCCTAGAGCATGTGTTGGCATTAGCAAATATGTTTTGCAAAATATCTTGATCATGTGTTAAATCCTTACATGGCTAGAGGATTGATCTCATAGGTTCTCGGTTTATTTGCAAATGTATTTTGCAAATAAGTTGAGCCTTAATGTGATTCTTTGGAGAATGTGAATATGGTTTGCAAATATGTAATGTGAATATGGTTTGCAAATACTTGATCATGTGTTGATCACCACATGGCTCAAAGAATTGATCTAAAGAGGTTCTTGATTCGAATTAGTTTGATTTTTGTGTAAAATCAAACTTTGCTCTGGAAGGCCTTTTATACCGCCCATGGTAGCCCGGTGCTACCGGATGAGCGATAGCACTGGCCTCATGTTCGGTGCAGAAATTCTAGAGGGGTTATTTTTGGGCAATCTGGCGGTGCGGTGCTACTGGCCGAGCGGTAGCACCACCCCTCAGGGCCGGTGTATTTTTTCCAGAGGAGGTATTTTTGCGGTCGACTCGGAGCTGGTGCTACCGGGCATATGGTCGGTGCTGGGCGGTAGCACCACTCCTAGTTGGCCGGTGCTACCGGATTTCCTGTAGCGACTAGTTTTTCTAGCCGTTGGCCTGGAGGCCGGTGCTACCAGGCCCAGTTGGGCAGTAGCACCGGATTTGCTGAGGTTTTCCATATTTGCCTCCTAACGGCTAGTTTTGGCTTGAAGGCTATAAAAGGAGGCCTTGTGGGACATTGGATGGTTGTTGGTGTTATTGTGAGTGTGTGGGAGTTATGTGCATGTGTTGCTCTCTTCCATTTGCTTCTTGAGCTAGTGTGAGCCTCTAATTGCAGGTGTTACAATTAGAAAAGGATTGAGAGCCTCTTATGCATGTGTTGCACTTGAGGAGGATCCTAGTGCATGTGTTGTACTTAGGAGGTCACCGTAGTGCACGTGTTGCACTAGGTGAAGCTCAAGCGGGATCACTTGACTTGTTACTCTTGGAGGTTACCGCCTCCTAGACGGCGTAGAGCGCCGTGTGCGGGAGCTCTCAACGGAGGTTATGAGAAGCCCCAACAAAGTTTGTGAAGGTTGGCGCTCGCCTACCCAGGAGGGAAAAGGAGCTACCGCTAGTTGATTCGAGGTGGGTGCTCAATGTGTGAAGCCAGTGCAATGTGTTTGGGCTAACCTCAACGTGGACTAGGGGAGACCGACAAGTCTCCGAACACCATGGTAAAAAGTATCGTGTCTATTGTTCTTGCAATTATTATTTATATTGTTGAAATTTACATTCCTAGAATTAAATTGCTTAATTTTATTTAGGATTGCAAATTATTGTTAGAGACAAAATTAGTTAGTGCATATAGTGAGCCTAGTTGTTTTAGGCTTTGATTGTCAAAACCTTAGTTTATCGCTTCCGCATTGATTATTGTTTAGGTTTTGGCATAGGGATAAATAGAGCGTGTATTTAGTAAGAAGAATTTTTAAAGCTGCCTATTCACCCCGGTCTAATCGACATCCTCGATCTTACTCCCCCCAAACCGAAGGATGGACTCAAATCTGTGGCAAATGTTGGTAGATTCGGTTGATTCGTGGTTATTCCACATTGCTAGTCATGCTATATCTGAACATCTTTATCTGTATGTACTATTGTCCCTGGCGTGTTACATTGCAACTAGTAATATCGTTCTAGGGTTGGTCTATGTTGGTTTCCCTTTCTTGGTATGATATATGGAGAATTTTGGCCTATGCAAAAACTTTGATTGGGTTGAATATGCAATCAAAAGGAAATACAGTGGTTTAGGTCATGCTTTGCATTTAGCTTAACATTGCTATATATGTGAGCTAAGAACAATTGTGTTACTGGAGTTCTAACGGCTTAACCAGAGTTGTCTACAAGCAGTTCATATTCTAGAGGTGCTCCTAGTTTCATTTACTTGTTTTGGATGCAGCTATTTATTAACTGTTTACTTGGTCCTGGCAGCATCCTACTAAATATGGCAAGTTTATTTGAATTATATGCTCTGCTTTCTTTTACTGATTTCCCGACTTGATAACGTTAACTAATACATAAAGTAAGCTCACTCTTAATGACATTAATTAGAACTGCATGCTCTTATTTCATATATTTATTTTATTAAGTATGTAGTTGTTGGCATTTTGGTCTATGCATGTCTTCGTTGTCTGTCTTGTGCTATGTTGTACAATTTTATGCCAGACAATTGTTTGTCATAACTTTTGCTTATCTCATGCATCTATACACGCATTAAGTTTCTGTCATCATCTTTGCAGGCTAGCATTCGAACCTTTCAATTTCAGTTTCATTTAGCAATATTTGTATATATTTGGCATAGTTCAAAGAGAGATGAAGTATTGGAACAGTGTAGGTACTGGCTGTGGTGGATCTAGAAATTCTCACCTGTAGGGTCAGTTATGAGTTAGCACATATATCCTCAATCCTCATTCTTCAAGTACTAGCATATTTTTGGGTCATTTCCTTATATCTGCATAGGTTGGTATGTAACCCACCACTATAGCCTAGAAGGTGCTCTTGCTTGATTATCCAGTGGTTTTTTGAGGATACCTGTATATTTGTCAGCATGAGTCACCCAGGTGTCAAGTAGTGCTACATCCGACATTCAGTTACAACTCATGAGTACTGATTAGGGTTGTTGACCATTCAACCTTATATGTTTGAATGCTTGGTTACTTTGTTTGAAGATTGTTTAACGATGCATTCAACATGATGGGGAGAATGGTACATATGCTTGTGTTAGAATATATGCTGCATTTTTTATATGTGCAGTGATGGCTTGGCATCTTCACTTGGATTTTGAAGAAATGCATATGATCTTAGTTTAAGTCAGAGACTAGGATTTGTGATGATCATAGCAACTAATATACACACTGTTGAAAGTAGCTTAAAGTATATGTCATTTACAACCATACAGGCTGAACTAGCCTCAAGGTTGTTGGGACCAGAACCCCAATTAAAAAAATGGATAGCATAGATGTAAAATATAGAAATTATTTCTAATTTCCCCTATTTTCCTATCTGTTCCAAATATTCTGACTTACAGTTGTAGGCCTACAATAAGTCAACAGGCAACAAAATATTTGACACAACCAATTACTTTCAATTGATGTGTGTCTCTCATGTATGTATTCATGCTGTTCTTGTGTGCATGTCATGCCTTTTTGAATTGCTCGATGATGCTTTGCTTCTTTATACTACTTTGCTGCCTTTTATTGATCAATGATGCAAATTGGGTCAAATGATGAATTGGACAATTAAGGTTGTGAATTAGGCCTTGAACCAGTAGACTTCCATGCTAGAAAGTATTGGTTCATTTCACTGTTGTAAAGCTTGTTCATTATTCTTTACCTGCAGTTGTCCTCCTTTGATTACTGTTTGTGTTACTCTATTTGCGTATGCACTGCTCTGTTGGTTCGGTTGATTAAATAACCTGCTATCCGAGCTAGTATTATTCTGAATTCTGATCATAAGAACAGTGAAATTGATTAAAGAATACCTTAAAGTGCATGATTAGGAAGATAAGTGTTCAAGGCCTTCTTTACATAGTTAATTGTTTAGTTCAAATGCGTTAAACTTGACCTAGGTGTAGATGAGGTAAGAGCTAGTCTCTAGCATTCCTACACAAAGTGCCTAAGAGCACTATCAGTCAATTATACATTGTTTTGATATTAGTATTATATTCTTACTATTATTCTCGCAATTTGTAAAACAATCCGGAAATCAATTTTTTGTTTGTTTTGTTTCAATTTGAAGTATTGGATGGTTAGCTAATTCCTTTAAAAGGCTAACAACAAGTACAAGAGTTCAATTATTTCAATGAAAATATGTGCTTATTGGAAAGCAAATTGAATGTGAAGTCCAATACAAGGTTCAACAGTTCCAAGCTTAGCAGCCACAATATATTGGGTGTTCAACTTTGCTTCTCTTAATTTACCTTCTCTTAACCTTGTATATACAAAAAGATCACTAGGAGGGTAGTTTATAGAAAACAATAAAAATCATGATCAACCGAACGTACTAAACAACTCTTAAATTTACTTTCTTTCTTCTTCTATGACCCTCTATGAATTGTTGATTTACCAATTTGCCTGATCTTTGAAGATCTAACACAGCCTACTTCATTACAAGATGGCATCCCCTCATTCATCATCGCCGAATGGATCCGAGGCGCGGCCCAAGAGGGCTTAGTAAAAGTCCCCAAAGCCGATATACCATCACGGCGGTCGATCTGCAAGATTGGGCCTCTACCGCACCTCCTAAGACAGCGGCAGTATTCTGGACATTGTGCGAGATCGTTAGACGGGAAAGGGTCCCCATCACCTATCCATCATGGAAGACGCTGACAGATAAGGAGTGCGATAGCCTGGTGACAGAAATTTTCGCGTCGTTCGAGCTCCCACAAGATGCCATACACGCACTGCAACGGTATGCGTTGCTAGTGGCGGGAAAGGCGTGGAAGAACTTTAGGAGCGTCCTCGTCACTAATTACGTGAATAAGGAAATGACTCCGTTCTAGAAGTACGAGTTCATCACTGAAAACATGTGGGAACGATTTGTTGAGATGAAGACGACGGAAGAACGATTTGGTGCACAAGACCATCAAGTCAAAAGATACCCACCCGCACAGACTCGGCTCCACTGGGTACGCGGGTAAGATCGCGCAATGGACGAGGGAGGATGACGAGGCAATCCAGAAGAAGACCGCACCACCATTTGCCTCGATCTTGGACCTGCGCACCCGAAACTGGGTAAGAGCGAGGTCACGTCCCACATCTTCGGGCGGCGTGTCCTTTGCCAACCTCGCAGACGAGGAAGTGTCCCAACGCCTGGTAAGATATCGATCTGCATAGTTTGTAGGAAAACCATACATACCTTCATATGTGAAATAACCTGTTGGGGTCTTGGATGTAGATAGCGTTGAGCACGGAATCTTCATAGGGCTATTTCACTTCAGACAGAGAGAGACATATACTCTCTACAACCTTAGGAAACAAGGAGCACCTGGGTCGCACCTGTGGCCTAGGTGTTTTCATTCCCTGAAAAATAGGATTCCCACAAGACTCCGACATGTACCAGAGTCGGAAGAGAAGCAAAGCCGAGCGCGAGGAATGGCTAGTAGCCCTGATTGAGGAAAGGCTGAGAGAGCAGTTTGATAATCATCTAAGAAGCCTTGAGAAAATGATGGAGCATAGGATTTTGTATTATGTTTTTTAACATTTGACACGAGTTGCAGGATAATGAGGCAGCGAGCCGTGACGGATCAACACCAAGTTGGGTTCATCGACCTCGAGATGGTGTCTGCGACCATGGCTAGACTTCAATCGGAGTTCCTTGTCAACTACCTCAAGTAGGCATCGCAGGCTAAGGTGAAAAAGGACTTCATTCTATTCCTGTACTACGAGGAATAAGTACTACTTTACCCTTCAATTACTTGTACACACTTAAACCTTTATGAACTTATTTTTTTGCACTGCATACCATGTAATAAGCAACCATTGGGTTCTACTCGTGCTTGCTCCGAGTGAAAACAAAGTCTACGCTTTTAACTCGGTAGAGAAGAGACCGATGGCCTACGCGATAAAACATGTTTTGCAGAAGTAAGTGCATTCCTCTAATCTAACACTTTCTGTATTTAACTATATTTGTTTTTGCTTCAATGGCATCTCTCCAATGTATGTAGGTTTTTTTTCTTACGTTGCTGAAGGAGGGCGATACGATGACAAATGAGGTGACCAGCTGGAGTTAAAGCGCTTCAAGGTACAAGTGCCTAGCATAGGATTAATTTTTTCTAACATCTATTATCTTCGTCTCTTAATTTGTTTTTCTTTGTTCACAGTGTCATCAATAGGGGAGCGATGACCTGTGCGGTTTCTACGTCATGCATCACATGCTGATCCTGGTCGGCGGCTCACACCTTTTCCCTAAGGTATATGTACATGCATATTACACTTAGCCTTTTATATACAAATTTTAAAACATAAATTACTACACTCATTTTTATTTTGTAGAAGATCAATATCCCCACAAGAGCATACAAAACAAAGATCTCAATAAATTACGAGACCACATATGCTAGTGGTACCAGACAGAAGTTATAGCGAAGGACGGTAGGTTTAGATACCCGACAGGCTCCTACTAGTCCATATGTAAACAATATTATATCATGTGAATGTGATATGCGTATTGACTATTAAGTATGTTTGTGTTCTATATTGTGAACCAATGTGATATATATATTGTAAAGTGTTTGTGTTCCATATATATTGTGAATGTGATATGTATACTATGTGTAATCTATGCTGTTTTCGGGAGAATGTACAAAGAACAAACACCACATCAAATCGATTCTATCTGAGAACCGCAGCTAGAACCGGTTGTGATGACAATTTATCAAAATCGAGCTAAAACTGACTGTGATAGTACCTCCTCATCACTATCTAATGACTTTGTATCGTCACCAAAACTGACTATGATGACGAAAAAGAATTGATTGTGATGTACATTACTGTTGTAGTGTCTACATCTCCAGTAACCCTTGTAGGAGCCAAGGGCTTATCAAAACAGTTCAAAGCTATCGGAGGGTGCATCTATCCCTAGTAGATCCCGTCAGCCCAAGAATATGCCCTAGAATACATAGGAGCCACTTGTCATATGCCAGGTATATACAATGCAACCGGCGATTGACTATATTATATGCGGACCAAGGAACTATTGTTATACATAGGAAATACTATACTACCCCTCATTTGTACTTATAGTTTAGCTATCTCCATAAGGGATATTCAGTCATTTGTATAGACCCAAGAGCCTATAAATATCACATGTATCCCTCATTTGTAACGGGAGCTCTCAAGGAATATGAAGAGTGATCCAAATTGGTGTGCCTAGAGAAGAGACCCCTCATGTGAGGAACCCCGGTAGGCTATCGACAGGAGTAGGATGATCCTCTCAGATCCCTAAACCTATGTAGACCCCTATGCCATTTTCGTTCTCATGGGCGCTGACCGTAACAACGTCCATCCTCTGACTCCTATTCGGTTCAAGGCCTACAATATGTACAATCTACATAAACCATCACTCTTTTGTGAATGGAGAAGTACATGAAAAGCTAGCATTCTTTGTTTCAATTTTCAACAAGTACTAGTTCATTGTGAAATATACTTCCATAGTATATAACTTTTGTGATTTATAACGACTGTAAATAAATTATCGGTCAAAGCCATAATTTGCAGATCTTGCCAATATTTAAAACAATTTATTCCTAGTTCATTGCCATTTCGCTTTATTTTTTAAAATAGATCAAACCAGAAGTCGGTCCTGGTTTTTTCTGGTCGAAATGATGATCCGGGCGGTTTTGGTGCAAATGCAGTGCTTGCGGTTATGGCCACTAGTCTAGAGGTGGGCATTTGGGCCGTGCTTCAGAGGGTCGACCCAAGCATAGCAGCACGGCCTAATCTAAAATCTGGCCTGGCACGAAATGGGCTATGTTTGGGCGAGACGTTATCGCTTCTTGGGCCGTGCAGTGAGAATAGGCACGTTGATCGGCAAGGCCGTGACACCATTTGGGCCAGTCCGTGTCGCCCAAAGACAGAGCAAAGACATCGGCACGGGAGGCGTGCCTGGCACAGCGGCCGTGGCAAGGGAGGTGGGGCGTGGGGGAGAGGAGCGGGAGATTACCTGCCGAGGCCGTCGACGCCGCCAACTGCCCCCCGAGGTAGCCGCCTCGGCTCCCTCGCCGTGATGTGGTGCTTCGTCGTGGCTGCCCCGCCCCACCGAGGCCTTGTCGCCTCGGCTCCCCCTCTGCGTTGCCCGGCCGAGCCGTCGCCCGCCGAGGCTGCCCCCGCCGCGCAAACCTCGTGCGTCTCCGGGTCATTTCCTCTCGTCGCAATAGTGTAAACGGGTCGGGTCTGGACCGGCACGACACGAAACAGGCATGAAACGCAAATAGGCTGTGCCTGGGCTCGCTAAAGACGAGTTGGATCGGCACGGCACGATGAACAGCACTGTTCAAATATAAAGTACGATAAACCCATGAGCCGACATGGCACGGAAGCACACCCACCTCTAGTCGCTACTCAGTCTCACACTCACTGCCCCGAAAATAGCAGCAACAGCTTGGCTGGCGTTTTCTTCGCCACAAACGTTCCCAGCTGAGTCGCAGGACTCGCAGCCACACAGGTGCATTGACAGCAGAGCAGCGAAGAGCAGAGAGCACGCCATGTCCCTGGCCGCCGCGACCACCGCCGGAGCACGCGTCTCCCTCGTCTTCTCCTCGTCGTCGTCCTCCTCCTCATGCCGCCACATACTCCTCGCCCTCCCCCGCCACCGCCGCTCGTACAGGTCCCTCGCCTCGCCGGCGGCCAGCAGGTGGAGCTGTGGTAGGCGGCGGCTCCAGGTGCGCGCGGCCAGGACGGAGTCCACCGGCGTTGCCGTCGGCTTCCGCGCGCCCCAATTCGAGGTCGGTCGGCTTTTAATTTCATGCAAAGATTTTGATCAAGATTCGGGCTTGATGCTGGTGAGCTGTTCGTCGTGGTTTCTTGTTCTTGTGCGTGCAGCTTCCGGAGCCATTGACGGGGAAGGTCTGGACGTTGGATGATTTCGAGGGCAACAGTGCATTGCTGGTCAGTGATTTTAGGAATACTTTGTGCTCTTAACTGAATTTGTACATTTTGATGACCAAACGTACATGCTTTCTGTTCAACTTCTGGTACTGGGTAGCTTCAGTTAGTTCAAGGCTTTGAAGCTGAGCTAAAACTTGGCAAGTGAATGTGCAACGATCAGTATAACGTTACTAAACCTTTTGGGTGTCTTGCTTTTCCTTGGACTGACGGGGTCAATAGATGCTTAGTGCCGGTACTGCTTCGAATTATCATGTTATAATTGATCGGCAGAAAATGCTGATACTGTGCTTGCTGGAGGCTAAAAGCTCAGCTCTTAATGTAAATGAGCCTGTCCGAGCTGGATGTTTCTTACGGCTTCTTTTAGTTTATTTATGTCAGATTTAAGTAGAATCAGTTTGAGTTCCCACCTAAGAAGTCGAATGAAATGTACTTTTGTAAATTTGTTGTACCGATGACGAATCACTCTTACAGTGTTCAGAGGGTTCAGTTTCTATTAAGAAATAAACATTGTTGGTTTTAGCCCTAGATCATTAACACACGCACACGAACACGAAGAACACAGAAGTTTTAGGACAATTTTCTCTTGTGTTATATTCTCAAACTCATGGGATAATACCCTTTTATAGTGGGCGGACCATCTAATCAACTTGGTAACCAAGGCAAAAATTATACATGAAAAGCCTAACTAAAAAAACAAACCAATTGATTTGATCGGATTGCCGATTGCATTGTGATCTTTACTTGTCTTATAACATAGTACTTACCTTACACATAGCAAGCCTACAATGAAAAGTCTGGATTACTTTCCAATATCTTCTATCCTTCTATAACATGGCAAGGCAACAATGGAAAATCTTGATTATTTTCCAACAAACATGTGCATTCATTTAGTTTTCATCCCCAGTTTCATTTCTATTATGCTCAATTCGCTCCTAGAAGATAAATTATATGTGCATAGCCAGGATATATTCTCGGTGGTGGAGACTTCAGAGTTCATACTTGTCAATTCCAAGCGCTTGGGCATCTTGTCCTAGGTTTGAAGCATAGTTACCAGAAGCGCTGTTTGTCCGAGCCGCAATACATGATTCAGGTTCGCGGTTCGCCACGTTTTCTTCCAATTTCTACTGCGAACACGAACCCCTTACCTTAAACCAGTTCGGATTCGACGAATCTGGTTCGCGATTCGTGGGGGATTACAGCGAATATGGTAACTATGGTTTGAAGCCCCGGTCAACTAAGGGTAATAAACCTTGAATTGGTGTTCTTTAGCAACAATAGTATTATTTATCTTTCGCTTTCCAAGTATTGGCAGTACCCATTTTTACACAAGAAAGGATAAAAAGAAAAAAGTATGCAAGGGTTGGATTCATGGCAGTTCACAAGATGTTATGCATGTCCCGGCAGTTCAGTTGACTGTTCTAACTGGTTAAATGTGCTGTTTACCAACTAGCCTTCCAAGAACTATTCCAAGAATTCTTTCTTGTGGAGAAATTATTGCAGTTGGAATTGTGTAATCCCAACACTTTCCCATTTTGGGTGAAGCAGATCTAATTGCAGCTTGTGACTTGATTGAAGATCCATCTTGGTTTATCCTCTTAAGTTTACTAATGAAAAACATTTTCTTAATTGAAACAAGATGAAAAGCATTTCATTCTTGAGCTTGTCTTTCATTTCTATATGAAATTCCTTATTTATCTTGACATATCTCTTGAACTCTTAAACTCTCCAAACTCCAACTGTTAGTTATTGCCATCTGCCTAGATTGTGAATGTATTACCAGATGACTTATTCTCCTTTTCAGGTTATGTTCATATGCAATCACTGCCCTTTTGTAAAACATCTGAAAAAGGATATTGCGAAGCTCACTTCATTCTACATGGAGGTAAGAACTCTATAACAACTGGTGAAACTTTATCTTTGACAGATATTTGTAATGACGTCTGGATACAATGCAGAAAGGACTAGCTGCTGTTGCCATATCCTCAAACTCAATTGTGACACATCCCCAGGTTATGAGTTACAACCAATAGAAATCATATTTTTCTGTTTCTGTTTTCTGTGTGCTTCTGAAGTAAATAGGAACTTCCATAGTTAAGTGAGCATTTAATACACCAGAAAATTCCTTATATTGATTTAATCCTCGCTTAAACATGCATGATCACAGCTTCTATCAAAAGCCAATAAATTGAGTCCTTGTTATGTGAAGGGTGTTGCCAAGAAACAATGTTTCTCTATTACTTGATACATCTATGTTGTCGACCTTGTTTGCAAAGTTTTGCATTTTGTCTCTAGTTTCCTTCATATCATCAAATATCAGATGCTGTAATTTCGATTTATGATATACGTGTTAATCAATTTGGAACCTATCCTAGTTACTGTGTACAAAATATGTCTTGACAGTATGTTATGAATTCTATTTCTACACATAGATCTAAGTTGATTCAGCCTCACACTTGTCCTTTCGTAAGCCAGAGCTTAGAAGTCCAACAAAATTTAAAAGTATAATAGGCTTCATCCTCAAAGCTATAAGTTGGCACCCAGAATGATGGGTCATTTGCTCTTAGCCATTTAGCCGTCTCTGTCGGGCTCTTTTTTTAGAACTATTCTGTTGGGCTCTAAGTGGCAATCTGTCATGAGCTCCCATCTCATGATGATGTACAAAAAAGAAATAGGCCAGTAGAGTGTGTTGTTAGGCACGATCTGATTCCTAACAATGTTCCAAGCCTATGGCACTTAGTTGTTCTGACCAATTAGTTAGAGATGGTTGATGTTGCTGTTCAGTTAAGGACATGCCTTGTTTTTTCCGCTGTTGTACTCTAGCACACATAAGGAAGTTCATTGTCTTCAGCTGCGGTTTTCCCATCATGTATTGTGATGCTTATATGCTGGCACATGTGTTTTCAGTTTTTATTGCCACTTGTTCAGTTTTCCTTTTTGCACTGTCCTGGTCCTTAGTATCTTTCAGACTTGAAGTTAATTTGATCTTCCGATTCTGCAGGATGGCCCCGAGTACATGGCTGAGGAAGCAAAACATTTTAGATATCCCTTCCCATATCTTTACGATGAGGTTAGGCCACAATTTGTCCTTCCATTAGAATATCGACAATTACCTTTACCAGTGCAGTTATTCAAGTTGATTGTCATGCTTTCCCCAATGATCTTTGTTCCCCTAAAGTATAAACTGATCTTTTTTGCAGTCTCAAGAAGTTGCTAAGGCTTTTGGAGCAGTCTGCACACCAGAGTTTTACTTGTTCAAAAAAGTAACATCATTGATCCCTCCAGTCTCTCAGCTTCTCTGTAGCACTTTGTGCCTTCTTCATTATATGTCTAATCAATTCTGCTTCTGGCTATCAGGACGGGCGAAGGCCATTTGAACTTTTCTACCATGGGCAGTTTGATGGTTCAAGACCCAGTAACAATGTGCCAGTCACCGGAAGGTATGTTTTTCTGATATTGCGCACAAAACTTTCCAGTTTGCCCTTGTGCTCAGAATCTCTATGATTCTGTAGGGATTTAAGCCTTGCAATTGACTGTGCGCTTAGTGGGCAAGAGTTGCCTTCTGTACAAAAGCCCTGGTATCTATAGCTACTCCGGAATTTGAGTTGTTTCGTTCACATATTTCATTTCACTTTGTTCTAACATTTTGTTTTATCTATTCATGTAGCGTCGGGTGCAGCATCAAATGGCATCCGTGAAGAGCTATAACTTTGGCAATGAATGTCTTGATTAGTTTTTCTCATTAAAGACAGAACGTGTGATTGAGGTAATTGCTGCTTAATTCTTCAAACTTAGGAATGGTAAGCAAGTAGATTGATGCAGCGATTACATTTTCGTAGGTACTTGATGCAGTGCAGGCATGCTGGAGCTGGCTTTTTAGTTAACTCGGGATCAGATTTGGGAGGTACTTGATGCGGTGCAGGCATGCTGGAGCTGGCTTTTTAGTTAACTGGGGATCAAATTTGGGAGGGAAAAACGTGCGTCGATACTGTTTTGTTGTATACCAGAGTAGTGGTGGGTGCAGAAAAGGCCCATCTATGAGGTGCTGTACATAATTTCTTAACTAATAAAATATGAAGTTCACCTCCACTCCTTGGACAATCATCCCATTCCAAGAGCGAGTTTCGGCCATAATTGCTCCATCCCTACAACCCCCTCAGAACGTTCACCCAACGCCCTCCTCTCCTCTCACGCCTCCCCAGCCTCTGCGTTCGTGACCGCGGTTGAGCACGGCGGCAGCATCACCGTGTCCCCAATCTGCCCCCGCCAGCTCCGGGCTACTACTCCCCCCTCTTCTCCTTCACCATAACCATTCTCCTCCACCCATGCAGATCCAGCGGCATCGACTTCGGGGAGGGCAGATCCGGTTGTGCCGATCTCGGCGACAACGTATCCTGTGTTGGCAGGCTCAGGGACAACGTATCTAACGATTGTGGCTGAGGAACGACGGATCTGGGCGTCGGCGGGTTCGGGGAAGACTGATCTGGCCTCAGAGGGCTGGGGGAAGGCAGATCCGGCCTCAGTGGGCTCGGTACGGCTGATGTTGTGGCAGGCGTCTCAGAAATGGCTGGGGAGACAATAGAGGGAGGCAGCAAAAGGGACAGAGGTGGTGGTCTCCTTCGCGTCGCCGCCCATCGCCACCTTGCCCACCTCTCTAGATCAGGTCGCCCATAGGGTCCGCTTCTCCTTCCTCCACACAGCACGCCATCGCCCTTCTCCACCTGATCCTACCTTGCTATTGTCTCACGATCATCGCCGTCGCAAATCACTGGAGCACTGACTTCCATTCCACTGCCCTTGAGCGAGCTCTGGTCAGGAGATCTGCTGTCGGGTTGCCAACCTCCAGAATCGATCTGCTCACTGTTTAGCTCTCCCCAAAACGGTTCTTCATCGATGCCACTGGGACGCCGTGCCTCTGACGAGCTCTAGCTGAGACCCGACGTGGACTAGCTGCGCTGCCAAGGCCCAACCTCCCCTTCTTATTCGATGAACGCTTGTTCACCGACGACACCAACCACGAACTCCGGCAACCCCCAACTAGCTCAGCCTCAACGTGCTCTGCTTCCAGTGCTGCTGCTGCTGCTCCTCCACTTCTACTACTGGTAAAACTCAATCCCCGCCCCTATGTTCTTCTTTTAAGACTATACAGATAATGTAATCGTTGCTCTGTGAAACTGTGAGCTTATAAATTGTGTAGTGTTATCTGTGGTTGTGATGGTGTTGGCATAAATTAGAAGTTAATGTGGTTGAGAACTGAAGATTATTTGGTAATCTCATAATGTGTGCAAATTAGCAAGGAGATGGACTACATGGGAATTTTTTTACTGTATAGCGCTGTTCGTGTTAATTTTTTAAAATAGCTGTTGTTTGAAAAAAAAATCACAGAAATAGCTCCTATATAGTAAAATTCAGCGGACGTGGATACCTGATTTTTTTAATCAAATCCAGCGGTTTTAGTCCGCAAAATTTTTACAGTTCTAGCTCTTTGTGTATTTGTTTTTCGGAGAATAGCCACGCTCGCGCCAAATTTGCGAATGTAGCCCCCTTCGGCCAATTTCAGCAATATGGAAGCGCATGAAATTTTTGTTGTTTGTTTCCTACGGATTGGAACCGCTCAACATTATTTTAATTTTTCTACTGGTTGTGAAACAAGTTCTTTATTTTTTTGCGGGCGGAAAGTGCCGGCTTTGGGGGAATCCAGCGGTCTGGAATCGTTGGAATTGCGCGCTAGGGAATCCAGCGGTTCTAGACAGTTGTAATCGAGCGGGGCCGGCCATATTCGTGCGGGCGCAGGCGAGAAAAAGTGATCGGGATTCGCGCGACGAAGGGAAATGTTTTTTGGAGTGAAGCTGCAGTACTGGAATCTGAGGGGGGCCGGGTACCGTGTGCGATTGACACGCGGTGAAAAATTTTATTCGTTCGCAGAAATAAGCTTACACGTTACACGTTGGATGAGAGGCTTCGGACGGCTGCTGTCATCAGTGATTTAAATCACGTCGTTTTGTCTCGTACGTGCGCCGAAAGCAGAGACAAATAGTCGCTTCTTCGGTGCATTCGCGCAGAAAAGGGCTATAAATCCTATCTCTCTTGCGATGGTTTGCGTTGAGCATTCAACGAGAGAAAGTAGAGCAAGAGTGAGTGAGTTTGAGCGGTGGTAACCGAGAAGCAGAAAAGAAGAGAAGAGGGCAAAACAGAGAGGAAAACGAGGTGAAAAAGGAAATTTGGCAGTGTATTTTCAAAGGAATTTTTGCGATATTCATATTTTGTAGAAATTTAGTTGAAGTTTATATTTTCGTTGATTTGACGAGGGATCTGTATTTTGCAGGTATTTTTCGGAACGGTTAGTTCGTACATTCGTCGGGATATTTAATCTGCAGGAGACTTTCTGGAAGGTTAGTTCAGAATCTTCAGGAAGATTAGTACTTGTTATTATAATATTAGTATAATCAGTACAACATAAATGTCATTTGTAGTACGCGAAACGATGATATTAGTACAATCAGGTGGACATAAAATAATGGTAATTGTGTAATGAATACTATATAAAATAGTGGTAATACATAAAACGACAATACTAGGTATACGAAAAAGAGTATAATTGGTCCGATTTTAGTTGTGAATATTGATTAATTGCAGTATTTGTACATAAGAGACTGTGATGGTGTAATAAGTAGTACACAAAATTAGAATAGAAGGCCTAAACAATGGTATATATTTAGCATGATGTTCTTTCGGTTATTAGTATATGGTATGACAATATTATACGAGGTAGCAGTTTATGAAATATTAGTGAATGGCGTAAATAATGTCATAATGTTAGTGAAATATTGTAATATTATTTTAGTACAAGTATGATATGAGAGAATTAGTTGTATGTGAAATTATAATATTTCAACAATTAGTACGGTAATATTATGTGGCTGGTTGTAATGTTATGCAACGTAATTTTGGAGGATTTTATTCAACGTAATGTTAGTGCTCTATCAGTATAATGCTACTGCAATATTAATGTAACTAATATGATAGTACGAGTGTATTTAGTGTACTATTTATATGATATTAATGGAATATTAGTTCGATGTAACGAAATTTCTGTAGTTATTAACGGTTATTTTTTTGAGAAATTTATTCATAGCTCATATTTTGCAGCGGTTGATTCGGGAGCTTTTTTTTTGCAGGTAATGTTCGGGAAGGTTAATTTGAATGTTACTCTGGCTGTCGCAATCACTAGTTGAACTTCAGGAAAGTTAGTGTAAATATTAGTACATTGAAGCACGGTAATTGTACATCATCAGTATAAATAATGGTGATAAATATATAATGAGTAGAAGATGAAATGACATTAGTAATGTAGTGAGTAGTATACGATTGGACGATACAATTTGTAAAAAAATGTTGTGTGCTTGGTGTGATATATTAGTGCAATTAGTAGTGTAATGATAAAAGTGCATGCAATGAATACATTAGTATAATTAGCCGTAAATGAAATAGCGAGGTATAGAGTATATAATGGCTCCATTTTATTCAAATATTAGCGTAGTATTGGTATAATATTGTATAACTAGTAGTACGTATGGATGGTAGTGTTGCTACAATTACTGTTGTAATGGTACGTTATTTCTTGTAATGTTATTCGGCGTACTGTTGAAGGATTTTATTTATCGTTCACATTTTAGATGGGTTTAGTCGAAGAAATTGGTAGTATAATAGCGCATTAGCAGCATAACGGTAAGAGTAAATTAACTCGTAAAATAACGCTATAGACATATTGCTGTCATATAATTATAAATTTATTAGAATTATAATAATTTGTTTCTTTTATTAGATTTAAATTGGTTTAATATTATCGCGATATATGAATAACTTAAATAATTTTAGTGTAATATTACGACAACATTTGTGAGATTAGTACAATTATTTCAATATTGCTGTAATATTATTGCGTGTGTGCATTATTTGGGTAATGTCAGTATAATATTATAACAACATTTGTGAGATTAGTACAATATTAGAATAAGTAGTAGTACACAAAATGACGACATTAATACATAGAGTAGCAGAAGAAATGATAATTTCAGTGCAACGAGTCGTGCATTAAACGACACCAGTACTTGTGTAGTGCATGAATTGAGGATATAGGATGCGAATAGCACTACTAATTGGTTTCCGTTAGATTAGTAACACATAAATCGATAATGCAAAATGTAAATAATATGTAATTACCTTAACAATACCATATGGAAATGATGTTTACGCATTTGTTATATTATTATTGATTACGGATGTGGCGAATCGTACGTTAGTATTTAATGCGCGTCCTTGCGTCTTTCGCTACGGTAGGTACTAAATAGCAGAAATTCAAGATTTTTTTGTGTTTTATAGGGACGGCATTGTTCGAGAAGGTCCATTTAGGGTGGACCTTTTGAACTGCGAAAGGAAGGTGATCTGGGCTTCGAGTCTAACGGAGATGAGTTTGGCCGACCTCCATACGTGCGTGAGAAGCGCATTCGATCAAGAGACTGTCCGAAAGAAGCTCATAATTGAGTCGGTACATGCTAAAGTTGTGGGAGGTTCCACCAACTACATGTAGGACCTAATGCAAGATTGTGGGAAGCACAATGTGGGGAAACACATGCAAATTGTGATGAACCCTTAAACGCTGATACACAGTCGATCAATGGTGTATGTGCGCTTCCTGGACAGAGGCCAAACCTCTAGTCCCCTCGGTGACGGTGGCGTCGTCATCGAAACATCCTTTGGGGCCATCGGTGAGAACATTGGTGCGGATGACTTTCAGGCGAATGAAGACATCGGACGGTGGTTGTCCGCTCGCATTGACTGCCACGAGCACCTGGAAGGCATGACGGACGAAGCAATATCCGATAAAGATGAAGAAGTTGACACGGATAGCAGCGGAGACGACGATGCAGCTCCAATCGGTCGTATTGTGTCAACTGATGTGGACTACGTGTCTTCTCAGTTAGACGATTTAGCGATAACGTCTCTCGTGCTGCCAGACGAAGCTGGCACTGAGTGGGCCTTCGATTAGGACACTTTGTTGGTAGGGCAACGCTTCCCAACGAACAGTGCCGCCCAGTAGGCAATTGATAGATATGCGGTAAACATCAGCCGCACATACCAGGTGTACAGATCGAACCAGGAGACCTATATTGTGAAGTGCATGGATCCTGAGTGTCTCAGCAAGATCCGTGCCTAAAAGTTTAAGGGCGCGAGTTCGGGCTTCAGAATAACCGTCCTGACGGATCACACTTGTGTGCTTGCTAAGCTACTGCAGAAGCACGGAAATGTCACGTCCTCGTATGTGGCCAGCCTGATTTCTCACTTGGTCACGGCGAATGTGATCGTTTCACCGAAGATACTGATGGCCGACGTGGTTAATATGGTGGCATATCCTGTTAGGTGCGGCAAGGTGTGGCGAGCGAAGAAAAAAGTTATAGAGATTATGTACAGCACGTACGAAGAGAGGTACAACCTTCTTCCTCGCATGCTTCACCATATTGCTAAAGTTAATCCTCGGACCTACATCAACAAGATGGATAAGCCGCACCCCACGAAGAGTCCCAATTGTTTTGTCCTTGACCGTGTGTTTTGGGCATTCGGACCAGCCGTTCAGGGTTTCAAGTACTGCCAGCCTGTGCTGACAATAAACGGCACTTTTCTATCTAGCAAGTACAGGAGCACCATACTGATGGTGGTCGCGGTGGACGCTAACGACCAGCTATTCCCGGTGGCATATCTAATCGTGGAAAATGAGAACACGGAGAGCTGGTTGTGGTTCCTACCAAATGTGAAATAAGCTGTTGTCCAAGACCGCCCGAACGTATGCCTCATCACAGATATGCATGTTGGGTTACTGTCCGCCATCAGCACCATGCAAAGAGGGACACAGCCATCGTACCAATGGAATGACGTCATTAATCATTGGTGCATGAGCATCTTGCTGTGAACCTACATATGAGGTTCCTCAGTAAGGAAGTCATTAAGATATTCAAGAGGCTCTGCATGCAAAGCCAGAGCCGGAAGTTCGAGACCATATGGAGAGGCTCGATGAGGAGATCGCGAAACATACGACGCAGTCCGCAGAGGGTCAGGTGAACAACTTCTCTCAATGGGTGTAGTTGCACTCTCAAGAGCTAGAGAAGTGGTCCCTGTTGCATGACACCGACGGCACAAAATATGACATAATAATAACTAACATGTTAGAGGTTTACAACGGTGTTCTGAAGGGTGTTCGGTCCCTCCCAATCAGTGCTATCGTGGAGGAGATCTGAAACAGGACCGTTGCATACTTCGTGAAAGGGGGATGAATGCAAGGAGGCATCTAAATGAGATAAAGCAGTTTTCTGAACGTATGCATGCATACATGGAGAAGAAAATAGAGAAGGCTCGCTCCCACGATGCCCGCACCATGGATGGAGTCTGGCAAAAGTTTGAAGTGCGTCTACGGGAGATGTTCGTCGATGGCCATTGCAAAGGGTAACGTAAACAAGTGTACACAATACGTGATGTGGCGACATGTACATGCAACAAGCCACAACTGTTGCACAAGCAATGCTCGCATGTATATACGGCGTGCACGGTTCTCCGTCAGTCCTTCATGGCGTACATCTCTAAGTACTTCTGCGCCGACCATTTGTTCAGGACATGGAGTTCGGAGTTCAACTCCTACGGTTTGGATATGCATTACAGGGAGCTGTGACCGGGACAAGTGACTTGGTCTCAGAATAACGTTTGAAGTGGAGCGGCCGTGGACGGTGGCAGTCACGGCTAATCTGTAACGATATGGATGCAAGTCAACGGGAAAACGGACCAGCTGCACGGAAGTGCCGTATATGCAGTACAGTGGGGTATACCATGAAGAACTGCCCTAATAGAGCCGCTTCGTCGATCCATCTATAGCAACCATAACAATTTACCTTCATGTAATTTTTTTCTGTGCGAGTAATACCTTTATGTAATTTTATTTTTTTGTTATGTAATATCATGTACCGTGCTACCTATGTCATGTCGTCACATGTTATGTATTGTTATATCATTTAATGTTATTTTTTTATGTTACCTTTAATTTTATTTTTATGTGTGGTTAGTACCTTCCTGTAATTTTATTATTTTGTTATGTAATATCATTTAATGTGTTATCTATTTCATATTATGTAATGTCTTATTGTCACATTTTATTTGTTATGTCATGTCATGTTATTTTTTATCTTGTATTAATTTTTGTTTTTTTCTTCTCGCATGACATGGCTGGACACCCGCAGACTTTGCTTTACCCATACTACGATGCCAAGCATCGTACTAGGCTTTGACTTACAGGTGTCGAACCACCGTCTTTCGCTCTCAGGGCCCCGAAGGAGCACTGGCTCTTGGACTAGCGGTATGTGCTCACTCTATGAGAGTCAGGGCTACTGCCGCTGCCCCGGATGATAGACATCGGGCATTCCTTCACTTTGGACAAGAGAGTCCCGTCTAATGTGAAGGAATGCCCGATGTCCATCATCCGAGCTAGCGGCAGTAGCCCTGACTTCCGTAGAGTGGGCACGTACCGCTCGTCCAAGGGCCAGTGCTCCTTCGGGGCCTTGAGAGCGAAAGACAGTGGTTCGACACCTGTAAGTCAGAGCCTGGTACGATGCTTGGCATCTAGTATGAGTCAAGTAAAGTCTGCGGGTGTCCAGCCATATCCTGCGAAAAGAAAAAAACAAAAATTAATACAGTTAATATAAAAAATAACATGATATGACATAACAACAAATAAAATATGACGATAAGACATTATATAACATGAAATAGATAACACATTAAATGATATTACATAACAAAATAATGAAACTACAGGAAGGTACTAACCGCACATAAAAATAAAATTAAAGGGTATGTAAAAAATAACATTAAATAATATAACAATACATAACATATAACGACATGACACAGGTAGCACGGTACATGATATTACATAACAAAAAAATAAAATTACATAAAGATACTACTCGCACAGAAAAAAATTACATGAAGATAAATTATCATGGTTGCTATAGATGGGTTGACGAGCCGGTCCTATTAAGTCAGTTCTTCGTTATATGCCCCACTGTACTGCATATACGGCACTTCCGTGCAACAGGTCTATCTCACCGCTGACTTGCGTCCATATCGTTACGAATTCGTCGTGACTGACACCGTCCACGGCCGCTCTGCTTCAAAGTGTCATTCTGAGACCAAGTCACTTGCCCTGTCCACAGCTCCCTGTAATGTATGTCCAAGCCGTCGGAGTTGAACTTCGAACTCCATGTCCTGAACAGATGGTCGACGCTGAAGTACTCAGAGATGTATGCCATAGAGGGCTGACGGAGAACCGCGCACGACGCATATACATGCGAGCATGGGTTGTGCAGCAGTTGTTGCATGCGTATGTCGCCACATTACGTACTGTGCACACTTGTTTACGGTACCCTCTGCAATGGCAATCGATGAACTTCTCCCGTAGACGCACTTCAAACTTTCGCCTAACTTCATCCATGATGCAGGCGCCGTGGGAGCGAGCCTTATCTATTTTCTTCTTCATGTATGCATTCATACGTTTAGAGAACTGCTTTCCCTCATTTAGATGCCTCCTTGCATTCATCCCCTGTTCATGAAGTATCCAACGGTCCTATTCCAAGTCTCCTCTACGATGGGGGACTAATTGGGAGGGACCGAACACCCTTCAGAACACCGTTGTAAACCTCCAACATGTTAGTTGTTATTATGTCATATTTTGCGCCGGCAGTGTCATGCAACAGGGACAACTTCTCTAGCTCTGGAGCATGCAACTGCACACATTGAGAGAAGTTGTTCACCTGGCCATCTGCGGACTGCATCGTATGTTTCGCGGTCTCCTCATCGAGCACTCTCCATATGGCCTCGAACTTCTGACTCTGATTTTGTATGCAGAGCCTCTTGAATATCTTCATGGCTTCCTTACTGCGGAACCTCCTATGTAGGTTCGCAGCAAGATACCTCGTGCACTAACGATTGACGACGTCATTCTATTGGTACGGTGGTTGTCCCTCTTTGCATGGTGCTGATGGCGGACATTAACCCAGTATGCCTGTCCGTGATGAGACATACGTTCGGGCGGTCTTGGACAACAGCTTGTTTCACATTTGCTAGGAACTACAACCAGCTCTCCGTGTTCTCGCTTTACATGATTGCATAGACCACCAGGAGTAGCTGGTCGTTAGCGTCCGCCACGACCGCCATCAGTATGGTACCCTTGTACTTGTCAGATAGAAAAGTGACATCCATGGTCAGCATAGATCGGCAGTATTTGAAGCCTTGAACGGCTGGTCTGAATACCCAAAACACATAGTTGAGGATGAAACAATTGGGATCCTTCGTTGGGTGTGGCCTATCCATCTTGTTGATGTAGATCCGAGGATCGGCTTTAGCAATCTAGTGAAGCATGCGAGGAACAAGGTTGTATCCCTCTTCGTACGTGCCATACATGAGATCTATAACTTTTTTCTTCGCTCGCCACACCTTGCCATAGCTAACAGGATATCCCACTATGTTAACCACGTCGGCCATCAGTATCTTCGGTGAAATGATCACATCCACTATGAACAAGTGAGAAATCAGGCTGACCACATATGAGGACGTGACATTTTCGTGCTTCTGCAGTGGCTTAGCAAGCACACAAGTGTGGTCCGTCAGGACGGTTATCCTAAAGCCCGAACTCGTGCCCTTGAATTTATAGGCACAGATCTTGCCGAGACACTCATAATCCATGCACTTCACAATGTAGGTCTCCTGGTTCGACCTGTACACCCGGTATATGCGGCTCATGCTTATCGTATATCTATCAATTGCCTGCTGGCCGGCACTCTTCGTTGGGAAGCATTGCCCTACCAGGAAAGTGTCCTAATCGAAGGCACACTCAGTGTCGGCTTCGTCTAGCAGCACGAGAGACGTTATCGCTAGATCGTCTAACCGAGAAGAGACGTACTCCACATCAGTTGACACAATGCCACCGACTGGAGCTGCATCGTTGTGTCCGCTGCTATCCGTGTCAACTTCCTCGTCTTTATCGGGTATTGCTTCGTCCGCCATGCCTTCCAAGTTCTCGTGGTAGTCAATGCGAACGGACCACCACCACGCGATGTCTTCATTCGCCTAAAAGTCATCTGCATCAATGCCCTCACTGATGGCCCCAGAGGATGCTTCGACGATGACGCCACCGCCACCGAGGAGACTAGAGGTTTGGCCTTTGTCCAGGAAGCGCACATACACCATTGGTCGACAGTGTATCAGCGTTCAAGGGTTCATTACAATTTGCATGTATTCCCCCCACATTGTGCTTTCCACGATCTTGCATAGGTCTCACACGTAGTTAGTGGAACCTCCCACGACTCTAGCATGTACGGACTCGATTACGAGCTTCTTTCGGGTAGTCTCTCGATCGAATGCGCTTCTCACGCACGTAGGGAGGTCGGCCAGACTCATCTCCGTTAGACCTGGAGCCCGGATCACCTTCCTTTCACAGTTCGAAAGGTCCACCCCATATGGACCTTCTCGAATAACGCCGTTCCTATAAAACACAGAAAAATCTTGAATTTCTGCTATTTAGTACCTATCATAATGAAAGACGCAAGGACGCGCATTAAATACTAACGTACGATTCGCCACATCTGTAATCAATAATAATATAGCAAATGCGTAAACATCATTTTCATGTGGGTACCGTTAAGGTAATTACATATTGTTATTTACGTTTTGCATTATCGATTTATGTACAACTAATCTAACAGAAACCAATTAGTAGTACTATTCACACCCTATATCCTCAATTCATACACTACTCAAGTACTGGTGTCGTTTCATGCACGACTCGTTGCACTGAAATTATCATTTCTTCTGCTACTCCATGTACTAATGCCGTCATTTTGTGTACTACTACTTATTCTAATATTGTACTAATCTCACAAATGTTGTCATAATATTATACTGATATTACCCAAATAATGCACATATCGAAATAATATTACAGCAATATTGAAATAATTGTACTAATCCCACAAATATTGTCGTAATATTACACTAGCATTATTTAAGTTATTCATATATCGCAATATTATTAAACAATTTTAATCTAATAAAAGAAACACATTATTGTCATTCTAATAAATTTATAATTGTATGACAACAATATGGCTATAGCGTTATTTTACGGGCTAATTTACTCTTACCGTTATACTACCAATGCGCTATTATACTACCAATTTCTTCGACTAAACCCATCTAAAATGTGAACGATAAATAAAATCCTCCAACAATACGCCGAATAACATTACGAGAAATAACATATCATTACAACAGTAATTATAGCAACACTATCATTCATACGTACTACTAGTTATACAATATTATACTAATACTACGCTAATATTTGAATAAAATGGAGCCATTATGTACTCTATACCTCGTTATTTCATTTACGGCTAATTATACTAACGTGTTCGTTGCATGCACTTTTACCATTATACTACTAATTGCACTAACATATACACCAAGTACACAACATTTTTTTACAAATTGTATCGTCCATTCGTATACTAACTACACTACTAATGTCATTTCATCTTCTACTCATTATACATTTACCATCATTATTTCTACTGATGTACAACTACCGTGCTTCAATATACTAATATTTACACAAACCTTCCTGAAGCTGAACTGATGATTGCGACAGTCGGAGTAACATTCAAGTTAACCTTCCCAGATATTACCTGCAAAAAAAGGCTCCTAAATCAACTGCTGTAAAATGAGCCATGAATAAATTCCTCAAAAAATAACTGTTGATAACTACAGAAATTTCGTTACACCGAACTAATATTCAATTAATATCATAGAAATACTACACTAAATACACTCGTACTATCCTAACACCGTACTAGTCACATTCATATTGCAGTAACATTATACTGATAGAGCACTAACATTACATTGAATAAAATTCTCCAAAATTATGCTGTATAAAATTACAACCAGCCACATAACATTACCGCACTAATTGTTGAAATACTACAATTTCACATACTACTAATCCTCTCACATCATACTTGTACTACAATATTCATACTAATATTTCACTAACACTGAGCCATTATTTATGTCATTCACTAGTATTCCATGAATTGCTACCTCGTCTAATATTGTCATACCATATACTAATAACTGCAAGAACATCATGCTAAGTATACACCATTGTTTATGCATTCTATCCTCATTTCGTGTACTGCTCATTACACTATCATGTCTCTTTTACGTACAAATACTACAACTAATGAATATCCATAACTAAAATTGGTACGGAAACGGAAACGGAAACGGGAGAGCCATTTCCATCGGAAACGGAATCGGAAATTCTGTATAAGTGAAACCGAAAATTCCGTCAGAAACTTGGCCCATTTTCCCCAAAAAGGAGAATGGAGAATTTACATTTATTTTCGAATTAAAATAATTTCAGAACTACAAATGGCTTTATAGAAAATATCAAATAGAGTTCAAAAATTCCAAACAAATTCTAAAAAATACTTTGGAACATTTTGAACCAAGGAAAATTATTTCTAGCATATTTTTGGCTTCATTTTTCATGAATAAATTAATTATATAAATCTGAAAAATAGTAAAATGGCATTTATAAACTCCAGAAAATCCAGGATAAATCTCGAAAAAATATAAATGAACATTGAACAATTATATGCAAATTTTAGGGTATTACATCTTTATAGTTAGAGGAGCAAGAGGATGTCGATGATAATGATATTTAGGAGGATATGATGGTTTGATCTGGGGGACAAATAGCGAGCCTTCAACTTTCTAATGATACCGGTGAACATAACATTGTTCTTGTATCCACCTTTGTGATGGAATGAGTTACATTGTTTTTGTGGTCATGTATATTGTGATCATGTATTACGTTCTTGTGGAATTTTCCACTTTCGTTTCCGTATCCGCTCCGTTCCGTTCCGCATCCGTTTCGATCATTATTCATTTTCGTATCCGTTTTCGGGGTTTCCGATTCGTTTCCGTTACCGGTAAAAGATGTGGAAACGAAAACGGAACGACTATTTACCGACCGTTTTCGTTCCGTTTTCATCCCTAGGCTCGAGGCCTGGCTCTGCCTCTGGGCACCAGTATAACCCAAACCTAATGAGCTAAGATGCCTTCGTCGGGTTCTGCCCCAGCGACCACATCACTATCCTGAGCTTCTTTATCATGATCGTTCTATGGATATGAACATGTATCAAGATTAATTACACGTTAGTGGTACTTGTTCATTATTTAACTTTCCAATGATCCTATCCGTTGAAGATATGCCTCAGAGATAATCATAGAGATGATTATATTTCCTGATATTCATGATTAACTATTTTGCTCCTTAAATATTGTCATTATTATTTATTAGCAAGTATGTGACTTGTTTGTAAAACTCTATATATGACTTTGTGATGATTATTCTAAATTGATCCCTAGTCAATAAACATATTAGGACACATATGAATAGACTAGCATATGTATTAGTTGATGACTATGCTTCATGGGTCATAGATATGGAGACATCAAACCAATAATATAGACGCATGTTAGAAAACATGGAGTTGGATCGACCTACGTTGAGACAGTGCGAGAACGTTGTAATCTTCTTGTCGTCAGTTGGTCTTATATACAATGTGTATGCTGTATCCTTAGACTTGTGGTTGGCGCATGTACTCGAGATGTGTAATGACTTACTTAGGGGTTGCCAAACGCTACTCCGTAACTGGGTAGTTATAAAGGTGGCTTTCGGTTGTCATGAATCATACTGTGAAGCATGGTCGATTAAGATGGGATTTTCCCCTCCATTCAACGGGAGAGATATCTCTAGGCCTCTCGAGTGGTCGGATTCCGAAAATGCATGGCCATGCTACTCACGGTTAAAGAGTTAACCGTAGTTGGGGATTCCGAGTCACGTGATTGAGAAAGAGTGGTCGAGCTAACTAAACAAGGATAGCATGTACTCGCCTTGAGTTTGACTGATATCATGAGGCAAAGGAAAATACATATAACTAAGCATTGTTTAGGTTCATCTGATGTGATCTTTACATATACTCGGGAGTCAGCACGTCTTGCTAGGGATCGCTACCGATTAATGGTCGAGTAAGAGTATTCGGGCTATGTTTAGGTATACGTGAACCTATAACTTACAATGGTTCTTTGGTTACACGGTAGAAAATTTTGATTTTAGGCTAGAGTAGCCTACCCGTTCCCCAACAATATCTTCGTCGTCAAGAGTCTGTTTTGCATTTTATTTGAGTCGTTGCGTTATGTTTGTCGAGCTCAACAAAACAGACCCACGTTGCATGCATTTTGATAACATAGTGATAAGGTTACTTCTATACTAACAACTATATAACAAATCTACATGTTACTAGCGCTTCTACATATTATTTACTAGCACTACTATTGGTGACTGTTAGTTAGTTGGTAGCAACAAATTTTGCAATCAACTAGTGGTGCTCTATGTTAGTTGCTAGCTATACATGTTACTCGCTACATTAATTGCTAACAACTCTACATATTACTTGCTAGCTCTACATATAATTTGCCACATTAGTTGCATGTTAATTACTTGCTACATTAGTTGATAGGAGCTCTACATTTTACTTGCTACCATCTCTATTACTTGATAATTGTTATTGATTTATGCAAATCAACTACTAGTGATAGCTCTACATTAATTACTAGGAACTCTACCTGCTATTTGATAGTATCTCTTTATTTGATGGCGAGTAGCAACGATTTTATGTAGGTAAACTATGATTGATCACTATACATCATTTGTTAGCATCTAGCAATTTTACACTCTACAAGTAATTTGTGCCTACGTAACTAAACATATAGTTACTATCAGCGAAAATTTGCTAGCTGACAACACATTAGAGTTGGTAGTTAATATGTTTGTCGTGATCTTCGGTTAAAAATAGAAAGACCGAAATTAGGGGGCTAATCCCATGATTTACGAAATTAAGGGCTAATCCCACGATTTATGCGCGCTCTGATCGGGAGTGCACTAACTGATTTTGGAATCGGTCCCGTTAGCCAGCGCCATAATAAAAAGGGAAGAAGCCAGCACTTGATTTCTGAGCGATTTGCTTTCAAGTTGCTTCTTGCCGACACACCCATCCGATCTAGGGTTTGGCGCGAGGCTACCGAAGATCCGTGACCACCACCGTGAGAATCACGACGTTGTCTTCATCCGTCTCCCAGCTTTCTTCATTGCGCACATCAGTTGTCCTCTGTGCTTCATCACCGACCGAATCATTGACAAAGAACCCTAATGGCATCTTCATCTCCAGGTCAGTTAATCACTCTTAATTTCCGCGTTACTTTCGGTGATCATGATTTAGGCTAGTTAATGTTTTAGTTAAACCTAAATCTAACATTTGGTATCAGAGCCATCTAGCCTAAAGTATGGTCCTGTTAAGCCCGGATTAGGCCTTTTGTTCTTCGTTTAAGGTCGGTTTATGGTTCATCTGGGTCGGGTTAGCATTGAGAAGGAGGGAAAAGAATTGATTCAATCCCTCAGTGTCCAAAATCCCGAACCCTAATCAGTTTTTCCCCAAATCCCAAATCGAATCAAGAAAAACCTAATGATCTAAGAAGGGGTTTCAGGCTTACCTAGTTCGGTGCTTTCCTCGCCCGTTCGTGGTCGTCGTCGGCCGCCGTGCAGCGTCGCCGTCGCTCCAGCGTTGTCGCTGCCGCCGCTGCCGCCGCCGCGCGGCCTTAGCTTTCCCCGTAGGCCACGTCGGCTGGTCTCCCGCCTTGGCTTGATCTCCCGCTTCGCCGGAGCTGCGCGCGCCCTCGCTCCGCCTCGTGTGCGCGCCGTCGCCGCCGCTCTGCCTTCGCGCTCTCTTGCTCGCTCATGTCGCCGCCTTGGTTGCGGATTTTTCGGGGCGAGGAAGCCGAATGGCTTAGGGTTTCCAGCTGTGCGCATTTTTGTTCCAATATCGCTCGATCTGGACCGTCCTTTCCGGATCGACGACCGACGCTTCGCGTCCCGCGCCGGTTGACGCTTCGCGTTCGCCAGCCGGGCCGCTGCTTCGTTTCGCGTTCGCTAGCCAGGCCGCCGCTTCGACTCCATCTTTGGCGGCTCGCGCGGTCAGATGTGCCGAAGGTGGCGGGCCGTGTTTCCATGCTTGTAGCAGTCGCTCAAGGTGGTCGGGCCGTCGTTATTCTCGGGCCACTTTTGTTTTGGGCCGAATATTCTGGTGTATAGCCCATTTCTTTGAGCCTTTTAAATTTCAGCAACAAGCATTGTTAATTATTAATTTTTCTTGGGCATTCATGTTACGCTTAATTTCATGATTTATTTTCTGAGCATATTATTTAATGTGGCAATTAAATATTTCCATGGGATGATTATTTCCTAGGCATTAATGTTATGACTAATTTCATGATTAATTTTTTTGGGGTTTTAATTAATTTCAGTGTATTTTCTTATGATTAATGTTGTTCCTCTTTATGCACTGCAATAATTAATGTCAATTGCCCAGTAATAATGCATCTTTATACACCTTTTGGTTAATGTTTAGTTGTTCTAAGTGATGAAATTATGATAATTGAGGAATGCACAAATTTAGTTAATATTTTCTGGCCTATTATGATTAAGTTTGTCTCAAATCAAAATAGAACCAACAAAATTTTTTGATTTGGGACTATAACCAAGTTTTGGGCATTAATATACTTGAGTGTTGACTTTTCATGGTTGTATTTCGACCAAAGTTGTTTATAATCATGAATTATCAAAATTTATTGCCTACTAATGAAATATTTTAGATTCTAAGCCATGCATTATTTATGAGCCCATCTTTGGGCATAAGTTTAAGTTGGTTTATGGATGTTTTCTCAGATAGACCTCAAATAACGCTTTAGTGCATTCCGGAAATGAGCTAAGATGGGATTAGTTAAGTATTATGTTTCTACCTGAGTTGTTTATATTTCCAGATATGTTACAATTTCTTATGCCCTAAATTATGATCTTTAGTTTTTCCCTTATTTTCAATTAGCATTTAATTTACTACTCATTAATCATTAATTGTTTACGCTTCCGCAAATAAGTACTTGATGTCTAATGCTTAGTATTTTTTATCATGTGATTAGTTTTGTCTCTTATTAATGTATTCTGCTTTGAGACAATGTGATTATGATTAATTAAATGCTTCATGACTATATACTGATCAACGTCTTTTATGGGTCATGTGATATTTAATTAGTTCTCATGTTAATTAAGTTATCGAGTCTTTTCAAGCTTTTATATGATATAGACTACATTATAATTAAGATATCTGAAAGATCGAAAAAGGCGACTAGAGGGGGGTGAATAGGAGCCAAATAACCTTTTTCGGGAGCTTCACCTTCTGCCATATCAGGAAGCCCTGGGCAGTGATGTACGACTCCATCCGAGATTTCCAAAAAGGAAAATCAACTCCAGAGAAAATAGGAGGCTTGGTGGAATACTTGTCCATCGCCATGGCTCTTGAGACCGGTCAAGATCTAGAAAGAGCGAAACCGGCTCGATACCAATTGAAAGATCGAAAAGGCGACTAGAGGGGGTGAATAGGAGCCAAATAAAATTTTTCAATAAACTTTCCCTAGAATTCAAACCACCAAAAGTCCGTAAAGAAACCGCACTGGTCGGGTATCTCTGGTCGGATGAATAGCACTTCGACCTACGGATGTCGGATGAACAAGACTCCGACTAGCATCGGTCGGATGAATAGACTCCCGACCAAGTGGTCGGATGAACAAGAAAATCAGCACGATCTTAAAAACAAAATCGATGTAACTTTTGATCACCGGTCCAAAAGCAAGGAAACTTGGAGTGCACCTCCCTAAGGATGTCAGGAACCTATTTCAGTCATCAATCGAAGGAATTGATACCAAGGTTCCGTCCCTTTTCAGTTTAACAAATGCAACACCAAAAAACAGAGTCACGAACACAGACTAAAGAGGTTGTAGATTGCCTAGATGATTGGGATATGATCTATAGAAGATTCATCCAGCAATCTTTCATCCTTGGCAATAAGAACCAGAAGCCAATCAAGACTAACGAACTGCAAGTCACACGTTTACGCACTTTAAGAACACAGATTTACAACTTGCAACAAGAACGCAAGGATTGCCTAAATGATTGAAAGCACCGAATCCAGAGAAGAGTTTATCAATCATGAATTTCAAAAAGGACTCAAAAGCATGTAGAAGGAGATGAGGCAAATCCAAATTACGTAAAGTAAATTGCAAGTAAGTAAATGCGAATTTAGATAATGTAATTTAAGTGCGAATGTAAATACGTAAGAGAAATGAAACAAGAATATAAGTGAAGAACATTTCATTTCGGAAGGGAGGTTTACAAAGCCTCACAATAAAGTGGGCAAAACTCAAACGAGCAAAGAAAACCTCGTAACCTTCAAAACCTTCAAAGAGGGAGGCTGCCCTACCCTCTATTTATAGTGACTGTGATCAATTCCCACCTTTGGATGTTCTCGCTTCAATCATAAGCCAACATCCAAGAGCCGAGGATTTGATCCTTACACTGCCTCTCAACAACTCTCAACTACTCACGTAGACTTTCCTCACCGCCACCCACAAGGAGACACCCTCTCCCCTCTATTCATAGCGTGCTTGGAACACCTACCACCCTTGGATGAGCCTCTAAACCCTAGAGCACTCCATCAAGGGTGAGATTTTACCCACTCACAAAGCTATGCATGGGCTCACCAAACCCAACAACCCAACGGGTTTTGCACGCTTTCAACTCACACTAACTTGACCCGCTACTCTATCTTCCCGACCGCGATCCAACGGTCCTCCTAGATCGAGCAACTCCAAGTTAGCATCTCATCCATTCCTTTGTCTTCTCGGCTTGCAGCTACTCCTGCCTCACCATCTTTGGCGACACCTTGATCATCCGGACCTCGGCTCTCCCACCTAGTCCCGATCCCCTTCGCCTCACCATGACCTAGCTCCAAAGTCCCGCAACCATCATAGACAAGGAAACCACATCACATAGCAATGTCCAACAACACATATCCATCTCAATGTAAAGATATACACTATATCGACCAAAGAAAAACCCGACCACACGTGGTCTGACCACTGGTCTCCATCCCGACCAACCATGGTCTGACCACTGGTCTCCAACTCAATCACTCGGAGTCTCAACCACTCGGAGTCGGACGACCCAACCACTCGGGGTCGAACGACTGGTCTCCAACCAGCCAAAGCCCCGACTACTCAGGTCGGACGACCCGACCACTCGGGGTCGGACGACTGGTCTGCAACACAGCCAAAGCCCCGACCACTCGGGGTCTGACCACTGGTCTTCGTCCCGACCACTCGAGGTCTGACCACTAGTCTTCGTCCCGACCACTCGGGGTCTGACCACTGGTCTTCGACCAGCGAGAGCCCCACCACTCGGGTCGGACAACCGGTCTCCGACCACCAAAGCCTGCACCACTGGGTCGGACAACTGGTCTCCGACAACCAAAACTCAGACCACTGGGATCAAACTCAAATTCAAGCACAACATGCTAAACCACAGTCAATTACTCATCACCATCAGGGATAGACCTCCACATGGTCTTTCAATATCTCTAATTAAGATGGAACCAACGAGAAGTCTTAGTTAGAGATTTAATGAAGTTTTGGGATTATGTGGTGGCTATAATTGCATTCTGACCAAAGTTGTTTGCGATTGTGTACCATTCCCATAGATTAGGTTATTTTCTATTATATATCCAAAGGTGATACGGTTTGGAACTGAAGTCATGTTTTGGGATTATGTTGTGATACACGGTTATATCCTGACCAAAGTTGATTATAGTCATGTGTCATTCCCATAGCTTCTCTAATCAAAATGGAACTAATGAGAAGTTTTGGTTAGAGATTTCATGTTGATTTAAAAAAAACGTTTAATGGCTCATGGTTACATACTGACCAGCATTGTTTATGATCATTTGTCATCTCCATTAGTGAATCTAGTTATTCTTCGTTTTCTGCCAAAAGGTGATACGAAGATGGACTGTTGATTCTCTCCCCAAGTTAAGTTCTTCGTTTTTTTGGCTGATGGTGAAACTAATTAAAATTATTAAGCTTTGTCATTAGCATGTTATTAACCTGATCAGCGTAGGGTTAATTTCATGACACACAATCATTCATATTTTTGTGGATATTAAGTAAAGATCAGTGTTATATCCCTATTATCAATTTAGCTATAACTTCTTCGGCTGTTTCTAGTACCCTAATAAGAAAAGGAGTAATTTATTAGCATATTATTCTTGAGGTTATTGATTACGCACACAAACATAATGTTGATGATTGGCTCCCATTAGAAGAAGCATCTAATAACTTAGACATCGATAAGAATTCAATATTCTAATGACTATTGGGAGCAATTTAAGCAAATGTCCCTTTTGATCATAAAATTTAGAATCTAGAGGAGCAATCCTTCAGTTAAATTATGATTATCTAACGATAATGGAAAAGCATTATGAAGCTCCTCAAAAGTTCTTGTCAGTATTCTGATCATAAGAGTGCTCAAAGTCAATGAGCTAGGACATGAAAAATTATTGGAGCCTTTCTAATTCACTTCATTAGGTCATTCATAAAGAATGTAACAACAATAATGAAGAATGAGAAGTGAACTATGATTGTGCCCATGAATGTGTGCATTCATAAAGAAAGTTGGCTAAATACTAAAAGACTACGTTTATACTGCCAACATTACTTCAAGACTATGAAAGTTTTAAAAGCTAAGCCTTAGAGAATGAATAGGAGGCTAATGTTGAAGCTGTTGGAAGTTTTCCATCAGTACTAAGTTATGTTTTCACCCTCTATCCTAATAATGTAACTTATGTTCCCATTATGAAAGATAATTTGCTTACACTTTTATAAATTATTTGGGGAGCATTAAATATGTTGCTAACTCTATTGGCTTCATCAAAAGCGAAATATTTATGAGAGTTCATCGAAATTGTGGCATGGTTGCTTGTACCACATTTCTAGGGGGAGAATGGAACGTCTCATTGAGAAAAGAAAAGCTTCATTATGTGAGACATAAACCACATGAACAAATTTCTTACTCTATTAAAGATACTCTCCTTGTCAAGAAGTTTAATGGATGGAAAGATTAAAGATAATTAATATCAATATCTTACACTCTGGGAAGATTAAGATACTTAGATACGTGGGATATTGTCAAGATTCCATTCAGACTAAAGGGTACCACTGAGTTTATATAAATGTTGATTTTAGTGGGAGCTCTGAGGCAAGGTAAACTGTACTTAACGACAATCGTGCTTATGTTCCAATGCTGATAGTCTGAGAGAATAGTAATCTTTTGTCTCTAAGAGTCCCACCTCCAGTTGATTCTGGAGTTTATGAATATGTGAGCCTCACATGAAGATACCTTAAGACCAGTGGGAGTAAATTTAACCTCTTAACTGTTTATATGGACTTAATTGTTTATATAGACGATGTCTTGTTGACTATCTGCAATAGGGACATTAATGTTTAAGATCTAAATATTTTCTTTCTCTTCTGGGAACTAAGATTGTCTTGGTGATATCTCTTATGTTTTGACTATTAAGATTCACCAAGATAGGTCCAATATTAAGGGAGTTTACTCCGATTATTAAGGGCGACAGATATTTTTCTTACGTTCCGCTGTCATGCACATTATGTACACTTAAGTTTGTATGCGCCCTTATTTAACGTTTGTTACCGGGATACTTGGCAAATATTAATCCAGATCGACCATCGAAAACTACTAAAGACAACTTTGCATCATAGGCAAAGTGCTAATGATTACATGCTCACATATAAGAAGTCTGATAATCGTAAAGTTGTGGGTTATTCAGACACTGATTATGCAAGGTGTGTTGATACTAAGAAATCCACATCAAGTCAAATCTTCAACCTTGCAGAAAGAGCTATATTGTGGAATGGCTCTAAATTTAAGGCATCATTAATGATGCAAGCAGACTTGTGGCATGTCATAAGGCTATTAGATAATGAGAAACCCACAATAGGTTGTTGTGGTTTAAGAATAAGAAAATTTATTTTTGGCTTAAGTTATATCCCAGAATTTATTATGTAAGAGTGCAATTTTGCTTCGAGTAACAATATGTCAAGTAGGTGCTGCCAAACACATGACGTTGTGAAAGATGTAATCCAGAATCGAATTATTGATGTTCAGCCTGTAAGAATTGAGTATCATGTTTAATATATAAGTTTATGCATCATGTTTAGTTTAATGATTCCCTGTTAAAGGCTTGTCTCAAAATTAGTGCCGGCATAAGACTTATTGACAGCCTATACTTCTGGGCTAAATTGAAATCTCAAAACTTCGACTATGGAAATTACAAAGTTTGTTTTCACTCCTTTCAATATGCACATGATGACAAATGAAAACAAACTGCACAAAAAGGATCATAAGTATAAAACCAACTCCCGTTAAGAATAAGTAATTATCCTATCAAGATAGAATGATGCACTATAGATACTGAGGTTGCAGCGGTGCTTAAATTAATCACTGTAATGCTTTATCTTGGTGTGTTGTTCTGTTAAGTATGGACTTATGAAATTAGCCTTCGATCAAGTGGAAGAATGTTTGTCGTGATCTTCGGTTAAAAACAGAAAGACCAAAATTAGGGGGATCCCATGATTTACGAAATTAAGGGCTAATCCCACGATTTATGCGCGCTCTGATCGGGAGTGCACTAACTGATTTTGGAATCGGTATCGTTAGCCAGCGCCATAATAAAAAGGGAAGAAGCCAGCACTTGATTTCTGAGCGATTTGCTTTCAAGTTGCTTCATCCCGACACACCCATCCGATCTAGGGTTTGGCGCGAGGCTACCGAAGATCCGTGACCACCACCGTGAGAATCACGGCGTTGTCTTCATCCGGTTCCCAGCTTTCTTCATTGCGCACATCGGTTGTCCTCCGTGCTTTATCACCGACCGAATCATCGACAAAGAACCCTAATGGCATCTTCATCTCCGGGTCAGTTAATCACTCTTAATTTCCGCGTCACTTTCGGTGATCATGATTTAGGCTAGTTAATGTTTTAGTTAAACCTAAATCTAACATAATACTACCTAGAGTTGCTACTTGTCAACAGCAAGAGCTGATAGTTATCAGCATCTAAAGTTGCTAGTTAGCCAACACCTAGATAACAACTATAATTACTAGTATAGGAGATTTGCTAGCTACTAACACCTTAGAGTTTCTAGTTAATGGCACCTAAAGGTGGCAGTTGTCATCACTTAGGAAATGAAACCTATAATTACCATCAGCGAAGAGTTGCAATCAGCTAGCATCTTGTGTTGCTAACAGCGAACACATAAAGTTGCTAGCTGAGAAATAATTTTATCAATATATTTCTAAATCATACTAATATAGATCTATTTTTGTTAAGCTCGGCATATAGATCACAGTGCTTCAAACAAATCATAAATCGAATGCTCGGTTTAAAAGGTACCATTAGTCGAGGGAAAAAAGGATGAACAAGTGCAGAACCATCTCGTATTATCCATTTGCTTCACATGTGAAACCCCCACCCCCCATCAGACAGTACATGTGCGTGGTGGTATGGTTCAGTGCGTGCATGGTTTGCTCGAGTACTGCATAAACTGAAGAATATATTACTATTGAACGAACATGGAAACTCAAATCAGGAAGAGCAAGCAGGAAGAATTGAGAAGAATCTGTGGAACTAAACACCACTGACGATTTCAGAATTCAGAGCTTTAACATGCAGCTTTAAGTTGCTCAAAGTTTATAAAGTTTTGAGAGTTTATAAGCTATTGTCTTCTTGTTGCATGTTTGAAGCCAGATCAAGAAGAGGGAAACATGAGATATTTTTGCTGGTGTTGAGAATGTTTGAGAAAAACAACTAGCATATGTCTAGAATTTGTTCTTTGTAATAGCTTGCTAAGCCACAAGTACTTTAGTACCGAAGCTATTGGCAGCAACGCTTTATTCATTCATGTACTAGATGCAGACAGATTTCCTTTCATGTATTAAGCTATGTTGGGATCCGAATATGCAAATCCGAGCACTCTGTGTATAGTGCACTAGTTCAGGATTACGCTAGTGCACAATGTCAACATAGATGAAATATCAAAATCATACACAACGAAAACATAACAAATAACTATATTTACTAGATAAAAAGGTAGTTTGATGAGCTTAAGATCGACTTTACATCTATTAGGTCTCATAGGGCTTACACACTAAGAAAATGGTAGCGGAATGGAAAACTTCGGTGGACAACTCATCGATGTGCTATAAGCAATCGACAAGACTCGACTCATAGTAACTCATTTCTTCGTGGATCTCCTCTAAAGCAGGTATTGACTCCTTTTTAACTGATTGATTTATTGTTGCAAGAGTTAGTACATAAAGCACTCAACTAGTTACGCACATAATGCAAGTCTATTATAACTATATGCAAAGCTTATTCCAAAAGAATGATTGTTTTGGCTATTTTGCAATAAAGCAATATTTCCAATTGAATACAATAAATATATTAAAACAAAGAGTAAAAATAAAAATAATAAGATTCTTAAATATTTCTCAAGTTAAACTGGCACGCAACCTGATCCAATTATATTACTTCCATTAACACTGTAACATCCCAATTTTGACCATAATTCTCCATAGCAGTTGCAATAATTTATTTAGCATTAGTGAATTAAAAGACGAGCTATGTCGATCTTTGAGTATAAAATTTTACGTCAAAATTCTTACAAACCAAAATTCGGTCCCGCTATATCTGCACTATCACCCCGCTGCAGCACTGTTTAATCATTTCCATTCAAACATTGTGAAAACACTCATTTGCATTCAGAAATTCTTATACCCTGGCACTTAACTTTAACAACAGGATGCTTGCAACACAATTATTTCAAAACCTGAGGAGTATTCTGATACCTAGGCGCTGACATGTCAGTCGGCTTTTGGATTTTCTTTTTCGGATTTTTCCAGAAAATCGGAAATTCCAGCCAATCAGATCTTGTCACGTGTCAGCCTTTCTGATTTTTCTGATTTTCTGATCTCGCAATCTTCCAGGAGCCCATTCTCCTTCGTTCGAGCTCCGATTTCAGTGATTCAAATTTCTAAATTCATCTAAATTCATGATCTATCTTCCAGTACCATTATTTTCATTTTTTGAATTTTTTATGAATTTGTTTTATTTATTTGCCTCGTTTCGCGTGTAGACGACGCAGCCGAAGTTCAACCGAATCAATAGTCAGAGGTAGAACCAGCAAAAGGCAGCGAAGGCAAGTCTTCCTTGAACATATTGATCCCAAATTTTACAAAATGCCTATATTGTTTTAAATTATGCATGCTTACTTTTATATAATGTACTTCAAATATAGTTTTGGAGTATAGTTAAATACCAGAATTTGTTATACCCTCATTGGTATTGGTCATGTCAAACCTTTGTCAACCTAGATGATACTAGATATTTTATTTGGTGATAACCAGTAGATTAGCATGGGACGGTAGAATTGCTTAGTCCAGCTTAAACGTTTCGGTATTATGTCATGATGGGAATCATTTCAAACATTGTTGAAACTTATTTGTGAAATTGCGGCAATTGGTGTTGCTGCTGTTATTTAAATGAAATAAAGTGAAAAATATGGTTTAGACCAGGGCAGATGGATGTTTGGCGGGTGCAGTAAGCATGAGACCTTAGAATGTGAATGTTCCGCCCTAGTCAATTAAGGACCGAAGCGTGTGTTATCATGGATCAAGCACTACCGTACAACCACAAGTCTATATGGGTACGACCTGGCTAAATAATTTGAGCGTCTCATTATTAGCTTCGCCAGTTGGTGAGTGCCAGATGGTGGCAGGCGCAAGAGGGGGCTTCTGTACTGGGCAGCTAGAACCCTAACAGCGGTAAAACCTTAGCGGGCGATGTTAATAGTGGGGTTGTGCATTGTAAAGGCCTTGTCATGATCTCTCTGCCGACACACCAAAGAAAGTGTGTTAATTGCATGGAAACAAGAGTCGATCATGTCTTGTGGGTAAAGTGTACACACTCTGCAGAGTTAAAACTACTTAAGTAGCCGTGTCCACGGTCAAGGGCAGGCAAGGTACGCTGGCACATTGTAGATCTTATGATTTTGTTTTAAAGAAAAATGGTGGTTTTGGAAATCCGTGAGCAGATGGAACTCTCGGGTTATGGTTTGGCGGATGGAGCCAGTCAAGTAGATGGAACCTGTTTAGTTGTCATATCAAATACAATTACTATTCAATTACATTTTGATCAAACGATGCTTTATGAAATTACTATTGGTATTTACGGTTAAATTTTGCTTTATGCTAAAAGAGCCATATTATGCCTTCAATTATTTAGCCTTGCATATAGTTATCATGCATTATGTTTTCAAGACTTGCGGAGTACATTTTGTGCTCACCCTTGCAACATCCCCAACTTTCCACAGAGGAGTTCGTAGAAGCTGAAGGTGACTACGATTTCTACGCTTGTGGTTATGATGAAGGTGATCCGGAATGCTAGGACGCGAACCCCAGTCGATTGCCTGTTGGGCAAATGGATGGGCTTATCTTGCTTTTGTTATTTCGTTTCCGCTGTTTCTTATTGAACTCATGCCATGATGCTGCTTATTTGTAATAATTGGCCATAAGGCTAATCCTCTTTTGCTTAATTAATATTATGTGCTTCGTGATATGGATGTGTTGTCATCACTGTTTTCACTGTGTGTGCTATCTTTTCCTGGACTAGCACAGGTTATACACAGAGGAATCAGATTCGGAAATTCGGTCCCGACAGTAGGCATATGCCAAGTGCTTATTTCACATGTAAAAATGGTTAAGCTGAGTACATCTTCATAAAAAATGAACAAAAAAATGACAAGCTTGATTGCAAGAGTTGGAGCATAAATTATCGACGGATGAGTTTATATCTTAAGGATCGAGATGGCGAACAGAGGGGTGTGAATGGTCGCAAATAAAAGCAAAAGCAGAATTTTCAGAAATTGTCCTCAATTTGAACAGGAGGTTGGTGGGTTTATGCAGATCACAAAATTTTGAGAATTTTTCTCCCTATGAGCAGTATAGTCATGAAGAACTCCACCAAATAACTCCTCAAAAATCCTTAAAGAAAAAACAGGAAAAATCAAAGAACACAGTCAGTCAAGAACTTCGAGCAGAAAGTTTGGGGCTCGGTTTTCACCTCATGGCGCCCAAACGGTGCAACAAGTGAACTCCAAAAATTTTTCTGCAGGTGGATATCAAAGTCCCGCACCTCCTCCAACAAGAATCACTTAAAAAAGGATTTTTCTAGATTTTTATAAAAATCAAATACTAAATGCTGCGCAAAGAACAAGTTCTGAACAAATTTGGAACTTGAAAGAAAAGATGTTCTCTACTCAATCCAAGAGTGCAAAAGAGATGTAAAACCATATGAACACACTCAAAACATCCAAGATCAACAACATTTAGAAGGAGGGGAGGCAAATCCAAATTGCGTAAAAGTAAATTGCGAGAATGTAATTACGGGAAAGTAAATGATGAATTTAAATTGCGTAAAGTAAAGACATAATGTAAATGCGCCAAATAAATTCAGAGATGGATGGATAAAACTTTCATTTCTGGATGGAGAGGTTACAAAGCCTCACTTTCATGTGGGTAAAGCTCAAATGAGCATTCAAAAACCTCAAAAACCTTCAAGGGGAGGAGGCTATCCCTCCACCCCTATTTATACTACTCTTGGGCCACCTACCACCCTTGGATGAGTCCCTCAACCCTAGAGCACTCATCTAAGGGCTAGGATTAACTCACACACACATCCATGCAAGGGCTAATCCAAAACCCACACACATACTGGGTTTTTTTTGCATGGTTTTCAAAGTATACTACCTAGACCCGCTAACCTATCAACTAGACCTCAATCCGACGGTCCTCATTGATCCACGCAGCATCTAACTAGCATCATCTCCTTTCCTTGTTTTCTTGACTTACCCGGACTCCGTCTCCGATCATCTTCCGGCGATCTCCCAACCGTCTGGACCTCTGACGCTCCTCGCCTAGTCCCGGTCATCCTCCGCCTCACCATGACCTAGCACCGTCGTCCTGCAACCATCAAAGACAAGGAAAAAACCTTTCGCATAGCAATGCCCACAAAGATATTCAATGATTATCCCAAAATCATTAATCGATCATAATTGCTCTCAATGGTCCGGTGCTACTACCCCTCAAATTGCTTCAAATCCAATTCAATTCAAATCAAACCAAGCTCAAAACTCGTCAATTACTCATCACACACAAGGATAGACCTCCACATGGTCTTTCAATCTCCCCCTTGATGAGTATATTGACAAACACATGAAAAGGCATAAGTTTTGAGTTTGAATAAGAGAGAAGAAAGCAATTTGAGTGCAAAGCCAAACTTGGTCCAGAATAAGGAAATAAGATCATGACCAAGTTGGCAGAAAAGGGATTTTAGAGCTAAACTTTAGAGAGAGCAAGTTTTCAATAAAAGCTCTAAAAGATCTAATAAAACTCACAAGGAACACTCGAATATGCTTATGATCATAAAAATTTGCAATTGTCACAAAGATCATAAGAACCAAAGTAGATTAACATTTTTCCTTTGAAGATGCCTTTTCTACATTTTCTCCCCCTTTTGGCAATATAGGCATCAAAATAGAATTTTCTCCCTCTTTTTATGTATGCAAGAAATGCAGCTTAAGGGAGCTTTGAAGATTATCCAATTGATAATAACAAGATATGACACCAAGCTAGTCAATTTTTAGATTAGACTAGTCTAAGACATGTCCAAGTGCAAATACGAGCTTAGTTTTGAATATTTCATTTTTAGCAAGATTTGACAAATGCAACACTTAGCTTTAGTTTCAAAAATAGAAGAATAGCCACTCTAAGGATCAAAAGAAAAACCTAGAGTTCAACCTACTCAACACTTTGGGGAATCTAGAAGAGCATACAAGGTCCTTCGGGCTCATTTATCACTTAATGCAAATTTTGATTTATCATCATACAAGACATAGCGGGGTGCAAATGTTTGACATTATTTGCATTCTTTACCCACATATCATCATACAAGACATAGCGCACAGAGACACAGCGAAATGTATGTTCGGCCTCGATGCAGTGAGGTACAAGAGGGAGCTGATCATGCTCCGAAACTCCTTTTGATCAGCAGGCTCACCATCCTCATCGAACTCGAGTACAGCAGTGGTGGCCATAGGAGTCATCACTGGCTTCCCATCAGACATATCGAAGCGTCTCAGGAGGTCATGCGTATACTTGCCTTGATGCAAGAAAGTACCCTCCCGAGTCTGCTTGATTTGGAAGCCAAGAAAGTAGCTCAACTCGCCCATCATACTCATCTCAAACTCTGTGCTCATCACCTCAGAAAACTGAGACACAAGCGAATGAGACGAGCCACCAAAAATGATATCGTCCACATAAATCTGGACGAGAAGAAAATGCGACTCATGGTGTCTGATGAACAGAGTCTTGTCTACTACGCCCATTTTGAAGTCATGGCTGAGAAGATAAGACTTGAGCCTCTCATACCATGCTCTGGGGGCCTGCTTGAGTCCATACAGAGCTTTGGAAAGCTTGTATACGTGACTCGGAAACTTGGGGTTCTCAAATCCTGGAGGTTGTTTGACATAAACCTCTTCCTCAATATAGCCATTGAGGAATGCACTCTTGACATCCATTTGATAGAGCTTAAAGCCCCGGGATGCAGAGAATGCAAGCAGGATCCTAATAGCCTCTAGTCTAGCTACAAGGGCAAATGTCTCTTCAAAGTCAAGACCCTCAACCTGAGAAAAGCCCTGTGCAACTAGCCTAGCCTTGTTGCGAATGACAACCCCATCCTCACTCTGCTTGTTTTTGAACACCCACTTTGTCCCAATGACATTATGACCAGATGGACGTTCTACAAGCTGCCAGACTTTGTTCCTCTCGAAGTTTTCAAGTTCCTCATGCATAACATTAATCCAAGACTCGTCAGATAATGCATGAGTCACATCCTTCGGCTCAAACGAGGCAACAAAGGCAGAGTGAAGGCAGAAACTGGACAAACCTAATTTTGAGCGAGTGACTCGCTCAAAAAGATCGCCGATGATCTGATCAGGTGGATGAGAACAGTGAATATGACGGGGAGTTTCAGAAGCAGAAGTGGCCTCTACCTTATGCACAGAAGAGGTAGGAGCAGAGCCACTAGCTGAATGAGAGTGAGAAGGCAAGGGCTGGCCTTCCGAGGTGCGAAATGGAAACAGAGGCACCTCGTGTAGAGGGATGGATCGTGGAACACCATCATCTCCATCATCCTCATCCTCTACAAAGATGGTCTCGGAGGAAGAAGAAGAGCTCAAATATCGGGTCTAGCTCTCGGCTAGCCTCATCAAAGGTCACTTCACGGTCTCTATGATCCTATGCGATCGCAACCTGCACCCTATAGCTACGAGAAGAAGTCGAATAACCCGAAAGGTACCATCAAGAACGAGACTCAAACTTATCCAGTTACGGACTTCAAAATAAAACACTTGCAACCAAACACACGAAAATGGGAAACACTGGGCTTTCGCCCATACCTCAACTCGTAAGAAGTGCGGTGCAAATGTGCTCTCAAGAATACACGATTAGAAACATGGCAAGCAATAGCTATAGCCTCAGCCCAAAACTTCCTATGAGTATCAGACTGCCTAGCATCGTCCCGCCATTTCTACGTGGTCATGTTCTTCCTTTCCACTACGCCATTTTGCTGTGGGACGTAGGGAGAGGAGAACTGATGCTCTAAACCAGACTCCACACAGGAAATCTCAAAATAGGAGTTCTTGAACTCCGTGCCATTGTCATCACAGATAGCTTGTAGGGCACCGTGGAGCTCAAAAGACAACCTATGGACCAAACCCCTAAAATGGGTAAAAGTTTCATCCTTCGAGGACATGAAAACACCCAAGAATACCTCGAAAAATCATCAACAATGACAAGAACATACCACTTCCCACCCACTAATCGCACTCTAGTTGGACCAACAAAGGTCCATATGTAAAAGCTGTGCGTGCATCACCACCACAATGGGATCGGGGATGAGAAGCAAGAACCATCTTGCCATGTCGGCGGGAGAGCAAACTAAGTCTTTGACCATTTTGAGTTTGGGCAAACCACGAATGAGATCGTGGCTGCTAACTCGGGTCAAATGATCAAATCCAATGTGACCAAGTCTCCTATGCCAGAAGGAGAGATCACGGACTCAAGCAATCAAACACCAAGAGAGTCTCCGTAAGAAACAGAAAAATCAGCACGGAAGACTCTCCCAAATCTAGAAATCCCAAAACTAACCCTCCCGATGAATCAAGATTCTACAGCATTACTCTTAAAACTCACCTCGAAAGAGTCATCAATAAGCTGAGAAACAGAAAGCAAATTGTATTGCAGCTTACTTACTAAGGCAACATCTTTAAGAATGAAATTGTCATTAATGCAAATGGTACCTTTAGCGATGACTCTACCTGAAGAAGCATCCCCGAAAGTGATCAACTCATCACCGGGGGCTCGGACTAGGGAAGAGAACCATCGAGAATCTCCGGTCATATGACGAGAACAACCGGAGTCGACAATCCAAACATCTCCTTTCCCCATCCGACGTACCTGATCAAGACACAAGAGAGAAAGATGACTCAGTACTGGGATAGAGTGAAGACTTAGGAACCCAATACTGAACCATACCACTCCTCAGTACCACCACGTAAGAAGACTGGACTCGAGTGTCTCTCTAACGTTTAACCAGAACAAGATCAGTAGCAACTCTAGTAGATAATCTAGGAGCTGAAACTGGGTTGGCATGCCGTGGTGCAAAAGCCAAACCACCCCAGTGAAGCTACCTAAAACTCCTACCAGAAAACACCTTATGCCACTGATATCTACCTCGATGAGAAAAACGAGGAATATCAAGAGGACGGCGGAAAGACTGACTACGAACAGCTCCAGGACTAAAACTCAAAAAACTAGCATGAAAACCGAGTCATGGACGTTGCCCAAAAACAGGCGACTCTCTAACCTGTCTAGAAGCAGTGTGTGTCTTAGGAGCACTCAAAGTCTTGGGATGCCCCTGAATACCCCTAAGAGCAGCAACACGCTCACGCCGAGTGATCTTGGTGCGCCTGAAGCAGAAATCTACTAGGTGACCATCCTTCTTACAGAAGGTGCATGTGTACTTCGCCTTGCTAGAGGCAGAAGCAATAGGAGTAACACCCTTCCGGTCAGAAGTCCTATGGACAACCCCAGCAGACCTAAACACGGTGGTACTCACTCTGCGAGCTACCACAATCTCACCACTCTTGGAGCCGCACACAATGTGGGAGGATGCGCCCGAGCGTGCTCCAAGGGATCAAATCATAGACCTTGATTGAATCTACTAATCTTGGATTGGTCTAAATAAGATTGAGCTTCTTCTTGCCTCCAACAAACTTCTCAAGAGTACTCATAAGATACTGGCAATCTCGAAAGAAAGAAGCACAAGAAGAACAGGGGGGAAGGAGAGGAAGCAGAAGAACAAAAAAAGAGAAGACCTCTCAGCACGTGCTTTTTGTTCCCTTAGCACGGCTGCCTCAATCTTGAGGGCCTCACAAGAAACGCAAGGAGCATCTCTAATCCTAAGGGTTTGGTCTTTTAACTTCTTCCTAAGCTCGACATGGATTTGATCCACATCATCCTTAACCCCAACATACAGCATGCAACCAGTTTTTGACTTAACTAGTAAGTCCTTAGCAAGTTGATCACACTTGACATTCAAAGCATCATTGTCAAGTTTTAGTTGCCTCTGACCCTCACATGAGTCGACCGGGTCCTTAGAAGCATGCAATTCAAGTTCATCATTTCTAGCAGAAAGCTTTCTAAGGTGTTCGCTCATGGCATCAATTTCGGCAAGCAATTTAGGGCAATTAGCACAAGGAGTAGAGTGAGCATGAAGAAAACTAGCATCTAGTGGAATAGCATCAACAGAATTATCGCTAGCATTCTTCAACTTAAGACTATCTAATTCAGTCAACACACTATCATGCATAGTCCTTAAGTTCTCCAACTCCACAAGAATAGCATCACACAAAGAGCAATCATCAGTGACTCGGGAGGGAGAAGATCTAAGAGAAGCTAACTCCCGAATCAAGGTACCTACTTCCTTCTCAAGCTCCGTACACCTAGCTCTAGCTCTAGCATGAATTTTTCCTAATTTGCAGAAAGCTTCGATGAGCTGGTCATAGGAGGGTACCTCGTCCGAGTCGCTGTAGAGCTAGGAGTCTCTGATGTCATTGGTGTCGGCCATGAAACACATGCCGGAGAAGTCGTCGCCGCCCTTCTTCTCTTGCGGTTCATCCTCGCCCTCGTCACTCCATGTCTCCGTGTCGGAGAGGTTGATGTCGTCAAGCGCGGTGAGGACGCGGTGGAAGAGCTTCTTGTTCTTGGAGAAGTTGCGGTACTTCTTCTCACGCGTCGGCTCATGAACTGGAGGCTTCTTATTGCGGTTCTTGTCGATGTAGTCGTTCTTTGCCGAACCGTCGGCATCGTTCTTAGCCTTCTCCAGTTTGGGGCAATTAGCCCGAATGTGGTTGGGGCCACCACACTCGAAGCATGTGATCATGCCACCTCTCTCTCTCTCTCTCACCCTCTTGTATGCATGAGAAAACTTGCGAGCGAGAAGGGCAAGCTCATTTTCTGAAAATTTTTCCAGTTGGTCATCGCTTAGCTCATAAAGGGCGGAAAGAGAGAAACTAATAGAAGGATCAGAAGTAGAAGATCCAATGGGATCGGTGACCAAGGCCATTGACTGAGATTTCGTCCTCCGTGAGACGACATCGATCTCATGAGTCTTGAGGCGAGAATAAAGCCCATCAAGAGTCAGAGTCGACAAGTCAGTGGTGTCCTTGATGGTTGTCACCTTCATCTCCCAAACATGCAAATCGAGTGCGGTCAAGAAATGTCGAGCATTATCCGAGTCAGGGTATGTGCAACCAACTGCTCGAAGATCGCTCAAGATCTTTGTAAAACGACCGAAGCACTCATTAAGACTCTCACCAGCGTGCTGTTCAAACTTGTTGAACTCACGCTTGAATTGGTCCTATCGAACCGTCTTGATTTGGGTAGTGCCCTCATGGTAAGTATCGAGGGTCACCCAAATCTCATGAGTAGAACGAAGGTGAGAAATCCTGTCATACTCACTGCGGCTAAGACCCTGTATGAGGATGTTCCTTGCTTTAGCATTCGCCTCAACGTCAGCCATATTGCCGACCGTGACGTTTTCATCGGCAGGAACCTCATATGGGAGTTTCACCTTCTGCCATATCAGGAAGCCCTGGGCAATGATGTTTGACTCCATGCGCGACTTTCAGAATGGAAAATCGACTCCAGAAAAAATGGGAGGCTTGGTGGAATACTTGTCCATCGCCTGGCTCTTGAGACCGGTCAAGATCTATGGAAGAGCAAAACCGGCTCTGATACCAATTGAAGGATTGAGATGGCGAACAGAGGGGGGTGAATGGTCGCAAATAAATTTTTCCCCAAAATACTCCAACAAAAACCTCGACAAGATCGCTCAAAGGAAATCGTGAAAAACCCGAAAAACTAGACAACTATGTGTACCCCTAGCTTGCATGGATAAGTACCATAAAATATGTGGGGATTTTTGAGTCACAATTCTGGTTGTCTAGTGTCTAGGATAAAGAGGAATCAATCCAACTCTTGCTTTTAGAAAGGACATCAATTCAAATCACAAAAGTCACTTTTAGAAAAGCAAAAGCAGAATTTCCAGAAATTGTCCTCAATTTGAACAGGAGGTTGGTGGGTTTCTGCAGCTCAAAAATTTTTGACATTTTTCTCCCTATGCGCAGTATAGTCGTGAAGAACTCCACCAAATTTCTCCTCAAAAAGCCTTACAGAAAAAACAGGAAAAATCTAAGAACACAATCAGTCAAGAACTTCGACCAGGAAGTTTGGGGCTCAGTTTTCACCTCATGGCGCCCAAACGGTGCAACAAGTGAACTCCAAAATTTTTCTGTAGGTGGATATCAGAGTTCCGCACCTCCTCCAACAAGAATAACATTAAAAGGATTTTTCTAGATTTTTATAAAAATTAAATACTAAATGCTACGCAAAGAACAAGTTCTGAACAAATTTGGAACTTGAAAGAAAAGATGTTCTCTACTCAATTTAAGAATGCAAAAAAGATGTAAAACCATATGAACACACTCAAAACATCCAAGATCAACAGCATTTAGAAGGAGGGGAGGCAAATCCAAATTGCGTGAAAGTAAATTGCGAGAATGTAATTGCGGGAAAGTAAATGCTAAATTTAAATTGCGTAAAGTAAAGACATAACGCAAAATAAATTCAGAGATGGATGGATAAAACTTTCATTTCTGAAAGGAGAGGTTACAAAGCCTCACTTTCATGTGGACAAAGCTCAAAGGAGAATTCAAAAACCTAAAAAACCGTCAAGGGGAGGAGGCTACCCCCCACCCCTATTTATACTACTCTTGGGCCACTTACCACCCTTGGATGAGTTCCTCAACCCTAGAGCACTCATCTAAGCGCTAGTATTTACCCACACACACAGCCATGCAAGGGTTAACCCAAAATCCACACACATACCGGGTTTTCTTGCACGGTTTTCAAAGCATACTACCTAGACCCGCTAACCTATCAACTAGACCTCAATCCGACGACCCTCATTGATCCACGCGGCATCTAGCTAGCATCATCTCCTTTCCTTGTCTTCTTGACTTGCCCGGACTCCGTCTCCGATCATCTTCCGGTGATCTCCCAACCGTCTGGACCTTCGACGCTCCTCGCCTAGTCCCGGTCATCCTCCACCTCACCATGAAAGATAAGGAAAAAACGTTTCACATAGCAATGCTCACAAAGATATTAAATGATTATCCCAAAATCATTAATCGATCATAATTGCTCTCAATGGTCCGGTGGTACTACCCCTAGGCCGGTAGCACTAAGAAGAGCAATCAACACTCAAATTGCTTCAAATCCAATTCAATTTAAATCAAACCAAGCTCAAAACTCGTCAATTACTCATCACACACAAGGATAGACCTCTACATGGTCTTTCAATATATTTTCTTTTGCCAATGAAATTTGACTCCAACAGATGCTGGACTAAATTTCCCTTCTCCCTCATCCATCCTGACACCACCCATTTTTCTTTCCTGCCCCTCTCCCATGCTGCTGCTTCTTCCTAGCGTGCAAGCATCTGCCCTAGCGTGCAGGCAGCAGCATAAAGAGCACCCCTTTCCTAGCCTCCCCCTACACTGACCCCTCATTATTCCTTCTTTCCCCGTGCCACTTTCTTCCCCAAACCCCCAGACAGCACAAGAACACCAGGAACAACACAAACTTCCCCAACCTTCTCTCCTCCCAATTACCAACATAAATCAAGAATCGACTTGTGTATTGTTAGGATCACTGTACACGATCACTGTAGGGAGATGAAGCACGAGCTTTTTTCTGTGACGCCTCAATACTTGCATATGTTTTCCCCTCCCTTTTTCTTACTCAATGCAATGACTTAAATACAAGAATGATGCATCACTTAACTTACACGGCCAAGTAACAGCCTTGATCGCTTCCTATGCCATGAACTCACAACGTGAACACATGCACGTTCTATCTATCCCACTAGCTAACTAACATGCAAACACATGCGCATGTACTGCGATAATGGCCAGCACCATACATGCACACGACCTTACTAATTACATGCAAACACAAAGAAATAAACTTTTGACAAGATTAACCCCAGCATGCGAGTTACACCATCGCAATCCCCACCACTCAAGCATACCATTCCCTCCAAAAAATTTCTCATGCACAGTTGTTTGGGTTATTTGGAGGGAAGAGGAAGGAGTAGTAGTAGTCAGCACAGCAGGCTAGCATGGTAGTGCTGCCACGGCACAACACAGTGCTGCCATGGCAGCCCACAACAATCGTAGCACTATCACGGCAGCAGCCTGGGTGGCCATGGCACATGGCAGCGGAGGTGCGGCACTGCCACAGCAGACAACGGCGGTAGGCAGCGACAGGCGTGACAGCACCTAGGCGATGCCAGCGGGACTGTGGAGCTTGGCGACACAGCGGTAGAAGGCATGGGCCTAGCTCGGTGGATCAGTGTGTGGATCGGCGCCCACGACAACGGCAGCATGGATCAAGGTGACGTGGGCGGCGAAGCCGAGGTGTGCCTTGCAGCAGCACGTGGCACAACGCATAGGCAGCGGTGCGGGCTAGTGAGGCTTGTGGCCAGTAGGGCGGCCTGGTGACGCACGGTGCTAAGAGGTGGAGCTAGGAACGGCGGCGCAGCTGGCGCTTAGTAGTAGTGCACGCGGCTGGGGAGGCACGCGGCCCGGCATGGCCTAGCCAATGGCTCGGCGCAGCCGTGGTACCCAAGGCCAAAGATCGGTTGCAGGAGGTAGCCCGACTGGGCATGGCGCAAGGGGAAGCAGTGAGGCACCTTAGCGCTATTGTGGCATGAGCCTAAGGAACGGGACGATGACGGCATGGGAGCATGGCGAGGCGTGGCGTGGCGGCTTGGTGGCATGAGAGCTCGGAGCAGCGGGGGCATGGTGGCACCATGGAAAAGGAAGGAGAAGGGAGGCGGCTGTGGCATAGCTCGGCCAGGGCTAGGATCATGGCGTGGTACGGGTGCTCGGCCCGGTGCGTGGCAGCTCGATGCTAGGGGCAGCTAGAGCCGATCAAAGTTGTGAGACGCGGTATGGACACGGTTGAGGCATGATGCGCCCGTGGCATGACCTGCGCGGCGCGGGCGTGGTGTCCTGGCTTGGTGCACGACCCAGCCATGGCCTATGGCGCAGCGACAGCCGGGGCGACACGACAGCTGTTGTAGCAGCTTAGCTCACATCATAGCGGCTCCTGGTGAAGCCCGAGAGAGAAGGAGGCTGGAAGATAGCTCTGTGGGAGAAGAAAGCTAGTAAGGGTGTTTGGCCAGTATAGGAAAGAATAAGGAGGGGGATGGCTGTTGTTGTGAGGAAAAAGAAGAAAGGAAAGAGGGAGCCAGGTATCGAGTTTGGCCAGAAGAAAGGAAGAAAATAAAAGAAAATAAAAGAGGAAAAAAAAGAGGCGGAGTTGGATTTTTGGTGATGGGCTGATTTCCTGTCGCATGCAGTCGAACATGGTCTCTGGTGAATTTATTTGTTCTCAGCGCATATGGTAAAATCTCAATAGTCAATTCTATTTTTATACGAGTAGCTTTTAATTTTGCATGTTCACTACTACAGAAAAGGTTATCACAGACGGTTCAAAAATGTTATCACAGACGATTTTCTGAACCGTCTGTAACTATGTGTCAGTGATAATACAGCTAATCACAGACAGTTTTTGAACCATCTATGAAACACTTATCACAGATTGTTTGTATCTAGAACCGTCTGTGATATATATCTATCACAGACGGTTTTTTTATAGAACCATCTGGGATAACATTTTTTCCTACCACTCTTGGCAGAACTTCTATGAGTAGTACCTATTGTTCGAAATTTCCTTCTCCTTAGATATTTCTGCAATGACATTTACAAGACACAACTCGTATAGATTTTATAATTGAATATCTAAACATCCGAGATGCTTCGAGGCACATCTTGTCTGGCCAGGATCATCTTAAAGCATGAACATTTGTAGCACTTTTTTCTACTTTCTTATTCTAATGTTGATAGATTCCAAGACAAAATCCAATTCCATCCATAGTTCGTCTTGAAAGTTGTCATACTCTGATTTTTCTTCCATTATGCTTCATCCTCATCCCGAATGAGAATACCATAGACAACCTATTTTCATTCACTTTGGTCTTGTTCAGGAACAGGATCATTTTGATGGTTCTCTATTTGATGAACTCCTTCCCTTGGGCTCTGAATTTCTCCCTCAAAGAGATTTCATCAAATAGAGAACCATCAAAATGATCTTGTTCCTGAAAGACCAGAGTGAATGAATAGGCTGTATATTTTATTCTCATTCGGGGATGAGGATGAAGTGAAAGTGATAAATCAGAGCATGATAACTTTCAGGATGAACTATGGAAAGAAATAGATTTTGCCTTAGAATCCATCAACATTAGAATAAGAAAGTAGATAAAAGTGCTACAAATGTTCATACTTTTAGATGATCCTGACCAGACAAGATGTGCCTCGATGCATCTCGGATATTTATATATTGAATTACAAAATCTATAACAGGTTGTGCCTTATAAATGTTGTTGCGCAAATATCTAAAGAGAAGAAAATTTCGAACAATAGGTACTATTCATGGATGTTCTACCAAGAGGGGGAGAAATTTTTTGTTTCAACAAGTGAGACACTATTCAGTCGTTGGATTCGAGATGAGCAAATATTAAGGATAATTTTAGGTCATAATACATTGACAAGATGTGATACCACAAATGTCAACAAGCATACATTGAGAAATAACATTATTTTATAGATCAAGACAAGGAGACCTTAGGACATTTCCATGTCTGCCATCATATATGCTATAGCTTCCGCAACATAGGTTTTTTTGGTTCTCTCTAAAGTTCCATAGCTCTGGCACAGTTCCAACTTATTTGACACCAATAACTGCTAGTTTTTCAGTCATATCTCTTAATCCCTACAAAAGCGATCATTTTGTTGTCAAAATAGGTTGTCTTGGTATATTATTAGTAACCACGTCGAATTAAATACTAGAGATCTTTATATTACCTCTATAAGCTCAGCATTGGCTTCTTTGATCTCTGCACTCGCCCTGCGCTCCTTAATAATGAGTACCTTGATAGAAGATTCAGTATCTTGCGATTTGTCATCTATGTCTTTTAGTTTTTGTTTCATGTCATAAATCTTTTCTGTTAACTCAGACTTTCCTTCAATTGTTCTATCTCCACCTGAAGTTTTTGTTTAGTATCCAACAGCTTTTCCATGTCGTCTACCTTATTTGTAGGATCCCTTATACATATGTGTGCAATTTGCAATCACTGGGACATAATAAATATATGATGAATCACGACCGAAGTTGAACATGTAGATGTATTTGGAATATAATGTGAACAATTCAAAGCTTGCAAAAATGACATAATCGAAAGGATAAAGTAATTCATAATTATTATGTCGACTTCACATTAAATCTTGCATACTTAACAGATTAATGAATAATTGTAGCAACAAATACAAAAAGGAAAACACCATGCCCTATTTCTATTTGTTGTACTCAGCTATTTACACACACAGATATACACACACATTCATATTTGGATATTGAAATATCGACTTGGCAATGAATCATGTCTTCTTAAAAAATTAATGAATAATTGAATGATAGAGTGAATAAATATGCTCTTAGGTGTTGGCCTACTTGAGATGAGATTCTCAGCCTCCTCGCCACAAGGTGTAGGACTGCTAGAGAATTAATCTCTTACCTCCTCTACACAGGGTCAAATAATCATTAGTTGAATTAGACAATTATCTAAGCAAATAAGGTCTTGAACTCTTTACCTTCTAAATTATGCACCAGAAAGCAGTAAAGATTAGATATTCACTGTGTAACAAAAACTAGTAGTGCAAAGTATTGTTCAGCCAAAATAGAGTATGAAAATATCAATATGACAGACCAATGCCGAACAGAAACATAGGCTACTGATTAGAATCATATGATAATCATATGAGCATCAACCTCATAGCCAATGAAACAACAATGCAATACTTCCTAGCATTAACAGAAGGTCATCACCTAGTTCAAGGCCAAGATTACTACTATAATTATTTAATTCAACTTCCACTGACCCAAATTACATCATTGAGCATACAACCAGCACAGATCAATCAAGCACATAAATCAAGCACGTAAATGTAAGGCACATATTGGGTAAATGATATGCTAACATGGAGGACGGGGCATGGGGAGGACGACAGCGCATGGGGATGATGGGGTACAGGGAGGCAGGCGCATGGGGATGATGGGGCGCACGAGAACGACGGTGCACGGGGAGGCAAGCGCCAAAGAGGACGACGGCCCACGGGGAAGCTGGCACACGAGGAGGACAAGGGCGCACGGGAATGAGGGCATACGGGGACGAGGGCGCACAGGGAGGATGAGGGCGCATGGGGAGGACGGGGAGGAGTACGACTCACGGGTTTGAGTATGTCAAACCCTAGGAAGGTTTATATAGGGCATTATCAGAGACGGTTCTATAATAGAACCGTCTCTGATAATTTAATATCACAGACAATTCTATTATAGAACCGTCTCTGATGAGTGTTATCAGAGATGGTATTATAGAACCGTCTCTGATGACACTCATCACAGACGGTTATATAATAGAATTTTCTGTGATGGTGCCTGATGTTTGATTTTCATGACTCATCAGATGTTAGCAAGTAGATTACAAGTAGATATATTAGCCATGCTATGACTGTTTCAACATTTACAAGCAGATTACATCATAACACAAACCAGCTCAGATATATTAACCATGCTCCTACTATTTCAACATTTACAAGCAGATCACATCGCAGCACAAATCAACTCAGATATATTAACTATGCTCTGACTATTTCAACATTTACAAGCAGATCACATCACAGCATAAATCAACTCAAATATATTAACCATGCTTTGACTATTTCCACATTTACAAGCATACCATGTTCAATAACTAATCTGCTCTCTCTTTTACAAGAATGAGGGGACGACATCTTCTTTTAAACTTATGGTATAGACTGTCTGCTTTAACATTATATCAAGCATACCGTGTTCAATAACTAATCTGCTCTCTCTTTATTCTCATGTATTATGTTCAATAACTAATATATTGAGATAATGAAAACAAAATACAATTACCAGTTCACATAATCTATAAATATATATGTGCATTTGTCTTTCTTTGGTTACTGCAACTATGGATGGATTTGATTGTAATCTTTTGCAGGTATGTAGCACATTTGTCACAAATTTGGATATGTGCATCATCGAAAAATAAAAAAAAGCACCTTAGGAACCATAGGGAGGATTCTGAGTTGAGAATTGGGCTCCGTACACCAGACTCCTCTGCGTACCGCACCAGTGTCACAGCCACACCATCGCGTTCCACCACCACCGTCTCCACCTACATGAAGCAATCTAATCTAATCATATGAATTAGATCAAAAGGATGCAAGTGCGACGGTAAAAATGAGAGCTTTCTTGGGATTCTCTTACGGACTCATGGTAGTGGCCGTCACCCAGGAGGCTGGCAGCGACTCACCGTGGGAGGCTCATAGGGGTAGTACTGCTGCGGGGGGTGGTGCGTAGTGAGGGAGATTGGCGAGCGGGGGTAGGTGGGGTATGCGGCAGCGGGGGCAAAATCGGTTGGGTAAGGTGAGTACTAGGGAGAAGCCGAGGCGGCGAGGGCACTGGCCATGGAGAGGTGCTACTTATAACGAGTATGAGGGAGGAAACGAAGGGGCGAGTACGGGGGAGAAGACAAAGGGGGGTAATTATGGTGGAGAATGGGAGAGAAGACGAAGGGAGTAATTATGGTAGAGATATCACAGATGGTTTTTATCTAGAAACCATTTGTGATATCAAAGTATCACAGACGGTTGGTGGGTAAAACCTTCTGTGAATTATCTCAGATGGTTTATCTAGAAACCGTTTATGATATCTAGAGATATCACAGATGGTTGGTGGATACAACCGTCTGTGATAATTCAGAGATGGTTTTACCCACCAACCGTTTGTGATATAACATCTTCACAGACGATTCTTACCGAAACCAATAACTTTGACGGTCACGTTTCTAAAACCGTTTGTGATTAGATTTACTGTGATGAGGCGTCTAATATAACCCTTTCTGTATTAGTGGTTGCATTTAATTTATGACCATGGCATATTCATGCATGCATGTAGTAAAAATTAGTCCGATGGCCTATGTAGCTACCCATTAAGTCCCAAATTATTCGTCAGCATATATATGTATTGCTTTTTGTTCTGTATGAATAATTTTATCGTCGAAGTAAAATATTAATTGTCTGTCAGAGGTTGTCGAATTATTTAATTTAGTAGATTACCATGTCACACTCGAATATTATTATGGTTGCACAAAAAATTGTTAATTGATTTGATCGTCGCAGCAGGATATTAATTATCGATCGATGAATGTTGTAGCTATTTAATAAATCGCTTACACATAGGGTAATATTTTTAGAATCACATAGAAAAATTGGTTAGTGAGTCTTATGTGTTGAATTTGTGGAAATTTCCTCTCGAATTATTTTTGTAGTTGCAAGTTTTTCGATGAATATATTTACTTGGTGCATAAAATGACGATTGACCTAGGTGTTTATATTGCATCGGTAGAACTTTTCCTTCTCAACTCAGGTGGTACTTAACTTTTATTAAATTGATCCTAGTAGTGTGTATGTGGTTAAATTAGTGCTTAGCATATAAGGTTGATTTGGTGGAAATTTGTGCCCACACATTTAATCGTTAGTTGTGTGCTATTTGCGTGGCATGTGCAAATGGATTTGATAGATTAAATGATAATTTGATGGGTATTATATGATGAATATGTGAGTACTTAGTAATTGATTACTTAACTATGCATCATTGAATCGGAGAATCATATAAATTGGAGGATGAATTGTAGGTGCTAGAATATTAGATTTGCACCATTATAGGAGGCCTATACCCGTATTTTGGATTGATAAATGTATGATTATAGGTCAATTATGATGATATAGATATGACTAAATAGATGTGTTACATACATGATGATCCAATATAATGAGTACATATATGGGTGATCCATGAGCTATTAGCTAGTGGGTATGTAATCAACTTGGAAGCCTCATTTAAGTGTTGCATGGTTGTATATGTCTATATTGGTGGAATTTTGATATGTATGATTAAAGATTTCTTAAATGGGATTGTTACAACCAGATTGTTAGCACTACCATAACAAGTCTAATGGATTATGTTTGTTGGTGTTGATTGCAGTCTTATGCTATTAATTTAGTGAGCTTCGTACAATTATTTGTTGGGTTGTGGAAGTGGATTGTCGTGAGTCCGGTCAATGAGGAAACAAATTAATTAGGTGGACCTACACCCATACTTCATAAGATTATGTATGGAGAGCAACCTTGGTATAAATTGTGTAGTAAGACCCTCAAGTCAAATTGATGGATCCTTCATAGATTAAAATATCTTGTGGATGATATGGCTTGCACAAAAAGCGCATGATCTTTATAGTGGTTGTCCTAGAAGTTGTAAGCTAGCTGTCACATCCTTCTCATATGCATAGTTCTGATATGCATCACTCTCATATGCATGACCCTTCTTGTATAAATGCTTGCACATATATTGTTTGTACTCGAAGAATACTAATTTCGGATTTGTTTGATTGTATGTTATATTGATGTTGGAGCGTACGCGTGAATCGTGGGATTATGTGAGAGGTTCGGGACTAGATAACAAAATTGGTGCTAGATCAAACAAGGCAAAACCGATTGTTCAACAACCAAGGTAAGCACCCCCTTTGATCATGTTGATCCTAGAATTTCAATTAATTTATATTGTTTTTGTCAAATCTATTTATGCATACGTGTAATTTCATTAAATTGCTATATTATGGGTACCAGTAGATATAACCTAGTATTTCATGGAACTTCCTTAATAAATGTTGTTATGTCAACCTTGATAAATCTAAGTTAGGATTAGACATTATAGAGATGTCAAATGGGTATATTCGGTTATATGTACAATTGCTTAGCCATGCTTTAGAATTGGGATGACGAATGGATGGGTATACTGTTCGTTTAAATTTGAAATATTGGGACATGTTGAGAATGGTAGTTGCTGGTATTTTGGTATAAAAACTCAAAATAAAACTATGATTTGATGTGGGCGAGTTATGGCAATAGCCAAATATGCATAGGACTTGTATGTAGTCTAGGGGGAGTGTTCTTGCCCGTGTCGGATTAAGGACTGAACTTAGTGTTGTATAATCCAAGAAAATCAGTGCAACAACAAGTGCTAGTATGGGATGGCCTTAACCTATTAATTTACTTAGGTCTAACTTTACATGTTGGAAGGCTAGAGTAGTACGGGCAATCTGGGTAGGTTTGCATGAAGGGGTGCCTACACCGTGTTGGAAATATGCCCTAGAGGCAATCATAGAGATGATTATATTTCCATAAACTATGAGATTGTTCTTCAAATAACATCATGGATATTTATTAACAAGTACGTGACTTGTTTGTGAAACTTTGTATTCATCTTTATGATGTTCATTCTAAAAAGAGGCCCTTAGTCGATAATCATATGAGGATACATATGAGTAGACTATCATATGTATTGGTCGATGATCATGTTTCACGGGTCATAGATATGGAGATATCAAATCAATAATATGGACACATGTTAGAGAATATGGTGTTAGAAATCGACCCACTACGAGACACTGTGAGAACGTTGTATTATTTCATGTCATCAGTTGGTCTCATATATGTAGCATCCCAAAATTCATCTAAATAATATTTTATTGTCATTTATGCATTTTATGATTTTTCTGGAATTTATTTGGAATTTTCTGGATTTATTGGAATTAATTGCAAATTAAGTGTTTTGGCCTTTTGTTGAAAACTATTTAAATTTGTGCAAAGTTAAAATAAAGTTTTGCCAAAAATATTTTATCTGAGTTCAAAATGTCTCAAAGTATTTTTGAGAATTTTCTTGGAATTTTCCTGGTTATTTTATTGCCTGAAACAAATCAAATGATTTTCAGTAATTATTTCAAATGAGAAATCCTTTTAAAAACCAAATAAACAATATCGGGCCAGCCCGCGAACTGTGCGGCCCAGATAGCCCGCGCAGCCCGTTTTGCCGCCGAAACCCTAACCCTAATCCGCCAACCGTTGGATCGAGATCCAACGGCCGTGCTTTCGCCGCGTCGCCGAGCGCTCAGGGCCGTTGGTTGAGCGCCGCGTGGATGCTCCGGATGAGGCCGCGTCGCTCTCCGTATTGCCGCCGGAGTTCGCCGCCGCCACGAAACTGCCTCCGAAATCCGCGCTGTGCATGCCTCCCTGTGCGGCTATTTAAGGCTCCGCCGCTGGCGCTAATTTCCTCACCCCGCGTCGTGCCCCTTGGTCAATTCTCGCACGCCGAGACGCCCTCGCCTGCCCGTGCGAGCTCGTCGGAGTTGCCGAAGCCCCCACCGTGGTTTCCGTCCGTTTTCCGCCGTCGTCGCGCCGTTCCGAGACGTACCGGTCCCAGATCCGTGACCCTTGGACCGTGAGGCACCTTCCTCGTCGTTCCCTGCCGCCGGATCGTCGCAGAAATGCCATCGCCGACGTCGTCTTCTCCGCTGCCGGTGAAGCTGCGCCGCCGCATCGCCATCGCCGGGTTCGAGCTCTTCCAGCCGTTCGATCTTCGTTGACGCTCCGGATCGTGCCGCGTGGGTAAGCGTCTTGGGTACCAGTAGCTGTCGGATCCAAATCGGGCGATCGAGCCGTACTCGCGTGTCCCTTTGCCCAGCGCCGTCCGATCGGGCCTGTGTGCGTCAGATTGCATCGGCGTCGCGACCAATCGCGTGCCGCCGCGTGTCGGGCGCAGAACCGAAGCGCCGTGGACCGTGTCTACGGTGGACCAGAGGCGGTCCCATGGATCGAGTCCATGGACCGGAGCCACGTGTCACGCGTCGGTTAGTCTAGGCCAGGGCTGACGTCAGCATGACGCAGTTAATCGGTTTTTCAGTTTAAAAATAATTCGCTTAATTCTGATTTTCTAATTTCTGTAATTTCAATATTTATTCAAACTTCAAAAGGCTATATCTTTTGCATTTTAACTCGGATTTGAGTGATTCAAATTTTTAAAAATTTGTAAAATTGAGATATATTTAATGGTGAATTTTATTTGGTTTTTGGAGTTCAATTGCTCTCTGTTTTAGTAATTATTTGGTTTTCTCCTTCGGTACGCGTAGACGTTGAATTGTGCGACACTTCGGAGGAAGATCCAGCAACTCAAGAGCAAGCTCCAAATCAAGATCAGGACCTATTCCAAGGCAAGTTGTGCTTTGATCATGTTGAACTCATGTTTGTAAAATTGCTATATTTGTTTTACCCTATTGCATATTATTTCAAGTATATAGTTGTTTCAAATTAAATTGGGCTTAGCTATTATACCAAATTGATCTATACCCTACCTTGTCATCGTATGCCATGATCTATTGTCACCCTAGTTTGGTTCAATATAGTTGGATAGTAATGATAATCAACATGGGATGGTTAGACCGTATTAATTGCTTAGCCATGCCACGTCATCACATGTGTTGGAATCATTGATAATTAATCTTTATTAATGGAATATGGAACAATGTTATGAACTTGTGTGTCATGTGGGATCACACGATGAGATTGAGTTGTTGTGGCGAGTCATGTCACGCAACGATGTTGAATTGTTGATGGCACGTGGTGCTTGGTAATCAACTTGGGTGATAATCACTTAGATTGGGGCAAGTGACAAGGGGCGAGTATGCCAAGGTGGGCCCGATGGGCAGAGGGTATGTGGATGTCTTGCCCTGATCACTCTAAGGACTTAACTTTGCAAGCCTTTGACCTGAGTCAATCATGCAACCACATGTCTGGTATGGGCCAGCCTAGCTGATTAATTTGCAATGTCTTAGCTTTGGTACTATCGTGGTCGGTGTGAGTTACCGAGTTATGGAGTAATTCACATGGCGCAAGAGGGGGCCCTGGATGTGGTAACCAGTCCCACCAGTGTTGAAATCTTAGCGAGTAGTACCGGGTTAAGCCAACGCATTGTAAAGGCTTTGTTATAATCACTCGCCTTGGTGGTGTTTGGTTGTATCGCGTGGGTAAAGTACATAACCTCTGCAGAGTGTGAAACTATTCGGATAGCCGTGCTCGCGGTATCGAGCAATGCTCGAGAATTACAGTTAAGGGTTAGCTTAATTAAATGGACAACTTGGTTGGGATGGCAGAATGCCATGTGGAAAATGGAAGTTAATTTAGGATTGGAAACTGGTTTACTTCAGAAATGCTGAATCTATTTATTATTGTTATTTGTTTTACAGTATTTACAATCTATTTACTGTTTTTGTTCATAAATGTTGCTTATTGCAAAATAGCCATGATAGCCTATCCGTTGAAATAAGCCTTGCATATAGTTACATAGAACTGCATTCTGTGCATAACTTGTTGAGTGCTTTAAGTACTCACCCTTGCCAACAACAATAATCAACAGTCGAAGAATCTACACCTGTGTTGGAGGAGGAGTTCCAAGAGGACGCGAGTCATTAGGGTCCGAGCCTTGTTGGTTGCCTGTGGTGAACCGATGAGCTATCTACGTTTTCTACTTTTCGCTGCTTAAATTTTAGCTTATATTTCCAGTCTTGCCCTACGTGGCTTAATAATGTAAGTTGGTCATAAGATCATACATTTAGCTATATCAATAAATGAACTACTATTTCTATTATCGTTGAGTATGATGTGATATGTACCAATGTTGAGCTGTGTGCACTAGCGTTGATCCTGGGACTAGTGCGGTAAACACAGTGGGTTCGAATCAGTGGATTCGGGTCCTTACAATATACGATGTGTATGCTATATCCTTCGACTTGAGATTGTCGCATGTTCTCAAGATGCGTAATGGCTTACTTAAGGGTCATCAAACGCTACTCTGTAACTGGGTAGTTATAAATATGGCTTTCGGGTTTGTCATGAAACATGCTGCGAGGCGTGGTCGATCAAGATAGGATTTGCCCCTCCATACAACGGGAGAGATATCTCTAGGCCTCTCGAGTGGTTGAATTCTGAAAACGCATGGTCATGCTCATCGAGTTAAAGAGTTACTCGAATCATCGAGTTAAAGAGTTAACTCAACGTATTCAAGGAATCCGAGTCACGGCATCGAGAAAGAGTGGTCGAGCCATCCAAATAAGGATGACAACAACTCGCCTTGGATTTGATCGATATCGTGAGGCAAAAGGAAATGCATATAGGACATTGTTGAGGTTCGTCCGATCTTTACATGTACTCGGGAGTTGATAAGTCCTGCTACGGGCTGCTATTGACTATTGGTCGAATGCTCGATGATCGAGTAGGAGTACTTGATGGTCGAGTAGGAGTACTCAATGATCGATTGGGGTACTCCACCCATGTCCGAGTGCACGTGAACCTATAGGGTCGTACGCTTAAGGGGTTGTAACCAATTCGGATAGGTATCCGAGTTGTAATGGGCTTAGAGTTCCTAATGGGCTTCAAGAGTTGAAATCCGTTATGGGATATCTGTATAAAGGGAGGAGGTGGTGGCTTTGCAAAGAGAGACACACACGAAGAGACATATCAGGAATTCGAAATTCCCGAAACCCTAGCCGCCACCCCTCCTCCGTTCAGAACCGCGCAGCCGGCGCTAGCACTCCAGCGCGTGGTGTTCCTGCCCAGTACGTGTTGATACCTTGGAGGCGTTGCTGCAAAGCTTCAACGCTATGATGATCAGCAACCTGCGACAGTCACAAGGAGCTGTTGGGGAGGTGCGAGGCTAGTACGACTACATCTGCACAACCGTACTACATCGACTCTACTTCTGCTACGGGTCTGCGTATCTAGTGGTAATTCTGTGATCTATAACTTGCAGTGGTTCCTTGGTTACACGGTAGAAAATTTTGTTTTTCGCTAGAGTAGCCTACCCGTTCCCCAGCACACTGAGGTGTTGGGAATAACACTTGCCGATACAATGGTGTACGCCATGCTATGGGGGGAAGGATGCGATGGAGTGTAAATCATCGTTAGTACTGAGTGTACGGGTCTAGATTTCCGTCACCATAGCAAGGGTTTGTCGTCACTGGGCTGGTGCAAAGTTAGGTCTAGGTAATGTAATGGTTATGTGATAACCTCTTGGCCACACACCAAAGGAAGCATGTAGAAAGAGGCAAAATAAGTTGGTCATATCTTGTGGGTAAAGATGTACGCTTCTGTAGAGTGTAAAACTTTTCGAAAAGCCATTCCCGCGGTCATGGGACACTTGGTGCACCGACACTAGTTAGATGTTTTTGTATTTTCATAAAAAGGGATGAATTGGAAATATTGTGAAATGATTGTTTTAGATATTATGCCAAGAGATGGCAAGGGATGGTTCGATACTCACAATCATGAAGAACTGTGAGTTGTTACATTTATGTTGCTCTTACTTGCTATTTACATATATGTTAAACCTGCTCTTACAAATTCCGTTTACAATCTACTACTTGATAATCATGTTTCAACTTAGCTTTACACAAATAACCTTAGTAGCCTCATTTGACATAGTCTGTATTTATTATATCTTTGTGATATACTACAAGTCTTGCTGAGTACAAAAGTACTCAACCTTGCTTGCTGACATTTATCCAGAGGATGAAGAAGAATACCATCGCTTGGTTACCTTTACCTTTGGCAACGATGACGTATAGGGTCAAAACCGCACTCAAGCCTTTTCTGTGGGTTTGTTTCCAATTGTTGGTACAATACTCTTTTAATTTCAGCCATTAGACTATATATTATTTTGTCTAACCGTCTTCCGCTATCATAAGCAAGTGATATATAACTTCTATACAAAATCGAATTCCTAGGCTTAGGTAACTTACTGAGTTAGGTCTGTTATATAACAGACATGTGGTTGTATGTTTAGCCTAGTTCGATGGCTTACAAGTTTAAGTCCTTAAATGACCAAGGCAAGACTTTCAATTATTCTCAGTAGCCATTATCAACCTAATCACACATAATCACCACCCCAATGTCACACAGACCCACCATAATCGCTTGCCACTTGCTTCAATCTAAATTATTTACCACCCTAGTTGATTATCGTGCAACACATACCATCAACAGCTCATCATCATTGTGTGGCAACATAGGACATACCCTTTTTATAAACATGTTACATAGACCATTAGTCAAGTTTGAATTTGTTCTTTTAAAAACATACCAATTATTCATGGCATGGCTAAGCAAACTAATCACGATCTAACCATCCCACGTTAGTATATATTAGCAAGCAACTAATAAATATCTATCCTAGGGTAACAAATAATCATGGCATAGCAAATGATAAAGTAGGTATAATTCAAATGGGTTGAATAACTAAGTCCCAAACTATTTGATCAACTTATAATTTAAAATATCATTCATTAGGTTAACACAAAATAGCATTTGTCAAGCTGAGTTCAACATAATCAAAGCCTAACTTGCCTTGGAATAAATCTTGATCTTGATCTTGATGTTGACCTTGAACTTGAATCAACTCTTTACCCTCGAACGCTCCCAACACTTCAACGTCTATGCAAAATGAACGATGAGAAATAAAATAAATACAAAAACAGAGATAAAACCAACTCCAAAAATCAAATAAAATATACTAGAGTGTAGGGCTTGATTTTAGATGAATTTAGAAACTTGAACGGACTCAATCGGAGTTCTTATGAAAGAGAACAGACTGTCGAAAGATTCATTGAACAAATAAATCTGAAGGACCATGTGGAGGTCCATCCATGTTTGTGATGAGTATTTGACTTTATTTGAGAAGGTGAGCTCAAGTTTGAGTTTGATTTGGATTGATTTACAAAATGAAGCAATTTGAGTTGTCTCTGCCAGGAGTGGCAGTACCGGCCGTATGGGCGCGGTAGTGATGAGTTGGATGGTTTATTGCATATCATTGTGGTCATTGCTATATGATGTGTTTCCTTGTCTTTGATGGTTGCAGGACGACGGTGCTAGGTCATGCTGAGGCGAAGGATGACCGAGACTAGGCGAGGAGCGTCGGAGGTCCAGACGGTAGGAGATCGCCGGAAGATGATCGAAGACGGAGTCCGGGCAAGTCAAGAAGACAAGGAAAGGAGATGATGCTAGCTAGATGCCGCGTGGGATCAATGAGGGCCGTCGGATTGAGGTCTAGTTGATAGGTTAGCGGGTCTAGGTAGTATGCTTTGAAAACCGTGCAAGAAAACTCGGTATGTGTGTGGGTTTTGGGTTAGCCCTTGCATGGCTGTGTGTGTGGGTTAATCCTAACCCTTAGATGAGTGTTCTAGGGTTGAGGGACTCATCAAAGGGTGGTAGGTGGCCCAAAAGTAGTATAAATAGGGGTGGAGGGGTAGCCTCCTTCCCTTGAAGGTGTTGAGGTTTTTGATGCTCATTTGAGCTTTGCCCACATGAATGTGAGGCTTTGTAACCTCCACTTCCAGAAATGAAAGTTTTATCTATCCACCTCTGAATTTATTTTGAGCATTTACATTATGTCTTTACTTTACGCAATTTAAATTCAACATTATTTTCCCGCAATTACATTCTCGCAATTTACTTTCACGTAATTTGGATTTGCCTATCCTCCTTCTAAATGCTTCTGATCTTGGATGTTTTGAGTGTGTTCATATGGTTTTACATCTCTTTTGCACTCTTGGATTGAGTAGAGAACATCTTTTCTTTCAAGTTCCAACTTTGTTCAGAACTTGTTCTTCGCGCAGCAGTCAGTGTTTGATTTTTGGAAAAATATAGAAAAATCATTTTTGAATTATTCTTGTTGGAGGAGGTGCGGGACTCTGATATCCACCTGCATAAAAATTTGGAAGTTCACTTGTTGCACCGTTTGGGCGCCATGAGGTGAAAACCGAGCCCCAAACTTTCTGCTCGAAGTTCTTGACCAGACTGTGTTCTTTGATTTTTTCTGTTTTTTCTGTAAGGATTTTTGAGGAGAAATTTGGTGGAGTTATTCACGACTCTGATACTCATAGGTAGAAAAAGTCTCAAAATTTTGTGAGCTGCAGAAACCCACCAACCTCCTGTGCAAATTGAGGACAAGTTTCGGAAATTCTGCTTTTGCTTTTCTGAAAGTGACTTTTGTGATTTGAATTGATGTCCTTTCTAAAAGCAAGAGTTTAAATTAATTCCTCTTTATCTTGGACACTAGACAACCAGGATTGTGACTAAAAAATCCCCACATATTTTATGGTACTTTTCCATGCAAGCTTGGGGTACAGATACTTGTCTAGTTTTTCGGGTTTTTCACAATTTCCTTTGAGCGATCTTGTCGAGGTTTTTGTTTGAGTATTTTGGGGGAATCTTTATTTGCGACCATTCACACCCCCTATGTTCGCCATCTCGGTCCTTCAATTGGTATCAGAGCCGGTTTTGCACTTCCATAGATCTTGACCGGTCTCAAGAGCCATGGCGACGGACAAACATTCCACCAAGCCTCCCATCTTTAATGGAGTTGATTTTCCTTTTTGGAAATCCTAGATGGAGTCATACATCACTGCCCAGGGCTACCTGATATGGCAGAAGGTGAAACTCCCGTATGAGGTTCCTGCTGATGAAAATGTCACGGCCATCAATATGGTTGACGTTGAGGCGAATGCTAAGGCAAGGAACATTCTCATACAGGGAAGAAGCCGCGGTGAGTATGATAAGATTTCTCACCTTCGCTCCGCTCACGAGATTTGGGTAACCCTCGATGCTTACCATGAGGGCTCTACTCAAATCAAGACTGTGAGGCAGGACCAGTTCAAGCGCGAGTACAACAAGTTTGATCAACGCTACCGGTGAGAGTCTCGACGAGTGTTTTGGTCGGTTTACAAAGATTTTGAGCGACCTCCGAGCGCTTGGTTGCATATACCTCGACTCGGACAATGCTCGCATTTCTTGACCGCACTCAACCTTCGGTTTGGGAGATGAAGGTGACCACCATCAAGGACACCACCGACTTATCGACTCGACTCTTGACGGGCTTTATTCCCGCCTCAAGACTCATGAGATCGATGTCGTCTCTCGGAAGATAAAATCTCGATCGATGGCTTTGGTCACCGATCCCATTGGATCTTCTTCTTTGATCCTTCTATTGGTTTCTCTCTTTCGCCCTTTGCGAGCTAAGCGATGACCAACTGGAAAATTTCGAAAAATGAGCTTGCTCTTCTCGCTCGTAAGTTTTCTCATGCATACAAGAGGGTGAGAGAGAGGAAGAGAGGTGGCATGATCACCGCTTGAGTGTGGTGGCCCCAACCACATTCGGCGAACTGTCCCAAGGCGGAGAAGGGCAAGAACGGCGTTGGCGGTTCGGGCAAGAACGACTACACCGACAAGAACCGCAACAAGAAGCCTCCAGTTCGTGAACCGGCGCACGAGAAGAAGTACCGCAACTTCTCCAAGAATAAGAAGCTCTTCCACCGCGCCCTCGCCGCGCTTGACGACATCAACCTCTCCGACACGGAGACATGGAGCGACGAGGGCGAGGATGATCCGCAAGAGAAGAAAGGCGGCGACGACTTCTCCGTCATGTGCTTCATGGCCGACACCAACGACATCAGCGACTCTGAGCTCTACAGCGAATCGGACGAGGTACCCTCCTATGACTAGCTCAACGAAGCTTTCTGCAAATTAGGAAAATTTCATGCTAGAGCTAAAGCTAGGTGTACGGAGCTTGAGAAGGAAGTAGGTACCTTGACTCGGGAGTTAGCTTCACTTAGATCTTCTCCCTCCTGAGTCACTGATGATTGCTCTTTGTGTGATGCTATTCTTGTGGAGTTGGAGAACCTAAGGACCATATATGATAGTGTGCTTGCTAAACTTGAGGTCTTAGGTTGAAGAATGCTAGCACTAGTTATGTTGATGCTATTCCTGTTGAGGCTAGTTTTCTTCATGCTCACTCCACTCCATCATGCTTTAATTGCCCTAAATTGCTTGCCGAAATTGATGCCATGAGCGGAACACCTCAGAAAGCTTTCTGCTAGAAATGATGAACTTGAATTACATGCTTCTAAGGACCCAGTCAGCTCATGTGAGGGCTGTAGACAACTAAAACTTGACAATGATGCTTTGAATGTCAAGTGTGATCAACTTGCTAAGGACTTACTAGTTAAGTCAAAAACTGGTTGTCTGCTGTGTGTTGGGGTTAAGGATGATGTGGACCAAATCCATGTCGAGCTTAGGAAGAAGTTAAAAGACCAAACCCTTAGGATTAGAGATGCTCCTTGCGTTTCTTGTGAGGCCCTCATGATTGAGGCAGCCGTGCTAAGGGAACAAAAAGCACGTGCTGAGAGATCTTCTCTTTCTGGTTCTTCTTCTTCCTCTCCTTCCCCCTGTTCTTCTTGTGCTTCTTTCTTCCGAGATTGCCAGTATCTTATGAGCACTCTCGAGAAGTTTTTTGGAGGCAAGAAGAAGCTCAATCTTATTCTAGACCAATCCAAGATTAGTAAATTCAATCAAGGTCTAGGATTTGATCCTTTGGAGCACGCTCGGGCGCATCCTCCCTCCATTGTGCGCGGCTCCAAGAGTGGTGAGATTGTGGTTGCTCCCAGAGTGAGTACCACTATGTTTAGGTCTGCTGGGGTTGTCCATAGGACTTCTGACTAGAATGGTGTTACACCTATTGCTTCTGCCTCTAGCAAGGCGAAGTATACATGTACCTTCTGTAAGAAGGATGATCACCTAGTAGATTTCTGCTTCAGGCGCGCCAAGATCAATCGGCGTGAGCGTGTTGCTGCTCTTAGGGGTATTCAGGGTCATCCCCAGACTTTGAGTGCTCCTAAGACACACACTACTTCTAGACAGGTTAGAGAGTCGCTTTGTTTTGGGCAAAGTCCGGGACTTGGTTTTCATGCTAGTTCTTGAGTTTTAGTCCCGAGCTATTCAGAGTCGGGCCTTTCCGCCGTTCTCTTGATATTCCTCATTTTTCCATCAAGGTAGATATCAGCGGCGTGAGGTGTTTTCTGGTAGGAGATCCAGGCAGTCTTACTGGGATGGTCCAGCTTTTGCACCACGGCGTGCCAACCCAGTTCCAGCTCCTAGATCATCTACTAGAGTTTCTCCTGATCGTGTTAGGGTTGAGCGTCAGAGAGACACTCGAGTCCAGTCTTCTTCTGTGACTGGTACTCTGAGGCGTCGTGTGGTTCAGTATTGGGTTCCCAGATCTTCACTCTATCCCAGTACTGAGTCATCTTTCCCTCTTGTGTCAATTCCTTGTGTCATGTCTATGCGATGATGCTTTTAAGTGCCTTTTGCCTTTCTCATGGCATGAGTCGCTTGAGGCTAGCTTGAAGATGTGATCACTGCCTAGTGGAGTGATTTTGGGTCATCTTGTGGACTTGTCCTTTCTTAGTTCGATTCTTAGTCCATGAGTTGTCTTGAGGCATCATCTTCGCCGTACATAAGTAGTGGACCTCGTTTTTCCTCGAGGTACTCACTCACGGCAAGAGTTGAAGGTAAGTATGTTGGTCATGTTGATCTTTACTAATCTCATCTAGGATCGGTCTGTCGCTTTTCAATGTTGGCACTCGATGTGAATTCCGAGTTGACCTTTGCGGCTTGTCTCTAGAGGATTGGATCTTCCTGCATGACCATCATGAGCATCATGCTAACCTGCATGTTCTTTCAACTTTGTTTGCCTCGTGTTTCGCTCCACAAGTGTTGAGCTTCATGATAACAGCATTAGGGACTTCCACTTCCATGGTGAGCTATCTCATATCCTCATGTCGGTTATACTTGTGATCATCATTTCCATGACATTTTGTGATTGCTCTTGCTCCCATGTGTATTATATGTACTTTGCTAGGTCTTGTTAGTTTTTGTCTGTCTTGTTTTGTGCCATAGCATGTTTTCCCCAACCATCTTTGTGCTTCACGTATTATATCCTAAATTCATGAGCTTTTTCCCAGCATGTGATTTTCTTGTTTTTATCCTGTCCATGATATTGTTCATTTGGTATGAGCATTTGTATTAACTATGGGCACGTGCTATATATCATTTACTTTATTTTGTCATGAGTAGTATCTAGGTTATATGACCCTGATTTTCTATTACATCCATGATTAGCCTTGTTTAGACTTTGTTTGTCGACTTTGTGCTACATGTGAGTGCCTTTCATGAGATTAGGGTTATATGATCTAGCTGCATTATATGACTTATATTGTTCATGATCACCTTTTATTGTCCTTCATGCTTATATGCTTCATACCTATTTTGCATGAGCTTGTGTTCTTCATTCATGGCATGTATTCATCATCATGCATAGAGTGTTGCCATAAGTAGCTTCTCATCTTTGTGTCCATGGTCACCATTTACTTTCATCTTTTTGTGTCCTCATGACCTTTTGTTTGGTCTTCTTTGACGGGCCTTTTCGCAGCAAGTAAATATTGTTATTGAGACTATGGATAAATGGATCTTGATGTTGCTAACTGGTTTGTTTTATGCATGATCCTCTTTGACTGTCTTCATTCATCTTGCTCATGTTATATCTAGTAGCATGTTGTTGTGCTTCATTGTAGTATTTCTTCATTTACATGCTCATTGCCATGTTTAGGGTAGTATCTTGATCCATGTATTTCTAGGCTTTCACATGATCCCTGCTAGTATTTTGTTGCTGTGATACACCTTGCTTAGCTTCTTATGCCAACATGACAGTGCTATGATGCACCTTGCTGTTGTTTATCATGTGGATATGTTTTCACTGTTGTCTATGGATATATGGATCTTGATGCTATCTTTAGCTTGGTTGTGATACATGATATTACATTACCTTCTGCATCATGTTCATGCTCTAGATGATTGTTTGCCACATTTTTCCTGTATCTTGTCCATTCGTGTCTAGGAACTGGATCTGCCTAACCCCAGTTTCGAAAGCATAGATTTGTTGGATGCATGTGTGTAGGCTTTCTGGTGAGGAGACCATCATCCTAGGAATATCTCTAAGTCTTCTTCCTCTGCTTTTGGATCCACTTGGTCATTTGCCACTACTTGCACTACAATCGCAAAGAGGTAAGTACCTCTGAAAATGTTGATGATAGTGATGGGTCTCTTAGGAGGTTGTGGTTCTTTTGTAGGTAGAGCTTGTGTCCTGTTTGTCTAGAGTCTTTTGGTTGGACTTCTAGCATATTTAGGTTGCTTTTTACCTTGAGCCGTCTTGCTCCTTAGAGACCATGTGGTTTTAGATCTTATCTCTTTTCCTCTAGCTTTCTACCTATCTCTTGTGAGGTGAGAGTTTTAGAGTGTGCCTCAAGGGGAGTAGAGTGTGTTCAGGGGGATTTGAGCTTTGGTTTGTGAGCCCTTACGGCCTTTCGTGAGGGGGAGCTGGTTTGTATATTATGTATTATATGTTTTCTTCCAGCTTTTCTTTTCTTTGTGTTTCTTCTGGGTGTCTTTGGGCTTGTTTTCTTGAGTTGAGTTCACTCACTTAGACTTCTGGCATGCCTTGCATGGACCTCTTATCTTGTGCTTTAGGTTGCTATCATGCGTGATTAGCTGTTCTCTCTTCTCTCTAGGTTGAGTTCCCTCAAAGTCTTATAAGTCTAGCAGGTATTGGGCCTCCTGGGTAGACAGGGTCTGTGTGCACTCCTTAGTTGGGATCTAGAGTCATCTTCCCTATGTCAGTCACTGGGGAAGATAAGAGCGAGTCTGAACCGTAGTGAGTCTCTTCTATCTTATCTATGCTCAATAGCCATCCAGTTTTGCAGTTTCTAGACTTCTTCTCCTCATTCTGTTTTTCTGGTTGTTATTGAGTTCATTTGGGTCTTCTTTATGCCTAATCTTGATAATAACTCAACTTTAACCAGATTTGAGCTTAAAATTGATTCATTTGTTGAGGGGGAGTTTGGGAATCTGTTCATGCATTGCATTTAGACTGCATTTTCTGTTTTATGAGCTTTGTCTATTATGCAATTGATTTCTTCTTCATGCTATACACCATGCTACATCATTTGAAGAAAATCACTAGCTTAGGTATGTCCAAGTTCATTTAACTTGCTAAGCTTAAAAATGAAATAAGCCTTAAATGAAAAACTTGATGAAACTTGTTGCTTTTACTTACTAGGTTTCTTCTCTAGAGGTTTGTGCCATTATTTGAGAAATTTAGGAGTTCTCTAGAGTCCCTATAGCAACTTGGGTGAAACTAGTTTGATCCATGCTAGAGTCCTTCAATTGCTCATGAATCGTTGTGCTAAAAATAAAAATTAAACAAAATTGACTCTCTTGTGCACATACGACTCAACACCTTGTATTCACAAGACCGCTTCCCATTGCACTTGGGATGAACTTGGAATACATCGTGTTTGACCTAGACCATCCTCTTAAGAGTTCATCTTGAGATGGTCGCATACGGCTTGAGTCAATTGGTTGTCAAAAGAAAATGCAAATAAATTAAAAATAAAGACATATGTGGGTAAAGAATGCAAATAATGTCAAACATTTGCACCCCGCTATGTCTTGTATGATGATAAATCAAAATTTGCATTAAGTGATAAATGAGCTCGAAGGACCTTGTATGCTCTTCTAGATTCCCCAACGTGTTGAGTAGGTTGAACTCTAGGTTTTCCTTTTGATCTTTAGAGTGGCTATTCTTCTATTTTTGAAACTAAAGCTAAGTGTTGCACTTGTCAAATCTTGCTAAAAATAAAATATTCAAAACTAAGCTCGTATTTGCACTTGGACATGTCTTAGTTTAGTCATCTTCTGAAATTGACAAGCTTGGTGTAATATCCTTCCATTTTGATCAATTGGATAATCTTCAAAGCTCTTTCGATTGCATTTCATGCATACATAAAAAAAATTGATGCCTATATTTCCAAAAGGGGGAGAAAACGTAGAAAAGGCATCACTAAAAAGATAAAAATGTGAATGCTTATTTGGTTATTATGATCTTTGTAAAACTATGCTACTACTTCTGTTGGATCATAATCTCATAATCACATTTGACATGTTTAGTTGGATTTTAGAGTTTTTGTTGAAAACTTGCTCTTTCTTAAATTTAACTCTAAAATCTAAATTCCTCTTCGTCAACTTGGTCATGCTTCTAATTTCTATCTTTGGACCATGTGGAGGTCCATCCATGTTTGTGATGAGTATTTGACTTTATTTGAGCAAGGTGTGCTTAAGTTTGAGTTTGATTTGGATTGATTTAAAAAATGAAGCAATTTGAGTTGTTTCTGTCAGGAGTGGCAGTACCGGCCGTATGGGCGCGGTAGTGATGAGTTGGATGGTTTATTGCATATCATTGTGGGCATTGCTATGTGATGTGTTTCCTTGTCTTTGATGGTTGCAGGACGATGGTGCTAGGTCAAGGTGAGGCGAAGGATGACCGGGACTAAGCGAGGAGCGTCGGAGGTCCAGACGGTTGGGAGATCGCCGAAAGATGATCGGAGACGGAGTCCGGGCAAGTCAAGAAGACAAGGAAAGGAGATGATGCTAGCTAGATGCCGCGTGGATCAATGAGGGCCGTCGGATTGAGGTCTAGTTGATAGGTAGCGGGTCTAGGTAGTATGCTTTGAAAACCGTGCAAGAAAACTCGGTATGTGTGTGGGTTTTGGGTTAGCCCTTGCATGGCTGTGTGTGTGGGTTAATCCTAGTCCTTAGATGAGTGCTCTAGGGTTGAGGGACTCATCCAAGGGTGGTAGGTGGCCCAAGAGTAGTATAAATAGGGGTGGAGGGGTAGCCTCCTTCCCTTGAAGGTGTTGAGGTTTTTGATGCTCATTTGAGCTTTGCCCACATGAATGTGAGGCTTTGTAACCTCCCCTTCCAGAAATGAAAGTTTTATCTATCCACCTCTGAATTTATTTTGCGCATTTACATTATGTCTTTACTTTACGCAATTTAAATTCAGCATTTACTTTCTCGCAATTACAATCTCGCAATTTACTTTCACGTAATTTGGATTTGCCTCTCCTCCTTCTAAATGCTGCTGATCTTGGATGTTTTGAGTGTGTTCATATGGTTTTACATCTCTTTTGCACTCTTGGATTGAGTAGAGAACATCTTTTCTTTCAAGTTCCAACTTTGTTCAGAACTTGTTCTTCCCGTAGCAGTCAGTCTTTGATTTTTGTAAAAATCTAGAAAAATCCTTTTTGAGTGATTCTTATTGGAGGAGGTGCGGAACTCTGATATCCACCTGCATAAAAATTTTGAAGTTCACTTGTTGCACCGTTTGGGCGCCATGAGGTGAAAACCGAGCCCCAAACTTTCTGCTCGAAGTTCTTGACTAGACTGTATTCTTCGATTTTTCCTGTTTTTTCTGTAAGGATTTTTGAGGTGAAATTTGGTGGAGTTATTCACGACTCTGATTCTCACAGGGAGAAAAAGTCTCAAAATTTTGTGAGCTGCAGAAACCCACCAACCTCCTGTGCAAATTGAGGACAAGTTCTGAAAATTCTGTTTTTGCTTTTCTGAAAGTGACTTTTGTGATTTGAATTGATGTCCTTTCTAAAAGCAAGAGTTTGAATTGATTCCTCTTTATCTTGGACACTGGACAACCAGGATTGTTACTAAAAAATCCCCACATATTTTATGGTACTTATCCATGCAAGCTTGGGGTACATATAGTTGTCTAGTTTTTCGGGTTTTTCACAATTTCCTTTGAGCGATCTTGTCGAGGTTTTTGTTGGAGTATTTTGGGGGAATCTTTATTTGCGACCATTCACCCCCCTCTGTTCGCCATCTCGGTCCTTTAAAATCCTTGAAAAATAGAGGGGAATGATAATATTCCAAGAATATTCACTGACATGTGGGCTTGGCTAGATTTATATTTTCTCGTTGATGTCCAAAATACATGTAAGCCCATAGTCTATGGACCAAGTCCACGGTGGATACAATGCACGGCTTACACTTTGACATGTGGACCCCACACATCATAGACACGGCTCACAGTGAAATAAGCCAGTCTAGATTGTATCTAGCTTGCATGACTGCTGACTCTTGTACACATGGCACTGACGTGGCTTGCCACGTTGCAACCTCTCCGAGGAATTGACGGCGAGTGGCGGTGCTACTCTAGTGAATGTCTATCTAGTGAACCACTACATGGTTTACTCTCTAGGTTTGCACAAATTGACATAGAGAACCTTGCAACCATGATTTGTATCGGCACAGCGACCAAGGATCACCACCGTCATGGCTACAGGAAAGAAACCATGATGGAGATCCACGGCAAACAACCAAGCTTCACATACAGCTCCTTGGCTCCATCGGGTCATGTCTGTAGCACAAACTAGACACGACAAACAAAATGATGTGAACAGTGCAATGAACGCTGGCCTCTAGCGATGGTGACGACCATGAAGGAGATGGCAGCGACAAGCTCCACGGCTACCACGACCTCCGGTGATGCTTTGGGCATGAGAAGGTGCGCACAAGGTAGAACATAGCAAAACAAAACTAAAGGTGAGAAGACCAAGACAAAAGGGATTCACCGACAGCTACAGAAACAAATGAAAACCTTGCTGGTGGCGCTCATGGAAAAACTTGAAATATGGCAAAACTTGATGGCTAGGGTTAAAGCTTTGGACAAGGAAACCTAGGCAACTTTGGTGCTCCCTTTATATAGGCCTCAGCCTGTGTATAGAGCCAGATTCGCTTCAGAGTGACCCACTTGGAGATGATGAACAGTGCACTTGACAGGTGGGCCCCACTTGCCAACAGCACACAGCTCATGGGATAGCGGGCTAGGCTATGGCACGGATTTGGTTGACTGGGCTAGGTTTTGGCCCAAACACATTTTCAGTATATTATTTGGTTTTTCTTTTTAGAAAAACACAGAAAATGCAAATGAGCTCCAATTAAATAGCAAATGCACTCGACAAATTCCCAAAATATTATGTAAAATATGTTAAGAGTATATAGAACTCAAATAAAATAATTTTGACAATTTTTCACTTGGGAATTAATCATATCAAATCATTTTTTGACTTAGGAAAATCCCATTTTAAGCTTTAATTAACAATTAAAATTGTGGAAATTTTTGGAGGACTAATATGCATAAAAACATTTTCAAAGAGGCAAAAATTAGTATGTTACATGCCACAAGTTGGAACACCATCCATACGGCAATTCCAGGATTATTGTTTTAGATTTGGTTATATGTTATATCATGTCCTTTGATTGCTACATTAGACGCATGGTTAGCTTCTTTTTTTGTTGCTTTGTGATTTTCATTCAGTGAGCTGAGTTTTTCCCAATGTTTTCTAAATTTTGGCACCAGTAAATTTTGGCCACACCATTTTCAAATCTCTGGTGATCCCGGTATTTTTTTTCCTAAATTGAAAAAAGTCCATGTAACACCTTAAACTTTGCTCGAATGTCCGTCCGGCATTCCGAACTATGAAACCAAATATTTGACCCTCCGAACTTTACAATACTATTCAAATAACATCCTGACCTGATTTTGCCTAGTGGTATATTACTCGCATAACATGATGAGTGAGCAATTTTGCTATATAGGATGACATGCTCGGTAAGTTTAGATCAATGACAAGAAGAGCCCACAAGAGCTTCTTTTTCAAATCGAAATAAAGAGGGAGTAAGCTACTAGAGCTAAAAGCTATACAAGATGATTAGGAGCTCGATGGGGAAAAGGTCCATATGCACCCTATCTATTATTGATCTAACTTGTTTAGCATGTCATCCTATATGAAAAACCACCTACTGTACGCTAAATGGGTAGTGCCACTGTACAAAATCGGATCAGAATGTTATCTGAACAAAGTTTGAAGAGTTAAATATCTGGTTTAATAGTTTGAGATGCTAGACAGACTTCTTCCATTTCTAAATGACACATTTTCCCCTGATCCAGTCAGAGCTGAAAATAGAAATCACATAGCATTAAGCCCCAACCAAATTGCAGTGCCCAAGAACAACATTTTGGTAAAGCTCATATCACACGCGGTCTCTTTTTCATATATACAGTAACCTTAGTGCTAAATACCGGACGTTGATTTGTCGAAGATGCTTGTTAATTCAGATGAAGAGCTTCTACTCCCTCTTCTCAAGATAACCTTTTGCCACCATGTCCCGGCTTCGGCAAAGGCTCCAGGCAGCCATGCACGTCACGTCGTGAGCGCGTTGGGAAGGGAGGAGTGCGTGCCGAGCACCTTGCCGCCGACGTCCGGGAAGCTCTCGTGCCCGCGCAGCGGCCCCACCCTACCGTCCCTGTCGACCCTGACGGGGTACCTCATGAGGTGGCCCCTCATCTCCGCCGTCTGTGGCGACACGTAGCACTCCCAGTTCTCCTCCGCCATCTGGTTCACCCGCTGGACGCACTCCGCGGACTGCGGCCGGCGGAAGCACTCCTCCACCGTGCCCAGATGCTCCGCCCACAGCGACATCCTGTACCCATACACCTGCAAAGGAACAGCAATGCTCACAACGCAACGTACAGCTCTACTAGACTACTAGGCATTGTGAAGTGTGGAGAGGTTTCATAGGTAAGGAGAAGAGAGGAGGGCGTGCCTGTCCTCGTGGAGGGCTACTGCTTCCTGCCCAGCTGTAGTGAGGCTGATACGCGCCCATGGCGATCTCGGTGTCCCGCGAGCCGTCCATGGACCTCTGGTTTATGTTGGCCGATCCCATGAGCACGTACTCGTCGTCGACTATCATCCCCTTGGAGTGCACGTAGATCATGAACCTCCTGAATTTCTGGGCCATGCGCTGGAAGAAGGAAAAAAGAAAGGCATTTTTTTCCTGTATATGAAGCACATCTAATGCGCATATTTGAGCGACCTACTGAAGAAAAAAACAAGATATAGTTACCAGTGAGGAATTCTCATTGGATTGGCTCATCGTCGATACGTCACTTGAGATTTCACGCTTCCCGAGGCAGTAGAAGTTCAGATACTCCTGTGGATGGGTATCTTGTAACCCTTCCTTTCGGAGAGAGTCTACGACAATCTTGTACATCATGGCCATTGTTTGACCCTTGAAGAGATCAAATGGAAGCAATGCGGCATCCAGTAGAAAAGATGATCAATCATGATTTATTCAGTATCTCAAGCTTAAAGAGTATATGCAATTTTCCGATGTGTTAAGTTCATGACAAAAACTGTTATATGATGATGTGGAAAAAACCTGCCAAAAGAGGATCTCCTGCATAGCAGCAGTAGTCGGATTGCCTTCGGGCCACATTGGTATAACAATGTAAGCTGCAAATTGCTCCCTTGCTTTAATCTTTCTTGCAATCTTTATGGCCAATTCAATCGGTATTAGGTTCTCTGCACCTGTTCCCATAAGAGTATTCAAATCGTAAGCTTGATGCCTGGATTGGCCGACATAGATATATAAGACACCAAATGGTACATACTTAAAAAACACTAAACAGATAATTTTCCGATTAAACCAGTTGTATCAAGATCTGTGTCTTGTTCCTCATACAAGATGCGAAATGATCAACTATTCCTCAGCCATTGTTCAGAGATGCTAAAATAGACTCACTAGGCTATAGTAGATCAGAGACTAAATCATGTTTCTAGTAGTGGAAACCGTCAAGCTAGGAATATTACACAATCCAAAAGCATGTCATATTATCTGAGTTTGCGATATGGGAAAGCAGAGCAATATCTAATAGTCAACTTGTTACCTGCACTTCTATGTGAAGACCAGTAATATGAAGATCCAATGAAATACTGATTTTCAATGTAGATAAAGTGCTGTGCAGACCTTATGGCTTTTACATATGCATTGTGTATGCTCTTGTCTATCTGCAGATTCTTTGCACAGATAAGATTCTGCACAACAAAGGATAAAAAGAATGTATCAAGGCTAGGACACACCTTCAAACAGATCTTGCATTTTAAATGTATAACTTCCAGGCTGTTTCCATGTAAAGAATCATATTGCATAGCTATTTCAACTGTAACCCTACCTGTGACTCAGCCTCTTGAACAAGTTTAGGAAATCCCTTTATTGATCCTGAATCAATGGACCTGAAAATCTAACCGAAGAATAAAAGGGTAAAGAACTATCTTATAGACTAAGATTAAGGCAGTAATCACACATTGATGGTAGATCTTTGATGTTGTATATGCATAAATCATAATACCTGTACATGCCAGTTCTCTGGGTCCTTTTCATCACAAACATGTGCATTGAGCTCATCTGCAGAGGGGGAAACAATCCACGACATCCGGTTTATTTTTACCAAGGTATCATGTTGCCAACTTACAGCTCTTCTAACACTGACTTTCCATTTTGCAGATTTTCTCCATCTCTGTTCAAAGTTTGTAAGTATATCATACGCAGCTGGACCTTCAATCTTGCAATGTAAATCATGCCATGGCTGTCTCGGTCCATACTTGTTAACCTGCAATAGTGGAGAGAAGGATGATCTAAATCTAAGCAGGTTGAAAAGATGCTGGCTTTCTCAATTATAGCCTTGAAAATTCGGTAGGAGAATCAATATCATAATTAGGGAGGAAGCTACAATTAGATTTTAGAGAACTTACAGGGAATGTGGGATTATGGAAATCGTCCTTGAAGACAGAATCAAGATCTTTGAAAAGCCTGTGTTTAGGTGTATCATATCTGCCGTCACACAAGTCTAGACCACCAATAAAAGCAGTTATTTTTCGATTGTTTCCTGTGGCTTGTGTGTCAACAATGACACATTTCTGATGGTGCGTAAATAAAGTCCCTACAACCTGGAAAACAGAATTAGCTTTAGAAACAAAAGAATATGGTTTTCCAAAACTCAGATGTATGGCTATAGGAATAAGAATTTTTTTTCTTGTGAGGGAAATAAGTCTATTTTATCCCTGAACTTTAGGGGTGCGTCTAATCAACCTCCGGAACTATGAAAGCGTCTAAACAGCCCCCTAAACTATGCGAAACCATCTAAATAACCCCCCTAAGACAGTTTTGGTGCCAGTTTTGCCACTGTGGTGGGTGACATGGCTGAGAATGTGGCAATGCCACAGTGGTTTTGCTACCGTCGCAGCCGGCCCCGGCCCATTGCGCCGTCTGCTCCAGTGCCAGGCTGCCTCGCCACCAGCCTCCTTGCGTGGCCGCTCCGCCTGATTGCACTGAAGAGCACAGCCGCTCGCAACTTGTGCTCGCTTGTGAAGGACTAGATGTTCCTCTGGTGAAGAAGTATTGCCAGCACGAAGCATTATCTAGTCGGACTTCATCTGGATTCTCACAGATGGATTTAATCCAACTCGGCTCCGGCTCCTGAGCCCTTCAAGCTCCAGCTTCAGATCGGTTTTTCAGCTTCTATCGGCTTTTGGCTTCTCGTTTCGGCTTATTAGCTCCCATTGGCGGATTCTTGGCAATTTATTCGACGTTCCATCGTCTTTCTTGGAGAAAAAAAATATCAGTTGAGGAGACAACCAAATTTGGTGTTTCATCACCATTATCTTGGTGTTTTATTCACCGTTTGGATACGTTGACCATTATGGAGGTTTTGGCAACGTTCATTTGGAATTTGATGACTCTTTGATGGTAGCATTATACTCTTCAAAGTTTTTCTAATGAAGGTTTTGCTCCAATATCAGTTTGAGATGAAGGTTTAAAGTGCAAAAGGGAGTTTGTTTCTGTGTGGATACTACAACGTTGTTTTGTTGTCTTTACTCGATATAAGGGGTCTACTGCAATTTATACTCCATTGGCAGCACGAGAATTGTTTCTTCATATTGACATTTTTTAGCAGTTTCAACCATGTTATGGATTTTCAGTAGGCAATTTGCCGAATTTTATGTTCCAAGTGGAGCATGTGAAAAGTCTATATTATGAGTTCTTCATTATCTACCTAGCACCACAGATGATGTCTTAACTTATGCCATATGATGATTGAGTGTTTAATTCAGTTGGTTAGTTGCACAGACTCAAACTTTACTAGGGTTATGAATCATTGAAGACCCAGGTTTCTTCGTATGCTTTATTATAGCTGTGTTTGGATTGACTGTTCCAGTCTTTCTCTTGACCTACTGGTAGTTTGCTCAATTTCGCTTCATGAGAAGCGTTTGGATAAGACTGTTCCAGTCTTTCATACCCATTGTGGTTTTTCGCACTGCAAATGTTTGGATTGACTGTTCCAGTCTTTTTTGTTCAGTAGTTATTTGGACTTTTAACACACTTAGTATTCATGTGCTTAATTACCCTTCACGGTTTTCTGAAAACAATTTCATTATAAATTTTGAGTTAAGGGGAGGTTTGTTGGAGATAACTCAAATATCTCTAATTACCATATCTTTTGATTCTATCCAAATAGGTTGTTAGTCCAAGTCGTCTATAACTAGAACTCTTTGGCTATATAAATCAACTCCCTGCACTTGTAATCTTGGAACATTATGGTGGATTGTTTCCCATTGTTTTTTCCCACAAGGGTTTTTCTACGTTAAATCTTGTCTTCAGTTATTTTGCAGTGTTGTTAACCCTAACAAGTGGTATCAGCCTGACAATGTGGCAATGATTTTCAGCCGTGTCATGTGCAATGGTTGCAAAACCACCGCCACAATAGCAAAACCACCATTGAAACTGTCTCGGGGGGTTAATTAGACTGTTCTGCATAATCCAGGGGCTAATTAGACGGTTTTGTAGTTCAGGAGTAGATTAGACACACCCCCCAAAGTTCAGGAATAAATTAGACTTATTCCTATGACTATAAGCATTGTTGCAAAATAAGTGTTATCCATGGGGTTTGCATTGGTAATTGTTTTTGCAAGAACTTAATCTTGAAGCAAAACAGTTAGTTTAAGGTGGGGGCAAGTTCGTACTAACGTAAACATTAATGGGAAAGAAGAAAAAAAGAGAAGAGGATTCGGTGTTATTTGTTTTGTTTGGAGGCACACAGACTCTAAGCTGAGGTCCACTGGTGGCCTCAAAGCTTAAGCACAATTCTTCACAATGTTTAGCGCCTTCAGTTGCCTCTAATGTGGGACCCATAAATATATAGGTTAAAAGCAAAAATAATGTCTCTCATCTCTATTCCCTAACCTCACTTTCCAACAGATAGACCCAACAGCCTTGGAGGCAGCCTCTAGCTTGGAGGCTGCTACCACTTCCCCTGCAATGTTTGGAGACAACCTCCAAGGCGTTTTCTCTCCTCTTAGAGGCCAAAAAAAATGGCACACTGTGGACGATGCTCTTAGGGAATCTTTAACATTATCCATAAACCAATCAGGAGAAGACTTCTTGCCTCCCAACAGCAAGGAGTAGCTGCAGCCCACAGCTCCATCACCACCCGTCGTAATGTGCGAGATCTTCTCACAATGACTACCATCCAGTATAATTACGAGATGAGATGATTACAGAATTTTGCCTGAACTCGCTTATATCTCATAACTACAGATCAGATCTGATTAGATTGGTCAGTAGAGATAACGGGATCATATCTAAAGAAAGATGAAGACAAACCCCTTATCCATGAATTATAACTCTCCGAACCAATAACTTCATTATGAATGTGCATTTGTCAAATGCAGTCAAAAAGTTCATATTCCAATAGTACCATGCAGCATGCTGTTACATCAAAGTCCAAAGATCACCTGGCCTTGTCCAGTAGTTGATTAAGATAGGTTTTACTATTATTATTCTCCCTAGGTTTTCTCCAAAAGATTTTTCAAACATACATAACTATTTGAGTATGTTTCGATGTGACAGCATACGTAAAATTAAGAACTCTCTTTTTCTCCGATAAAATTAAGAAAATAGTAAAAATATAATTTTACATGCAAGGAATCTGACAACTTGCCGTGGGCATCTGTGTATAAGGCCAAAATCCATTAGACTCTTGTCATGTATGACTATATGCATGTTCTTCGTGTAGGTATGTACATTGTTTAACCTTTTGGAAGGATAATACGTAAGATGTTAAAGACTTAAGAGGGACATGTATAGGAGGGAATAAAAATCCAACACAAAAAATAAAGATGAGTGCTTGATGTGCAGAAATCACCACTATATAATTAGTGGTTTGAGTCTGTGACCACGAGGGAAGGGAGAAACAACATCCACACCTGCTGCTTGAAAATGCTAAGTTTGTTGCTAGCATAGCGAGGAGCCAACACACAGTGGACACCTGAATGCCTGAAGAACTTCCGAGCTTCCTCATCATGGGTATGCATGAGTCCATCCTGCATTCAGCCTACATCATTTCTATCAGACTACTCTTTTCTGAAGAAAACAGCAAACAAACCCATTTATAGAAAACAACAACAACAGCAACTGAAACATGCAGGCTTCTTTCTTTGGGTATATTTATCTTGTCAACAATCTGATCTATGTTGAGAGTGATGCCATTGACACCAGAAACATCAACCAACAGGAAAGAGAATTAATTCTCACGAAATTGTGTTCACCTTTTTTGTTATTAATTATCTACAGAATTCATCACCTTTTTCATTATTTTAATGTAGTAGCACGTAGAGATATTAGAGAAGAGCATTATTCAGTTCATGCTTGTCATTTCTGTATACCTTTTCGAAAAAAATTACATGCTAGCATCACAACCAATAAAGGCATGCCAGACAGATCAAAACAGTAAAGTGATTTTGATATACAGCCATTTTATATGGAAGGAGCAAATGAAGAGGTTCAAGGATGAGAAAATGGATAATGCAGAATAAAGCCTACCGTTTTCAAGAGAAATCTGTCATGCGATGTTTTGTCATCCCAAAGCAACACGATAACACGGACTCCCTCTTGGACCTTGTTCTTCAAAAGCTCACCAATGGTTAGTGGGCTTCCATTGGGCACAGGTTTTGTTGATTCCCTTACAAGCTTGAGAGGGTGATATAAGGACCAGCCAATTACGTAAATAAGGTGATGAGCCTCAACTATAGCATGGCAAATGTCTTCCCAGCATTTGTTTTGTTCATATGTCCTCCCACCATCAATTTCAATTTTAGGACAGAAATCATCAGGAACATGGGCATCTTGATATAGGGTGACCCTACCACCCTTCCGAAGAGGAAAATAAGCATTTGGCACACCAATACTCTGACAACCGTCAGGACCAACTCCATCCTTGTACAATGGATTCTGCTCAAATGGCTTATACTGGATAGACAAATGCAGTTCAGGAGATGGCTTCATAGGGTTACTATACTGACCAGAGATTGGAAACCAGCCACTGACCATATCCCCAGGTGTGATGTGTTCAACTGGTATTGAAGCAACACCGATAAGCTCTGCCCCAAAAACATCATTGTCCTTTACATGAAACTCAACTCTGCTAACTGAATGAGCAACCTGAACATAGAAGTGTTCATCCCATTTAGGATTCTCCGAGTTAGCAATGACTCGAGTTTGTGCCACCGTTGCTCCTGAGAGGCAAACTGAAACATACGGATCACTAGTAATGATCTTTCTCATGTCTGGATGTGGATCAGAATTCCCACATTCAGTCCTGCAAGCTCCATAGCCAGTGAAGCATCTTCGCATCCTTTCAGTCATGAGATCCATATTGGGAAGACATTTTGCTTCCACTATCTGTATGTCCAAGTCTCCATGCAAGAGCATACTAGTCCCAGATTCAGCAGAATGTTTCCCCATTGTATTATGTTATGAGAAAAAAACCAGAAGACAGTGGGGTGAATCAGAAGCTAAACTGCCATTGTCCTGGATAACACATCTTTTGCAAGCCAAATCACATTTCCAGATGCTGAGACCTTTATGGACTATCCAAATGACACCTGGAGAGTGTGACAAACAGTTTTGAGAAGATTAATTGATAAACAGCTTGAAAAATGATCACAAGAGAGATTCTATAACATTTACAACAAGATTTCTGAATCCCTTGGTTTTGCAATGGTATTCAATTTTAACTGTTTGTTTTTTATCCAACTCGCGAGCTGAGTTTAGGAATTTGTAGCTTACCACAGATCCTGCTGGATGGGTTTGATACCAGCACAATGGATAAAACAACAAAGGAAGAGGATTCCACAAGTTTCACCAACTGTAGGGCTCCCACCCTCCTCCACTTGAATTTTGTTCTTTAAGCCTCTCAACTTCATATGTTTGTCATTAGAGTCCGTACTCTCATTTGATAGATTCAAACCTAGATATACCAAGGCAATTGTCTAATCAACTTTCACTAGTCCAATTCTGTACGTCACCTATCCATTAGTAGGAAGAATCTGATTACACAACCATCAGAAGCAAAGGGACACGATCCAACATGTTTAGAGTTTAGACTATAGTAAGGGGTTTGATTACGCAAGAACAATAATAGAGAGCTTAGAATAGCAATTTTGTCCTTTGTGTTGAAGTATAAGTGAATTGCCCACCTTTCCTCATCAGCTTAAGCTTTTGGGTGAACTGGCTGGTGCATGCAACTCAATATGGTATCAGAGCCAAGAGGTCTCGAGTTCAAGACCCGGTTGACGCAATTAAAAAAAAATTGCAGTCCACTTCTATTCCACGTCCTAGGCCTGAGGGAGCCTACACGTGAGGGGGAGTGTTGAAGTATAAGTGAATTGCCCACCTTTCCTCATCAGCTTAAGCTTTTGGGTGAACTGGCTGGTGCATGCAACTCAATACTTTGTATAATCATTACAAAGCTTTCTAGGACCATGCGGGCTCAAAATAGGGCGCGAATATTTTTTTCTTGAACTTAGGACCTTTGGGTCTAATACTATATTGAGTTTTGCCCATCAAACACAAAAAAGCTTAGGCTGCTGAGAAAATGTGTGCAATATGCTCAAAGTTTTATCGATAACAGAATGGCAAAATCGGCTCCTGGGCAACAAACCCATCGCCCTAGTATAGGTGTTGTAGCTTTTGTTGTCATCTCCCCTTTGTATAAAAGGAAAACCTGCCCTCATATAAAATTTTGTTCAGTTCTGTTCCAAAAAAAAAAGTTCCTAAAACTATATTTTGGCTAATCAAAGATTCAAAACGTCCGCTATTCACTTTTGTCGAATCAAGCCCAGTCCCCCAAGTGCCTGAATTTTGCCAACTTAGCCCCTCTAGTTCCACCATTTGTGTAATCGAACCCATTTAGTTCGCATAATTATCTAGCCAAGACCATGTATCCCGATTTGGCTAGAGGAATGAGAGACAAACGCACAAAGCAGAAAGGCAATTCAGGTAAGGTACATTGACTTAATTGAAGAAATAAATCAATTTCTTGTCAGGCTAGGCCTTGTACATTGACACGCATCAACTAGACCAAGGAAAAGAGAGCGAAGCATTACTGAATCGGAGGCGAGAGACGCACCTGAGAGAGAGGAGGGAGAGGCGCGCGTGTTGTTGCCGAGCAGCGGCTGAAGCTGAACGCGCCCGCTCGCGGGAAGAGGAGATGAGGAGAGAGAGAGAGCCCCTAGAGGCTGAACTTGCTAATTAACGCGCCATTGGCCATTTTTCGATGGCGCGCGGCGCGGAGTCCGCGGGGGAACGAACGGCGGAGGCGGGAGGAAGGGGTGGTGGTGGTGTCGCGTGGACCGGGCCCTCGTGCGCCGGTGGAGCTGGCGGTCCTGCGGGCCCCACGTGTCAGCAAGGGAGGTGCTGGTGGTGCACGGAGGAGTGGGTGCATGCGGTTTGGATTTGAGGTGGGGAGACGAGGAGTGCCGCACCTCCGTAGCCGGCGGCGGCGGGGTGTGCACCTCGTCTGGACGGCCAGCTTTGAGGCTTGTAGCCTTAGGCTTCGGGTCTGACTCTGACATGCGGGACTACGACTTTGCTGGGACCCACGTGTCGGGGAGTCGGTTGCTTTAACCGGCCCGATCGCACTACCACCTCTGGCCGTCGGATCAATCGCAACCGAGGGATGGGGTGTCACGATCGGAAGGCTATTTATTATGGGTAAACTAAGAACATATTCCCAGATGTTATATGCCGTCTTCTGTGTCCACCTCCCCCTACTATTTCCTCTATTCACTTATTCCACTCCTTTCCTCTCTAACACAAAAAAATAAAATTAGAACAATTAAACTTTGAAATTTTCAAATAGGAAATTTCAACTCAAAATTTAAAACTAAAAAATCAAAAAAAATTAAATCAGAAAGTTTCATCTCAGATAATTTGAAATTAGAAAATTTTAACTCGAAAAGTTTCAACTCTTAAAGCTTCTAATCGAAAAGTTTCAACTCGAAGATTTTCAAATCGAAAAGTTTTAACTAAGAAAACTTTCGATTCAAAACTGTCGGTTCAAAAAGTTTTCATTCAAAAAACTTTTAGTTCGAAAAGTTTTAATTTAAAATACAAGTCGAAAAATTTTCAACAAAAAAAAATCAAATCAAAAACTCTAAAAAGTTTAAATCGAAAATTTTCAAATTAGAATGTTTCAACTCAAAATATTTTAAATTGAAAAATTTTAGCTCCGAAAATATTCAATTCAAAAACTTCTAAATCGAAAAGTTTCTATTCAACAAATTTTCGGTTCGAAAAGTTCGCTTAAAAAACTTGCAAAAGTGGTTAAAAAAATAAGTGTTTTCAAAAACTTGAGAGAAAATTTGAAATACAAAACTATTTTGAGTTTGAAGGGAAAGGAATGGAGGAGGAAAGTGGGATGAAGAAAGAAATGACACTTGTTATAAGAAGAGAGCCTTTTAAGGGAAAAGAAAGTGGGAAAGAAAGGAGGTAATGCAACTTGTCATAAGGAAAGATGCTTTGAGGAGAGATGCTACCACTTGTTACAAAGAGATGATGTCCTCACCAAATATTTGGTGAGGGTGACTTTAAATTAGAAATTCCCTTTATTATCTTATTGTCGTTCTTGTCTGCAAAATATTATTTGTCAATTCAAATATTGTTATTTCGAGAAACACCATCACAAATATTGCTTTTTATGATATGCCACATAATTCGCTGAAATAGCCAGGATTTATCACTACCTTTGTATTCTATTATTTTCTATATTTGTTACGGGAAAATCAAAATCACATGTTTATGCTCCAAAGATTTATAGGGCCAAGAGGGTTGGACCCTTATATTGGCTATCGTCGAGTCATACTAATTGGGCCTAGATAAAAATGATAAGGACATGGTTGGGTTAGCTTTAAATAGGGCTAGCTTAGGATTCAAATTGGTTAGTAATTTTAGATTGTGTACGGGACCAACCCGTGACTGTAGCACATGGAAGGAATAAGGACTGTGTTTGTTTGTTACAGTGTTAGTGCAGAGCAAAGAAACCTACGAGCTACACCTTTTGCGCTGCCTCAACAGCAGAGAGCACCGAGGAGCGGCGGCGGCGGCGGCGGCGGCGGCATCGATTATCTTGAACTCCAAGCAGGCAGCTCGGCGCTGGCCGGCTATCTCTAACAATCCCGTCTCTACTCAAGGATACGCTACTTTCTTCACCGCTAGTGGCTGCACAAGAAAACCCCATATTTCACACCTACAACTATATAGTTTTATAAAATAGTTTCGTAATATTATAAATCCAACACATAAATTTAAAATTTGCTAAAAGCATAATACACATAGTTATAAGGTCTTACAAATTTCAAACCAGTAAAATATGATCAATTCAAACAATAAATTTGACCCATTTAAGAGGTGATCTTCTGATGTTTTTCAATTTTTTGTGAGTGCCTAATAAAGGGTGCCTGATCTTCAAGATGTGGGTTTAAGGATAACTTTGGATCCGTCAAACCTGACGAACACAACGACGTCAACCACTGTCTCAATACAACAACAGTCTACGACAAATGAATTCACCTAAAATCACGCTCGTGATCCACGTCTACTCGACCACACAATAAAGGAGGCAAGTTTGTTTTTCCCACATGGCGCAAGAGGGGGCTTCTGTACTGGGTAAATGGAACCCTAACAACGGTGAAACCTCAGCGGGTGGAGTCAGGTTAGATTATTGCATTGTAAAAACCTTGTCATGATCTCTCTGCCAACACACCAAAGGAAGTGTGCTTATTGCGCATGGCAATAAGAGATGATCATGTCTTGTGGGTAAAGCTGTACACATCTGCAGAGTGTAAAACTATTCGAATAGCCGTGCCTACGGTCAAGGGCAAGCAAAGAATGCTTTCATATTGGTAGACTTTGTTTTTGGTTTTAAAAACTAATATTTTGGGATCTGGGAGTGTTTAGAACTTTCGGATGTATTTCTGATAGTTAGAGCCAGTCAGGTGGTTGGAACCTGTTTTGAATCATGACGGATGGAGTCATGTGATGGTTAAACAAGATCTTTTAAAATGGACGGATAGAGCCTGTATACTAGTGTTGGTGGTTGAAACCTTTACTAGAGTTATAGATAATTTCAATTGTACAAATAATTGTTAAAACTGCTTTGTGAAAATTATTATTATTAATGTTTGTTAAATCTGGCTTTGTGCAAAAGAACCATATTAAGCCTTCTTTGGAAGGCCTTACATCTTGCATATTTCCGCGACTTGCTGAGTACGTTTGTACTTATATGCTACAATAAATTCTTTCGTCGGAAGCTTTCCAAGATGCTATGAATGATAGTGAGTTCTACAATGTGGAATACGATGAAGACAATCGAGAAAGCTAGTCGCACGTTTCTTTTCAGTCGACTGCCTGTGGTGTTTATTGGCTTTACCATTTTGCTTCTTATTTCTGCTGCTGTAAATTTAAGGTCATGTGACCTGGTTTTGTAATAATGGCTTTTTGGTCGGTACTCAGTATTTATCTTTTCAATTCGTGCTTTTCGGTTATGATTCATCACTGTGAACTGTGTGTACTAGCGCTGATCTGGGACTAGTAGAGAAATACACAGGAGATTCTGGATAGCAATCCGGGGTCTCACATCTCCCAAAACAAAATATTGATGCACCATGAAATCCTAGCTCTCATCAAGGATGAGGCCAAGCTTTGAGATATGATTGGAGCAAAATGATTAAAAAGTATAACAACAAGCATAAATAACACCGAGTAGAAATCAGTGTCCAGCTATTTGTAGCCCCCCTTCGTATCTCTCCTATAAAGAGCGCCATCATTTTCACCACAAGGGCAGCTTTTGCTACCTGTAAAATATCTGTAAATTGTTTCTATGCCCTTCTAATATATGCCCCGGCAATTACTAGTTTAAAAAAAAAAACTGGCTCTTACCACAAAAATATATTTTCATGGGAATATATATGTATTGCAACAATAGTAGTCGTGGCGATAGTACACTAAAAATGTTGAATATCACTATTTGTTGCCACAATAAAAAAATCATTGCAATAGGTTGTTACCACGGTGATTATTTTAGCGGTTGGGAACGAATGTGATTCCGTTTCAAGAAGAAAGCATTGCAACGATTTTGGGCTTAATGATTAACATTGTCGCAAATGTTTTGGGCCTAACGCAAAGATTAATTTTGTTGCAAAAGGGTGTGTCTGCTGTAGCGTCGCCGTTCACAGGCGTTCGGCACACTCCAGCTGAACTCCGGTGTGTACATGAGCTGCTACGCCCCGCCGTACTAGTACAGACTGATGGAAGCACTGTATTGGCACAGTGCTACATGCGCGCGCCTCCATGCCGCACTTGAGCACCAGAGATGGAATCACTCCATGGGAACCAGTGCAGTGCACCACAAGAGAAGAAATGGCACTTGCTAGCATGTTTTCCCATGCCTCTCATTTGCATCAGGTCCTCACATCTCTTGCACAGAAGAATGGAACCAGTGCCGAAAGCAGTCGTGAGCAAAGATTGAAATCTTATTTTCGCTCCAAATCTCGCCCATAGTCGGAGAACAAAATCTCAGCGAGAATTAGAAATTTTAGAAAAATTTCAAACGAAATACAAAAACAAAAATTCAAATCCGAATCCGATTTTTTTTTCTACCGAGAAAACCGAAATTTTGACCAGTTTTGCTAAGATCTCGGCAAAATTGCACCGAGCGAAAAATAGCTCAAACGATGTCAAAATTTTTTGAAATTTGTTTTGTAGGTTTCTGACACATCAGTGATGTTCTCATAACATTTTCAGATGATTATTAAATCTGAGGAAATTTTAAAAATTCAAATATTACTACTGTCCTGATAAAACAATGACCGGCAAGTTTGAACCGAATGAAAAATGAAACAAACCCTGTTAGAAAATTTTGAATTTTTTGTCATGGTTATAATGCATCACTAATGTTCCCATAAAATTTTCAGATGATTATCAAGCTTCATGAATTTTTAAAAATTCGAACAGCGCTACTGTCCTCATAAAAGCCTTACCAGCAAACTTCGACCAAATGACAAAATTGCACCGAGCGAAAAATTGCTCAAACAATGTTAAAAAATAAATTATTTTTGTTAGTTCTTGACACATCATTGATATTCCCATAAAAATTTCAGATGATTATAAAATCTATGGAACTTTTAAAAATTCAAACATTCCTACTGTCCTGATAAAACACTGACCGGCAAGTTTGAACTAAATGAAAAATGAAACAAACCATATTAGAAAATTTTAAATTGTTTTTTACATGGTTATAATGCATCAATAATGTTCCCATAAAGTATTTAGATGATTATAAAGCTTCATGAATTTTTAAAAATTCAGACAGTGCTACTATCATGATAAAAGCCTTACCGGCAAACTTCAACTAAATGAATAATGGTACAGACCATGTTAGAAAAGTTTGAATTTTTTTGTGGATGGTCTTGATCTATCACTAATATTTGTATAAATTTTTTATATGATGATCTCCAAAAATTATGACAGTGCTACATCCTAATAAAAGCCTGATGAGCATTACATAGATTTTCTTTAATAATCAAAAAAGGTTTAAAATTTTTGAAAATTTTGCATAAGGGTTATAAGGAAATTATTAAGATCTAATAAAAATTTTGAATCATTATCACACACCAGTGAATTTATAAAATTCTTATAATTGCATTGTACCATTTATGTTCTTTCTGTTTATTATTTTTGAAATATAACAAATGAAGTTCAATGCATACATAGATTTGATTGAGCAAACAAAAAAAGTTGATTTTTTTAAAAAAAATTATAGAATGGTAATGAGGAAATTTTTAAGCTCTCATAAAAATTTTGGATCATGATCACACTTAAGAAAATTTATAAAATTCTGACAAGGTTAATGTCCCAATTATGTTCATTCTGATTTAATTTTTTTAAAGATAACAAATGAAGTTAAATTATTTTTAAAATTTGTATGTATAATCCTACACTTCTTAGGATGGTACCATAAATTTTCAAAAATCATGATAATGAACGTAAAATTTTATAAAAAAACCGACAGTGTTTCTGCAGTTTTTAAAAAATGTCTCAAAAATTCGGTTTTTCAACAAATTTTCATAGGAGATAACTTTCTTAAGGGTTATTGACCAATTTCCGGTCAAATCCGATAATAAAACATCAAATTTCGGATTAAAATCCCGAGATCTCGGCTGTTTATAGCGAGATTACTGTAGCTATTCAAATTTTTTGAATTTTTTCACTCCGTCCGGTATTTCAAAACTCGTCTATGTCCGGTAAGCAAGATCTCACGAGAAACCGATGAGATTTTTAACCTTGGTTGTGAGACGTCGCTACTTCCAGCATGATGATGCGATTTTTCTTTCTTCGGCGTTGATCGAGTTGGGAACTGGGGAGACCAAGAGTAGTTGAACTGTAGTTGTAATGGTATGTATTGACATACAAGGACCGAGAGGTCAACTTGTTAGGATTTATGGGTATTAGACGGATACATCAGAAGGGAGCATTCAGTCCAACCTGATTAATCTTTGTGCCTACTAAAGTATGCAGATTTTGTCAGCATCTAAAATTTAATTCATAATATACATAGCTGCAAAACAGATATAAGAAGTGCACAAATAGATAAAGGCTTTGTCATGAATTGCATTGATGCAACTGCAGAAATAGATAAAGCTGCAGTAGTAATTTTTGGTTAGCAAAACACACGGCAAATCATAGAGTATTGAAAGAACATGAGATATGGATTTATGTGAAAAACACTTGAGAATAAACACAAATATGCACTAAGACAAAAATTACTATATGAGGAGAAATTATAAGCACGAAGAACGTCAGCCCATATAAACCATACGAGTACATGGGTGCATACATAGGGGATGAACAAGAATCCTGAATGGAAAAAGTAACCGAGTTAGAGTTAGTTGCGCCACTCAATGTCACGTCTGGCATCACTTGGCTCGTGCGTTGCTCAGCACCACGTCTGGCACTATTGTGTCTGGTGAGGACATGATGATGGATTTGAATCACACTTTCTATCGCTTCTTTTAAAGAACCGATAGAGATTCATCTCTATCGCTTCTTTATAAGATAAGAAGCGATAGAGATGAGTGCATCATCTCTACCGCTTGAGTGCATCATCTCTACCGCTTCTTTAAAAGAAGCGATAGAGATTAGCCTGTCATCTCTATCGCTTCTTCTAAAGAACCGATAGAGATGACTCCCTTATCTCTAACGATTTCTTCTGAGAACCGATAGAGATGAGAAGGTGTTTGCTGTTTTTCAATTCACCCTCCAATCAGCATATATTTCACACAATATGCACATATCACATTCACATAGCAATTGCACATATTATGCACATCACATTCAGAGAACACAAACACTTTATTACAACATATATGACAAAATAATGAAAAAGGCATCACAACATACATACAGATGATATGTACAAAACATGACCAAAAGACAATTGAAATAGAGCAGAATTGACATTCCTACGATGTGTTTTCTACAACATTGCATATTACATAAGTTGAAATCATTAACCTTAGAATAGAAGCTTTATATTGAAATATTCACTTTAGAATCAGTCAATCAGGTGATAAGGACAAAGCTAACTTAACAGAAAAAACAATCCATAAAATCTTATGGAAATCAGGTAGAACGCTACAAGTACAAACATCTCACGTTCGTCAAAACGATTGGAGCTCTGCATGGCCCAGCTCTCCGACCTGACATTCCACATCCCCACATTGTCCAAAGGCATGTAAATCGCAGTCCTTGACTGAGGGTACACCTAAAAAGTAATGAGCGAGAAGGTCATATGAGTCGCCATTAGGTTATGCCGGGTGCTTCTTGTAATCAAATGATAAGAACATAGAGCTACTACCTACTTGTAACTTCAGAAAAGATAAGTTAGATCACAGTGGTCTACAACGAGGGTCTACATTTGTAATACCTGCAGTGTGTACCGAGCAATCGCATCTCTAAGGTTGTAACTCCGACGACTCGCCGGTGTCCATTGTCCTCTATCCATCCTGTTCATCGACAAAGGGTTAATCATTTTTAGTCATCGAACTGAATCAATGTGGCTTAAAACAAGTTCAGGTATTGCAAAAATGGTAATAGCAAACGCATCCGACAACCCAGAATGCGTAACCATCTATGTGCCATGACTGCACAAAGTTCTTGGAGTTCTCAAAGATGACCTCAACATAGTCCCGCATGTTGGCCGCCATGACAGATGTCTGGAGGTAGGCAGCACCGTCGGTTGGGTTGTCAGATCGAGCCACTTGACAAGCCGGAAAGGTAAGCAAAGTTCATCAAGACATACAGTAAGCGACTACCAGAGCAACAATTATTTGATGAAGACGCCACAACATATCCTGTTTAAAGCATGGTAGAAGCATATGAGATGCCCATTTATTTGTCTTTAGGGCTTTTCATGGTCCATTGGCACTGGTCATCATGGCCTTGTCCTGCTGCCGAAGCCTCTCGCCTTCGTGGCACAGGTAGCTCTGAAATTTCTCCTACAAACCATACAAACCTTTAAAGCATCACTGCTGTAAAGGGAAAACGCAGACCTAGAACTAATTTTACAAGCAGAACTTATGGTATGAGACTGTTAGGCTTTCGTTACCCAGTTTCGAGTCTGTGAATGCTAGATGACCTCCCCACATCCACTAATAAAAGAACGATCAAATAATGTCTTCTTTCATTTGGTTCAACAGTTGAGAAAGTTCCTATTAAACTATCAAATAAAAATGCAAAATTGCGAATAGAGCAAAGATGGCACAGAACAAACTATCAGACTAATGGTCCAAACAACTAATAGATGCCATAACCAAAATCCAATTGTCCATGTAAGTGATTAGCAATACATTAATGTGAAAGAATTTCACAGCCCACCACATCACACTTCTCCATCAAACTGAATAATTCGGTTCAACAGTTGAGAAAATTCGGATTAAATTACCAAATAGAAATGCAAAATTGCAAACATAGCAAGATGGCACAAACCAAATTAACAGACTAATGGTCCAAACAACTAATCGATACCATAACAAAATCCAACGGTCCTTATAAATGGTCAACAATACATTTGTAATGTGACAGAATTTCGCAGCCCACCACATCATTTCTCCATCAAACTGAATCTCAAGCCACATCCAGGTTACTTAACAATGAGCTTATTGTTTATACTGCTCAGAAAAACTCCTAAATCAATAATTATCAAATATTGGCCCTACCCCATCAAATTCCAACATTCACTGCAGTAAACCAATCATGGGTCCATTCATCTGTAAGCACCCTCCCAACAACAAACACCACAACCAAAAAAAGGAAAAGAAAGAAATCGTCAGTACATATTTGGCCCACTTGGAAGCTAAGGAACAAAAGCAAGCTAGAGAGAATGTACGTGCCCTAATAAAAATCACAGGGAAAATGTGTGTTTGTCCCTACATTAAAAGATTAGAAAATAACTAATGAGGAGTAAAGTACATCTGTGCTTTACAAGACAGACATACTAAATTTTGTTGGTAGATTAGGATCTTGTACCGATTCAAATGATCAAACCATCACCATTTTGCCAACTCTCTCGTCTGTGAACACTACATAGATATGAGACAGATCATGTAGTTTCCACCATAATATCATATGGTACTAGTTAACCCCCAAATCTCATTACGAAATAGCCATCAGTGGGCCTTAATCCTTGAAGCTTTATCTGAGGTTATATCACCTTGGTCATGGGAAGATTACCCTGATGCACATATAATAACACATACGAGCTAAAATAATTCCACAAAAGGTCCATTTGCTGGAAGGAACAATTCCTATACTCCCAAAAAATGTGCAATCAAGTCATGTATTCCTGAAATGATGCATATGATCCCTATACTTACAGAAAAACTTCCACCGCTGCTTCTTGCTCATTTCCAAAGATATCATCCAGCTTCCTTCTCTTTTAATTTCATCAATTGGCTCATCAACTTATGAAAAGCTTCCCATTGCAATTACACAAGTAGGGCAACCACAAAGTTTCAATTTGATATCTCCAGAGCTAAAGCAATAGCACTGACAGAGCAAAACTTGCAATTTAGTGAGCAAAGAAGTTATGCCTATCAGTGGTGAAAAGATTGAACCAACCTGCTCTATCAATAGCAATCCCAACTCTCGCAATGCCATTACACGGTAGCTAACAACATTTCTTCCTCAAGGCAGGAGCCCTAACAACATTCCCTCCTCAAGGCAGGAACCCAAACCCTACTGGAGGGGAGGCCCGGGGTCGACGGGCGGCTTGGGGTCGACGGGCCGCGCGGGGTGGAGGAGAGGTGCGGGGTGGAGGCGCGGAGTCCACGGGCGGCGCGGGTGGAGGAGGCCGGGTCGACGGGCGCGCCAGGTGGAGCGCAGAGTCCACGGGCGGCGTGGGGTGGAGGTGTGGGGTCGACGGGCGCGCGGTGGAGGAGAGGTGCGGGGTGGGCGTGGAGTCCACGGGCGCGGGTGGAGGCGCGAGGTGGAGGGAGGCGCGGGTCGACGGGCGGCTTGGGGTCGACGGGCGCGACGGGTGGAGGGAAGGCGCGGGGCGGTGCCGAGTCGACGACCAACGCGGGGGCGAAGGGCGGCGCGGGGGCCGAAGATGGCTAGGGTTTTCAAGCAGAGGGGCGCCGAAGGGAGGCTTTTGACGCAAGGGGCGCAGAGGAAGAAGGCTGACCGATACAATCGCTGTCGGTTCTTATTAAAAAACCGACACAATAGATACAATCAGTGTCGGTTCTTTAAAAAAACGACAGTACAAAATATTACATCGCAGTCGTTTTTTTTTAAAAAACCGATAGGAAAGAAAATTGAATCACAGTCGTTGTTTTTTAAAAACCAATAGTAAAGACAACATCACAGTCGGTTTTTTAAAAAACCGACACAAATGGTGGGCAACATTACAATCGGTTTAAAAAAACCGACACAATACGTAATTAGGCTAAGCTAGCTTGGAGTTTGGATCACTATCGGTTTTATATGAGAACCGACACAGATGTGAAATTTTATGACTATCGGTTTAGTATGAAAACCGACACAGATAAAAATTTCATCACTATCAGTTTTCTATGAAAACCGACACACTTGAATTTACTACTATCGGTTTTTTATGAAAACCGACACAGATGGTAATCACTATCAGTTTTTATATATAAACCGAGAATGGATTTAATACAGTAATTAATGGCTTCTTTTTCATGCAACATACCAGAATCTAGTGAAAGTTTCTTGCTTGCTGGTTAAATGGACGACAAACTCATCTGAATCACTTTTACCCAAAACTGACACAACACTTAGAGCCATCCCAATTGGTTTTAAAACAAAAATCAACACAACTGTAATCGCTTATCTCAATCGGTTTTTAACGCAAAAACCGACACAAATAAAAGCATTTCTCGATCGGTTTTGTTTCAAAACCGACACAAATAGAACTAACATCTCAATCGGTTTCATATAGAAACCAACACAAATAGATAAATCACCACCATCGGTTTTGAACGAAAAACTGACAATCATAAATTCTTATCTCAATCGGTTTTCTCTTAAAAGCGACACAAATAGTAAAAATATCGTAGTCGGTTTCATCTAAAAACTGACACAAATAGATACCTCAGCACCATCGGTTTTAACTCAAAAACCGACACAGATAAATGCTTATCTCAATCAGTTTTCTCTTAAAACCGACACAAATAGTAACCATATCGCAGTCGGTTTCATCGGCAAACCGACACAAATAAATACCTCAGCACCATTGGTTTTAACTCAAAAATCGACACAGATAAATGCTTATCTCAATCGTCGTCTTAAAACTGACACAAATGTAAAATATCAAATTTATCATACCACGGTAAATTCTGAATTTTCAGCATTTCATCAAAAAGAAAAGGCCATAACTTTTTCATACATAGTTGAAATTATTTGAAATTTTGCAAAAAACATGCTTTGGGATACCATAATTTCAGTGCAACCTAAACTTTATTCGCGACATATCGAAATTACCTAGTACAAAATTGAAGGAGTCTGAAGGAATACTCACATTTTGAAGAAAACCACAAATTTTGCAAAAAGAGGGAAAATCTCTTTAAGCTAGGACTTCAAATTTACCTCTTAACGCACACCCTTGATGATTTCAATTTTCCTCACCCAAGTATTACTTCCAACTGAAATATGTACTGTTTTTTCGGGTGGAGGCAGAGATATCTCCTCTAGAACAACAACAGAGGAGAGTTCAGTCTGAGAGGTATAAATAATCTAGTGAGGCACATTACAATCGGTTCTTACTTAAGAAGCGATAGAGATATGAATGCTCATCACTATCGGTTCTTACAAAATAAGCGATAGTAATGTGATCATGTACATCACTATCAGTTCTTATATGAGAAGCGATAGTGATGTGCACGTGGTCATCACTATCGGTTCTTATGTGAGAAGCGATAGTGATATGCATGCTTATCACTATCGGTTCTCACATAAAAAGCGATAGTGATGTGATCATGTACATCACTATCGGTTCTTATGTGAGAACCGATAGTGATGAGCATGCACATCACTATCGGTTCTCACAAAAGAAGCGATAGTGATGACCACGTGCGCATCACAAATGGTTCTTTTGTGAGAACCGATAGTGATGAGCATGCACATCCCTATCGCTTCTCACATAAGAACCGATTGTGATGTGCCCAGTGCTACATCACAATCGCTTCTAACCTGAGAACCGATAGTGATTATTATTAACACTACTCCTAAGTCATCTATCACAATCGTTTTTTTCTAAAAACTTAAGAACCGACCCAGATGAAGCGATAGTGATGTACCATTCTGTAGTAGTGATTTTTCAACTCTTAACTATTGCTGAGTAAAAAAAACAACCTTCAACTTAAAAACTATCTACCTTGCATCCTTGAACTATCAAAACTACTCACTTTTAAACCGTAGGCTGGTTTCATGAGTTGTTTTGAGTCGCGTTGGTGGCCACATCCCTATATACAAAAGCGTTGATGAATGTTTTTCTATTCTCGCTGAAGGAATATTTGATACAAATATGTACAGTTAGTTGCACGACAACAATGTAGCTTTAAGGAGCAAGAGTGAAACACTGTAGGCGGTAGTTTTCCTTTGAACAATTGCATATTGTTGGACACAGGGTTAACGATATCGCGATTATCGGCTCGAATATTGCGATAATCCACCGTATCGAGCCGGCTCGGTATTTGAAATTGGTCGGTAAACCGGTCCAATTAAAAAAATAAAAACATTCAGAAAAATTTACACTTCGTAAACCGGTCTAAAATCGGTGAAAATCGACTAAAATTGCTTAAAAAATCGTTCGCCAAAAGAGTTCAATTGGTCGGTCAATTATCGAGGAATATCGACCGATTATCGGTGAAAATTGGTTTTTTTTCAAAAAGTTTGATTCCGAAACTCTATGATTTTTTACGATTTTCGACAAAAATTGGTACCAACCTGGGGCGATTTTCAAGGTCAAATCGATAATGTAAACCCTAGTTGGGCGTCCATAGTTTCTTGGTGTCACGGGCTTCCTGTTGGGCTCTGTAGACTTACTAATTTGTTTGAACATTTTAGCTCAAAAGCTCCCCTAGCTTTTCTTTTGTATTCTTTTGAATTAAACTACTCGAATGACGGAATTTTTTTAAATAATATATTTTTTAAATAATTTTACAAAAATAATATGTCAAAACAAAATTTTACAAAAATACACCTCTGTCGCCGTTTCAAATACACCAAGTGAATCTACAACAAAATAATCCGTCGGCCAATTCAATCCACAATTAAACAAACCTCTATCGCTGTTTCGAATGGCGACATAAGCACAGTTGCCATTTGAAACAGCGACAGACCTTCTGCCGCCATTTGAAACGGCGACAGAGGTTTGTTTAATCGTGGATTGAATTGGTCGATGGATTATTTTGTTGTCGATTCACACGGTTGACAAAATTGAGGGTTCTGTCGCTATTTGCAAAAGCGACGGAGGTGTATTTTTGTAAAATTTTGATTGGGCATATTATTTTTGTAAAATTATTTAAAAATGTATTATTTTTAAAAAAGTTCTAAGGATGACAATTCAGTTTTTATACTAGTATGTTTATTTTAGCTTTGAATTCTCTAAAAGCTGATTTTAGATTGTAGTTGTAGAGAAACTGATTCTCTAAAAACTGTCATCCAAAAGCACATATAAAGTGTATTGTGGATTCAGTGTAATGGGTGGGCTGAATTATGAGAATTGGATTATAAAATCGGACTGTTTATTTTTTATTATGCTTTTAAAACCAAAATCTAGAGCTAAAACAAACAGGCCGTCTAGAAGACGGAAGGGATGGTTGGAGCTTCTCACGCAGCGTGTGGCCTCTTCAAATTAAACTGTCTTGTGTGTGTAGAGGGCTGGCCGAATGGCATCTGGACAAGTTACACGACCAAGTTCCAATCCACTTCCTTCTTGGCTTCTCTGTTGCATGTGCAGATAATGAAGCATCCAATGCTAAGATGAATCAAATCCGATCATACTCTTGACAAATCACAATAAAGAGTAGAAGATCATCCTGGATCACAGACCTCTAGATAAATGAGACATGGCGAGGCACATCAAAACATGGATTTGCAAACCAAGAAGGGAAAAGGACGGTGATTCGGGGATATCCGAACTTATAACTTCTTTCCCGATGCATCTCATTTCCATGAGATGTCAAATTTTCATTCACTAAGACTTGAACCAACATAACTAGTTGTTGGTAGCTAAGTCAGTAGATCTTTTGGGTGATATTTTGGTGTTTGTGGAGGAAGAAAGATGGTGTGGTATATATATTGCACCAAAGGAACGAGCTCAAGTTGTTACAGATATTAAATGCGGGAGCATTCAATCCACATACATAGATATTGCTGATTTATATATAAAATCATCACATACCTACAATTAAACTACAAAAAAAAGAAACATCTAGTTTGACTTTCAATTCAAACTTGTTTAAACTAGTTAAAAAAGTAGTTAGATTCAACAACTTAAAATTTCAAACTTTTCGCCTACGATACATAGGGGAAATACATGTTTTAAATCATAGTGCGCAGCACTATGGTGTCCCAAGTATATATATATGTGTATATATTTGTGTGTATATATATTTGTATATGTATATATATATATGTGTAGATATCCTATTCTATACATGCGTGTACAATGGTCTAATGTACGTGTGACCAGTTCGACAGAGCTAGCAGTATTGAATAGATGGTTTTGGGATGTGAACCGTACCTCATTGTAAGGCCCATATATTATATCCAGCACGATCAGTCCGACTGAGCTAGCTCTGTTAAATCCATAGCATGTTGCTTCATCGCATCTATAAATTTCAAAGACACATTTCATAAATCAACCGTTGGACCTATGAGTAATTTTTTAGGTACCAATGTTCATAGGATTCAATAGAAGATCGTTTTAAAACGAGGAATAGAGTTAGTTAAAATGTAGTTATTATGGTAATAATGTTGTACGAGATATATAGTAAATTAGGAAATCAGAAGCTAACAAACTTCTATCGTTAGTAAAATTTTGCATATTAGATATAGTAATAGTGTCCAATAGATATAGTAAACCCGTTGCATAATTTAGTGAATAGTAAAATGTTGTTGTTACAGTAGTATCGTTATACTATAGATGCAGTAAATTATGTAAGCTAATAAATTTCCAATTGGCAGTAAACATATGCCCATTAAATCGTAGATTGAAACCAAACAGTTGTGTAATTTTTGGTTAAAAAATTAAAAAACTGCACCGGTTGCGAACATAGTAATAAATATTTTGTTACACCAGTAATGTTTTATTATAGAGATAGTAAATGATATAATCATGAGACAGAAGGAATCTTTTTTGGTCCAATTTTTTTTGTATTTATTGTTAAAAAAGAAACCGTCCACTATTGGGAAACGGGAAGCACCCAGACATTTTGTATTGACATCTTAGATAAGGCCCATTTATTATATGCACATCGTGATCTGCTCATCTGCAATCCATAGCATGTTGCTTCATCGCATCTATAGTTTATCATCTCTGCATCATCACCAGAGGCAACAATAAAATTCAAACATACATTTCGTAAATCAACCATGAGACATAGAGCTGTTTTTAGGCATCAGTGTTCAAAGGATTGAATAGAAGATTGTTTTAAAATGTTTTATAGACTCATTAATTTCGTTTTAGACGACAGAGTAAAATGTAGTAATTACGGTAATAATGTTGTCTGAGATAGATAGTAACTTAGGAAATCAGAAACTAACACACTTCAATCTGTAGTGAAATACTATACACATCATTTGTTTCTATTATGAAGTATTATATAATTACATAGTAATATAAGATGCCCTTATTAGTAAAATGGAGCGAGGTCCAAGCAACGTAGGTAAGTGTGGATGTTGGCGAATATGCTATAATATTGATGGGCTTCAAGCCTATTTTCTCAGACCCATCGTTATATATAGACTGGACGATAGGTATTTAGTACCACATCGCTCGCGGAGCTTTATGTTTACCTGTTTATATAGCAAAATTAGCAGCGCACGTTCGATCAAAGTGAGACGTGTCATGTTAGTAAGGGTAGGGCTATATATGTGGTTCCGCTGCACTATGTGCTGGTGGTGATGGACCCGGGCACTTTACCCTTTAACACCATGATCACTTTTTCATGTGTGTTTTCGTTTTCTTTTTGCCATGTGCTTAAGCAGCATCCTCGCCAACAGCAGCGAGAAGGTGACATAGGAGTCGGTACAGGGTAGTAAATACATTGTATTTGTGTAGTAACTGTTCATAAAAGCAATAGTAAATAGTTATACACGGGGGAGGGGTTGACATGGGTTTTGGAAAATTGTATCAAATATAAGTTACAAAGATAATAATCTTTCATATACACTATAGTAAAAGTTGTACAATTGCAATAGCAGTTAATGGTAATTTTATTACATGTGTATGGGTTGTAGAAGATTACGTGTCTATAAGTACCATCACCTTCGTCATTAGTTATTGCCGTTAAATATTTGTAAAATTCTTAGTAAATTAAATATTTATATATAGTACTTAGATTTACTATAGATAGTAATTTCGGTTAAGGTCCTTTTCAACATTCGTAATGCTGTATATTTTACTATAGATATAGTTTATTTTGTTATCCAATTATCTTTTTTACTACATATACCACAAAAGGGTACTATTTGTTGATCTGGATGTTACTACTGCCTAAATAGCGTAGTAGGAAAATTGTTAGTTACATATAGTAACTCATAGCATTTTGATAGTAAAATCATGTTAGCTATATTTTTCGACTGTGCCATGGTACCAGGGCTTTATTTACTATATAATACACTATTTTTGAATACGTTTTTCTATAGATCCCGTTAATTTACTACCGATACGGAAGGGATATTTGTTTGTTGAAACCGAACAGTTGCTTAACTTTTGGTTTAAAAATTTAAAAACCGCACGGGTTACAAACTAGATTGTTTGTAATATAGTAATAAATATTTTGTTGCACCAGTAATGTTTTATTATAAATATAGTAAATGATATAATCATGATACAGAAGTAATTGTTTTTTTGTATTTATTATTAAAAAGTAATCGCCCGCTATTGGGAAATGGGAAGTTGCCTTACTGATATTTTTCTGTCTTGTCTTTTTCAGCTTCATTACGTAAATATATATTCTATCCCGGGCGTGGCTACATCCTACAAGCACCCAAACCTTTCGTGTTCTTATCTAAGTCATCTTGTTCCATCGATATCGCCCATTGTTTCTTGCAGTAGAAGTGGACACCGATGTTGATCTTCAGGGGTTTGATCGATACCGAAGAATATCGAGGTTAACACAATACATATTTAATCATATTTGCATTCTCCGCTGTAGTATTTCTGTCTCTTTTTTCCAAATATCGCTCAATAGCTATTGCTTCAGCTAAAGTTTATTTTGGCTTGATCATTTAGAATGCTTGTGTGTCCATGATACTACTTGCTACTACGCTATAGACCCACCAGTGTATATTCGTGTGCCATTTTCTTTACTGAGCTCAATGCCGTAAAATTTTGAATGGATGTTAGTTATATGCTTCCATTTGTATGAGTGGCTGCCATTACTCCAACTGAATGCTTAAAGAAGGAAAAGGACACTAAGGCTTAACGTTTTGCACCTCTATCTGCCTAAGTGTGGTTTTATTTGGATTTTTCAAATGGAATATATGTATTGTTATATTCTGCTTGTCATTAACTTTCCTGTCTGTAAAGGATAAAGGCAAAAACAAAACATGCAACCAGTTGCTTAATCAACTTTTAGCTTTTGTTCCTCCAATTATTCAGTAATGTTGATCACATGAATATGCAGGCTTTAAATCAGAATGAATGTTCAACCTTTAGTTTTATTAAATGGTAAGAGGAAAGGCATTAAACTAAGGTTTGGCACCTTATGTTGCCGTGCCCGAGGGTGAAGTAAATGTAGGGGAAGGGAGATTGGTGGCTGTAGCCTTTCTTCTCCCCTTTTCTTTTTGCTGGTTGTTCCTTATTTCAGCAGGGAAGGACGGTAAAGAAGGTAGTAGTAGGATAGTTGATTTGGGGTGGTAAAATTTATGTTTGAGGTGCTGATGGCTGGCTTTTATACTGTGCATTACAGGTTAAAACCAGGCTATGTAGGGGGTGAAACTATGGGCTACAAGACTAGGTGAAGAGCATGCAGCCCTCCACTTCCATCTGGCGGTGAGGGATGGGCAGTGAGAGGGTGAGCTGTGGCAGCTGCCTATTTGGGAATAGAATATTTGGCTAGTTGGGTGTGTAGGTCGGTTTGGGTAGAGGCGTGATTAGAAGTGCTTTGTAAGCTTTAGAGATTTAGATGTAATTAGTGCTGTATGATACGTGGATTATAGCTATTATAAAATGTTGGAGAACATAAACCCTCATGTGTACTCTGACATTTGATATTTGTACTAAAGTCTCTTCAGATGATTTACATGTATTGGATTGGTTGTGCTAATCCTTAAATAATAATGCATAAGTTGGATGATCTAATTATGTGGGTGTGATATTATATTTTAGTGGTGCCAAGATTGTGTGTAGAGGTTGATATGCATATCTAAACTAATAAAAGAAAAAATTTACCTCCACACAGTGTGAATCATCCAACCTTGTACTCACATTGTTAGGCCCAACGCCCACGCTCTTCTGCCCAACTGTTTAGCCGAGGTTTGTGTTGGGGGGTTTGTAAATATTTTGGGGGAGATTTGTGGTACTCATGCCCATTCTAGCTTATTGCAGCTTCTGATTTCGACGTGTTTACTCCGAGGTGAAATTGGGGGGAGTTTGTGTCCGCGGAGAACATGCCTGATAGGTGTTTGCGTCAGATTTGTTCAATAGGTGTTTGCGTCAGAGAGCAGAGATTTGTTCGCCTGGGGACATCATCTTGGAATTGCAGCATTAGTCTTTATGGATGTTTGATTTGTACTTTTATTATGTTTATGGATATGCAAGAAACGCATTTATGTAGCTTGTATGTTCCTAGAGAAAAAATTTGAGTATAAAATAAACGATGTCATCTAAGTGATAATCATTTGGTTAACTAAATAGAAGCATGCAATAGTAATTTATTTGTGTTTTATTAACTTCTAGATTGAGGAGGGGCAGTGGCTGTGTCCTTCCATGGATGAGGCCAATGTACTGCTGTCTCAGGGAAGAAGAGGAGATGGATGTGGATTGTATGTATGAATATGCTCTATCCAACCTAGAAATTCAATAAGATGGTTCAAGGAAAATATACAAATTGCATTTGATAAGATGGTTGTGGCCTTAGGCCTCCAAAACTCCGTCCTGGCACCTAATCTTCAGGTTTGGTTTCTTCTACATCTAGCTTCTATGCCCTCAAGGGTCGTTGGTTATAGATGATGCATGAATGACTGGATGAATGGATGATGCTACAGAAATGCTAAGTGATGATTTAGCAATGAAATTAAAGAATGATGCTTGCAAGATTTGTCACTAATTCCATGATTTATTGCTTGGAAAAAAATCATCAATTCAGTAATTTGCAGATGGCGTCCTTCTTTCATTCATTGCATTATCAGTGCCTTCGGATATTAAATCACATTGGAAAAGTAGTCATTTTTTCATAATTGGGTTGTTAGGTCTCTATTGGATTCCATTTAGCACTCATCTGCCATTCACTTGATTTATATTAAGTTAATTTTTACCTTTGCTCTCCAAACTGAGGTCACTACTGTAGTATGTGGTGAGAGAATTAAATAAGTTGATTGATATAAGTGAGCAACTTGACTTTGTCAAGCATGCCATATTTCTCTAGCATAAAACAGTACTAGCTGTATAATTGAATCATTTGAGGATGTAGATAGAAAAGTTCCAAAAACACTGCCCACCTTCTCTACTTAATGCATAGAGCTATAGAGAACTAATCTATCCAGAAGACGTATCATCCAAGTGCAAAACACTTGAACTACTCGTGTTTTGTGTGCTCAACTAAAAGATAAGGAAGCCTAATACAGAAGGGTCCTGTTAACATGGACACCTTTTGCTTTACACAAGTAAATGAGATTGACGATAAACACACAAGTAAATGTGCTATCACCATCATGATGCAGATCCTTACATGGACATCAAAGGCGGCCTACCGTTGGGATTTATGAAATGGTATGTTTATCACTTTATCCTTTGCAAGACAAAAATCATTAATAAAAAAGCATATACTAGCAAGACAAGAATGCACTGTCGTACTCACAGTAAAACTTATCTAGCACTTGACTAGCCTCTTTCCTGGCAACAGGGCAGGGCCATCACTTCATTGTATTGCATATATACTAATTACCAATCAAACAGATCCTATTCAATTTACTTTTCAGCAGAACAAGCAAACTGTAATTGGCTATATTTCACAAAAACCAGCTGAAGAGCACTCTGCCTAATTCACAAAAGAAGATAATCAAGATAGTATCAGAAAAAAATTACCATATCCAAGGTTGTATTGCAAAAAAGCCATAATGCATTCAGGGCCAATCCTTACGTTTGCACAGAGTCAGCTACATCCTACATTTACTTGTGAATTTACGATGAACTTGTGTGGTAGCACATTTACTTCTGTGTTTTTCTATCATCAAGCTCTACCAAGGATGTGACACAAATTTAACACAGCATGACACTACAAAAGCCAACCAACCGATGACAAATCAAGATATTAGGGATACTGTGTTAGTGTTATGCCCTTGAGGCAATCATTTAAATGATTGTAACATGACTATGTTTATGAATAATAATATGATTATTGGTCCAATGAATGTATATCATTGTATTGATCAACAAGTATGTGACTTGCTTATGAAGCTCTTTACTTAATAATGTAATTCGATAAATATCTCTGATCGGATATCATCGTATAGGACAACGATGAATAGATCAGCACATGTAGTGATCGATGATCATGCTTCATAGATCATGGGATATGGAGATATCATCTATACATTGTGGACGCATGTTGAAGAACATGGGTTAGATAGACCCGCAATGGGACACTGCGAGAATGTTTCATTCTTATGTGTCATCGTGTATCTCATACCTAGTAGATGTATGATCCTTAGACACGAGATTGTCATATTCCTACATGTGTAATAGTTTTCCTTGGGGCTATCAAACACTACTTCCTAACCGGATAGTTATAAAGGTAGCTTTCATGTTTACTATGAAACGTGCAGAGGGAAGTGAGCAGTCAAGATAGAATTTGCCACTCCAATGAAACGGAGATATATGACAAGGCCACTCGTGTGATATGATTAAGGAAGTGCATGGCCATGCCGTGATTGAGGAGTCAATCACAACTTATTAATATATCACGGATACGAGAGATGGATTGAATCATCAAAGGATGACATGCTTCTCGCCTTGAGATCAATCTTCATATACTTGGCAAAGGGATTATTACATGAGTACTTTTGATAGGTTCTCATCGATTTGATCATAGTATATTTGGGAGTTGGCATACTTTGCAAGAAGCCACTACCAACTATTGGATTGAAAAGGAGTTTTGAATCCACGTCCAAACGCACGTGAACTGCAGGATCACACACTTAATGGTGGGGCGCATTAATTTGGATTGGATCCGTAATTAATGAACCTCGTGGGCTTAGCACGCGATGGGCCCTAGTTTAGGTTTCATCTCGTGGCTATATAAGGAGGGAGGAGGAGGGCGCAGGTGTGCTTTCCACGGTTTAGAAGTGATTCACTCGAAACCCTAGCCTACTCCTCTCGCTGCCCTGCCGAGTGACGGTGCTTGCACACGCGCACGCGCGTTCCATCTCGGACGTGTGGACTACTGCGGTGACGCTGCTGCGACTGCGGCGTGGGAGGACGATCCACGGCAAGGTGAGGACGATCCACTACATCGACGCGCGAAGGATTCCGCAACTGCGCGTCTAGTGGTAATCTTATCTATGATCCCCTTCTTGCGAGTAGCTTTCTGGTTACGCGGTAGATTTTTTTTTGTGCTAGCGTAGCATACCGCGTTCCTCTTCATACTGTACAGTAGTACCTTGGCGCACCGGTGAGGGGGAGGCGGCGCGGGGAGACTAACCAGCACGGGCGGAGGCGAGCGAGACCAACCGGCGCAGGCGGAGGCGAGCGAGACGAAGCTGACGCGGGCGGATTCAATCGAGACGAAGCCGACGCAGGCGAAGCCGGGTGACGTGCAGTACGGGGAGAGTCCGACCGGGAGGCGACATGCTGTGCGGGGAGAGACCGGCGCAGAGAGAGGCGCGGGCTAGAGCTAGAGACGAAGCGAACGAGGGCTAGGGCTAGGGTGGAGGGAGGCTGGGCGTGGGGAGTCTAGGGCTAAGGCACCGGTGGAGGCGGTGGAGGCGGCGGCGTGGGGAGGCTAGGACTAGAGACGAAGCCGACGTAGTTACTGGCTAGGGCGCGGCAAAGAGACAGTGGCGTGACAAAGAGACAAGGGCAAGAGGTCGGAATAAGGCAGCCAGGATGTGCCATTGGATCATAGACAATTCAACCCTAGAACCGTGTGTGATGAGTGGAATTTTTTTTAAACAATGCATTTTATGAAACTAATTGCGATATTAATACGCGGGATATTTTTTTTCAAAAATAATGCTCCGTAGCCAAACTGTATAACGACAATGTACTAATCGCCATAAGGTACGGCGACAAATCAAACTTCGTCCAACGGTTTGGCGACAATAGCTTAAGCACGTATATGTGGCAATTTCGCTGGCGACAATGAAGAAGTCACCGAACGGCGTGGCGACCATGGATAAATCGCCGAACGGCGTGGCGACGATGGAGTTGTCTCCAAATCGGTTGGCGACATTAGAGATGTCGCCAAATGGAGTGGCGACAAATGCTGTTTTGCTGTCCCCTCTCAGCGAGACCGAGAAAACGAGCGAGCATCGGGCGCCGGCGGGCAGAGAGAGGGAGGGCGTCCGGGAGAGAGAGGTAGAGAGGGAGGCGCCCGGGAGCTCGGAGCTCAGGAGAGGGAGGGGGAGAGGGAGGCGCCCGGGAGCTCGGGAGAGAGAGAGAGGCGCTCGGGGGAGAGAGAGAGCAGGGAGAAAGAGGAAGAAGAAGAAAAACAAAAAGGTAAATTCGTATTTTTTTTATTTTTTTAGTTGTGTAGAAAAATATTGTATAAAAATATTAGGGTTGATGTTAGATTTAATTTAATCAGTTCTTCTTTTGTAGATTAACGATATTAGATATGAACTTTAATATTGTAGTATTTGTAGTGCGATAGTTAATTAGCGTTGTTTAATTTAGATTATTGATATTACATGTTAGTGGTGATCTAAAAATTTATTTTGTCTATATCGTCGCAGTAATGTCGGATCCAGTTAAATTTAGGGTATATTATGGCGATGATGAAATAAAAAGTACGCAAAATGGTGTTGATTTAAGCAACTTTTTGGTCACCATGGTTGAGCACGCCTTCCCCGAGAGTGTTAGCATTCGTGATATGAAACTTTGGTTGACCCAATATTTTTCTCTAGATCCAAGTGTTTACTCTGTTACCATCCAAGTCTTATTCACGCGAAGCAAGGGTGACCAGGCTATTTGGGAGTTGAAGAAAGTAGATCGGACATACTTGTGGCAGAAATGGTTAAGGTGGTGCAAGGGATCTCACCTTGAATGTGTGATGCTAGTGCAGGCTTGCCCTGTAGAAGAGGTGAATATTAGTGGTATGGGCGAGAGCAGTACATCGGCTAGAGCTGAACAAGTTCAGAAAGTGGTACCGATTGAGATAGCAGCGGGGGATGATAACAGGGATGCAGCACATGCAGAAGGTCGGGCCGATGAAGGGGAGGAGATCGAGCAACTTGTTGATCATTTGGAGTTGGTGGACCGTATGGCGGCAAAAGATGAAACTGAAATGTTGGAATGTGATGATGACATCGGCAAAAACAAGGAAGGGGATGATGATGAAATGCATGATAGTACTGGGGTAGCAGATATACCCATCCCTAACGAATGGAACAAGCAAAACAATTCTGGTATGAGAGTTTTATGGGGCCATGAGTCGCGTTGGGAGTATGGTACCAATGCCATTCGGCTAAATCAAATATTCCCGAACAATTCTTAATTGAAATTGACAGTGAGGCTTTGGGCATTATCATAGCAGAGAGAGTTCCGGGTTGTCTTGTCCAGGCCAGATAGGTACACAGTGAAGTGCAGAACAGATGGATGTGAATTTCGAGTTCATGCATACAAGCCGAAATGCGAGACGTATTGAATTGCATCACGAGTAGAGGAGCACACATGTAGACTAGAAAATGTTCTGGTGAAATACCGCAACCTGAATGCAACTGTAATTGCTAGCGTGATGTTCAATGAAATCTTTGAGAAACGGGATATTGAGTGTTCATATATTCAGAAAGCAATCTTAAGAACATTTAAGTACCAGATAAGTTACTCAATGGCCTGGTGTGCGAAGCAAAAAACATTAGAGAAGAGGTTTGGTACATACGAGGCTTCATATTGCAACCTACCTCGTGTGCTTGATGTCTTGAAGCAAACGAACCCTGGCACATACACCGCTTTCGACAAAAGTGAAGCAGATGGCAATGGGATCTGCACATTTTGTCGTGCGTTTTTTCATTTGGTCCTTGCATTGCGTTATTCAGGTACTGCCGTCCGTTGCTTTGTGTTGATGGTACATTTTTGACTGGAAAATACAAAGGACAGATTCTAACGGCCATTGCAGTCGATGCAAACAACCACATACTTTCATTGGCCTTTGCTTTTTTTGAGGGTGAGAACCGGGATAGCTGGCTGTGGTTTTTTAGACATCTGAATTTCGGGGTAGTTAGTAATCGGTCCAGCGTGTGCATCATTCATGATCGTCACAAAGGTATTCTTTTTGCAATTAAGACCCTACAGAAGGACCCTGATGAGCCATTCCCATGGTGTAACTTGCAGAGCAGGTGGTGCATGAGACATTTGGGAGCAAATTTCTTAAGGCAGTTCAGGAGTAAGAAACTGATGAACCTATTTAAGAGGTTGGGCAAGTAGAATCAGGCACGTAAGTTCAACGTGCTATTCGCTGAGTTGGATCAGCACACTAGTGCACATATCAAAGAGATGAGGAAGCAACCACCTGCGCCGAATGATTGCCCACCCAAAAGGCTAGCACCACTCGGAGAGCTCGATCCTCCAAATACGAGGAGACGAACGTCAAGGAACATAAAGTGTTTCTCACAGCGAATAGAGGTGGAGCCTCTAGAGAAGTGGGCACTGCTCCATGACACTGGTGGTGCCAGGTTAGTATAGTAAATTATGATATTTACGATGGTTGAACAAATCGGGTTGTTAGACTAACCGATATGTGTTGATCAGGTTTGGTGTTATGACAACGAATATAGCCGAGGTTTACAATTGGGTCATAAGAGGGCTCCGTCCGCTACCACTTGTGGCCATCCTAGAAGGCATGTTGCACGGCATCATTGCCTATTTCCAGAAAAGGCATGCGGAGGCTGTTCTTCATGCCACGACAATGCAAACACCATATTGTTGCCGGATGATGACCTATATGGAGGAACGAAGTATTAAAGCTCAGCAACATGCAGTGCGTAGCTTCGGAATTACTGAGTAACACTTTGAAGTGACTCTTCGGTGTAAAGGGGGATTGGGAGCCAACACAGTGGTTATTACACACAAGGTTAATCTAGGCCAAGGGGCCAGTGGATGGTGTGAATGCACCTGCAACAATAAGACTTCTTCATATCCCTTGCTCACATGTGATAGCTGCTTGTGGGTAAATTGGGATGAATACGTCGCAAAACGTCTCCCCTTTCTACTTGAATAATTATATTGTCCATACCTGGTCTAGTGAGTTCCGTGGTTTCTGTACACATGGTGATTTCACTATGATTAACAGAGATGAGCGCATCTGTCTACCGGATCCAACCTTACGGAGGTGTGCGGAAGGCCAGTCTGGTCGAATCCATCAACTCGTCGTGGTTATGCTGTGTGATGTGTGTTGAAGTAATGTGTACTGTCAGTTATGTATCGAATTATGTAATCTTATTTATGTAATCTTATTCATGTTTGTGGGATGTCATGTAATATTATTGAAGTTGGACGCTTATGTATTTCGATAGATATATATAGTGTTTGTCATATGTTTTTTAGCATTATTTATGTTGTACGCTTCTTTCCTTTTATTTATATATATATCGTGTTTATTATATGTCTTGTGTAATAAATATTTCATTATTTACTTGCAGGGATGGAGCAGCCCAAGTCACTTCTGGACTCTGCCATGGACCGGCGGCACCGTGCGTTCATCCACACGACAGAAGGCAATGACAAGGTGCCTTTGCTGCGGATCCGAGTGCCTAAGAAGGCATGGTGTGTTGACCCATGCTTTCACACCAGGTGAGTCACTTCTGGACTCTGCCGTGGACCGGCGGCACTGTGACGTATATTTAAATAATGCAACTTTTCATTTGCATCCATAGGTTGGCACGTGCTGGGTTGGTTCCTCTCGTTCGCATGGTTGAGGGGTCAGCTGAGGACATAGGTGTGCCCGATGATCAAGTCGAGGGTGAGGATGGTCCAGAGCGGTGCGATGTTTTTCGTTCGACCGTTCCCTACTGGCGTGTTAGGTCGACCGTTGGAGGCCAGAGACGCACATTTTCAACCTTCCCTTCGGCGAGGTGACGGTGACCCTGTAGGACGTCGCCATGCTTACTGGGTTGCCGATCGCCGGGACACCGATCGGACCCTCGGTGACTCCTGTCGGGTGGGTGGCGGACTTGGAGAAGAGGTTCGCCGGAGTGGTGCCCGTTGATCCAGAAATACAGATCGGCAAGAGGCACGACCCATCGAGGAGGTGGTTGGCTCAGTTCGAGGTTAGTAGTAGTACATAAACATATTATTCTACATTTATGTAACATTAACCTGATACTACACTATTTTAATTATCGCAGGTGCAATGGATGGCGGCGATGCCTACAACCTACCAACTTGCACGGCACCTTGAGGCCTATCTGCTTAGGTTGTTCGGGTGGGTGATGTTCACGTCGAATCACGGCGACAGCATCAATGCGCGGTGGATAGCCCATGCACGGGATATTGCCGATGCTGACCTGGACGACGTACCACAGGTATCCTGGGGTTCGACGGTCCTTGCTGCCACGTACCGTGCCCTTTGCGACGCGTACGTGAAGAAAAGCAAGGCCGCCAATCTCGTAGGGATGCCTCTTCTTCTTCAGCTCTGGTCGTTCGAGCGTTTCCCTGTGGGTCGACCCTTTGTTGAGCCTCGACACTACACCGCCGACATGTATGGAGGTGATGCGATCGACCGTCCGACGATGGGCTCCCTTTGGACTAGGCGATGGGTACGTCATTCTGAATATTTATCTAGTTTTTATTGCAATCGCATATGTTACAGACTTTTTCACATCGCAGCCACGATGGGCGGGGATCTGCGAGTGCGTTCGGCGTACCACTCCTTCACGGAGGCGTTTGACCACCTAAAGGCGGGCAGTGATCCGGGACCCGTCGTGGCGTCGTGTAGTGGAAGCGATGGCGGGGATCTCGCACTATGCTACGAGGACCGGACTTCGGCTTACGGAAGAAGCTCATCTTCGATGTCTTCGTGGAGGACTACGCGCCGCAGCGAGTCATGAGGCAGTTTGGACTTCGCCAGCTGGTCCCTGTTCCTTCAGGGGATCGTGTGCCAGAGAGAGTGCACTCATGAGTTACTCGCCCGCAACAAGTTTGTTAAATACTTATGTTATATTTGTAATAATGTGGATTTCTCTTCAGGTTCTCCTCCCATGGACCTCAGAAGACCATGGTGACATTGGCTCAGAGGATGGCACCGTGGCTCGCTCAGTGGGATGACGCACTAGAGGATGTCGTCGACGAGGACACGCCGTACGACTACTCCTCCTACCAGCAGTATCTAGCCTGGTGCCACGGACGCATACATGTCTCCTACATATGGAGGAGCCACCGACCCAAAGGTACGCTCCGAGCGTGGCGGACTTGTACCCAGGCCAAGTAGGAGTTGCCATGCACACGATGGTAAGTCTTACTTCGTATGTTATTTCATTTATTCGTTACTGTATGTCGTTGTGTTTATGAGTTGTTCGTACGTGGCAGGTGGACCATGCTAGGGACTTGCACCAGCATGGCCACAGCATTTTGAGTAGGCTGTGTGACGGAGTCTCTGTCACACTGGATGAGATGTCAGAGGCTTGTAGACGCGTGGTGGCTGGGACTCGATGGATCGTGGAGCTCGGTTCTTTTCGGCACACGGACGCGACTAACCGTGGTACCTCATGCAGGCCGCCACACGTGCCTTCTTACCACACACCGGTCCCAGCTCCTTCCTACGCAGTAGAGGTAGACTCCAGCTTCCACACCCCTATACCTCCGGCCCCAAACATGGCTGGAGGGTGCAGTTGGTTGGCACCATGCGGTCCCACCATGCTCCCCACACCAGGTAAGTCGAGCAATACTCAATAGTTGACATTTGGTACAAGTATCACCTGAGTATGATTACATGTTACCATCTGAACTGTAGGTTGCCCATAGGTTGGAGGGCAGTTCTCTTCATCGCCACACTCGCCAGGGCACACCGATCAGTTCTCTTGGGCAGATCAGTTCTTCTCCGGCACGCAGTGGACTCAGCCCCCTGCAGGGACACAGTTCACGCAGACCCTCCAGCGACGCAGATGACGCAGTAGGACTACGGCACCTCCTACGGGTACGCGTTGCCTCCCCGCGAGCGTTTCCCGGTGCAGCGGTATAACCTTTCAGATTACGGGCAGGCGCGACCGTCCCAGGAGCTTCACACACGACCTCTGGATGATGCACCAGCTTCAGCACGTAGGGCAAAGAGAGGTCGTGGTAGGGGTGGGGGTGCTCAGGGGGGTCAGGGGTAGTACATCAGTTTGTTGTCATCATATACATGTTTTATACTTCCTTACTTAATGTATGATTTACTATTTCGTGCCATTTATTATGCTTTGATTGTGTTTTATTTCATTCATGGTAATCTATTTCGTAGTATAGAAACTTTTCGTCGCCCTACGGGCAGGCATTTCCACTAGGCGTTTCGAAGTATGATAAGATTCCCGGATCCACGTTGTATGAAAAAGGCGTTCTGCATATTTTTTCATCCCTTTTCTCACATCGGTCTGAAAAATGGCTGAGGCCGACTAGACAAGTCACTGGTACCATCCATCACCTTTTGAAGTGACAAGTTACAACACTGCCGAACGCTTCAAACTTTTTCAGACCGATTTTACAACATGAGACCATCACTTTTGCTAGACCGATTTGACAACACGCTACCATCAGCTTTGCAAGTGCTAACACAATTCACGCATGACTACCTTTTCAGCCCGACTTGACAACACACTCTAGTATTTTTCTATCCCTCTATATGTTTCAATCTTACATTCCAACACTTAGTCCATAAACCACCAATTCGAGTCTATAAAAGGCCAAACCGCAGGCACACAACCGCAGCTCCCACTCACACTTCTTCACCATAGTTGGACCCTCTAGTAGAGCATTTTCGTGGACACCTGATATGAGCAGCATAGCTCTTACTTGCACGTTGCAGGTTACACGTGGTGGGAAGGACGACCCATTCAAGGAGGAGAACCTAAGTAAAGCGGTGTCCAAATTGCAAGAGTGGTGCCTGACATTGCAGAGGCAAGCCTTGACAACCTCTAGCCTGAACCTTGTGACCTCCGACGACCTGAAGGCGCACTTGCAATGGTGGCATCAAAAATATGTTAGGGTGTGCGAACTAGCCGACCACCCTTCTACTGCAGGTGTCTTTAGAAGAACTTACAGGGTACTGATGCTACCCGATCAGTATGCAAAGCATATTAAGGTTAGTTATTTTATATTTGGTCACCTTACTAATCTTTGTAGGATTATACATAAGTTCACTATTTCATATGTTCGTCTTGTGTATTAGTCATTCTCAGAGGATGAAGAGTTGCTGAACAAAAATATCCTAGAATTCTTAGCGATGTATAAGCTCTTCAGCGGTGATGTGATACCTGGTTGGCGCAGAAGACGCAGAAGCGAATCTAACTGGATGGGTAGAGATCGACACAATACTGCTGCATCGCAAGTTCAAGCGGACGTTCAACCACCGCTGGAGGTGGGCTTGCTCCTAACTATGCAAATGATGATGACGATTTCGTATCATCTCCACCTCGACGTTCAAGCACTTCCACAACAGGGCGTTCAAGAAACAATGCAACAGAAGGTTCAACCAGCATTAGAGGCGGGCTAGCTCCCAACCATACAAATGACGATGACGATTTTGTATCACCTCCACCTCGACGTTCAAGCACTTCCACAACAGGCCGTTCAAGAAACAATGCAAGAGAACGTTCAATCAGCACTAGAGGCGGGCTAGCTCCCAACCGTACAAACGATGATGACGCTGATGATGATGATTTCGTATCACCTCCACATCGACGTTTAAGCACTTCCACCAATAGATGACTTTTATCTTTGTCACCATGCCCTATACCGAAGACTACAGCAAAAGGATGTATGGTTTTGTGACTTATGTTGTATCCCATTTTTATCAATTCTCTAAGGCATGTATGCACTAGAGCCATGTATGACTTAGCTCTGCACTTTGAAATATCAATGTTGGGTTTTATTCAATAGTACTATGATTTGTCGTCAAAATTGTCCCACACCGAAGGAGAATGACGAACTACGAGATTTGATTTTTTTCCTGAAAAAAATTAACTGATAAATAATTTTGTAAAACACCACATTAATTATGACCGAGGTGACGGTGACCCTACTTTGAACTATGCAATTCTTGCAACCGTCAAACTAATACTAACTTTTCATCACTAATGCTCACAGGTTACAACGAATTTACCAAAAAAAAAACAATGCAAAATACTTCTTTGTAAACTAAATTTCGTTCAAAAAAATCCTGCAATTCTTTGAGAGCGAGGTATATTTTTGCAATTTGAATAAAAATTCTATTATTTTACAAAAATTTCTACATGACTTATCACGTACATAAATTATCACCGACAAATTTGCCACACAAATGTATTATTTCAAAAAAAATCTTTGTAAATTTCGCCGGACGATTGGCTTAACAGGTATTATTTTTGTCATATATTTTTTAGCGTATTAATGCCGTCAATATTATATTTTTTAATAATAATAATAATTTTTTCTAAAAGCGTGTTAATTGGTATTATTTTTTTCCAAAGTATTATTTCATTAAACAATTTGAACCAAAGTTTTATTTCATGGAAAACCGAAAACGGATGTTGTCGCCATACGGTTTGGCTACAACTAGTAATAGCCAAACCAGCCGGTTTGGCTATTACTAGTTGTAGCCAAACCGTATGATGACAATAGCGCTAATGAAGTAATTAGGGTTTTATCACCAAACCGTTGGGCGAAGTTAGCTTTTTCGCCGTACCGTATGGCGATTACTGCATTGTCGCCATATGGTTTGGCTACAGAGCATTATTTTTGACAAAAAATATCTCGCATATTAATATCGCAATTAGTTTCATAAAATGCATTATTTAAAAAAAATCGATGAGTGGCATCACAGACGGTTCAATTAAACCATTTGTGGTGAGTTTTATGTTTTTAAGTAGTTTTTTAAGTCTGTTTTTTCTAAGTAATTTTTGAAGTATTTTTTACACCAGTTTTTTGTAAGTAGTTTTTTAAGTCTATTTTTTACTAGTTTTTAAGCCTATTTTTAAGTACTTTATAATTTACAGTATATAATTTCCATCTACTACCAAATTTGTTTTTACTCAAGTTAATTTCTTAATTTTTTGTCAACTTAATTTTTTACACAAGTTAATTTTTCTTAAGATAATAAAAAAAATAATAAATACATCTCATTAATTACAATACATACATTCATTAATTTGCGTACTCTTTATGATAAAGGATATAGTCGTTCGGACAAACATGTATTCTTTTCACTTCCATTCCCAAGGGATAAATAACCTTCTAGGCTTTGTAGGTGGTTGTCGACAACTCATTTCCCTCAGGAAGCATGTTCGCTAATAGACCTAACAACACAACTCTTGTTGGACCAACCGTTGCTTACCTTTAATTTCAGCAGTTCAAGCACGGATGACAACCTTGTGTATTTCAGCAGTTCAAGCACGCATCCCACAGCATCTGAACCATATTGTTATCGTGAAACCTATCCTCATCGAAAGCATAGTCGATATCATCCGGAGTATTATTGACTTCGTCGATGATGTTAGTACTACTTGCTTCCTGCATAATCTTCTTTTTACTGTGACTGGTCCAACATGTACACCCCTTTTGAAACCCCGTAATATCAAGTGTGCTTCGATCTGCGCTGGGTTTTGAAATATTCTCAGATTCTCGTAGTCAATGCAAGGACAAGGCATAAATTTCACCCCTTGTTCAACATATTTTCCTCTGTAGCTCTTCTAAAAGTAGAGAAGACATTAATGTACTCGACGCTCGTATGGTTCTCAGGGTCATCTAGTTTCGGTCTATCTACGCTACATATATAAGTGTTAAACAATGAATTAGTATACTAGGAGTGCACATGCACACATATTCTACATATAAGCTACATTTAATCTTACCAATTAACCTATATAGCTCCTTATATCACAAAGAACAAATGGATACACAAACACATATGTAACCTACATTTAAACTCAGCATCTTCAATTCTCTCTTTACATAGCTAGCTACATCTTGAGTATAATGCAATTAGAACCAATTACTACTTTAGATAAAAAAAAAGAATAAATGAATCTACAGCAAGCTAGATCAAAACCATCTTCAATTCTCTCTTTACCAAGCTAGATATATATCTTGAATATAATGCAATTACAACCAATTATTAGCCTAGATCACTTTCCTTTAAGTAACTATCTACATAATGAGTATAATGCAATTGAACCAATTACTATTTTACATCACAAAGAATAAATGGATCTGCACCAAGCTGGATCTAGAAACCATCTTTATTTCCCTCTTACCAAGCTAGATCTTAAATATAATATAAATTAGAACCAATTACTAACCTTAAATGACCTAGAACAGAAGGACCTACAATCACACTTCCAAATCCAGGGTCTCTTTCCACTAGATTGCCTCTCAATCACAGTCACCTCAAAAATAGCTCAGGAAACCCCAAAAATACAAAGGAGGTCGGGACTCTCTGTACTTATTTCATAGAAATGGTCATTATAGACGGTTTTAGTTAAAATCATCCGTGATGAGCCCCTCATCACAGAAGGTTTTAGCCAAAAAAACGTCTATGATATGCCCGATTCTCATCACTGACTGTTTTTGTAAAAAAAATCGTCAGGAATGAGGTTTCTAATATAACTCCTAGATGAACTCCAACACTCCACTCCACTGCACAATCTGTTGGAAAAGGGGCATTTGATTATTTGATACACTTAAGCTAGGTTCAAATGTCAGTGAACACATGGGTGTGGTAAATCATCAATTACCATTAACTTTGTGGCAAATAATCAATTATCCCATATGCCCTAGAGGCAATCATAGAGATGATTATAATTCCTTATATTCATGATTTATTATCTTGTTCCTTGAATGATGTCATTATTATTTATTAGCATATATATGACTTGTTTTTGAAATTCTATATATGACTTTGTGATGATTATTCTATAGTGATCCCTAGTCGATAATCATGTAAGAACACGTATGAATAGACTAGCATATGGATTGGTTGATGATCATGTTTCACTTGTCATGGATATGGAGATATCAAATCAATAATATGGACACATATTAGGTAACATAGAGTTGGATCGACCCACTTTGAGATACTGCGAGAACGTTGTAATCTTACTTGTCATCGGTTAGTCTCATATACAATGTGTATGCTATATCCTTAAACTTGAGGTTGACGCATGTACTCGAGATGTTTAATGATTTACTTAGGGTTGCCAAATACTACCCGTAACTGGGTAGTTATAAAGGTGGCTTTCGGGTTTGTCATGAAGCATGCTGCAAGGCATGGTCGATCAAGATGGGATTTGCCCCTCTATACAAATGGATAGATATCTTTAGGCCTCTCGGTTGGTCAGATTCCAAAAATGCATGACCATGCTACTCATGGTTAAAGAGTTAACCGGATTCCAATTCACGTAATCGAAAAAAAGTGATCGAGCTATCTAAACAAAGATGGCACATTTTTGCCTTGAGTTTGATCAATATCATAAGGCAAAGGGAAATGCATATAACTAAGCATTGTTAAGGTTCGTCCAATATAATCTTCACATATACTTGGGAGTCGGCACGTCATGCTAGGAACCACTACAGATTAATAGTCGAGTAAGAGTAATCGGGCCATATCCAAGTATACGTGAACCTATAGGGTCGCACACTTAAGGGGTTGGAATTTAATTCGGATGTGATCCGAGTTCTAAAGGCTTCGAGTTCGTAATAGGCCTCTAATGTAGAGATCCGTCATGGAGCATCTATTTAAAGAAAGAGGGTGGTAACTTTAGGGTTAACAAACAAGATAGGAATTTGGAATTACTGAAACCCTAGCTGCCACATCTCGTTTGTTCAAAACTACGCAGCCGACGCTAGCACTTCGGCACATGGCGTTCCTGCTCCGTACGTGTGGATACCTTGGAGGTATTGCTGCAAGGCTTCAATGCTAAGACGATTCACAATCTGTGACGGTGATGAGGAGATGTTGGAGGAGGCGCGAGAGTAGTACGACTACAACCGCACCAACACGCTATATCGACTCTACTTTTGTTACGGGTCTGCGCGTTTAATCATAATTTTGTAATCTATAACTTACAGTAGTTTCTTAATTACGTGGTAGAAAATTTTGATTTTATGTTAGAGTAGTCTATCCGTTCCCTGGTACAATCACTACTACAGAACAGCCAATCCTTGCCGGCATATCACTGCCGGTTAGGACTGAGCCGGAAGTGATAACGTATCTCTGCCGGTTCGAAAGTTAAGTTGGGGGGAGAACTTATCACTGCCGGTTCATGCAACCAACCGGCAGTAAAAAGCAAGATATCACTGCCGGTTTGAGACAACAACCGGCAGAGATATATCACTGCCGGGTCGTTCTTAAACCGGCAGGGATACTTGCATTTTCACTGCCGGGTTAAAGCGAGGACCGGCAGTGATATTATCTTCCCGCGCAATATGTTTTTCGCGCGCATTCAGAGCTTATCACTGCCGGTTCTGCGCAGAACCGGCAGTGATAAGTCTTTTATATAACTGAGACCCCTGCCTCCCGACCGATCGAGCAAAGACAGAGAGGCGCTCTGTCTTTGCTCGATTTGTAGATTGCAACGATCTGCTGCCGAAAAATTTGTTAAAATTTGTATTGTGCTTCTTTTCGAGGTTAGTAATTTGATCTCTATTTTTGTAAATAATAAAAAATTGCCACGTGGATTTTTACATAATGAAAAAAGGTGTATTTTCAAATGTTGAAATAATAAAAACTTGTTAGATGGATATTTACCTAATAAAAAAATGTTGATATATTTTAATGTACTGAAAGTATATCTTAAGTACTTACAATTTTTTCCAAATTTGTAAATAATAAGGAATTGCAAGATGGATATTGACGCAATGAAAAAAAGATTGATATATTTTGATATAGTCTAAATATATCCTAACTATTTACAATTATTTTCATTTTTACAATACTAAAAATTGCTATATGGATATTTACATAACGGAAAAGGTTGATGTATTTTAATATAGTCAAAATTGCTACATATGTTTTTAAATCTAATTGTTTACAATTATTTGTTATTTGCAATTATATGCGTATGTAATGTTTGATTTAATTAATTGTAGATGGACCGAAGGTGGATGTATGACACGGACCGTTGTGGGCGAGTTTTTAATGGTGTGAGTTATTTTCTAAGCGTGGCTGCGCGCGCTAAAGTCGAAGAATCATGCGGACTACATGTGCTGTCCATGCGTTGATTGCAAAAATCGGTCGTTTTCTACCATAGAGTCGATACGTGCACACTTGCTTCGAAGAGGTTTCAAGGCTGGCTATACCTGTTGGACCAAGCACGGCGAAGATGAGATTGTACATGAAGGGCAACACATTATTGAAGATGACGGAGACAACGGTATGACGGCAGTTGAAGATACGTTTGTCGACAGCCACGACGAAGATCTGGATCAAATGTTGCGTGATGGGGAGGAAGACTTCACGAATGAAAGAGAGTTTCAAAAGTTCCAACATATGGTACAGGACTCCACGACACCATTGTACCCAGGCTGCAAGGAGGAACACAAAAATTGCGCATCGTGCTTACACTCTCGCAGCTTGAAGGCAAGCAATGGTTGGTCCGATAAGAGCTTCACCGAGCTCTTATGTCTCTTGGGGATTTGCTTCGGAGGGTAACGTGTTGCCTACAAGTGCGCATCGGGCCAAGCAGGTTGTTTGCCCGTTGGGATTGGAAGTACAAAGGATACACGCATGTCCAAACGATTGCATGTTGTATCGCAATGAGTTTGCGGACTTGGATGGCTGTGCTGTTTGCAAAGCAAAGCGGTATAAGGGCAACAATGATGACATCGATAATGAAGATGTCGGAGTGAAGCGTAAGAAGATGAGATCTCCCGTAAGGTGGTGTGGTATTTTCCTATAATTCCCGTCTCAATCGATTGTTTGCGAACAAAGGCATGCCCAATTGCTACGATGGCACGCCAAGAGCGTAAGAACAATGGAATGCTCGGACACCTGCGACTACGTGCAATGGAGGAACATCGATAGAAAATATAAGAAGCACTTTGCATATGATGTAAGGAATATAAGGTTCGGGTTGAGTACGGATGGGATGAATCCTTTCAAGAACATGAGCGATCGTCATAGCACTTGGCGGTAACTCTATGTATCTACAACCTTCCTCCTTGGCTTTGTATGAAGCGGAAGTACATTATGATGCCACTCTCGATCCAAGGGCCCGAGCAACCCGCAACGATATCGATGTGTACCTCAAACCATTGGTTGAAGATCTTCTAATCTTGTGGAGCGATGGAGTACGGGTATGGGATGAGTATAAAAGAGAGAACTTTATCCTCGCGCATTGTTGTTCGTAACCATCAATGATTACCCTGCCCTTGGTAACTGTCGGACAGACGACAAAAGGCTTCAATGGATCGTCCAATGCTTAGATGGTACAGCTAGTCGGTGGTCAAGAACTGTCAAAAATGTCTTACATGCGGCATCGTAGGTTCCTCCGCAAGGATCACCCATACCGCAATAATAAGAAAGCTTTTGATGGGACAAAGGAGACCGCTTTAGCTCAAAGAATCACACCGAGAGAGATATTTGCAGCTGTAAGGGATCTTAAAATTATCCACGGAAAGGGAGCAGCAGACATCTATCCCGAGTTCCGTGATAAGGCTCCTTTGTGGAAAAAGAGATCGAGATTTTGGGTCCTACCTTCTGGCAAGACTTAGAAGTGCGACACGCAATCGACGTCATGCACATAGAGAAGAACGTGTGTGACACTTGCTTGGTATCTTCTTGGATATACCGCAAAACAAAAGATACTCTCCAAGCACGGATGGACCTTGAAGATATGAAACTTAGGAAGGAGCCGCATCACGAGACATGGATACAGGAAAAAGTACCTTCCCGCACTGCTACACTCGAGCAAGAAAGAAAAATTAGCTTTGTGCGAATGCTTGCACGGAGTGAAAGTTCCGTCCGGATACTCGCCAACATAAAGAGACTAGTCTCAATGAAAGACTTAAAATTAATTGGTATGAAGTCTCACGATTGCCACGTGATGATGACGCAGATGCTTCCAATTGCGCTTAGGGTGTTCGCGGAGAAAGTCCGAGACCCAATTGTGAAGTTGTGTTCATTCTTCAACGCGATTTCACGAAAGGCCATCGATCCATTGAAACTAGATAAGCTACGGAAGACGTGGTCCACACTCTCTGCAGGCTCGAGATGTGTTTCCCTCCATCTTTTTTTGATATTATGGTCCATCTCATTGTTCACATCGTGAAAGAGATACGGATTCTAGGTCCCGTGTTTCTACATCAGATGTATCCTTTGAGAGGTTCATGGGGTCATAAAGAAATATGTTCATAACCGACATCGGCCGGAAGGTTGCATTGCAGATGGTTGGGGAACCGAGGAGGTCATTGAGTTCTGCGTTGATTACATGGATCTCAAACCGATTGATGTGCCTACATCACGACATGAGGGTAGGCTACGAGGAAAAGGGACATCAAGCAGAAATCACTCCGTACAAACAATCTAGCTTCATTCACACAAGCACATTTCGCAGCCTCGGGACAATCGGTTGTGGTGGCCCGTATGTCAACATGCACAAGAGCATGCTATCTAGAACAAACCCAACGAAGTCGAGAGGTTGGATCGCGAGAGAGCATAGACATAACCGGCGATTGGTTGCGTAGGCACATGATGCATACGGAGACAGAGTGCGCTCGATTGAAAGTGTTGGCTCAAGGACCGTCCACTACAATTCGGACATTCCAAGGATACGATATAAATAGTTTTACTTTTTATACAAGAGCACAAGATAAAAAGAGCACCAACCAAAACAGCGGTATCCGTCATTGATGCCTCACGACAAAGAACGGAGATAGGAAAACCTACTACGGATTCATAGAAGAGATTTGGGAGCTTGATTACGGACCTTTGAAGGTCCCTCTCTTTCGGTGCCAATGGGTAAGACTTCCAAGGGCATGAACATCGACAAATGCGGTATCACTACCGTGGACCTAAAACTGATCGGATCTGAGAGAAGAACCATTCGTACTTGCTAATTGTGTTACACAAATCTTTTTGTATCCGATCCACTAACAAGGAGCGCCACGTGGTTATTCAAGGAAAAAGAAGGATTGTCGGGTTGAGAATGTTGTCGATTTAGGAAGAGTACAACCAATTCGATGAGCTTCCTCCTTTCGGAGAGGACGTTGACCTCGGTCTCATGGAAGAGAGTGAGGACGAAGTTACATACATACGCCGCGATCATGACGAAGGTCGAATCGTAGCTTAGTTGTCCTAATTAAATACATTTTATTTTCTGATATGTAACAATTAATGTATTCTTTTGTCATATGTATCAATTTGTGTGAATTCAACTTCATCTGTGTGTTTTTGTATTTGTGTGAATTTTTGAGCGATGGTTGGTCTCTGCATTTGTTTGAATTTAAATCAAATATTACATGTCTGAAGTATTCTTCCAAAAGTTTCAGAAAATTTGGATAAAAATTGATAGGATTTCAAAACAACGACAATTTGAATTTTTTTATTTTGAAATATTAAAACTATGAAAACAGTGAGCACTCTGGATTTTTATAATTTTACAACTTTGTCAAAACTTAGGGGAAATATTTAAATCAAATATTACATATCCTGAAGAATTCCTCCAAAAATTTGGATAAAAATTGATAGGATTTAAAACTCCCAAAGCAATCATCCTTTGAAAACTTTGACATAATTGATGGAGCTTATCACCGCGGTTGTATCATTAAGCCGGCGGTGAAGTGCTTTATCACTTGCCGGTTTGTAGTATTAACCCGACGGTGATAATCAAGTATTACCGCGGTTTTGTTTTGAACCGCGGTGAAAAATACTTTCACTTTTTTTTCACCGCGGGTTGAGATTGAACCGCGGTGATAATACTTCCACCGCGGGTTGAGCTTGAACCGGCGGTGATAATTCAACTATCACCGCCGGTTCTCTTTATTATCCGGCGGTGATAGTTTATCACCGCCGGTTTTGTGTTGACCGGCGGTGATACTCTAACCCTATAAATTGAGCGTCGCGCCACTCGGCCCTCATTTCCCCTTCAACGAGGCGCGCCGCCGTCTCCTCGCATCGCCCGCCGTCGCCCGCATCTCCCGGCCGTCGCCTCGACCTCACCGCCGGACCTCCGCCTCCCGCCATCGCCCGAACCTCACCGACCGCCGTCGCGCGATCGCATCGCCTCGGCCGTCGCCCCGCCGTTCTTTGCTTCGGTAATGACCCGCCGTCGCCCCGCCGTGCATATGTTTATTGCTATATGTTTGATTTGTGCCGAGAGACAATTGGAGTAAGCTTTCATGTCTCCTTTTCCTGACCTTCATTTGTGCAAATTCTCGTGATTTCTCAAAGTGTAATAATGGACAATGCAAATACTACTAGTACTATGGATGAATGAGATGCTTCTTGTTTATCTTTGCCCTGTCTTGCAGCAAAATTTTTGTTAATACTTTGTACTTTCACATTGTGTGATGTGGCTCACCCTTTTGGGGACCAAGGAAGATGTGGTGCTCAAGACTACTGTACTATGTCAGGTCAGGACGCGTATGTATGCTCGTCCTTCGTGAAGGTAGAGGCAATGCGGATCCGCTATCATTTGCAAGCTTCCTCATGCGGCTACAAGAATTTGATGTAATTTCGGCGGATCAACGAGCCAAGAAATAGATAGAAAAACCTCTAATAACTGCAAAACTTTGTTATAGAAAATTAGCCGTAAGTGCTAGTAGTAGCAAATGTTTTTCTTATCTAAAAATTAGCCGTAAGTGCTAGTGTCGTATGTTAGAAAACATGACATAAGAGAGGCGACGTTGGCGTCCGACGGGTTGGCGTCATGAGTATTCAAGATATGATGATTTATATATGTTCGGATATTAATGAAGACATCTTAATCCTGCCGGTTTGTCCTTGGGAATGAGACGAAAAGCCCTAGAGGGAATGACACTTCACCAAACTCCTGTAGGTTAGGGCACTTCGCCATGTGACCTTCTCGAGGTAGGAGGTGAAGTACCCTAAGGGCCACCCCATTCATTAGTCCATCTTGGCGAGGTTGGGTGCGCTTCTATCCCACTAAATGCTTATGGGGTGCCCTCACAGATCGGATTATTAAGCCTTATGCCCTATGCACACGGAGCGCCCTAGGATTAAGAGAGGTCAATGGAGTATGACGAGATCTCCGCGACACCTCGCACTATGCAACTTCTTGAGGAATCCAAAATTACAACGTATTCAAATGGTGAATAAATACTAAATTTAGTGGGGCACTTATGTTTATTGCTATATGTTTGATATGTGTATGTGTCCTTCAAGGATGTTTGTGTATCTGAGATAAAAATATATGTGTGTACATGTTCTTTAAAGATGTGTATTATTGAGTACTCCTTTCAATAAACATGCCATGTAGCTTTCTATTTAGTAGAATTGCTTGATTTAGTTTGGAATTTGGGGCAAAGATACAATTATAAAGAGTCCAGAATGACGTAATTATAAAGAAAATGAAAGAGAGCAACACTTCAACCGACCATTCTCAATTTCAAGTAGTTCTCTACAATATTAATGTAAAGATGTACATGTGTATGTATCCTAGGATATGTAAACATCCTTTCACGGGATTAACTTTAATGTCAATCCTCGTTTGTATGTGTATTTCAAAAGTGACCTTGTTAATTGGAAATTTTCAACAAACTTGCTAGGAATGGCCTCCGACGAAGGACAAGTGCCGGAGGGAGTTGGGCCCTCAAATATGGACGAAGGAGGAAGGGGTCGCCCGAATAATAGCCCAACGTCCTATCTGGAACCTGCAGGATCCACCATGGACCAACCTGACGATACTCACGTAAGCGAGGTAAAGTTTTAGTACACTGTGGTTCCCAAAACATGGTAGGCCCAGACGACTAATAATTTAGAAGATCAATTTGTAGGCTCAAAGCGCCGATCAACGAAGGCAGCGCGCAAGTCGTGGTCCGAACAAGATGCCTAAGGGAATTTTTAACATAGTGGAGCTCTCGGCAGTCGGGGAACCTGCTATACCTGAGTCATCATTGGGGCCGTATAAGAGACAGCCTGCGGGGTTATTGCTAGGGATGATGTGCCCATCAGCTATAGATCATGGATTGGCCGCGGAGGTGACCAATGGGTGGTACCTAATGAGCTGAAGAACTCTTTATGGGACAAGCTGAAACAAGTTCTCCAGTTCCCCCAAGGGACCGAGCTGGCTACAAAGAAACGAGCACTCTGCATCATGTGCACTGCGTGGAAGAATTGGAAGACAGCGCTAAACAAGAATTATGTGAAAAAGAATGAAACGCCGAATTTTGACACGTACCCAAAGTTAAGGGAGTTCTGGGATGAATTTGTGGCGTACAAGAGGTCTGAAGAAGCTCACATAGTAAGTGAAAGGAACAAAGCAAGCGCGATAAGAATATTCACCCTCACGGACTAGGAGCGGGAGGGTGCGTGAAGAAAATACCGCATGGGATCGGTCAGAACAAGAAATGACCCGCAAGGGTATAATTCCTGCAACGGCCGCCTTAAGCGAAAGATCGAAGCACTGGTTGCTTGGGAGGGGTGCTTCTATCTCCGATGATGGCAGCTTAAGCTTCAGAACCGATAGAGAGCAAGAAGTGTTGCGCAGAATCACGATGCTCACTCGCGATCTTCCCAAGGATCTTTCGCGCCACGAAGGGAGAATGACGAGCTAACCATAGCCCTTGGTAACAAGGAGCATCCAGGTCGCACCAGAGGAGTTGGTTTGGTCACGTGGAAAGAAGCCTTCCCCGCAGACGCATGGATGTACAAACGTTCAAAGAGATTAAGAGAAGATCAACCGAACGTCGGATAAAAGATCTTTATCACGAGGCGCTAGAGGAACAAAGATCGAACTAGATAAGGCCGTGGAGCAAGCCGTACAGAAAGCTCTCGGCTCACGACCGCCACCCGGTGAAAGCCCTGAGCTCCTCAGTCCCGGTGCTCGTAAGAGCAGCTGCGCGTCCACAGGGATTCCCGAAGAGCATGGACTGCGTTTTCCTGTGGATGACATCAAAGAACCGACACCGTGCAAGCTACATTTGGCGCACGGCATTACCATAAAGGTGGTGAGGCGGGGCTTGGCCATGCCAGAGTCACGGACTTTGCATCGCCGCCCGATACCGCAGGATTCGCCAGGTCGAAGTGGGCGGTGTCGTCGTCAATACCAAAAATGGAGGTAGAGATCCTGGCGAGGATGGGAACAAAAGCTAGGAGAAAACGTGAATGGCTTCCTCGCGTGGCGCAAGAGCTTGACTAAGTTTGGCTCGGACGATGAGGCGACGACGATGATGATCGGCGCACTCTCCACACGAGACCTCCGCCCTTCTCGCCGCTAACCAGAAAAGTCCAACTCCTCCGCGGCACCAACCGAGAAAAGCCCGACTCCTCCGCCAAAAGCAGAAAGAATCGAACAACGGAACATCTCGGCGATCGGCACCGTCCTCGAAGAAATCTCAACCATCTGTGAACCCGGGACAACCACAAAAGAAACTATCGGTGACATGGTGAGGAAGAGCGGAAAAATCATGTAAGCGCTGCGTAGCATCTCACTTTAAAAGGTGCCATAAAGTAAGAAGACTAAAGTTGATCTTGTGCGCAAAAGTTTTTCTTGAGTATGGCAAAAGTGCAAAAGACGGGTAGGCTTCAACCTTGCAAAATATCGGACGACGAGCGCATATCCGAAAGCGAGATTTGCGGTGGCTAGTGCCGACATCGTTAAAGCGGGATGCTCAAGCGGATGATGTTCAAGTAGATGCTCTGGCGCAAGGTCTCGGTGGAAGTTTGTTATGGGAAAACATTTGGTTGAACCACTCATTTCGACAACCTTACAACTCAATCTGCGGCGCGTCCATCGATGGTACATGCAGCGATCCAACGATGGTATGGGGCGTTCCCGATCGGATACACGGAGCAAGATTTTCACAATGGGGATAACATCTGCTGGGTTCTTTTCACGGAGTCAGTATATGTTGTACCAAAAGATGCCACAGGCGTGAACATACTTAGACTATGGACTTTGTAAGTGCATCAAGATATCGTTGAGCATTTCGCATCGTTTAATTGCATCTCTAACTTCTTTCTTATGTAGAATGGAGGCACGTACATGTAGAAGAAATAACAATGACAATCTAGCATTCCTAGATCCGGGCTCGTCAACGAGAAACTTGTGAACGACAATCCACATTCGTTGAAGACTATTTATTTAATACTTTTTGAAGCCGCAATACAAAACCTCGTACTTTTACCCTATAACTTCAAGCACGTATCTCGACTTCTAATATCGTTTTACTATTTTTGCGTAACACGTGCGATGTGGGAGTAATTAACTACGTTGACATATATGTGCGAGTTTCACGGGTCCTCCTCGTCATCCATTAGATGCTAGCGAGATTTTGTCTTGGACTCGGGAGAAAACAAACTAATGCATACCAAGACCTTTGGGACATCTTTGAGCAATGTAAACTCGATCGTTGCGTTATTACTCTAGCAAAATTCCATTCTATTGCATTCAAGTTTAATTACTACTCAAAATCATTCACAGGGCTTTACGCGATCAAGCAAGAAAAGTGTTGGTATCGTCCATACCGAAAATTTTTGAAATAATAAATGACTTCCATGCATGAAGCAGAACCCGGAAACAATTTATGTGCATTCTATGTATGTACAAATATGCATTCAATTGTCACGGAGAGTGTCGGCTATAACGAAGCCATGGTGCGTAATTACACTTTGATGCCCTTTTTATTTAACAAATATCATCATTAAGTAACTTCCTTTTTGTTCAAAAACAGCGCTAAATCGAGAACCAATAAGTTATTCTTGATGAAATTATAGCAATTCAAGAACGGATCGCGGATTCATTCATGATGAGATCATCAATCCAAACGGCGAGTTCCACGAGTAGCCTCATCGCCCTCATTCCTACTGACCTAGACGCGTGACATGTCTACTTCGACTCATTGTAAAATCAAAGCAAACGGGATGACATGTAGTCGAGCTACATTGTAAAAGCAAATTATGTGATGCGTAATTTAATATATTTGAATTATGATTTTAACGATGCTTAGTCGATACATGCATATATTTGAATTATGATTTGAACGATGCTTTATATACTAACATATGGACACTGTAAACAATTATATAAATATATATATATATTGCACGAAAAATATGCAAGATTGTCACTGCCGGTTCTTGGAGAAAACCGGCAGTGATATGTATATATCACTGTCGGATTATGGTACAACCTGGCAGTGCTAGTACAATATCCCTGCCGGTTGTAGATATAACCGGCAGTGATAATCCTTATCACTGCCGGATTTTGGTTTGATCCGGCAGTGATAGTCCTTATCACTGCCGGATTTTGGTTTGATTTGGCAGTGATAGTCCAATATCACTGCCGGTTGTAGGTAGAACCGGCAGTGATAATCCTTATCACTGCCGGTTCCTGAGCCGGCAGTGATAATCCTCGAGTATCATTGCCGACCAATCACTGCCGGCGCCAATGACCGGCAGTGATGGGGTTTTGGAACCGGCAGTGATGTGCTATTCTGTAGTAGTGAATCTTCCTCGTTTCCTCCCTGTGCTCGTGCTCAAGTTCGGCTTCGACGACTTCTTCTGCCCCAGTTACGGCCACGCTCCCCGCCGACGCCAAAAGCTATGCCGGCGAGCCATCCCCCAATTCTTCTTGCTCGTAGCACCTCTGCACTACCATGAACTCATCTCCATCCCCCATTGCAGCGCTGCACCACCGGAGCATCGCCGCCTCGAGTCACTGTCGCAGCCTACTCCGGTGAGTCTCCGAGCACGCCATCACCTCAAATCGATTCCACCTGCATTCAAGCTGCCGATTAGCTTCGGCCATTCCTGCCTTCGATAACCCCTCCCCTAAGCTCCCCTAGACTCCCTTGCTCCCATGAGCCTGTCGCAACTCTCTTCTATGTCGCCGACGAGCAGGACCCACTGTCAACCAGTTCACCGTGAACCATGGCTCCATACTTTTTTTTTTCACTCTAACTAAAGTCAACACTCTTTTGTTCGACCTAAACTAGCCCAGCACAAGTGGAAGCATGTAAGAACCAAAATCAGCCATAAGAAAGTTTCTGTTTTACGACGGGAGGAAGCATGCAAGAACCAAAATCAACCATAATAAAGAAAAGGGAGTGTCAGTCTTCATCCGAATATTTTGTTTCTTACGAACATCCAAATTTTAGACCTTTAGATTAAAGTATCAAACTATCCATCAAAACATAATCCCACCTCCCTTTACATCTTCCGGATCTCACCGCAGATCTAATGCTCTAAAATTTGGATGTTTTTTTTGCTAAGAAAACATCCGAGTGATGTTTATCAAAACCCTAAAGAAAAATAACTATCTGCGGCAATTGCATGAGACTACAAGCAGGGGCGGAGCCAGGCCTCGGGCCACCCGGGCCTGGGCCCGAGGCCTGGCCCAAAACATCCTTTCAAAATCAATGAAAACACTGTACAAATTCAAAAAATAAGCAAATTATTTTTGGGCCAGCCCAGGCCGGCCCGAGGCTTGGGCCTGGGCTGGCTCCGCCCCTGACTACAAGTTACCACATTAACTGAAGAAAGGAAAACGATACGAACCATCTATATGGTTGGTCAAATCATAACTGCACAATTAATCAAGGCTGGTATAATAATAAAGTCTACTATAACTTTCATCTCTCATCTATATCATCAAGAGTTAAATAAATTTAACTTGTACAATAACTATCTCTAAAGATTGTTTCTAGAGAAATATTTTTGACTATAACATTAAAGTTTGTACAATAACTATCTCACATCCATGCTATCTAGAGTAAGCATACTTACTCCAACGCAGGCTTTTGGCTAGCGATAGCACATTATTTTCTGTGCGGTGGTGGCTGTTGTATGAGAGCCGGTTCTCTTCTCTCTACTCTTTTCTCATCCTTCTACATTGGACAAAACATGATATGTACATGCTAATAATAAGCTGAGGTGATTTTATTGTACCTATCCTTAGTGTTAGTCTTGCTGTTGCGCAAGCCTCCCAACTGGTTAACACGAAAGTAGATAACTTGGTGCTCCAACTCTCAAAAAAGAAAAAAAATAGACAAGCAAATAAAGTGCGAATGAGCTAAAAAAACTAAGTGATTCAGTTAATTATCCTAACTTCCTTCACCTAGTACTGTTTATTTTATTATGAGTTTACGGTATTGCAGAATACCGTCCAACCTGATTTTATTAGTTCATATCTTAATTATATATGCACCTGATTTTATTAGTTCATATCTTAATTATATATGTTAATTTTTTCTACATGTTGTCCTAGAACTGGCGTGAATAATACATTTTAGTACCAATAAAAGAACGCAACACCTACCGTCCTGCACGAATTATCACCCCCCCCCCCCCCTGTTTTTCTTCTTATGCATCCTCCTCCCTTGTTCTTAACTGTTCAAGTGCCTATTTTGAACCTGGACATTTCTTAGTATTCCCACACTACGCAAAATAAATAGCACAATATCTTAGGATATTATTTGTAATTCCAGCGTTTCAAATGAGTCTAGTGAATGCTTACTGTTTTGGCTGCCCTAGAAGTGTACGTTGCATGGGGCTGGGAGGCATGGGGAGAGAATGGGCAAAATCAAAGATGTGCGAGTGTGCATTTCATCAGGGGGAGGCCTATCTCAGGTGCTCTAAACTTTGATCCTCTTGTTAGGCTTGAAACGGGTGGAGGGGAAATCACCTAAGCATCACTGTCTTCTCACAGCGTTGCCTTCAAGAGCGCTGATAAACCAAGCTACAGCGTGATTTGTTTTTGTTTTTAATTAAAGGGAGTTTCTTTCCATGAAAGATGGTAACTTTACTCTTCAAAGTTAAATAATTCACTAAATGCAGCAGTCCAATCACATTTTATTCGATTTCCTCATGATGTCCAAGTAATAGCATCCACAGTGAAATCATCCTTAGTGCTGATCGATCAACAAATACGTGCAACACCGAACCTTCTAGACGAATAATTAATGTTTTTCATTTCTTATATCTTTCTGTGCGGTTTATAAGTGTTTGAATGTGTACCATGCAGAAGCAATAGTGAGGAAAGATCGTATCAAAGGGAGGCCAATATTCCTTGAGGGAGACCGTGTGATATATATATATATATATATGCGCTATTTTTTGGCTGCGTGTAGAATAGCATATTCTACATGCTAGCCAGGTTTGTTTTACCGACCGAACCCGCGCCACTGTCCAATTGACTAAGTGTGTTTGTACATAAATGACAAATAAATGCTACTTAGTGTTTGTACATGAATCTGTCTTTTTTTTATTTAGCCATAACTTTTAAATGTGATTGATTTTGATCTTCAAATTTTATAGTTTCGTAGAATCTCATCTCCTCTGCATATGGTAATTTTTTGAGAATTTTTTAAAATATTTACATGTATTTTTCATGAACTTTAGAAAACACTGGATATATTGCTTTTTACTGGATAAGAGTGCTATACACAGGTATAGTAATACTTTGAGTAAAAGGCAGTAAAATATATAAGTCCCATTAATAAACATTAATTTTTCTGATTGTTAACAAATTTTACTATCCTTATATATAGATTTTACTATCGATATATATATGTTTTACTATCATACAGTAGTAAATCGATGTTCATTTTAGCAGTAAAATTTGATTCATGTAACGTTTATTAGCAAAACTTATATCATATTGTTCCTCTAGTCATCAGTAATCTATTGGTAAAATTTGTTCGTGAATCGGAGCTAGCCAGGTTTCCTCTGGATAAGAGTGCTATACACAGGTATAGTAATACTTTGAGTAAAAGGCAGTAAAATATATAAGCCCCATTAATAAACATTAATTTTTCTGACTGTTAACAAATTTTACTATCCTTATATATAGATTTTACTATCGATATATATATGTTTTACTATCATACAGTAGTAAATCGATGTTCATTTTAGCAGTAAAATTTGATTCATGCAACGTTTATTAGCAAAACTTATATCATATTGTTCCTCTAGTCATCAGTAATCTATTGGTAAAATTTGTTCGTGAATCGGAGCATCGAATAAAAAGTTACAGTTAAAATAAAGAAATAACAGACTTGTATACAAACTAGAAATGAATTGACTAGTGAAGCAGTATGGGAGGCCGAAACAACTAGTAAGCGCATTTGTTAGTTTGTATATGATTCTGTTCTTACTTTATTTTAGCCATATCTCTTAACTCCGATTGATTTTGGTCTTCAAATTTTTTAAGATCGTAGAAGCTTAACTCCACTATGTGTGGTAATTTTTTGAGAATTTTTCAAATATTTTACTACTGGTTCGACAAACAAAACCAATTTTTTATTCATGAAAATCAATATTACACATTTTCAAAAATTCTAAATCAATTACTATAGATATAGATATGGGAGCTGAGATTATACAATCCTGAAAAATTTGAAGATCAAAGTCAATACCAACTGAAAGATACGAAAAAGACAAATTCGGTTGACTAGTGATTTTTCACTGTCTACTCCTTTGTTAATTTCGTATCTTTCAAATGCTATTGAGTTTGGTCTTCAATTTTGTAAAGTTGTAGAAGCTTACCTATCTTACATATGGTAATTTTTTGAGATTTTTTGAAAGCTTATACATATAATTTTTATGAATATTACACCATACAGCTGCTGTGTATAGCATGTGTAGGATCGAAATGTACTAATCTAGCAAACAGAGAGGGGGTGAATGATTGCGCGGAAGCTAAAATCAATTTTTTGACTTTTGAAATACCCCAAACAACCTCAGATCACTTGAGTTGTATTCAACAAGAACATTATTACACCAGACCAAATTTGCACATGTATGCCAGACCAAACTTCACTTCGGAGTTTGGACAGAGATTTTCATGTGTACACCGGACCGAATTTCTACTGTAGCAGGGAAAGTCAGTTTACGCCGGACCACATGAAAACAGCCTGACACATATTCACTAAAACAGATATTACTGAAGATCTAACAGTTGGATCGATGTGAAATTTTAACTGTAGAAACTATATTCGATTCCGAAGCTAACCCAAAAGGAATCAACTCAATCAGACCTGTGGATCGAGAGTTATGTCTTTCGCAAGACGGCTAAAACAAATCTAGATCAAATAATGATGGAAACTGATTTCAAAGGCTACGATGGACCTATCTTAAAAAACAAGATTACCAAAGATCCAATCGTTAGATTGAAATGAAATTTTAAATGTAGAAATTAGATTCAATTATGAATCTAACCCAATAAAAATCAACTCGATCGGATCTACGGATCAAAAGATATTACCTTTGCAAGATGACTGAATCAAGTGATGACAGAAATTGATTTCCAAGGCTACGCCGGACCAATTTTCAGAACTTCAGCTACCACGGACCAATCTTCAGATACTTCAGCTACCATGGACCAATCTTCATATACTCCAGCTCAAAGAAAAATAGCCAATCTTCTAGTTACTGGATGTTATCTTTGCATGCATACACCTCCAAACATGCATGCATCAATCGATGCAACTTCTAGTCGCCAACACCAACGTGAAAACTTCTAGTCACCTGAATTTTTCTTCACAACACAGGACCTCCAGACTTGGCGCTAGGGAGAAAAGAAATTCTCTGACTGCAAGGAAAACGAAATCACAGAGGCGACGGAAAGAGCTAGCAGTCACGCCACGAGAAGCACTCTGACCATAAAAGTTCTCTTTTTATTTCTCTTTGTCTAATCTGATTACAGTACTTCAAACAAAAGAGTACAAACCCTAAAATCTTAGCGCTAAAAAATAAACAAGAGACACCTCCCTCTATTTATACTGAGCAAACATAAAGAGATTGAATACAACTCCACTTCCAACATGGAAAGAGTCTGTATACATCTCAACCTGACCCAACATGGCCAAAAGCAACTCTTGCACGCATGTACAGCCCACATGCTGTAAATACGTGACTAACCAGCCTCCATGTGCATGTTCTCTAGGCCAAGCGTTCTGCATGACATCCTTGACCACCAAGACCACGATTCCTTCTCTAAATCTAGTCCCGAACCTCAGTTCCTCCATGAACCTAGTTCTGGTCCCGTCATCGACCACGTTCGCCCTCGAGCAACACCTGCAAATGAATAAACAAGAAAACAAATATGAGCACAAGTCAACGACTTGACTCAGCGTCAATCCATGCAAACACTCACACGAGTGCATTGCATCAAGCAAAACCAATATCATGCTATCACCAGCATATCAAATAATCATCAGACATAGCACATGCACAAGCACCACACATGCCATAATCACAACCACTTTGCAATGCCAATTTCATTACTCAGTCAATTTTTCAGCACATGATTTCACAACCTCCCCCTTGATGAAAACATTGGCAACACCATTTAGAACTGAACATTGGCATTCACCTTACAAGAAAATTTAAAGAAATTTTATTTGTGAAACCAAAAAAAAAATGAAAAATCTTCCACTAAAAAGAAGAAATAATCTCCCCCTAAAAAGAAGAAAAATGAAAGAGGAAAAATGTGTGTGAATGTGCAATGTGTGTCCAAAAATTTCTCCCTTTGACTCCAAAATTCTCTCCCTTTGACAATGGATTCATCAAGAATGCAGAAAGAGAGCAAAATTCTCCCCTTTTTTGTTTTTTTACATGTACTGAGCATTATGAGTCATGCACAAATGTAACAAATTGATCACCAAGTCATGCTATCAAAAGTTCTTGCACCTTCAAATCTACACATAAACAATGTAGAGTAAGCATTACTAGAAATCAAGTAATATTAATGATTTTTTTTGCATGGCATGATCTCCTTTTCTCAACAATATTAAGACCTGAAAACATTGAATTTTTGTGCACTTTATTTGTGCTTAAAAAACTGATTCATTAATTGATTGCAACAATAACAATTGCAAGGAATTAAATGCACCATCAGCCTTACTTTTCAACCATGCCAAGCAGTCACAAGCTTAAGGTTTCATGGTTTCGGTCATACACATCCTCTTCCAAGTTCATATCAAAGTGCAATGATAAGCAGTCTCGTAAAGAAGAAGTGCGACAGTACATTTGTTCTTGCATTTATCAACAATCACTCTTTTAGCTTTAGCACTTAACTTGCATATTGAGCACATTTTGAACCGGATCAAGATTGCCAAGAAAGTTCAATCATGACAAGATTTAATTCAAGTTGTCATACCAGTTAAATAGTCATGTCATAAACTACACCATATATGTATAGACAAGAAGTTGCACAAACCTTGAAACATAAACATGGCTTCAAAATAAACATATGTGTATGAAATTCAATGCTCAGTACTTTTTATTATTTTTTTGTTTTTCATTTAAGAAACACACAATATAAAAATATGTTACAAAATATTACAGAAACTTCAAAAAAACTCCCCCTAAAAAATATCCCATCGGATGAACCAACCCAAGTTCTTCTTGAATAAAAGCAAAACGAGAAGAGGATAAAGGTTTTGTGAAAATGTCTGCCAACTGATGTTCAGTATCCACATGATGAAGCACAATATTTCCCTTTTCTACATTATCTCTAAGAAAGTGAAATCTGATCTCAATGTGTTTTGTTCTAAAATGTTGCACAGGGTTCTTAGCAATGCATATTGCACTAGTGTTGTCACACAAAAGAGGAACACTATCCAAATTAACCCCATAATCTTTAAGTGTAGCTACTATCCAAAGAATTTGAGAACAACAACTAGCAGCAGCCACATATTCAGATTCAGCAGTTGATTGTGCAACAAAAGATTGTTTTCTAGATGACCATGCAATAAGAGAATTACCCAAGAAGTGACATGAACCAGATGTACTTTTTCTATCAATTCTACAACCTCCAAAATCAGCATTAGAAAATGCTCTTAAACTAATGCATGAGGAAGCAGAAAGCCTTATGCCAAAGTCTTGAGTACCATGAAGATACCTGAAAATCCTCTTGACGGCTTGTCGATGTGAAGCACGCGTGGAAACTTGAAAACGAGCACACATGCACACAACAAATTGTATATCTGACCTTGATGCAGTGAGGTACAAAAGTGAACCTATCATGCTTCTATATTCCTTTTGATCAACCGGCTCACCATCTTCATTTGGATTAAGTGTGCAAGTGCCTCCCATGGGTGTCATGATCGGCTTGCAGTTTTCCATCCCAAAGCGACGAAGCAAATCTTTTGTGTACTTACTTTGATGAACAAAAGTACCTTCCTTTGCTTGTTTGATTTGCAGTCCCAAAAAGTAAGTTAATTCACCCATCATACTCATCTCAAATATATTCTAAAAACTCAGACACTAAAACATGAGAGGAACCACTAAAGATAATATCATCAACATAAATCTAAACAGATAATTGATCATTGCCTTGCTTGAGTAAAAAAAGAGTTTTGTCAACTTTTCCCATTGTAAACCCCTTTTCAAGTAAAAAGGTTTTTAGCCTATCATACCATGCTCTAGGGGCTTGTTTTAAATCATACAAAGCTTTTGACAATTTGTAAACATGATCTGGAAACTTTGGATTTTCAAAACCAGGTGGTTGCTTAACATAAACATCCTCATTGATATAGCCATTTAGAAAAGCACTTTTCACATCCATTTGATACAATCTAAAACCTTTAGATGCAGCAAATGCTAAAAGAATTCTAATGCTTCAATTCTAGCAACAGGAGCAAATGTTTCATCAAAATCTAAACCTTCAATTTGTGAAAAACCTTGAGCAACCAATCTAGCTTTGTTTCTAACAACAACACCATCCTCACTTTGTTTATTTTTGAAAACCCATCTTGTTACAATAATATTAAAATCAAGAGGAGGTGAAACAAGTTTCCAAACTTTATTACGTTCAAAATTCTCTAATTCCTCATGCATGGCATTGATCCAAGATTCGTCAGTTAATGCATGAGATATATCTTTGGGTTCAAAAGAAGCAACAAAAGCAGAATGAGCATGAGAATCAGAAGCAATAAACCTGGACCGGGTGACTCTCTCATTTAAATCTCCAATCATCTATTCAGGTGGATGCCTCCTCTGAATGTGCAAAGGAGCTGTAATTTCAGAAACTTCTCCTTCTTCATCTTCATTTTCAGCATGTACAGATGATGTTGTAGCTTGAGGATGCTCAGCTGTATGTGATGTAGTGGTAGGTGCCAAAGGTGCTACAAATTGGTTGTCTGATGGAATCAATACTTCATCCTCAACATCATCATCATCGTCCTCATGAACAAAGATACTCTCCCCCTGAACATATGTACCTGTACCTGCATTGTTAGGTCTAGTACCTGGACTAGCCTCATCAAAAGAAACTTCACAAGTTTCTACAATTTTGTTAGTTTCCAAAACAAGTGCACGGTAGCCACGTGTATGAGCAGGGTATCCAAGAAAAATGCCATCCAACGATCTAGCCTCAAATTTATCAAGATTTCCAGATTTCAAGACAAAGCATTTGCATCCAAAAACTCTGAAATGAGAAATGCTAGGCCTATGTCCAAACCGAAGTTCATAAGCAGTTTTATCCAATTTTGATCTTAAGTAAACACGATTTGAAACATAACATGCAGTTGATATCGCCCATTAAAACTTTCTAGGAGTTTGATATTAGTCTAGCATGGTCTAGCCATTTCCACCAAAGTTCTATTTTTCCGTTCAACTACACCGTTATGTTGAGGTACTCTAGGAGATGAAAATTGATGATCAATTCCTTTTGGCACAAAAGTAATCAAATGAAGAATTTTAAATTCGGTTCCATTATCACTTCTAATTGCTCTAAGAGACCCTGGGTGATCAATAGATAATCTAAGAACAAGACTTCTAAAATGACTAAAAGCCTCATCTTTACATGCCATAAAATAAACCCAAGAGTATCTTGAATAATCATCAACAATCACAAGAACATACCATTTACCTCCATAAGACTGAACTCAAGAAGGTCCAACCGTGTCAAGATGTAGTAGTTGTCCGGGCGCGTTTGTCATCACCATAGTAAGAGGTGGATGTGAACCTGCAATCATTTTACCATGTCTACAAGAATAGCATACTATATCGTTATCACCTTTAAGCTTAGGCAAACCACGAATGAGGTCTAAACCACTAACACGTGTTAGATGATCAAAACCAACGTAACCAAGTCTACGATGCCAAAAGAATAAATCTTTAGAAACATTGGCAACTAGACACCTATCTTAGAAGAAGGTGATACATCAAAATCAGCTTTAAACACTCTTCCAAATCGAGAAATCTGGAAAACAAGTTCACCTGAAGCATCTAACACTTTGCATTCATTTTTCTTAAAGCATACCTCAAGATCTTCATCAATCATTTGAGATACAGACAGCAAGTTATATTTCAGGTTTTCAACAAGAGCCACATCTTTAAACATAAACTTGTTATTTACACTGCTGTGCACTTTTGCCACAATCGAGCTTGAAGAAGCATCTCCAAAAGTTACACTTTCAGGATGAGATGCACGAGTGAGGGAGGAGAACCAATTTTCATCACTGGACATGTGGCGTGAGCATCCGGAATCCACTAGCCATATGTTCTCCTTCCTCGCGCGAGAAGCCTACAAAAAAGAAGAAAATGTCGAGGCCTCAGTACTGGGGTTAGAAATAAGATGTTTAGGAATCCAGTACTGAGACACGCGACGCATAACAGTAGGCACAACACGAGTGTTCTTATGCACAAAATCATATTTGCCCTTTCCCGTGTTTCTAGCAACAAAAGGTGTTTGCATCACCCTAGGCACATAATGAGGAGTAAAGCGTGCCTGTCTGAAATTAGACCTAGCCTTAGCCTTTTCTTTCTTTTGTTGTTTGGCTAGTCTAAAGCAAAAATCTACTAAGTGTCCATCTCTACCACAATGAGTGCAAGTGTACTTAACACGATGTTTAGCTTTAGAGGTAGAAGCAACATTTGCATTCATTATAGTAGAAGATAAAACTCCAGCAAACTTAAAAACAGGTTTCTTAGGCTCATTGACAATTTCAAAATTTTCACTTTCAAGTGCCTTAACAACAGTGGGAGCAATTGATTTATGATGAGCATAAGAATCAAAACCTAAACCTTTGTTATGAGTGCTGACCCTTGATTGATCCAAAATCATGTTTAGGTTTTTTTTTCCTTTAGTGAAACGTTCTAAAGATTTTTCCAAGTAATCAACCTTTCGAGAAAAAGTTAAACAATTATTACAGGGAACGTCCACTTTTCCTTTTTGCTTGCGACAAGTTGAGCATGAAAGAACCTCATGTGTGAGCAAGTCATTTGTCATTTGAGAAACTCTAGCATTTGCATCTTTCAATTTCAATTCAAGAATTGAACATTTAGAACAAGAAATTGAATTATGCAAATCATCGATGGAACAACTAGCATGTCTAACATGTTTCTCATTTTCTTATTTTGCTCTAATAAGAAAGCATGTTCTTTCCTAAGCAAAGTGAGCTCATTGTAAATTAAGTCACATGTTTTGCAAGCATCATCATCGGAATCAAAGATTTAAGTCTAGCGATTTGAATTCAATGATTCCACAAGAGCGTCATGTTTCTTAATTTTCTTGTCGCGTTTATCAAGCAATTTACCAAGACGAGCAACAACAATAGCTAATTCATCATAAGAAGGTTCTACCTCATTGAAGTCGCTGTCATGATCATCCTCGGTGAAGCTATCGTTGCTTCCAGCCATGAGACACAACCCTGTCAATTCATGCTTGCTTGGAATTGTTGTGTTATCTTCACTGCTCTCCGAATCCACATCGCTCAAATTTACTTGTTCAAGAGCGGAAAGAACCCGGTGGACAACTTTGCGATTGATGAAGTTCCTCTTCTTTCTATCAATTGGAGAGAACTTCTTTTCTTTTCTTTTCTTTTGTCATTGTCCTTCTCCTCCCTTGATGCTTTACCTGCAAGTTTAGGACAATTTGAACGAATGTGGTTGAGATCACCACACTCATAGCATCTTAGAGGGCCACCACCAACTCTCTTCCTCATTCTCACATTCTGCAAAGCTTTATTAAAGCGAGAGGGGAGTAGGGCCAAGTCTTCTTCAGGAAATTCCTCGATCTGTTCATCAGTTAGTGAAGACAAGGAAGACAAAACAAAACTTGAAGAAGAATTAGCATTTGACATGTTAGGGTTAGAGATCAAAGCAATCGATTTAGAATTACCCTTTCTAGTAAGAACATCTAATTCATGAGTCTTCAACTTAGAATAAAGAACATCTAATGTGAGTGTGCTCATGATAGTAGATTCTTGTATAGATGTTACTTTCATCTCCCACATCGACATGTCCAAAACACTAAGCATTTGTCTAGCATTAGCAGTATCCGAGAAACTAACACCAACAGCACGCAAATTTCTAAGAATTTTATTAAAGCGTGCAAAAAAGTCATCCACATACTCACCAGGTTTCATCTCGAAACGCATATATTCTTTTTTGTAAATATCTTGGCGAACCTCTTTGACAGTGTTTGATCCTTCATGATAGTCACAAAGAGATTTCTATACCTCATATGCGGATCGAAGATGAACCACTCGGTCGAAGTCGCTGCGTCCCAAGCCCTGGATGATCAAGTTGCGCGTCTTGCTGTTTGCTTCAACATGTGCGCGATTGGCGTCGTTGACGTTGTCGTTCTCGGGCACTTCATATGGTTTGTAGACCTTCTCCCAAATTGCAAAGCCCTGAGCTTGAATGTTTGCCTCCATCTTGGCTTTCCAAAACTGAAAATCAACACCATCGAAAACACAAGGTTTTGTCAAATATCTATCCATTGCTTATGAATTCTAATTACCAGTTAAGATTAATTAGAAAAACCTTGCTCTGATACCACTTGTAGGATCGAAATGTACTAATCTATCAAACAGAGGGGGGTGAATGATTGCCCGGAAGCTAAAATCAATTTTTCGACTTTTGAAATACCCCAAACAACCTCAGATCACTTGAGTTGTATTCAACAAGAACCTTATTGCACCAGACCAAATATGCACATGTATGCCAGACCAAACTTCGCTTCAGAGTTCGTACAAAGATTTTCACGTGTACGCTGGACCAAATTTCTACTGTAGCAGGGAAAGTCAGTTTACGCCGGACCACATGAAAACAGCCTGACACATATTCACTAAAACAGATATTACTGAAGATCCAACTATTGGATCGATGTGAAATTTTAACTGTAGAAATTATATTCGATTCCGAAGCTAACCCAAAAAGAATCAACTAAATCAGACCTGTGGATCGAGAGTATGTCTTTCGCAAGACGGCTGAAACAAATCTAGATCAAATAATGATGGAAACTGATTTCAAAGGCGACGATGGACCTATCTTAAAAAACAAGATTACTGAAGATCCAACCGTTAGATTGACATGAAATATTAACTGTAGAAACTAGATTCAATTATGAATCTAACCCAATAAAAATCAACTCGATCGGATATACGGATCAAAAGATATTACCTTCGCAAGATGACTGAATCAGGTGATGACGAAAATTGATTTCCATGGCTACGCCGGACCAATCTTCAGAACTTCAGCTACCACGGACCAATCTTCAGATACTTCAGCTACCACGGACCAATCTTCATATACTCCAGCTCAAAGAAAAATAGCCAATCTTCTAGTTACTGGATGTTATCTTTGCATGCATACACCTCCAAACATGCATGCATCAATCGATGCAACTTCTAGTCGCCAACACCAACGTGAAAACTTCTAGTCACCTGAATTTTTCTTCACAACACAGGACCTCCAAACTTGGCACTAGGGAGAAAAGAAATTCTCTGACTGCAAGGAAAACGAAATCACAGAGGCGACGGAAAGAGCTAGAGTCACGCCGCGAGAAGCACTCTGACCATAAAAGTTCTCTTTTTATTTCTCTTTGTCTAATCCGATTACAGTACTTCAAACAAAAGAGTACAAACCCTAAAATCTTAGCGCTAAAAAATAAACAGGAGACACCTCCCCCTATTTATACTGAGCAAACATAAAGAGATTGAATACAACTCCACTTCCAACATGGAAAGAGTCTGTATACATCTCAACCTGACCCAACATGGCCAAAAACAACTCTTGCACGCATGTACAGCCCACATGCTGTAAATACGTGACTAACCAGCCTCCATGTGCATGTTCTCTAGCTCGAACGTTCCGCATGACATCCTTGACCACCAAGACCACGATTCCTTCTCTGAATCTAGTCCCGAACCTCAGTTCCTCCATGAACCTAGTTCTGGTCCCGTCATCGACCACGTTCGCCCTCGAGCAACACCTGCACATGAATAAACAAGAAAACAAATCCGAGCACAAGTCCATGACTTGACTCAACGTCAATCCATGCAAACACTCACACGAGTGCATTGCATCAAGCAAAACCAATATCATGCTATCACCAGCATATCAAATAATCATCAGACATAGCACATGCACAAGCACCACACATGCAATAATCACAACCACTTTGCAATGCCAATTTCATTTCTCAGCCAATTTTTCAGCACATGATTTCACAATCTCCCCCTTGATGAAAACTTTGGCAACACCATTTAGAACTGAACATTGGCATTCACCTTACAAGAAAATTTTAAAAAAAATTATTTGTGAAACCAAGAAAAATTGAAAAATCTTCCACTAAAAGAAGAAATAATCTCCCCCTAAAAAGAAGAAAAATGAAAGAGGAAAAATGTGTGTGAATGTGCAATGTGTGTCCAAAAATTTCTCCCTTTGACTCCAAAATTCTCCCACTTTGATAATGGATTCATCAAGAATGCAGAAAGAGAGCAAAATTCTCCCCCTTTATGTTTGTTTTACATGTACTGAGCATTATGAGTCATGCACAAATGTAACAAATTGATCACCAAGTCATGCTATCAAAAGTACTTGCACCTTCAAATCTACACATAAACAATGTAGAGTAAGCATAACTAGAAATCAAGTACTATTAATGATTTTTTTTTGCATGGCATGATCTCCCTTTCTCAACAATATTAAGACCTGAAAACATTGAATTTTTGTGCACTTTATTTGTGCTTAAAAAACTGATTCATTAATTGATTGCAATAATAACAATTGCAAGGAATTACATGCACCATCAGCCTTACTTTTCAACCATGCCAAGCAGTCACAAGCTTAAGGTTTCATGTTTTCGGTCATACACATCCTCTTCCAAGTTCATATCAAAGTGTAATGATAAGCAGTCTCGTAAAGAAGAAGTGCGACAGTACATTTGTTCTTGCATTTATCAACAATCACTCTTTTAGCTTTAGCACTTAACTTGCATATTGAGCACATTTTGAACCGGATCAAGATTGCCAAGAAAGTTCAATCATGACAAGATTTAATTCAAGTTGTCATACCAGTTAAATAGTCATGTCATAAACTACACTATATATGTATAGACAAGAAGTTGCAAAAACCTTGAAACATAAACATGGCTTCAAAATAAACATATGTGTATGAAATTCAATGCTCAGTACTTTTTATTATTTTTTTGTTTTTCATTTAAGAAACACACAATATAAAAATATGTTACAAAATATTACAGAAACTTCAAAAAAACTCCCCCTAAAAAATATCCCAATGGATGAACCAACCCATGTTCTCCCTGAATAAAAGCAAAACGAGAAGAGGATAAAGGTTTTGTGAAAATGTCTGCCAACTGATGTTCAGTATCCACACGATGAAGCACAATATTTCCCTTTTCTACATTATCTCTAAGAAAGTGAAATCTGATCTCAATGTGTTTTTTTCTATAATGTTGCATAGGGTTCTTAGCAATGCATATTGCACTAGTGTTGTCACACAAAAGAGGAACACTATCCAAATTAACCCTATAATCTTTAAGTGTAGCTACTATCCAAAGAATTTGAGAACAACAACTAGCAGCAGCCACATATTCAGATTCAGCAGTTGATTGTGCAATAGAAGATTGTTTTCTAGATGACCATGCGATAAGAGAATTACTCAAGAAGTGACATGAACCAGATGTATTTTTTCTATCAATTCTACAACCTCCAAAATCAGCATCAGAAAATGCTCTTAAACTAATGCATGAGGAAGAAGAAAGCCATGCGCTCCTGACTTCCGATGTTTAGTGACGGCTAAATACCGTCAGAGAAAAAAAGGGAAAACAATTTTACGAATGGCCACTCGTCAGGCAACAACTCTCAGGCATAGCTTAACGTGGAAATTCAACTTGGCTGACGGATCTCCATCAGTAAAAATATTCATGACAGTCATCCCTGACGGGGACGAAAAATATTCGTGACGTCTATCCCTGACGGGTCTCTATCAGGAAAAATAGTCGTCAAGAAAATGCGCCTGACAGGTTTGTGAATTGGCAGAGATAATCCTGACGGTTGTCCCCGTCAATGATGCTTTGTTCCCCTGACTGATTCAAGAATACCGTTAGGGGAAAATTAGGTATAAAAAACTATACAAACATATTTGCTCACTTAATTTGTGCAATATCTTCCATATTCAGACACATGCACGTATTTAAACATAAATAGCTTGCATTGGGTTACAACAACATTACATAAGTCATAGTGTGTCACATTCCAATAGATTATACATCCAGTTCTAGTCTTCTGGCGAGTTCTGGGCGAGGACGGTGGTGTGATGGCTCTCTTGTGTGATGCCATCATGATCATGAGTCCAGTGAACGCTCTATTGTCTTGTAAATTAACTTGTTCACCTCTAGCTTTCTTAATTATTACTAGGCATGCCACATGTGGGCACCGTGTTACTAACTCGAATAGCACAGCTTCACGTAGATGAAAATGGGATATCTCAATGGGTGATGCAGGTTCATAGGATGATGTAATGCAATTTATTATTATTATTATTATGTACACGTATAGAATACATGCATTACATGCACATAGAACATTTGTAATGCGTCTATTTTTTTTAAAAAAAATATTTTAATGAATGTGAAGAGGAACGCGGTATGCTACGCTAGCACAAAAAAATCTACCGCATAACCAGAAAGCTACTCGCAAGAAGGAGATCATAGATTAGATTACCACTAGACGCGCAGTTGCGGAATGCTTCGCGCGTCGATATAGTGGATCGTCCTCGCCACAGTCGTTGCGCGATGGAGTGGATCATTCTCGCCTCGCCGTGGATCGTCCTCCCACACCGCAGTCGCAGAAGCGTCACCGAGTAGTCCACACGTCTAGGGATGGAACGCCGTGTGTCGGTGTGCAAGCACCTGGTCGCTCGGCAGGGGCAGCGAGAGGAGGAGGCTAGGGTTTCGGGTGAAACACTTCTAAACCGTGGGAAAGCACATCCTGCGCCCACCCTCCTCCCCTCCTTATATAGCCACGAGATGAAACTCTAAACCAGGACCTATCAGCGTGGTAAGCCCACGAGGTCTATTAATTACGGATCCAATCCAAATTAATGCGTTCCAGCCCATTAAGTGTGTGACCCTGCAGGTTCACGTACGTTTGGACATGGATTCGAAAAACTCCTTTTCAATCCAATAGTTGGTAGCGGCTCCTTGCAAAGTATGTCAACTCCCAAACATACTATGATCAAATCGGATAGAACCTATCAAAAGTACTCATGTAATAATCCCTTTGCCAAGTATATGAAGATTGGTCTCAAGGCGAGAAGCATGTCATCCTTTGATGATTCAATTCATCTCTCGTATTCGTGATATATTAATAAGTTGTGATTGACTCCTCAATCACGGCATGGCCATGCACTTCCTTAATCATATCACACGAGTGGCCTTGTCATATATCTCTGTTTCATTGGAGTGGCAAATTCCATCTTGACTACTCACTTCCCTCTGCACGTTTTATAGTAAACATGAAAGCTACCTTTATAACTATCTGGTTAGGAAGTAGTGTTTGATAGCCCTAAGAAAAACTATTACACATGTAGGGAATATGACAATCTCAGGTCTAAGGATTATACATCTACTATGTATGAGATACACTGATGACACATAAGAATGTAACATTCTCGCAGTGTCCTATTGCGGGTCTATCTAACCCATGTTCTTTAACATGCGTCCACAATGTGTAGATGATATCTCCATATCCCATGATCTATGAAGCATGATCATTGATCACTACATGTGCTGATCTATTCATGGTTGTCCTATACGAAGATATCTGATCAGAGATATTTATCGAATTACATCAATAAGCAAGTCACATACTTGTTGATCAATACAATGATATACATTCATTGGACCAATAATCATATTATTATTCATAAACATAGTCATATTACAATCATCTAAATGATTGCCTCAAGGGCATAACACTAACAGAATGAACATAAGATAGGTTAAAAGGAAACAGTCCAAACAGTCATTAATATACCTTAATTGATGAAAATGTTGGCCCGATCTTCCGATGAGAGTGATAATTATGATTGATCGATATGATGTTGACGATAAGGCTACTTAGCCGAGACGATTAAGTATGTCCTGCAATCCCTACACCACACCCTTTGTCATTATCAGCCATGCTCAACACAGTTGATATTTCGTACAAGCAATTGAGAATCAAGCAAGAAAGAAATGTGCGCAATCTGAGTTGGAGGATGAAAAATGAAGTTTCATTGAATAATGGAGAGGCCTGAAGTCACTGTAGTTGGTTTAGTCAACACAAGTAGACAACTGATGTTTTCTGAACGAAAAACAATCTAAACAAGCCTAAGAACTAAAAGCGGTGGCCACAAGGGTTATAAAGTGGTGGTGAGCAAGGGAAAACCATCCTAGGGTTATGCGCCAATAGGCCCCCCACACACAACCTGGACTCGGATTTGAATATTATTACAAGGCCCAAGTTGGCCCAAAAAGTGACACAGGAATTCTTTTGACAATTGTGATGTGTAGACAAGGAATCTGAAGGTGAGACTAGAACCATTGGAAAGGTCTCATCATAAGATTTCAATCAAATACTCGAACACCTCCAACAAACTCTGTTTGTGAAAGTTATGATTATTTTAAATCAGGGCTGCCAGGTTGATTCCGAATTGAACTGGCATTGAAGCAAGGACTGCATAGACTTGTTGTGGTAGTAGTGATGCTCTCCTCTCCTTGGTTCCTGAGTAGAATAACATCACAAGACTTAGATAGCAATCCATCCTCAATTGAAAAATTATGAACGCCTAGAAACGAGCTCACCTGATAATTCAACTGTCATGCACATGCCCTCGTCATAGGTCCTTACAAAGCATCTTGCAGAGGAGTGTTTTGTGTATCCAAAGAAGTGATGTCCTCATCATCCTCCCCTTCTTAAATTGGAGTCGTCCTTGGCTCAAGCTCATTTTCTTCTTCTTCTAAGTATGGCTTTAAATCTACAATGTTAACTGTGGGACTAACCCCAAAATCTACACTCAACTCAAGTTTACATGCATTATCATTAATCTTTTCAATAATCTTGAAAGGATCATCAGCTCTAGGCACCAACTTAGACTTTCTGAAGTTTGGAAATCGATCTTTTCTTAAAATTCAACCAAATAGGATCACCAACTTTAAAAGTTATTTTCTTTCTACTTTTACAACCAGCGATACTATATTTCACATTCATACGCTCTATGTTTTCGTTTGTAGTCTCATGCAACTCAAGAACAAATTCAGCACATTTTTTAGCATCTAGATTTACCTTCTTTGAAGATGTCAGAGGTAACAAATCAATTGGAACGTGAGGATTAAAACCATATACTACTTGAAAAGGGCTCATTTTTGTGGTTGAATGTAGTGAGCGATTGTAGGCAAATTGTACATGTGGTAGACATTCTTCCCACAACTTCAAGTTTTTCTTCAAAACAGCCCTCAATATGGTTGACAATGTGTGGTTGACACTTCAGTTTGTCCATCAATTTGGGGATGACATGTGGTAGAGAATAGCAATTTCATCCACAACTATTTCCATAAGGTCCTCTAAAAGTGGCTCAAGAACTTCACATGTATGTTTGGCACACCATGTAGTCGAATGATCTTCCTAAAAAATAAATTAGCAACATGTGTAGCATCATCGCTCTTATGATAAGGAATAAAATATGCCATATCAAAAAATCTATCAATAACTATAAAAATACTATTCCTCCCCCTCTTTGTTCTAGGCAATCCTAAAACAAATCCATAGAAATATACTTCCAAGACACACTAGGAACAGGAAGAGGCATATATAAACCATGTGAATTCAATCGAGACTTAGCTTTTTGGTATGTAGTACAGCGAGTAACATATTGCTTAACGTCACGCCTCATCTTTAGCCAATAAAAGTGTTCAGTAAGGATATCTTCCATCTTCTTGACGCTAAAATGTCCCATGAGTCCTCCTCCATGTGCCTCCTGTAGCAACAAAAGACGAACGGAGCTAACTAGAATGCATAGCTTGTTAGCTCTAAACAAGAACCCTTCGTTTAAAACAAATTTATTCTAGCATTTAACATCTTTACAATTGGACATGGCATCTTTTAGTTCATCATCAGAAGCATATAAATATTTTATTGTCTCTAAGCCTAAAATTCTACAATTAAGTTGAGACAACAAAGTATACAGTCTAGACAAAGCATCAGCAATCACATTTACCTTCACTTCTTGTGTTTTATGATATAAGGAAAAGATTCAATGAATTCAACCCAACGAGCATATCTACAGTTTAGTTTAGCTTGACTTCTAATATGTTTCAATGGTTCATGACAACAATGAATAACAAATTATTTGAGCCATAAATAATGTTGCCAAATTTCAAGCACACGCACAAGAGCATATAATTCTTTATCATAAGTTGGATAATTCAGACTTGGCCCATTCAATTTCTCACTAAAGTAAGCCACTGTTTTTTACCTTCTTAAAGTAATACACCACCAATTCTAATTCCATTAGTATCACACTCAATTCAAAAGTCTTACCAAAATCAAGAAGTTGGAATAATGGTGCATTTGTGAGCTTTTCTTTGAGAAGGTTGAAAGCTTCTTCTTATGTTTGTCCCCATTTGAAAGGGACACCTTTCTTTGTTAATACATTAAGTGGTGTGGCGATGGTGCTGAAATCCTTCACAAAGCAACAATAGAATCCAATGAGTCCATGAAAGCTCCGTACTTGGGTGATCGTTTGTGGTGTTGGCCAATTCTTTATTGCTTAAATCATGGCTTCATCTACCTCAATTCCATGTAGAGTAACAACATATCCAAGAAAACTATTTCGATTGGTGCAAAAGGTGCACTTTTCGAGGTTACCAAACAAACGTGCATATCTCAAAGCAATAAAAACAGCATATGTGTTCGAGATGTTCATCAAATGACTTGCTATAAATTAATATATCATCAAAGTAAACAACCACAAATTTACCATTGAAAGCACGTAAAACTTCGTTCATTAATCTCATGAAAGTGCTAGGTGCATTAGTTAAACCAAAAGGCATCACTAACCACTCATATAACTCGAACTTAGTTTTAAATGCAGTTTTTCATTCATCTTCAAGTGTCATTCTAATCTGGTGGTAATCACTATGCAAGTCTACTTTAGAGAAAAGAGTGGAGCTACTCAGTTTATCAAGCATATCATCTAACCTAGAAATAGGATGACGAAGTCTAATAGTGATATTATTAATAGCTCTACAATCAACACACATACACCATGATCCATCTTTCTTAAGAACTAAAATTACAGGAACAACACAAGGACTAAGGCTCTCACGTACATACCCTTTGTTAACAAGTCTTGCACTTGATGCTGAATTTCCTTAGTCTTCTCCGGATTAGTCCTGTATAGTGCATGGTTTAGCAAAGAAGCTCCTAGGATCAAGTCAATTTGGTGCTCAATTCCTCTAATAGGTGGCTGCCCCTAGGGTATTTTAGATGGAAACACATCAGTAAATTCCAGCAAAATGTTACTAATAGTAGAAGGCAAAGATGAAAGCAAATCTTCGAGAGAAAAAAAAGTATCTTTGCAAAGTAAAGCATAGCAAACAGGATTATCTACCTCCAAGTCATTGAAATCAGATTTAGTAGCTAAAAGAGCAGCACCTTTCAATTTAATTTCCTTCTTTCTAGCATTTGATTCTCTAGCTTATTTCTTTTTAGGTGGGAAGCATTCTTTAGCTACTCTCTAATTCTCACTTTTAGCATTCTCCTTCTCATGTTCAGATCGTTCAATTTCATCTTTAATAATTGCTTCATGAGACATTGGAAGTAAAATAATTTTCTTGCCTTTATACCTAAGAGTATATTGATTAGTTCCACCATGATGAATGGAATCCTTATCAAATTGCCATGGTCTACCTAAAAGTAAGGAGCATACTTTCATATGTACAACATCCCAATCAATGTATCCATGATATGAACTAAGCAAAAATTGCATTCTCACAGTTTTGATTACTTTCAACTTACCACATGAGTTGAACCATTGGATATAGTAAAGTCATAGGTGAGGACTTGTGGTCAGGCCAAGCTTCTCGACCATCTCCAAGCTAGCCAAATTATTGCAACTCCCTCCATCGATGATGATGCGACATGAACGATCATTGATTACAAACTTGGTTTGAAAAAATTATGTCGTTGGTCCTATTCGGCAGTCTCCATTTGTGCACTAAATACACGCTTCACTATAAGGCTCATGTGCTTGTCTGAAGTTTCAGCTCCCAAACATTCTTCTTGTTCATCACTAGTGTCAGTGTCATCACCTGCATGGTTATTTACAACAAGTGTATGTTCTTCATCAACTTCACTAGCTGAAGTATACTCACTATCTCCTCTCACAATGAGAGCTCGCTGACTTGGGCACTCTCTCATGATGTGCCCAAACCCCTTTCACTTGTGACATTGGATGTCCCATGTACGTCCGGTGGAAGCAACTGAAGATGCACTCTTTGTTGGAGCAGATTTGGTAGGAGCTTGAACGGTTGTTACCTTGCTTTCTTCGGGTGCTCACGAGTGCGTGGAAGTAGAAGTAGCGCACCCTCAGCTTAAGGTAGATGGAAAAAGAGCCCTTGCTATTTCGGCACTTGGCTTGGAGGAAGAAGAGCCTCCAAGATTGCTCTTAGTTCTCATTTGTCGCCCTCTGTACCTCTCTTTCAGCTTTGCAAGCAAGATAAAGCAAATGGGTGACATAATTGTATCCTTTATATTCAATGATGTCCTGATTTTTCTGGTTAAGCCCTCCCAAAATTCTAACCATCTTAGCTTCTTCGGTTTCTTCCAAACCACAACACAATAACCCAATTTGCAATTCCTGATAGTATTCTTCTGCTGACCTATCACCTTATTTTAATTTTTGCAACTTATTTAACAGGTCATGTGAAAAATATGAAGGCAAAAACTAGCTCTCATGACTCTTTTTAAAGCATCGCAAGTTCTAGGTACATTTGGTCGTCTACATTGTTCCCTCCAAATTGATGCAAAATCAGTAAACTCACTAACAGCAGCCCTAACTCTTTTACTATCAGGGAAATCATGGTATGCAAATTTTTAATCTAATTGCAACTTCCAATCAAGATAAACTTTAGGGTCATATCTACCAACAAATGAAGAAATTGTAAACTTGATTTTTGTTAATGCATCATTATCACATACCTCTCTTTGTAACCTACAAATACCTCATCAGTTTTGCCGAAGTCGACGATGGTCACGAGCATCGGGGCCCTCAATCTCAGTGTCAACAATATAATTGTTCTCTTCATTGTTGTCATCCTCGTCTACTGAAGAGTGGGTGGGACACAAGGCACGTCGTGCAACTCAAGGAGGACGTTGCTCAAGGGTCTCAACTCTGTTGTTGATAGTGGTGAGGGTCTCATTGAGCCGATCCAACACGTTGTATACCTCCTCTGTTTTCTTGTTGACCTCTTGGGTGAAGTGCTGCGCAAGCATCTTCGTGTGAAGAGAGAGTGGTCCAGCACTCTCAAGTTCAAAAGACTGCTCATCACCCTTGCTACCATGTTTTGAATTTTACAATCCTATCATTGTTAGTAGAGAATAAGAAACTCACAAGAAAGATAGTTAGCACCCTATGAACTGCTAGGTGCTAGAGGTTACAAATGTCATACTCAAACTCTTATCAAAATCTTACAAGACTCTTACCAATCAAACAAGTGGTGCAACTGGTGGCTGGTTCATGATAACCTGTTCAATTAGTAGTAGGTAGAGCTTGGATAGGAAATATTTATGTAGCAAAGGATAATGCAATATTCAAATTAAGAGAATGCAAAGTTAAAAAAATGTTCACAGTGCTAGTCAATAGTATATTGCTTCTAGGCTAGTCCGTACTAGAGACAAGAGCCTAGAACACTAGAGGAAAACACGGTGCAGCACAGCCCAAAGGAGAGAAGGGACACTCTTTTTTTACTGCGATAATTTTTTTGCACCACTGAGCATCGGCGCTAGGTATGCAGTACTGCTCAAAGCAGCGCTATAGCACTATGTGGCGTGGTGTTCGTGAGCGAGAGGTGGAGGGGTAAAATGATAATTAAAAGAATTCTCTCTCTCTAAAATCAGGAAAACATATCCAACTCCAACACGGTAACAATTCTGTCCGGATTCTTCTTTCCTTTTTCTTGACTTTTTCCTATACTAATCTATCCTTTTTTAGTTTCCTCTTTTTTTTATCCGAACAGTACCTACCCTCTTCTGATCCAATCTGATTGAAACTCAATTCTTTCCTGATCCAAACCGAATATTGCCACTTTGATCTTCTGGGACCCCAAGGTGTGGCGTGCGATAGGAGACATGGGATGGTTGGTGTTGTGTGTCCAATGTGAAGGCGTGGCAGCATGGCCAGGTGATGGTTGCTGGTTCGGCAAGATGATGGTTGGTGACTCGGCGAGATGCTGGTTGGCAACGCGGCGAGATGATGGTGGACGTGTGCGGCAGCAGCGTGAATGTGAAGGTGGCCAAAACTCAAAAGTCTAAGGGACTAAACACTACGACTAGCAACTCGACACGACGATGCAACCAAAGATTCAATAATGCTAAAACTGAAAAGAAATTGTGAGGCACAAATTGGTTTGGACAGAGGATGATCAAACCATATTATTTTTTGTGCGTTGCTTTTTCTAAACTCTAGGATGAAAACAATATATGAAACTAGGGTATTGAAATTCTCACCAGGCAACTGTAGCTCTAATATCACCTAATGGAAATGTTGGCCCGATCTTTCGATGAGAGTGATAACTACGATTGATCGATATGACGTTGACGATGAGGCTACTTCACTGAGACGGCCCAGTCCATCCTGCAATCGCTACACCACACCCTTTGTCATTATCAACCGTGCCCAACACAGTTGATCTTTCCTGCAAGCAATTGAGAATCAAGCAAGAAAGAAATAAGTGCAATCTGAGTTGGAGGATGAAAGATGGAGTTTTATTGAATAATGGAGAGGCCTGAAGTCGCCGTAGTTGGTCTAGTCAACACAAGTAGACAACTGATGTCTTCAGAAATGAAAAACAATCTTAATAAGCCTAAGAACTAAAAGTAGTGGCCATAAGGGTTATAAAGAGGTGGTGACCAAGGAAAAATAGTCCTAGGGTTGTTTGCCAATAGGTTGCACACACAACCTAGACTTAGATCCGAACACTATTACAAGGCCCCAGTTGGCCCAACAAGTGATGCAACATTTCTTTTGTTAATTGTGATTTGTACACAAGGAATATGAAGGTGAGGCTAGAACCATTGGAAAGGTCTCGTCATAAGCTTTCAATTAAGTATTCGAACACCTCTAACAGACTTTGTATGTGAAAATTATGATCATTTTAAATTAGGACTGTTAGGTTGATTCTAAATTGAACTGGCATTGAAGCAGGGTCGGCCTAAACTTGTTGTGGTAGCAGTGATGCTCCCCTCTTCTTGGTTCCTGAGTACAATAACATCACAAGAATTAGATAGCAATACATCCTCAATTGGAAAATTATGAACTCTTAGAAACGAGCTAACCTAGTAATTCAACTGTCGTGCACGTGCCCTCATCATAGATCCTTGTCTAGCATCTTGCGGAGGAGTGTTGTGTGTATCCAAAGAAGTGATGTTCTCATCACTAATGACAAGAAGGTGGATTAAGTACACTGGAGACTTGATGCGAGCACTTAATTATACAAGACACTCATACATTGACTCTCAAACGCCTACTCGTATGATCAAGTCTTTATTTAGATAGACCAGTAGAGTGTCCGTGTGTTGCAACGAAACCCTAAGCTTTATGCTCGATAGCATTTTCCTTTCATGTATGAAGCAAGTCAACCAAAGCCACCTCGTTGTTTCAAACCGGCATAACTAAAATAATTTCGTTGTAACAAAATAGGACCAACACTCCATGTGACGATTCAGGAAGTGAAAAATTAAGATACAACATTTTTCCACGGCATACTTCAGCACATAGACAAATGGTAGACTGTATTGCATCGCCCATCGATGAGAGCGTGAGCAACAGCGTCATGGACTGGGACCTCGAGTCTTCCACCGCGGCGTATGTGATAGGCGACAATGTGCATGATGCATAAGCGAATTAGGATTTACATTGGGAAGGTAAGCCGCTTTACAGCAATATGATCTTCTCAACTAAAAGTACTCTACTCATATGTATGATTATTAGATGAAGTATTTTGGCTATGTCATGGTCACATGGTGTGATGTTGCCAGATAACAGAAATGAAAAATATGTCACCGACTGAACTCAACTCAATCGAGGGAAAAGGGAGCAACGAGAATTACTCAAATTTCCTTTCCACTTTCCATTACTAAGAACAGCATTTAAGTGAAGCAATATTCGAGCACTAGATGACCATGGTATTGGGAGAGAAAAGATACACACTTCTGGGCAAAATAGATATATACACACATCATGCTAGAGACAGATCTCAACGAACAGTGACCAATTCTAGATAACAACCTTCTCTTAGACATAACTTTTTAATCGCTCAACCAAGTTAAGTGTTCATATACTCTATAGAAACATTAGATAATTACATACATTTTTCATAATTTGGACACAATATGAAATAGACCGTAGATGCCCCAAAACTAACCCTAAAATCCTATGACGCAATTTACCGATCGCCGACAACTACAATTCACCTTCTCGGTGGATTCATCTATTCCATCTAGATCTAACATAACCTCATGACCACTCTACTACAACGCCAGCATGAGGAACATCATCCTAGGGTGTATACTTGCGATCCAAAGATTCACCAAAAATGCATGTCGAAGGTGGCGGTCCTCCGTGATATCCGCATGTTCCCTGCTCTGCCTCGCTTCCCAAAACATCTACACCACGTCCCCCAAAATCCTCGACACTTCTTGCATATGGTTACTTGAATGGAGCAGTAGCGCAGTCGGCTAGGGTCTGGCCAGCGAACCGACCCTATTCTAGGGTCTATGCCCTAGCCGACAGTAGTCTGACTCGAACTCGACTTCAGAGGCTCGGCTGGCCTAGCCTGAGTTTTTTTTAACGGGGTATTACAACAATGAGTAGCTTCTTCACTTCATGCCCCTTATTTAGAGGCTACCACCCTTAAGGATAAGGATTAATGGAGGTTCCCAAAAATCCAAGACATTTGTGTAACCACAAGTGCTATTATAGAGTGGTCTTACTCTATTAAGTTGTCTAGGACTAGCTTCGCACATTGGAAGGCCAAAGTAGAACAGGTATTCCAGTTAGGTTTGCTCGAAATGGTGCCTTCACCAAGGTGTTAGGAATAATGCTTACAAATACAACGGTGCATGCCTTGCTATGAGGGGAAATAGTCATGACAGAGCATAAACTGTCATTGATACTATATATACAAATATTTTCTAACACCATAGTAAGGGTCAAACATCATCAAACTAGTGCAAAGCTAGGTCTACGTGATGTAACGGTTCTTATCATTATCTCTTTGCCACTATAACATCTCAAAATTTGCCTTTAGTATTGCTTTAATGCTATTTGTGCATTTTGTGATTTTTCTGGATTTTATTTGAATTTATTTTAAATGAAGTATATTGGCCTTTTTGGGAAAACTAATTATATATAGATAAAATGCATATAAAGTTTGGCTAAAAATATTTTATTTAAGTTCAAAATGTCTCAAAGTATTTATGAGAATTTTCTTGGATTTTTCCTGATATTTTTATTGCTTACAACTAACTAAATGAATTTCTAGAATTATTTTAAAAAGAAAACCCGGGGAAATCATTGTGAACAGTATTGGGCCAAGCCCATATACTGTGCGTGCGCTGGCCCATTTTCTAGAACCATCAATGTCAACCGTTGGATGTCGATCTAGCGGTGGAGATTGGATAATGCAATCATGAACCCTAAGGAATTGTGACAGTTGGATCGGATCTGGACGTTGAGATGGAATCGTCTGAGCTCTGGACTTCATCAAATCGCAGCCGTTGGATGACTTTGAGCGTGTTGGATTAGAACACAGACGCGAGATCATCACCGATCATCAAGACCGTGTCAGCACCAGAGTCGTCGTCTTCATGTCGTCTCTGAGTTGGATTCCACGTGTTCGAGCCGTAGCCGCCGCGGACTCCCTATCTAAGTCACCGCCGGAGAGGACTAGGGCGGCTATAAAAGAGCGCATCAGGATCGCAGAAGCTCAAGCAACCGAAGCCCTAAGGTAGCCCCTCGAGAATCGCCGTCACTCGTCGAGAATTCAAGAAGTTCACCGAGTGCCGCAGCATCGAAGAAGCCATCGATTCATCGCCGTCAAGTTTGCCGCGGAACCCGAGACCTAGCACATCTAGTTTGCCGTTGTCCAGAGCATCTCGTGCGCACGCTTGTGAAGCTAGAGGACCATTGGAGCAGAAGATCACCGCGGAGGCCATCACCCTAGAGAAGAAGGTCATGCCGCCGTTGAATCAGTGCCCGAAATCAAGATCCGTTCGCATCACGAGGTAGGTGAGGTCGCAAGCTTGTCGTGGGTGGTCTTGCCAGTCATCGGCGGTGACCCTATGGTTGCGCGCACTGCTCAGTGACATTGCTTGATGCTTTGTCGACACATGGCTGCCTCGTCACGTTTTTTGCTGAGGTGGCAGTCGTGTGGCGCTTGCGTGGTGGGCTGCGTAAGCATTGCGTTTGCGCTGAGTCAGCGTGACGTGGGACCCGCGCGTCAGCGGTTCAGGTCCGTGTAGACCGGGTACACCACAGACCGATGAGGTTCGTGGACTAGGTCCATGGACCAAGGGACACGTGTCGCCATCTAGTCGCATCAGGTCGGGGCTGACATCAGCATGATGCAAAAATTATCTTTTTCAATATAAAAATAATTCGATATACTATTTGATTTATAATTTTCTGATTTTTAGAATTTTGAATTTTCCTTAAGCCTGTTCTCTCTCATATGAGCTCCGATTGAGGTGATTCAAATTTCTAAAAATTTGTAAAATTGAGATCTATTTAATGGTAAATTGTATTTGATTTTTGGAGTTCATTTGCTCTCTGTTTTGATTTTTTTTCTTTTCTCTTTCGATTTGCGTAGACGTTGAGTTGTGCGACGCTTCGGAGGAAGATCCGTCAACCCAAGCGCAAGTTTGAGATCAAGAACAGGACCTTTGCCAAGGCAAGTTGTGCTTTGATCATATTGAACCTATGTTTACAAAATTGCTATATTGTTTTACCCTATTGCATACTATTTCATATATACAACTGTTTTAAATTAAATTGAGACTTAGCTATTATACCAATTTGATTTATACCCTACCTTGTCATTTGTATGCCATAATCAATTGTCACCCTAGATTGGTTCACTATAATTGGTTAATATTAAAATCAACATGAGATGGTTAGATCGTGTTAGTTACTTAGCCATGCCATGTCATCACATGTACATGAATCATCAATGTTTAATCTTGACTAACGGAATATGGAACAATGATATGTACTTGTTTGTCATGTGTGGTCAGACAATGAGATTGAGTTGTAGTGGCGAGGGATGTCACGCAACGATGTTGAATTGTTGATGGCATGTGGTGCTTAGAAATCAACTAGGGTGGTATTCACTTAGATTGGGGCAAGTGGCAAGGGGCAGTGTGCCAAGGTGGGCCTGTAATGGCAGAGGGTATGTGGAAGTCTTACTTTGATCATCTTAAGGACTTAACCTTGCAAGCCTTTGAACTGAGTCAATCATGCAACAACATGTCTAGTATGGAATAGCCTAAGTGATTAATTTGCAATGTTTTAGCTTTGGTACTGCTTGTGGTGGTGTGGGTCCGAGTTCACGGATAAAACTCACATGGCGTAAGAGGGGGGGCCCTGTTGTGGTAACTAGTCCCTTCACTATTGAAACCTCAACGGGTAGTACTGGGTTAAGGCAGTATTGTAAAGGCTTTGTTATAATCACTCACCTTTGTGGTATATGGTTGTATCATGTGGGTAAAGTGCGTAACCTCTGCAGAGTGTAAATCTATTCGGATAGCCATGCTCGCGGTATTGAGCATAGCTTGGGAATTACAGTCAAGGGTTAGCTTAATTAAATGGAAACTTGGATGGGATGGCAGCATTGCCATATGGAAGGTTGAAACTTGACTTAGGATTGGAAAATTGGTTTACTTGATAAATGATAAAATTATTATTTATTTTATTGTCTTTACAATATATTTATTGTACTTGTTTATAACTGCTACTTTATTGCAAAATAACCAAATTAGCCATTCCTTTGGAATAAACTTGCATATAGTTATATAGAATTGCATTCTGTGCATAACTTGTTGAGTGCTTTCAAGTACTCACCCTTGCCAATAACCACAATCAACAGTTGAGGAGTCTACGTCTTTGTTAGAGGAGGAGTTCCAGGAGGACACGAGTCGTTAGGCTCCGAGCCTTGTCAATTGCTTGTGGTGAACTGATGAGTCATCTACGTTTTCTATTTTTCGCTGCATAAGTCTTAGTTTTATTTCAAATCTAGCCCTGTGTGGCTTAATAATGTAAGTTGGTCATAACATCATACACTTAGTTATATCAATAAAAGGAGTCTTATTATTATTACACTACCTTGAAAAAGGCCATCAGTGGTGGTTCATAACTGCCATCAGTGGCGGTTTTTGAACCGTCACAGATTTAGGGCCACTGATAATCGAGGATTATCAGTGGCGGTTCTAGAACCGCCGCAGATAACACTATCTGTGGCGGTTTTTGGCTAGAACAGCCACTGATATTCGGGTATTAGTGGTGGTTCGAGCCAAAAACCACCACTAATAATCCAAGTATCAGTGGCGGTTTTTTGATAAAACTGCCACTGATACTCAAATATCAGTAGCGGTTCTAGACCAAAAACCGCCACTGATAATACGACTATTAGTGGCGATTTTTGTCTAGAACTGCCACTGATACAACTATCAGTGGCGGTTGTATATAAAACCGCCACTGATAGGCCTTGTATCAGTGACGGTTTTTTGATAGAACCGTCACAGATATTACATCAGTAGCGGTTTTAGGCTAAAACCGCCGCTGATAATCCCACACATGAAAATAAAAAACTGACATTTGTGGCTAGCCTCAGGCAGCGCTAGCCATGCCTCTTCATTATGTACACAGGCAGTAAGAATACATTGAATTATTGAAATTTGAGTATACATATTAGTACCTATTGCTGTTATAGACTAACCAATATAATCCGAAATAACATGTATTGCTAACTGCTGATCCAAACCATCCAGGAAAGAAAGGAGGAAAAAGAGAGCTGCTTACCTCTAGCTGCATAGTGTAAAGCTCATAAATGATATGGATAACACAGAGCAGTGAAGTTTGCAGGAAGAGACACAAATTTCTAGAAATACAAAAAATGAAGCATCTAGGAGATAGTACATGGTAGCAGTTAAAGTGACTGAAGAATCCAATATACTGTACCTGAAGAAAGACAGAGGCATGAGCTAAATACGAAAATTCCATACCTCTGTAGCAGCAAGGTTCTTTTTTTGGGAGTTCCTTTACAGAGACCACTTTGACTGACATGGTTTGCCATTGTTTCATACATCATAAACTGAATTGATGGTTTACATACCTAACAATTTACACGGTTCAACCTATGAAACTACATATATAGCCATTAAATTTTGGTTCTGATGTTCTGAAAAATAGAGAACCAAGCATGATTACTGTCACAACAAGTCCTTTTCAGAATCCTCCTATGCCTGCCAAGCTTGCAATTCTTGCACACAAATTTCATGTAGCAGTGAGGACCTATGCACATGCCTATATGGATTGCCATGTCAAAGATATTGTATTTAAGTAAGTGAACCGATCTAGTCCTCTTTTTGTTTATTAAAAAATAGACCTATAAAAAACACATAATATTTGGTTGTAGCCCACTGATTTGTAATATAAGTATGGCTTATTTGCACATAATATCGCAGACATGATATACATAAACCAACTAACAATTATAAATCTACACTCATGTATAAGATTGAGTTGTCTTATTTGCCTCCAAAAACAATTTTACATATGTAACCAAACGCAGTTTTGGAACCACAATACAAACATAGCAAACTTTGAAACGTGAGGATTGCGAACATCCTAGAAGATCAAAGCATCCAAGTAGCTTACTAAAAATATGAAATAAGAGATCGTTCATCTTATATGCACAACATACCCACACACTAACCTATGCCCTACATGGTATGCCCATACCTATGGTTGTTATATAATTAAGAAGATAACCTATAAGAAGATGCATTTTGACTACTTGTACCATGCTATTCCATTAGCTCCTTCAGTGTGATCTTGGAAATGTAGAAATTTTTCTACTCCACAAAGCAAATATATAATATAGAACTAAAAGAGAATGGCAAATACAACTCCATATTCGATTTATTTGGATAGAGAAACAACAAAGCTCTACCTTAGCAATCAACCAGGCATAAAGTCAAAAATTTATATGCAATAGGAAAAGAAGTAACAAACTGAGTAGTTATTGCATTAAACACAAACAAAACATTAGTCTTGACAATAGAATAATCAAACTAACCATTCCTTTCTCTATAACCTCCCAAATAACAACATCGAAGATATCTTCATCATTTGACCAACATTGAAGATGTTACCAAACAAATCAGATCCATCATTTGACCAACATACTCATGTATTATCAAGGAATTAGAAAAAATCTTGAAGGATAACTGTACCTGTTCAGGGTGGTAACTTGCTAGAATAACATGAATTTAGCTTTGTATACTTCAATTGAGCCATGTACAGAAAATTGCCAGGCAAAGTGTCAACCACTGCGAGAAGAACAGATTAGTTTGGGCAGCATTTGTTCAACAAATGCATGCAAAATGAAGTAATATAAAGAATATTGAAGAAATGAGTATGTCACACCTTGTATAAGTTATTGGCGGTAGCAAACCAGGAATATGCACATCGGATCGTTTCATTTCAGTCAAGGCAAAACTGTAATAGCAAACCAGGAAACATATAATATTGTAAGACAAGACAAACAAAAAACACCTATAATATTGTAAGACAAGACAAACAAAAAACACCAATTTACCTTCTTTGTATACAACACCGAAATCCTAAGATTGGCTAAAAACAGAATACTCCTGACATGTTCACGGTGGCACACGATGCTTACAGGGAAGTCATAATATCAGGATGTGATGATAACACAATGCTCAAACAGTTATATATAAGACAATATACAAAATATCTATGAGGAGTACGTGCATCCAAAACGCTTGCACAACCACTGACAAAAGAAGTGGCATTGACAAAAGAAGGGGTTCCCATTTGAAAGGAACAAAGTGTTATTTACACTTTGTAATGAAACAGAATTGAAGTAAAAAAGCCTAAACTAGTGGAGGTAAACTAGAAGCCTACGGGTCTTCGGAGGTTGAAGACACGTGATTTGAGACAAGAGTATGGATGACTGGATCGTTGTTGTCTCCGTCATAAAACTCGCCATTTTTGTTGATTATTTCCTTCATGATGAAGTAGGCGAGCTGGCCCTGAATGGCTTGGATTTTAGAACGAAGCAGTCCTAACGTAGACAACTTGAGGCGCTGTAAGTATAAAAAACAAAATTAAGAGAGAATATAGAAATTGAGTGGTGCGAATTAGTGTGTCATGTCAGCATGACTGACCTCTACGTCATTGTCTTTTATTGTGCATGATAAGATTTCGCGCATGTACTGGCACACGAAGTACCCACATAAATTTGTTCCTTTCGTCTGCTTGTGACACTGCAAAAATCGAATGAACTAAGATGTCATCGAAGGAGCTATTTACTATGAAATATGATATAAGAGTATTCCTTTCGTGCGTACCGGAAACTTAGTACGGATTGTAAGGGATTTGTGGTATGGGCAGTATCTCGAGCTCTTCTGACAATATCTTTTGAACGCCTCATTCACTAAATGTGTCATCTCTTCAAAGTCTTTTTTAGGTTTATCCAGTGGATCCATGATCGACATCTTGCTCTTTTCTCGGATGAATTATTACGAGAATCCAATGGAAGCTACATACACATGCATGATGCCAGTCGTTAGTCCTTACATCAGAGTAAATAACGAAATAAACGAGTAATTTAACTAGCTAGTGAGCAACTTACTTAAAATGGTATGGCAAAAGTATAAACTCCTTGTCTTGTAGTTTAATCAAAACTTTATATACTTACTCCTCGACCTCCTTTGGTGGTCTTTTGATTTCATGTTGGCAAACCGTTCCCGGGTCGAGGAATCCCACTGGCCCCTTGGTTCTTCATACTTCAATCATCTCGTATCTATATAATGAATTAGTTAGACATGACATTTATCGGTATTACGTGAATGTAGGCCAAGATTGATATATTAGACACTTACGATGACCAAAGATCTCAAAAAGATATGTCGAGGGCGTCGTGATAGAACAAGTTGTGCAAGTTATCGAATTCTATTAAGAAGTAGCCATGGCCCTCATGGTGAAAATGTTCCTCACGGAAAATTGCAGTGATCACCTTCGGGAGTACGTCTTGGTTGGATCGATCTAAGTACCATGCATGTAATCGCTGCATCATGGGTGTTAGACTTTTTAACTTCGAAGCAGTGACAAAGGGTTTCCCTACCTCGAATTTCAATCTTTGTTGATCATCTTGGTCATCAAACTGCGCCTTGCCCTTACTTTTTTGTCGCACGACATCATACTCGGTCCTGGCCTCGCCTGATCTGGCTGATACGGCTTGTCTAATGTGCCAATTTTTGGGATCAAGGGTTGTAGGTTTGTCCTTTGAAGTACCAGGTGTTATAGGTTTCTGCTTTGGAGTACTAACAGTGGCCATCTTGATGGGGTCCTCAATGCATTTCTTTTCTACCTCATTTTTCTTCTTCCCCGTTTCACTCTCAGGTGCTAGTGACGGATGCGAGGATTGTACTGCAGGAGAGGCTGGCACTGCATGGTCCAAGACGATGTCACGCTTGCGCCATTGGATGAATGAGTGGACGGCACTTCCTAGAGTTGTTATCTCATCATTGGCGGGTTTTTCGGTCCGATCTCAAGAAAAGCGTGCAAGTACCGTGTCCACTTGGACCTTTGCATAACTCGCACTATCGGGTATTGTGCAGACACCCTTCTTGGCACGGATAGACTACCCCAGTGCGCACTGCATAAATATGTTCATCACGCACGCGTTGAGTGACAGGTGTGGGGTCCCGTATGTCGCCCACAGGATAATGGTTGTTGTCCGCCGCGCCAATGGCGTGGGCGCGCAACTCATCGCGACGACTGTAGGATCGAGAAAACATTGTGGGCTCGCGATCGCTCAAGGCTTGTTGTACTTGTCGCTCAACTTGTTCTTCAATGGTGCCTTGTATTTCTCGCAAATCCTTTCCTTCATCATTTCCATTTCCTTCTCACCGCTCTTCTTTAGCCCTCTTCCGACTCCTATAAGAGTCTCCGTGCTCAGGGAATCCACTCCTCCATGGAACCTTGACCCCGACGCCTCGTGTCCGACCAGGTGCTCTTTGTTTCCTAGGGCATTGTTAGCTCGTCTTTCTCCTATCTCGGTGAAAAGATCCTTGGGTAGATCAGCGTGAAACTCATGAACTCTTTGCGTCATTGCTTCATCTTCACCGCTCTTGAATGATAAACCCCAAGAGACAACATATTCGCCTCGCTAGCACATAGTGCTTCACTCGGTCCGTAGTCCGATCAAGGGACTTGTGCCACCAATTGGACCGCTTCTAAATCCTGCCTCCCATTGAGCAATTTTACCTGTACCCACTCGTGCCAAGTCCGTGGGGTGAGTATTCCTTCTTGCGATGCTAATGTGGTCCTCACCGACTTCCTTGTCGCTTTCGATTGCTTCATCACCACAAACTCATCCCAATATGGCTCCAATCTTGGGTACTCTCGATGGTCGACGGTTTTGCTTCACATAATTTGTGTTCACCGCCTTGAAGTTTCTCTACGCCGCATCCATGGTCATCAATGCGTCGTGGCGCACAAGATCTTCGCTCCTTCGGGAATTCAAGGTTTCTTTGAGCTCGCCCACGATCCTCTTTGGTGGCTCGGGCACTTTATGCCAATCCGAATAGGTGATTGGCACTTTTCCTTACGATGCACCCGCATGTTGACTGTATTTTGTCACGATTTTCTCGGTGCAACAGGGCCCCATATCTAAGACCTCCGAGATGGTGTACCGCCTTGAGCTTCTTAGTTTTCCTCGTCCTCGGCGTCTTGCAGCAGAGCATCATCTGCAATGGTGGAGGCCTCGGCACCTTCGGTGGTTGGGTGGAGGGTAAGGTACCGCCGGCTCTCCTCCACTATAGGCTCGGTTTGGGCTCCATTAGAACTACAGATTCGACCCAAACATAATTTTCACAATTATTACAGAATCATCTCATGGAATTTCAAAGTAAAGATGTACTGTCCTGTGTGTAATATTGTGTGGTGCTAAGATGAAAATGATTTTGCAAGAGCAAGAGACTTAATTAGATCAGAACAAGGGAAGAATGCAAATTTTTACTTAGCCAATTAAAAGCTATGTTCATTTTAGTACTCTTTGTCGTAACTACATTAATGTATATAACCTCTGTTCATCTCTAATCTGGGAACTAGTAATACATCTTCTGAATAAATGGCAAATTTTATGTAGATGCTTAAAATGTCTTCGTTTTCTCAATTTAAAGTTATATAGCAGTAGATATGTTGTGGTCAATTAACCACTCAAACTTGCGAAAGAGAAGTCAAGCAAAATAAATGGAAAGGAATAGCACCAAGGAACAACCAAATGAGGAAAAAATGAGCCACTCGAGGACAGGATATCTGCATATATGGTTCCCAACATGTGATACATGAATCTTTCAAGTACTGGAAGCAATTCAAAACATGTAGAAAGAGGATAGCACATGAATCTTTCATCGCTTTGATAAACTGAGATCCATACAATTACCATTTTGTTTTAGAATTAAGTGAAAGTTTGTGTGCATTCAACGTTAATTCACATTGCTCGTAGCACTGCATTGCACATATGAGCACAGGTGCAACCACAGTAATGCTTGATGAATCTTACAAAAGTTACACATACATCAAATGAAAAGTAGAATATACAACTGTAATGTACTAACCCTTGCCGTGAAACTGTGGGTACTCTAAAACTATGAAACACAGTTGAAATCATCAGGAAAGAACTGACACAACAAAACACAGCATGTGATGCACATGGTAAGGCAAAGACTATATATCTGAGAAGCTACAGGTCATAAGGCTATCGGGAAAAGGATGCTAATGCTCAGTAAACATATTACCCTCTTCATAAATGAAATGAAATCTTAGAAGAGACTAGATTGATTGATTGAATCGGACGCATTCGAGCGGTGGGGTGAGAGGAAAAGAGACTCTGACCTTGCCGGGGACGGCGTTGGGCGCGGGGGGCGTCGGGCGAGGGCGCGAGGGCGGCGACTGTGGCGGCGTCGGCGGGGCGACGTCGTCGAGGGCGGCGTCGTCGAAGCGGCGTCGAAGCGGGCGCGAGCAATGATCGTGGCGGCGTCGGCTGGGCAAAGCGCCGAGCGAGGGCGCGACGGGCGGCGCTGTCGGGGAGGGCGTCGTCGGGGACGGCGTCGGCGCGCGCGAGGGCGAGGGCGTCGGCGGGGCGACGTCGAGCGCGGGAGTTTAGGGGTTTAGGGCGCGTCAGAAGGGCGGGAGTTTAGGGGTTTAGGGCGATTCAGAAGCGGCGGTATCTATTTTATTTATAGACGAAGCATATTATCAGTGGCGGTTCTTAAAAAGAACCGCCACTGATACATTTATCTGTGGCGGTTCTTTATACGAACCGCCACAGATAATGTTATTAGTGGCGGTTCTTTATACGAACCGCCACTGATACATATATTATCTGTGACGGTTCTTTATACGAACCGCCACAGATAATTTTATTAATGGCGGTTCTTTTGAAGAACCTCCACTGATGTGCCTCTATGCGTTAACCCTGAAATTTGTTTCTGAATCAACAATACGCTTCACTGTATTGTCGAATAGCGTGCCGAGTTCAAGACTGGTTTTGGTGTTTGCGCAATTGCGCGTTTTCGATTTTGTCTATTACTTATAAAGCAAATACATAAGCGCTTTACGTGAAAGAATCCGGACTCCTTTCACCGATGACTCAACAAAATCTCCAAACTTTCAACCGGATAGAACACTATTTTGTCATCCCAAAACAATCAAGTACTCTTCAGACACTGAAACAATCACCAAAACTAGCAGAGTCCAAATCGACTCAAAGACTAGAAAAACTAGCACATAGCTAGGAAACAAAACCGAAAACAGACTTTAAACTACCATGCACAAGATTATCTTCAACAGTGGTCATCATTAGGGTTGATTACATAGAAGACTTGTGCGGCCTGGTCATCGCCGGCGAACCCGGGAAGGCGCCCGCCCTGCCCAGGAGCTGGCTCCGCCTCTGATATTGCCATTACTCGTATATAGCTAATTATTTTCTTTCACAATTTGCCCTTCTTCATGATCGTCGCGATGATACGTAGCTTCCTGAGTGGTTTCTTCCTCGAGCCTGATGTTGCCATCTACGAAAAGAGGCAACTCATCAAACTGGTTATACTCTTCCTCATCCACGACATTCTCAACTCCGACGATCCTTCTTTTCCCCTGAAGAACTACATGGCGCTTCTTATCTACCGGGTCGATTACATAGAAGACTTGTGCTACTTGCTTCGCAAGTACGAATGGTTCATCTCTGTATCCGACATGTTCGATGTCCAAAGTAGTGAAGCTGTACTTGTCCACCTTGACACCCTTTGGGAGTTGTACCCAACGACACCGAAACATTGGGATCTTAAAAATACAGTAGTCGAGCTCTCAAATCTCTTCTATGAACCCATAAAAGCTACTCTTCTTACTGCCTGTGTTGTCATAGGCATCTATGCGGACACCACTATTTTGGTAAGTGCTTTTGCTATCCTGAGATCTCGTGTAAAAGGTATATCCATTTATGTCGTATCCTTGCCATGTCAAGATTGTACCTGATGGCCCTTTTGCCAGCCACCTCAACATGACACTCGTTTCTTTCCTAGTCATATGCTCTTTGAACTAATGATTGAACAAACTGTTATGCTCTTTTGTTACCCAAACCTCTGATCATCTACGATTTTCCTCTCGTAGCTTATCCTTGTGCATGTCCATATACGAGGACACCTCAACTAGGACACCTCAACTGACTGTTGCAAGACTGTGAAATGAGCTTTTTCGAACAATCCATGATCGTAAGAATTTGTTGATTTCCTTCCAATCGTCCCTTTCCCAGCTAGCCTACCCTCATGGCGAGATACAGGCACTCCTACCGGTTCCACCCCCTCCATGTAATCCACGCAAAACTCGATAACCTCCTCAGTTGCATAACCTTCCACAATGCAGCCCTCCGGCCGAGATCGATTGCGTACATACTTCTTCAGGATACCCATGTACCTTTCGAACGGGTACATCGATGCGAGAATACGGGGCCACATACATTTATCTCGTTCACAAGGTGAACAAGGAGATGAACCATTATATCAAAAAATGATGGAGGGAAATACATCTCTAGCTGGCATAGTGTCTTGACCACATCATTCTGCAGTTCAGAAAGTCCGATGGGATCGATGACCTTCTGTGAAATCGTGTTGAAGAAGAAACACAACCTCATGATTGCCTCTCGGACCTTTTCAGGCAAAATACCTCTAATTGCAATAGGAAGCATTTGTGTCATCATCACATGACAATCATGAGACTTCATGCCAGTTAACTTCAAATCTTTCATCGAGACCAGTTTCTTGATGCTTGCGGAGTAACCGGACGGAACTTTCACACCATGCAAGCATTTGCAAAGGTCTGTTCTATCTTTCTTCGAAAGAGTGTAGCAAGCTGGGGGAAGGTAAAGTCGCCCTTTCCCGTTGTCCTGAGGATGTAGCTCAGCTCTGATTTTCATATCTTCCAGGTCCCTTCGTGCCTTCAGTCCGTCCTTAGTTTTGCTAGGAATGTTCATCAAAAGACCAATCAAGCTGTCATATACATTTTTCTCTACGTGCATGACGTCTATGCAGTGTCGAACTTCTAAGTCCTTCCAATAGGGCAAGTTCCAAAATATTGATCTCTTCTTCCATGTGGTCTTCTCAGTACGCGACCTCGATTTATTATTACTATCTCCCTTTCCACGTACGACATTAATATCCTTAACCATATCATATACCTCTTCCCCACGACGAGGCCTTGGGGCTATACCATCCTCTTTTGTCCCGTCGAATTGTTTTTTCATATTGCGGTAGGGGTGATTCTTGCGAAGGAACCTACGGTGATGCATGTACACGGTTTCCCTCGAGTTATTGAGCCACACACTAGCGGTTTCATCCATGCACTGGGGCATGCTTTGGCCCCTTTACAAGACGACGGATAGGTTACCAAGGGCGGGAAATCATTGATGGTGCAAAACAACAATATCCGTAGGATGAAGTACTCGCTTGTACTCATCCCATACCATACACCTTCGCTCCACAAGATCACAAGATCTTCCACCAATGGTTGTAGGTATACATCAATATCATTGCCGAGTTGTCTCGGCCCTTGGATAAGCAATGACATCATAATGTACTTTCGTTTCATACACAACCAAGGATGAAGGTTGTAGATACAGAGAGTCACGGGCCAAGTGCTATGAATACTACTCATGTTACCGAAAGGATTCATTCCATCCGTCATCAACCCAAACCTTATATTCCTCGGTTCATTCCCGAAGTCCTTCCTAAAGATCCTATCGATGGTTCTCCACTGAGCAGAATCAGCAGGGTGTCTCAGCTTTCCATCCTTTTTACGCTCTTCTGAGTGCCATCGCATCAGTTGGGCATGCTTTTTGTTTCCAAATAAACGCTTCAACCGAGGAATTACTGGTAAATACCACACCACTTTAGCGGGAGCTCCTTTCTTCACCACGGTGCCCTCGCTGTCATGGCCTTTACATTTGTATCGTGATGATTTGCACACCGGGCATACATGCATGTCTGTATACTCTTTGCGATAGAGTATACAATCGTTTGGACATGCATGTATTCTTTCTACTTCCAATCCCAATGGACATACAACCTTCTTAGCTAAATAAGTGGTTATCGGCAATACATTTCCATCTGGAAGCATGTCCGCTAAGAGATGTAATAGCACCGTGAAACTCTTATCGGACCAACCATTGCTTGCCTTCAATCTTAGAAGTGAAAGCACGGTGTGCAACTTTGTGTATACCTCCTTGCAACCCGGGAACAAAGGTGTGTCCGAGTCGTCCAACAAACCCTTGAATTGATTAAACTCTCTCTGACTAGTGTAGTTCCCTTTTGCATCGCGCAACATCTGAGTAAGATTATTATCGTCATCAATGTCCAACCTATCCTCATCAAATCCATAACTAATGTCAGCTGCCATAATGCCTTCTCCATCATCCAATACGTTATCACCTTCATGTATGTTTTCCTCTTCACCGTGACTTGTCCAACGTGTATAGCCAAGTACAAAACCTCTTCGAATCAAGTGCAAGTGGATGTGCTCTTTGTCTGAAATCATTTTCTCATTCTTGCAATCAATGCATGGACAATGTATGTACTCAGCCTTCTTGTGCAACTTGTTCACCTCAATGCTCTTAGAAAAGTAGATACCCGTCGATGTAATCTCTACAGAAGCAGTTCGCATTGTACATCCATCTCGGTCCATCTAAAATTAATTAACATATAAAAATTGATTAAAAAACTAATCTAAATACTTATCTTGTAAAGAAGCTAGATAATAAATTCATCATCTAGAAATGATGAGTACCCACCTACCAAATTAACTAAAATTTCATGTATATTAATATCCACTAATCTTAAATAAATAAATTTAATATATGCAAGATGTATATTATACGTGCACACTAATGGAACCAAATTAATAGTAATTAAAAAACTAATCTAATTACCTATCATCTAAAGGAGCTAGATAATAAATTCATCATCTAAAAATGATGAGCACCCACCTACCAAATTAACTAAAATTTCATGTATATTAATATCCACTAATCTTAATTGAACAAATTTAATATATGCAAGATGTATATTATACGTGCACACTAATGGAACCAAATTAATAGTAATTAAAAAACTAATCTAATTACTTATCATCTAAAGAAGCTAGATAATAAATTCATCATCTACCAAATTAACTTAAAATGCAATTTATATTAAATATATGCTTGATCATAATTCATCATCTATAAAAGGAACACAACATCATCTAATGAATCTAGCTAGGAAATAAATTCATCAACTACAAAATGGTAGGTAAATAAAAATAAACAAAATCTAAACTTTTCATCTCATCTACATATAAACCTTAATTGAACTAGGTTTAAAAATTAAATTGCAACAAGATTAACACAAATCAAGAGAGGAGAAAAAATATCTCACCAAGGAACAACTAGAAGAAGTACAACACAAGAATTGGAGAAAACGAAATCTGAAAATTAGAAGTTTTGGTTTGCTCTCGAGAGGAAGAAGACCAGTGTTGCTACTGACCACCTACTTATAGGCGGTATTATCAGTGGCGGTTCTATCCTCGAACCGCCACTGATAATAAATTATCGATGGCGGTTTTATTATCGGTGGCGGTTCGAGGATAGAACGCCATCGATAATAATAATATCGATGGCGGTTCTATCCTCCAACCGCCATCGATATTATTAGATTATCGATGGCGGTTCTATCCTCGAACCGCCATCGATATGATTATCGATGGCGGTTCGAGGATAGAACCGCCACTGATATTCTTCCCGCCATTTTCAATATAGAACCGTCACTGATAATTATATTTGTGGCTGCTCGGAAAAAACCGCCACAAATAGACCGTCACCTATTGCAGGTTTTGGCGTAGTGTTATCGTTGTGTATGATGTGATATTTACCAACGTTAAGCTGTGTGCACTAGCGTTGATCCTGGGACTAGTGCAGTAAACACAATGGGTTCGAATGGGTGAATTCAGATCCCAACAGAGGTGGTATTAGAGCATACTGACTCTAGGACTTAGCCCTAAATAGCATGGTGGTGTCCTAGGTGTGTCCAAAACTATTTTCTAAAGAAAAATATAAATTTTACTAACAAGACATTCTTGACTTTTCTTATTCTCTACTTCTCGCCTTTGCTAAATTTTTTGTTTTCCCGTGGCTGTTTTGAGTTGAGGACTCATCTATTTCTCTTTTGAATAGATGAGGATAGCGTAGACCTACGGGGAGCGCGAGGGAGGTTTTGCTGCGGAGCTTTGGAGGGTGCTCCAGGTTCTGGGAGATTTCGTGAGATCGATGTACAGAGGCCGTTGCTAGGTCATGAACGGAGTTGCATGATGAATTATCTACAAGATCCTTATATATGCAAGAGAAGATGAAAAAGCAAGCAAACCAATTAACATCACAGTGAGGAGAGCTACCTTCGAGATTGGCATTCAGGAGGCTTCATGGCTAGCTTTGAGGAGGATCAGCCGTGACTACGCGCACGAGCTCGACGACACCGTGTTCCGACTTCACCCTTCAGGACGTGCATCGCAGCAGTAGAGGATCGAGGAGGAGGAGGAGGACACTACTACCATACACTTGGCACAGTTAGCAGCCGCTCAGGACGCGCACATGAGAGACACTGCAGAGGAGCTGAAGATGGTTTACGAGGCCTTGAGAGTCACCAAGGAGGAGCTGCAAGACACTCGCGTTGCTTTCACAGAGAAGATCATGGAGCTGGAGGAGGCGCTTCAGGAGGGTGGCCAGGCAGCACTAGCTCAGCAGGACGTCGAGGACGAGGAGGACCCGGAGGAGGTCGAGTTCGAGCCAGAGGAGCACGACGTGCACGTGGACGTGGAGGTTCTAGCTATGGGTCATCAAGATAGGTTCGCACCCATGCAAGCCTATCCACTGGTGTATGCACTGAGTCAGCCCCAGCTAGGGTGGCTGGATGAGTGAGAGTCTTAGTTTTGAGTTGAGACTCAAGTATTGAGTCGTGTCTTTAAGTTAGTCTTTACCTTTGTAGTAGTCGTTAAGGTTGTGTATTTAGTCTGGTTCTTTAGTTGTTGAGTGTGCAGTATGTGTTGCATAGGTCTTAGGCTTTTGTAAGCAACCATACAAAGTATTAATAAAGTTGTTTAAGTTTGGGTTTAACTTGTTTCCCCCGCCTTAGAAATTCTTGCATCTTATCTATGCTGCATCTCTTCTCTAACCCAAGAAGCAATCAACAGATGGTGAACACTCGTGGTAACAACGGTGCTTCAGGAAGTGGTCTTCGCCATAGTGACAATCCAAATGATGGAGTACCGCCTCAACCATCGCCGCCGATCGATATGCTGAATCTGGGAGCTTTTCTTGCAGCACAGACTCAACTTATGCAAACGATGATGTAACAAGTTTAGAGTGTGACAACCCAAGCTATCAACAGCAATAGTGTTCAGCATGGCAACAATCGATCGTGTCCCTACTCCAAACTGTCTGATTTTATGAGGACTCGTCCACCGACATTCTCAGGCAATGTCAATCCTTTGGAAGCTGATGATTGGCTTAGGACTATTGAAAGGAAGCTTCACATCACTCAATGTGAGAAATGAGAAGGTGCTTTATGCCTCTCATCAGCTAGAAGGAACTACCGCAGAATGGTGGGAGAACTATTGTGCCACGTATGAAGCCCCACTAGAGATCACATGGGATGAATTTACCACTACTTTTCATCAGTACCATGTACCTGAAGGCATGATGGATCTCAAGAAGGAGGAATTTAGAGCTTTGAAGCAAGGAGGTCAACCAATGGCCGATTATTTGAATAAGTTTACTTAGTTAGCTCACTATGCTCATGAAGATGTGGCTACAGACAAAGCTAGGCAGTCTCGTTTTATAAAGGGATTAAACTCTGGACTGCAGGTGGGATTGATCACCCACAACTTCCCTGATTTCCAGGAGTTGGTCAACAAAGCATTGATCTTGGAGGACAAGCGCAAGGAGCTTTGTGAGGATCATAAGCGCAGAATTGCTAATCAAGGAGGGCGACCAAACCAGTTCAGATTGAGAATGTCCCCACAACAGTTTGCTAGGTTTCATCCGCAAGCCGCAAATAAGACATCAACCCCCGCACCTCGCCCTGCAAATCAGAATTTCTAGACGGCGGTTCAATGAGGCAATGTGCTGAGAGGAATTCAATAGTCTACTGTCAGACGTTGCTATTCTTGTAATGAGCCAAGGTATTTTGCTAACAAGTGTCCTAAGAAGGGAGGAATCACGCCAATTCGCTCCAACTTAGGAACAACACCTGCCAAGGCACCTGCATCAGGAGGGAACCGTGCGACAGGTCAAGCTGGAGCTACACCTCAAGCAATAGTACGTGGTAGAGTCAACCATATCATCGCAGATGGAGTTCATGATGCATCGGATGTTGTGCGGGATAAGTTTTTGGTTAACTCAATACCTACTACAGTGTTATTTGATTCTAGAGCTTTGCATTCGTTTGTTTCTCAGTGTTTTGCAACTAAGAATGGATTTGATGTTAAGAATCTTAAGTGTGTGCTTTTAGTCCAAGCCCCAGGATCTGAACTTAGATTTAGCTTTAGGTGTTTGGGAGTTAAGTTGCTTATGGATGGGATAGAATTCCTAGCAAATCTTATCTTGTTGAAAACTCAAACCTTGGATGTTATCCTTGGAATGGATTGGCTATCCAAGCATAAAGTTATTTCGGATTGGGGTCAAAGAGCTATGTCATTGGAAAACCCTGATGGCAATAAAGTGGAAGTTCATGCGACAGCTGTTCATGATGGTCAATTAATGGTTAACAGCTTGCAAGTTGCTAGCATGGAGGATGTGCTAGTTATAGGGGAATATCTAGATGTTTTTCCTGATGATTTGCTAGGTATGCCACCAGATCGGGATATTGAGTTTGTTATTGAGTTAGTGCTTGGAACAGCACCGATAGCAAGGAGACCATATCGAATACCAGCAGATGAGTTAGTTGAGATGAAGAAGCAAATCGAGGAGTTGCTTGAGAAAGGTTTTATTAGACCTAGTTCTTCGCCGTGGGGAGCACCAGTTTTGTTCGTTAGGAAGAAGGACGAAAGCTTAAGAATGTGTATTGATTATCGTGCACTTAATGAGGTGACAATCAAGAATAAGTATCCACTGCCTAGGATCGACGATTTGTTTGATCAGTTGAGAGGAGTTGGAGTTTTCTAAAAGATAGACCTTCGATCAGGATACCATCAATTGAAAATTTGTTCTAAGGATGTTCCTAAGACTGCATTTTCTACGCGGTATGGACATTATGAGTTCACGGTCATATCTTTTGGATTGATAAATGCTCCAGCATATTTTATGAACATGATGAATAAGGTTTTCATGGATTATTTGGACAAGTTTGTCGTAGTCTTTATAGATGATATTCTTATATACTACAAGACGAGAGAAGAGCATGCAGAACATTTGAGGTTGGTTTTGGAAAGGCTGTGAGAGCAACAGTTGTATGCTAAGTTCAGCAAGTGTGACTTTTTTGGAAGGAGAAGGTTGAATTTCTTGGCTATGTAATGACTGCTAAAGGAGTTGCCGTTGATCTAAGCAAGGTAGAAGCAGTGTTACATTGGGAGCAACCGAAGTCAGTTACTCAGATTCGTAGTTTTCTGGGAATGGCGGGGTATTACCGTCAGTTCATAGAAGGATTCTCGACGATTACTAAACCCCTTACGCAATTGTTGAAGAAGAAGAAGAAATTTGCATTGACGCTACAGTGCGAAAAGAGTTTTCTGGAGTTAAAAAGTGTCTAACGACAACACCAATGTTAGTATTGCCAGATGTGTAGAGCAGCTTTGATATATATTGTGATGCTTCAAAGCATGGTTTGGTTGTGTGTTAATGCATAATGGCAAGGTTGTTGCCTATGCGTCGAGGCAATTGAGGCCACATGAGGAAAATTATCCTACTCATGATTTGGAATTAGCTGTTGTAGTGCATGCATTGAAAATATAGCATCATTATCTCATTGGAAATAGATGTGAGATATATACTGACCATAAGAGTCTAAAGTATATATTTACTCAATCGGATCTCAATATGAGGCAAAGAAGATGGCTGGAATTGATCAAGGATTATAATATTGGAATCCATTATCATCCTGGTAAGGCTAATGTGGTAGCCGATGCTTTGAGTCGTAAAAGCCATAGTGGAAATACGTTGATATCAAGTGATCAACCGGAGTTGTGTAAAAAGTTTCAGAAGCTGAAATTGGAAGTTGTTCCACAAGGTTTTCTAGCTGCTTTGGAAGTGAAGCCAACCCTTGAAGATCAAATCAGAGAAGGTCAGAAGGATGATGAGAAAATTTGCAGAATCAAGTCCAAGAAGGATGAAGGTTTAGCGGAGGATTTTGTCGTAGATGAGCAAGGTACCATGTAGTTTAAAGGTAGAATTTATGTACCTAATAAGAAGGAGCTTAAACAGCCGATTCTTGAGGAAGCCCATGATTCCAAGTATTCATTTCATCTAGGAAGTGCTAAGATGTATCAAGATCTCAAGGAAAGGTTTTGGTGGCCTAACATGAAGCGTGAAGTAGCTGAGTACATTTCTCTATGTGATGTATGCCAAAGGGTAAAAGCTATGCATCAGAGTTCCAGAATGGAAGTGGGAGAAAGTCAGAATGGATTTTATTACCGGTTTGCCTAAGACGCAGAGAGGTTATGATTCTATTTGGGTCATCGTGGATCATTTGACCAAAGTCGCTCAATTTATTCCTATGAAGACGACCTATTCAGGAGATCGCTTGGCGGAGTTGTATATGTTAAGTATTGTGTGTTTGCATGGAGTGCCTAAGAATATGGTGTCAGATAGAGGTACCCAATTTACCTCGAGATTTTAGAGTAAGTTGCATGAAGCAATGAGAACTCGCTTGAATTTCAGTACAGCGTATCATCCGCAGACAGATGGTCAGACTGAAAGGGTTAATCAGATTTTGGAGGACATGTTAAAAGCTTGCGCATTAGCTTATGCTACATCGTGGGATAGGTGTTTGACGTATGCAGAATTTAGCTATAATAACAGTTATCAGGCTAGTTTGCAAATATCACCGTTTGAAGCTTTATATGGTCATGTCTATCGTACCCCGTTGAATTGGAGTGAGATGGGAGAGCATTTGGTGTTTGGGCCTGAAATTCTCAAGGAAGCTAAAGAGCAAATAGTTATGATCAAAGAAAGGTTGAAGTAGCAAAGTCAAAGCAAAAGAGTTACGCTGATAATCATCATCGTGATTTGAGCTTTGAGCTAGATGATTATGTGTATCTCAGAGTTACCCCTCTTAAAGGTGTTAAAAGGTTTCGCGCTAAAGAGAAGCTTGTGCCAAGATATGTTGGTCCGTTCAAGATTTTGAGCCAATGAGAAGAGGTTGCTTATCAGTTGGAATTACCGTAGACACTGGCGGGAGTACATGATGTGTTTCATGTGTCGCAGCTTAAGAAATGTATCAGAGTGCCAACAAAGTAGACGCCATTAGAAGCAATTGAACCGTAGGAGGATTTGACCTACAAGGAGCAGCCGATCAAGATTTTGGATGTGATGGAGCGCAAGACTAGGAATAAGTCTGTTCGCTTTTGCAGAGTTCAATAGAGCAATCATTTAGAGAATGAAGCAATCTGGGAGCGTGAAGAGGATCTGAAATCATTATTTCCAAACCTATTCTCTAGTTAGCCCTGAATCTCGGGGTCAAGATTCTGTTAAGGGGGGAGATTTATAACATCCCAAAATTTGCCTTTAGTATTGTTTGATTGCTATTTGTGTATTTTGTGATTTTTTTGGATTTTATTTGAATTTATTTTAAATTAAGTATATTGGCCTTTTTGTGAAAACTAATTATATAGATAAAATTAATATAAAGTTTGGCAAAAAAAATATTTTTTTAAGTCCAAAATGTCTCAAAGTATTTATGAGAATTTTCTTGGATTTTTCCTAATATTTTTATTGCTTAAAACTAACTAAATGGATTTCTAGAATTATTTTAAAAAGAAAACCCAGGGAAATAATTGTGAATAGTATTGGTCCAAGCCCATATACTGTGCATGCGCTGGCCCATTTTCTATAACCATCAATGTCAGCTGTTGGATGTCGATCTAGCGGTGGAGACTAGATAATGCAATCATGAACCCTAAGGAATTGTGACCGTTGGATCGTATCTGGATGTTGAGATGGAATCGTGTGAGCTCTGGACTTCATCAAATTGCAGTCGTTGAATGACTTTGAGCGCGTTGGATTAGAACACGGACGCGAGATCATCGCCGCTCATCAAGACGCGTGTTAGCACCAGAGTCGTTGTCTTCGTCTCGTCTCCGAGTTGGACTCCGCGTGTCTGAGCCATAGCCATCGTAGACTCCCTATCCGAGTCACCACCGGAGAGGACTAGGGCAGATATAAAAGAGCGCATTAGGATCGCATAAGCTCAAGCAACAGAAACCCTAAGGTAGCCCCTCGAGAATCGCCGTCGCTCGTCGAGAATTCAAGAAGTTCACCGAATGCCGCCGCATTGAAGAAGCCATTGATTCATCGCCGTCAAGTCACCACGGAACCCGAGACCTAGCGCATATTGTTCGTCGTTGTCCAGAGCATCTCGTGCGCAAGCTTGTGAAGCTAGAGGGCCGTTGGAGCAGGAGATCACTCCGGAGGCCGTCGCCGCTGGAGAAGAAGGTTGCGCCACCGTCGAACCAGTGCCCGAAATCAAGATCCATTCACGTCAGTAGGTAGGCGAGGTCGCGGGCTCGCTGTGGGTGGTCTTGTCGGTCGCCGGCAGTGACCCTAGGGTCGCACGCACCGCTAGTGACGTGGCTTGAAGCTTCGTCGACGCGTGGCTGCCTCGTCACATTTTTGGCTGAGGTGGTAGTCGCGTGGCGCTTCCATGGCAGGCTGCATAAGCATTGTGTTGGCGCTGAGTCAGCGTGATGCGGGACCCGCGTGTCAACGGTTCAGGTCCGTGTGGACCGGGTTCACTGTGGATCGATCAGGTTTGTGGACTAGGTCCATGGACCGAGGGACACGTGTCGCCATCTGGTCGGCTCGGGTCAGAGCTGACTTCAGCATGTCGTCGGCATGACGCAATAATTATCTTTTTCAATATAAAAATAATTCGGTTACTATTTGATTTCAATTTTCTGATTTTTAGAATTTTTGAATTTTCCTCTAGCCCGTTCTCTCTCATACGAGCTCCGATTGAGGTGATTCAAATTTCTAAAAATTTATAAAATTGAGATATATTTAATGGTGAATTTTATTTGATTTATGATGTTCATTTGCTCTATGTTTTAGTATTTATTTACTTTTTTCTTTCGATTCGCGTAGACGTTGAGTTGTGCGACGCTTCGGAGGAAGATCTGTCAACCCAAGAGCAAGTTCCAGATCAAGAACAGGACCTTTGCCAAGGCAAGTTGTACATTGATCATGTTGAACCCATATTTACAAAATTGCTATATTGTTTTACCCTATTGCATACTATTTCATATATACAACTGTTTTAAATTAAATTAGGACTTAGCTATTATACCAATTTGATTTATACCCTACCTTTTCATTTGTATGCAATAATCAATTGTCACCCTAGATTGGTTCACTATAGTTGGTTAATATTAAAATCAACATGGGATGATTAGACCGTATTAGTTGCTTAGCCATACCACGTCATCAAACGTACATGAATCATCAATGTTTAATCTTGACTAATGGAATATGGAACAATGATATGAACTTGTGTGTCATGTGTGGTCACATAATGAGATTGAGTTGTAGTGGCGAGGGATGTCATGCAACGATGTTGAATTGTTGATGGCACGTGGTGCTTGGTAATCAACTGGGGTGGTATTCACTTAGATTAGGGCAAGTGGTAGGGGGCAGTGTGCCAAGGTGGGCCAGTAATGATAGAGGGTATGTGGAAGTCTTGCTTCGATCATCTTAAGGATTTAACCTTGCAAGCCTTTGACCTAAGTCAATCATGCAACCACATGTCTGGTATGGGACAGCCTAACTGATTAATTTGCAATGTTTTAGCTTTGGTACTGCTTGTGGTGGTGTGGGTCCGGGTTCACGGATAGAACTCATATGGCGCAAGAGGGGGGCCTGTTGTGGTAACCAGTCTCTTCAGTGCTGAAACCTCAGCGGGTAATACTGGGTTAAGGCAGTGCATTGTAAAGGCTTTGTTATAATCACTCGCCTTTGTGGTGTATTGTTGTATCATGTAGGTGCGTAATCTCTGCAGAGTGTAAATCTATTCAGATAGCCATGCTCGCGTTATTGAGCATAGCTCGGAAATTACAATCAAGGGTTAGCTTAATTAAATGGAAACTTGGATGGGATGGCAGGATTACCATATGGAAGGTTGAAACTTGTCTTAGAATTGGAATCTTAGTTTACTTGATAAATGCTAAAATTATTATTTATTTTACTGTCTTTACAATCTATTTATTATACTTGTTTATAAATGCCGCTTTGTTGCAAAATAACCAAATTAGCCATTCCTTTGTAATAATCATTGCATATAGTTATATAGAATTGCATTCTGTGCATAACTTGTTGAGTGCTTTCAAGTACTCACCCTTGCCAACAACCACAATCAACAATCGAGGAGTCTACGTCTTTGTTGGAGGAGGAGTTCCAAGAGGACACGAGTCGTTAGGGTCCGAGCCTTGTCAGTTGCCTGTGGTAAACTGATGGGCCTTCTACGTCTTCTATTTTCTGCTGCATAAGTCTTAGTTTTATTTTAAGTCTAGCCCTACGTGGCTTAATAATGGAAGTTAGTCATATGATCATACACTTTGTTATATCAATAAAAGGAGTTTTATTATTATTATCGTTGTGTATGATGTGATATTCACCAACGTTAAGCTGTATGCACTAGCGTTGATCCTGGGACTAATGCGATAAACACAGTGGATTCAAATTGGTGAATTTAGATGCCGACAACCACATACCAAAGGAAGAGTGAAAATAGCGGCAACGAGAATTGTCATTTCTTGTAGGTAAAGTTTTACACCTCTATAGAGTTAAATCTTTTTGAAAAGTCACGCTCGCGGTCAAAAGCGGCTCTGGTGCATTGACACTGTGCTAGTCTCGAATTTTTACACTAAAACTTGGGAAAATTGCAGGTAGCCATTATGTCAGTTGAGATGCCAAGATGGTAGGAATTGGATTGTGGCAACCAGAGCAGAGCTCTCGCCGCAGTTCAGCAGTTTCCGCCAATGGAGCAACAACTGCTCAAAATCCTTCGAAGCCTCAAAGCCCTCCACCACCTGAGGCAAACTCACGCCCAGATCCTCGCCCGCGGCCTTGCCGCGAGCCCTCGCCTCCTCCCCGCGCTCGTCTCCGCCGCCTTCTCCGTCTCCTCGCCGCGCCACGCAGCCGTGGCCCTCCGCGCCGCCGGTGGTAGCGCCTCTACCGTCGCCCACAACACACTCATCGAACGCCTCGCCAAGAGCGGCGGGGGTCGCAGCCCAGCGGACGCTCTCGCCGCCTACGCCGCCATGCGTGCCGCGGGGGTGCCGCCCAACGGGTTCACCTTCACCTTCCTGCTCCGGGCGTGCGAGCTCTTGAGGCTCCTGCGGGCGTGCGGGTGCGTCCACGGTCAGATAGTGAGGTGGGGGTTCGGTTGTGACATAGTTGTGCAGAATGCGCTCATGGATGTCTACTACAAGTGCAGCAGTCCTGGGGATGTTGGGGCCGCTCGGCAGGTGTTTGATGAAATGGCTGAGAGGGATGTAGTTTCTTGGAACTCTATCGTATGGGTGTACATGTCAAGTGGAGATGTTTCAGGCGCGATGGAATTGTTCGAGGCAATGCCGGAGAGGAATGTTGTTTCCTGGAACACGGTTGTTGCCGGGTTTGCAAGGGTGGGGGATATGGCATCGGCACAGGCTGTCTTTGACAGGATGCCAACGAGGAATGCCATTTCTTGGAATCTGATGATTTCAGGTTACGCAACAGGTGGTGATGTGGAGGCTGCAAGGTCGGTCTTTGATCGGATGGACCGGAAGGATGTGGTTTCGTGGACAGCTATGGTCTCTGCCTATGCAAAGATTGGGGATCTAGATTCAGCCAAAGAGCTGTTTCTTGAGATGCCTGTTAAGAACTTGGTTTCATGGAATGCGATGATAACAGGATACAATCACAACTCGAGATATGATGAAGCATTGTACACATTTCAGCTGATGATGCTTGAGGGAAGGTTCAGGCCTGATGAGGCTACATTAGTAAGTGTTGTCTCAGCATGTGCTCAATTGGGTAGTGCTGAATACTGCAACTGGATCAGTTCCTTCATCCGTAAAAGCAACAATCATCTTACTGTTGCATTAGGAAACGTGCTCATAGACATGTTTGCAAAGTGTGGGGATGTAGGAAGGGCACGATTAATTTTTAATGAAATGAAAACAAGATGTATCATTACATGGACAACTATGATTTCTGGCTTTGCTTTTAATGGGCAGTGTAGAGAAGCTCTGTTGGTCTACAACGATATGTGCAGAGAAGAAGTTGAACTGGATGGCACAGTCTTCATCGCTGTACTCGCTGCTTGTTCTCACGGAGGTTTCTTGCAAGAAGGTTGGAGCATCTTTAAACAAATGGTTGAGAAATATGGCATTAAGCCCAGAATGGAGCATTATGGATGCATAGTGGATCTGCTTGGTCGAGCAGGTAAGTTACAGCAGGCAATTCAATTTATTGAAAGCATACCTGTTAAGCCTAGCGTTGTCATATGGGTTACTTTGCTTAGTTCTTGTATTGCACGTGGTGATGCAGAGCTCATAGAGTATGTCAGTAAGAAGATAGTTGAAATAGAACCATTTAATTCTAGTTATCAAGTGCTTGTTTCGAATTGTGGTGCCCTGGATGGAAGATGGGACTGTGTGATGGATGCACGCACAATCATGCGTGATCAGGGAATTGAGAAAGTGCCTGGCAGCAGCTCGATCCAAGTAGGCACAGAGTTTCATGAGTTTTTGTCTAAAGACACTAGGCATCAGAGGAGGAAAGAGATATATGAAACAGTTGAAGGTTTAACAGCCCTCATCAGACATACAGAGCGTGCACCTTGGACAAGTTCTTGCAGCACACTATAGTTACAGAAGAGCTTCGTTGAGTATTGCTCGCCATACATGTAAAGAATAAACACCAAATTACCAGCTGGGCAGGATGGATTCTGTGGGAGGCCTTGCTTTTAGTAGGGTGATCGTGACCGGTGAGCTGTCTAGTAAAGATCGTTGCTACTGTTGGTTTAGAAATGGAGATCAACAGTTGATGATCTAATGGCATCCATGACCCATAGAGGACACCCTTGAATGAGCGATGCTACTTCAAGCTAATTATCTTCTGGAGATATTGCCAGCTTGGTTGCGTATTGTGCACCTTACATGTAAAGGTTTGGAGTTGGTACCCTATAACCATGTAACAGGGCCTATTTTGTGGCAAATACTGGGCGATGTAATGCATGATTGGCTAATAACTCTTAACAGATATTTTTTGGTGAGATAGTTTGTTTTACTGTGATTATCTGAGAAGTAAATGGGAAGAGTCTGTCATTACCGTTGTTTGCCACCTTTGTAACTCAGAAAAGCAGACTCACGTCCAACCAATGATCTGCAAGACGGGACGCTTCTAGTGGACGGTAATTGTATTAAGTTGGCCAGTCATCTTCAGTTTGAATGAAAAAATAGGAGGCACTGTTGTGTTAAGTACAAGTCTGAGAATTTGTACTGAACTGTGCTTTTTCGTAATCCCGCTCAGGGATGATCGGGGCAGTTTTAGGAGGAAAGTTTATGGGGGTCTGAGGTCATTATGAGCTTATAACACTGACTTGTAATAAGATGATTATATGCTTATATACTAAAGAAACCATACGTGTTGAATTGGAGGGTATCAGTGTCACTTGATCTTAATCTGTACATTGTAGAGCCACCCTGATGATCAGCCTCACTTGTTGCATCTCGTTGAATGTGGTGCCATCAAATCGAGGTCATGTCTTCTATACTAGGCAGAGCAGCGCTCGATGCTGCGCCGTGCGAAAAAATTTCTTCTGAGTCTCCTTTTTGTAAAAACCGTATTTTTCGGTTTTTCTTGTTGGTGTTTTTTTTTAAAAAAAAAACTAGCTGGCTAGGAGCCGTCGACGAATCTGAGTAGCAAAAAAATTTGGACCGATTTTTTTTGCAAAAAAAAACATAACTTTGGTTTTCTCGGTGGGGTTTATTAAAAAACAGTTGGCTAGGAGCTGCCGGCGAATTCGCGTAGCGAAAAAATTCGGTCTATTTTTTTTTTTGCAAAAATCGTAATTTCGGTTTTCTCTATGGGTTTCTTTAAAAACTGGCTAGCTAGGAACCATCAGTGAATTCGTGTAATTATGTGTTTTTTTTGCAAAATAACCAGTGTAAGGATCTGTACACAATTTTGGAAATTCTAGATGACTTTTTCGCAAAAAAACCGGTGAAAGGACCTGTCTGCGATTTTGGAAATTTCAGATGACTTTCTGGCAAAAAAAACGTACGGCGAGGCCCTCGCCGCGCTCTAAATCCAGACGGCATAAGGTGATTATTATTATTATATTACCAGAGTCATTAATCGAGAGGACATGTCTTGTTTGCGACTTAGGGCACCATGGTGCCTAGGCACTATGATTTAAAAAAGATATTTTCTCTATGTATTTTCATGCGAAAAAAGAATTGTATGGTGTTCAATATTCTCAACATTATGACATTACTAAGTGTAATTAGTGAATCATTTATACACTTACTTTTCTAATCGTTTTCTGAAAAAATGTTGTCTTCTAAAAATCTTTAAGAGTTTGGGGAGACAGCTGAGAGCAACTTGTGGTTCTGTGACTAGGATAAACGGTTGATACAAGTCCTTACTCCTTAGCAGCTGCAAACACTTTTTTGGGATTTGACATTGCATTTGTTGTCTTTTTGGTGCCACCCGCGTGCTTCGAAATGGGCCATTTCTGTTTCATCTTATGTTTGGTTGTTTCAAAGTGCATGGACCTTTATATCTCATATGACTGCTGCCAGCAACCAACCAGTTAATCAATGATGGACCTTTGCGTGCAGTAACACTACTGTTACATCGAGATAATTACACGAATATCGATATAGTAGCTAATAAAATATTGGATGTCCCGACACTTTATCAGTTACTATAATATGTTCAGAGTATTGTAGCAGAATAATAATTAGAGACTGAATGGAAATTTATTACATCTAAAAAGCTATGCAGGGCTACATGTCTAGTACGACTAATTATACACAGGATCCAAGTACAACAAAAATATATTAGAACCATCTTAATACCCTGATGACTAGCCAAAACAGGAATACGATCTACCAAACCCCCTAGTCCAACTGGTACTAGTAGTAGTCATCCTCTTGTAGGTCCTGGTCCTACGTATAATCCTCACCTCTCGCCTCGTAGGTGGATCCATATGACTCACCTTCTAAGCAAAGAGGGATTTAAGTAAGAGTGAGTACAGGTGTACTCAGCAAGCATTAATAGCAAATGCAATATATGAAATTTTTCCTTTTCAACGGCTACTGTAGCAGGTGTAACGGCTATTTTCACTCCAAATGGCTATATAAGCATTACCTAAGCCATCTATCAAATATATAGATGAACTCCTTACACTTTGGTATTGAAAAATAGCTCTTATTCTCAAAAGGAGTATGTGCTTCATCTTCATACAAAAACTTCTCATACATCTCTAAGTGTGTTAGCTCCAAGTCAGTTTCTAGTTGTGTGAATTGCAAAGTGAACCAAGAGACAGAACTTGTGCAAAGTTTATTACTCTTGGATCTTGGCAATCGTAGACAGCTTGGAGGAAGTGAACAGTGTGACCTGTCCAAAAGAGCTTGTGGAAGGCAACTGTATTTGTGAAAGGTTTGGAACTCACCTCACTGGAGTAGTGAAAGAGTTACCTGAGTGATCACCAGAGCTACTGCGACTAGCTTTGGAGAAGCAGAACTTCGAAAGAAGTGCTTCAACGTGGATTAGGAGTGCGGCTCTGAACTACGGGATAAATCTCTGTCTCTCATGTGCCTTTTTGTTTATTGCTTTCGCTGTGTTTATTAGTTGTTTAATTTCTGTATTATTCTTACAGTAAGTTGTTCTCTATTAATTCAGTTAGTTGCTTAAAATAGTTAGAACTTATTGAAATTGCCTATTCACCCCCCCCCCCTCTAGGCCAACTCGATCCTTCAAGTGGTATCAGAGCGAGGTTTTACTTGTCTAGCCTAACTAGCTTTGGTAAATGGCTGAGGGAAATGGTTCTGCAACTGTTAGTATTGGAAGAGTACCTGTTTTTGATGGCACAAACTATGCTTATTAGAAAATTAGGATGAGATGCTATTTAGTAGCTGTCGGGTATGATGTGTGGAGGGTTACAGAGAAGCCTATGCCTCCTCGTGTCATACCCGAAGGGCAATCTGCATATGGAGAACCCACTCCTGGTGAAATTCAAAATATGCAATATGATGCCCAAGCTAGAAATGCCATATTTTCCTGTCTTAATTTAGAAGTTTTTGATAGAGTAAGTAATCTTACATCTGCTTATGATATATGGACAACATTACAAGAAATTCATGAAGGAACCTCTAATGTAAAAGAAGAAAAATATTATGTTGTCCGAGAAAAATTTGATCAATTCAAAATGCTTTCTCAAGAAAATGCTAATGACATGTTCTCTAGTCTAAATCCTATTATCAATGAACTAAAAGGCCTAGGAACTAAAATTTCAGATGTTGAAGTATGCAGGAAGATGATCAGAGTGCTTCCTCGGGCATATCACAGTTTGATCACATATTTGTCCAATAGTGGTGATCTTAAAAGGCTCACTCCAACCGAGCTATTGGGCAAGATATCTGCTCATGAACTCACTTTGGCTGATGAAGATGCTCCAAGGAAGAAATCCATCGCATTAAAAGCCAAAGAAGTTATACAAGACTCATCTGACGAAGATAATGATGAGTCAAGTGAAGATGAGGATGAAGATGTAAAGAAATTAGCTTTACTCATGAGAAGAGCCAACAAACTCATGAGAAGAGTTAATTTCAAAGACAAAGAAAGGTCAAATTCTTACTCAAAGAAAAATCATTTTTCTAATGTTGTATGCTTTGAATGCAATGAAAAGGGGCACATAGCTGCTCGGTGTCCCAACAAAATCAAGAAGAAGAGCAAGTACAAATATAAGGATGATGAGGATGAGGAAAAGACTCAGGAAAAATCAAAGAAGAAGTTTTTCAAGAAAAACTACTCCAAGAGATTTGTAAAGAAAGGAAAAGGAGAAGCTCACATAGGAGAATGGATTACTGATGATGAAAGTGAAAGTCAAGACTCATCCTCATATGAAGAAAGTCCAAAGTCAAAGGGGCTAGCTGGACTCGCTCTAGATGAGTCAACTCCACCACCACCCTCATTTCCTCTGTGTCTCATGGCAAGATCAGATGAGGAAAAGGTTAGTGACTCTCCTTCTTATGATGAGCTTGTAGAACTAGTTGAAGAACTAAATAATGCCTTGCATGATAAAACAAACTCAACTAGAACTCTTAAGAAGACTGTCTCTAGCTTGCTTAATGATCAAAGGATGCTAACTGACAAATATGAAAAACTTATGCATGAACATGAAAAGTCTATACAAATTCATTATGATCTAGTTACAAGTCATGCTTTGCTTGCTAAAAATTATAAAGACTTGCAAATTAACTACTGTGAGCTAGAAATTGAAAATGAAATGATGTCTAACAAATCCAGTCATGTCTCTTTAAGTAATGCATCTATCTTATGTGACTCTTCAACAGAAGAGATCTTGACTAATGGTTCTTCTGATGCTTGCAAAGGAAATTGCAAATATGCTTCCTGTGTCAAGGAGCTTGAAACTGAAAATAAAGAACTAAAAGCTCAAATAGCCACATTTGATAAAGGCTTAGAGAAATGTTTTCTGGGAAGTGCTACTCTTGACAAAATTTTAGTTGGACAGAGACCAAATTTGGGCAAAAAGGGCTTGGGGTATAAGCCCAACATGCATAAATAAAAATGCTTCAGGTCATACTAAACAAATATTTGTCAAGAAAAGCACTCAATGTTATTATTGTCATGAATAGAATCATGAATCTAAAAATTGCTATCTTGCAAATGTTTCTCATGCTAAAAGGAATTGCATGGTAGATGCCCATTACATGTTATTTAAAGATTTCAGGGGCAAAGCAAATGTGAAATATGTAGGTCCCTCAAATCTAAATAAGAAACTTAAAGCTGTCTGGGAACCTAAGGCTATGTTGACAAATCCTTTCAAACCTAAAATGACTGTAACTAACATCAAAGGACCCAAAAGTATTTGGGTACCTAAAGTAAAGAAATAATCTTGTAGGTAAATTATAAGAGTGGAGGCAGACATTGGGTCATTGATGGTGGTGCACTCAACACATGACCAGTACCTCAAGAATGTTCACTTCAATTGAAGGAGAAAGTGATCCAAGTCAAAAAATCACCTTTGGAGACAACAGCAAAAGAAAGGTAAAAGGTCTTGGTAAGATTGCTATATCAAATGATCACTCTATTGACAATGTTCTTCTCGTTGATTCCTTAAATTTTAATTTATTGTCTGTTGCTCAATTATGTGATCTTGGATTCCATTGCAACTTCTCTTCTGATGGGGTAACTGTATTTGACGAAAATGAAAAGCTTATTTTCAAAGGTTTCAGATTTCAAAATCTCTATTAGTAGATTTCAAATCTAACTCCTCATGTATCTCAACATGCCTGTTAGCTAAAGTTTCCCTTGGATGGCTTTGGCATAGGCGTCTTGGGCATGTAGGTATGTCTAATCTGAAAAAGCTTTTCAAAAATGAGCTTGTGGTGGGTTTGAAAGATGTCAAATTCGAAAAGAATAAGCTATGTAGTGCTTGTCAAGCAGGCAAACAAGTAGCTAATTCCCACCCAATTAAAAGTATCATGTCCACCACTAGGCCACTTGAGCTTCTGCATATGGATGTGTTTGGTCCCACCATATATGCTAGCATTGGTGGTAACTCTTATTGTTTAGTAATTGTTGATGATTTTTCCAGATTCACTTGGGTATTCTTTTTGCCAAATAAAAGTGAAGTTGGAAAAATCTTCAAAACTTTTGCAAAAAGAGCTCAAAATGAATTTGATTGTCCCATCAAGAAAATAAGAAGTGACAATGGATCTGAGTTTGTTAACACAAATATCATTGAATACTGTGATGAATTAGGAATTAAGCATGAACTCTCAGCTACTTATACTCCTCAGCAAAATGGTGTTGTTGAAAGGAAAAATCGAATCTTGATTGAAATGGCTAGATCTATGCTAGATGAATATGAAACCTCTGATGCTTTTGGGTGAAGCTATCAATCTTTGCTTGTCATGTCAGTAAATAGACTTTATCTTCATAGATTGCTTAAGAAAACACCTTATGAACTATTGGTAGGAAGAAGACCAAATATATCATATTTTCGTGTGTTTGGTTGCAAAGTTTACATATATAAAAAGAGAACTCATTTGGGAAAATTTCAAACTAGATGTGACACTAGCTTCATGCTAGGATATTCCTCTAAGTTCAAAGCATATAGAGTCTTTAATAATACCACTGGGCTGGTAGAAGAAACTTATGATGTAAAGTTTGATGAATCTAATGGCTCACAAGGTGAGCATGAAAATTTAGATGATGTAGGAAATGATGGCTTGGCACAAGCAGTAAAGAAGATGGAAGTGGGTGATATTCGACCAAAGGAAGACAAGGATGAACTCCCACTCAATCAATAGTGCCTCATCTTTGGAACTCAAGAGGAAGAAGAAGAAAAGAACAAGATCGTCCAATCCTCATCAAAAGCCATCATACCATTGCGAAGGATCATCCTCGATCAAATCATTGGTGAATTTAGTAAGGGTGTTCAAACTCGTTCTAGACAAGCTTCTTTTTGTGAACATTACTCTTTTGTCTCGTGTATTGAACCTAAAACAGTGGAAGAAGCACTAGAAGATACTGATTGGATAATTTCTATGGAAGAAGAACTCAACAATTTTGAAAGAAACAAAGTCTGGAGTTTAACAAATCGCCCAAAGGATCACAATGTTATTGGTACAAAATGGGTGTTCAGAAATAAGCAAGATGAAAATGGAGTGGTGATAAGGAATAAAGCCAGACTTGTAGCTCAAGGATTTACTCAAATCGAAGGACTGGACTATGGAGAGACTTATGCCCCAGTGGCTCGTCTTGAAGCTATTCGATTTCTTCTTGCCTTTGCTACTCATTTTAATATCACTCTATTTCAAATGGATGTAAAAAGTGCATTTCTAAATGGATTCATTGATGAAACTGTCTATGTTGAACAACCACCTGGTTTTGAAGATCAAAATTTGCCAAATCATGTGTATAAATTATCTAAGGCACTCTATGGTCTAAAACAAGCTCCTAGAGCTTGGTATGAGCGTCTTAGAGATTTTTTACTCAATAAGAACTTCAAAACTGGAAAGGTTGATCCAACGCTGTTTCTAAAAGACATCAATGGAACATTAATGATTTATCAAATATATGTAGATGATATTATCTTTGGCTGTACTAATATTTCTCTCTGTAAAGAGTTTGGTGACATGATGGCTAAAGAATTCGAGATGTCTATGATTGGGGAACTTCTGGGATTCCAAATCAAGCAGTTGAAGGAGGGAACTTTTATTTCTCAAGAAAAATATACTACGGATCTTCTCAAACGCTTCAAAATGGAAGAATGCAAGATTATAAAGACTCCTATGGCTACTAACACACATCTTGATCAAGATGTGGGAGGTAAGTCTGTTGATCAAAAGCTTTTTAGATCCATGATAGGCTCTTTACTATACTTGACAAAGATCTAGGCACGATATCATGTTTAGTGTATGTATGTGTGCTAGATTTCAAGCTGCTCCTAAAGAAATTCACTTGAGTGCTGTAAAAAGAATATTTAGATATCTTAAGTTTTCTTCAAGTATTGGTTTATGGTACCCCAAAGGTGCTCCTTTTGAGCTTCTAGGCTACTCAGATTCTGATTATGCCGGATGCAAGATTGATCGTAAGAGCACCTCAGGGAGTTGTCATTTGCTTGGAAGGTCTTTAGTTTCTTGGTTTTCTAAAAGCAAAATTCAAGAGCACTATCCACTGCCGAAGCCGAATATGTGGCTGCAGGAAGTTGTTGTGCTCAAATTTTATTCATCAAACAAACATTCTTAGATTTTGGTATAAAATTTGAAAATGTGCCTCTACTGTGTGATAATGAAAGCGCAGTAAAAATAGCAAACAATCCGGTCCAACATTCCAGAACTAAGCATATTGAAATTCGACATCACTTTATTCGTGATCATGTTGCTAAAGAAAATGTTATACTTAGTCATGTAAGAACTGAGGACCAATTGGCTGATATTTTCACTAAGCCGCTTGATGAGGCCAAATTTTCGAAATTAAGAAATGAACTAAATATTATTGCCTTTTCAAATGTTGCTCAATAATATCTGATTAAGGGGGAGCAAGTTTGCTCACTTGCTTATCCTGAAGCTCATATACCTTGATTTCTTACCCCAGCTTAGTGTGACTTTCTGTTAAAAATCTCTTTGGTTTTCGTAAACCTCCTAGTTTTCCGTATCTTCTCTAACTTCAAGCCGCTTCGGCTTATGAGGCATTCATTTCTTCCGTGTCAAAATGGCTATAAAAGGTGAACCAAATCTCTGTAGATACAATCCATCTCTCAGCTTCTCTCTTTTCTGAGTTCTTCATCATGCCTAAAAGACGTTTCAACGATGATCGGGACGATCCAGAGCTTGCAGAGCTCTGGAGGGAGTTTGATCGCTATCTAGCAGAGATGACTGAAGAAAGGATAGTTGTCAGAGACAGTGTTGCCGTGGACGCCTTTCTTGAAGCTTTCCCCTACTCTCCTCAGGGCCAGAGATGCGCTCATAGAGGCTCTAGGGCGCGCGCGTAGGGGAGAAACCTAAGTTCTTGTTCTTGTCTTGTCCCGTTCCCTCTGATCATGTAAGCTGGGACATTGTTTATAAATAAAAATCTGGTGTTCTAAAAATGCTCTCTGGATCTTGTGTGTTTTCTAAATTGAATGACTATTCATACTCGTACGTCGCTAAACATAACTTCGACTAGTCGCACAACACATTCTGCTGATATCATTCGCGGCTCTAGTTCGACATATTACTGTTTCGACTACACGATATGGATCAGGTAATAATGTCAAGTTAAAATAAAAATGTTGCTATAAGACTCATCTTTCAATGCTCATTCTTATCTAATCAAAAAAAAATTAAAGAAACCAAAATTTTCATCTGCCTTTTTCAGCAAAGTGTCCATATTAAAGTACTTGAGTTTTTCAGATAAACTTAGTTTAACATAATACTTAAGCTTACTTGATTATCAAGCTCAAACATTTACTAAATTTTTTTTGCCTTTGTTGATTTTGGTTGTCGATCTTAGATATATCTCTTATTTTCAAAAAGCTTCAGAAATATGGAATTGATGCAGACTGAGATCAACTTAAAGTTACAGGTTCCTACTTGGATCGGACTAATCTCAAACAAACTGTCAATGCTAGCCGGACTAAATTTTTTTTTTGGTCCGACCCTAATGAAAGTTTTGGTCTTAACACTAAGCAAGACTAAAACTCCTCTTCAAACGGACCAATTCTGGTCTAGGCTGAGTATAAAAGTTTTTTTTGGTCCGGCCCAATCAGTAATCTGTCTAAATCCGTCTAAATCAAGTCTGCCTCATGATCAAAATATTTCTAAAGTCATTTCTTATCAAATTTTCTTCTTCTCTCAAGATTTCAAAATCTATTTAAAATCTTACCCATTGCTTTAGGTCTTACCCATTGCTAACCTGACCTTAGGTTTGGGACTCTCTATGCTTGTTCAGACCGCTTCAAAAAGGAGGTCCCACCACCTTGTCAGAACTCCCATTCCTTTTCAACTACCCCAGTTAAAGGTGTCGGCCCCAAGGCTCATCCACTTCTGCCAATACATTCAATGCAGTAACTTCTTCCATCAAAAACCTCTTCGTTATTTCCTTGCTTGCGCAAAACTTCTCTAAAAACAGAAGCTTCCTTCTTCTCTACACAGAAGCAAATCCTGATCGGGTCTTGGCGACGGTGATCCTGTGACATTTTGCGCAAGAATCTTCTTCAAGCTCAGTAAGTTCCTTAGAACTTCTCTTTTTCTCTTCAAAATCTCGAACCCTAGACCTGGTGCTTAGATTTAGTTCTTCCTTTTAGGTCTGTTCTTTTGTTTGAAGAGGGCCTGGCCCTGAGTCTGAGCAATTAGTCTGTGTTTAAGTCAGAAAGCAAAATGAGGTCAAAGAATCCTGATAAAAGGGGTTTGATTGGAAAAATTATTGATAAAGTTAAGAATAAGAAGCAAAGAAGATCCAGTTCATCCTCGGAAACAAATCTGCCTGAACAACCTCATGGACCAGTACTAATTCCAGATGTTCATAGTGCTGCTCGAACAAACCAAAAAGTAGTAACCTCTCATCCGAGAAAAGGAAAGCAAATAGTTGATTCTGAGTCATCCTCTGAGGATTGTCCCTATGAACCCAACAGTGAATCTTCCTCAGAGAGTACTGAATTAGTCTCTGAAATTGACATGATTAGCAGTGAAGAACTGGCAAACCTTAGTACTAAGAAGTTGAGAGCAGTTCGGTTAGTAAGTGAAAAGGTCTGGTTTCCAGAGTTAAGGCCAGCCCTGAGTGAAAATTTTGTGTCCTTGTTACACAAAAATATATACAATGCCTATCTGAACAGAAGAGATGGAAAAGGAAAGTTGATTTCAGCTCTGTCAAATCACCAATATGTAGAATGGGATCAAGTAAATAATATCATTGGTTCAACTGGACTGTTTGATTGCATAAACTCTACTCCTGGACTAGTAAGAATCATGTCAAACAAAACAATTCCATGGAGTGTTTCAAGGACTCTAGAGTTTTATGCATCTTTACTAGTGAACAAACAAAGAAAATATATCATGTTCACTCTGAATGGAAAAATAAGAAAAATCAAGTCATCCCAGTTTGAATCAGCAATCGGAGCTTCTAGTCCACTGGCAAACAAGACAAGAATCTTTGAAAAGATGTATCCTCATCAGAGGTGGAGACTGAGTGGGGACATGCCAGATGTGCAAGTATCAGGACACATATACAAAGACACCTCCAGTGAGGATTTTAATCCGAATAGAGTGTCCTGTCTGTCTGAAGAAGCTAAGGTTCTGCTTTTAATATTAAGGCATACTATATATCCCAAGTCTGGATATAAGGAAGGAGTAACCTCAAGATAGCTTTGGTTACTACATCTCATTCTATCAAGACAGCCTGTAGATCTAGTTGACTACTTCTTTGGGCAGATGGAGGAAGCCATCTACAAAAAATTTAGTAGCTCTTTGCCTTTTGCCCACTTAATCACTGAAGTTCTGTTGGCCCAAGGCATTATCTCTCAAGACGTTTTAAATAAAGAATTCAAGTGCTTTCATAAGAAATATAGTATGCATCAAGCTACTGGACAAAGTTTAAGGATTTCTGGGTTTCTTCAAAGAGTGGCCGAAAATCAACCAATGCAGGATGAAGAAGAAAGTGAAGAAAGGGCGAGGTGAAAATGAATTTGATGAAACAGACTTTAAAGATCCTTCCTAGGCACAACAAAATGACTCCTGGCATCAGTCTTGAAAGTTATCATCAAACCTATGAGAGTCATTATATGTCTGATCAGAGTAGAAATAACAGAGAACCTAGTGTTCAAAGAGAAAAAGGGGAGACTCTGAGCCACCATTCTCCAGAAGCAACTGAAGTAATTCATGGAAGTGAATCATGGGAAATGGACGATGCTGCTACTCAAAAGCTTTCAAGCTCAGTTGATAGAACCTTGGATGAAGAGCAACAATTATATCATCTTCAAGAGTCAAGAATGCAGAAGGTTCATGGAGGCACAAACGTTCAGACCAGGAGCAAATGAAAATGAAGCAGGAGGATCTGGAATGCCATCTGAAATGCCCCAACAATTTGAAACCTACTATTCTTATACTTTGATCATCCTGAGCATGATCAAAGGGACACGTTTCCTGGTTGGGAAAGTTTGTTTGATTGTCAGTATCCTATACCATCTTCTCCAAAGTATGATGAGCAAGCACAAGATAATCCATCTCACGCTCAAGAAAATATCTTTGACTCTCAGCCTTCCTGGTTTGCCAACTTTGAGCAACAGTATCATGCTGATCAAAGAGGTTTCCAAGCAAGATACATGGAAGATCAGAAGACATCAGCTCTAAGATATGAGGAAGAAATAAAGTTCCAAAATGAAGTCATGTCAAGATTTGACCACCTAAGCAGAGATCAGGAAAATCTTAGACAGCATGTTCAATAGCTCGATACTAATCAAAATCTGATCAAGGACAGACTGTATGACATGAATCAAAAATTGGATGATCAATACAAGAAACTAAGAAATCAAGTGGAGGTTGGAAATATATCTCATACAAGCAATCATTTATGGATGAGGCATCAATTGGATCACCTTTCAGAATTCACCGAAGATGCCTTGCTCGACCATGCTCGTTTGGCACATGACTGCATGTATGAAATAGGCGACGTCCTTGCTGAGACTCGAAATATGAATGAATCTTTGGATCATATTCAGTCAGATCTTCAGCTGTTGACTATCCAGCCTGGAGACCCAGACTATCCAAGTTGGCATGAACAAGCCATGTCTCAAAGGCCAGATAATCCAAGCCAAGAAGCCACTGATGATCCACCTGTCTCTCCTCCAAAGAAAAACAAAGCTCAGGGCCAGCTCAAAAGAATCTTCTCAAGGCGCCGATAGGGCCCCTTTTTGGCTATTGATGCCAAAGGGGGAGAATATCCTTATAGCTTATAGACTTTAGCCATATTCTCTTAAGTTCTGCTTTGTAGGCTGGCTTAACTATTTAAATAGTATGTGTATTTGTACTGTTATGTGCAAACTTTATGGTGTGCCTTGTTCATATATTGTTCATATTTAAACTATTTAGATGCTATATGCTCGGATTCTCTGCTATGATATAAATGCATTCATTAAGGGGGAGAAAAATTCACTCATCAATTCTGCTGTCAGTCTATTCAGCTAACTCTGTTTTGCAGAATAAATGAGATATTACTAACTAAAAGGTATGTTGTCATCAATTACCAAAAAGGGGGAGATTGATAGCATCTAGGCACCCCTCAATTTTATTTTTGTATTATTATGGTTTTGGTATTGATGACTAAGTTAGTAATACTCAAAGCTTTGAATAAAGTAAGCTGGAATCTATGATGGAACAAGATGGGATAACAAGATTAAGGCTTTCAGTTTTTAGTTTATGACTTGGGAGATGTTTCAAGTCAAATAGCCTAGGTTTGTTTTTCTTTTGTGGTTGTCTAAAAGAGGGACTTTGCACAAAGAAATAGTTTGTTTAGGCAACGGCAAAACTAGATCACTCGGAGCAAAAGACACTTAGTCTTTACCTTTATGAAAAGCATACCTCTTAGTACAACGGACCAATCTTTCCCTATCAATCTTCTTAAGTCCGTTGCATTCCTTGAAAACTATTCTTCGTCAAAACTTCCTTTGAATTCTGATCTTCAGATAAAAGAATTCGCTTTCATATTCTCATATCCTTGATCAAAACGTTCTTTGAAAATCTTCTTGATAGCCAAAGGTTTACCTATGAATGACGAACAAATATCTTAGGTTTCTCTTTTTCAGCAGACCAAAAATTTGGTCCGGCACCCCTTCACTACAAGAAACAGAGAAAAATTCGTGGGTTTTTTAAATTGGTGGGCCCAAAAAAAACCCACGAATTTATTTATTTAAATTCGTCGATTTGTATAAAACCCACGTTTTTAATTAAATTGTAATAAAAATGAAACCCACGAATTTATTTATTTAAATTCGTGGGCTAAAATAACACCTACGAATTTAATCGTTTAAATTCATGGGCTAGAGTTACCACAATTTAAACATTTAAATTGTGGGCTAGAAATTACCGATGAATTTAAACATTTAAATTAAGTAGGCCAAAACTACCCACGAATTTAAACTTTTAAATTCGTGGGCCCGGCCATCCCCACGAAATTAACTGGCAAAAAACCGCTTGCAGAGCGCGCCAGGCCATGCCGCCTCCCGCCCATGCGCTCCACCGCCCGCTTCGCCCGCGCGCTCGCCGCTCGTCCCCCCCGCCCGCCCGCCCGCCTGTCGCCGCCTCCCGCCTGTCTCCGCGACGTCACCGCCCGCCACGCCCCCTCGCACTTCCCGCCCCCTGCGCGCCCTCACTCGGCCGAGAGCCACCACCAGCCGCCCTCTAGCCGGCGCTGCTGCCGCCACGCGCGAGACTCATGCCGGCGGCCCGCCGCGCCCGCCCGCCGGTCGGCCACTGCGCCTCGACCGCCGCTTCTGCTCGCCTCCAGCGCCGCCGCCCGCCCCCGCCACACGCCCCCGCCATGACGCGGCCCTGCTGACCGCCGCCCGCTAGCGCTACCTGCTTCATGTTGCCCTCGCCCGCGGCCGCCTTGTGCCGCCCCGCCCAAACCACCACTACGCTGCCGCCCATGCCGCCGCTCGCGCGCCGCCCGCCGCCCTCCCGCCGCCGCGACGCCGCCTCGATCGGCCGCCGGCCGCGTTGCACACCCAGCCGCCGCCTCGCCGCCGACCGCCCGCCGCCCGACCACCATAGCGTCGCCCGCATTGCTGCTTCACCGCCGCCGCCAACCGCCGCCTCCGCCGTGCCACCATCGCTTCGCTCGGTCGCCGAGACGCCGCCCGCGCCGCCGACGGCCGGCGCCGCCTACCCGCTTTGTCGCCGCCCGCGCCACGCCGCGCCATCGCCGCGCCGCCCGCTGGTGCCGCCGCCGCCGTCGCTGGCGCCACCCGCCTCCTCCCGGACCCTCCACGACGCCCCACCGGCGTTGGAGAAGGTATATTTCATCTCTTTTATATTCGTTTAAAGTTATTTCATCTCATTTTATATTCACGCATATGATATATATTTTTTATTTTCTCACGCCATTGTATATAACGTTAGAGTTTAGGGTTTGTGTCGAACAAGAGAGAGCATAGGCGTCACCCATTCGAACGGCGCATCTCACATTTGCTTGTGAGGTGCGCTGTTCCTAATTATCCAAATATTTTGGATGGCCGAGAATGTTGGTTGTTGCATAGGGCTGTGGCGTGCGGCGATCCGAGCGTGATTTCGCCACATAACCTGTTGTTCTCCGACGCACCAACATCGTGCGTGCGTTTGGAGAACAAATGGGAATATCTTCTGCGAAATTTCGTTCGGTTCGTAGCGCACGTCATAGGTCGCATGCAATAGCCTCCATTCTTGGGTGGGTTTAGGACAAATCTTTCCTAATAGGGTTGTCTTTGTCACCTAAGCCACGGTCGTACCTTGACATTGTTTCATTTGTTTAGCTTTGATAATGGGTGACGATCGAAGGGCGATGTATGACGGATGGAGGAGTGATGGGGGGCACTCAAGGGATTGGGGGCAGATCACGGATGCTTTCTTGAAACAAGCATTACCGGAGGAGTCAATATGTGTATTGCCCGTGTACCCTCTGCGAGAATAACAGCTACTACAGCAAGGATATAGTGCAGTATCACATTTGCAAAAACGGGTTCATGCCTAACTATTTGGTGTGGCACCGTCATGGAGAGGTCGCAGGGCAGGCCATTGAGATGGAAGAGATGCTTGGACCATGTGGAGGATCACGACCGGATGGAAGAGATGCTTTGGATGATCTTGGCGGGGGATGAATTTAACTCCGGGAGGGTCACAATGAGGAGGTTAAGGAATTCTATAGGCTACTTGACGCCTCGGATGAGAAGTCGCATGACTTGACCAATGTGACCGTCCTGCAGCGGTTACACACTTATGTCGATGAAGTCGAAGTTCAACTTTTCGAACAAATGCTTCAACGCTTTGCTTGAACTAATGAATGATGTCCTTCCGCCTAACCACAAGATGCCAAAGGATTTGTACCAATCGAAAAAGTTGATGGCGGCCTCGGGATGAATTACCGTAAGATTGATGTGTGCGAGAATAATTGCATGTCTTTGTTCGAAGGATCATGACAAGGATACCCATTGTATGCATTGCGGTAAGTGCGCATTCGTTGAGGTGGTAGATGAGGAAGGGGTATCGGTGACTACAAAGGTCGCGACTAAACGGCTTGGTACATGCCGATCACGGATAGGCTTAAACGGTTTATACATGTCAAAAGAAACAATAAACATATGCGGTGGCACAAAGAAGGTAAACGTGAGGACCAAGACCCGGATATGATGGTGCATTCGTCGATGGCGAGGCATGGCGCATTGGACCGATTCGATCCTGCATTTGCAAGCGACCCTAGGAGTGTCCGTCTTGGTTTGTCCACTGACGGTTTCACACCTTCGGACAAGCGCTAGCCCTACTCTTGTTGGCGGTCTTCATCATGCCATACAATCTTCCACCGAGATTTGCTTGAAAGAGGGGTTCATATTCCTTGCTCTTGTCATTCCGTGTCCTAAGCATCCAGGAAGGATCTCAATGTGTTCATGCGGCCCTTAATTGATGAGCTGAAGAAGTTGTGGCGAGGGGAAAAGGCATACGACAGTGTTGGTGGCAGAGAATTTACCTTACGAGCCGCATACCTGTGGTCGGTCCATGATTTGTTGGCATATGGCATTTGGGCCGGCTGGTGTGTTCATGGTCGCCTGTGTTGTCCAATTTGTATAGCTGACTCTAATGCATTCAGGCTCACGCACGGTAAAAAGATCACATTCTTCGATTGCCATCGACGATGGCTTCCGGCGAGGCACCCTTTCAGGAACGACGCCAAAGCATTTTGAAAAGGACAGAAAGTTAAAAAAGGGCCTCCGAAGCGACTCACAGGAGAGGAGATAGCTGAATGGCATAGTCGGCTTGTACGAACTACGGAAGTGGGTTTCATCGGCTATGGAAAGGAGCACAACTGACTCATATTTCTTTTCTTTGGGAGCTGCCTTACGAAAGCTTTGATTCTGCCGCATAACATAGATTTGATGCACCAAGAGCGCAATGTGGCAGAAAGCATCGTAAGCATGGTGTTTGATGTAACCGACAAAACAAAGGATAACGTGAGTGCTAGGAAAGACATGGGTGATCATTGTGCTAGGCCGTGGCTCGAGGTTAAAGTTGGTTTAAATGGAAATGAGAGCCGGCCACGAGCTCCATATTGTGTGAAGCCAGAAGACCGTAAACATATTTTGAGGTGGTTGAAAACTCTAAAGTTTCCTGATCGCTATGCATCTAACATAAAACGGGCTGTGAATGTCAGCACCGGTAAGCTAAACGGGCTAAAGAGTCATGATTCCCATATTATCATGGAAAGACTTGTTCCGGTAATGTTTCGTGGCTATTTTGATAATGAGTTGTGGAGGATGTTAACCGAGCTCAGTTACTTCTATAGGCAGATATGCGGTAAGGAAATCTCTAAGACGTTGATGCAGAAGTTAGAGAAGGGAATTCCATTGCTTGTATGCAAGTTGGAAAAAACCCGGATGTGTTGTGCGACGACGGGGCTAGTGAGAGGATGGTAAGTATAAATGACACAATATGTTTTGTGCAAATTTACATCCAGGAGCACCAAAATGCTGTTTTGCAAGCGTCATATGCAGAACAAATGACACAACGTCATGGGCCGGAGGTTGATTGGAGGGCCGCACCCGTCGATGTGGAAGCGTTGTACCACGCTGGAGGGGGCCTAAAGCATGGGAGGTTCGTTAATAAAACTGATTTTATTTGTTTTCGCTCTACTAAGGAAAAAAAATATTGCATGGTCACATTTCAGTATATATCATTTGTAGGTGGGCCATGGGGATGGAGTTGTGGATCGCGATCGTCCTCCACGAGGCTCGGTTTCCTCACAGGAGTGCTCGCTCGTCGAGGTCCGCGACGGAAGCACAAGCGCACGAGGAGGCTCGTGAAGCGCGGAGGAGGCTCGTCAAGCGCGAGAAAAGTCTCGTCAAGCACGAGAGGAAGCTCATGAGAAGCCGATAAGACTCGAATACATGAAAATGTATCTGCAGTACAATCTCAACTTTGAACAAAACGCTCAAGTTTACATTTGTGATTAAAATCTAACAAACAATCTATATGCAAAGAATCGTCACAATCTCTTGGACCTAACGTGCGGTGTTTCGCCCTCCTGCTCGCAGTAAAGATACTTGAGTTCATTACTCTTTAATTCACTTAGCTCGTAAAATCACGAATTCACAAACCGGACTATTATGTCATAGGGCTCCCACCACCTCCCTTCTACATGTTTTCTCCGCACATGCAGGCACCACCACAAGGAGAAGCATCACAGGGTGCTCAGCCTCCCCCGGTGTCCTTCATAAACCCTACTGGGATGCAGGCACCACCCCTAGGAGATGCACCTCAGGTTATATGATATTTTCATGCATTCTTTATTTTCAAAAAACTCTATTATGTATACTTCATATCACAAACTATGATCCACAGAGCTCCCAGCCTCCTCCTTTCTACATGTTCACTCCACAGATGCAGCCACCTTCTACAGGAGAGGCACCATAGGTAAAGACGGATCGGTTCAATTCGTTATTCAAAATTTGAATGAATGATTTATATGTGGCATAATGTACTTGTCTATGCCTTACAGGGCTCCCAGCCTCCAAACCCGTTCTACATGTACCCACCACCTATGCCAAGCCAAGGAATGCCTATGTACTTCAACCCGTGGGCCCTGCAGCCACCTCAGACGACACCACAGGTATGGATGTCGAAAACATTCTAAGTTTGCGACACGAGCTAAGTTTGTCGATCCTTGAACTTACAGGTTCCTGGGTCACGCCCTCCAGCACGTACTAACGACGACATCATAGAAGACATCTTCAACAACGCCGGCGGTGGTGGTGGTCATTGCGTACGTAGTTTACAAATTACCGTTTTGGATGTGTGATTGATTATCTAAGGATCTGCTAGAATGTCTCCTTCTGGTTTGAGAGATTGATATATATATTATAACTGCAAATGCTTTTTTGTTTGCTGAGTGAATGTCCTATTTACTAGAGAGGTCATGCCAAAATTTTGTACATTTCAATGACTTAGTTTTAAGCCGGTTTTAAAGAGTTAAAAGGTTGGTTTCGGTCTTTTAGTAGAGGTAGTAGGTTTGGTGTCTCGTTTGTTAATTTTTCGTTCGCTTGAACTTTGTTGTGGAGCTTGATGACTTGGTGAGCTACCTGCCCCATCCCTTCCTTTCTCTTGCTCAAATTTAGGAACATTAGTTGCAATTTAGTTGAGATTACATATGCTTCTGTAGGAAATTTAGTTCATTCTTTGAATATGAGATTACATGTGAGATTACATATGCTTCATTGAATATGAGATTACATATGCTTCATTGAATATGAGATTACATATGCTTCCGTAGGAACTTTAGTTCATTCTTTGAATATGAGATTACATATGCTTCATTGAATATGAGATTACATATGCTTCCGTAGGAACTTTAGTTCAATCTGAGTAATCTGTTGCAAAAGTGATAATTTTTGTTGAAATGCATAACTTAGTCGATTTTAGGACATTTAGGCAACTCTTTCTTAAACCTTGCACAAATCATCTCAATGTTCATACTTGAAAAGGTTTACTTGTGTGCTTATGAAAGTTCATTGCTGTGCTCCTGTAGATAAGTGATGGTTTACCAAATTATTAACCCATTACGTACTATTTGATTTTTTCTTTCTATCAATAACTTTTTTATTTCGAACCTTATATTGTGCTGACTTCTTGGAATTGAAAAGTTATCTTAAGACAACTTGTTCAATTGTGAACTTATGTTTTAAATGCTTTATATGCCATCCTTGTAGAATGTGTTGTTTGCCCATGTACAATCTGATTGTTTGTCCTTGTAGAATGCTTTATATTTGTACTTTGTATATTGAACTCTTAAAATGACTACCAATACTCTTAATTGCTTCTTTGAACTATTTTCACTGTTTGTTATCCTTTGAATACTCAGTGATGCAATTGGGGTCTTTGGAAGTTGAATGAAATAATTTTAGTTGTAATCTTGGCCTTATGTTAATACTAGAGAGTATTACTTTGATGCTTCATTGAATATGAGATTGATGTTCATATGATTATTGCAGCATATCTTGACTAGCTCGTACGTGTAGTTCTTACATATATGATCTATTCTTGTTTAGCTTGACCTGTCATATTGATATTTTCATATTGTGTCTTGGTTGAATAGTACTATTGATATTCTCATATTGATATTCATGTGAATCAGCATAATGTTACTTGTAGCACAACCTAAGTTAATCTTGAACTTGTAGGTTTCTAGGTCACGCCCTCCAGCACGTACTAACGACGACATCATAGAAGACATCTTCAACAGCGCTGACGGTGGTGGTAGCGCTCACAACTCCAACAACCCCGAGGCATGAATTCCATTTTGAGCTCGATTGGTGTATAACTGTTGTACTTTATAACTTGTTGTGATGGATACGTTGTGATCGACTTATTGTGATGGACTTATTTTAATGGAATGTGGATTGTATCTATTGCGGTTGTAATGTGTTGTACGTCATTACGTAGTTTACAAATTTCCGTTGGATGTGTGATTGGATTATCTAAGGATCTGATAGAATGTCTCCTTCTGGTTTGAGAGATTGATATATATATTATAACTGCAAATGTTTTTTTGTCTGCTGAGTGGATGTCCTATTTACAAGAGAGGTCATGCCGAAATTTTGTACATTTCGGAGACTTAGTTTTAAGCCGGTTTGAAGAGTTAAAATGTTGGTTTCATATTTTAGTAATCGTAATAGGTTTGGTGTCTCGCTTGTTAATTCTTCGTTCGCTTGAACTTCATTGTGGAGTTTGTCTTTTGTGTTAGTGTTTCTGATCAGATTTAAACGAAATAGATGATCCTTCTTATTTATTCTTCGCTTAACAATTTTTAGTTTCAATTTTCTTTTTGCCTTTTCTTTTCTTCTTTAGTTGTTATATGTATTGAGTGCGATACATATATATAAAAATACATAAATTTGGATATATGGATATATATATATACATTTTTTTTGAAAAAATAACTGATAAATTCGTGGGTTTAAATAACCCACGAATTTAATCTGATTAAATTCGTGGGTTTAATAAACCCACGAATTTAATCTGTTAAATTGGGTTTATTAAACCCACAAATTTAATCGATTAAATTAAATGGTTATTTAGCCCACGAATTTAATCTCTTAATTTCGTGGTTTATTAAACCCACGAATTTAATCTGTTAAATTCGTGGGTTTATTAAACCCACAATTTAACTCAATTCCCAATTAAATTCATGGGCTTGGCGAAACCCATGAATTTAACTTAAATTGTGGTACCCACGAATTTAATTAATTAATTTCGTCGAGTTAAATTCGTGAACTAAATTCGACGGTTTGCTCACGAATTTAAATTAAATTCATGGGTTTTAGCTTAAATTCGTGGGTTTTTGGCCCACGAATTTTTCCCTGATTCTTGTAGTGCTTTCAGTGTATAAATTTTTGGCCGGACTAAATCTTTGATGTACTCTCAATCGAAACCTAAAATGAATATTTTCTATCTTCAAAAGAACCTTTACTCAAAAAAAACGGACCAAACATTTGTGTTTATTTTTTTTTCGTGGCTAAAATAAAAAGCTTAGATAAAATTTATCTTTGTTGAAAAAGGTCCTTGGCACCAATCTTCTAAAAAGACCATGTATGACAGACCAAAAATTTGGTCCGAAGTACATGTGTTTCCATGCCAAACCTATCTTCTGAAAAGACCATGTATGACGGACCAAAAATTTGGTCCGAAGTACATGTGTTTCCATGCCAAACCTATCTTCTGTGAAGTCTATGTATGACGGACCAAATATTTTGGTCCGAAGTACATGTGTCTCCATTCCTGGTAAAACTCTTGTTTTATCCATGTATAACGGACCAAATATTTTGGTCCGACATACATAGGTCTCATTAACTAAGCTAAAATCTTTTGAAATCCATGTGTAACGAACCAAAGTTTTTGGACTGATACTCATGTATGTCTCTCAGTGGTATGACAGATCATCTTTCATAATCAACCCATGTTCTACGGACCAAAATATTTGGTCCGTCGCAATCTCTCAAATTTGGTCCGACATACACATATCCAGTATCGCTAAGCACTGATACTAAGTCCGTTGTACGTGTATATTTCTGTTGTTTCTGACATCTGACACGTCCAACGGCTACTGTAGCAGGTGTAACGGCTATTTTCACTCCAAATGGCTATATAAGCATTACCTAAGCCATCTACCAAATATATAGATGAACTCCTTACACTTTGTAATTGAAAAATAGCTCTAATTCTCAAAAGGAGTATGTGCTTCATCTTCATACAAAAACTTCTCATACATCTCTAAGTGTGTTAGCTCCAAGTCAGTGTCTAGTTGTGTGAATTGCAAAGTGAACCAAGAGACAGAACTTGTGCAAAGTTTATTACTCTTGGATCTTAGAAATCGTAGACAGCTTGGAGGAAGTGAACAGTGTGACCTGTCCAAAGGAGCTTGTGGAAGGCAACTGTATTTGTGAAAGGTTTGGAACTCACCTCACTGAAGTAGTGAAAGAGTTACCTGAGTGATCGCCAGAGCTACTGCGACTAGCTTTGGAGAAGCAGAACTTCGAAAGATGTGCTTCAACGTGGATTAGGAGTGCGGCTCTGAACCACGGGATAAATCTCTGTCTCTCCTGTGCCTTTTTGTTTATTGCTTCCGCTGTGTTTATTAGTTGTTTAATTTCTGTATTATTCTTACAGTAAGTTGTTCTCTATTAATTCAGTTAGTTGCTTAAAATTGAAGGACCATGTGGAGGTCCATCCATGTTTGTGATGAGTATTTGACTTTATTTGAGCAAGGTGTGCTCAAGTTTGAGTTTGATTTGGATTGATTTTCAAAATAAAGCAATTTGAGTTGTCTCTGCCAGGAGTGGCAGTACCGGTCGTATGGACGCGGTAGTGATGAGTTGGATGGTTTATTGCACATCTTTGTGGGCATTGCTATGTGAGGAGTTTCCTTGTCTTTGATGGTTGCAGGGTGACGGTGCTAGGTCATGGTGAGGCGAAGGATGACCGGGACTAGGCGAGGAGCGTCGAAGGTCCAAACGGTTGGGAGATCGCCGGAAGATGATCGGAGACGGAGTCCGGGCAAGTCAAGAAGACAAGGAAAGGAGTTGATGCTAGCTAGATGCCGTGTGGATCAATGAGGGCCGTCGGATTGAGGTCTAGTTGATAGGTTAGCGGGTCTAGGTAGTATGCTTTGAAAACCATGCAAGAAAACCCGGTATGTGTGTGGGTTTTGGGTTAGCCCTTGCATGGCTGTGTGTGTGGGTTAATCCTAGCCCTTAGATGAGTGCTCTAGGGTTGAGGGACTCATCCAAGAGTGGTAGGTGGCCCAAGAGTAGTATAAATAGGGGTGGAGGGGTAGCCTCCTTCCCTTGAAGGTGTTGAGGTTTTTTATGCTCATTTGAGCTTTGCCCACATGAATGTGAGGCTTTGTAACCTCCTTCCAGAAATGAATGTTTTATCCATCCACCTCTGAATTTATTTTATGATTTACAATATGTCTTTACTTTACATAATTTAAATTCAGCATTTACTTTCCCGCGATTACATTCCCGCAATTTACTTTCAAGTAATTTGGATTTGCCTCCCCTCCTTCTAAATGCTGCTGATCTTGGATGTTTTGAGTGTGTTCATATGGTTTTACATCTCTTTTGCACTCTTCGATTGAGTAGAGAACATCTTTTCTTTCAAGTTCCAACTTTGTTCAGAACTTGTTCTTCGCACAGCAGTCAGTGTTTGATTCTTTTAAAAATATAGAAAAATCCTTTTTGGGCGATTCTTGTTTGAGGAGGTGCGGGACTCTTATATACACCTTCAGAAAAATTTTAGAGTTCACTTGTTGCACCGTTTGGGCGCCATGAGGTGAAAACCGAGCCCCAAACTTTCTGCTCGAAGTTCTTGAGCATACTGTGTTCTTAGATTTTTTCTGTTTTTTCTGTAAGGCTTTTTAAGGAGAAATTTGGTGGAGTTCTTCAAGACTCTGATGCTCATAGGGAGAAAAATGCTCAGAATTTTTTGAGCTGCAGAAGCCCACCAACCTCCAGTGCAAATTGAGGACAAGTTCTGGAAATTCTGCTTTTGCTTTTCTGAAAGTGACTTTTGTGATTTGAATTGATGTCCTTTCTAAAAGCAAGAGTTTGAATTGATTCCTATTTATCTTGGACACTAGACAACCAGGATTGTGACTCAAAAATCCCCACATATTTTATGGTACTTATCCATTCAAACTTGGGGTACACATAGTTGTCTAGTTTTTCGGGTTTTTCACAATTTCCTTTGAGCGATCTTGTCGAGGTTTTTGTTGGAGTATTTTGGGGGAATTTTTATTTGTGACCATTCACCCCCCCCCTCTGTTCGCCATCTCGGTCCTTCAATTGGTATCAGAGCCGGTTCTGCTCTTTCTAGATCTTGACCGGTCTAAAGAGCCATGGCGACGGACAAATATTCCACCAAGCCTCCCATCTTTAATGGAGTTGATTTTCCTTTTTGGAAGTCCCAGATGGAGTCATACATCACTGCCCAGGGCTACCTGATATGGCAGAAGATGAAACTCCCGTATGAGGTTCCTGCTGATGAAAATGTCATGGCCATCAATATGGTTGACGTTGAGGCGAATGCTAAGGCAAGAAACATTCTCATACAGGGTCTTAGCCACGGTGAGTATGATAGGATTTCTCACCTTCGCTCCGCTCACGAGATTTGGGTAACCCTCGATGCTTACCATGAGGGCTCTACTCAAATCAAGGCGTGAGGCAGATCAGTTCAAGCGCGAGTACAACAAGTTTGATCAACGCGCTGGTGAGAGTCTCGGCGAGTGTTTTGGTCGGTTTACAAAGATTTTGAGCGACCTCCGAGCAGCTTGGTTGCATATACCGACTCGGACAATGCTCGGCATTTCTTGACCGCACTCGACCTTCGGTTTGGGAGATGAAGGTGACCACCATCAAGGACACCACCGACTTATCGACTCGACTCTTGACGAGCTTTATTCCGCCTCAAGACTCATGAGATCGATGTCGTCTCTCGGAAGACGAAATCTCGCTTGATGGCTTTGGTCACCGATCCCATTGGATCTTCTTCTTGATCCTTCTATTGGTTTCTCTCTTTCCGCCCTTTGCGAGCTAGCGATGACCAACTGGAAAAAGTTCGGAAAATGAGCTTGCTCTTCTCGCTCGCAAGTTTTCTCATGCATACAAGAGGGTGAGAGAGAGAAGAGAGGTGGCATGATCACCGCTTGAGTGTGGTGGCCCCAACCACATTCGCGAACTGTCCCAAGCGGAGAAGGGCAAGGACGACGTTGGCGGTTCGGCCAAGAACGACTACACCGACAAGAACAGCAACAAGAAGCCTCCAGTTCGTGAATCGGCGCACGAGAAGAAGTACCGCAACTTCTCCAAGAACAAGAAGCTCTTCCACCGCGTCCTCGCCGCGCTTGACGACATCAACCTCTCCGACACGGAGACATGGAGCGACGAGGGCGAGGATGATCCGCAAGAGAAGAAGGGCGGCGATGACTTCTCCGCATGTGCTTCATGGCCGACACCAACGACATCAGCGACTCAGAGCTCTCTGAAATGACTCGGACGAGGTACCCTCCTATGACCAGCTCAACGAAGCTTTCTGCAAATTAGGAAAATTTCATGCTAGAGCTAGAGCTAGGTGTACGGAGCTTGAGAAGGAAGTAGGTACCTTGACTCGGGAGTTAGCTTCACTTAGATCTTCTCCCTCCCGAGTCACTGATGATTGCTCTTTGTGTGATGCTATTCTTGTGGAGTTGGAGAACCTAAGGACCATACATGATAGTGTGCTTGCTGAACTTGATGGTCTTAGGTTGAAGAATGCTAGCACTAGTTCTATTGATGCTATTCCTGTTGAGGCTAGTTTTCTTCATGCTCACTCCACTCCATCATGTGCTAATTGCCCTAAATTGCTTGCCGAAATTGATGCCATGAGCGAACACCTTAGAAAGCTTTACGCTAGAAATGATGAACTTGAATTGCATGCTTCTAAGGACCCACCGGCTCATGTGAGGGTTGTAAGCAACTAAAACTTGACAATGATGCTTTGAATGTCAAGTGTGATCAACTTGCTAAGGATTTACTAGTTAAGTCACAAACTGGTTGCTTGTCGTGTGTTGGGGTTAAGGATGATGTGGATCAAATCCATGTCGAGCTTAAGAAGAAGTTAAAAACCAAACCCTTAGGATTAGAGATGCTCCTTGCGTTTCTTGTGAGGCCCTCAAGATTGAGGCACCGTGCTAAGGGAACAAAAGCACGTCTTTGAGAGATCTTCTCTTCCGGTTCTTATTCTTCCTCTCCTTCCCCTGTTCTTCTTGTGCTTCTTTCTTTCGAGATTGCCAAGATCTTATGAGCACTCTCGAGAAGTTTGTTGGAGGCAAGAAGAAGCTCAATCTTATTCTAGACCAATCCAAGATTAGTAGATTCAATCAAGGTCTAGGATTTGATCCCTTGAGCACGCTCGCGCATCCTCCCACCATTGTGCGCGGCTCCAAGAGTGGTTAGATTGTGGTAGCTCCCGAGTGAGCACCACCAAGTTTAGGTCTGTTTGGGTTGTCCATAGGACTTCCGACCGTAAGGGTGTTACTCCTATTGCTTCGCCTCTAGCAAGGCGAAGTACACATGCACCTTCTCGAAGAAGGATGATCACCTAGTAGATTTACGCTTCAAGCGCGCCAAGATCACTCGGCGTGGCGTGTTGTCGCTCTTAGGGGTATTCAGGCCATCCCGGACTTTGAGTGCTCCTAAGACACACACCGCTTCTAGACAGTTAGAGAGTCGCTTTGTGTTTGGGCAGGCCCGTGACTCGGTTTTCATGCTAGTTCTTTGAGTTTTAGCCCAGGAGTCGTTCGTAGTCGGTCTTTAAATCGTCTTCTTGATATTCCTCGTTTTTCCCATCGAGGTAGATATCGTGGCGTGAGGTGTTTTTTGGTAGGAGATCCAGCAGCCTTCTTCGGGATGGTCCGCTTTTGCACCACGGCGTGCCAACCCGCTTTGACTCTTAGATTATCTACGAGTTGCTCTGATCGTGTGAGAGTTGGCGTCAGAGAGACACTCGAGTCGATCTTCTTACGTGGTGGGTACTGAGGTGTCATATGGTTCATATTAGGGTTCCTAAGTCTTCACTCTATCCCATCTTGAGTCATCTTTCTCTCTTGTGTCTTGATCAGTTCGTCGGATGGGGAAGGGCGATGTTTGGATTGTTGACTCCGGTTGCTCTCGTCATATGACCGGAGATTCTCGTTAGTTCTCTTCCTAGTCCGAGCCCCGGTGATGAGTTAATCACTTTTGGGGATGCATCTTCAGGTAGAGTCATTGCTAAAGGTACCATCTGCATTAACAAAAATTTCATTCCTAAAGGTGTTGCCTTAGTAAGTAAGCTGCAATACAATCTGCTCTCTGTTTCTCAGCTTATCGATGACTCTTTCGAGGTAAGTTTCAAGAGTAATGCGTGTAGAATCCTTGATTCATCAAGAGGGTTAGTTTGCGGGATTTCTAGATTTGGGAGAGTCTTTCGTGCTGATTTTTCTGCTTCTTCTGGAGACTCTCTTCGTTGTTTGATTGCTTCTGAGTCCCGTGATCTCTCCTTCTGGCATAGGAGACTTGGTCACATTGGTTTTGATCATTTGACCCGAGTTAGCAGTCACGATCTCATTCGGGGTTTGCCCAAACTCAAGATGGTCAAAGACTTAGTTTGCTCTCCTTGCCGACATGGCAAGATGGTTCTCGCTTCTCATCCTCCGATCCGTAGTGATGATGATGCACCAGGACAGCTTTTACATATGGACCTTTGTTGGTCGGCTAGAGTGCAACGATCGGCGGGAGGAAGTGGTATGTTCTTGTCATCGTTGATGATTTTTCTAGATACTCTTGGGTATTCTTCATGGCCTCGAAGGATGAGACCTTTTCTCACTTCAGGGGTTTGATCAGTAGGTTGTCTATTGAGCTCCCAGGTGCATTACGAGCTATCTGCAGTGATAATGGCACGGAGTTCAAGAATTCCTACTTTGAGAGTTTTTGTGTGGAGTCTGTTTAGAGCATCGTTCTCTTCTCCCTCGCCCCTCGCAGAATGGCGTAGTGGAAAGGAAGAACAGACCACGTTGAGATGGCGGGACGATGCTAGACGAGCTGATACTCTAGGAAGTTTTGGGTGAGGCTATAGCTCTTGCTTGCCATGTTTCTAATCGCGTGTTTTGAGAGCACATTTGCATCGCACTTCTTATGAGTTGAGGTATGGGCGAAAGCCCGGTGTGTCTCATTTTGCGTTTTGGTTGCAAGTGTTTTATCTTGAAGTCCGTAACCTAGATAAGTTTGAGTCTCGCTCTTACGATGGTATCTTTTTAGGTTACTCGACTTCTTCTCGTAGCTATAGGTGCAGAGCGTTGATGCGCATAGGATCATAGAGACCGTGATGTGACCTTTGATGAGGCTAGCCCAGAGCTAGACACGATGTTTGAGACTCTTCTTATCCCCGAGACCATCTTTGTAGAAGATGAGGATGATGGAGATGATGGTGTTCCACGGATCCAGTCCCTCTACACCGAGGTGCCTCCTATTCCCATTTCGCACCTCGGGAGACCAGCCCTTGCCTTGAGCTCTCCTTGGTGAGTGGCTCTGCTCCTGCCTCTTCTGTGCATGAGGTAGAGGCCACTTCTGCTTCTGGTCCTCCCCGTCATATCCAGAAAGCTCATCCACCTGATCAGATCATTGGTGATCTATTTGAGCGGGTCACTCGCTCAAAATCAGGTTTGTCCAGTTTCTGCCTCCACTCTGCCTTTGTTGCCTCTTTTGAGCCGAAGGATGTTTCTCATGCATTATCCGATGAATCGTGGATTAATGCTATGCATGAGAAAATTGAGAACTTTGAGAGGAACAAGGTATGGCAGCTTGTCGAGCCCCCATCTGGTCATAATGTCATTGGGACCAAATGGGTGTTCAAAAACAAGCAGAGTGAGGATGGGGTTGTCATTCGCTACAAGGCTAGGCTAGTTGCACAGGGCTTTTCTCAGGTTGAGGTTATTGACTTTGAGGAGACCTTTGCCCCTGTAGCTAGACTAGAGGCTATTAGGATCCTGCTTGCATTCTCTGCATCCCAAGGCTTCAAGCTCTATCAAATGGATGTCAAGGGTGCATTCCTCAATGGCTATATTGAGGAAGAGGTTTATGTCAAACAACCTCCGAGTTCGAGAACCCCAAGTTTCGAGTCATATATACAAGCTCTCCAAAGCTTTGTATGGACTCAAGCGAGCCCCAGAGCATGGTATGAGAGGCTCAAGTCTTATCTTCTCGACCATGACTTCAAAATGGGCATAGTAGACAAAACTCATTCATCGACACCATGAGTCTAATTTTCTTCTTGTCCGCATTTATGTGGACGATATCATTTTGGTGGCTCGTCTCATTCGCTTGTGTCTCGGTTTTACGAGGTGATGAGCACAGAGTTTGAGATGAGTATGATGGGCGAGTTGAGCTACTTTCTTGGCTTCCAAATCAAGCGCACTCGAGAGGTACTTTCTTGCATCAAGGCAAATATACCCGTGACCTCTGAGGCGCTCGACATGTCGATGGGAAGCCGGTGATGACTCCTATGGCCACCACTCGTCCTCGAGCCCGATGAGGATGGTGAGCCTCTTGATCAAAAGGAGTTTGAGCATGATCGGCTCCTCTTGTACCTCACTACTTGAGGCCGGACATACATTTTGCTGTGTGTGCATGCGCTCGATTTCAAGCTTCTCCTCGCGCCTCTCACCGCCAGAGGTCAAGCGCATCTTGGTACCTTCGTGCTACCACTGATTATGGTATTTGGTACTCTTCGTCTTCTTGTCTATCTCTTAGAGCCTTTTCTGATGCCGACTTTGCTGGCTGTAGGATAGATAGGAAGAGCACTTCTGGCACTTGCCAATTCATTGGCACTTCTCTTGTTTCTTGGTCATCTAGGAAGCGATGCAGGGTTGCAGTCCACCGAGAGGCCGAGTATGTTGTTTGCAGACCGATTCTTTCAGAGCAGTGCTCTGGATGAGATCGACCTTACGGGACTATGGGTTAGAGATAGAGAGTGTGCCACTTTTCTGTGACAACACTTCAGCTATTTGCATTGCTAAAAACCCAATGCAACATTCCCGGACCAAGCACATTGATATTAGATATCACTTCCTTAGAGACCATGTGGAGAAGGGAGATATCGCGCTTCAGTTCGTAGAGAGTGACCTTCAGTTAGCCGATATCTTCACCAAGCCTTTGGATAGCTCATTTGTTGCCTTGAGGAGTGAGCTTGGAGTCGTGAGCCCTTACGGCCTTTCGTGAGGGGAGCTGGTTTGTATATTATGTATTATATGTTTTCTTCCACTTAGCTTTTCTTTTCTTTGTGTTTCTTTTGGGTGACTTTGGGCTTGTTTTCTTGAGTTGAGTTCACTCACTTAGACTTCTCGCAAGCCTTCCATGGACCTCTTATCTTGTGCTTTAGGTTGCTATCATGCGTGATTAGTCGTTCTCTCTTCTCTCTAGGTTGAGTTCCCTCACGCCTTATAAGTCTAGCGGTATTGGGCCTCCTGGTAGACAGTGCATGTGCACTCCTTAGTTGGGATCTAGAGTCGACTTCCTATGTCATCCACTGGGAAGATAAGAGCGAGTCTAAGCCGTAGTGAGTCTCTTCTATCTTATCTATGCTCAATAGCCATCCGCTTTGCGCTTCTCGCTTCTTCTCCTCATTTTGTTTTTCTCGTTGTTATTGAGTTCTTTCGGTTTTCTTTATGCCTAATCTTGATAATAACTCAACTTTAACCAGATTTGAGCTTAAAATTGATTCATTTGTTGAGGGGAGTTTGGGAATCTGTTCATGCATTGCATTTAGACCGCATTTTCTGCTTTTATGAGCTTTGTCTATTATGCAATTGATTTCTTCTTCATGCTATACACCATGCTACATCATTTGAAGAAAATCACTAGCTTAGGTATGTCCAAGTTCATTTAACTTGCTAAGCTTAAAAATGAAATAAGCCTTAAATGAAAAACTTGATGAAACTTGTTGCTTTTACTTGCTAGGTTTCTTCTCTAGAGGTTTGTGCCATAATTTGAGAAATTTAGGAGTTCTCTAGAGTCCCTATAGCAACTTGGGTGAAACTAGTTTGATCCATGCTAGAATCCTTCAATTGCTCATGAATCATTGTGCAAAAAAATGAAAATTAAACAAAATTGACACTTCTTGTGCACATATGACTCAACATCTTGCATTCACAAGACCGCTTCCCATTGCACTTAGGATGAACTTAGAATACATCGTGTTTGACCTAGACCATCCTCTTAAGAGTTCATCTTGAGATGGTCGCATACGGCTTGAGTCAATTGGTTGTCAAAAGAAAATGCAAATAAATTAAAAACAAAGACATATGTGGGTAAAGAATGCAAATAATGTCAAACATTTGCACCCCGCTATGTCTTGTATGATGATAAATCAAAATTTGCACTAAGTGATAAATGAGCCCGAAGGACCTTGTATGCTCTTCTAGATTCCCCAAAGTGTTGAGTAGGTTGAACTCTAGGTTTTCCTTTTGATCCTTAGAGTGGCTATTCTTCTATTTTTGAAACTAAAGCTAAGTGTTGCACTTGTCTAATCTTGCTAAAAATGAAATATTCAAAACTAAGCTCGTATTTGCACTTGGACATGTCTTAGTTTAGTCATCTTCTGAAATTGACAAGCTTGGTGTAATAGCCTTCCATTTTGATCAATTGGATAATCTTCAAAGCTCTTTCGATTGCATTTCATGCATACATAAAAAAAAATTGATGCCTATATTGCCAAAAGGGGGAGAAAACGTAGAAAAGGCATCACTAAAATGATAAAAATGTGAATGCTTATTTGGTTATTATGATCTTTGTAAAACTATGCTACTACTTTTGTTGGATCATAATCTCATAATCACATTTGACATGTTTAGTTGGATTTTAGAGTTTTTGTTGAAAACTTCTAAAATCTGAATTCCTCTTCGTCAACTTGGTCATGGTTCTAATTTCAATCTTTCATGAGTATATTTGTTGAAAACTTCTAAAAATGAAGCAATTTGAGTTGTCTCTGCCAGGAGTGGCAGTACCGGTCGTATGGACGCGGTAGTGATGAGTTGGATGGTTTATTGCACATCTTTGTGGGCATTGCTATGTGAGGAGTTTCCTTGTCTTTGATGGTTGCAGGGCGACGGTGCTAGGTCATGGTGAGGCGAAGGATGACCGGGACTAGGCGAGGAGCGTCGAAGGTCCAGACGGTTGGGAGATCGCCGGAAGATGATCAGAGACGGAGTCCGGGCAAGTCAAGAAGACAAGGAAAGGAGTTGATACTAGCTAGATGCCGCGTGGATCAATGAGGGCCGTCGGATTGAGGTCTAGTTGATAGGTTAGCGAGTCTAGGTAGTATGCTTTGAAAACCGTGCAAGAAAACCCGGTATGTGTGTGGGTTTTGGGTTAGCCCTTGCATGGCTGTGTGTGTGGGTTAATCCTAGCCCTTAGATGAGTGCTCTAGGGTTCAGGGACTCTTCCAAGGGTGGTAGGTGGCCCAAGAGTAGTATAAATAGGGGTGGAGGGGTAGCCTCCTTCCCTTGAAGGTGTTGAGGTTTTTGATGCTCATTTGAGCTTTGCCCACATGAATGTGAGGCTTTGTAACCTCCCTTTCCAGAAATGAAAGTTTTATCCATCCACCTCTGAATTTATTTTGCGCATTTACATTATGTCTTTACTTTACATAATTTAAATTCAGCATTTACTTTCCATAATTACATTCCCGCAATTTACTTTCAAGTAATTTGGATTTGCCTCCCCTCCTTCTAAATGCTGCTGATCTTGGATGTTTTGAGTGTGTTCATATGGTTTTACATCTCTTTTGCACTCTTGGATTGAGTAGAGAACATCTTTTCTTTCAAGTTCCAACTTTGTTCAGAACTTGTTCTTCGCGCAGCAGTCAGTGTTTGATTTTTGTAAAAATATAGAAAAATCCTTTTTGAGTGATTCTTTTTTGAGGAGTTGCGGGACTCCTATATACACCTGCAAAAAAATTTTAGTGTTCACTTATTGCACCGTTTGGGCGCCATGAGGTGAAAACCGAGCCCCAAACTTTCTGCTCGAAGTTCTTGAGCATACTGTGTTCTTAGATTTTTCCATTTTTTTATGTAAGGCTTTTTGAGGAGAAATTTGGTGGAGTTCTTCACGACTCGGATTCTCATAGGGATAAAAATTCTCAGAATTATTTGAGCTGTAGAAACCCACCAACCTCCTGTGCAAATTGAGGACAAGTTCTGGAAATTCTGCTTTTGCTTTTCTGAAGTGACTTTTGTGATTTGAATTGATGTCCTTTCTAAAAGCAAGAGTTTGAATTGATTCCTCTTTATCTTGGACACTAGTCAACCAGGATTGTGACTCAAAAATCCCCACATATTTTATGGTACTTATCCATGCAAGCTTGGGGTACACATAGTTGTCTAGTTTTTCGGGTTTTTCACAATTTCCTTTGAGCGATCTTGTTGAGGTTTTTGTTGAAGTATTTTGGGGGAATTTTTATTTGCGACCATTCACCCCCCCCCCCTCTGTTCGCCATCTCGGTCCTTAAAAAATAGTTAGAACTTATTGAAATTGCCTATTCACCCCCCCCCCCTCTAGGCCAACTCGATCCTTCATGGGCCTCTCAGCATATCCCAGAGGTGCACCCTAAATTTTTTCTTACCCAATGCGGAGATCCTAATACCTTTATAGGACAACCTCTTCTGACGATTTCACACACTATGATCGATACTGTAATTACGTCTCATTGCCCAAGTGACAGTTGTTTATCCTTATATCATAGCCTATGTAGAGAGCCTCACAGGCATGAAACTCTATGTAGAGGGCTCCACCAGCATGAAACTCCTTCTCATCGGCGCCCTCTACCCACCATATATAAATATACGCCAATGGTTCCTTTCGTTTCTATGAGCCAAATCACTATACCAAAATCCACTTGTCACTTCATCAATTTATTCACAAACCATATTTCCATCTGAGTCTGACATAAGATTTTCAATTGTAATAAATATTTTCTAATGTATTGATGATATATGTAGGTATATGAAAGCATTTGAAAACATTAATAAAGATGATCAAAAGAGAGCTTGCTTGGTATAGAATCGAAAGGTTTGACCTCGCTCGAATTCTGGAACTGGTTGACTGATGGGTTCAGTTCTAGCTCTGAAATCATAGAATACTATATTTACATGGCAATTAATTAGAATGTGTTTCAAGGCGTCCAACCATTTCCGAACGGGTTGAAATTAGAAAAGATTTTTTCCCAACTAAAACTCATGAATTTGACGCCTCTTAGTTTGGCGTATTTTAATTTACAGAGATTCTGTTGCCGGTGTTTTAATTTAACACAATTTTATTTTATATGGCTTATTAAAATTCATAGTTGAAATTTTATTTAGAGCAGGGTATTAATCCTAATTTTTAGCTGTTAATGCATTTGCAAATTTCATATAACTATTTATTTAATTAATCGCGGTTAGTTGCGTACTTTTCAATTATCAGGCGTACTACGAGATGAATAATTAAATTAAACATGGTTCGCGATGACCAGAAATATTTTCCTATTTTCCCTATCTTTTTCTTTTCTCCTCTCCTTTTCCTCTTTTTCATTTTTCTTCTCTTCCTTCTCCTTTTCTTTTCTTTTTTTCTCTCTCCTTCTTTTCTTCTCCTAGCGACCAAACTGCTCTCGGCTATCTTGGTTTCTCCTCCTCTCCTCCCCTCTTGTCCTACTCCTTGCCTGGCTGGCCTCTGATCCGACCACCACCGCCTGCCAGCAGCCTTGGCCTGCCTTACTGCGATTTAGCCCTCCCCCTCGTGTAGCGGCCTGATGGCCCTACGCCAGCCGCCCTCGCCTAGACCGCCTGACTGCAGACCCCAATCACCCTTCCCTATGCTCGGTTCTATGGGTGAGATCTACCTGACTGTGGCTAGATCCAGACCCTCCCATTCTCCCTCTTGTGACTGGTTTGCACTTCTGGGCCTTCCTCCTTCCCTCTATTATCACTTTCTATGGATGAGTTCTATACTAAGATGGGCTATATTAATTCTTATTTTCAAGGATCTGAGGATGAATAGGCCGTTATTCTTGGTCTATGATGAATTAGGGCTAGTTGTTGAGCCAATTGATAAAGATTAATGGGTCAATGATGAATTAAGGGGTGGGTGCTCTAGGTTGGGAGGTGTAGAGACAACGTCCAGCAATGCCCACACACCGGGGAGTGCAAGGTAGTTGTCGAGAATGCTCTACGTAGTCCCTATGGCATTTCCCCCCTACCAGTGACACCAAGATGCCTTAGACTACTAGCTAGTATGTTTCTCCTCTTATGCCTTGGTGATCCGAAATCCAATAAAATTGCAAGTTTGTGCACTTGTGATGTTGATCGTTTGGATCGAATTGGTGCTGTGATTTGGGTGGATGGGGATGGTGTTGGGTTGGAGGTCCTGGTAGGGATTACCGGTTTCTTGAGCCTCTGCTTGGTCTGCTCCTCCTTATTGGCTCCCTCTTCTTGTTGGTTTCCTCGATCTGGACCTCCACTTCTTGCTCCTGACCTAGCCTTCGGCTTGAGCTCCCCTGGCTCCTCCTCTAGAGCTGGCTCTCGGTTGGAGTGTGTGGAGAGGGGGAACCAATGGCTGTGCTCAGTTCTGGAGGCTTCCTTTTTTATTGGGGTCTGGTCTTATCTCCTTTTTATAGTGGCTACTTTACCTTTTTACCCTTGGCTCATTTTACTAAGTTACCATGTGATATTTTGTTGCTATTTTTATTTTGGCTATAGATACCCACAATCCTACCATTTTGTATATAATTGCCAGATGATGAATCCCGAGTCTAGTGAGAGGTGCTGATCTGGCCCTAGACGAGTCAGGTATCTCGATAAGCGATACCCTCTTCTACGGGTCTGACAGCAATTCTCAAAAATTTAAATTTTTCTATTCTTGCATCATGGTTTACCTACACATGGTATTGTTAATAAACAAAATTACCGATTACTTTATTGATTGGTTGCTTAATTAATTCTTTGGGTTGTTTCATCCTACCCTCCTTAAAAGGGATTTTGTCCCCAAAAGCAAGCTCACCTAAACAGATGCGGGCATCTTCCTTCTCCCATATAGCTTCTCTCAGGGTGGAGCGTCCACTGGACCTTACAGAACCTAGTGGGTGTCCTTCTGAGTTGACGATCCTCTATGGCTAGGATTTTGATTGGACGCTCCTCATAGGTTAGGTCGGGCTGTAGAGGAATATTGAGGTATAGCACTACTTAAGAAGGCTCTCTAAGATATGCTCGAATTTGGGTGATATGGAAGACATTATGGATTCTAGATAACTGAGGAGGTAACTCTAGTTGGTATGTAGAAGTTCCTTTCTGTTCTAGAATCCGGAATGGTCCAACTTAACGATGACTGAGCTTTCCCTTTTATTCCAAACCAGTGTACTCCTTTCATTGGTGACACTTTTAGATAGATATAATCTTCCGATTGGGACTTTAGATCCCTCCTACGCTTGTCAGCGTAGCTTTTTTGTCTACTTTGGGCGGCCTTCAGCCTCTCTTGAATCAATTTTATCTTCTCACCATTTTGGTGGAAAAACTCTGGACCCATTAATTATTTTTCACCCACTGCACAACAATAAATTCGGGATCTACACCTTCTACCATATAGAGCCTCATATGCAGCCATTTGTATACTTACTTGGTAGCTGTTGTTGTAAGCAAACTTAGCAAGGTGTAGATATTTATCACAACTTTCTTTAAAATTCAGCACAAAAGCCCTCAGCATATCCTCTAAGATTTATTGGTTCACTCTCTTAGTTTGTCCATCAGTCTAAGGGTGGTAGGCAGTACTGAAATTCAATTTAGTTCCCAAAGCGGTTTACAGACTAAGTTAGAGGTAAAGATAGAACCTCTATTAGATGTGATCATTGGCATCACAGTATATTACATACTTAACTCCTTCCTCATGTAGGGATAGTACTGGGGTAGAGGTTAGTAATTTTTGAGTTTCTGGAAACTTTCTTTACACTTCTCAGTCCAGTCATACTTATTGTCTTTTCTCAAGAGTGTGGTGATGGGTGATGATATTTGGAAAAACCACTTGATGAACTTACGGTAGTACCCAGCTAACCCAAAGAAACTTCTGGTTTCTGTTTGGTTTGAGGGTTGTTTCCATGACTTAATGGCTTTGATTTTATATGGATCTATCTCTATCCCTTTCTCAGAAATGATGTGTACAAGGAAGGACACTTGGTTCAACCAGAATTCACATTTGCTAAATTTGGCATACAATTGGTTTTCCCTTAGGATCTGAAGTGTAGACCTCAGGTGTTCTTTGTGCTCCTCTTCACTTTGAAAGTATATCAGGATGTCATCTATGAATATCACTATAAATTTATCCAGATACTTAATAAAAATTTTGTTCATCAAATTCATGTATACTGCTGGGGCATTAGTCAATCCAAAAGGTACCACTGTGTACTCATATTGTCGATATCTGGATACAAAAACAGTTTTCTCTATATCCTCTGCTCTTATTTTGATTTGGCGGTAACCCAACCGTAGGTCAATTTTTGAGAAAACGAAAGCACCCCTAAGCTGATTGAATAGGTCATCAATTCTAGGGAGAGGATACTTGTTTTTAATAGTAACATTGTTGACCTCTCTATAATCTGTACATAACCAAATTCCACCATCCTTTTTACTCACAAACAGGATCGGTGCTCCTCACGGAGATATACTCTCTCTAATAAACCCTTTTCCTTATAACTCTTCCAACTGTTTCTTAAGTTCCAAAAGTTCTGGTGGGTTCATTCGGTAGGGCCTTTTTGATATGAGAGTGGCTCCTGGGATAATATCTATAAAGAATTCTAACTCTCTATCAAGTGGCATACCTGGCAGTTCCTCAGGGAACACATCAGAAAAATCCTGGACTATGGGGATGAGGGTCAATCCTTGTGAGTATAATTGGTGGATTTTGGAATCTGGTTGGTGTTGTTTGGTCCTACGTCCCCGATACAGAATGCGGTTCCCATCAGATGTCCTTATAGATGCGGTTTTCAACTTGAAATATCTGTTAACTCCATATGTAGCTAGCTAATCCATTCCTAGGATTACATCTAGGTCTAATAAACTAATGACATGCAGGTTGGCTAAGAACGGAGTGTTTTGTATGTTTATCATTTGGTTCCTCCTAATAGAGGTTACTATAATTAATCCCGCGGGTGTGTTGACCCCTAAAGGTGTTACTAATGTCACACATTCCAACTTATTTTTACTCACAAATTCCTTAGAAATAAATGAATGTGTTGCACTAGGGTCAAATAAAATAGTACCAATAGATGGAGAAATAGGAAGAGTACACGTGACCACATCTGTGGCTCCCTCCACCTGTTCCACTGAAATGTTGTTCAGGCGGGCTGAACCTGCAGTTGGTGCTCCATGACTGGGTCCTTGGGAAGAAGTGGCAGTGGGGTTCCCATGGACACGTCCCACTACTGGTGGATGACTCTAGGGTCTCTCTAGGTTGTTTTGCCTAGCTTGACTGACTGGATGTGGACAATTAAGCTTCTTGTGTCCTTCTTGACCACAGTGAAAGCATATAGTTGAAGGTTGAGGATAGTTGTTAGGATAGTGAGGGCCTCCACATTTGAAGCATTTGGTTGGGGGTCTAGGTGGAAGACTACTGGGACACTGGGCTGGTGCGGCTACGTATGGTCATGGTGCTAGGTTTTGATTTGGCACTGGAGGTCTGAAAGGTCTTGGTTGGTTAGGAATAGGTGGCCTAATATTGAACCTTGCCTTTTTTCCTCCTCTCCTCATGTAGTTGGGCTTGCTCACTATCTAAGATGATAGCTCTGTTGGCCAAATCCTGAAATTCAGTAATCAGGTGGGTGGACAGGTGCATCCTCAGATATGGGTTCATACCTTTCTTGAATCCATAGATTTTCTTAGCATCATTGTCCATTTCCTTAGGAGCATACCTAAACAATTCATTGAACTTATGTAAATACTCTATGACATTCCTACTCCCTTGTGTTAAGTCCCAAAACTCTCTCTTTTTGATATCCATCGCTCCCATGGGGACATGGGTGATACGAAACTGGGAGGTAAACTCTGTTTAGGAAATAGGCTGCTCTCCCACACGGGTACGACAATAATTAGTCCACCAAGTTGCCACAGGTCCCATCAACTGATATGTTGCAAACTGAACTTTTTCCTCCTCTGAGCAACCTATGGTGGTCAACTTTTTCTCAATTTCTTGAAGCCAGTCATCTGCTTCAGGCTCTATGACTCTAGAAAAAGTGGGTGGGCGAGTTTGGAGAAACTCCCCTAAGGTGACTCGGTGTCTAACTGGAGGTCCGGCTCTAGGAACTAGGTTGGTGAGCAAGGTTTCCATAAACTGATTTTGGTTTTCCTGAGCCTCTCTCCTAGAGTTCTCTAAGAACATCATAACTCTCTCTAGATAGTCAGGGTTCTCTAGGGTTCTAGCTATACTGGCATTGCCTCCTCGGGGTGTGGGCTTCTAGACTCTGAAGGATTGGGTTGGTTGAGGTCTTGGAGAGGTACAAATGGAGGTTCTACCATATTGGGTGGGTTCTGGGTGGAACCTAACCTAAGGATCAAATCTTGCTCAACTATCTCACGGTCTGACATACCTGCAAAAGAGATCATTTAAAGGCATTACCTAGTTAATTCCTTACCTTAGCACTTTATTTAGTTTTGTTTGCCTTTCTTAAATTTAATTGGAGTGGTTTAATAAGGAAAGGTTGGACATGTACCATAATCAACATTTATTTACAAGAGGAGGGGTCTTATTGTGTATAGAGGCTATTATGGTTTCATTTTAAGCATGGGAAAGAAATCAGATCTTATTGTTCTCATTCGCCACTCCATCACAGAATTGCTATACATCATCTACCTAATCACCTCAAAATAAGAACCATAGATCGTGAATTAAGAAAAATAAAAAATAAACCAGATATCTGAGCACTAGGAACTCCCCCAGATTAACACACTTGGGCCACCCTATATCTAAAGAAGAATCATGAAACAACGATCAAGATGCAAATAAGAAAATGACAAAAGCTTGGTGTCCGAGCACCAAGAACTCCTCGAGACCACATGCTCGAGCATGCTATGGATCCATGCATCCAAGCACACCATGGACGATGGGTCCGAGTCTATTTCCTAGCCTTAGCTCCTATTTCTAATTGTTGTACTCAGCTATTTAATCACATATATGCACATCACATTGCAGAATGTAAATCCCTACACTACATCTGGTCTCTAAAATAAGAAACAAAATGAATAATTAATTAGATGATACTTATCCAACTAATCATCATAAAAAGAAGTATTAAACATGGTCATCATACAATTGTGGAATAAACAATAACAGGAAATGGTATTGGTTTGCCATATGTTAACTGATCAGGAAGAATCTTAATTACACGATTTAAATGGAATCAGTCTAATCTATACTGAAATGAAGAAATTGTTATTTACTGTTAGAATGCACAAATTAAAATGCAGCCATAGATAGAATGAGTAGTTCTCCTAGAATGGGAGTAATTACACTAGAGTAACATTTTTAGTATCCTAATGCCAATAGACATCACACATCATGTTTTGTAATAAGAACACTTTATTATGTATAGTCTCTAAATCAAACATCAACAAAATTTATTGACTAAATGAAATCTATCTAATCTATCAGCATATAAGGAATATTAATTATAATGGCATTGTGATTTTCCATAAATGTATTTACAAACTAAAGCAATGTTTTGAACTATGATATCTAGCAGACATTATGATTAATGGATTAAATAGAACGTGCAGAATCCATTCTCTTATGATTTACATAATAGGCATGGTTGTAACATGAAGATTCACATGTATCCAAACATTTCTAGTTCTCATTAGAAAGCAACAGTTATACAATAACATCATCTTTAGTGCCTTAATATATAACATACGTTACATAACCTAGAATAGTAAGTATACATAAATATCTGTCCATAATATATTAATACCTAATACATATAGAATGCCCCTTATACATCAAGTGATTAATAATATACCAACCTAACCTAATCCTCTAATGCCGCCTTCGAATCCTGGCTACCCCCTTAAAAAGGTTCTACTCAGTATTGGTGGTCCAAATTAAAATCAACAAAACAATAGAGCTAAAGCTACTACTATTATATGATAAGACAAGAATTACAATATACTTACTGCATATAGCTAGAAAATCTTATCCCTTAGGTTTTTCCTGCCAGTCTCTAATTATTTATTTGCGTAGTTCTCGTAACCATTATTCTGATACCACTTATGATGACCCGCATAATTAGCCCAAGGTAACAGCAATAACACTGCCATTGCACTGAGATAATTACACAAATCACGGCATAGTAGCTAACAAAATATCAGGCATCCCGACACTTTATCAGTTACTATACCATCTTTAGAGTGTTGCAGCAGAACAATAATTAGAGACTGAATAGAAATTTATTACATCCAAAAAACCACACAGGGCAATATGTCTAGTATGACTAATTATACATAGGATCCAAGTACAACAAAAATATATTACAGCGATCTAATTACCCTGAGACCAGCCAAAACGGGAATACGATCTACCAAACCCCCTAGTCCTCCTAGTAGTAGTAGTAGTAGTAGTAGTAGTAGTAGTAGTCATCCTCCTGTAGCCTCCAATCCAGGATACAGGTATGAATTCATGATTTCAACCCTTCGCAGGTTTGTATCACTTTACACATAGTGACCTCATCCTATGAGGCCCCGGAATATTTATCACTAATCTAGTATTAGCGGAATATTTATCACTAATCTAGTATTAGATGTCAAACCCTGTTACTCGAGTCGAGGACACCATCCCAGACTGTCCTACTAGACTCGCAACTAATAGTTGTACTCTGACCATTCGTCGGTAGTAACTCTACCCATAGCTTAAAATATACCGCCATTCCAATTGCCAGCCCCTCTGGGCCTCCCGGCATATCCCAGAGGTGTGCCCTAAATTTTTTTTACCCAATGTGGAGATCCTAATACCTTTATAGGACAACCTCTTCTGACTGATTTCACACAATATGGTTGATAATGTAATTATGGCTCATTGCTCGAGTGATAGTTGTTTATTCTTATATCATAGCCTATGTAGAGGGCCCCATCAGCATGGAACTCCTTCTCATCGGCGCCCTCTATGCACCATATATAAAAATACGCTAACGGCTCCTTTCGTTGGATGAGCCAAATCACTATACCAAAATCCACTTGTCACCTTATCAATTTATTCACAAACCATATTTCCATCCAAGTCCGAGTTAAGATTTTCAATTGTAATAAATATTTTCCAATGCATTGATGATATATGTAGGTATTTGAAAGCATTTGAAAACATTAATAAAGATGATCAAAAGAGAGCTTGCTTGGTATATAATCGAAAGGTTCGACCTTGCTCAAATTTTGGAACTGGCTGACTGATGGTTTCAGATCTAGTCCAGAAATCATAGAATGTTATATTTATGTGGCAATTAATTAGAACGTGTTTTAAGGTGTCTGTTGGGACCGGATTTCCGAATCCGAACCCTCTGTGTATAACCTGTGCTAGTCCAGGAAAAGCTAGCACACACAGTGAAACAGTGATGACAACACATCCATATCACGAAGCACATAATATTAATTAAGTAAAAGAGTATTAGCCTTATGGCCAATTATTACAGATAAGAAGCATCATAGCTTGAGTTCAATAAGAAACAGTGGAAATGGAATATCAGCAGCAAAGTAAGCCCATCCATTTGCCCAACAGGCAATCGACTGGGGTTCGCGTCCTAGCATTCCGGATCACCTTCGTTGTAACCACAAGCATAGAAATCGTAGTCACCTTCAGCTTCTGCGAACTCTTCTGTGGAAGGTTGACTATGTTGCAAGGGTGAGAACAAAATGTACTTCGCAAGTCTTGGAAACATAATGCATGATAACTATATGCAAGGCTAAACAATTGAAGGCATAATATGGCTCTTTTAGCATAAGGCAAAGTTTAACTGTAAATACCAATAGTAATTTCATAAAGCATCATTTGATCAAAAGGTAATAGCATAGTAATTGAATTTGATATGACAATTAAAGCAGGTTCCATCTACCTGATTGGCTCCATCTGCCAAAACATAACCCAAAAGTTCCATCTGCTCTCGGATTCCCAAACCATCATTTTCCTTTAAAACAAAACCATAAAATCTACAATGTGCAAGCGTACCTCGCCTGCCCTTGACCGTAGGCACGGCTACTTAAGTAATTTTAACTCGCAGAGTGTGTACACTTTACCCACAAGACATGATCGACTCTTGTTGCCAAGCTATCAACACACTTCCTTTGGTGTGCTTACAGAGAGATCATGACAAAGCCTTTACAATGCACAACCCCACTATTAACCTCGCCCGCTAAGGTTTCACCACTGTTAGGGTTCTAGCCGCCTAGTCTGAAGCCCCTCTTGCGCCGCCAACATCCGCACTCACCAATCGCGCGGCTAATAATGAGACACACAAATTATTTAGCCAGTCGCACCCATATAGACTTGTGGTTGTACGGTAGTGCTCGGTCCATGGTAACACACGCTTGGTCCTTAATTGACTAGGACTAACATTCACATACCAAGGTCTCGTGCTTTCTGCACCCGCCAAACATCCATCCGCCCCGGTCTAAACCATTTCCACTTTATTTACTTAAATCACAGCAGCAACACCAATTGCCGTAATTTCACAAGTATGTTTAAACAATATTTGAAATGATTCCTATAATGGCACAATACTAAAACGCTTAAGCTGGACTAAACAATTCTACCGTTCCATGCTAATCTACTGGATATCACCAAATAAAATAGCCAGTATATATCATCTAGGGTGTCAAAGATTCGACATGATCAATACCAATGAGGGTATAACAAACTGGAATTTAACTAAACCTTAAGACTACATTTAAAGTACTTTGCATAAAAGTAAGCATGCATAATTTAAAAACAACATAACATTTTCATAAAAATTGGGATCAACATGTTCAAGGAAGACTTGCCTTCGCTGCCTCTTGCTGGATCTACCTCTGACTGTTGATTCGCTTGAGCTTCGGTTGCGTCTACACGCGAAACAAGAGCAAATAAATAAATAAAATTCAAAAATTGAGAAGAATGGTACTGGAAGATAGATATTGAATTTAGATGAATTTAGAAATTTGAATCACTGGAATCGGAGCTCGAACGGAGGAGAACGGGCTCCTGGAAGATTCCCAGATCAGAAAATTCAGAAAAAACAGAAGGCTGACACTTGGCAGACTGTGATTGGCTGGAATTTCTGGATTTTCCGGAAAAGAATAAAAAGAAAAAGAATTTTGGCTGACAAGCGGGACCCACGAGTTAGAGACTCAGTCCACGGTGAACTGTGTCCACCGAGTGGAGCAAGAGCGACGTGGCAAACCTGCCGACGTGGAATGCCACGCGCGGCTTAGGGCGACGTGGCGCCGCGTGGTCGCCACGCTGGCGACCGACGCGGCGGCGCGGGAACGAGGTGGCGCCGACCGGCGAACACGGAGCGACATGGCGCCGAGGTGGCGGCCACGCGGCGTGCATCAAACGGGCCAAGGCAGATCGAACGGCGGGGAGGCAGCGCGCGAGCGACGGCGACGTGGAGCGATCTGGGGCATTAGCGCAAGATCGGACGACCATGAACCGGCGGACCAAATCGACGTCGAGGCGGCGGTGATATTCCGCCGGAGCCGAGGAAGATGACGCGCTCGACGGCGGTTTTGTACCGGATCGAGCACGAGGAGTAGGGCAAAAGGGAGAGGGAGTTACGGGGAGACCGGAGAGGCAAGCTACGGCGGCAGAGACTCACCGGAGAGGAAGAAAAATGGCGGAGAAACGCTCGGGACGGCGGCGCAACTTCGGCGAGCTCGCGCGCGATGACGACGGTGTCTCGGGCAACAAGGCTAGGGCAAAAGAGGCGGCGCGGAGCGAAGAACCTCAGGCGGGGGTCCTCGGGGCTTTAAGTAGCCTCTGGAAGCGGGCGCGACACGAACTCCGAGATTAGCGCGGCGTGCTAGGGTTTCAGCAGCGGCGGCGGCGCGGATGCATTCCAGCCGTCCACGTGTCGCAGATCGGGCGGCCACATGCGTGAGCGGCTGGCTGGGCGAGGCGACGCGGAGAGAGGAACGGTTATGGTGAACACCCCTAAGCACCTCCAATGCCCCGAGTGTCACCAAAAACACAGAATAAACGACTAAACAAGAAGATCAACAACAAAGTAGTCATGAAACAAGCTACCAAACAAGTTACAACACAAAACAATTCTAAAACTTCCAAATCCTACTAAAGAATTTCTAAAAGACCTACCCTAGATATCGGACATCCACTCAAACAGACAAACAACAATATAATCATTGATAATCTGAATAATCATCTCATGCAAAAGCAAAATAACTAGTCGCTACTTTAAACAACGACTATACAATTACAATTTCCATCAACTAATTACAACAACACAAAGAACATAAAGGCTACTTCCAGAAGAACTTAGTTTCGGATCAACACAAAGCTTAATCCGCAACCACAAACAAACTGATCACAATAAGCCAACACTAATTAATAACATGCGACATTCTTCCATTCTATGGATTGATCATGGCATGATGTGAGGGAAGTGAATCTATGTCCCAACCCGACAACACGACTTCGGAGTACCTAAAAACATTAAACAAACAAGCGTGAGTCCAAGACTCAGCAAAGTGCATCCAACAATCATATCGTAAACAGTTAATGCATTTAACTCAACAACATACTCATAATTCGTATACAAAACAAAGAAGTTCATAAAGCATTTGTATCAATACCATTTACCTCCTTTACCTCATTGCTTATATCAAACACATACCTCAATAAACCTCTTGGGAGGAGTCCACGGCTCTATCCCAAACCACACATCACATTAACACAATAATCATTATTAGCGATGCAATGCAATATGCATGCTCATGAATGCATCTTTTCTTTGCACATACCGGTATTGCCGAGTGCACACCGTCGCTGTGCACCCTCTCAATCCCTTCCATCCCGTGGAGGGTGCCTACTCTTACGGACTCGCTCCCATACACCCGTGTATGGGACTACGAGGTAGGACTTTCAGACTCACTACATGTGAGTACAGAGGCCCGCATCGAATGGGTCGCCTCTTCCTTTATGAATGCATATATGTAATTTCACATGAGTAAATCATAGATTTCGTTCTCAAAGCCATAACCAATTACATAAGCATTAACATGTCTTCATATCCATCAACTCACCGCTCACATTATCTTATCATACTCATGAGAAAAATATGGTAACAAGGCATATAAATTCTATTTAGCGGTTAAGTCGCAAAACAATAATCAATCAATGCCCTACCAAGCCACAACCATCATAATGTATTTTCATCATCATCACATGTTCATCATTTTAGACATACTCATAGATACAACCATAATCCTTAGCAAAGTCAGATATTTATATTCACGCACAACATCATGGTAATAAGGCTAATCAATTAGTTAGAACAATGAAATAATATTCATTAAGCAAGTTTCGCAAACCATATTAGCAACATTTCTTAAATCGATACACTTGCCTCAACCGCGGGCCGGGGGTGGTGTGAGGAAAAAGGCCACACCCGGAGCTTCTCCACCTGAAAACAATATTACGGTTGCATATTCATTCTCAGACACTAAACAAAAACACCACATTACAACGCGCAACTACGCCTAATCCAAACAAGCCCCAAAACCTAATTAAAAGACCATTTGGACGGCAATTAGTAAAACGAGCACAAGATCCAAATGGCTAGACCAAAATTAGATTTCTTTTGATAAAAAAATGTCCACAAGAGGATAAACTACCATCATGATACAGCCATTCAAACAGGGATGCTTAAAAGTCCCCAAATCATAACCTAAACCTCAGCCTTCCACTCTGAAATTTCAGCAAACACATTTTCAGAACAGCAACTTCAACCTGTCATATCTTTTGATTCTTGAACTCAAATCAAGCAAACAAATACATTTTTTGATCTACAGGAAAATCCTAGCTTTCTAGGAAACAAGAAATTCTAATTCGGCATGCAACTAGCTCAAATCGACAGATGAACAATCAGCTTTACTCTCTGAAATTTCAGCAAACACATTTCTGGACAGCTACTTCAATCTATCATATCTTTTGATTCTTGAACCCAAATCAAGCAAACAAATACATTTTATTGATCTACAGGAAAAATCCTAGCTTTCTCTAGGCAATAAGAAATTCTAATTCGGCATGCAACTACCTCAAATCGACAAATGAACAATCAGCTTTACTCTCTGAAATTTCAGCAAACACATTTCTGGACAGCTACTTCAATCTATCATATCTTTTGATTCTTGAACCCAAATCAAGCAAAAAAATACATTTTATTGATCTACAGGAAAAATACTAGCTTTCTCTAGGCAATAAGAAATTCTAATTCGGCATGCAACTACCTCAAATCGACAGATGAACAATCAGCCTTACTCTCTCAACACAATAAGGACAGCAAGCACCAAAAAGGGCATAACTTTTAATTGGCTGAATGGATTTTAGTGTTCAAGAGCTCTATAGAAACCTAAGAACATGAGCAACAAAATTCTCTACAGCCAACAATTAAGGAGACCAACCTAATTGCCTCAAATCGGCGCTCCAAAATCGGACAGTGCATAGCCCGAATTGAGTACAGAGTTCCTCCATTCTAGAGCTAGTTTCCCCAAAAAATTTTAGATCTAGGAACCCTAGCACCATTGCAGCCCACTAAAGCTCCCCATACAGCAAGCATAGCTCAAGAAATCAAGAATCCATACCTCTCTTGGCTCCCAAAGAGGAAGGTAGGAGGGTGCTGCTTGCTGCTTGGAGGGCTGCAGCAAGGGGAAGTTGGGGGCTCTTTGCCACCGGAGGAGCTCGCCGCCGGCTGGCCGGCCGGAGGAGGTCGCCGGTGGCTAACTGGCTGGGAGCAGGCTTGGGGAGGACGCTGGCTGCAGCTTGGAGCGAAAATTTCGGTTGGGGCAAAAAAAATGAGGGAGAGTTGGCTGGTTGCAAGATGGGGAAATGTGATGAGGGAGTTGGGTGAGTTGGGGAGGAAATTAAGGAAAAGGTGCCAACTCTCTCCAAAAAAGAAAATCCCTAACAGGCCCTCAAAACACCCGGACCAGAAACACAAATTTTTAAACAAGTTAGAAACCACCACTCAAGTAGTTAAGAAAATGAAAATTTCCCAAATAAACCAAGCACATCAAAATAAATATTTAATTGCAGACCTGGTATTACAGCGGCAGGATTCGGCCCACGAAGGGTTTGGAAATTTAAAACATTTTCTGAATTAAAGAAATTCCAGAAATTCAAATAAATAGTAAATAAATTCATAAAAATCTCCAAAAATACAAAAAAAAATCCTTGCAGCATAATGAAGCCAACTAAAACTGAAAATCTTTTGTTTGATGGATAGATTAGCCAAATTAAATCCTTTTATAAATATAAAATTCATATTAAGCTGAAATTAATTCAAGAAAAATGCAAATGGTGAATTTTCAAATTTAAACATTCCAAAACTCCAATTTTTTTGGGATGTTACAGTGTCCAACCATTTCCGAACGGGTTGAAATTAGAAAAGATTTTTGCCCAACTAAAACTCATTAATTTGACGCCTTTTAGTTTGGCGTATTTTAGTTTACAGAGATTTTGTTGCCGGTGTTTTAATTTAACACAATTTTTTTATGGGGCTTATTAAAATCCCTAGTTGAAATTTTATTTTTGGAGCAAGGTATTAATCCTAATTTTTAGCTATTAATGCATTTGCAAATTTTATATAACTATTTATTTAATTAATCACTGCTAGTTACGATCTTTTCAATTATCATGCATACCGAGAGATGATTAATTAAATTAAACGTGGTTCACGACGATCGCAAATATTTTCCTATTTTCCCAATCTTTTTCTTTTCCCCTCTCCTTTTTATCTATTTTGTTTTTCTTCTCTTCCTTCTCCTTTTCTCTTCTTTTTCTCTCTCTCCTTTTCTTCTCCCGGCGGCCAAACTGCTCTCGGCTATCTCGGTTTCTCCTCTCCTCCCCTCTTGTCCTACTCCTCGCCTGACTGGCCTCTGACCCGACCACCGCCGCCTGCTAGTGGCCTTGGCTTGCCTCATTGCGGCTCGGCCCTGCCCCTTGCGTAGTGGCCTGACAGCCCTACGCCAGCCCCCCTCGCTTGGATGGCCCGATTGTAGACCCCGGTCACCCTTCCCTATGCTCGGCCCTATGGCTGAGCTCTACCTAACTAGGGCTAGATCCAGGCCCTCCCCTTCAACCTCTTGCGACTGGTTTGCATTTCTGGGCCTTCCCCCTCCCCTCTATTACCACTTTCTATGGATGAGTTATGTACTAAGATGGGCTAGATTAGTTCTTATTCTCAAGGATCTGAGGATGAAAAGGAGGTTATTCTTGGTCTATGATGATTTGGGACTGGTTGTTAAGCCAGTTGATGAAGATTAATAGGTCGATGATGAATTTCGGGGGTGGGGCTCTAGGTGGGAGGTGTAGTGACGACATCCGGTAATGCCTGCACGCCGGAGAGTGCAAGGTAGTGCACCTGTGATGTTGATGGTTTGGATCGGATTAGTGTTGTGATTTGGGTGGATGGGGATGGTGTTGGGGTGGAGGTCCTGGTAGGGATGGCCGGTTTCTTGAGCCTCTTCTCAATCTGCTCCTCCTGGTCCTCCTCCTTAGCTCTTTCATCTTGTTGGTTTCCTCGATCTGAACCTCCTCTTCTTGCTCCTGATCTGGCCTTCGTCTTGAGCTCCCCTTGGCTCCTCCTCTAGTTCTGGCTCTTGGTTAGAGTGTGTGCAGAGGGGGAATGAATGGCTGTGCTCGGTTCTAGAGGCTTCCTCTTTCACTAGGGTCTGGTCTTATCCCATTTTTACAGTGGCTCTTTTACATTTTTACCCTTGCCCTATTTTACTGAGTTATCATGTGATATTTTGTTACTATTCATATTTTGACTGTGGATACCCGCAATTCTACCAGATTTATATATAATTACCGGATGATGAAACCCGAGTCTAGCGAAAGGTGCCGATCTGGCCCAGAATGGATCAGGTATCTCGATGAGCGATACCCTCGCCTACGGGTATGACGGCAATTATCAAATATTTAACTTTTGCTATTCTTGCATCATGATTTACCTACACATGGCATTTGTTAATAAACAAAATTACGATTAATTTATTGATTGGTTGCTTAATTAATTCTTTGGGTTGTTTCAACCTTACTGGCAAAGTGTGTAATTCTGGACCTTGCTGATGACGTAGCTGCCAGCCAGTGACCTCATCCTGACCAATAGTGGCACAACCAATCTTCTCGTCGTCTATAATGGTATGGAACATAATTCTGCATCAAAATATTTATTACAAACTTATCAGTTTTCCTGTACTTATTTTCATACAAACATGAAGGATAATTAACAAACAGTAATTTTGCATTAAAGAAAATTAATTGTTCTCTAAAACAAAGTTTCCACTTCATGTGATGATGTAGTTCGCTAATTCGCTTATGCACCTGACACCAGGATGAACCTGATTCCCGCTTGTTGCAATGCACTCTCTGTACAATTTGGTGTTAAATATTTTTGTGAGAAAGTGACATGTACAAAGTTATGAGACTCCTAGTCTTATTTTTGTACTGGGAACAATAAGTGCATTTGATGTTGCAAGAAACTCATGTCGATCTCCTAAATTTCAACTAATCTCTTTCTTCCCAACTACAGACATACTGGCTCCCACATTTTACTGTAATAGAAATATAGGATCTTCATCTTTATTATGATACATTGTTACTTCCTATTATATGCATTTGAATTATTGCTTATTTTGACCGTACTATTTTACCTTTTGTTCTGGATGGATTAATCTCCGAGTTTTTAGACTATGAGTGCCTTCTTTCGACACTATTCTGGGCTATTAAATCAAGATAAGAAACTAGCTGTCTTTATTGTAGTGATTTCATTCTGTAGTACATTCGGAGATATTTATTTCTTTTCGAGAATTGAGAGGAACACACATGCCACATGCAAAATCCTGTAATAATGTCCCTAAGAATATTAGACAGCAATAGATTGATTGGATTTTTTTCAAAGGAAACTAAAAAAATGTCATTATCCTGAGTTTCATTTTCTTGAAAAGAGAATCTTTAGCGTTGTGAATCTAACACTGAAGCTAAGCTAACCATTCAAAGAGCTGATTGATGATTAAATATTGATTTGGAAAATGTCAACCTAAGTCATGACAGCATCAAATAGAATATTGATGAACAAACTTCAGTTTGTTTTTTCCCCACTTTCATTAGCATGTGGAGTTTTACTACCTTATTATTTTTCCTATCTTGACTTGTTTGGTTTTTTTTAAACAGCAAAAGCTATGAATATAATAGATTAGAAGGGGCAAGATACAAAGATTGTTAAGAAGTACACGGCAGCGAGGGCTGCACCCGAGAGCAGGCCGCGGAGGGCGCGAGCCCGGGAGAAAAGGAAAAGGAGAAAAAAAGGAAAAGAAGCTTTAAACTTCGTGCTGAAGAAGCCTTCTTAGCTGCGAAGCTCCCGCCAGGGTCCAATTGACAGCCTCATCTTTAATGGACTGAAGGATTTGATCGTGGGACGCCCAACCTCTGTGAAAGACTCTGTTGTTTCGCTCTTTTCACCATTGCCAACAAGACAGGATAATCAAGGTTTTGACGCCCTTCCAATGGCTGAATTGACCGCCTATGCGGTGCAAATTCCATTGGTCAAGGAAAAAAGAGTTCACCCGATGATGACTCTTGACCACTTTCTGAGGTAGCAGTCAAGAGAAAAGGTTTGGCCTAGTGTTGAATCTTCATGTTGTCCGGTGAGGCTCTCCTGGGGATTCATGATTCACATTCTGTCTGTGACATTCTTTAGAAGGCCAAGTTCTTTGAAATTTTCTAAGGCATGGCGCGACCAAAATTTGAAACATCAACCTCAAGACATTGTGTTGTAATGTGCAGAGACTACAAGGTTTCAGTGCTTTGATATTGCTGCCTTTTTTATTTTCCATCTTTTGATGAAACCGTCCATGTCTGATCATTCTGTCTTTCTGACTCTTCAGACTTTTCTTTTGGCTCCTTTATCACTTCCATCATCAATCATGGAATGTACGATATTCATAAATTACTTTGGTTAGCTTCCGGCCTCACAACTGAGGATTAAGATTAACAAGTCCTTTTAAAAAAAACAAGGACAAGTCCTTGAAACTCAAGGCTAGAGAAACGTTTAATTTGCGCTCCCTGAAGGTGATATGAGTTCATGGCATCCACTGTTTCTGATGCTCTTAAAATCCTAGTTAAGATCTGCAGTTTGACATCATCACATTGTTGAAAGCATTGCATCTCAGAGATTTAGACATATAAAAAAACTTGGATACTCCATTGCAACTAGATGTATTTTGGTTTGTTCCAAAACAATATAGCAGAGAGCATATCACCTTTGCATGTACACTTCTTAGCACTTGTCCTTCATTGGATCCTCCTTTGCTGAAGCCTGCCTATATGCATCACATCTGTCTGGACTCATGTATGCGGTTTGATGTCTTTTAATATGCTTTCCTCATAAAATGAACATCTCATGCTGTAACTGTTGTATACTTACCTAATATTAATGAGATCGAACACATATAACTACTTGTTTGTTTATATGGGACAGTGATCTTTTTAATCCATACAATTATCTGGAACTAACTTATACTCCATCTCCTAGTCAAGAAACTGCCAAATAGTTCAGTTGATTGGAATATATCTGAATGAAAGTAGTGTCGCATGGTCCCATAAACAATGGTAGACACATGTGCTGGAACTTGGAAGCATCACTGTGGGTGGGCTCAACTATATATTCAGAGTACTAATGTACTGAGTGCTGCTCAACTAATTGCAGTACCACTTCCTCTGTTCTTCATGTGCAGCTAGGAGCAAGGACAACCTTTAGAGCAAATGGTGGCGACCACAAGAGTTAATATTATGTTAGGCTTTACAGGAACTACAGATTTCTACAAAGCATTGATAAGGAGTACAACGCGATATTCCATTCATCCTACGTGGGATAAACAGTAAAAAATCAACCACTACCTAATTAAGTGTTTCCTTAACAATTCATGCAAAAAAGGTTAATCTAGAATTGTTACATTTGATCATATTGCCCTAGGGTATCTACTGTCTACTACAGACCATTCTCCAAGTATTTTTACAAAAGAGGAGAAAAGTTTCTCTTTACCTGATTAGTATATTTGCCTCTTATTTCCTTAACAAGTACTCCATTTTATACCATACTATCAGGTTATTAGCGTTGCATGGTCTTTAAGATACAGTGGACCTTTTATGAAAATATGTTGGCCAAGGATTTTAAAACTATAGTACTCCCCCATCTAAGTTTATAGGACATATTTTATGAATGACATTGTCGATAAATATCGGGTGTACTTCATGTCCCATTGCAAATTATTATGATGTTCCTTTTATGCCTTTAATAAATATAAAAAATTACTTGATATTCTCTACATTAATGCATTAAATATAGTGCTTAAAGATAATAATTAAGTGTAATCTAGTTTTTTTTTAATATCTCCTTATTCTATGTGCTAAGAGAAAATAAGCCCTATAAACTTAGACAGAAGAAATACTACCAAACTACTTTTAATTTTTAATGACAAACTAATTGATTTTTTTCAAGAAGACAAACTCATTGTAGTAATATTCACAAGAACAATTGAAAATACTCTTGTGTACTCTCTTTGTTCCTGAATGGATGCCATTCTAGGTTCTTGCACTTCCATCAAAGCATATCTACAAAAGATTGTATTGCCCTCCTTATTTTATCTTTAGATGATGTGTCTTACTCCAGTCAATGGTAGTAAATGATATTGAAAATAACTAAAAGGGAAGTGTATATAAGGGAAAAAAAAGGTAAAAAGTCACATCAAAATTGTAGAATGACATGTATTAAAAAAATTTAAAACTAGAATGACATGTATAGATACTGAGGGAGTATTTTATAGCAAATAACTTATTGATTGTACGCATAATTGCATATTACACAGTACACACTATTGTGCCTTGCGGGGGGAGTAGCAGGCTAGCAGCTAGCAAGCATGGTCGTGTTTCCGATGACTCCACCCAAGAATATTTCAGCCAACTGGTCAGGCATCATGCTCAATGTTGCAGCCCATTTTCATCTGGCAGATGCATGGCACAAGCGACATGCTTGCCTCTGCCTGGAAGAGAGACGGCACACGGCACCACGGAGTGTCCTGAAATTGCAAGCAAGGAGTGGTCGATTTTTGCATGTGGACTCTCATGTGCCCTGCGTTCTCCCTGTTTGATCTGTTCCAGGGACCCCAAGAGCACGTTGCTTGTTCGTCTTCGGCGCCGCATGAATTATGATTCCCTTTCTGTTCCTTGTTGTAGCACACTGTCTCCCCTGCTTCCCAAAGCTGGAGCAGCGGAGTGAAGGTGGGTTGTTCGGAGGGGACGACCATTCGCTGTGGCCGGGACGATGACTGCAGGGGATCTCGAACGTTCAATCATGCGAGGGCATAGCTCAATTATGCGGAGTGCGTTTTGAGTTCATGAGAAAATTTTGAGATGCTTGGTAGATCACTGGTTTCTTGCTCCAAGGCTGATCATGGTATATGGGTTTTACCGATGCAGGGACATACAGAAATAAGCGTCATCACCGGTGTGATATCCGTCTGATAGCCATTTTATGTATTATAGAAGTAGACTTTTAGGCCCTGTGTGGAACGGGCCTTACAATCGACACGAAATCGTAAAGAATTCACACGGTATTTTGTGACATCATTACTGAAATACTGTTGTTTCAGATTGGAGTCACAATTAGCGGAGAGCGGAGTGCACACGAAATTCATGCAAATGTAGAAAAGTAGGGCTTTTGGGGTTTACCAGTGCTGTTAATATCCCAGAAAGTCATGCCAGATGTTAGCATACGAGCAACATCGTCCCATGAGCCAAAATATAATCTGACCGACGTTGACAAGGGGACAACTAAGTGAGGGCAGATTCATGTGATACTTCAATAGCCAGTGTGACCACGGCTTCAGCACGTTCCCTATCTGTCACATGTCTGGCAGCTCCATGTTAGCTTTCCTTTTCATTGGAACTTCTGTTTTTTTTTCTTAAGAGAGAGAACCTTAGGTTGCCTTTTCCCCTTACTTCTTAATTTTGATAAATGAGCCCAGCTGAGAAAATAGATTAAAAATTTATCAGTATATTATTGTAATAATTATTTTATATTGAAGGTACAACTAGAGTTTTTTTTAGAAAACCATCGGTTTCTAACAATGTCTAAATATAATCCAGCAGTGTCTTGAAAGGAATATACCCCAGCAAGATCCAACTACTTACTTTCATGCTACTTAATCATAGACATTAACACGGTCTTCAAAACGTTATAATTTTACAAAAGTATTGGGAAACAAATCTACATATATAATTTTCATATGTCTAATCCAAATATTTCATAAATGTATCAACAATTAGATTTTATAAAGGTGACTGTAGGTATCACAAAACATCATTTTTTTGAGAGAGTAATTCATTTGTTATATATATATATATATATATATATATATATATATATATATATATATATATATATATATATATATATATATATTGTTGAGAGCAGCTGGGGACGCATAACCCTCATCTCTGCTGCCTCTCTCCTCTGTTATCACCACTTCTGCGCCGGTCACAGCTCCGCGCGCTTCCTCCACCACCCCTGCCCACGTCTTCCCTGCGATGAGCTCGCTTCCTTGCCGCACCACCAGTTCCCCCACCATCGTTTGCCACATCCAACATAATATTCTCTCCGCTCTCGTCTCGTTGTCCCACCCTCCGTTGCCACCCATCGTTGGACCACCGCGTCACCCCAGTCTCACTTTACAACCAGGGAGGAATGGGCGGTGAACCCATTATCAGCGTCAACATCTCCCCCTCCCCCAAAAAAATCAATATCAGTGGCGGTGAGAGAAAGAAGAGAGAGTGAAAACTATAGTGGAGTGAGAGAGTGATATACCGTCCTCTAGTTTTTCTCTTTGTTGTTTGGATATGCTACTTGTAAGATTATTATGACTACCACACTAAGAGTAACCAGTAAGTATGACCAAATGTGAAAGAACCAATTTTTTCAATCTGTTCCACTCTAAATTTTGTTGTGCGAAAAGGACAAAAATAATCCTATCCAAGAAAAGAGAACGAGAACAAACACACCTTGATCCCCCAAGCGGAAATGACACCGTTAATCCCGTGCCATCATGTCTCATCCTCTTTGCTAGGGTTGTAAAAAAAACTCGAGACTCGGAAGCTATTTTAACTTGAACATAATGTGGAGCTCACGAGCTTCACCGAGTCAAGCTCGAACAGCTCGCAAGTCTGGAAAATTTATTAACTATTTGTTAAATATTATTATATATTAGTTTATACCGAACTTACTCGAGTCGAGCTTGAGTTTGAATATTATTTATTATTAAAAAATATTATATATTGAATTGTTTATCGTTATGAAGCTTACTCAAGCGACCTCAAGCTTATAGCTTAGATTCAAACTCGAACTTCAACTTGAACTTAAGCCTAATAGACTCGCTCGAGCTTGGCTCATTTGCAGCCACGCTCTGGGCCTGCTACCAACGCCACCGCAGCCCACAGCCAAACCGTACCGATAAATCATCCTCGCCGCTCATTCCCCATCTTGACGGCTCCCACGAGCCCCTACTCGCCTTGCGCACGCAGCCAAAAACCCCACGTATCACGCGGCGGGTGCCGACACTGGAGACTCGGGCCCCACGCCTCAAGGCCGCAGATGATCCTAACCGCCCCCAGCTCACCTCGTAAGGACCGCGCGCCACGCGGTATCCGAGGCGCACGCCGGTACACTCACCTCCAGGTGGGTCCCACCGGACATGATGTCCATGGACCGGTTCCACAGGAGCATCTCCTTCCCTCTCCCACAGGCCGCAGTACAGTGTCACAGGAAGAAAGCAAAGCTTGTCCTAACATCTCTAAAATGGCCACCTCCTGCGCCGCATCCAAACCCTAGCCAGGACGATCCCTAGATCTCCCATGGCGGACGCGTCGCAGCGCCGTGGCCGGCGGCGCGGCGGAGGGGCGGTGCGGCCCCGCGGCTGGTGCTGCTCCTTCGCCGCCGCGCCGCAGAGCCCAGACCACCGCCCGTTCCCCGTCGTCGCTTCTGAGGTGGCGGCTGCGTCACCGACCGGAGGCGCGGGAGGGGGTGGCGGCGGCAGGAAGCTCCCGCCTAAGTCGCCTTCGCTGCCGTCCTTCCACAGCTCGCCGACGTCTTCCAGGCTGGCCGGCCTCGGCGGCCTCATCGATCCCCGCCGCATCCTGTCCCCCGGTCGGGTCTCACCCATTGACCCCGACGAGTCGTTCCCGCTTCCGCTGCCCCTCCCGCCTCCGCCGCCCGCGGAGGAGGTGGAGGACGTGGTCCCGACGGAGCGGGAGCAGGCGGCGGTGGCGCCCTTGGTTGTCGCACGGGCGGGTGATGGGGACAATGGAGCGATGGATCTGAGGCTTTTTCTTCAAGGGAGGGACGGGAGGTGCGTGGTGATGGAGCTGGACTCCAGGGTGCTGTGTGGCAGTAGCGCCTTCTTTGCCACCATGGCACCGGGCGAGGGCTCCACGGCCAGCGGTTGTAGCGGGAAAAGGATTGAGGTGGACGGCGTCGAGAATGTGGAGGCTTTCAGGGCGGCGGTGGAGCTCATGTACCAGCCTGATCCAGTGCGGTGGCTTGCTGCCGCTGGCGTGTCCCGGGCCATTGATGTGCTCGAGGTGAGGAATGGGAAACGACTCCTTGGTTTATCCTTGTTTACTGCAGCTGTGAAAAGAGTTTTTTTTTTGCTATGACACTTGTGGGATAGTAGTTAGTTGATAATGACGATTGACATTGCGTTATCCATCGTTGGGTTGACAATTTAGTGGCATTGGCACCAAACCTGCATTCACCGCTCATAGATGTTGTGTTTCTTCATAATGGTGCTGCTGCATTGTCTGAGCTCTGAAGTCATTTTGCGGTAGATATCCACTTCGCATTTTGTTAGCACAAGTAGTTTGTGGTGTTTGGTTCCTAGGGGATATAGCTAACGCAATTAATTATATTTTGAGGTGTTAGCTATAGCTGATGAATGAAAATAATCCCTAGAATGATATAGCTAACACAGTTCGTTATATTTTGAGATGTTATCTATAACTGATAATTGAAAATAATCTGTTACTGGTTCAAGAAGCATTTGAGGTGGGATGATAGTGATATCATCTAGTTAACACATGCATCAAAACAATTGCTTTCTTGTTCGTTAGTGTAAGTTATAGAGTGCCATATAACTATATTAGATATTGCGGATTACTCAGCTTCACATTATTTTTGGCATGTAAATTTTGCAGTGTGACTGATGGTGTTGACTGCTGTGTAAATCATTTGTGAACATGTTAAATGTGGATAAGATAGTACCATCATCTGAAAGTTTTGTTACCATACACAATTCACGACTTGATGACAGTTAGGTTGCAATTGAAAGCTATGAAAGTCAGCCATTAATGCATTTAGTGGTTTGAATGCATCTAGATCCACAAATAAAAGTAAGTATATTAGTTATCTATAATTGCTGTATGGGCCACAATGCCAGGATCACCTTGAAGCAGCCATCGTTGTTGTCCAATTTCTTTGGAACACCTGTTTAAAGCTAAAAACATCATAATTTACTCCGTTAATAAGTATATATTTTTTTCTATTCTAGTTATATTTCTCAAGTGGATCAACAATTGAGTAGTATGTTAACAACTGCTTCTTGGATCAACAATTAACTCTTTCCATTCGTCAAACTAATTTAGTTTAAAATCCTTGTGTCGACATTTTGGACAGCAACAGTGATTACAGAGTAATATTTAATAGATATTCGCTTTGAAAAAGATGAACTCTGCATGGCATTGTTCTGTATTTGTATTAAGAGTGACAAGTGAGTAAAAGTACTGTGAGAAGATGATTTACAGCATATAACTGTACCATTTATGCAGTTTACGTACCTTTCCACTCGACATAGAATCAATCAAACCATCTTAGAATGTACCTTATTTACGGTGTTATATTTGATCCACAATATGTTGAAATCGTTAAGTTTGTTGTAAATTGTAATTGTCAAGTGCATACTTTCTCAGTACTGGGACTTGTGGTCAGCGCTCACCTTGCTTACATCGCATTGGCTCCATAACAACTTGTAAGCGCTGATGGTCGCATGATTGATTTTTATAATTCAGATTATTGGACCAAAATTAGTTTTTGGTGCCTGATGTTAGGCGATGAACTTTTACCAATTTTGTTTTCGACTGAAGTGCCTTTTGTTTTGGCATTATTCAATCGATTAAAGAGTGGTGAAATAATAATTTCTACCTGTCTACCAAGTGGCTTTGGACGCTTTACTTAGCATATTAATGATTGACAATCTTTATGCCATGTCATTTGTTTTCTTTGCAAATTTTTCTTGATAGCTTATTCCTTGTCCAGTTAACTGTGCTGGTCAGGCTACATGAATGCCAGTTAATCCATCACTTAGAGAATTTGTTAAATGTCGGTTAATTAACCTCTTACAGAATTTATTAAACAATGTTACACTTTTAATGCAGGTATCTTCCTCAATCATGTTTGACCGAGGAATTAAATCGTGTTTGACATACATAGAAGCAGTTCCATGGAGTGAGAATGATGAGGAGAAGCTGAAGAATCTATTTGCAAGATGCACTTTTGATGAGGCAATATCCCAAGATGTACTGGCAAGATTGCGGCCGCACAGCTGGAGCAGCTCAGATGACCTTACAGTGCATCTTATCCAGTCTGTCACGAGCAGCACCATCAGTGGTGCAAGAAAAGACATGCAATCTTTGGTAAATGGTCTTCTAAGTAAAAGCTCAGTGTACCAAAAAGACTTGGCAGGTCTAAACAAAGAGAGTCTATACCATATCTGCTATGGATGTTTGAACTCACTGGTGGATCTTTTTGACGAAGCAACAGACTCTACAGATCACACAGCTCAGGCATTGGTAATTAGGGGGTGTAAACCATTGATTGAGCGAATCTCTCGGCAAACAGAGAACCTCAACTGGCTCTTAGACATCCTTCTAAATCATGACATGGCAGAAGAGTTTGTGGAACTGTGGGCAAAGCAAGACAGGCTAATTAGAATGCATGAGCAAGCATCACCAATGATCAGGTACGAGCTAAGCCGAATATCAGCCAGTGTGTTCATTGCGCTTGGCAAAGGAAAAGTACAGTGTCGTGGTGACTTGAGGAGCCTCCTCTTCTACGAATGGTTCGACCCCATGTTGCTGGATTTTGGCTGGCTTCAGCGATGCTCCAAAGGTCTAGATGTAAGATCTTTGGAGGAAAATCTAGGGCAAGCACTTCTAACCCTCCCGCTCAAGCAGCAGCAGTGTTTATTCGAGGAATGGTTTCAATGTTTTGCTTCTAGAGGAGCGGAGTGTCCGAACCTTACTAGAGCTTTCCAGGTATGGTGGAGAAGGTCTTTTGTTAGATCGTCAGTAGAAGCTCGACGTTGAGGTTTTGCTTCGTCTACTATTATGTGCGGTGTGTTTCCATTTGTAAAATTGGAATTGTTGTAATAACCAGTAAGGTGAATGTTGTCTACCATAGTTTAGCTCGTCCGATTGTATGTGCATTGTGCATAGCTGGGTGGATTTATTTGTAGAATGAATGGCTGGGAGTGATTTAACACCAGATGGTATTGTACTCTAGATTCATTAGAAGTTTAGAACCCTGCGATGTCACGGTTCAAAAGCTAGTGTGCTTTATTTTTTTGTATGTAGTACTGCAGAATTGCTGTGACATTCCTAGTCCACCTCTTTCTGAATTAGACATTGCTGTTGGGACAACCTTAAGGTTACAGACACCAACTTGGGCAAGGAATGTTAGTCCTTCGGTTTTTCTTTCATGTTACTGCTTTCCATATTAGCTCCTTAAAAATCAGTGACCTTTGAGCTCAGTTGGCTACGAGTGCGGGTCGCTTCTTGTCTGCCCCGATTCCACTCCGGTCGTTGAATATACTAGGTAAGCAACCGCGGTGTGTCACGCCGTATTCGCCGCTACTCATGCGAGCAAATCGAGAAAACGCGCGATCGTCGCTCTTCACGCGAGCAAATCGAGGAGACGCGAAATGGTTGAAAGGACACAAACGTAATTGCATTTTTTTGCACTTATTCGGCGGAACGGCTGAAAGGATATAAATATATTTGAGCTACCGCGGCGTGCCACGACGGACCGTCGCTCTGCACGTAAAAAATGTCAAAAATGATCTAAACTGTTTTTTTTCGGAAAAAGGATATAAAAAAGACCTAAACCTTGTTTTTTCGGATAAGGACAAAATAAGACCTAAACGTAATGATTAAAAAGGCCTAAAGGACACAAACATAATATAAATTCTTTTTCTCGAAAAAGGACCTAAACGTAACATTTTTTCTAAAAAGGATCTAACTGTAATTTTTTTTGAAAAAGGACCTAAATGCAATTTTTCCGCGGCTCGGCTTGAGCCGCGAGCCGAGCCGTAGCCGAGCCGGCTCAAATGCGTGTGGTAGCCAGAATTCCACCAACATTAGCAGAGGTAGGATATATGTATGCGTGTTTAATGGCATAGCGTGTACCTGCTCTCCAAAAGCTATAGATTCCAAAAAAATTCTTTAAGCATATGTACGGGACTGCATGTGTGTGTGTGCGCATGTAGAATATGAGTGTAATATGCGTGAGTTGTATTCGTATTTGTACCTCAAAAAAAATATCAATGAACTTTAAGCTATAAGTAAAATTATAAAGCTGATGGACAATACAAGTCTCAGGGTTTCAGTTTTAGGTTTAGGGCAGAGAAAAGTAACCAGGTCTGTTTAAATTTCTGGGTGAAAAATCTGGAAAAGAAACTGTTTTGAGTTATGAGCATTTTGTTCTAGGTAGGGATGAAAACGGGTCGGATATCTCCCGCCCGATCTGGGACCAGATCCTGTCGGGATCGGATCCGGGACCGGATTTTACTATCCGGTCGGATCCGGGACCGGATCCGGATACTTGAATCCGGATTCGGGATCGGATCCGCAGCATCCAATATCCGGTAAATACGGACGGATCCGATATTCGATTTTTCTATTCGGATATCCGGATTTTTCCTATTCGGATATCGATCGGATATTCGGATTTTCCTATTCGGATATCGCAAGGCCCAACCCATTTTCATCATTTTTTCCATTTCACCATTTATATTAACAATTAGTTGGTTCTATTAATCCTCAAATAGCATATTCTTTCTACGAAGTTTGTTGAATTTAATTGATATATAATTTGTTACTATAGTCATGTATTCGTATGGTTTTAATTCAATATATATTACTCTATATATGCGTGCATTATCCGTATATCTTTATCCGTTTTCGACCCGAATCCGTCACATATATGTTCCGTATCCGTATCCCGAATAACCCGAATCCGTATCCGTATCCGGTTAGCCCGTATCCGGTTCCGAATCCGGAAAAAAATATGGGTTAGGATACGGGAAGAGCAATATCCGCCCGTATCCGACCCGTTTTCACCCCTAATTCTAGGCCCTACGTTGAAGGTACGGCTGCCACAGGCTTGGATCCGTCTTTGCATCTGAAAGTTTAAACTCCATTAATTTGATTTTAATGTTAATGACAAATATAATATTAAGACTAACTATTTTGATAAGCATAATTTTGATTAGTCTCATTGTTAATTATTGATAATCCTTATATGAGACTAACTCTTTTATTGACTATATCTTTCATTAGTCTCATCTCATTAAAAAATGGAAAACCCATGTATGCGCTCATATTCATTTTATGATATCTTATTGCATACTTAGAACTCAAGTTAAAGTATGAACTCTTCCATTGCTTATACATTAAAAGATGTGCATTATGTTTCCAACTTCATCCATATTACACGAATGCACATATCTAGGGGGAGTTCACAATTTAACTTGATGTTTCAATAGTATTGATCCATGTCCTCTTGCCAAACAACATATAGAATTAAGACTTTAAAACAATCCTTTGAGTAAATGTAACTTGTGTAGTTGTCGTATAATCATGTTAATATAGGACAAACTCAAATGCTATCTAAGATTTGATTATGTGCACATTGATTCCAAGTTCAATTATTTATATGCACATATTTAATAGAGTTTATTCTATTGATGATGGTATTAAGAGTATTGATATATTTTCACCACTCCAACATAATTTGGATCATTACTTAGTAACCATCAAAATGAGTATATGAAACTTGTGTAGTTAATATATACTCATGCCAATTTAAATAAAATTAAAATTGAGTTCGGTTGTCTTTCAATCAATCAAAGAACGTTTCATTATGTGTTGATGAAGGACCATGTGGAGGACCATCCATGTTTGTGATGAGTATTTGACTTTATATGAGCAAGGTGTGCTCAAGTTTGAGTTTGATTTGGATTGATTTTCAAAATGAGGCAATTTGAGTTGTCTCGCCAGAGTGGCGATCTCTACAGATAAGGCGCGGTAGTGATGAGTTAGATGGTTTATTGCATATCATTGTGAGCATTGCTATGTGATGTGTTTCCTTGTCTTTGATGGTTGCAGGGCGACGGTGCTAGGTCATGGTGAGGCGGAGGATGACCGGGACTAGACGAGGAGCGTCGGAGGTCCAGACGGTTGGGAGATCGCCGGAAGATGATCGGAGACGGAATCCGGGCAAGTCAAGAAGACAAGGAAAGGAGATGATGCTAGCTAGATGCCGTGTGGATCAATGAGGGCCGTCGAATTGAGGTCTAGTTGATAGGTTAGCGGGTCTAGGTAGTATGCTTTGAAAACCGTGCAAGAAAACCCGGTATGTGTGTGGGTTTTGGGTTAGCCCTTGCATGGCTGTGTGTGTGGGTTAATCCTAGCCCTTAGGTGAGTGCTCTAGGGTTGAGGGACTCATCCAAGGGTGGTAGGTGGCCCAAGAGTAGTATAAATAGGGGTAGAGGGGTAGCCTCCTTCCCTTGAAGGTTTTGAGGTTTGTGAATGCTCCTTTGAGCTTTGCCCACATGAAAGTGAGGCTTTGTAGCCTCTCTTTCCAGAAATGAAAGTTTTATCCATCCATCTCTGAATTTATTTTGCACATTTACATTATGTCTTTACTTTACGCAATTTAAATTCAGCATTTACTTTCCCGCAATTACATTCTCGCAATTTACTTTCACGCAATTTGGATTTGCCTCCCCTCCTTCTAAATGTTGTTGATCTTGGATGTTTTGAGTGTGTTCATATGGTTTTACATCTCTTTTGCACTCTTGGATTGAGTAGAGAACATCTTTTCTTTCAAGTTCCAACTTTGTTCAGAACTTGTTCTTTGCGCAGCATTTAGTATTTGATTTTTATAAAAATATAGAAAAATATTTTTGAAGTGATTCTTGTTGGAGGAGGTGCGGGACTCTGATATCCACTTGCAGAAAATTTTTGGAGTTCACGTGTTGCACGGTTTGGGCACCATGAGGTGAAATCCGAGACCCAAACTTTCTGCTCGAAGTTCTTGACTGACTGTGTTCTTCGATTTTTACTGTTTTTACTGTAAGGCTTTTTGAGGAGAAATTTGGTGGAGTTCTTCACGACTCAGATTCTCATAGGGAGAAAAATTCTCAAAATTTTGTGAGCTGCAGAAACCCACCAACCTCCTGTTCAAATTGAGGACAAGTTCTGTAAATTCTGCTTTTGCTTTTCTGAAAGTGACTTTTGTGATTTGAATTGATGTTCTTTCTAAAAGCAATAGTTGAATTGATTCCTCTTTATATTGGACACTAGACAACCAGGATTGTGACTCAAAAATACCCACATACTTTATGGTACTTATCCATGCAAGCTTGGGGTACACATAGTTGTCTAGTTTTTCTGATTTTTCACGATTTCCTTTGAACGATCTTGTCGAGGTTTTTGTTGGAGTATTTTGGGGGAAAATTTATTTGCGACCATTCACCCCCCCTCTGTTCGCCATCTCGGTCCTTCAGTTGATGGTGTTTCTTCGTTGGTTAAGAACAAGCGGAAAGTTCTTGAGTATAATGAAGCATTAGTTGCATCAAAGTACTCAAGTCACCTTTAAATCATTCAAATTGATTAGGGTTATACTCAATCGATCATAGGGGCATCCATTATGTGTTAATGGAGTGCAATTGATGATTGAGGCGACCGTGTTTGTTGGACTAACAATCTTTCATGAGTTGTGAAGTAGGTTGAGTCCAAGAAAATGAAGAATCGGGAAAAAGTCATCATGTGATGATGAGGTTCAAGGATGAATTCCGAAGTGAAGTGAGGCTAGGGAAGTCTCATCATGTGTTGACGAACCAGAAGAAAGGACCCAGTTTGGAGAAAAGATGATGAAAATCATAAAAGCTCCAAGTGGATGTGCTAGAGGCAAAGTTATAACTAGCTAGAGCTAAGGATGTGTTCACAGTCTTTTACTGATCTCGGTGTTTGGATGGGAGACTGGGTTGCTACTTAGGTGCCGTACTATTAAGAGGAGTTGAGTTAGTTAGCTTGAGCTCATCATGTGTTGATGAACTGAATCCAGTTCACTCTAGCTCACTCTCTTGTTTGGATTTTGCATGAGCTCAGTATTTGCATATGTTGCAAATAAGGAAGCTCATGCTTGCTTCTTATTGAATCTTAATCGATTTGGTTTTTACATGGAGCTATAGATTTACATGTGTTGCAAAAGGGAGATATCTCATGTAATTTAGATTATGTAGTTTTTGCATGGAGCTAAGTTTTACAAGTGTTGAAAAAGGTGAGAGCTCATGCATCGATGTTTTAGCTTGTGATTTGATCATGTGTTGATCATCACAAGGCTAAGAAAGGATTATGTTTTGTGTTTGCCAAAATTAGTTTTTGCAAAATGTGATTTTATTTAATCTTATCTTGGAGCATGTGAATAGGGTTTGCAAATTGGTTTGATCATGCGTTGATCATCACATGACTCAAAGATATGATCTTGATTGCTCTTATTTGCAAGATTTATATTTGCAAATATGTTTTGCAAATATTGGTGTTCATGCATTTGATTTTGGAGCATGTGATTAGAATTTAAAAATGTGTTTTGCAATATTATTTTGATCGTGCGTTGATTATCACCTGGCTCAAGATTTGATCTTATTGACTCTTGCTAGCTTGTATTCACGCTTTTGATCAAGTCTTTGTGAAGGATTTCGAGAAAATCAGATTTTAGGCTTGAGTGACTACATTTGAGATTTTGTTTTTGTGATATTTAAAAATATCTATGGTTGCTTAAATATTGAAAATGGGTGGGTATTATAGCCCTTTTGATAAGCTTCGCATAGAGTCCAAAATTACATAAATTGGAGTTCGGAGTAAAAAGTTATGGGCGTTTTGGTGGCTGTAGCAGTGGTATGACCGAGGTCACTCCGGTCATACCGGCCGGCGGTATGACCGGGGGCACTTCAGCCTAATTTTTCCAAAACGCATGTTTTTAGTCCCAAAAAATTGAAAATGGCCCCGTATGATCGGACCCCCTCCGGTATGACTGGATTTTCTGAGTAACATCTAGTTTTTTAGCTGTTGGCCATCTGAGGAGCGTTCATACCGGCCTTAGGGTGGTATGACCGGATTTTCTGGGTATTTTTCCTAATTTGCCCCCGAACAGCTAGTTTTTCTTATGGAGGCTATATAAGAAGTTTTGGGGGCTGGCATTTGGTTGTTGTTGGGGTTTTGGAGAGTTCATTGCTTTTTGTGGTTGAGTTGTGCATGTGTTGCATTCTCCAATTTGAATTTTGAACTAAGAGTGAGCTCTAATTGCATGTGTTGCAATTAGGAGAGGATTGAGAGTCTCTTGTGCATGTGTTGCACTAGGGAAGCCTTATGCATGTGTTGCACTCGGTGATCACCATTGTACATGTGTTGTACTTGGTAGAGCTCAAGCTAAAGGGCTTCACTTGTTACTCTTGGTGTTTGCCGACACCTAGACGGCATGTGGAAGCGTCGTGCGCGGTGACCTTCTCAAGGAGATTGTGAGAAGGCCCAGCAAAGTTGTGAAGGTCGGAGCTGTTAGCGTTATGCCCTTGAGGCAATCATTTAGATGATTGTAACATGACTATGTTTATGAATAATAATATGATTATTGGTCCAATGAATGTATATCATTGTATTGATCAACAAGTATGTGACTTGATTATGAAGCTCTTTACTTAATGATGTAATTCGATAAATATCTCTGATCGGATATCATCGTATAGGACTACGATGAATAGATCAGCACATGTAGTGATCGATGATCATGCTTCATAGATCATGGGATATGGAGATATCATCTCTACATTGTGGACCATGTTGAAGAACATGGGTTAGATAGACCCGCTATGGGACATTTGCGAGAATGTTTCATTCTTATGTGTCATCGATGTATCTCATACCTAGAAGATGTATGATCCTTAGACCGAGATTGTCATATTCCCTACATGTGTAATAGTTTTCTTGGGGCTATCAAACACTACTTCCTAACCTGACAGCTTATAAAGGTAGCTTTCATGTTTACTATGAAACGTGCAGAGGAAGTGAGCGATCAAGATGGAATTTGCCACTCCAATGAAACGGAGATATATGACAAGGCCACTCGTGTGATATGATTAAGAAAGTGCATGGCCATGTCGTGATTGAGGAGTCAATCACAACTTATTAATATATCATGGATACGAGAGATGGATTGAATCATCAAAGGATGACATGCTTCTCGCCTTGAGATCAATCTTCATATACTTGGCAAAGGGATTATTACATGAGTTCTTTTGATAGGTTCTGTTCGATTTGATCACAGTATGTTTGGGAGTTGGCATACTTTGCAAGAAGCCGCTACCAACTATTGGATTGAAAAGGAGTTTTCCGAATCCATGTCCAAACGTATGTGAACCTGCAGGGTCACACACTTAATGGGCTGGGACGCATTAATTTGGATTGGATCCGTAATTAATGAACCTCGTGGGCTTAGCATGCTTTGGTGGGCCCGGTTTAGGTTTCATCTCGTGGCTATATAAGGAGGGGAGGAGGAGGCGCAGAGTGTGCTTTCCACGGTTTAGGTTTGATTCACTTGAAACCCTAGCCTCCTCCTCTCGCCGCCTCGCCGAGCGACTAGGTGCTTGCACGACGCACGGCGTTCCATCTCTCGGACGTGTGGACTCTGCGGTGACGCTGCTGCGATCAAGGGCGTGGGAGGACGATCCACGGCGGCGAGGACGATCCACTACATCGACGCAACGATCGCGGCGAGGACGAACCACTACATCGACGCGCGAAGGATTCCGCAATCGCGTCTAGTGGTAATCTTATCTATGATCCCCTTCTTGCGAGTAGCTTTCTGGTTGCGCGGTAGTTTTTTTTTTGTGCTAGCGTAGCATACCGCGTTTCCCTTCAGGAGCTCACCTACCAGGAGGGGGAAAGAGCTACCACTAGTGGAATCGAGGTGGGTGCTCAATTCGTGGAGCCGGTCCAAAGTGATTTGGGTTTGCCTCAACGTGGATTAGGGGAGACCGGCAAGTCTCCGAACACCATGGTAAAACATCGGTGTGTCTCTTTGTGTTTGCTTGCAATTCTCTATTTACATTGTTGCAATTTATAATCTTAGAATTAAATTGCTTGATTGTCTGTAGGATTACATATTCTTGAGTAGAGACATAATTAGCTAGTGCACTTAGTGAGTCTATTTGACTTAAGCTTTAATTGTCAAAACCTTAGTTTATCGCTTTCGAATTGGTTATCATTTAGGTTTTGATATAAGGGTACCTAGGCGAGACTTTAATTAATCGTAGAAGAAATTTTTATAGCCACCTATTCACCTCCTCTAGTTGACATCCTCGATCTTACAAGTGGTATCAGAGTTTGGTCTCTCATTTATTAGGCTTTACTGCCTAGAGAGTAAGGATGACAACTAGTAGTTTAGTGCACTTCACCGATTTACATATTTTTGATGGCTCTAATTATGCTTAATGGAAATTATTTATGATTTCTCATTTTAAATTTATGAGCTCCCAAATATGGTGGATCGTAGATGTGAGATTTTCTCTTTGGTTGAACGAAGTTGCTCCAACTAGAGGAGAGGAGAAATACCTACATCTCGACGCTCAAGCTACAATATTTTATTTAGCATTGTGAGCGTAGATGTGTTTAATAAAATATGCAATCTCAAGAGCGCCCATAAAATTTGGACAAAGCTTCAAGAATTATATGATGTGTCCACATCCCCTAGTGAGGATTGCATAGAAGAATGGGTGTCGGGTGATTAAACTTCAAGTTTTATCTCAAATGATGAAGAACCGACAACACCATCAAGCTCAACGTATACCTTAAGTGATGATGAGCTTACCATTCTATCTCCTACATCGCGGTGTTTCATGGAAAAAGGTAATGTTGAGGTAAGTGATGACGAAGAGTCCTCTTACGATGATTTGATGAATTTATTAGAGGAGCTCAATGATTATCTTGGAAAGGAGAAAGCTAAATATAAGATTTTGAAGCTTGAGCATGACTCACTTCAAAATGATTATAATGTGCTTAAAGAAAATCATGAATCCCTCCTTCTCAAGGAAATCATTGTGCTTAAAGAAAATCATGAATCCCTCTTTCTCAAGAAAATCATTAAGCTAAGAGTGGACATAGGAATTTCTTGTGATATTCTAGATGATATGCCATGCTTAAATAATAATTCTTGCATTTCATCTAAAATAGAAATGTCCACCTCTTGTGAGGATTTAATTGATATGTCTTGTTGCTCTAATGAATTTGCTTCAAGTTCCTCTATATGTTTAGAGACTAATCTAGTAGAGGAGAATAGTGAGCTCAAGGAACAATTCACTAAATTGAGAAGTGACTTAGAAAATGCTACAAAGTGAAGGCCAGCCTCAATAACATTCTAAGCAAGCAACGGGTCTTGCAAGACAAGAAAGGGATCGGCTACATCTCTAAGGAGAATAGCAAGTCAAGGCACAACGCATGACACTCGAAGATCATCAAGTGCCTTGGTTGCAACAAGAAGATACACCTCGCCTCCGTGTGCCCTAACAAAGTGGATAACAAGTCCACATCACAAACAATGAGGCAAACCGACAATGAGCACGACAAGAAGGTCAAGAGAGGACCAAATAGCGTCAAGTGCTTCAATTGCCGTGAAAAGGGGTATTTCGGTAAGGATTGTCCCTTAGGTACTACTCCTAAGCCCATTCTTTATCATGATCATTATTTGCTTAGGAAGGAGAAAAATGGCAATGTGTTTGCCATGGTTGTCAAGTCTCCTAAGCCCTCTCAAAATAATGATAATCATTTGTTTAGGAAGAGTAAATCTAGAAATGTGTTTGCTAAAGTTGTTAGAACACATAAGTCTCCTCAATTCAATGCCAATAATTTACTTAGGAGGGATAACAATTGCAAACCATTTTTTAGAAATGATAAATCCTCTAAGCATTTTCATAAAAATTTTAATCATGTGCTTAGAAAGGATGAGTATAGCAAATCATTTGCTAGAAATGTTAGCTCACTCAAAATTGCTATTCTTAGGGCTATTTGGGTCCCTAAATCTATTGTGACTAATATTCTTAGACCCAACAAAAATTGGGTACCAAAAAGTACCTAAAAGTTTATTAGGTATTTGGAGATGCATTGGAAATTTTAGCTCAATCAAGAGGATGATTTCATCATGTGCAAAAAGTGAGCCAAGCTTGAGAACATTCACTCCAATCATGAACCAATGCCATCTCAGGTAACAAGCATTTAAATTGATTCCTTATAGCTTCTAGCTTTGTGTAGGTTAACTTTCATTATCGTGAAAATCAATTTAAATTGCTTATTCATGTTCTTGCTCATGCTTATCAATTATTCTTTATTGCTATCTTGAGCAAGTTTGGGAAGTGGCACATTAAGGGAAGTGCTGAATCATAATCATGTATATCACATCCCTACGTGTGCCTATATTTATATAAGTGCTAATATATTTTCAAAATCAAGCTATTTAGCCAAAAGTGAATTTTTTGTAACTATTAGTAATCTTGTGAAAACTAGTTGAAAAATGTATACAAATATTTTCAAAAGGTTTTTCAAGAGTTTTGGCTTTATAAAAACTAATTTCAAAAGAAAATGAGTTTCAAGTCCAAAATCTAGTTACTAGTATCTTGTTTTGGCTTTAAACTTATAATTTTCATATAATTAATTGTAAAATGATTTTGAAACTAGCTCCTAAATGAAAAACGTAGAGTTGGTCATTCTTAACAATTCTCGTATTCAAAATATTTGCAAAATACCAACCTATCAAAAGTTATTTAACATTGAAACTCGCCCAAAAACTATGCTTGACCTATATTGGTCACATTCTAGCACTTTGTGAGTTTCACCTATTGGATCGGATTCTTGGCCATATCTTGGTTCAAAATGGTATTTCAAACTCATAAATACCAATTCCAATCAAATATGTTCTTATTTGCTTCATTTGATACTTTTTTTGGAACGATGTTTAAAATTATATGCATGCATATCCTTTTATATGAGCCAGTTTGTTCAAAAGTCAAAAATATTGTTTAAAAGGTCCATATTTGTAAAAATCTTTATAAAATTTCTCAAATATGCATTTAAAATACTTTACAATGGTTTCAGAGTAAAAATCCCTACTTTAGAAACAAAATAGCAAATTTGGCTATCTGATCTTGTTTTTGAATTAAATGACATATGCTTATAAATTAAAATCTATTGAATACAAAACTCGTAGGGTTGGTCATTTTAAGCATTTCTTTAGTTTAAAGTATTTCGAAATGACCAACCGTTCAAAAGTTATAGCCATTTGAATTTGACCAAAATCCTTCATTTGACCCAAAATGACATATTCTTGCATATTGTGGTTTTTGCGATTTGAATTGGATTTATTTATATATCTTGGCTTGAAATAATATTTTTAACTTATACAAAGCCATGAAAGTTTAAATCTCCATAAAATCCAAATTAAATCGCATTTTGAGCTTTCGATAGAAATTCTACTTCTCTTTATGCCTACAAAGCGCATTTTGCCATATCTTTTGAATGAAAATTAATTTTGAGGAAATTATTTTTGATAAACCTTATAAATATTCCAAAGTTCATTTATGAAAATTTTGAAACCATTTGAACTTTATTTGAAAAAGTTTTGATTTTTCTTCTCTTTTGAGTAAAATTCATGCCTTCAATGCAAAATTTAGGATATCTTTTGAATGGAGACTCTTTTTTCAAAATTATTTTTGTAAAAGTTTATTAGGAGTCCAAAGTATATGTATGAAAATTTTCAAATAATTTGAACTTCATTTGAAAAAGTTATGAGCGTTTATCTCTTTTATCAAATGCTGAAAATTCAGACTTTTGCATGGTTTTGAGTTGATTTGTGATTTTTGTATCTTCAAATTGAATCATATTTTGTGAGGACCATCTTTGTAATAATTGATCCTTAATAGTTTGTATATTATGCTAAAATTTATCAGATTTGTTAGACCTTATTTGAGCAATTTTCAACTGTCTTTTGAAGCCTAAATGAAATGCCAAAATATGAAATTCTAGTTCTTTGAAATCTTTGTGGTTTCATGTCTTTAAATTGGCTTAAAGTTGGTAGAACCTCTCAAAACAAAACTTGAGCATGTTTAAATGTATTATATCCATGATTTATTTTAGAATCCTTTTAGTGCTTATTTAATCGAGTTTTGTATATTTGAAAAAGGCTCTCCTTTTTGGCTATGTCATAGTATCAAGTTGATCTTGAATTGACATATATATCTTTGAGAAAATGAGCTTGTTTTAAAACAAATATAATTTTTTTCTCAAAAATGGTGTCCTCATGCAAAATGATCTTTACAAGTAGTATTTCTTTCAAATAATATCATTAACAATCTTTTCATGAGGTATCAATTGAAAAATGAGAATTTCAAGTGGTACTCTTTAAAATTGATATTTACAAGCCTTATATTTTCCTAAAGTGGTGCTTATTTAAAAACTTTTTACAAGTGGTTTCATAAAAATTAGAAGCTCATTTGGATGTTTTCCCGTTTAAGTGCTATTAGGCTCTCAAAAACTCCTTTTGTGAGTTTGTTTGCAAATTGAAAAGACTAATAAAATGAGGAGCTTATTTGAATGCATTTTCAAATATCTTTATCTTGCTTAACTTAAACTATGGCCTCTTTTCAAGTTGGTTTACTTTTTTGGGCCATATAAAGAAGAAGTTTGCGGAATTCTTGAATCTTATTGAAAATTCTTCATATTTACGAGTGGTATTTTATTTAAGAATCTTTTGAACTTAAATAGGTCATATGTTCTCGTTTCAATCTTTTTATGACCTCATTTCATAAAATCTCTTGCCAAGCTCTCTTTTCTTCAAAGTGGTATTTCCTTGCCAATTACTTCACTTTAAAAAGTCTCTTTTTTGGATTCGTTTATCATTTTTGGTGTTTAATGCCAAAAGAGGGAGAATTTATGGGAGCTTAATACCTCATTTGGTTAAGGAAAAAATTATTTTATTGCAAAGGAAAGATTTATTTGGATGTTTTGTGCATGTCTTGAAGAGAAGCATATTTATTCATTCTAAAAATCACTCATATGCATTCTCAAGTATTAATGCTTAAATTGCTCAAAGGTATGCTTACATGATCAAATAGATTAAATTATCTCAATATGACGATTTTCATCCAAATGTGGATATCAAGCTTGGATTTATCATCAATCACCAAAAAAGGGGAGATTGAAATTTCAAGCTACATTAATTTGGTTTTTGTGTTAATGACAAATCCAATCACCACTACACAAATATACATCACAATCGGTTCTTTTTTGTCATCACAATCGGTTCTGGTGGAGACACAAAGTCTTTAGACACAGATGAGGTGGTGCTATCACGGTCGGTTCTTGCCCGATTGTAATGAGGAATCATCTCTATCGGTTCTTTAAAAGAAGCGATAGAGATGAACACTCATCTCTTATCGGTTCTCAGAATGAAGCGATAGAGATGAGAGTCATCACTATCGATTCTTTGTAAGAAGCGATAGAGATGATCAATCATCTCTATCGGTTCCTACAAAGAAGTGATGGAGATGAGGGGTTCATTTCTATCGCTTCTTACAAAGAACCGATAGAATCGATTCTTTGTAAGAAGCGATAGAGATGATCAATCATCTCTATCGGTTCCTACAAAGAAGTGATGGAGATGAGCACTTCATCTCTATCGCTTCTTTGTAGGAACCGATAGAGATGATTGATCATCTCTATCGTTTCTTACAAAGAACCGATAGAGATGACCCCTTCATCTCTATCGTTTTCTTTTGAGAACCGATAGAGATGAGGGGGTGTGCTATTTTTCAATTCACCCTCCAATCAGCACATATTTCACACAGTATGCATGCACATATCACATTCACATAGCATAAATCATTGCACACATTATACACATATCACATTCACAGAACACAAACACTTTATTATAACACATATAACATTCGTTCACAAAATAGAACTCAAACATGCTTAACAGTCAATACACATGCAATCTAAACCCCAGGCTTTACAAAGTTTGATAACATCAGTTGCCATGGTCCAGTGGTATGGTAACAAACTTAGAAACAAAAGGTGTCTGGATGGTAACAAACTTAGAAACAAAAGGTGTCTGGTGTCATTATCAAATATAGAATTATTCTGTGCCATGTTAACAAATTCAAACATCTAGCTAACCGTTTTATTTACATCATATTAGGGAAAACAGGAGATCACAGTGTCAGACAAACTATAGACATCTTGTCCTATACATTATATTGCAGACAAGACTTGTCAACACATAGCGCAAAAAAATGCATTGAGTTTCAGAATTTCATAAGCAAATGTGAAATTACAAAGAATCGCCTGAAGTTAATTTTATAATGGTGCTTTTCACTTTAGGTGTTGTAAGTGAATCACAAGCGGGAACAAATAAAGCAACGTACTCATTGTATCAAAAGCATCCATTTACTGATTTTGCGACAGCGGATACAACTCTTAACCATGCAATGATATTTTGAGGTGGACCATCATCCAAGTATCCGCAATGAATAACCAAAAGCTTATTTTCGTAAATGCAAGCTACTGGGAAATAGTTAACAAATGGACATGATATTTTCAGCATGTTCACCATCATTAGGCTAAAATTAGTGACTCAAAAATTGAGTGCATTGCAAATAAGTGGCAACTGAGTAATAAGGTTGACGAATGGTTTATCAGTAAGCAATCAATCAAAAATTACGCATAGAGTACAATATTCTTATTTGATGAGTAAAGCACTGGTGGCTAATGGCAATAAGCAAACAGTACAATATAATAAAACAATTTATGAACTGAACAAAGCATAGAAATGAATTCTTACGCTTGGTTAGTGTCCACGATGCTATACAATCCTCAACAGAACCACATATGATGACCAACCTCAAAAGCCATCCATCCATCAGCATGCCTTCTAGAAACCCCTCTCCTACACAAATAACATTAATAAGTTGCAGAATTACCTGCAATGTACAAAATCAAAACCTGAAACCAAAGATAAGTGAACACAAGACAAAATGTAGTACAACAACGTCGCACTAACAGATAAATAGAGGCACCATAGTGGAACAGTGAGAAAAAAGGTTAAACCAAACAGCAAACACATAGGCAACTCAAGAATGTCGATTGGCAATTCAACATCAATTTTTACTTAAATCAGAACCTTATGCACTTGTAGCAGAACTAACCTTGTTCAATGTCTATATCAAAACCCAATTGCTCATTTCCACAGAATGATTGCAGAAGTTGACAATTTTCAACTCCTACGTCGTTAAGAATTGAAGGGGATTTCTGTAAGTTCAGTTCATAAGGATAATTTAGATGCTGGAGTGGTTCTGCTTATTTTCGCATATGGCTGTATCTGAACTTCTTTATGCCTTCCAATGAATGCGACTAGATCTCCTTCCCTGCTTCAAAGAAAGAAAATGCAGTCTCTACTTCCACAGCACCTAGATGGAGCTAAAAATCGGTGATGACAAGGGTGAAACCTCTGAATAATAATCTCAAGGCACCCTTGGGCACAGAGTAATTGCTGGAACTTCAGGCGACTTCAGGCGAGAGTAGTTCCACTTGCGCCTCTGCAAAGAACAAAACATATGCGTCTCAATTTGTTTTGCACCATGTAGCAATTACCAGAACAGCACTACGCAAACCTTTTGAAACGGGGGGAGCTGACTGTGGGGAGCCCCAGAGCGAAGCTGACGGAGATGGGGACCGTGAGCACACGGGCCTTGACGGGGATAGGGGTGGAAATCGGGAGCCGACTGGGAGCTCGGGGGCGAACCTCGAGGGCCGACGGGGACGACGACGGGGGTGGAGCTCGGAGGCCGACGAGGACGGGGATGGGGTAGCTCGAGGGAGGGCTACGCCGGTGGGGGGAGGTGGGTGGGGGAGCTCGGTGTGGGGAGGCACTCAAACCCTAGCTAGCCACCGAGGGAAATGTGAGCACAGAGACCAACTCGATCGGGAGATGAAGTAGTGGCTGGCGATCATGTGCTATCTGTGTCGGTTTTCATTAGAAACTGATATAACTGATGTCTGTATCTATGTCGGTTTCCAATAAAAAACTGATACAAATAAGATTAGTATCGGTTTTTAACCAAGAACCGACACAATTAATATTACTATCTGTGTCGGTTTTAATTCCGAACCGACACAGATGAACTCACTATCACTATCGGTTTCTATTAAAAACCGACACAGATGAACACCCTATCACTATCAGTTTCTATTAAAAATCGACACAGATGAACATCTTATTACTATCGGTTACGTCTAAAAACCGACACGCATGAGTGGGTTATCAGTATCTGTTTTTAATAAAAACCGATACAAATACTCTTTTCTACTATCTGTTTTAATAAAAACCAAACACTAATATGCTCTCATCACTATTAGTTTTTCACTGAACCGATACAAATATATCAGAGGCAGCAAAATTAACTATGAACTGAGGAGAGGAGTAAGAACTCCTGAGGACAAATTGAGTACTAGGCTATGAAGAACTTTTGCTCTATTAGTTGTCATTTAACATGGTGTCTTGCTTGTTGGTGGGAAAAGACAGTAATTTTTTTACTGTAATTACTGACTTGGCACATGCACAATTTCTAGCATGACAAAATCATGCGAGAGTAGAAAAGTAAAAAATTTCACAAATAAAGTAAAAATTGTTTTTTCGGGTGGCGGCTGTTTTCTTAGCCTCTGAAACAACAACAGAGAAGAATTTAGCCCGAGGGTATAAATAACTTAGTGAGGTATATCACAATCAGTTCTCAAGTTAGATGCGATAGTGATGTGCACATATCACTATCGGTTCTCACTTAAGAAGCGATAGTGATGTGCCATAAACATCACTATCGGTTCTTATATAAGAAGCGATAGTGATGTACATGTGCACATCACTATCGGTTCTTACTTGAGAAGCGATAGTGATGTGCATGCTCATCACTATCGGTTCTTTGGTGAGAACCGATTGTGATGTGCACATACATCACAAATCGGTACTCACCAAAGAACCGATAGTGATGAGCATGCACATCACTATCGCTTCTCAAGTAAGAACCAATAGTGATATGCATGTGCACATCACAATCGGTTTTCACAAAAGAACCGATATTGATGAGCACACACATCACTATCGCTTCTCAAGTAAGAACCAATAGTGATGTGTATGTGCACATCACTATCACTTCTTAGTTAAGAATCACTTCTTAAGTGAGAACCGATTGTGATGTGCCCAGTGCTACATCACAATCGTTTCTAACCCGAGAACCGATAGTGACTATTATTAACACCCGTCCTAAGTCATCTATCACAATCGTTTTTTTCTAAAAACTTAAGAACCAATTCAGATGAAGCGATAGTGTTGTACCATTCTGTAGTAGTGAATATTGAGACTAACTATTTTGATAATCATAATTTTGATTAGTCTCATTGTTAATTAATGATAATCCTTATATGATATTAACTCTTTTATTGAGTATATCTTTGATTAGTCTCATCTCATTGAAAAATGGAAAATCCAAGGTATGCACTCATATTCATTTTATGATATCTTATTGCATAATTAGGACTCAAGTTAAAAGATGAACTCTTCCATTGCTTATACATTAAAAGATGTGCATTATGTTTTCAACTTCATACATATTACATGAATGCACATATCTATGGGGAGTTCATAATTTAACTTGATGTTTCAATAGTATTGATCCATGTCCTCTTGTCAAACAACATATAGGATCAAGACTTTGAAACAATTCTTTGACTATATGTAACTTGTATAGTTGTCGTATAATCATGTTAATATAGGACAAACTCAAATGCTATCTAAGATTGATTATGTGCCTATTGATTCCAAGTTCAATTATTATATTCACATATTTAATAGAGTTTATTCTATTGTTGATGGTATTAAGAGTATTTATCCCTTTCCACCACTCCAACATAATTTGGATCATTACTTAGTAACCATCAAAATGAGTATATGAAACTTGTGTAGTCAATATATACTCATGCCAATTTAAATGAAATTTAAATTGAGTTCGGTTGTCTTTCAATCAATCAAAGAACGCTTCATCATGTGTTGATGGTGTTTTTTCGTTGGTTAAGGACAAGCGAAAAGTTCTTGAGTATAATGAAGCATTAGTTTCATCAAAGTACTCAAGACACCTTTAAATCATTCAAATTGATTAGGGTTGTGCTCAATCGATCATGGGGTATCTATTATGTGTTAATGGAGTGCAATTGATGATTGAGGAAATCGTGTTTGTTGGACTAACAATCTTTTATAAGTTGTGAAGTAGGTTGAATCCAAAAAAATGAAGAATCGGGAAAATAAAGTCATCATGTGTTGATGAGCTTCAAGGATGAATCCTGAAGTGAAGTGAAGCTAGAGAAGGCTCATCATGTGTTGATGAACAAGAAGAAGGGACCCGGTTTGGAGAGAAGATGATGGAAATCATAAAAGCTCTAAGTGGATGTGCTAAAGGCAAAGGTATAACTAGCTAGGGCTAAGGATGTGTTCCTAGTCTTTTACTGATCTCGGTGTTTGGATGGGAGACTAGGTTGCTACTTATGTGTTGTACTATTAAGATGTGTTGAGTCATTTAGCTTGAGCTTCATCATGTATTGATGAACTCAATCAGGTTCACTCTAGCTCACTATCTTGTTTGGATTTTGTATAAGCTAAGTATTTGCATGTGTTGCAAATAAGGGAGCTCATGCTTGCTTCTTATTGGGTCTTAATCGATTTGGTTTTTACATGGAGCTATGGATTTGCTTGTGTTGCAAAAGGGAGATAGCTCATGTAATTTAGTTTATGTAGTTTTTGCATTGAGCTAAGTTTTGCATGCGTTGCAAATGGTGAGAGCTCATGCATTAGTGTTTTAGCTTGTGATTTGATCATGTGTTGATCATCACAAGGCTAAGAAAGGATTATGCTTTATGTTTGCCAAAATGACTTTTTGTAAAAATGTGATTTTATTTAATCTTATCTTGGAGCATGTGAATAGGGTTTGCAAATGTGTTTACAAATTGGTTTGATCATGCGTTGATCATCACATGGCTCAAAGATATGATATTGATTGCTCTTGTTTGCAAATGTTTTTTTTGCAAATATTGCTGTTCATGCATTTGATTTTGGAGCATGTGATTTGAATTTATAAATGTGTTTTGCAAAATTGTTTTGATCATGAGTTGATCATCACATAGCTCAAGATTTGATCTTATTGACTCTTGCTAGCTTGTAGTCACGCTTTTGATCAAGTCTTTGTGAAGGATTTCGAGAAAATTAGATTTTAGGCTTGAGTGACTACATTGGAGTTTTTGTTTTTATGATATTTAAAAATTTATATGGTTGCTTAAATTTTGAAAATGGGTGGAGATTTTAGCCCACTTGATAAGCTTCGCATAGAGTCCAAAATCACATAAATTGGAGTTCGGAGTAAAAAGTTATGGGCATTTTGGTGGCTGTAGCAGTGGTATGACTGAGGTCACTCCGGTCATACCGACCAGCGGTATGACCGGGGGCACTCCAGTTATACCGTACGGTGGTATGACCGGGGGGGGCACTTCGGTCAGATTTTTCCAGAACGTGTGTTTTTAGCCCGAAAAAATTGAAAATGGCCCTGTATGATCGGAACCCCTCCGGTATGACCGGATTTTTTGAGTAACAGCTAGTTTTTTAGCTGTTGGCCATCTGAGGAGCGGTCATCCGGCCTTCGGGTGGTATGACCAGGTTTCTTGGGTATTTTTGCCCAATTTACGCCTCAACGCCTAGTTTTTCTTATGGAGGCTATATAAGAAACTTTGGGGGCTGGCATTTAGTTGTTGTTGGGGTTTTGGAGAGTTCATTGCTTTTTGTTGTTGAGTTGTGCATGTGTTGCACTCTCCAATTTGATTTTTGAGCTAAGAGTGAGTTCTAATTGCATGTGTTGCAATTAGCTAGGAGAGGATTGAGAGCCTCTTGTGCATGTGTTGCACTCGGTGATCACCATTATACAAGTGTTGTACTTGGTGGAGCTCAAGCTAAAGGGCTTCACTTATTACTCTTGGTGTTTGCTGACACCTAGATGGCGTGTGGAGGCATCGTGTGTGGTAACCTTCTCGAGGAGATTGTGAGAAGGCCCGAAAAAGTTTTGATGGTCAGAGCTCACCTACCTGGAGGGGAAAGAGCTACCACTAGTGGAATCGAGGCGAGTGCTCAATTCGTGGGGTCGGTCCGAAGTGGTTTGGGCTTGCCTCAACGTGGATTAGGGGAGACCAGTAAGTCTCCGAACACCACGGTAAAAGATCGGTGTGTCTCTTTGTGTTTGCTTGCAATTCTCTATTTACATTGTTGCAATTTGCATTCCTAGAATTAAATTGCTTGATTGTCTTTAGGATTGCATATTTTTTAGTAGAGACATAATTAGATAGTGCACTTAGTGAGCCTAGTTGACTTAGGCTTTAATTGTTACTAGTCATGTGTCCGTACGTTGCAACGAAAACTCAATTTGCGACAAAAAAATTATTTGCAAAGAACACTAACTTTAGTTATGTTTCAATAGTAGGAAATGTTTGTTCCCCGAAGAGATTTGACTATCGGGTTAAATCCTCTTCTATCTCAACCGTTTATGTTAGATCCAATGAATCAAGTACTCTGAAAGAGAACGGACGATCGCCACCAACTCTTAATTAGAATTAGTAGAGAGATATCAATCCTTACCATTGAAGGAGGAGAAAGTTATTGCATTCCTCTTGTAGGAGCCTTTCTCTTCTCTTCTCCTCCTGCGTGTGTCTCCACTACCGACCGGCCTGTCCTCCTGGAGATGAGAGTGGGTGCCCTCTAATAGGGAGTAGATGAAAGCAGAAGGCAGCGTACGCAGGCGGATGGAAGCTAGGTCTCCCCGACATCTTCGTGATTAGCACGTGATTTGGTTGCATGATTCTTTCCTTTTAATCTATGCATTTCTAGATATGATGAGATAGAATTCCCGTATTATGGGATATGGTGAGTATATCCTTCTATTCATGCAGGACATGATGAGAAAATCCTTCCATTTATAAGGTATATGAATAACATCCTTCCATAGTAAAAACATGTGAATAGAGATATGCTAAAATAATATTTCTATTCAAAAAAGATATGATAAAATCCTTCCATCTAAGATATGATTAAATCCTCTTCTATCTCAGCCGTTCATGTTAGATCCAACGAATCAAATACTCTAAAGGAGAACGGACCACTGCCACTAACTCCTAATTAGAAGTAGTAGAGAAACCTTAGTTTATCGTGTTTGCATCGATTATCATTTAGGTTTCGGCATAAGGGTACCTAGGCTAGACTTTAATTAATGGTAGAAGAAATTTTTATAGCCACTTATTCTTCCCACTCTAGTTGGCATCCTCGATCTTACAGCACCTCAAGATAGGGTGAAAAGCTATGGCTACCACGGCCTTGGGCCTAGAACCAAATCTGGAAAAGTAATCTCGTCTGTTCACAAATTTGAAAAATAAATAGGTCAGAGAGAAAATCTGAGGCTGATAGGTGGGTCTAGAGAATATTCTGGGAATCTATATTTTTTTGGATTTTTGAAAAATCGGGACTGGCTAACACGTGGGCATATGGTCTATACTCTGGGTCCATAGCCTTGGGTCTACAGTGCAAAGTGTACTGAGTTTACGAAATAGTGCACTGCTAGGTGGGATCCACATGTTAGTGGCTCAGTATGCCACATGTTCGGTGGTGGCTCTGATGCACTATGCATGTGGCGCTAAGGTGGGACCATGGTGGACAGTGACAATGGCATGGCGACTAACATGGCTTGGGCAGTGATGGCGATGCTTGGGCCCAATGGTTGGCCGCAGTATGGTTTACGATGATGTAAATGGAGGTGTGCTTCTGGATACATGCAACAAGGTGAACACAATGATGCAGTTGGCTCAGTGCAAATCATCATTGGTGACAAGTGGCGGCAATGCCAAACAGCATTGCAGCATGGTGCATGGCAGCGATAGTAAGCGATGGTGCTTGGGCAGTGGAAAGGTGAACATCAGGTAGAATGTGGAACAACAAACTCAGGGGTGTGGTCGATGATGACGAGAGCTCACTGATGAGCAAAATTGGATGGTGAAAGGTGGCGGTCGGACATGGAGAAGACCTTGATCTCAGTGATAGTTAGTCCTCTATTTCAATTTCTTAAAGGATTTAGACAAGATTACTCAGAAACACAGCATGATGCCCTCAGTTTTGATAGAGATGAGGCGAGACAGTGGAACGGTGAAGCTTCCTCCTCAGCTCCAATGTCAGCAGCTTTGTCTTCAGCAGATTCGCAGACTTCATGAGGAAAACTAATGCAGCGGTTTAGGGTTTTGAGGAAGGGTGATACGAGGATGCAAAAGCCAGAGTCATGGTGGTCATATATAGGCGGAGAAGGTAGCACAAGGGAGGAGTTTGGCTTGAAGGAGACAGACTCCTTGGAGATGATGAACAGCCTGCACTGATAGGTGGGTACCACCCATTAGTGGCATAGGCATGGTCAGTGGTGAAGTGAGCTGGGCTTTGTTTGGTCGTGGCGAAGGGAAAACAGGCTGAGGGAGAGGGAAGTTGGTGGGGGTTAGGGAAGTTGTGCTTTAGCCCAAGTGGAAGAGAGAGGGAGAATGGCCTGAGAAAGAGATTTGGCCCACAAGTTTTTCCAATATTTAATTTAGTTTTTCACATCTAGAGAATACATGAATATTCAAATATGTCACAAAAAATAGAAAATGAACCTGAAACAATTCTAGAAAATTCAGAGAAATACTTTGGAGCATAAAGAACTCAGATAAAATAGTTTTGGGCTTCATTCATGTTTTGATTTATTCACATTAAATCATTTATTTTTGTAAAATATAGAAAATAGTTTTGAAACTTAAGTAACATCACCAAAATTTTTGAAAATTCAGAGAATAATAATTTTATTATTTTTTAAAATTTGGAAATTTGTGGGATGTTACAATAAGGATCAATTCAATTGCAACCAAAGTTATGTTCTCAATCAACTCACGCGAGATTACCACATCCAAATTGTGCTCACCGCGCCCACTTAACATATGATCACTCACCCAAGTCTAAAACATTTTGTTTAACCAAGACCAATGACATCCCTATCATGGTACAACAATTTTACAAATAGTAGCTACCTGCCACAATTCCATATTTCATTAAGCTAAATTAATCTAATTGATCATGTGAGTATGTGCTCAACAGACAACTAAGCATGGCAAAGCAATGAGCACACCAACCCAAGTGGATACTAATGGCAAAGCAATAAGCATGGCAAATGCATCGCTAGATAATTTTCCAACTTAGGTTGACAATTGATACATGGCATATTATCAATCAAGGTGAATAAATGAACAACTAGTTATGTAACTAATTCCATAGATATAATTAATAGAAAAGTAGCATGCATGTTTAGTTGAACACAAAGTTTTGGAAATACTAGGCACAACAAGATCAAGAACACAAGTTGCCTTGCTTGTGAAGAGGAACGCGGTATGCTACACTAGCACAAAAAAAACTACCGCATAACCAGAAAGCAACTCGCAAGAAGGGGATCACAGATTAGATTACCACTAGACGCGCAGTTGCGGAATCCTTCGCGCGTCGATGTAGTGGATAGTCCTCGCCGCAGTCGTTGCGTCGATGGAGTGGATCGTCCTCCCACACCGCAGTCGCAGCAGCGTCACCGCAGTAGTCCACACGTTCAGGGATGGAACACCGTGCGTCGGTGTGCAAGCACCTGGTCGCTCGGTAGGGGTAGCGAGAGGAGGAGGCTAGGGTTTCAGGTGAATTACTTCTAAACCGTGGGAAAGCACACCCTGCGCCCACCCTCCTCCCCTCCTTATATAGCCACGAGATGAAACCCTAAACCAGGGCCCATCAGTGTGCTAAGCCCACGAGGTCCATTAATTACGGATCCAATCCAAATTAATGTGTCCCAACCCATTAAGTGTGTGACCCTGCAGGTTCACGTACGTTTGGTCATGGATTCGAAAAACTGCTTTTCAATCCAATAGTTGGTAGCGGCTCCTTGCAAAGTATGCCAACTCCCAAACATACTATGATCAAATCAGACAGAACCTATCAAAAGTATTCATGTAATAATCCCTTTGCCAAGTATATGAAGATTGAACTCAAGGCGAGAAGCATGTCATCTTTTGATGATTCAATCCATCTCTCGTATCCGTGATATATTAATAAGTTGTGATTGACTCCTCAATCATGGCATGGCCATGCACTTCCTTAATCATATCACACGAGTGGCCTTATCATATATCTCTGTTTCATTGGAGTGGCAAATTCCATCTTGACTGCTCACTTCCCTCTACACGTTTTCTAGTAAACATGAAAGCTACCTTTATAACTATCCGGTTAGGAAGTAGTGTTTGACAGCCACAAGGAAAACTATTACACATGTAGGGAATATGACAATCTCAGGTCTAAGGATCATACATCTACTATGTATGAGATACACTGATGACACATAAGAATGAAATATTCTCGCAGTGTCCCATTGCGGATCTATCTAACTCATGTTTTTCAACATGCGTCCACAATGTATAGACGATATCTCCATATCCCATGATCTATGAAGCATGATCATCGATCACTAATGTGCTGATCTATTCATTCTTGTCCTATACGATGATATCCGATCAGAGATATTTATCGAATTACATCAATAAGTAAAGAGCTTCATAAGCAAGTCACATACTTGTTAATCAATACAATGATATACATTCATTGGACCAATAATCATATTATTATTCATAAACATAGTCATGTTACAATCATCTAAATGATTGCCTCAAGGGCATAACACTAACAGCTTGCACCAAATTGCTCATTGATATTCTTGATTTTCAGCTCATTTGGATGACTTCCGATGATCGACTTCTAAACAAGAGAAAAAAAAACAAATGTAAACAAACTCAAATGAACTCGAAATTTGAAAATATAGATACTGGAAGGTTGAACTTGATTTTAGATGGAGTTTGGAAGGACAACGGGATCAATTGGAGCTCATATGAAGAAGAATGGGCTCTTGTAAATTTTGCCAAGAGGGAAATTCAGAAAAAAAGAAAAAGGAGAGAGACTGCAGGTCACTGCAAGTTGGACCCATGGAATATTTCAAAATCTTAGAATTTCTAGAATTTGGAAAATATGGAGAGGATGATAGGCAGGGTCCATGGGAAAAAGGATTTTTGGGAATTATGGAAATTGGAAGAGGGTTTATAGGCTATTGGGTGGGCTTATTGTCGGACTGAATATGCAAATCTAGACCCTCAATGTATATTGCACTAGTCTAATATTACGTTGGTAAACACAGTGGTAACATATATGTAATATCAACATCATACACAACGAAATAACAATAAACGACCAAATTTATTAGATAAAAATATAGTTTGATGACCTTAAGGTCGACTTTATATTTATTAGGCTTCATAAGGCTTATTCACTAAGAAAATAGCAGCAGCATGAAAAACTTCGGCAGATAACCCATCGACCTGTCACATGTAATCAATAAGGCTCGACTAGTAATAACTCGCTTCCTCATGGAACTCCTCCTCCAGAGTAGAAGCTGACTCCTCTTGAACCAATTGATTTATTGTTGAAAGGGTGAATGGGGAAAGTTCTTGAATGATTGCAGTGAGCCAGTGACTAAGTAAGTAGTATTGCAAATGGTTCACATAAATAGATTAATTCCTCAGTACTATTATGCAATAGAAGCTTTAGCCTAGTGGTGAGGTCTCACTCATTCCATCAGGAGGTCTCACGTTCAAATAACAAGTTTGGCACTTTGTTTGCAAGTTTTTTTTCATAGTTTCGAGCATACAGAAATTATGAAAAATTTTGTATTTACTCGTGAAGCATTTGTAGTATTCTCATAAATTTTTTACATCATGATGAAATCTAACGAATTTCCAAAAAATCTGAAGGCAAGTACTCCATAGTCTTCTGATTTCACACCGCGTGTTTTCATCGTTTACAATATTTAAATGAGTAAACCAAACAGGTTTAAATTTTTTAAAACTTTTACACAAGGGTTCTAAGATAGTTATTAAGCTCTCATTAAAATTTGAGATCATTAACAAGATCGACAAAAATCATAAAATACCAAAACTGTTACTACACCATTTATGCTCATTCTATTTTTTATTTTTACATATAACAGTTCAAGTTAAAATATTTCATAACATTTTGTGTATGATCCCAGGGTTCTTAAGATGGTACCATAATTTTTTCATAATATTAAAAGGCTTCTACAATTTTATAAAAATCCAACAGTGTTTCTGCCGAAATTTAAAATGGTCTAAAAAATTGTCTTCTGGACAAATTATTATAAAATATCACTTCTCTAAAGGTTCTTCACCTAATTCCGGTCCATTTCGGGCTTCAAATTGTAAAAACCGGATCAAATAGCCGAGATCTCGCCGAGAAAAACGAGATTACTGTTGCAAATAATTTTTTTTTGAATTTTCAAATTCGGCAGGCACTACTACAAACCATCCTGATCCGAAGACCGAGAGCTCGACGAAAACTCGCGAAATTTCAACGAGATTTGGAACCTATCGGCCTAATCGTCCGACGCGAGTCTCTCTGGTCGAACGTACGACTAGGGATGAAAACGGATCGGATAGTTTCTGACCGATCCGGATATTTTCGGATACGGATTCTGTCGGATCGGATATTTGTCGGATAGTATCGGATCGGATACGGATATGGATTTTTTTTGTCGGATACGGATACGGATTCGGTAGCTCACTATCCGTCGGATACGGATACGGATTTGGATAATCCGGATATTGATGGATTGGATATCCGGATATACATATGGGCTAGGCCAAAACTACTCTTCTGGCCCAAAAATGTTTCTTAATTTCAGAATTGTTTTCTAATTTAATTAATCCATAAAGTAAGTTTCAATTATTAAAATTAGCAAACGAACTCCAAAAATTACGATTTTTTTAGAAAGTTCCAGAAATAATCTGACATTTTAAAAATTATTTTCAAGATTTTATCAGATTTTAAATTTTCTCAAAAAATTCAAATATTCCTATTCTTAATAGAAAAATATTTAAATAAGTAGCTAAAAATCATAAAAACTCATAAATACATAATTTATTATTTTTAACATAATTCAACGAAGAATATAAATCTTGGAACATTATATATAAGTGTTATATACTTTTTCTAGAGACGTGATATTTAAGTATTATCAAACTTTTAGTGTGTTATGTGTTTACCTCCATTTGTATCTTTGAGTAAAGATTACCTTCATTTTTGTGTTTTGATCTACATGTATAATGAACTAATTGTATGTGTGTGATAAACTAAGTTTTATATAATTTTATTTGCGACATGGTATCTACTTATTGTCTAAGTGAATGAAAATGCTTATATTTGTTCAATTTTCATTAATATTTTCATCAAATCAACTAGTTATGTGTTTTCATTGACTTTTTATATACAATCTAAGGGGTTATCATGTTCCGATAAAATATTCGAAACCGTATCCGATTCGATTCGTATTCGATCCGTATCTGTATTCGATATTATCCGTATTCGTATCCAGACTATCCGTATCCGTATCCGCATCCGAGAAAAAATATGAAAACAAATATGATAAAGCTATTATCCATCCGTATCCGATCCGTTTTCACACCTACTTACGACCCAAGTAATTCCGTTTGCGAAACCGGACCCGGATTAGCCGTCGACGTATCCAAGCATCACTACCCAGCCCAAGCAGTGTACTTGAAAGAAACGTAAAAAGTCGGCGTCCTCCCGCTCCCGCCCCTCCCGCGACGGCCGAAATACTTCAAATCTCAAACCGACCTCCGCTTCTCCGAACGACGCCTCTCCTCCCAGGCCATGGCTCAACACCAACGCCCGGCCGCCGCGGTAGAAGAACACCGTGCCGCCTGGTCGGACGCGCTGGACGTCGACGACTCCGACCTCCGCCACAACCCCCCGTCCTCCCTGCCCCTCCGCCTCCTCCGCCCCTGCACCTCCTCCCACCCGAGGGCCCCTCACCACAGTCGCGTCCCCGGGCCCGCCTCCTCCGTCCAGGACGCGATAAGCCTCGGCTTCCCCGTCTCGTCCGGCCCGGACCCCGCCGCCCGCGTGGGTGACCAGGCCGCCGAGGCCTCCGACTTCCCGCTTGACCCGTTGCTCTGCGCGCTGCGGTTCCTCGGTAAGGAGTAATTGGTAGAGATTCTTGCCGTTAAATATTTCGCGTTTCGTGGTCTTTTGGATGTGATGATTGGTCTACTGGTGTGGTTCGGGACGCAGGGGAGGACCGCGCGCGGCAGCGGACTGGGATCGGGGCGATCCGGGGCGAGCGGGCATTATATCGAGCGCCTCTGGTGCGTGCGAGCTCCTCCCTTGTTCCTATTTTCAGATGGCCTTTTTGTTAGGGCTGTGCGTATTTTTGTCATGGGTTGATTGGTTTCGGGCTTCTTGGTTGTGGTCAGGTGGTCGGGATGGTCACTTTGTGCATGCCAAATGGGCTTGGCGATCTCTTTCTGAATCTCAAGGTGAGCATGAGCATCATAGCCTGATATGTGGGTTTGTGGATATTCAGGGTTCTTGAGATTCTGATATTCTGCAGCGTTGAGGTTGGGTTTTGGAGATTGAAATATCAATGTGGAGTTTAGTTTGCATAGAATTGAAAAGGGAATTGGAAAAGGTCCATTTACTGATGAATCCATAAGTATGTTAGAAAGTAATGTATTCTTGTTATAACTACATAATTTATGTAATTCACAGAGATTAACCAGACCAGTATTTCTTGCTGTTGCCACCACTGGCTTGGGTGATTCTCACTAACGAATTTAAAATTTCATAGTTTGAAACTAGAAATACATCATCCAGATATAGGTAGCAGGGAATTAGTTTGGTATGCTGGGAGTAAGAGATCAGAAGATGTTCTTAAATTTTCTAGACCATAGACCATAAACCCCACAGCAGTTAGTTCTACTCTTGATCAGGCCAGCATCATTAGTGACAGTTACCAGCTAGTAACTGCTTTTAATTCCCTCTGCTACAGTGCTAATAAATGATGTATCCCACCTGGTGGGAAACAGCTTGGTAATGGAATCTGAAATCCTACTATTAGCTATTGCATTGTCCTCATCTTTCCAAGTTTGAATCCTTAATATAGGAAATTTTACATTTGACTTGAAAGGCATTCTTCGGATGTTATTCCACTGGACAAAATTTTTATTGGAGGGAATCTAAGATGTGAGGCCCTCATTGTAATTATAAGGGGGACAAGGGGAACATACCATAATAGTGGTGAGGTATAAGAAGGGGTACATTACAGTAAAGGAACACTCTAAAGCTAAATGCTATATCATCTAGTGCAGTTGTATTGTATGTAGCAGGCTAGCAGCTCTTATTAATCAGTGGCTCCTCTTTTAGGATATTTGAAGCTTGCAGGGTTTAAATATAGCATAAATGAATGATACCTTCCACCTGTGGTCTGTGGCTGACAAGTGAGATGAGACAATTCTCTTTGATGGCTAGAGAAGTACAAAAGCAACTTGGGTAGAAAATGTAACTAATTTTTCCTTAGGGAACCATTGTGTTGATTCTCCTTGTAACCTTAATAATTGTCCCTTCTCAACTTATGCAGTTCTACCTCCTGTGCTGTTTTCATTTTTTTTTTGCATGATCACATTATTGTTCTGTAGCTAAATTTATTACATTTCAAGATGTCTAGGCTCTTGAAACTTTATTCTGAATAAGGTTCCGACATTTCTTTTTACTTTTCAGATTTTATATTTGAATCGAAGGCCATAATTATAATGATGCAATGAGAGAATATATCACTTTTTTTTTATGTTAGTAGCAAATGATAATGAGTTCTTTATAGGATCCAACTGGCACAATTGGTGCTTCAGTTCACAAGAAAGTTATCACGGATGGAAACCTTGGCAATGGTATATCAGTTGGGTCTGTCATTGTTCTCAAACAGGTAAGTAGGATATATAAGCTGTGAACAAAACAGGCTTCTTTTACTGTCAAACTACTCTAGCGTGGTGGCAAGTAATTGGTTCAACTGCTGAAGATATCATCGATTTCAGGTGTCCGTTTTCCGTCCATCTCGCACAGCGTGCTATCTGAATGTTACCCAGCAAAATGTGGTAAAGGTATTATTCGTACCCTTTTATATTCCATCCTTCAAAGTCTTACGTTGGCAATTTTTCAGTCTCATTTTTGTTCCATGATAAATATATGTTGCTACTGATGTGTGGAATTGGTTCTTGATTTATATGGTGATTCTTCCCCATTAATTGTCATTGAAACTAATGCAGTGTTATTTCTAAAATCTATTTTGTTTTGCTTTTTTTTAGGCTGGAAAGTGGGGTCTGCTTGCTTGTTTTAGACTACTCACCACTCTAAGTTTTCATTCATCATTATACCCTTGGTTTTGTAAATATCATGATTCATGAATGGCCTTCTCTGTGGAGATGAAATTAGGCCATTTTGATTATTGAAAAGTGACTTGGTTGCCCTTTTTGGTACTATGATCTTATTGGGGGAAATTAGATGCTAGAGACTAAAGAGCAAGTAGGTCAATAATATAAGATGCAGAATGTTATGTCAGTAAGAAACTGCCCCATAAAAATGCTAACAGTGAACAAATAAAGGTCATTAAAAGGAAACACTCTCAAAAGCTTACTTGTACTAAAACATCCCTGCTGTCCTCTGTATTTTTTAATAATTTAATTAAGGATGTTGGTCATAGGTTAGATTTCTATGCATTGGTCCTTAATTGCTTTAATCAGGAGCAATAAATTTGCACTCGTATTGGCAGCACGATCACTTGAATTCAATTGCTTTTCAAGTCTCAGGACTAGAGAACTGTGTAACCATCTTTTTCCAGCAGTTTCACAATGATGTCTTGTCACTTTTAAACTGCACTTACAGTGCCCTTGAACCTATCAACGTGTTCATTGTATTAGAAGTTCTCTTAAGACATGGAGGTATAGTGATGTTCACATTTTCAGGTTCTGCCAGAGGACAGCGCTTCCCCATCTAATCAAAATTTGAATATTGCAAACACAAGATGTTCACAACCTAGTCTAGGTGGGAGTTCAGTCATGTCTGTATACGGAGATTGTACTCAAGCTACTGCTAATGAAAAGCTGAGGCGACTCTTTGATGGTGAATGGATGGTCCCTAGTAGCAAAAAACTGAAGAGTGATGCAATAATTCCTGATGACAATGATGCAAGGACGAATATCAACAGTAGCAATGGTTTAGAGAATAATCTGAACATTGGTCTGGATGATATGGCAGATGGGTTTCAGAGTGAGCACACTTCAAGGAAACTCAGTGAGCATCAGCAAAAGGACTTCGATGCTGCAAACGCGGGTACTGTCCAGCCAACTCAACTAAATTGTTGTACGACTGTCACTAATGCTACTGCCATCAGCGGATCATTGCTTTCCAACCCAAAGAAGTTGGTTTCTGTGGCTTCTGTAGCAGAATGGACGGATGAGCAGCTGGCTGAACTGTTCGTTGACTACTAACATCCGCATAAGAGGTGCATATTTCATCAAGGACTTAGCTAGATTTGGTACTCAAGTTGAAGTTATCTCAAGGGTGTGATGAAGCTTGGCAGAATTATGCAAGCTTCATCAAGGACTTGCACCTTGTGTAACATCCAAAAATTTGCAATTCTTTAATTAAGGATTTATTTCAGATTTTATGAATTTTCAGCATTTAATTACTGTTTTTTGCTATTCTCGGATTTAAAGAAATAATTTATTCGAGAAAAATAAAGTCAAAGAAATGCTGGAAATAATTTTCCTAAGTTAAAAATGTTCCCAATAATTTTTTTAGAGTTTTTTTTCCAGATTTTTTGAACTCCATTTAATATTTTCTATAAAGCAATATATAATTATGATATTATTTAAATTGGATAATGAATTTAAAATCCTATTTTTCCCTTCAGGCCAAAGCTCAGTTTCCTCCTGGCCTGCTCCTCTCTCTAGACCATCCCGGTCACCCTTTCTTCCCTACCTCCCTTTGGGCCAACCGGCCTAACAGCCTATTCCCTCAAGCATGGCTCTCCTCCCTCCTCCCCGCCCTATGCGCGCCCTCCCTTCGTACCGTCTTCAATCTCCACACAAAACATTTTTATCTCTTTCCATTGTTTCTGGAATAGAGCTTCCAAAATCCGTGTTTTTCGCATCAAAATTTCACCAAACCGTGTGCAATCAGATCATCTTATCTCGACAAAACCAAATAATCCTGAGAATTCCTGGATGTTTCACAAGATAAGCCCGAAACTGGTTGTTGCCTCTTTCTCGTCGAATATCATGCTAACCCGATTTCTCCCCGGTGCTATAAAAGCCACCCCCGTGACTGCAACTCCTCAAGCAACTCATTTTGCCAACTGTAACATCCTAAAATTTTCTTTTTATTAAGTTAATGTGTTATTCATGCATTTTATGAATTTCCTGAATTTATTGGATTTTTATAGATTTTATTTGCATTTATTAATTATTTTGTATATTGGCCTTTTGAGAAAAATATTTATTTATTAAGAAATTTAAATAAATTTTTATGAAAAATATATTATTTGGATTCCTAAAGTCTCAAATATTTTTTTCTGGAATTTATTTGAATGTATTTTAAATTAAGTATATTGGCATTTCGTTAAAACTAATTAAGATATAGATAAAATTAATATAAAATTTGGGTAAAAATATTTTATTTGTGTTAAAAATGTCTCAAAGTATTTTTGAGATTTTGTTTGGATTTGTCTTGGTATTTCTATTGGTTCAAATTAATTACATGAATTACTGGATTTAAATTAAATCAAAAAGGTTTTGAAAATCTGTAGAGCAGTAGTGGGCCAAGGACCAAATTGCCAGCCGTGCAGCCCGGCCTACCATAGCTGTTCTTTGGGCCGAAACCTTAGCTTTTAGACCGTTGGATTTGTTTTGTGCGGCCGATATTGGTTTGGATGAGTGGTGGATGGGAGGCTGTTGTGTTTCGCGTGCGGGCTGGATCGTGACATATCGCAGAGAATCGTGAGCGCACATCACGCTAGATGGACGACATTTGGTCGTCATTCCCAGATCGGACTCGGAGCAGTTCGTGCCATGTCCGCCAGAATTTTTTTTTAAATAATACTATTTTTATTCTATTTTACAAAAATAATATGCCGAAATTTTTTTTACAAAACTACCCAGCTGTCGCCATTTCAAATGGCGACAGAAAGTCTGTCGCCATTTCAAATGGCGACAGGCAGCCTGTCGCCGTTTCAGATAGGGATAAATGGCGACAGAGAGTCTGTCGCCGATTGAAAAACCGACAGACTTTGTGTCGCCATTTGAAATAGCGAAGAACTCTCTGTCGCCGTTTGAAACGGCGATGAGAGGTTTAGCCTATTTTTTATTCAATTGCAATGTATGTAAATTATGAGCTGTAGTGTAGTTAATAAAAAGTCGGATTAGTTGTTGTGATGTTTTACGAGAGGAGATTAAAAAGAGTGCGAATCGAGATCCGGGAGAATGATTTTTAGACTTTTCTACAGTAGTAAAATTTAATGTTTAAATGTAATTTTTAGGAAGAGTAGACCAGATTTGCTCTTTGATATGTGCACTACCATATTCTGGGAAAATATTTAATTTACACCTTACTTTGCATCTAATTTCCACTAGTGCAACAACCCTAAGTATTATAGTCGACAACAACGCATGTTATAAATAGTTCCCACGAAGCACTTAAATTATTTGTTGAACATATATATAAGGGCACATACATCGAAAGTTTAGATGATAAAATAAGCAATAGATAGATTATATTGCAAGGGCATTACAACAGTGACGAAATTGCTTGCCGAACTAACTAACGAAAGCATTCGTTGTCATGGTGGAACAAATGATCGTTCCGCCTATCTGGGTACAGCCAGAATGATGTCCCACATTTTCTGTATATTACCTGACCCGTGTAAATTTGGAGATTTGTCCTCGGACACCGCTCAATCCCCACTATGAAAGAACTCCATGGGGATCCGCAGTGCTCCCAGGTGTGGCCGAATGGGTGGCCTATGCCGTACGTCTCGGGTGTGTAAGATGTAATTTTTGGTCTTTTGATGTGGATTTACGCCTCCCACATGGGCATGTCATCCCAATTCCGGCGTCCCTTATGTTATTACCATCCGGTTCCGGATGGTCTGCGTAACGCGTCAAGGATTTGTTGCGTGGTGCGGACCTCACCGGTCGCTTCCCTTGTCCCTTCCTCTTCGAGAGGAGGTACCTCTTGCACCTCGGTGTGTTGGCGTTAGCGGACACTTGCGAGACGCTTTGCTCTGTTTCTCGCTCGCACTCCACCGTATGGTGCGGAGGTGTGTGTTGGGCTTATCGTTGTACAACCGAAAGCGTGCCTGCAATCAATGCAAGATGCCCGTTGGCCGTTGAATAACACCGTAGGCGCACTCGGTCCGCTTTTCGGCGGTAGTAGCACCACGGGAGGGTTGCTCCCCGCTTATCCCATACGGAAGTTTGAGATGTGGGTGGTACGTCTCCGGGTCCACCCAGTTGAAGTAGCCGCACCATTCATCCTCGGCCAAGGGGCACCGGTAGAATCTCCGATCCGCTAGTTCATCGTGGCGGTATCAACCATCGCTCAAGGCCGTGTTCGCAAAAGTCAGGGCTTTCGGGTGGCCCCTGGAGAGGTTTCTCCTTTGACTCGAGCAATTTCGCAATTTTCTTTTTGAACTCCTGTATGGGATGAACTGGTTTAGAATTACTACTTTATGAGTGAAGCATGGGTTCGCCGCATGAAACTCACCGATTGGTTGGCCTCTTGCCCACCGCCCCGAACTCGGTCGCTCTAGAACAGGACGTATCCCGGCGCCTCTCACCGGTTGAAGTTCTCGGCGAAGCGGGTTCGGCGTCGTGGCGCTTGTAGACAAATTCGTGAGTCACGCTCGTTCGGCCGCCGATCCATTGGAAGAAGCAACACCGGTCCTTGCCGAGAAAGGAAAGAACGATCGTGAAATGGTACCGTTAGCTCAGTATTTTATGGATACAAGTAGGTTTACCCGTAGGGGCGCAACAACAGAGTGAGCGCGCGCGCCGCTCTCCGTGGGTAGATTGCATCATCTTCGCGGAAGGTTGCAGTCGCATTTGGGTCTGGGCAACTCCGGCAGAACTGGGGCGTGCACGCTATTGGTATCCGGGTATTCGGGGCGGGATGACTTATGCTTGCTGAAGAGGCGACGGTAGAACGACATCGTGCCCTAATTTGTGTAGATTCAGATGGCGTGTATTGCTTGTTTGGTGGTGTTGAATGTGTAACCCTAGGCCGGTTTTATAGTGGTGGTGAGTGGTTACTCCGCACGACTACAGCACTTGTCCAGTTTGACGTCCTGGCATCCTCTGTGAAAAGCTGCACGACATGTCACCCATCATCAAAGCTGCACCACCGTCACCTTCTGCGAAGCGAAGGTCGCACGATTTGTCACCATCGAGAAAAGCCACACGACTGTCATCACGAACAAAAGTAGGTAGTGAGTGGTCACATTGAATGTGCTCGCATGTGTGACAAAGCCTGTGCGAAAACAAGAGAGGTCTGTCAGCGTGTGGTCAAATCGGCCTGAAAAGGTTGAAAGCATTGCGCCTGTGAGTTGTCTAATCGCGCGTGGAAAGCTGCTACAAGGTCGTACATATGTCGAATGGTGTTTCAGGGCTATTACTCCATAATTTATCATGTAAACTGTTATTTTACTAATCCACAAAAGCTATAGTGATCATACCGTAATATAACATAACTTATGTAAACAAAATTCTATAGCTGAATTTGACGTAATATGAGGAAATAAAGCATCATTTTGTGTTCAAGACAAAATATATGAAAGGAAACAAATAGTTGGGATAGTCGCCAAGAACGGTCTTTGTCGCATCGACCGACAAAGTAGCTACATGTGTGCCGTCCTATCGACGTGACAAAGGTACCGTAGCATATTTACAAATAGCGCCACGGAAGTAAAAGATTATATATAGCACAAAACTTCATAAATAAAACTAACATATGTGATATTACATGAGCTAAGGAAGTAAAAGACGAGATTGTTTACGGTACATCATGTGTAAAAGAAACAAACTAGCTAGGGCCCCTGCGCGGTGCAACACCTCGTGTGGTCCCAGGCCTCCTACGACGCTGCACATGTCCAGACGGATATGTGAGCTGGTCAGGGGCCTGTCCACGAGTACTCCTAGGAGGCCGGACCGGGGCTGGCGGAGTAGCGAAGGCGTCCTGTGTCGGCTGAGATGGGCCGGGGGCCGATGCGAGCTGCGACGTAGGAAGTACCACACCCGCGGACTGCTGATAAGGATCGACGAAAGTCAAGTCCTCGCCCCGAAAGTACCATAGTCCCCGAGGTGCTCGCACTCTCGTCGGCGGATCGGCACGTTGACAAACTTTTCAAGTTAGAACGACACGCTATGTAAACAACAAAATATATGAAAAAGAGACCACCGATGTACCGTGGTCATCGGATGACGCCGGTCCGGTGACACCGAGCCCCTGTGCAGTCCGACGAGGGGCGGTCGGGTTCGCTGTGTCGACCTCGCATGAAGAAACGAACGAGGGGATCTGTACCACGCCGTCGCCTCGGGCCGCCTACACGACGCCGTGTACGCACGGTAAGTCAAGTCTCGAATATGGCGCAGCGCCCCTCGGCGTCGTCACCGTGACTTCTATCGTATGGGTGGCACCGACCGCTCAGAGCAACGCCGACGCCGCCGCGTGTGCCTCCTCGCAAGGTCGCTCGCGAAACGAAAAGAGGCTAGTTAGTTGGCATAATTTTCAAGATGTTACGTTGAATGACAAATGGAGGGAGTACGAACCGCGCGTGGAAAGCGTAGTCCGCCGGGTGGGTACGTGGTCGGAAATGGTCGGATCGTGCACGAGGTGACTCCACGACAGCACAACTCGAACGCGGGTGCGCGTGCTGTACCACTCGATATATGCGTCGTACATGCCGTGGTCGTAGGGGGTAGTCTCGTCGATCACATCCGCAAGAGCCGCCCTCATCGCTGCGCGCATGAGGTACCATGCGTCGCCCACTCTGCGTCTTGGCCGACGGCCTTTGCGTGTACCGCAAAATGAAAGCGCAACATTAATTCGCAAGCCACCGAGATCGTAAGTACTAGCGTAAGGGAAAAATGTAGAAATACGAACGAGTGCACGGCCGCCGGAACGACAATACCGTGGGTACTGGGAACGCTCGCCGTAGACCAAACTGCCTCAAGACGCGGTGGGCGGCGTACGGCTCGACGAACACGTCGAACACCAAGTGACGTCGGGTCAACCAGTACGCCGCGTCAGCAGTGCACTGCAGCGACAGCCAAGCGGCGCACGCGTTCCGCACAAGCTCAGAGCGTAGGGCGCCATATGACGCGGCCGTCCGTGAGTCGGTCCAACATCGCTACGCATCGAGGGTACGGCGCGCGTCAGAATCGGGTGAACCGCGGTCGCAAAAAACACCAGCGATGAACGTTAGTACAACACGTGGAGAATTAAAAAAACAACATACGGCTACGATAAGTAATACTGACCTGTCGGCGACACCACAATGTCCCCATCGTCGGACGATCAACCTCGCCCCGGAACCCCAGAGAAGTCTGCGCGTAAGCCGACAGTCTATCGCTGGTCGTCCGATCCGAACCTCTCGAACGACCACACCGCAGAGCAAAGGGCACCGGCGAGAGTGGATTTAGTCGGACACGCGACGACACCCGCCGCACAAAGCACGATGACGTCGCGGCAAGTACCGCAGTCCCCTGCCACCGCGGATCTCCTCCAAGTCGGCGCGGCGATCGCCCTCGCAAATCGGATCATGTGCTCGCCGATAGTGTCCCGCGCGACGAAAGCGTAACAAGACCCACCCAAGAGCCACGTAAGGTACGCCTCCAAGTGCGGGCGACGGCCGCTTCCCGACTCCGTACCATCCTCTCGCCGCAGAAGTAATGGTTAGGTTGTAAATGCAATGAAAATCACACACGGTGAGTTAAATCGATACGACAAGGAAAAATCGTGCTTACGTAGAATCGCACAAGCCACCGCTGCGCCGAACCGCGCGCACCGTGGAAAGTCGTATCTTGTGGTCGGGTAGCACCCACGAACCGTGGAGGATATCCGCCGCCACTGGGTGGACGTCTGCAGAACCACCGCATCTCCCGAGCAGGCAGGCCCAGAGGTAATCGACGCCCTCTAGTGTCGGCGCCATCTCACCACACCGGCAGTGAAAGGTGTGTGTCTCAGCCGCCACCGGTCCACTAGAGCAACAAGAAGCTCCTGTCGTAAGGGAACCGCCTAGAGGCACTCCGTCGGTCCTCGCAGATCCGCGGTGGTCGCCTCGACCATACGGCAATGTAGTAGGCCACCGCCTCAACCTCGCAAAAGAATGTGAGAAGTATTATTGTGGTGTCGGGGACATGAGTACAACACTGCGACGAAATTGAACTAACCTCGGGATCCATCGCGGATCGAGACGCCACGCCCTCATGGGGGTGCGTAAGCGCAGGGCCCCAAGCTCCAAGGCCACCTCCCCATCTTGCGGTGGCAACGTCGCTAAACGGCTCCGGTGAGTCGCGTCGACCGACGGGTCAAGCAACTCGTACAACTGTCCGCCCGCCATGCCTGCAAATAAAAATGTTTATGTTACATAAGGTGTAAAAAAGGTGCAAAATAAATACAACAAATACAAATAGAATATGAATGGAACGAGTACTGTCATAATTTAGAGCACACGTAATACATGGAAGTAAAAATGTTCATCTATGTGCAAAGCGTTAAAAAGATACAAAATGAATACAACATACTACACTCTCATTTAATCAAGTACAATAACATTCAGATACATATTTTGACCACACGCATTTAATTCGATACAAGCAAAATGAAATTCTAGTGCATCGAAGTAAACCATAGTTCAGTACGAAAAGAACATATAACACTTCACGGCTTCTGAATCTTCGGGCAACTCTTGAAAGAGTGCCCTGTCTCCTTGCAAGTAGAACATTTCTTTACGCGGCGGCCACTTTCGGCGGCGTCCATATCATTCCTTATACGCCTGGATTGCCTTCTTCCCACTCCCTTTAGCCTGCTCATGTCTGGGACCCAACGTGTATCCTCCCAGCTTTTGTGCTCGTGAATAAACCCACCACTCGAAACCGTACATTTCAAGCTCCAGTTGCGACCACACTTCCTTACTAAAGAATTGAGACATGAATATACCTGGATCCATGTGAATCATCGAGCAGGCAGCCATAACATGGGAGCATGGCCTGTGTAATAGACGAGGCTTATTGCAGGTGCAGACACAAGTTTGCCTGTGTATGATGCATTCGTGAGCAACTTTTCGCTTGGTTCGTCCCACGACCGCTTTCTCCTTGCACATCACCTCAAACGGAGCTCCTCGCACCCATCTTCGTTGCTCGCATCTCCCCTTCTTGCCTTTGTCCTCCATGTATGCGTAAATCATCTCCGAGTACTTCATAGCAGATCGTTCATGCGCGTGATCGCCTTTGCATGGCGATCAACGAAGTACTTTGTGATGCCACGAAGAACACCTCAACAATACCAACCAAGGAAGGGTCTCAACCTCGTGATCACCCGATTGTAAACCTCCGCAAGGTTTGTTGTCATGACACCATACCTCGCACCATCGGTGTCGTAAAGCAGAGCCCATTTCTCCCTAGGCTCATGCTCTATCCATTCGGAGAAGCGTTTCAGAGCCCTTCCATTCCTTCGAACCAGGTGGGGAGGGTCAGTGGGTAACTCCTCCAGTGCGACTGGGGCCTCCCCTAAGGCTGGGGCTGCCCTCTTCGTTGCCTCAAGCTTGTGTGCCTCGATGTCAGCTCATCCAATTTCTTCCAGAGTACATCAAACTTTCTCTGCTGGTTCTGGTCGCAGAGCCTCTTGAAAAGCTTTGTTAGCTCCTTGTTCCTGAACTGCTTGTAGAAGTTGGCACCCATATGACGCTTGCACCACCTACTACGCAAATCAGGCCATGGATGAGTCTCATCCACACCTTGCTCGCAATCAATAATTGCCCTCAAAGCCTGAATGCCAATCGTGTATGATACACACTCCGTGCCATCGATGAACGACACCGCTTTGACATTCTGTAGGAACCAATGCCACTATCGTGTTTTCACCTCCACAAATGCGAGCGCTACGGGAGAACTTGATTATTGCCATCCACTCCTATGGCGGTCAATATCCGCCTTTGTATTTACTACCAAAAATGTCCCATCGACACATAACAAAGGACGACAATGCCTGAACGCATTGATGCATGGACCTAAAGCGAAGAATGCTCGCTTCAAAACCATCTTCCCAGAGAAGCGCTGCGAAGGATGCTCACAAATGTCCACATAAGTTCCAGATTTCGGTCCTTTATCACCAAGCAAACTCGCAAGTTCGTAGGAGTCTTCGTGCGTCTTGAACCGTGTTTCCAATGCCTTCGCTTTGCTCTCCATGCCTTCGCGTAGCTTATTGTATACTGGAACCTCTGTTGTATTGCGAGTACGATGGCCCGTGGCTCTAAATCTAGGTTGCCTACAATCTCTCCGTACATTTGCATTGGCAATAAAGCCTGATGATATGTTTCGATGTGACTGCGCAGACTCCGTTAGTACACATGTATGTGGAACGACTATAGAACACTTCCAAATGGTGTCCCATTTAGGCTGGTACGCATGGACGCACCACGGGCAACCCTCCGTCTGGCATCTTACATCATACACCCGCTGATCGGACTTTACAACCTTGAAGGCTCTACGCAACGACACTGACCATGCTATTACTGCTTCTTGAACCTCACTCTTATTCTTGTAAATTGCATCTTTTCTCACCTCATTCTGATCATACTGCGAAGGGAACTGTTCATCATCGTTCACCACCAGCCTGTCGAATGGATACTCATCCCACTCTGCGGGGAATAGATCTTCAGCGGCTTCATCATTACTTAAAGCCTCATAGTCCTCATTCTCTGTGTCCATCGCTTCGACCACTGACTCAATGTTTTCGCCCTCATCTGCCATGCACATTGCTTCTTGAACCTCTCCGTTGCAACATCGCCTCTCCCACCTTGCACTTCAGATCGACCAACCTACATCCCGCTCTACTAAGCCTTCTACTTGTATCGCTTCTCCCCAACTTCCTCTGGTTCTTCATCAACAACCTCTTGTCATGCGTCGCATGCCCGTATTGACTTTCTCAAATGCTTGTGCCAATAACACTAATGGCCATCCTTTCTCGATTGCAATTCTTATGTACGAACTCCAAGATTTCGGCCCTCTCATTTCCATTAACTCCCAGTACGTGCAATCTATTCTTCGGCAAACTACTCCATGTAACTTCAGATCATGCAATTCACGGTCCAAAGAGAACATGTGGTACAACCATCTCATAACCGTAGCCCATGAACGCTCCTCACAAGGATGTGCTAGCCTCTACACTTGCGAAATGACTTAGATCTACCCCTTCAACACCCATGTGCGGAACTCCTTCTCCATAATATATTTTAAATTGCACTCTATCATCCATACCTGTCATGCAAATTCATCGAATTCTTAACATTTGCACAATTTAACTCTACATTGTACGACTAATAATGATCACAAATTTTTAATCAGTACAGTTGCAATATTTCAATTCTTACAAATTCTTCAGATTCTGTGATCATTTTCAAATTTCTATGAGAACATAACTAAACTAATGTGTCAGGAACCTCTACAGATTGAGTTATATTTCGGTCCTGACAATTTTAGCCACCCAACTCTACATGACATCTCCGAATTCTCAAGACACAAATAACCGAATTTGGATTCTACATTTCCAGTTCGTCGAAAATTTATCCATGATCTCTAATAAAAAACTATTATTACAATCAAAATTTTAATCCCTACCTCTAGGTCATCCCTACATCGAAAATTAATTACTAACTAAGTCGCATAACTAAACATCTGTCCATACCGACATAACTATAAATTCTTGACTAATTCATCTAACTAAACATCTATTCTTACCAAATAAATATAAATTTCTAACTAAGTCAACTAGCTAAACAACTTGCATCAGTTCTCATTCCTAACTAAGTCATCTACCTAAATAACTATTATTACTCTATTTAATCTGATTACTATATTACATATTCAACATTTAAATACTTAAAAAAATTAGTACTGATTTAAATGCGATCTTCAAGTCCCTCTCCTTTCTCCTCCTCCTCCTTCTCCTTCTCCTTCTCCTTCTCCTCTCCCTCTCCCTCTCCCTCCCCTTCTTCTCCTTCTCCTCTTTTTCTCGCTTTTTTCCTCTGCGCTTTTGGTGGCACGAGTGAGGCGGGGCACGCGCTTTTATATAGGCGCTGCCTGTCGCCATTTCAAATGGCGACAGACTCTCTGTCGCCGCTTGAAATGGCGACAGACAGTCGTCCGCTATTTAAATAGGCGACGAGGTGACGTTGCTCTCGTCGCCATTTCAAATGGCGACAGAGAGTCTGTCCCTATCCGAACGGCGACAGTCGTCGTCGCCATTTGAAATGGCGACAGATACTGTCGCCATTTGAAATGGCGACGCATGTACCGTCGCCGCTTCGTATAGGATAGATCTCTGTCGCCATTTGAAATGGCGACAGCTGGGTAGTTTTGTAGTTTTTTTTTTCGGCATATTATTTTTGTAAAATAGAATAAAAAATAGTATTATTTAAAAAAAAATTCTGTCCGCCATGGGCACAAGCCTTGGATCAGGCACGACGCGGACTCTTGTGGCTATTTAATGAGTGCATCGGCGTCACCAGGCATCAAGCAAACGAAGCCCCAAGTTGCCTCATCAGATTGCATCGAGATTTCGTCAGATTTTCAAGAACTCACAGGAGCCACCGAGAAGGGAGAATGTTAAATTGAGCGCCGTCCGTGAAGCCCAGAACTTGAGACCTGTTGCGTTGGACTCGCCGTCGATTGGTCTACCACGTGCACTCGCGATCATCGCTAGGGAGGAGCTAGTTCGTCGCCGGTGAAGAAACATGCGTCGCCACCAAATCAGTGCACGGCTGAGGCATCTGACCGCGTCACGAGCAAAGATTCAAATTTCGTTTTCGGATGAAATCTCGGCTGGGACCGGATGATGAAATTTCGACGAAATCTCGGTATTTCGGATAAATCTCATTCAAAATTCAAAAACCAAAATTATAATCCGGTCCGTTTGCTATCGAGAAATCCCGAAATTCACCGAGAAATCCCGAAATTTCGGCCGAAATACCCGAAATTTCTGCGTTCTTACAATGGCAGAAAAGTGGGTCAAACGATGTCAAAAAATTTTGAAATTCTTTTTGGTGAGTCTTGACACATAGATGATATTTCCATACAAATTTAAGATAATTCTAAAGTCTGTGGAATTTTTAAAAATTCAAACATTGCTACTGTCCTGATAAAACGCCGACAGGCTGCAAAATGGTTCAAACCACGTTATAAACTTTTGAATTTTTTTGAATGGTTATGATGCATCTCTAATATTCTCATAAAATTTTTAGATGATGATCAAACTTCATGAATTTTTAAAAATTTGAACAGTACTATTGCCCTGTTAAAAGGCTTACCAGCAAACCTGAATAAAATGAAAAATTATCTAAATCACATTAAAAACTTTTGAACATTTTTGTGGACGGTCCTGATGTAACATTAATGTTTCTTGAAAATATTTAGATTATGATCATTCTCAAATAATGTTTAAAAATTCAAACAGTGCTACATCCTGATAAAAGCCTGATGATCAATACATAGATTTGCTTTAGCAATAATTTTTTTTTAAAGTTTTTGAAAATTTTAAATAAGGGTGATAAGGAAGTGATTAATATCTCATAAAAAATTCTGAATCATGATCATACTCCAGTGAATCTATAAAATTCTTACAAGGCACAGTACCATTTATGTTCTTCTCTTTTTGATTTTTGAAATATAATATAACAAACGAAGTTCAATGCTTACAAAGATTTGATTGACCAAACAAAAAAAGTTGAAATTTTTTGAACAATTTATATAATGTTACTGAGACAATTATTAATCTCTCAAAAAAAATTAGATCATAATCACACACAAGAAAATTTATAAAATTCTGACAATGTAAATGTCCCAATTATGTTCATTCTGTTTTTGATTTTTTAAGGATAACAAATGAAGTTAAACTATTTTTAAATTTTTTATGTATGATCCTAAAGTACTAAAGATAGTACCACAAAGTTTTCAACTCATTATCTAGCTTGTAAATTTTTATAAAAATATGATAGTGTTTCCGCCACATTTTAAAATGTCTCAAAAATTTGGTTTTTCAACAAATTTTCATAGAAGATGACTTTCCTAAGGGTTTCAGGACCAAATCCGGTCCTAAAAGTTCAAAAACCAGCCAAAAACACGAAATTTCGTCAAAAACGAAATTACTGTAGCAATTTCAATTTTTTTTTATCCGGCCGGTAGTCTAGATTTTGTGGAGGCCTGAAATCCGAAATTTCGCCTAAATTCAACGAGATTTGGAACCCTGGTCACGAGAAAGGCAACGTCGTGATGAGTTCGTAGATGTCTTCCCTATCCGTCCCCAATGACCTTTGGGCCGAGCACGTCGCCGACCTACGTGCCGTATTCCAGCGATATGCACGTAGGCGCCACCTCGGTAGAATTCGTGAGCGTGCCGTAGAGGTGGCAGCCGTGTGGCGCTGACATTAGCGACAGATGCGTAGCACCAGCATGCCCCACTGTCAGCTGGAGAGACGCGTGGACTCGGTCCACCGAGATCAGGCCATGGACCGTGGACCTGGTCTGTGGACTCAATCCATAGACCAGGGACACGTGTCTGCTCCTCAATTGTCAGAGTCAGGGCTGACATCAGCATATGTCATAAAAGGGTTTTTTAGCTTAAAAATAATTATATTAATTCGGTATTTTTCCAATTTTCAGGTTTTTATGATTTTTGAATTTTTTATGAGCCCGTTCTCCCTCATACGAGCTCTGATTGAGGTGATTCAAATTTGTAAAAATTTGTAAAATTGATATATATTTAATGGTGAATTTTATTTGATTTTTGGAGTTTGTTTTCTCTCAGTTTTGGTATTTATTTGGTTTTCTCTCTCTCTTTTCGCGTAGACAACGAATTGTGCAATGCATCTAAGGAAGATTCGTTGACTCAAGATTAAAGTCCAGAGCAAGAATAAGGGCTTTTCTATGGCAAGTTATGCTTTGATAATGTTGAACCCATCTTTGTAAAATAGCTATTTTGTTTCAATCTTATGCATGATATTTTATGGGTATAACTGCTTTTAAATAATTTGGGATCTAGTTAATCTAGCCAATTGCAATATTCCCTACCTTATCATTTGTACGCCATGATTTATTTGTCACCCTAGATTGGTTCATTATAGTTGGTTAATACTATAATCAACATGGGTTGGTTAGACTGTATTAGTATACTTAACTATACCATGTCATCACATGTACTTGGAACATCAATGTTTAATCTTGACAAATGGAATATGGATCATGGTTATGAATCAGTGTGTCAAGTGTTGTCACACAATGATATTGAGTTGTAGTGGTGAGAGATGTCACACAACAATGTTGACTTGTTGATAGCACGTGGTGCTTGGTAATCAACTGGGGTGGTAATCATTTAGATTGGGGTAAGTAGCAAGGGGCAGTGTGCCAAGGTGGGCCGAATGGCATCGTGTATATGGAAGTCTTGCCTCGATCATCCTAAGGTCTTAACCTTGCAAGTTTTTGACCTGAGTCAAACATGCAACCACAAATCTGGTATGGGACAGCCTATCTGATTAATTTGCAATGTCTTAGCTTTGGTACTATCAATGGTGGTGTGAGTCCTGGGTTGTGGTAACCAGTCCTCGCATGGGTAGTCTCACATGGCGCAAGAGGGGGGCCCTGGATGTGGTAACCAGTCCCATCAATGTTAAAATCTTAACGGGTAGTACTGGGTTAAGACTTTATCATGATATCTCTGCGACACACCAAAGGAAGTGTGTTAATATCGATTGCACAAAGAGAAGTTCATGTCGTCTTGGTAAAGTGCATAACCTCTGTAGAGTGTAAAATCTATTCGAATGGCCGTGTTCGAGGTATTGAGCATAGCTCGGGAATTACAGTCAAGGGTTAGATTTTAATTAAATGAAAACTTGGGATGGATGGCAGGTTGCCATTGGATGGTTTGGAATTTGATTTAGGATTGGAAAACTTGGTTACTTGAGAAATGTTGAATTTACTATTTACTGTTATTTGTTTTATTGTCTTTACAATCTACTTATTGTACTTGTTTATAAATGTTGCTTTACTACAACATAGCTGTTTTAGCCATTACTTTGGAATAAGCCTTGCATATAGTTATATAAAATTGCATTCTGTGCACAACTTGTTGAGTGCTTTAAGTACTCACCCTTGCCACCAACAAATTACTAGTTGAGGAGTCTACATCAATACTGGAGGAGGAGTATCAAGAGGAGACGAATGTTTAGGGTGCGAGCCTTATCAGTTGCTGGTGATATACTGAGGGGTTTATCTATGTTTTCATTCCGCTGCAGTTTAACATGTTATTCAACCTTGCGAGGCACAGTCATGTAAGTTGACCATAAGGTCATTCAATAGGTATTAAATAATATATGATGTCTTTCATTATGTTTCCGATGTGTATGATTGTGATATTTACCGATGTTGAGCCTATGTGCACTAGCGTGATCCTAGACTAGTGTAGTATACATAGAGGGTCCAGATTTGCATATTCGGGTCCCGACACCAACTCTTGGGGCCTCCCTGCTCTTCCTTTGCTCGGAATAGGCGAAACTCCGGTCACCTTCTTCGTCATTGGTCGTCGCCTTTTCTTCCTCGCCGCCGCCACCTCGGAGCTCCAATCGCTGAACGATCCACATCATGAGGTGTGCCTCGTCTCCCTCTTCCTTTTCTCCCTCTCTTTTCCTTGGTTCCACCCTTTCTCATGATTTTTTTCTCCATTTTTCGTTGCTGTCCGCACCACCTTATCTCTAGTCACCGCTGCCTCCGGCCATCGTCGTCGACTGTTGCCACCGCCGCCTCCAGCCATCGCCGTCGACCGTTGCCACTGTCATCGTCTGTATCTCACCAGCATGCACCCTACCCCCTCCAATGTGTGCCTTAGTGCATGCTCGGCCGAAGCCGAGCCAGCCGAGCAGCATGTGAATAGAGATGAGAGAAGAAAAGAAGAGAAAAAAAGAAAAGAAAATAAAAAATAAAAAGGAAAAAAGAAAATATTTCGGTGCTGATGTCATAAATCCAAATTTTCTTTAGAAAAATAGTACCAAAATTCCAAAAAATTACTTGCTTTCACTATTTCCATATTTTAAATTTTTTGAGAGCCTATTCTCCTCTATTTGAACTTCGAATTCAGTGATTCAAATTTATAAATTCACCAAATTCAAAATCTACCTTCCAGAACCAACTTTGTAATTTTTGGATTTTATTTTAATTTCTTTTATTTAGTTTTTTCGCTTTTCACACGTAGATTTTGTCGCCAGAGAAGCCCCATTGATCTAGAAACTATAGGTATAACCAGTCGCGTTTAGTGAAGGCAAGTCTTCCTTGATCATGTTGATCCCAAATTTTAAAAATTCTTATGTTGTTTTAAATTATTTCATGCCTACTTTTATGCAATGCACTTTAAATTCAGTCCTAAGGTTTAGTTAAATTTTCAAATTTGTTATGATCTCCTCGGCATTGATCATTATGTACCCTTGTTGCCCTAGATGGTATTATCTATTTTATTTGGTGATAATTAGTAGAGTAGCATAATACGGTAGAATTGCTTAGTCCAGCTTAATCACTTTACTATTATGCCATTATTGGTAATTACTTGAAAACCCTGGTTAAAATTATTTGTGAAGTTGATGCAATAGGTATTGCCACTGTTTATTAAACAAAATAAATGAAAAAAGTTTTAGACGGGGGCGGATGGAAAGTCTGGCAGGTGTAAGAAGCACAAGACTTTGTAAAGTGATTGTACCGCTCTAGTCAATTAAGGACTGAAGCGAGTGTTATTTCAAACTGAGCACTACCGTACAACCACAAGTCTATATGGGTACGACATAGCTAATTAATTTATGTGTCTCGTTATTAGCTTCCCCAGTTGGTGGAATGTGAGTGTCGGATTGAAGGACCATGTGGAGGTCTATCCAGATTTGCGATGAGTATTTGACTAAATTTGAGCTTGGGTTGCTCTTGTTTGAGTTTGATTTGAAATAGATTTTCAATTGGAAGCAATTTGAAGTCTTCTCTGTTTTCCCGGTGCTACCGGCCAGATCGAGTAAAAATAAATTTTAATGAGTGGACTTTGATGGATTTATTACACATCTTTGTGGGCATTGCTATGTGAGGAGTTTCCTTGTTTTTGATGGTTGCAGGACGACGGTGCTAGGTCATGGTGAGGCGAAGGATGGCCGGGACTAGGCGAGGAGAGTCGGAGGTCCAGACGGTCGGGGATCGCCGGAAGATGATCGGAGACGGAGTCCGTGTAAGCTATGAAGACAAGGAATGGATGTGATGCTAGCTAGATGCTGCGTGGATCAATGAGGACCATTGGATCTTGGTCTAGTTGATAGGTTAGCGGGTCTAATTAGTATGCTTTGAAAACCGTGCAAGAAAACCCATTATGTGTTGTGGGTTTTGGGTGAACCCTTGCATGGCTGGTTGAGTGGGTTAATCCTAACCCTTGATGGATGCTCTAGGGTTTAGAGGCTCATCCAAGGGTGGTAGGTGGCCCAAGAGTTGTATAAATAGGGGTGGAGGGGTAGCTTTCCCCCTTGAAGGTTTTGAGGTTTTTGATGCTCCTTTAAGCTTTGCCCACATGAATGTGAGGCTTTGTAACCTCTCCTTCCAGAAATGAAATGTTTCCTCAAATCATTTCTTTTCTTTGTGCATTTACATTACATATTTAAATTACGCAATTTACATTATGCACTTAAATTCCGCAATTAAATTCAGCATTTACATTCTTGCAATTTACATTTATGCAATTTGGATTTGCCTCCCCTCCTTCTAAATGCTGTTCTTCTAGGATGTGTTGAGGGTGTTCATTTGGTTTTACATCTTTCTTACACCTTTGGATAGACTAGAGATCAAGTTTTTTATCAAATTGCAAATCTGTCCAGAACTTGTTCTTCGCACAGCAGTCAGTTTGTGATTTTTATAAAAATATAGAAAACTCATTTTTAAGTGTTTATTTTTGGAGAAGGTGTAGGACTCATATATCCATCTGTATAAAATTTCTTGAGTCCACTGGTTGCACCGTTTGAGAGCTATGAAGTGAAAACCGAGCCTCAAACTTTCTGGTCGAAGTTCCTGACTGTCTGTATTGCTTGATTTTTCATTCTTATTCTACAAAGCTTTCTGAGGTTAGTTTTGGTGGAGTGTTTCAAGACTCAACTTATCACAGGGAAAAAAATTACCAAAAATTTTAGAACAACTGAAACTCACCAACCACCTGTTCCAACTGAGCATAATTTCTGAAAATCTGCTTTAACTTTTCTGAAAAGAGACTTTGGTGTTTTAGCTTTATCTCTTTTAGAAAAGAAGTCTTTTGAATTGATTCCTCTTTTGTTTGGACACTTGACAACCAGGATTGTGATTAAAAAACCCCTCACATGATTCATGGTTCTTATCCATGAAAGCTAGGGGTACACATAGTTGTCTAATTGTTCTGGGTTCTGGAGGCTGTGCGAATCTGAGAAGCACCAGTTTGAACGAAAATCTTTGGGTCCTTTAGATTTTTATTGCAAGAGTGTTTGAAGTACTTTGAGTGGGAGAAATTTTATTTGGGATCATTCACCCCCCCCTTTGATCGCCATTTCGATCTTTCAATTGGTATCAGAGCCGATTTTGCTATTCCATAGATCTTGACCGGTCTCAAGAGCCATGGCGATGGACAAGTATTCCACCAAGCCTCCTATTTTTGCTGGAGTTGATTTTCCATTTTGGAAATCGCGGATGGAGTCATACATCATTGCCCAGGGCTTCCTGATATGGCAGAAGGTGAAACTCCCGTATGAGGTTCCTGCTGATGAAAACGTCACGACCGGAAATATGGTTGACGTCGAGGCGAACGCTAAGGCAAGGAACATTCTCATACAGGGTTTTAGCCGCAGTTTAGCCGCAGTGAGTATGATAGGATTTCTCACGTCCTTTCCACTCACGAGATTTGGGTGACCCTCGATGCTTACCATGATGGCACTACTCAAATCAAGACCGTGAGGCAGGATCAGTACAAGCGTGAGTACAACAAGTTTGAACAACACGCTGGTGAGAGTCTTGATGAGTGTTTCGGTCGTTTTACAAAGATTTTGAGCGATCTTCGAGCAGTTGGTTGTATATACCCTGACTCGGATAATGCTCGACATTTTTTGACTGCACTCGATCTTCGAGTTTGGGAAATGAAAGTGACCACCATCAAGGACACTACCGATTTGTCGACCTTGACTCTTGATGGGCTTTACTCCCGTCTCAAGACTCATGAGATCGACGTCGTCTCTCGCAAGACGAAATCACAGTCGATGGCCTTGGTCACTGATCCCACTGGATCTTCCCTTGATCTTTCTGCTGGTTTCTCTCTTTCTGCCCTTTGCGAGCTAAGCGATGACCAACTGGAAATTTTTTCAGAAAATGAGCTTGCTCTTCTTGGTCGCAAGTTTTCTCATGCATACAAGAGGGTGAGAGAGAGAAAGAGAGGTGGCATGATCACATGCTTCGAATGTGGTGGCCCCAACCACATTCAGGCTAATTGCTCCAAATTGGAGAAGACAAAGAACGACACCAACGGTTCGGCAAAGAACGACTACATCGATAAGAACCGCAACAAGAAGCCTCCAGTTCACGAGCCGACGCGTGAGAAGAAGTACCGCAACTTCTCCAAGAACAAGAAGCTCTTCCACCACGTCCTCGCCGCGCTTGACGACATCAACCTCTCCGACACGGAGACATGGAGCGACGAGGGTGAGGATGATCCGCAAGAGAAGAAAGGCGGCGACGACTTCTCCAGCATGTGCTTCATGGCCGACGCCAACGGCATCAGTGATTCCGAGCTCTACCGCGACTTGGACGAGGTACCCTCCTATGACCAGCTCAATGAGGCTTTCTGCAAATTAGGAAAATTTCATGCTAGAGCTAGGTGTATGGAGCTAGAGAAAGAAGTAGGTACCTTGACTCGGGAGTTAGCTTCTCTTAGATCTTCTCCCTCTCGAGTCACTGATGATTGTTCTTTGTGTGATGCCGTGCTTGAGGAGTTAGAGAAACTAAGGACTATACATGATAGTGTGCTTGTTGAACTTGATGTTCTTAGGTTGAAGAATGCTAGCACTAGTTCTGTTGATGCTATTCCTGTTGAGGCTAGTTTTCTTCATGCTCACTTTACTCCTTCATGTTCAAATTGCCCTAAATTGCTTGCCGAAATTGATGCCATGAGTGATCACCTTAGGAAGCTTTCTTCTAGAAATGATGAACTTGAAATGCATGCTTCTAAGGATCCAGTCAGCTCATGTGAGGGCTGTAGGCAACTAAAACTTGACAATGAATCCTTAAATGTCAAGTGTGCTAAAGTTGCTAAGGACTTACTAGATAAGTCACAAGAAAGTTGCTTGCGATGTTCTGTGATTGGGGGGGGACTTGGATAAAATCCATGTCGAGCTTAGGAAGAAATTAGAAGACCAAGCCCGTAGAGTTAGAAATGCGTCTTGCGTTTCTTGTGAGGCCCTCAAGATTGAGGAAGCCGTGCTGAGGGAGAAAAATGCACGTGCTGAGAGAGCTCATCTTTCTGGTTCTTCTTCTTCTTCTTCCCCTTGTTCTTCTTGTGCTTCTTTCTTTCGAGATTGCCAATATCTTATGAGCACTCTCGAGAAGTTTGTTGGAGGCAAGAAGAAGCTCAATCTTATTCTAGACCAATCCAAGATAAGTAAATTCAATCAAGGTCTAGGATTTGATCCCTTGGAGCACGCTCGGGCGCATCCTCCCACCATTGTGCGCGGCTCCAAGAGTGGTGAGATTGTGGTAGCTCCCAGAGTGAGTACCACCATGTTTAGGTCTACTAGGGTTGTTAATAGGATTTCTGACTAGAAGGGTGTTACTCCTGTTACTTCTGCCTCTAGCAAGGCGAAGTACACATGCACCTTCTGTAAGAAGGATGGTCACCTAGTAGATTTCTGCTTCAGGCGCGCCAAGATCAATCGGCGTGAGCGTGTTGCTGCCCTTAAGGGTATTCAGGGTCATCCCCAGACATTGAGTGCTCCTAAGGCACACACTGCTTCTAGACAGGTTAGAGAGTCGCCTGTTTTTGGGCAGCGTCCAGGACTCGGTTTTCATGCTAGTTCTTCGAGTTTTAGTCCTGGAGCTGTTCGTAGTCAGTCTTTCTGCCGTCCTCTTGATATTCCTCATTTTTCTCATCGAGGTAGATATCAGCGGCGTGAGGTGTTTTCTGGTAGGAGTTTTAGGCAACTTCACTGGGGTGGTTCGGCTTTTGCACCACGGCAGACCAACCCAGTTTCAGCTCCTAAATCATCTACTAGAGTTGCTACTGATCTTGTTAGGGTTAATCGTCAGAGAGACACTCGAGTCCAGTCTTCTTCTGTGACTGGTACTCTGAGGCATCGTATGGTTTAGTATTGGGTTCCCAAGTCTTCACTCTATCCCAGTACAGAGTCATCTTTCTATCTTGTATCTTGATCAGGTTCGTCGGATGGGGAAGGGCGATGTTTGGATTGTCGACTCCGGTTGTTCTTGTCATATGACCGGAGATTCACGATGGTTCTCTTCCCTAGTCCGAGCCCCCGGTGATGAGTTGATCACTTTCGGGATGCTTCTTCAGGTAAAGTCATTGCTAAAGGTACCATCTGCATTAATGACAATTTCATTCTTAAAGATGTTGCCTTAGTGAGTAAGCTATAGTACAATTTGCTTTTTGTTTCTCAGCTTATTGATGACTCTTTCGAGGTTAGTTTCAAGAGTAGCGCCTGTAGAATCCTCGATTCTTCAGGAGGGTTAGTTTGCGGGATTTCTAGATATGGGAGAGTCTTTCGTGCTGATTTTTCTGCTTCTTCTGGAGACTCTCTCCCTTGTTTGATTGCTTCAGAGTCCCGTGATCTCTCCTTCTGTCATAGGAGACTTGGTCACATTGGATTTGATCATTTTACCCGAGTTAGCAGTCATGATCTCATTCGTGGTTTGTCTAAACTCAAAATGGTCAAAGACTTAGTTTGCTCTCCTTGCCTACATGGCAAGATGGTTTCTGCTTCTCATCCCCCAGTCACTGTTGTGATGACTGATGCACCAGGATAACTTTTACATATGGACACTGTTGGTCCAGCTAGAGTGCGGTCAGTGGGTGGGAAGTGGTATGTTCTTATCATTGTTGATGATTTTTCGTGGTACTCTTGGGTGTTTTTCATGTCCTCGAAGGATGAGACTTTTATCTATTTTAGGGGTTTGGTTCATAGGTTGTCTTTTGAGCTCCCTGGTGTCCTACGAGCTATACGTAGTGACAATGGCACGGAGTTCAAGAACTCCTATTTTGAGAGTTTTTGTGTGGAGTCTGGTTTAGAGCATCAGTTCTCCTCTCCCTACGTCCCTCAGCAAAATGGCGTAGTGGAAAGGAAGAACAGGACACTGGTAGAAATGGCAAGGACAATGCTAGAGGAGTACAGTACTCATAGGAAGTTTTGGACTAAGGCTATAGCAACTGCTTGCCATGTTTCTAATCGTGTATTCTTGAGAGCACATTTGCACCGCACTTCTTACGAGTTGAGGTATGGGCGAAAGCCCAGTGTTTCTCATTTTCGTGTGTTTGGTTGCAAGTGTTTTATTTTGAAGTCTGGTAACCTGGATAAGTTTGAGTCTCGTTCTTCTGATGGTATCTTTCTGGGTTATTCGTCTTCTTCTTGTAGCTATAGGGTCTGGAGTTGCGATGCGCATAGGATCATAGAGACCTGTGAAGTGACCTTTGATGAGGCTAGCCCAGGAGCAAGACCCGATATTTCAGGCTCTTCTTCTTCCTCAGAGACCATCTTTGTAGAGGATGAGGATGATGGAGATGATGGTGTTCCACCTGATCCAGTCCCCTTTACACTTGAGGTGCCTCCTGTTTCCATTTCTGCACCTCAGAAAGGCCAACCCTTGCCTTCTGACTCTCATTCAGCTAGTGGCTCTGCTCCTACCTCTTCTGTGTATGAGGTAGAGGTCACTTCTGCTTTTGGACCTCCCCGTCATCACTACAAGAAACAGAGAAAAATTTATGGGGTTTTTTAAATTCGTGGGCAAAAAAAAAACCCACGAATTTATTTATTTGAATTCGTTGGTTTCTATAAAACCCACGTTTTTAATTAAATTAGTGGGCCAAAATAAAACCCACGAATTTATTTATTTAAATTCGTGGGCCACAATAACACCCACGAATTTGTTTATTTAAATTCGTGGGCCACAATACACCCACGAATTTACTCATTTAAATTTGCGGGCGACCAATTACCCACGAATTTACTCATTTAAATTCGTGGGCCACCAAATCCCCACGAATTTAACCCGAATAAAAAAAGGCCATCGGCCGCACGCTGCATGAGCTAAGCCAGCTGCTCTCCCCCCGCTCGCCTCGCCGCGCCCGCGCCCGCCCGCCGCCGCCCCACCTCCCCTACGGCTGCGCCGCTGCCGCCGTCGCCATTCGCCGCCGCCCGCCCGCTGCGCGCCCGCCCACCTGCTGCCGCCGTCGCCGAGCCAGCTCGGCCGCCGTGCCACCACCGCCGCCCTCCTCGCCGCGCCGCCGCCTTTCGGCCACCCGAGACGCCGCCACTGGCTGGCGGCCGCGCGTGCCCCGCCCTGTCGGCCACCAGCGCGTCGCCACGCCGCCCAGTCGCCCTCCCGCCGCCGCCGCCGCCCTTCGCCCGCCGCCCTTCGCCGCTGGACCGCGGCGCCCCACCGCCCACTGCCCGCCGCCGCGCCACCGCCGCGCCATCGCCGCGCCGCCCCGCGGCGCCAGCATCGCGCGGCGCTGGCGCCACCCCGCCTCCCGAACCCTCCGCGGCGCCCACCGGCGTTGGAGAAGGTATATTTCATCTCTTTTATATTCGTTTGAAGTTATTTCATCTCTTTTTATATTTGCTGCATATGATATATATATTTTTATTTTCTCGCTGCCGTTGTATATAACATTAGAGTTTAAGGTTTGTGTCGAACAGTAGAGAGCCTAGGCGTCACCCGTTCGGGAACGGCGCATCTCACATTTGCTTGTGAGGTGTGCGGTTCTGGAATTGTCCAAAGACATATTTTGGACGGCGAGAATGTTGGTTGTTGCATAGGGCTGTGGCGTGCGGCGATCCGAGCGTGATTTCGGCGCATAACCTTGTTGTTCTCCGACGCACCAAAGATCAGTGTGCGTTTGGAGAACAGCGAGGTTATGCCGCGAAATTCGTTCGGTTCAGCGCTGCGTCATAGGTCGCATGCAATAGCCTCCATTCTTGGGTGGGTTTAAAACACATATTTCCTAATAGGGTTGTCTTTGTCACCTAAGCCACGGTCGAAATGCGTTGACATCGTTTCATTTGTTTAGCTTTGATAATGGGTGACGATCGAAGGCGATGTATGACGGATGGAGGAGTGATGGGGGCACTCAAGGAATGAGGCGGATCACGGATGCTTTCTTGAAGCAAGCATTATTGGAGGAGCTGAATATGTGTATTGCCCGTGTACCCTCTGCGAGAATAACAGCTACTACAACAAGGATATAGTGCAGTATCACATTTGCAAAAACGGGTTCATGCCTAACTATTTGGTGTGGCACCGTCATGGAGAGGCCGCAGGCGAGCCATTGAGATGGAAGAGATCTTTGGACCATGGGGAGGATCACGACCGGATGGAAGAGATCTTTGGATGATCTTGGCGGGGGTGAATTTAACTCGGGAGGGTCACAAATGGAGGAGGTTAAGGAATTCTATAGGCTACTTGACGCCTCGGACGAGAAGTCGCATGACTTGACCAATGTGACCGTCCTGCGCGGTTACGGCTTATGTCGATGAAGTCGAAGTTCAAATTTTGAACAAATGCTTCAACGCTTTGCTTGAACTTATGAATGATGTCCTTCCGCTAACCACAAGATGCCAAAGGATTTGTACCAATCGAAAAAGTTGATGGCGGCCTCGGGATGAATTACGGAAGATTGATGTGTGCGAGAATAATTTCATGCTGTTCTGGAAGGATCATGACAAGGATACCCATTGTATGCATTGCGGTAAGTGTAGATTCGTTGAGGTGGTAGATGAGGAAGGGGTATCAGTGACTACAAAGGTCGTGACTAAACAGCTTCGGTACATGCCGATCACGGATAGGCTTAAACGGCTCTACATGTCAAAAGAAACAGCGAAACATATACGGTGGCACAAAGAAGGTAAACGTGAGGACCAAGACCCGGATATGATGGTGCATCCGTCTGATGGCGAGGCATGGCAGGCATTGGACCGATTCGATCCTTCATTTGCAAGCGACCCTAGGAGTGTCCGTCTTGGTTTGTCCACGGACGGTTTCACACCTTTCAGCACAAGCGCTAGCCCCTACTCTTGTTGGCCAGTCTTCATCATGCCATACAATCTTCCACCTGAGATTTACTTGAAAGAGGGGTTCATATTCCTTGCTCTTGTCATTCCAGGTCCTAAGCATCCAGGGAAGGATCTCAACGTGTTCATGCGGCCTTAATTGATGAGCTGAAGAAGTTGTGGCGAGGGGAAAAGGCATACGATAGTGTTGGTGGTAGAGAATTTACCTTACGAGCCGCATACCTGTGGTCGGTCCATGATTTGTTGGCATATGGCATTTGGGCCGGCTGGTGTGTTCATGGTCGCCTGTGTTGTCCAATTTGTATGGCTGACTCTGATGCATTCAGGCTCACGTACGGTAAAAAGATCACATTCTTCGATTGCCATCGACGATAACTTCCGGCGAGGCACCTTTTAGGAACGACGCCAAAGAATTTTGAAAAGGATAGAAAGTTAAAAAAGGGCCGCCGAAGCGACTCACAGGAGAGGAGATAGCTGAATGGCATAGTCGGCTTCTACGATCTACGGAAGTGGGTTTCACTGGCTATGGAAAGGAGCACAACTGGACTCATATTTCTTTTCTTTGGGAGCTGCCTTACGTGAAAGCTTTGATTCTGCCGCATAACATAGATTTGATGCACCAAGAGCGCAATGTGGCAGAAAGCATCATAAGCATGGTGTTTGATGTAACCGACAAAACAAAGGATAACGTGAGTGCTAGGAAAGACATGGGTGATCATTGTGCTAGGCCGTGGCTCGAGGTTAAAGTTGGTTTAAATGGAAATGAGAGCCGCCACGAGCTCCATCTTGTGAAGCCGTAAGATCAGAAACAGATTTTCGGTGGTTGAAAACTCTAAAGTTTCTGATCGCTGCATCTAACATAAAGCGGGTTGTGAATGTCAACACCGTAAGCTAAGCGGGCTAAAGAGTCATGATTACCATATTATCATGGAAAGACTTGTTCCGGTAATGTTTCGTGGCTATTTTGATAATGAGTTGTGGAGGATGTTAGCCGATCTCAGTTACTTCTATAGGCAGATATGCGCTAAGGAAATCTCGAAGACGTTGATGCAGAAGTTAGAGAAGGGAATTCTATTGCTTGTATGCAAGTTGGAAAAAACTTTCCCACCTGGTTTTATGAATGTGATGCAACATCTGCTGGTGCATCTACCATGGGAAGCGAAGGTTGGAGGTCCTGTGCAGTTCAGATAGATGTATAGTCAGGAAAGGGAGTTGAAAAAGTTTAGAGCTACAGTGCGCAACAAGGCAAGGGTAGAGGGGTGTATCGCAGAGGCTTATGCAAGTAAAGAGATCACAAATTTCTCAACAAAGTATTTCGCACTCAAGCACAATGTGAATGCCCTTAGGAATCGATACCGTGCCGCGGAAAAAGAACCGTTGAGCGAACTTAAGCTTTTTCAATGCAAGGGTCAACTTTGTTGGGCATAATCGCACACCATGTTGAGTATGAGGAGTGGAACCTGGCCATGCTTTACATGTTCACTAACATGGTAGAAGTTGAAAAATATTTTGAGTAAGTGACTTTCTGAATTATGTTTTCAACATTTTAGTGTAGTGTCCTTTTTAACCCGAGAATAAATGACGCAAAGTATTTGACAAAGAAAATTGGAAGTCAACTCGACAACCCACAACTAAGCAATTGGATAACCTACGTCGTGATGGGTTGAAAGGCGGCCCAAGCTTCGTGCAATGGTTCCACGAGATGTAATTTGACTATTTATTCATTTTCTAAAATGAATTGTTGTAATAACTTAATATTATACTAACAGATGATGCATGTTGCTATATAGTGTATGCGTGATGCCTTCGTCTCTGAGGATCTCCGACAGCTCTCACATGGTGATGTGACGGCAAGGAGCTATAGTCGCTGTGATGTGAACGGGTTCCGTTTTCGAACAGTGAAATTAGAAGCTAGCCGTCCACTTGCGGCCACTTCAAACAGCGGAGTAGTCACAACGTCATCCGATTCCAGCGGTGATATATTAGACTACTACGATGTTGTACAAAACATAATTGAGTATACCTTTGGGGGTGCCAAAGAACTGAAGGTTGTGTTTTTTGATTGCCATTGGTTCGATCCACACAACGGCACACATGTCGATGACTTTGGGATGGTGGAGGTGAAGCACAGTTCGCGGCTTTAGGGCCACATCAATAACATTGTGCTTGCACATCAGGTTGAGCAGTGTACTACAGAGCTATCCTCACCGTAGCTTGAAGGCTTGGTGGGTTGTATTTAAAGTTAACCACAAGTATATCCTCACGGGGATGTTTCAGATGTGGCAAGTAACGTAGAGGATGATGTGGGTGATGTATATCAAGAAGAAGCTATGGGGATTCTTTCCTTGTCTTGACAGGCGGACTCGATCAATTACCTACCGATGCCACGGGCGTAATAACGGATGAACCAGGCCCGTCACGGAAATGCCCTCAAAAGTCGGTAAAGGATTTCACGTCTTCAAGCACGTCTCAATGAAATACGAGTCGCGAGCGATTCCGCGCCGACGACTTTTGATATGTATATTTTGTAAGATTATTGTTGCCTCGTTCATTTCTACAAGTCATTGTTGTCTCCTTCATTTTGCAAGTTATTGAAAATTATTTGTAAACTCAGTATACTAACTCTTGTCAAATTTGAGCAGATGAGTATGTTCAGGCATCAGTTGACAAGCTTAAAGGCAAGTTCATTGGTCGTCCTCCGGAAGGTCGAGAAGCAAGGGTTACGATGGTCGGGACTCGGCGGCCAAACAACGCCATTTTTGCTGGGTGGCGCAGATTAGACAGCGGCGGGAGGCAGCTCGAGGTGCTTCGATGGCGAGCACGAGAACAAAGCGGGAGCGCCACGGGAGGGCGAGGTAGGTAGGGGTTGCGGAGGAGGCGGTTGGGATGTGAGCATGAGGACATGGCGAGGCGGGCGGCGAGGAGGTCGTTGGGGGTGGTGGCGGTGGGATGACAGAATCTGAATCAGACGCCGAGGCGAGGCGCGGCGAATCTGAGTTGGAGGCGACCTTAGAGCGATTGAAGAAGGACGGATCTTCTTGGGTACCATCAGGTATATGTGTAGTATTGGATTATCATTTAATCTCCATATTTACATTGTAATGTCTATGAACTAATTATTTGCATTTTAGGTTTCGTAAAACCGTCTCAGTTCGTCCGAGATGCAACCCGGCCGATAGGAGGTTGATAGAGGTACACGGGAGCAGGTAACAATTATATCTTTCATGTCTTTTCTTTTAGCATTAGCTAAGTGACAACTTATTGTTTTGATGCATCTTTGTCTTGTATTTTGTTGTAGGCACTGGAAAGAGCTGGGTTGGACTGGGACGGGCCACATTACAAAGGTTAACGCCGTCTTTGGAGCCCTTGGCGGTACTACTACCCCGCATGGTTGAGTCAGGCGGGGAAAGATTCGCGACCCTGGCTGGAAGCACTGGGCGTTGAAGGAGAACGTGGAAGGAGGCGAAGACAACCAAACATGTCAGGGCGCAGTGTGGGCTGGCTTCTGGGTGAGTTTGCGTTATGTATTTACTCTATTTCTGTATTGCTTTAAATGTAAATACAATTTGATAGTGTGTGATTATATGCAGGAGAGGTTCCGGCTTGAGAACGAAAACGATTACAACGCTTTGAAGAAGGCCAAAAGCGTCTTCAACAGGGCGGCACAAAAGGTTGTCGGAGATTCGTTCAGCAATGCACGGATTCAAGTTGTCATCAATTTTGTCGGGACCGGATTTCCCAATCCGAACCCTCTGTGTATAACCTATGCTAGTCCAGGAAAAGCTAGCACACATAGTGGAAACAGTGATGACATCACATCCATATCACGAATCAAATAATATTAATTAAGCGAAAGAGTATTAGCCTTATGGCCAATTATTACAACTAAGAAGCATCATAGCTTGAGTTCAATAAGAAACAGCGGAAACGAAATAACAGCAGCAAAGTAAGTAAGCCCATCCATTTGCCCAACAGGCAATCGACTGGGGTTCGCGTCCTAGCATTCTGGATCGCCTTCATCATAACCACAAGCGTAGAAATCGTAGTCACCTTCAGCTTCTGCGAACTCTTCTGTGGAAAGTTGGGGATGTTGCAAGGGTGAGCACAAAATGTACTCCGCAAGTCTTGGAAACATAATGCATGATAACTATATGCAAGGCTAAACAATTGAAGGCATAATATGGCTCTTTTAGCATAAAGCAAAGTTTAACAGTAAATACCAATATTAATTTCATAAAGCATCATTTGAACAAAATGTAATAGCATAGTAATTGAATTTGATATGACAATTAAAGCAGGTTTCATCTACCTGACTGGCTCCATCTGCCAAACCATAACCCAAGAGTTCCATCTGCTCTCGGATTCCCAAACCATCATTTTCCTTTAAAACAAAACCATGAAATCTACAATGTGCAAGCGTACCTACTTTGCCCTTGACCAGTGGGCACGGCTACTTAAGTAGTTTTAACTCTGCAGTGTGTACACTTTACCCACAAGACATGATCGACTCTTGTTGCCATGCACTTAACACATTTCCTTTGGTGTGTGGCGGAGAGATCATGACAAGGCCTTTACAATGCACAACCCCACTATTAACCTCGCCGCTAAGGTTTCACATTTGTTAGGGTTCTAGTTGCCCAGTACAGAAGCCCCCTCTTGCGCCTGCCAACATCTGGCACTCACCAACTGGTGAAGCTAATAATGAGACGCACAAATTATTTAGCCAGGTCGTACACATATAGACTTGTGGTTGTACGGTAGTGCTCGGTCCATGGTAACACACGCTTCGGTCCTTAATTGACTAGGGCGGAACATTCACATACCAAGGTCTCGTGCTTTACGCACCCGCCAAACATCCATCGCCTTGTCTAAACCATTTCCACTTTAATTCATTTAAATCACAGCAGCAACACCAATTGCCGCAATCTCACAAATAAGTTTAAACAACATTTGAAATGATTCCCATATTGGCACAATACCGAAACGCTTAAGCTGGAGTAAGCAATTCTACCGTTCCATGCTAATCTACTGGATATCACCAAATAAAATAGCTAGTATATATCATCTAGGGTGTCAAAGGTTCGACATGATCAATACCAATGAGGGTATAACAAACTGGAATTAGCTAAACCTTAAGACTATATTTTAAGTACTTTGCATAAAAGTAAGCATGCATAATTTAAAAACAACATAACATTTTCATAAAATTTGGGATCAACATGTTCAAGGAAGACTTGCCTTCGCTGCCTCTTGCTGGTTCTACCTCGATTGTTGATTCGATGATCTTATTGCGTCGTCTACACGAAACGAGAGCAAATAAATAAAAAAAATTCAAATAAAATTCAAAAATTGAAAAGAATGGTACTGAAAGATAGATCTTGAATTTAGATGAATTTAGAAATTTGAATCACTAGAATCGGAGCTCGAACGAAGGAGAACGGGCTCCTGGAAGATTTCCAGATCAAAAAATCAGAAAAACAGAGAGGCTGACACGTGGCGCAACGCGACTGGCTGGAATTTCGGGTTTTCTGGAAAATCAGAAAAAGAAAAAGAAATGCCACTGACACGTGGGGCCCACGAGTCAGAGACTGGGTTCACGATGGACCGAGTTCACCGAGGAGGAAAGCCGGCGTGGCGGTTCCACGGCGGCGGCGTCCACGCGGCGGGCTAGAGGCGGCGTGGCGCCACCTGCGCCGGTGACACGGCGGCCGCGGCGCTGAGGCGGCAGCCGACGCGCGAACACAAGGCGGCAGCGGACGATCGGGCTATCCACGCGGCGGGCATCAGGCGGCCGAGGCGGTCGGACGGCGGGGAGCAACGCGCGCGGCGGCGGCGTGGAGCGTCTCGGGAACATCTGGCGCAAGATCGAGCGGCCACGGCTCATCGGCGGAGAGCGGCGGCGCGGCGGCGGCGCTGGCGCAGGAAGGCGGAGGCGAAGAAGAAGGCCTCGGCGGCGCAGCGGCGCGACGCGCCACGGGCATAGGGCAAAGGAGAGGGAGGCGTGGGAGTTCGGCGGGACCAAAACCGACGGCGGAGGCTCACCGGCGAGGAAGGAAGCAGCGGAGAAGCGCAGCGGCGGCGGAACTGGGCGAGCTCGATCTCCTCGGCGGAGGCGACTTCGGGCGGCGAGGCTTGAGGCGGCGGTTGCGCGAGGAGGCAAACCTCGGGATGGGGCCTCGGGGTTTTAAATAGCCTCGGGAGGCGGCGGCGGCACGACGCCCAGCAGCGAGATTCGGTTAGGGTTTGTGGGCGGCGGCGAGCGACAGCGGCTGCATCCGAAACCACACGCGTGTCGCCCATCGGACGGCAATGGCGAAGCTGGTGGGCGGGCGGAGGAAAGCGAGCTGGGTCGAGCGAAAACGAGGCGGGCCGAGCGGAGAAGATGGGCCGGACCGAGCGGCGGAAAAGGAAACGGGCTGGCGAAATTCGGCCCAGGAGGATTTTTGAATTAGAAATCATTTTTCGAATTTATGAAATTCCAGAAATTCAAATAAATGCAAATAAATTCAAATAAATATCAAATAAATTCATAAAAATCTCCAAAAATACAGAAAAATTCCTTGCAGCATAATGAAGCCAACTAAAACTGAAAATCTTATGTTTGATGAATAGATTAGCCAAATTAAATCCTTTTATAAATAGAAAATTCAAATTAAGCTGAAATTAATTCAAAGAAATTGCAAATGGTGAATTTTGAAATTCAAACATTCTAAAATCCAATTTTTGGAATGTTACAAATTTTTACAAGAGGGTGAAGAAGGTGAACATGAGAAGAGGACCAGAGGCGAGGAGGATACACCTGACAGAACAAGAGTATCTCCAGAGCTCGGTCGATTGGATAATGAAGGACATGGAGGCTTGGAGGTGGATGTGCGTCTTGGGGTCTGGAGGATTTTCAAGAAAAATCAAATAGAAATCGAGGAGCAGAAGAAGTAGATTGGGGAAGCACAAATGCAGTGTGACGGACACATTGGCCTAGAGCAGCGTATGGTAAATATCGGTATTATAATTGTTAGTGAATTTGTCACTATGTTTATAACTTTGCATCGTAGGAGGTGAAAGTGCTCCCACTTTTGTGGAGGTTTACATCCGGGGCACCAAGGCGAGGATCCACAGAACCGGATGTGTTGTGCGGCAGCGGGGCTAGTGAGAGAATGGTAAGTATAAATGACACAATATGTTTTGTGCAAATTTACATCCAGAGCACCAAAATGTTTGTTTTGCAGCGTCATATGCGAACAAATGACACAACGTCATGGGCGGAGGTTGATTGGAGGGCGCGCCGGCGATGTGGAAGCGTTGTACCACGCTGAAGGGGGCCTAAAGCATGGGAGGTTCGTTAATAAAACTGATTTTAATTGTTTTCACTCTACTAAGGAAAAAAAATGTTGCATGGTCACATTTCAGTATATATCGTTTGTAGGTGGGCCATGGGGGATGGAGTTGTGGACTGCGATCGTCTTCCACGAGGCTCGGTTTCCTCACAGGGGAGTGCTCGCTCGTCGAGGTCCGCACGGGAAGCACAAGCGCACGAGGAGGCTCGTCAAGCGCGAGAAGAGTCTCGTCAAGCACGAGAGGAAGCTCGTAGAAGCCGAGAAGACTCAGAATACATGAAAATGTATCTGCAGGTACAATCTCAACTTTGAACAAAACGCTCAATTCTACATTTGTGATTAAAATCTAACAAACAATCTATATGCAGCAACTGTCACAATCTCTTGGACCTAACGTGCTAGTGTTTCGCCCTCCTGTTCCGCAGGTAAAGATACTTGAGTTCATTACTCTCTAATTCACTTAGCTCGTAAAATCAAGAATTCACAAACTTGACTATTATGTCATAGGACTCCCAGCCACCTCCCTTCTACATGTTTTCTCCGCACATGCAGCCACCACCACAAGGAGAAGCATCACAGGGTGCTCAGCCTCCCCCGGTGTCTTTCATAAACCCTACTGGGATGCAGGCACCATCCCTAGGAGATGCACCTCAGGTTATATGATATTCTCATGCATTCTTTATTTTTAAAAAACTCTATTATGTATACTTTATATCACAAACTATGATCCACAGAGCTCCCAGCCTCCTCCTCCTTTCTACATGTTCACTCCACAGATGCAGCCACCTTTTGCAGGAGAGGCACCACAGGTAAAGACGGATCGGTTCAATTCGTTATTCAAAATTTGAATGAATGATTTATATGTGGCATAATGTACCTGTCTATGCCTTACAGGGCTCCCAGCCTCCAAACCCGTTCTACATGTACCCACCACCTATGCCAGGCCAAGGAATGCCTATGTACTTCAACCCGTGGGCCTGCAGCCACCTCGAGCGACACCACGGTATGGATGTCGAAAACATTCTAAGTTTGCGACACGAGCTAAGTTTGTCAATTCTTGAACTTACAGGTTTCTGGGTCACGCCCTCCAGCACGTACTAACGACGACATCATAGAAGACATCTTCAACAGTGCCGGCGGTGGTGGTGGTCATTGCGTACGTAGTTTACAAATTGCCGTTTTGGATGTGTGATTGATTATCTAAGGATCTGCTAGAATGTCTCATACGGTTTGAGAGATTGATATATATATTATAGCGCAAATGTTTTTTGTCTCACGAGTGGATGTCCTATTTACTAGAGAGGTCATGCCGAAATTTTGTACATTTCAATGACTTAGTTTTAAGCCGGTTTTAAAGAGTTAAAAGGTTGGTTTCGGTCTTTTAGTAGAGGTAATAGGTTTGGTGTCTCGTTTGTTAATTCTTCGTTCGCTTGAACTTTGTTGTGGAGTTTGATGACCTTGGTGAGCTACCTGCCCCCTCCCTTCCTTTCTCTTGCTCAAATTTAGGAACATTAGTTGCAATTTAGTCGATGTGCAGCGGATGGACAGATGCTTCTTTAGGAAATTTAGTTCATTCTTTTAGTATATATCAATCTGAGTAATCTGTTGCAATAGTGATAATTTCAGTTGAAATGCATAACTTAGTCGATTTTAGGACATTTAGGCAACTCTTTCTTAAACCTGTCACAAATCATCTCAATGTTCATACTTGAAAAGGTATACTTGTGTGCTTATGAAAGTTCATTGCTGTGCTCCTGTAGATATGTGATGGTTTACCAAATTATTAACCCATTACGTGCTATTTGATTTTTTCTTTCTGTCAATAACTTTTTGATTTGGAACCTTATATTGTGCTGACTTGTTGGAATTGAAAAGTTATCTTAAGACAACTTGTTCAATTGTAAACTTATGTTTTAAATGCTTTATATGGCATCCTTGTAGAATGTGTTGTTTGCCCATGTACAATCTGATTGTTTATCCTTGTAGAATGCTTTATATTTGTACTTTGTATATTGAACTCTTAAAATGACTACCAAAACTCTTAATTGCTTCTTTGAACTATTTTCACTGTTTGTTATCTTTTGAATACTCAAGTGATGCAATTAGGGTCTTTGGAAGTTGAATTAAATAATTTTAGTTGTAATCTTGGCCTTGAACTAGATGGTTAACTACATTAATACTAGAGTATTACTTTCATGCTTCATTGAATATGAGATTGATGTTCATATGATTATTATAGCATATCTTGACTAGCTCGTAGGTGTAGTTCTTATATATAGTATCTATTCTTGTTTAGCTTGACCTGTCATATTGATATTCTCATATTGTGTCTTGGTTGAATAGTACTATTCTGACCTTGTTTCATGTGAATTAGCATAATGTTACTTGTAACACAACCTAAGTTAATCTTGAACTTGCAGGTTTCTAGGTCACGCCCTCCATCACGTACTAACGATTTACATCATAGAAGTCATCTTCAACGATCTTGCAGCGGTCTTTGGTAGCGCCCACAACTCCAACAACCCGAGGCATGAATTCCATTGTGAGCTCGATTGGTGTATTCTGTTGTACTTTATGACTTGTTGTGATAGATACATTGTGATCGACTTATTTTGATGGACTTATTGTAATGGAATGTGGATTGTATCTATTGCGGTTGTAATGTGTTTATGCGTCATTGCGTAGTTTACAAATTGCCGTTGGATGTGTGATTGGATTATCTAAGGATCTGCTAGAATGTCTCCTTCGGTTTGAGAGATTGATATATATATTATAATCGCAAATGTTTTTTGTCTGTGAGTGGATGTCCTATTTACTAGAGAGGTCATGCGAAATTTTGTACATTCGGTGACTTAGTTTTAAGCCGGTTTTGAAGAGTTAAAGGATGGTTTCAGTATTTTAGTAGAGGTAATAGATTTGGTGTCTCGTTTGTTAATTCTTCGTTCGCTTGAACTTCATTGTCTTTATTAGTTCTTTTGTGTTAGTGTTTACGATCGATTTGAACAAAATAGATGATCCTTCTTATTCTTAAGCTTAGCAATTTTTAGTTTCAATTTTCTTTTGCCTTTTCTTTTCTTCTTTAGTTGTTATATGTATTGAGTGTGATGCATATGGATATATATATATATATATATATATATATACATTTGTGTATAAATAGTGATAAATTAGTGAGCCATTAAAAACCCACGAATTTATCTCGTTTATCGAATAAATTAAGTCGGTTCCTTTTGTACAATTTAAAAATTAAATTCGTGGGTTTATTAAGCTCACGAATTTAGATTAAATTGTGGGTTTTGTACCCCACGAATTTAATAGATTAAATTAAATGGGCCACATTGGCGCGCAATTTATCTGATTAAATTGTGGGTTTAATAAACCCACGAATTTAACTCAATTCGATTAAATTCGTGGGCTTGGATAAACCCATGAATTTAAAATAAATGGTACCCATGAATTTAATTGATTAATTTAAATCGAGTTAAATTCGTGCACTAAATTCGACGGTTTGCTCACGAATTTAAATTAAATTCGTGGGTTTTGGCCTAAATTCATGGATTTCTGGCCCACGAATTTTTCCCTGTTTCTTGTAGTGCATATTCAGCATTCTCATCCACCTGATCAGATCATCGACGATCTGTTTGAGCGAGTCACTCGCTCAAAATCAGGTTTTTCCAGTTTCTGCCTTCACTCTGCCTTTGTTGCCTCGTTTGAGCTGAAGGATGTGACTCATGCATTATCTGACGATTCTTGGACTAATGCTATGCATGAGAAACTTGAAAACTTCGAGATGAACAAAGTCTGGCAGCTTGTAGAATGTCCATCTGGTCATAATGTCATTGGGACCAAGTGGGTGTTCAAAAAACAAGCAAAGTGAGGATGGGGTTGTCATTCGCAACAAGGCTAGGCTAGTTGCAGGGGCTTTCTCAAAGAGTTGAGGTCTTGACTTTGAGGAGACCTTTGCCTGTAGCTAGACTAGAGGCTATTAGGATCTGCTTGCATCCTCTACATCCACGGGCTTCAAGCTCTATCAAATGGATGTCAAGAGTGCATTCCTCAATGGCTATATTGAGGAAGAGGTTTATGTCAAACAACCTTGAGTTTGAGAACCCCAAGTTTCGAGTCATGTATACAAGCTTTCCAAAGCTTTGTATGGACTCAAGCGAGCCCCAGAGCATGGTATGAGAGGATCAAGTCTTATCTTCTCACCATGACTTCAAAATAGGCGTAGTAGACAAGACTCATTCATCGGACACCATGAGTCGCATTTTCTTCTCGTCCGGTTTATGTGGGCGATATCATTTTGGTGGCTCGTCTCATTCGCTTGTGTCTTAGTTTTACGAGGTGATGAGCACGAGTTTGAGATGAGTATGATGCGAGTTGAGCTACTTTCTTGGCTTCCAAATCAAGTAGACTCGGGAGGGTACTTTCTTGCATCAAGGCAAGTATACCCGTGACCTCCTGAGGCGCTTCGATATGTCTGATGGGAAGCCGGTGATGACTCCTATGGCCACCACTGTCCTCAAGCCCGATGAGGATAGTGAGCTCTTGATGAAAAGGAGTTTGAGCATGATCGGCTCCTCTTGTACCTCAACGCTTGAGGCCGGACATACATTTTGCTGTGTGTCTGTGCGTTTGATTTCAAGCTTCTCCTCGCGCCTCTCACCGCCAGGCGGTCAAGCGCATCTTCAGGTACCTTCGTGCTACCACTGATTATGGTATTTGGTACTCTTCTTCTTCTTGTCTATCTCTTAGAGCCTTTTCCGATGCCGACTTTGCTGGCTGTAGGATAGATAGGAAGAGCACTTCTGGCACTTGCCAATTCATTGGCACTTCTCTTGTTTATTGATCATCTAGAAGCGATCCGAGTTGCATGATCCACGGCGAGGCGAGTATATTGTCGCGGCCGATTGTTGTAGCAGTGCTCTGGATGAGATCGACCTTGCGGACTATGGGTTAGAGATAGAGAGTGTGCCACTTTTCTGTGACAACACTTCTGCTATTTGCATTGCTAAAAACCCAGTGCAACATTCCCGGACCAAGCACATTGATATTAGATATCACTTCCTTAGAGACCATGTGGAGAAGGGAGATATCGCGCTTCAGTTTGTAGAGAGTGACCTCCAATTAGCCGATATCTTCTCCAAGCCTTTGGATAGCTCCATATTTGTTGCCTTGAGGTGTGAGCTTGGAGTCGTGAGCCCTTACGGCCTTTCGTGAGAGGGAGCTGGTTTGTATATTATGTAAAATATTGTTCCCTTCCAGCTTTTCTTTTCTCTTTGTGTTTTTCTTCTGGGTAACTTTGGGTTTATTTCTTTCTTGAGTTGAGTTCACTCACTTAGACTTCTGGCATGCTTTGCATAGACCTCTTATCTTGTGCTTTAGGTTGCTATCATGCGTGATTAGCTGTTCTCTCTTCTCTCTAGGTTGAATTCCCTCATAGTCTTATAAGTCTAGCAGGTATTGAGCCTACTAGGTAGATAGGATCTGTGTGCACTCCTTAGTTGGGATCTAGAGTCAGCTTCCCTATGTCAGTCACTGGGGAAGATAAGAGGGAGTCTGAGCCGTAGTGAGTCTCTTCTATCTTATCTATGCTCAATAGCCATCCAGTTTTGCAGTTTCTCGACTTCTTCTCCTCATTCTGTTTTTCTGGTTGTTATTGAGTTTATTTGGGTTGTCCTTATGCCTAATCTTGATAATAACTCAACTTTAACCAAATTTGAGCTTAAAATTGATTCATTTGTTGAGGGGGAGTTTGGGAATCTGTTCATGCATTGCATTTAGACTGCATTTTCTGTTTTATGAGCTTTGTCTATTATGCAATTGACTCAATCCTCATGAAATACATCATGCTATATCTTTTGAAGAAAATCACTAGCTTAGATATGTTCAAGTCCATTTATCGTGCTAAGCTTATTAAAATCTGAAAATTTTGAAAGCTTTAAATGAAAACTTGACGAAACATGTTGCTTTTACTTACTAAGTTTCTTCTCTAGGGGTTTTTACCATGAATTGTGAAATTTTGGATTTCTCTAGAGTCCCTAGAGCAACTTGGGTGAAATTTGTTTGATCCATATTTGAGTCCTTCAGAATTGCTCATATGTGCTAAATTGAAAATTAAAAAAAAATTGACTCTTTTGTGCAAAATTGATCTCAACACTTTATATTCACGAGATTGCTTCCCATTGCACTTGGGATGAACTTGGAATAATTGTGTATGACCAAGATCATTCTCTTAAGAGTTACTCTTGAGATGATCGAAAATGGCTTGAGTCAATTTAAAAAAAATACAAATATCAGACACATAAGTGGGTAAAGAATGCAAATAATGTCAAACATTTGCACCCCACTATGTTTTTTAAAGTCTTAAAGAAAATTTGCATAAATTGAAAAATGAGCTTGAAGGACCTTATATGCACTTCAAAATTCCCCAAAGGGTTGAGTAGTTTGAACTCTAGGTTTTCCATTTGATCCTTGAGTGGTTTTGCTTCTAGCTTTGAAACTTTGCTAAGTTTTGCACTTGTCAAATCATGCTAAAATAAAATATTGTAAAACTAAGCTTTTTCATAAAATGTATTGGTCTTGGACATGTCTTATTTTAGTCATATTCTGAAATTGACAAGCTTGGTGTAATATCTTTCCATTTTGATCAATTGGATAATCTTCAAAGCTCTTTCGATTGCATTTCATGCATACATAAAAAAATTGATGCCTATATTGCCAAAAGGGGGAGAAAACGTAGAAAAGGCATCACTAAAAAGATAAAAATGTGAATGCTTATTCGGTTATTATGATCTTTGTAAAACTATGCTACTACTTCTTTTGGATCATAATCTCATAATCACATTTGACATGTTTAGTTGGATTTTAGAGTTTTTTTGTTGAAAACTTGCTCTTTCTTAAATTTAACTCTAAAATCTAAATTCCTCTTCGTCAACTTGGTCAGGGTTCCAATTTCTATCTTTGGACCATGTTTGACTTTGCAACTGAAAAATTGCCTTCTTCTTCATCGTCTTCAAACTCAAATCATATGCCTTTTGTTGTGTTTGTCAATATACTCATCAAGGAGGAGATTGAAGGACCATGTAGAGGTCCATCCAGATTTGTGATGAGTATTTGACTAAATTTGAGCTTGGGTTGCTCTTGTTTGAGTTTGATTTGAAATGGATTTTCAGTTGGAAGCAATTTGAAGTCTTCTCTGTTTTCCCGGTGCTACTGGCCAGAATGAGGGAAAATGAATTTTAATGAGTGGAATTTGATGGATTTATTGCACATCTTTGTGGGCATTGCTATGTGAGGAGTTTCCTTGTTTTTTATGGTTGCAGGACGACGGTGCTAGGTCATGGTGAGGCGAAGGATAGTCTGGACTAGGCGAGGAGCATCGGAGGTCCAGACAGTCGGGGATCGCCGGAAGATGATCGGAGACAGAGTTCATGTAAGCCATGAAGACAAGGAATGGATGTGATGCTAGCTAGATGCTGCGTGGATCAATGAGGATCATTGGATCTTGGTCTAGTTGATAAGTTAGCGGGTCTAGTTAGTATGCTTTGAAAACCGTGCAAGAAAACCCATTATATGTTGTGGGTTTTGGGTGAACCCTTGTATGGCTGGTTGAGTGGGTTAATCCTAGTCCTTGATGGATGCTCTAGGGTTTAGAGGCTCATCCAAGGGTGGTAGGTGGCCCAAGAGTTGTATAAATATGGGTGGAGGGGTAGCCTTCCCACCTTGAAGGTTTTGAGGTTTTTGATGCTCTTTTGAGCTTTGCTCACATGAATGTGAGGCTTTGTAACCTCTCCTTCTAGAAATAAAATGTTTCCTCAAATCATTTCTTTTCTTTGTGCATTTACATTACGCATTTAAATTACGCAATTTACATTATGCAATTAAATTCCGCACTCAAATTCCGCAATTAAATTCAGCACTTACATTCTTGCAATTTACATTTATGCAATTTGGATTTGCCTCTCCTCCTTCTAAATGCTGTTCTTCTAGGATGTCTTGTAACATCCCAAAAATTTGCGTAAATATTATTTTATTGCTCAAAAGTGCATTTATGATTTTCTGCAATTTATTTGGATTTTTCTGGATTTATTTGAATTAATTTTAAATTAATTTTATTGACCTTTTGTTCAAATCTATTTAAATTTATGCAAAGTTAAAATGAAGTTTTGCCAAAAATATTTTATTTGAGTCCAGGATGTCTCAAGGTATTTTTGAGAATTTCCTGGGATTTTTCCTGGTAATTTATTTGCCTAAAATCAATTAAACGAATTTCTAGAATTATTTAAATTAATAAAGTTTTAAAAATCCTTGGAACAGTATTGGGCCGAAGCCCAATACTGTGCGCCTGAGGCCCGCATCGATGCGGCCTAGTCCAGCCCGTGAGACGCAGCCGGGCAAAACCCTAGATCCGTGGCGGTTTGTGTGCGATCCAACGGTCCAGCGAAGGCCGCGTGTGCGCTCACGTTTTGGCCGTCGGATCGTGACACGCGTCGCGTGGTCGGTCGTCATCTCCGTTCGGGACTCGGAGTCCGCTGCCGTTACGACATCGGATTTCTTTCGCCGTGTAGAGCTCGGGCGCGAGGCTATAAAAGGAGAGTAGCACCGAGGTTCGCATTGAACGCCGCATCTTTTGGTCGGAAAGGTTTGCGAGAGCAGCCATGGAACGCAGCGCGAGCTCGCGGAGTTGAAGTGTGGAACCGCCGCGGTTTTGCGAGGGCGTCGCCGATCTGCCGTCTTCGCTTCGCAGGCGCGAACCGAGTTCGTCCGAACCGTCGCGCGTCGGATCCCGCCATCTGTCGCCGAGAGCCAGCCGGGCGCCGCGTCGGGTCATCTTCTCCATCTCGGTGAAAGCGCGCCGCGCCGCCGTTGTTCCCTCGTGCTCGCGTTCGACCGTCGGATCTTGGGTAAGCCGTCGGATGAGGGCGCGTGGTCGATTAGATCGTAGCCGTCCGATTCCTTTTCCTCGGACGGTCGAGCCGCATGTGAGACCAATCAGTTACAGCGCGTGTCGGGCGTGGGTGCGGCGGCATGGATCGAGTTCACCGTAGTCTCGTCTGCGCCGTGGACCCAGTCCATACGCCCGGGACACGTGTCGGCTGGTGATTGGCCCGAAGTCTCGCTGACGTCATGCTTGCGTCATAATTGCAATTTTTCAATTGGAAAATTAATCTGATTGAAAATTCTATGATGATGAAGTCATCATGAGGTCACTCTGACGTCATAAATTGGTTTTTCAGAATAAAAATAAATCTGTTAATTCCGAATTTCTAATTTCTGTAATTTAGTATTTATTTCAGACTTCAAAAGGCTATATCTTTTGCATCGTAACTCGGATTTGAGTGATTCAAATTTATAAAAATTTGTAAAATTGAGATCTATTTAATGGTGAATTTTATTTGATTTTTGGAGTTTATTTGCTCTCTGTTTTGGTATTTATTTGCTTTTCTCCTTCGGTACGCGTAGACTTTGAATTGTGCGACGCTTCGGAGGAAGATCCAGCAACTCAAGAGCAAGTTCCAGAACCACATCAGGACCTATTCCAAGGCAAGTTGTGCTTTGATCATGTTGAACCCTTGTTTATAAAATTGCTATGTTTGTTTACCCTATTGCATATATTTCAAATATACAATTGTTTCAAATTAGATTGGGTTTAGCTAATATACCAGATTGATCTATACCCTACCTTGTCATTGTATGCCATGATCTATTGTCACCCTAGATTGGTTCAATATAGTTGGTTAGTAATTATAATCAACATGGGATGGTTAGTTCGTATTAGTTGCTTAGCCATGCCACGTCATCACATGTGTCAGAATCATTGATAATTAATCTTGATAAATGGAATATGGAACAATGTTATGAAATTGTGTGTCATGTGGGATCACACGATGAGATGGAGTTGTTGTGGCGAGTCATGTCACGCAACGATGTTGAATTGTTGATGGCACGTGGTGCTTGGTAATCAACTGGGTGATAATCATTTAGATTGGGGCAAGTGACAAGGGGCGAGGATGCCAAGGTGGGCCCGATGGGCAGAGGGTATGTGGATGTCTTGCCTTGATCACACTAAGGATTTAATCTTGCAAGCCTTTGACCTGAGTCAATCATGCAACCACATGTCTGGTATGGGCCAGCCTAGCTGAGTAATTTGCAATGTCTTAATTTTGGTACTATCGTGGTCAGTGTGAGTTCCCGAGTTATGGAGTAATTCACATGGCGCAAGAGGGGGCCACGGATGTGGTAACCAGTCCCACGGTGTTGAAACCTCGTGGGTAGTATCGGGTTAAGCGAGCATTGTAAAGGCTTTGTTATAATCACTCGCCTTGGTGGTGTTTGGTTGTATCACGTGGGTAAAGTGCATAACCTCTGTAGAGTGTGAAACTATTCGGATAGCCGTGCTCGCGGTATTGAGCAATGCTCGGAATTACGATTAAGGGTTAGCTTAATTAATTGGACAACTTGGTTGGGATGGCGGAATGCCATATGGAAGGTGAAATTGACTTAGGATTGAAAACTTGGTTTACTTGAGAATCTTGAACTTATTTACTATCGTTATTTGTTTCTGATCTTTACAATCTATTTATTATAATTGTTCATAAATCTGCTTATTGCAAAATAGCCATGATAGCCTCTCCATTGGAATAAGCCTTACATATAGATACATAGAATTGCATTCTGTGCACAACTTGTTGAGTGCTTAAGTACTCACCCTTGCCAAACAACAATAATCAACAGTTGAAGAATCTACACCTGTGTTGGAAGAGGAAGTCCAAGAGGACGCGAGTCATTAGGGTCCGAGCCTTGTCGGTTGCACTGTGGTGAGTGATGAGCTATCTACGTTTTCTTCTGTCCGCTGCTTAATTATTAGTTTATATTTTCAGTCTTGCCCTGCGTGGCTTAATAATGTAAGTTGGTCATAAGATCATACATTTAGCTATATCAATAAATGAACTATTATTTCTATATTCGATGAGTATGATGTGATATGTACCAATGTTAAGCTGTGTGCACTAGCGTTGATCCTGGGACTAGTGCGGTAAACACAGTGGGTTCGAATCAGTGGATTCGGGTCCTTACATGTCTTGAGGGTGTTCATTTGGTTTTACATCTTTCTTACACCCATGGATAGACTAGAGATCAAGTTTTTTATCAAATTGCAAATCTCTCCAGAACTTGTTCTTCGCGCAGCAGTCAGTCTGTGATTTTTATAAAAATATATAAAACTCATTTTTAAGTGATTCTTTTTGGAGAAGGTGTAGGACTCATATATCCATCTGTATAAAATTTCTTGAGACCACTGGTTACACCGTTTAAGAGCTATGAAGTGAAAACCGAGCCTCAAACTTTCTGGTTGAAGTTCCTGACTGTCTATATTGCTTGATTTTTCATTCTTATTCTACAAATCTTTCTGAGGTAATTTTTGGTGGAGTGTTTCAAGACTCAACTTATCACAGGGGAAAAATTAAAAAAAAATTTAGAGCAACCGAAACTCACCAACCACCTGTTCCAACTGAGAACAATTTCTGAAAATCTGCTTTAACTTTTCTGAAAAGAGACTTTGTTGTTTTAGCTTTATCTCTTTTAGAAAAGAAGTCTTTTGAATTGATTCTTCTTTTTTTTGGACACTTGACAACCAGGATTGTGATTAAAAAACCCCTCACATGATTCATGGTTCTTATCCATGCAAGCTAGGGGTACACATAGTTGTCTAATTGTTCTGGGTTTTGGAGGCTGTGCGAATCTGAGAAGCACCAGTTTGAACGAAAATCTTTGGGTGCTTTAGATTTTTATTGCAAGAGTGTTTGGAGTACTTTGAGTGGGGGAAATTTTATTTGGGATCATTCACCCCCCCTCTGATCGCCATTTCGATCTTTCACGGATGGAGACAGGTTTTTCTACAAGGCGCAAGAGGGGACTTCCAACTAGGTAGATGGAAACCTTCGGTAGGGAAACCTTAGAAGGGGAGGTAAATAGTGGGGTTGTACGTTGTAAAGGCCTTGTTGTGGTCATCCTAGTCACACTCTAACATGTTGAGTGTGCACAGATAGTAAAGTTTAATCGCATCTTGTGGGTAAAGCTGTACATACTCTGCAGAGTTAAAACTACTTAAGTAGCTATACCATGCCTATGGTCAAGGACGGGCAAGGTGCGCTTTCACATTATATATAATTCTGGTCTTGTTTTGAATAAAAATAATTGTTTGAGAATCCGTGAGTGGTTGGAACTCTTTGGTTATTGGTTGGCAGTTGGAGCCAGTCATGTGGTCAAAACCTTCACTAGTTGTCTCATTAATTTCAATTATTGCAACTATATTTGGTCAAATGATGTTTTGTAAGATTACTAATTGTATTTAAAGTTAAAACATTGCTTTACGCTAAATGATCCATACTAAGCCTTCATTTGTTTAGACCTGCATATAATTATCATGTATTTATTTTTCCAAGACTTGCGGAGTACGTTATGTGCTCACCTTGCAATATTAAAAAATCCTGCAGAAGAGTGCAATGAAGTAGAAGGTGACTACGAGTTCTTTGCTTTTGGTTTAGATGAAGGAGATTCAGAATGCTAGGTCGCGTTCTGCAGTCGATTGCTTATTGGGCGAATGGATGGGCTTATCTTACTGTTATTTATTTCTTTTTCACTGCTACTTTGTTCAACTTAGGCCATGCAGCCGTTTATTTGTAATTGTTGGCCATAAGGTCGATACTTGTTACTTAATTATTATTATTTGGATTTTTGACATGGATGTGTTATCATCGCTGTTACCGCTATGTGCACTAGCGTATTCCTAGACTAGTATAGTTACCTTGCTTCATAATATGTATATAGTTATAGTCTTGATGTTTGCTTTCTAAGATGGTTACAACTTACTTCTAAGATGGTTACAACTTACAACATGTCTCAAGGTGCTCTCATTTATGTGCTTCGCTTAATTGAACTTGACACTATTGTACAGGAGGATTTATAGACCAGAGAATTGTATTTCAATCTTCTACAGTTCTTGTCCAAGATGATAGTTTGAAGAATCTTATTATTATTATTATCATTTATCAGCAACTCTTCCAAAAATGTAGTCTTTTCAGAATGTAGTCTCTTGTACATGACAAAACAATGATTACCCTTGCATACATGAAATGAAAAAATTTGCTATAGGGAACGACAAATGCACATATTATGATTTTTTTATAAACAACACATTTAAATAATTTTTTCCAAAACCATATATTGGTTGCAATTTCTTTTGCAAAAATATTACCCTATTGCCAAACGAAATAGCGACAGAAGTTCCATGTCAACACAACTCACAATTTCCTTGGTGACAACGTGTCGGGATCTAAATATGCAAATCCGGACCCTCTGTGTATATTACACTATTTTAGGATCACGCTAGTGCGCACAGGCTCAACATAGATGAATATCACAATTATACACAGCGAAAACATAATAAAATACTTCATATATTAAATATAAACCTGTTGACTGACCTTATGGTTAACTTTACACCACACACGGCTCAACTATGAGAATTACTTAAAACTATAGTGGAAATAAAATTTAGATAAACCTCCCAGTATACCACAGCAACTAACAAGGCTCATACCCTCAACGTTCGTCTCTTCCTGGTACTCCTCCTTCAAAAGCTAGTGTAGACTCCTCTTCAACTAATGATTTTGTTGTTGGCAAAGGTGAGTACTTAAAGCACTCAAGAAGTTGTGCACAGAATGCAATTTTAACATAACTATATGCAAGTTTTATTTCAATGGATGGCTGACATGGTTAGTATTTACAATTGAACACATTAAATAGATTGAAATGATAGTAAAACAAATAACATTAATAATAACTTTCTAGTATTTCTCAAGAGTAACTGGCTTACAGCCCTAATTCATATTCCAAACTTTCAATGTCACACTGCCTCACTTCCCATGTTTCATTTTACAAAATCTAGCCCTTGACTGTAATTCTCGAGCATTATCCATAAACACGGACATGGCTATCCAAATAGATTAACACTCTGTAGAGATTATACACTTTACCCACAAGATACAATCCACTCACCATGTCTGCCGTGACTTGCCATACAAAAGTATGTGATTGAGTGATTATAGCAGAGCTTTTACAATGCTCTATCTAAACCTAGTACCACCTGCTAAGGTGTCACCACTGAAGGGTTCCACCACCATAGTCATGGGCCCCCTTTTGCGCCACGTGCACCACCAATTGGCAGTAGTCAAGCTAAGACATTGCAAATTAATCAGGTAGGTCTGTTCCATACCAAACATGTGGTTGTATGTTTGGCTCAGTTCAAAGGATTACAAGGTTAATTTCTTAATTGATCGTGGTAAGACTTCCAATTATTCACAGTAACCAATCTCAATCTATTCACAAATAATCACCAACCAATCTATTTCATTCACATATTATCATACCAACCTAATGCCACATTGGCTCACCTTAATCTCTTGCCACTTGACCTAGTTTAAATCATTTTCCACCCTAGTTGATTATCGTGCAACACATGCCATCAACAACTCAACGTCATTATGAGACACATCACATATCACCACAACTCAACATCATTGTGTGGCAACACCTGATACACTCTTTCATAAAAAATGTTCTATATTCCATTAATCAAGATTGATTTGAACTTTTAGAAGACATGAGTTATACGTAGTATGGCTAAAAAGCTACACACGGTCTAACCAACCCATGTTGGCATCTATTAGCAACCAACTAATAATGAACCACCCTAGGGTGACAAATAATCATGGCATACAAATAACAAGGTAGGGTATAATCCAATTGGATAGAATAACTAGATCCCAAACTATTTTGAAACAGTTCTAAGCATAAAATGTCATGTAGTAGTTTGAAACAATATAGTATTTGTAAAACTAGTTTCAACATGATCAAAGCGCAACTTGTCTTGAAAAAGGTCATGGTCTTGATCTTGAATTTGATCTTGAGTTAATGCTTCACCCTCGAATGATCCAGATACTTTGATGTCTATGCAAATCAAGAGAATAGCAAATAAATACCAAAACTAGAGAGCAAACAAACTCCAAAAATCAAATAAAATTCACCATCAAAATAAATCTCAATTTTACAAATTTTTAAAAATTTGAATCGCCTCAATCTGAGCTTGTATGAAGAAGAACGAGCTCTCGAAAGATTTGAATAAAAGATAAATCCAGAAAAAGAGAAAACCAGAATTTCGTGAATTATTTTTATGCTAAAAAATCAATTAATGACGCAATGTTGACGTCACATATCAATTTTTGAGAATAAAATTAAATCAGAAATTCCTTCTAGAGGCTGACAAGTTGGTCCAGTCTACATGGACCATGTCCACGATATAAAAACGGTCCATGGTGGACTCGGTCCATGAGGCAGATTGACCGACAGATGGGATCGGGAGACAGCTGACGCAAGAGATGGCATAGCATGTGACTAGGGGCCGACACAACCGGATCTGGTTGACCAAGTGCAGACATGGCCCACACGTGGCTTCCGTGTAGCACCCACGTCATCACGGGCTAGGGCTTCCGTCGATATGGCCACGGTGGTGTGCACTCACTGGCATGGGGAACAATGACACCGAGTCGATGGAGAAGCATCGAGATGCCCCAGAACCACCCGGATGTGGAAGCTTTTTAGGCGAGAAATCCATTGATGCCCTTGGTTTGCTCGGAGTAGCTGCAGACGATGAGCTCCTGGTAGAAAAAGGTGACGGTAAGATCTTGCAACTTCGACGAGCTCTGGCAGAGGCTTGAGAGCTTCTCGAGCAATGATAACTGGGCAAAACATGCAGTGTGGAACGGGGAACTCAGCATGGGGTTTAACATGGCTTATAAAACCTCGGCATCCATGCACCTTACGGTGAAGGAGTTCCATACCGTGGCGGTGGTGGCTACCGAGTTGACCATGTGAAGATGATGGAATCTCACCCGTACACATGGCAGCATCCGACGGATAATGAGCGCTAGGGCAACGCAATCCTTCTCCACCGCCTGATCAGGATCCGACGATCTACCTTTTAGGGTTTCACGAGAGACAAGCCAAAGCAGGCTGGACTAGGCCAGGCTGACGTGGAAACTAGGCTAAGCCCAATGGGTTTCGGCCCACACACTATTGAAAGCATTTTCCACCCTTTTATCATTTAAAATAATTTTAGAAATCAACATAATCTGAATAAAATAGTAAAAATATCAATAAATTTCCTAAACATATTTTGATACATTTGGAACTCAAATAAAATATTTTCAACAAAATTTTATTTAAAATTTTCAAATATTTAAATACTTTTATATTGAGCATAATTCAAAAATATGAAATAAATCCATATAAATTTAAGAAAATCACAAAAATTCCCAAATTCATAAAATGCACAAACAACAATACAATATTAATAAAAGCTAAAAATTGGGATGTCACACAATGGTATGCAAAAGATTTTATTGTACTAATCCCTCTCTGGTCCTCCACCAAACAATAATTTTTCATCGAATTTTTTTAATAATCTATTTCTTTAGTTATTTTACCTAAAATAATACCAAAAAAATGAACAAAAAAGACCGCTATCGCCATTTCAAATGGCTAAATGATGATGTGGTGTCCAACTAGAATCTCTGCCGCCAATTCAAATGGTGAGAGTTCTGTGTTGTCAATACAATTGACGATAGCAATCTGTCACCATTTTAAATGGTGATAGACTTTTGTCGCCAATTGGATTAGTGATGGAACCACGAATGCAAAAAATATTACCAAGTAGTCCTTGTGGTTTTTGGTGAAAAAAACACCGACATTAGCCATCTATTGAAATAGAGTAAAATTTTCATTTAGGGAAGGAGGGCAAAAGTGGCCCTTTTCTATTGCGTAACCAAGGAATTCGTTGTATGCATGTAGTGAAGTGAAGTGATGTTTCTTGTTTGAACAAACCAAACGAAGCTGGATATAGCTTTTTGTAATATAGGTGCGAATTACATAGCGCATAGAGTTCAGTTCAGGGCCTGTGTTCGCATTGCTACTTCTACAGTTCAAAACATGAACAAAAAACTATAGCTAAGATACATATGGGTCTTTTTGGAATTGAAAACTCTAGGGGATGAAAAAGAAGTCATGGTTGCTATTATAGACCCTGTGTAGTAAGATTCATCGATGCCTTCCCCTTTGATTTCGCGAGGGTGTAGGCATTATCTTTCCTCCAATTACTTCCGTAGACATTCACTCAAACCTGGTCTTCGTGGTCAACCTTAGGCTCCTCCTAGATTTGAAGCTCCACGGTTTGCTCCTTCAGCTTCTTTATCTATGTCAAAAACTCATCGTGGGTGACATGGACCGATGTCTAGTCGATGCATAAGGTGGCCCGATCTTCACAGTATATCGCTTCTTCCTCTTCTATTCCACACGGTAGCACCAAAAAAATTGTACTAGAGGTCCAGTTGTAGGGGTAGGAATTTTTTAAAATAATACATTTTTTTATTCAAATTGCAAAAATATACTTCAATCTGAAAAAATTGCAAAAATATACCTCTGTCGCCCTATAGTTTGGCAACAAGAGTGCAAAATGAAGAAAAGGCTGAGTCAGCACTGATGTGGCCTATCTGTCACCAAGTTAAAGAGTGAGAGGTCTGTGTCACCCCACCATTCGGCGACTGGACTAAGTCGCCATTTCATTTGGCGACAAGAATATGTTGCCAAATTGTTGGGCTACAGAGTCCCCAACCCGATAAATTCTAAAAATCATGAAATTTTTTTGGAGGAAATTAAATTTATGAGGAACATTTTTGCACTGATTTCATTCAATTCAGAAATTCAGTGTTAATTATTAAAATTCAGTGTTAATTTGATGGTTAGTAGAATTTTATAGTTCAAACTAGGGTTCAATAAATTCAGAAAAATTCATATTTGTTGGTGATAATTCATGTAGTATTTTACAAAATTATTTTAGGTTAATTTTTTTGACAAAAAAATTCAAATTTCGTTGTTCCTCATTCTTTTTGGTGTGCGACAACTTTCCAAATTTGATGACAAATCATAGTAAAATATTGAATAGAACATGATATTAATATTACAAAGTGCAAGACTAAGTCACAAACTGGGATACAACATAGATACATGCCTTAGGGAATTCATAAAACTGGGATACAACATAGGTACATATATGCCTTAGAGAATACATAAAACTGGGATACAACATAGGTACAAGCCTCTGGTGAAGGACTAAGTAACAAAACCATACATTCTATGGCCATGGTTGTCGGAATAGGGCATGGTCAAATAGATAATAGTTATCTATTGGTTCATGACTGGGTTAGGTTTAGATACCTGATAGGGCTTAATGTAATATCATCGTTAGGATTCGGAGGACTCCGAGGACACAAGGTTCATGGCCTAGGTGGCACAAAATCATCATCATCGTCATTTGTACCGTTAGGAGGTACCCCTCTTAAGTGCTGGTTGGACATCCTCTTGCATTGTTGCTTGAACGACCTATTGTAGTAGTGCTTGAACGGCTAATTCTGATAGTGCTTGAACGTCGAGGTCTAGGTGACATGAAATCCTCATCATCATCATCATTACCATAGTTAGGAGTAAGCTTTCCGTGGTGGTTGAACATCCTTGTCGGCGTTTCGAGCACCGACAAGTAAATTTGTAAGTCTAAGGGGTCGCGCGTTCCACTCCCTGAATGGTTAGACTCGGAAGTCCAAGATGTATCTTGGTTGGGCGAAGGTCCTACTCGATTCGTGTGGTGGTGTTGTATTACTCTTGAGTACGGATGGCGGCACAAAGTTTTACAAGCGAGAATGCCAACGGCTTAGCGAGATGGGTTTGATAGCGCTCTCTCTCTCTTTCGCCCCTTTGCCTACGGGGGTTCCTGCCTCCTTTATACGAAAGGAAGGGCGAGTTACATCGAAATTGGGGAGGGCGAGATGACCTATACTAGGAGCTTGGTCCTTCGTTCTGTTCGATCATCGCCCGTCACGCCGTCTTTGGGTCGGTAGCTTAGCTGGTCAGAGCGGTTAGGTATTTTCCCGGGAAATGGCGTACCTACCCTCTGCGAACCTTTCGAGTGTTGACGTTGCTGCGCCTGGCGCGGGTGTTGCCTCGGGAGAGGGTGCGTCTTCGTACTGTATGTGACCGGTGATGGGGCCGGGAGCATGACTTGGTCGATCATTAAACCTTCTTGGGAAGGAGCCACCGCCCTTGTATAGTCGCCCGATTGACCCGTTCGTAGAGTGCGTGGTGTTGGTGGTAGAAGTTTTGACACGCGGCCCTTGGCGGGTTGTCTTAGCGCGATCGAAGTCGGGGATCCCGAGGCTCTTTGTGGGGTCGGGAGCTCTGCTGGTCGGAGCCGATGGGTCTCGTCCATTGCGAAGTCGGGAGCCAGCAGTCGGAGACGCTTCCCTCGATCGGTCGGGAAGGGATGTCTCGCGTGGCTTTGTCGGTGCTTGATCGGTAATGGGCTAGGAGCGGCTGTTGGGCTTGAGCTGTGCTTGAGGCCGCCGGCTCATCGCTTTGGGCCGTTGGGGTGCGGCTGTTATAAGTATTCGTCGGTAGCCCCGAACCCTTGAGTGATTTGGCGGTCGGTTGGGGTTGAGCTTGGAAGAGAATAGTGGTAGGCACGGCGGTTGGCCCGACCGATTAGGTCAAACGATTTCTGCCAGGTGTACCCCAACGGATCCGATGGTTGCCCCGGAAATCTGCGCAGGGTATTCGAACCGCCGGGGGCTTTGAATCACCTCGTTGCGCGCGTCGCGCACGGCTTGGCGTGCCTCGCTCGCTCGTCTTCCGGACTGCTTCGGGTTCTGGTGAAGGGCGCTTCGTTTAACGTCGTAGCTAGACCGTTCCTTGGTCGGCAGGGACGACCGCGATGCCTCTGCGCGAGGTTCGGGTGTCCGAGTGCTCGTTTAACGTCGTAGCTAGACCGTGCCTTAGTCGGCAGGGACGATCGACCGTGCCTTGGTCGGCAGGGACGACCGTGATGCCTCTTCGTGAGGTTCGGTTGTTCGAGCGCTCGTTTAACGTCGTAGCTAGACCGTGCCTTGGTCGGCAGGGACAACCGCGATGCCTCTGCGCGAGGTTCGGGTGTCCGAGCGCTCGTTTAACGTCGTAGCTAGACCGTGCCTTGGTTGGCAGGGACGACCGCGATGCCTCTGCGTGAGGTTCGGGTGTCCGGGTGCTCGTTTAACGTCGTAGCTAGACCGTGCCTTAGTCGGTAGGGACGACCTACCGTGCCTTGGTCGGCAGGGACGACCGCGATGCCTCTTCGTGAGGTTCGGTTGTTCGAGCTCTCGTTTAACGTCGTAGCTAGACCGTGCCTTGGTCGGCAGGGACGACCGCGATGCCTCTGCGCGAGGTTCGGGTGTCCGAGTGCTCGTTTAACGTCGTAGCTAGACCGTGCCTTGGTCGGCAGGGACGACCGCGATGCCTCTGCGCGAGGTTCGGGTGTCCGAGCGCTCGTTTAACGTCGTAGCTAGACCGTGCCTTGGTCGGTAGGGACGACCGTGATGCCTCTGCGCAAGGTGCGGGCGTCCGAGTGCTCGTTTAATGTCGTAGCTAGACCGTGCCTTGGTGGCGAGGCGACCGCGATGCCTCTGCGCGTGGTTCGGTGTCGGCGCTCGTTTAACGTCGTAGCTAGACCGTGCCTTGGTCGGCGGGGACGACCGCGATGCCTCGCGAGGTTCGGTGTCCGGCGCTCGTTTAACGTCGTAGCTAGACCGTGCCTTGGTGGCGGGGCGACGCGATGCCTCGGCGCGAGGTTCGGTGTCGAGTGCTCGTTTAACGTCGTAGCTAGATCGTGCCTTAGTCGGTAGGGGCGACCTACCGTGCCTTAGTCGGCGGGGGCGACGCGATGCCTCTTCGTGAGGTTCGGTGTCCGAGCGCTCGTTTAACGTCGTAGCTAGACCGTGCCTTGGTCGGCAGGGACGACCGCGATGCCTCTGCGAGATGTGCGGGCGTCCGAGTGCTTGTTTAACGTCGTAGCAATACCGTGCCTTGGTCGACAGGGACGACCGCGATGCCTCTGCGTGAGGTTCGGGTGCCCGAGTGCTCGTTTAACGTCGTAGCTAGACCGTGCCTTAGTCGGCAGGGACGACCGACCGTGCCTTGGTCGGCAGGGACGACCGTGATGCCTCTTCGTGAGGTTCGGTTGTTCGAGCGCTCGTTTAACGTCGTAGCTAGACCGTGCCTTGGTCGGCAGGGACAACCGCGATGCCTCTGCGCGAGGTTCGGGTGTCCGAGCGCTCGTTTAACGTCGTAGCTAGACCGTGCCTTGGTTGGCAGGGACGACCGCGATGCCTCTGCGTGAGGTTCGGGTGTCCGGGTGCTTGTTTAACGTCGTAGCTAGACCGTGCCTTAGTCGGTAGGGACGACCTACCGTGCCTTGGTCGGCAGGGACGACCGCGATGCCTCTTCGTGAGGTTCGGTTGTTCGAGCGCTCGTTTAACGTCGTAGCTAGACCGTGCCTTGGTCGGCAGGGACGACCGCGATGCCTCTGCGCGAGGTTCGGGTGTCCGAGTGCTCGTTTAACGTCGTAGCTAGACCGTGCCATGGTCGGCAGGGACGACCGCGATGCCTCTGCGCGAGGTTCGGGTGTCCGAGCGCTCGTTTAACGTCGTAGCTAGACCGTGCCTTGGTCGGTACGGACGACCGTGATGCCTCTGCGCGAGGTGCGGGCGTCCGAGTGCTCGTTTAATGTCGTAGCTAGACCGTGCCTTGGTCGGCAGGGGCGACCGAGATGCCTCTGCGCGTGGTTCGGGTGTCCGAGCGCTCGTTTAACGTCGTAGCTAGACCGTGCCTTGGTCGGCAGGGACGACCGCGATGCCTCTGCGCGAGGTTCGGGTGTCCGAGCGCTCGTTTAACGTCGTAGCTAGACCGTGCCTTGGTCGGCAGGGACGACCGCGATGCCTCGGCGCGAGGTTCGGGTGTCCGAGTGCTCGTTTAACGTCGTAGCTAGACCGTGCCTTAGTCGGTAGGGACGACCTACCGTGCCTTGGTCGGCAGGGACGACCGCGATGCCTCTTCGTGAGGTTCGGGTGTCCGAGCGCTCGTTTAACGTCGTAGCTAGACCGTGCCTTGGTCGGCAGGGACGACCGCGATGCCTCTGCGAGAGGTGCGGGCGTCCGAGTGCTTGTTTAACGTCGTAGCAATACCGTGCCTTGGTCGACAGGGACGACCGCGATGCCTCTGCGTGAGGTTCGGGTGCCCGAGTGCTCGTTTAACGTCGTAGCTAGACCGTGCCTTAGTCGGCAGGGACGACCGACCGTGCCTTGGTCGGCAGGGACGACCGCGATGCCTCTTCGTGAGGTTCGGGTATCTGAGTGCTCGTTTAACGTCGTAGCTAGACCGTGCCTTGGTCGGCAGGGACGACCGCGATGCGTCTGCACGAGGTTCGGGTGCCCGAGTGCTCGTTTAACGTCGTAGCTAGACCGTGCCTTGGTCGGCAGGGACGACCGACCGTGCCTTGGTCGGCAGGGACGATCGCGATGCCTCTTCGTGAGGTTCGGGTGTCCGAGTGCTCGTTTAACGTCGTAGCTAGACCGTGCCTTGGTCGGCAGGGATGACCGCGATGCCTCTGCGCGAGGTTCGGGTGTCCGAGTGCTTGTTTAACGTCGTAGCTAGACCGTGCCTTAGTCGGCAGGGACGACCGCGATGCCTCTGCGCGAGGTTCGGGTGTCCGAGTGCTTGTTTAACGTCGTAGCTAGACGCGGGCTCGTTTTACGTCGTAGCTGGACGTGGGCTCGTTTTACGTCGTAGCTGGACATGGGCTCGTTTTACGTCTTAGCTGAACGTGGGGCATCCGTCCCGAGTCCTCGTCTGGCGAGGGTAGCTGCGAGAGGAGTGGCCGCCGTCAATCCCACACGTATACCCCGTCCGCAGGTGTGGGACCTGGAGGGGTGGCGACGCGTTTACCGCGTTGGTTTGAGCGCCGTGCTCGTGGAGCTTATAGCGGGTAGTCAAGTGGGTCTGGGAGGTCCGCCCAGGGGACCCTTCCGAGCGGACGGTCCCAGAGTAGGGTGTCCTGGCCCTGCTGTGGGGCGACCCATAAAAAACCTTTCTTTACTCAATCCCGTATGGACCCTAGGTCATCCGCCAACCCAGGGCACAGCTGGCTGTCGCTCATCGATGAGCTCCCGGGAGAGTGTGAAGTATGGTCTCGAACGCGGGTAGAGGTGATTAGGTCGTCAGCCGACCTAACTGAGGGCCCACCGCGGGGCTCACCTCATACTTGCCCCTAACTCGAGTTTCGCTGGGGCGGCCTTATGCCCATCTGGTGGGGTTGGCCTTTTGAACCCACACTTTTAGTTGGGCCTGGCGCAAGCCACGAGCTTTGCGTTTGGGGCCCGCGGCCCGTGAGCCTCTCGCGTGCCCGAAGCAACCGTCCCGCCCTAAACGCGGACGCGTTACTCGGGGCGGCGTCTTTACGACTTGTCCTGTCAAGATTAAATGCTGGGTGGAATTGGGAACGGGGAGTTACCAGGCGGGCTTGACAGACGAGGGCGAACGCGACGTTTCGCTCGAGGGGGTGCCGGTTCGGTTGGCGCCTGCTTGGCCTCTATATATACGTTGCTGGGGCGCTTTGAGTAGTTACGCTTGCTTGCTTTCCTCGCCTCCTGTCCGAAGACAAAAAAAGGAACAACAAAGAGCTAAGGAAAAGAAAACCCAGCCTTCTCTTCTCCTCGCCTTTCCGTCGCCTCTTTCGCAAGGATGTCGTGGCCGGAGTGCTCTGCCCAGGCCAGCCGCGCGCTCGGCTTGGTGAAGAAGGGCTTCCTCCCTGCGCAAGATCTCTCCAGTTGGAGGGTGCCGACGGGAGCGGCTGCCCCTTCGCCGGGGGACGACGAGGTCGTGGTGCTTGGAGCTTCCTCGGCGCTGGTCAACACCATCTCGCACTATGATGGAATTGATCTCGCGGTGGTGAGCAGCGGCGTCGCCGGGAATCGGACCGACAGAGAGATCGACAGGTTCGAGCTCTTGGTCGAGCCGCACGCTCGGGAGATTGCCAGTCATGTCTCGCCGCAGGTCGCCCTCGAAGAAGAACAAAGCAGTTAGATTTATCCTTCTTCATTGATTGTAATGACTGTCAAGTTTATAAACAATCTTAAGTTTAACAAGTTCCGCTATGCCTCTTGCCCCCTTTTGTGTTTTTGGTGAACGCTCGACCAGCCATAGCCCTAAGGACCGCAGGGGTCACTTATGCGTGGGTCGGGTTGCCGGGAGGGTTAAGAGGATAGGAATCTTGGTTACTCGTGATTATGCACACTTGTGAGGGGAGGAGTGTTCCCGACCGAGCGAGGATCGCTCCACTCGGGCACTTCCTTCTTCCACAAAGCGCTACTTAGCAACCGTAGCCGGTGGGGCGTAGGCCGTGACGCTTGGGTCGAGAGGTTTACCGCTCGGGATGGACCTGCGGTCGGTCTGTCACCGACCGCACGAGCGCGTGAGTTAGCCGAGTTAGCGCGGAGGAGTGTTCCGATCCGACTAAGAGGTCACTCCACTCGGGCATTTCCTTCTTCCGCGGCTTCTGCTTAGCAACCGTAGCCGCTGGGGCGAGGCCGTGCCGCTCGGGTCGAGAGGTTACCGCTCGGGAGAGACCACAGTAGTCACCGGGTCACCGACCCACATAAACGCCGACGAGAGCAGCTGGCGAGGCGCCAAGGCAGCCCAGCGTCGCGAGGCGACCAGTGCTCGGAAGGGTAAGAGTAAAGACCAAGCGGGAAAGAAGAAAAGAGATTAGGGATAGAATCGCCTTAACTTTTCTATGTTCCAAGCGTTTGGCAGGATACGACCGTCGGCGTCCTTGAGTCGAAAGGTGCCAGGTCGGAGAACCTCCACGACGGTGAAGGGGCCTTCCCAGGGTGGCGATAGCTTGTGCTTGTCCTTGCTGGTTTGGACCCGACGCAGGACTAGGTCGCCGGTGCTGAAGGATCGCCCTCGAACCTGGCGGCTGTGATAGCGCCGCAGAGCTTGCTGATATCTGGCCGATCGCAGGATGGCCACGTCATGCGCCTCGTCGAGCTGGTCGATGGCGTCTTGTTGCGAGGCGAGCCCCCGAGCCTCATCGAAGGCTTGTAGTCTTGGGGTGCCATACTCTAGGTCTGTTGGCAAGACGGCTTCAGCGCCGAACACCATGAAGAACGGTGTAAACCCGGTCGCTCGGGTGGGCGTGGTCCGCAGACTCCAGAGGACGGAGGGTAGCTCGGCCACCCACCGACCGGCGAAGTGCTTGAGCCGACTGAAGATTCGTGGCTTGAGTCCTTGAAGGATCATGCCGTTGGCACGTTCGACCTGGCCGTTGGTTCGTGGATGGGCCACGGCTGCCCAATCGACACGGATGTTGAAGTCATCGCAGAACTTGAGGAACTCCTTCCCCGTGAACTGCGTTCCGTTGTCGGTGATGATGGAGTTTGGAACTCCGAACCGAAAAACGATGTCGTGGAAGAAGATGGCTGCTTGTGCCGACGTGACGCTCACGATCGGCTTGGCCTCTATCCACTTGGTGAATTTATCCATCGCGACTAGAAGATGAGTAAAGCCCCCGGGCGCTTTCTTCAAGGGCCCGACCAGATCGAGTCCCCAAACTGCAAATGGCCAGGTAATGGGGATCGTCTGTAAGGCTTGAGCTGGCAGATGTGTCTGCCGGGCAAAGAACTGGCACCCTTCGTAGGTGCGCACGATCTGCTCGGCGTCGGACACGGCGGTCAGCCAATAAAAACCTTGCCGAAAGGCCTTTCCTACGAGGGATCGGGGCACAGCATGGTGACCGCAGACCCGCCATGGATATCGGCGATGTCGCTTCCCTTGGTCGGCGGGCGCATTTCTGCAGGACCGGAGGACTCCTCTTGTAAAGGTGCGGGCCGACCAAGGCGAAGGTTTTGCCGTCGGCGGCGCCGGCCTCGGTCGGGTCAGAGGGGAGCGACCCGTTCGTCAAACGGTCGGTGAAGGGCTTCCTCCAGTCGGATTCAGTTACTAACACGCTGTGGTTTGACCCGGTCGAGTCTACGCCCGGCCGTGCGGCGGTCGGGGTGACCGTGCTGGGCAGGTCAGGAGGCTGCTCGGCCACTGAGCCCAGTTGGACGGAAGGCCGCAGGAGGTCGCAGACGAAGATCCCAGGCGGGACTGGCCCTCTGCTGGAGGCAAGATTGGCTAGGTGATCGGCTTCACCATTGTAGCGTCTGTAGCTATGGTGGAGCTCGAAACCCTTAAACCGTTCTTCGAGCCTGCGCACTTCTTGACAGTACGCGGCCATGCGGGCGTCCCGGGGCTCTGCGGCCTTCATGACCTGGTCGACAACAAGCTTGGAGTCCCCGTGGACGTAGAGTCGGTGAGCACCGAGGTCGGCAGCGATCCGGAGACCGTTGACGAGAGCTTCGTATTCGGCGATGTTGTTGGTCGCGTCGAAGAGCAACCTGATGGCGTATTGAAGCCTGTTCCCGAGTGGGGAAATAAGGACGACTCCTGCGCCCGCGCCGTTCTTGGTGTAGGACCCATCAAAGTACATTGTCCAGTACTCGGGATCTTCTATTGCCGGTGGCGCCTGGGCTTCGGTCCACTCGGCGACGGTCGGCGAGGCTCGCGACTTGATCGCCGTCCGAGGGACGTATGTTATGCCGTGGCCACTGAGCTCGAGCGCCCACTTGGCTATCCTTCCCGAGGCGGCGCGGTTTTGGACGATCTCACCGAGTGGGGACGCGGTCACCACGGTGATGGCGTGCTGGTCGAAGTAATGGACGAGCTTCCTCTTGGCGATGAGTACCGCGTAGAGCAGCTTCTGCACCTGCGGGTACCGAGTTTTGGACTCGGAAAGCACCTCGCTGATGAAGTAGACTGGCCGTTGCACCTTGAGTTCACGGCCTTCCTCCGCTCGTTCCACCACAAGGGCCGCACTGACGACTTGGGCAGTGGCGGCGATGTAGAGGAGTAGTGGTTCGCCTGGTGCCGGGGCGACCAGGACCGGAGGTGAGGATAGGAAGGCCTTTAGGCGAGTGAGCGCCTCCTGAGCCTCCTGGGTCCAGCTAAAACGGTCGAATTTCTTGAGCAACCTGTAGAGCGGCATTCCACGCTCGCCAAGGCGAGACACGAAACGGCTCAAGGCTGCTAGGCACCCGTTAGCCTCGGACTCCTCGAGGTTAGGAACCGGCCCATCCTTGCGATTCTTGAGATTTTCTCTGATTGGCCTCGATACCTCGCTCGGAGATGATGAAGCCGTGCGACTTCCTTTGGGAACCCGAAGACGCATTTCTGGGGTTGAGCTTTATCTGAATCGTCGAAGATTCGCGAAAGTCTCTTCGGATCTGCAATAAGGTCGAGCGCATTCTTGGTCTTCACGACTATGTCGCCGACGTGCGCCTCAACGTTGCGGCGATCCGTCGTTGAAGCACGTTTGCATACATCGCCGGTATATAGCGCCCGCGTTCTTTAGGCGAGCGGCATTGTAACGTGCGTAACGAGCCGAATGGCGTGATGAAGGAAGTCGCGGTGGTCGGACTCCTTGATGCTATCGGTGGTAGCCTAAGTAGGCATCCAGAAAGGAAAGAGACTCACACCCAGCGGTGGAGTCAATGACTTGGTCGATGCGGGGCAAGGGGAACGGGTCTTTGGGACACGCTTTGTTGAAACTCGTATAGTCAACACACATTCTCCATTGCCCATTTTTCTTTTTACAAGTACGGGTTGGCTAGCCACTCGGGGTGGCGCACCTCTTTACAAACCCCGCAACCGTAAGCTTGGCGATCTCCTCCTATGATCTTGCGCCTCTCCTCGTCGAAGCGGCGCAAGCGTTGGGCGACCGGCTTTGAGCCTGGTCGGATGCTCAAGGAGTGCTCGGCGACTTCCCTTGGGATTCCTGGCATGTCGGAGGACCTCCATGCGAAGACGTCTTTGTTAGTGCGGAGAAAGTCGACGAGCGCGATTTCCTATTTGGCGGGGAGCGTGGCTCCGACCCGCACGGTCTTGGTCGGATCGCAGGGATCGACCGCGACCTTCTTTGCGTCCTCGGCGAACTTGAAGGATCCTGCCCCCGACTTGCTGGATTCGGTGGCGGACTCGGAGGCTTCCCTCCTGAGATTGACAAGCTCGGCGGATGCGATGACTGCCGAGGCAAGCTCGCAACTGCTGCGCTCGCAGTTGTAAGCGAGCTGAAAAGACGATGCCACGGTTATGGCTCCCCGAGGTCCGGGCATCTTCAGCTTGAGGTAAGCATAGCTGGGGACCGCCATGAACTTGGCGTAGCATGGTCTCCCCAGGATAGCGTGATAGGAGCCGGGGAAATCCACAACCTCGAAAGTGAGGGTTTCGGTGCGGAAATTTCCTGGTTCCCCAAAGGTGACGGGCAGGTCGACCTGCCCGAGCGGATGGGCTGGCGGTCGGGATGGCGCCGTGAAAGGAGCCTTGCTCGGTCGGAGACTCGGCGAGAATCCCCATGGCGTCGGCGTCTCCACGTAGAGGATGTTGAGACCGCCGCCACCATCCATGAGCACCTTGGTGGCGCTTCTTCCCCACGATGGGTCGACTACCGTGGTACCTTCCTACCGGGACGTGATCGGGGTGATCAGTCCAATCAAAGGTGATCGGAAACTCCGACCACCGGAGATATTGGGGGACGCATGGCGCGACGGTGTGGACCTCGCGGTAGGCGAGTTTAAGCCGACGCTTGTCGGCGTAACACGCCGGCCCGCCAAAGATCATGAGGCAGCCGTCGAGTTCGGGGAACTCGTCGTCCGCCTTTTTCTCCGCGGCCCGTGGGGCCGTGGCCGGCTTCTTTCCTTTGCCCCGCGGCGCTGCGGGGGCGCTGGAGAGGAAGCGTCTCAGGACTTCGCAGTCCCGATATTTGTGTTTGACAGGGAACCCGTGGTTCGGGCACGGGCTGTCCATCAATTTTTCAAAGTGGTCAGGCGCGACGGTCGGTCGCACCTGCTGCTTGGCAGGGCGGTCGACTGTGGCGACCACTTGAGGTTCGCGGATCTGTTTCCCATGCCGCTTCCGCTTGTCGGAGCGGTCGGAGGGGGATCCGACTCGAACGTCGGGCTCTTGCTGAGCCTTCCCTCCTTCGAAGATAGCCCCCACAGGCTCCTCGTCGGAGGCGTGGTTGGTGGCGATGTCAAGGAGCTCCTTGGTGGTTCTGGGCTTGAGGCAGCCCAGCTTGTGCACCAGGGCCTTGCAGGAGGTGCCGTATATGAATGCTCCCACGACATCGGCGTCGGAGATGTCGGGGAGCTCGTTGCATTGGCGGGAAAACCGCCGGATGTAGTCCCGGAGAGTTTCCCCTGGCTGCTGCTTGCAGCCCTTCAGGTCCCAGGAGTTACCAGGGCGCTTGTAGGTGCCCTGGAAGTTGCCGACGAAGAGATTCTTCAGGTCAGCCCAGTTCCTGATGGTTCTGGCGGGCAGGTACTCGAGCCAAGCTCGGGCCGAGTCTGCGAGGTAGATGGGGAGGTATTGGATGATGAAGAGGTCATCCGTTGCTCCCCCCGCCCGGCATGCGAGCCGGTAGTCTTCGAGCCAAACCCCTGGGTTCGTGGCCCCGGTGTACTTGGCGATGTTGGTCGGCGCCCGGAACCTGGCAGGGAAATCCGCCTGGCGGATCCCCTGGCAGAAAGCCCGTGGTCCGGGACCATCGGGGCTTGGGCTGCGGCGGTGGCGCCCGCCGTCCACAACACGTGAGTGGGCGGCCTCCTCCGCCGCCTTTCTCCGCGCCTCGAGGGTGGCGCGAACGTCGTAGGCGTCGCCGAGGCGCCGCGCACGGGCACGTGAGGCTGGGGCGGTTCGTGGTGTGGCGCCGTCTTGGCGGACCAGGCCCGGCGGCGCGGAGTGCGGGCCCGGTGACCAGAGGTGGTGCCGGAGCGGTAGGAGCCGGAGGCCTGCATGTGTTGCACGGCCGCACGCTCCACCGCCCGGAGGTTACGTGCGTGGCTTTGGCCTCCGGGTCAGCCGGCTCCGGGAGGCCTCGAAGCAGCATCGCACCGCAGCCACGTTCTGGCTTGCATGGGGGAAGAACTGAGGGCCGTCGGATTCTTCCGCCCGCTTGTGGTATACCTGTCGCGCGCGCCCGCGCGCGTCGCCGGGCACCTGCCGGGTCTCGGGCTCATCCTGCCCCAGGTTAGCCTGGAGCTGGTCGAGCTCAGCCCTGCGCTTGTCCAGCTCTTCGCGCTGTCGCTGGAGTTCGGCGCGGCGAGCTTGAGCGCGTTCAGCACGCTCGCGCTGGTGTTCCTCCTCCTGCGCCTCAGTGCGCCGGATGGGGCCCCCCGTAACCGCGGGGGTTATGATTAAATCGGCCGTGCCCGCCATGTTGCACTCGCGAGAGTGCCGCCCATGGCGAGGTACTCGTGTCGGGCCGAGTCGTGGTGGAAGAGTCTTCCAAAGAGTCGTGGATAGAGGCGGCATGTAGCCGACCATCGCCACAAGTTGTGAGCTGCGAGAGGTGACACGGTCACCGGCCCGGGCCCACGGGAGATTTCGCCAGACGCGGCGGAGCGCTCTCTAGGCTCCGACTTTGGGACTCGCAGGGGTGCTCCAAGCCGGAGCTTGGCGAAGTCGCCGGAGATGGCGCCGGGCTTCGGCGGCGCCGGGCCTCGATGGCGGCGGGATGAGCGTAAGCCCTCCCGCCGCGATGGCGGCAAAGTTGAGGAGCCGAAGCGGATCGCTCTCCGTAGCGGTCATGCCGTCGCGGATGAAAGATGCCATCGAGGCGAGCGGAATCCGGAGATGGTGATGAAGACGCGAAGACCCTACAGCGCGCGCCAACCGCCGGCGTTCGAGCACCGCAAGTAAATTTGTAAGTCTAAGGGTCGCGTTCCACTCCTGAATGGTTAGACTCGGAAGTCCAAGATGTATCTTGGTTCGGGCCAAGGTCCTACTCGGTCGTGTGGTGGTGTTGTATTACTCTTGAGTATGATAGTGCACAAAGTTTTACAAGCGAGAATGCCAATGGCTTAGCGAGATGGGTTTGATAGCGCTCTCTCTCTTTTTGCCTTTGCCTCACGGGTTCTGCCTCCTTTATCTGAAAGGAAGGGGCAGGTTACATCGAGAATGGGGAGGGCGAGATGACATATACTAGGAGCTTCGGTCCTTCGTTCTGTGGCCGATCATCACCCGTCCCGCCGTCTTTGGGTCGGTAGCTTAGCTGGTCGAGGCGGTTAGGTATTTTCCTGAAATGGCGTACACGCCCTCTGATCCTTCGAGTGTTGACGTTGCTGCGCCTGGCGCGGGTGTTGCCTCGGGAGAGGGTGCGTCTTCGTACTGTATGTGACCGGCTGATGGGATTGGGAGCATGACTTGGTCAATCATTAAACCTTCTTGGGAAGGAGCCACCGCCTTGTATAGTCGCCCGATTGACCCGTTCGTAGAGTGCGTGGGCATTGGTGGTAGAAGTTTTGACACGCGGCCCTTGGCAGGGGTTGTCTTGGCACGATCGAAGTCAGGGGATCCCGACCTGCTGCGGGGGTCGGGAGCTCTGCTTGGTCGGAGCCGATGGGTCTCGTCCCGCTGCGGGGGTCGGGAGCCCCGCTTGGTCGGAGACGCTTCCCTCGATCGGTCGGGAAGGGATGTCTCGCGTGGCTTTGTCGGTGCTTCGGTCGGTAATGGGCTAGGAGTGGCCTGTTGGGCTTGAGCTGTGCTTGAGGCCGCCGGCTCGTCGCTTTGGGCCGTTGGGGTACGGCCTGTTATAAGTATTCGTCAATCCTCTTGAACTTTCTACTACAACAGTGATGGGTGGTCCTCTACCCTTCCAGTTAGATCCTCTTCTGTGTCTTCTGCGTGAACCAGGCATGACACCCCCGCAGAAGAGCACAAACATCCCTACAAATTCTAGGATATCTTTGTTCAGCAACTCTTCATCCTCTAGGAATGACTAACACACAAGACGAGCATACGAAGTAGTGAACTTATGGATAATGCTAAAAAGATTAGTAGGGTCAACAAATATGAAATAACTAACCTTAATATGCTCTGCATACTGATCGGGTAGTATCAGTACCCTATAAGATCTTGTAAAGAAACCTATAGCGAAAGGGTGGTCGGCTAGGTCGCACACCCTTAAATACCTTTGACGCCACCCTTGCAAGTGCACCTTGAGGTTGTCAGAGGTCACAAGGTTCAGGCCAGAGGTTGTCACCTTCCCATTACGCGTAACCTTCAACGTGTAATAAAGGGCTACGCTGCTCATATCAGGTGTCCACGATAATGCTCTGCTTGAGAATCCAGCTATGGTGATGTTTGAGTGAGAGATGTGTATGTGTGCCTGCGGTTTGTCCTTTTATAGTCTCCAAGGGGTGGTGTATGGACTAAGTGTTGGAAGGTGAGATTCAAACGTGCGGACGGACAACCAAACGCTGGAGTCTGTACTCAAGTCGGGCTGAAATGGTAGTCATGCATGTAAGGTGTCAGTACTGACAAATATGTTGTGCAATAAGTGGTCACTTCAGAGTTAAAATTGGCCTGCCAAAGCTGATGGTAGAGTGTTGTCAAATCGCTTGAAAAAAGTTTAAAGCATTGGGCAGCGTGTTGCAACTTGTCACTGCAAAGGTGATGGATGCTTTCTTTTTTGACAATGACAAAGCTATTACCTGTGACTTGTGCAATCGGTGTGACAAAACTACACGCCCGTGAGTTGTCTAATCGCCTAAAAAAGCTGCTGCAAAGGGGCCAAATGTGCAATTTCTTCTCCACAGATGCTACTTTTGAAAATAAAAAATGCAATAGCCTAAAACTACTTGGTTATGTGATGGTTATTGCGTTGTGGGTATTTTGGTTAAAGGCTTTTAAACTCAACTATTCATACAACATGGCTCCGGCAACCTTATCATTTAGGGTTATTTTGTGAACAACCAAAAATGCTTAAATGTTTTAGAATCTGTGCATCTAGTGATCGTTTAGGGCGTTTGCGTTGATAGGATTCAAATGCAAAGCAATTTTAAGTGACTATGTAGTTTACACGATTGCGATCCAGTGTTCTTTCTAAGTTTGTGACTGCACCATATAGGATATTTAAACTATTTTTAAGGCATTAGTATGGGATATTTGAACCATTTTATACTAATTGTATCTTTGTGCTCGAAAGATATTAAATTTAAATATTTGGTGATAGAGTTTTCATTTTTGCCATATAGTACATAAAGGAAATGTAAACAATTTTGAGCATACTGTAACAAAAAATAATAGTATTCCATAACCAAATATAATAGTCCATGATCATAAAAACCATATGTACATTAGATAACTAAATACATAAGATAAAAAGTATAAACAATCCAAAACATAAGAAACTACTGTCGGCCCCGTTTCTAAGTGGCTCCTCGTGGCTAGGCAGGACTCCTGCGAATCTGCCCCTGCGAGTATGTCAATTGCGCCAGTGCGTGGTGGGCCCTCTGTAGCCTAGCTGGAGGTATAGCGTACTCCAGCCGAGAAGGCTGCGTTGGTGGTGGTGTTCCCTGCAACTACGATGGTCCAGGCTCATCCGGATGAACGAAGTAGCTTGACACACCACCATAGTCGAGGTCGTAGTCCGCGTGAGCTGGATCATCAGGCTGTCCCTCGTAGTCGTTAGATGCAAGTGAAGCTGTAGACGGGAACCAACGTGCCTATGAGAATGTAACAAATGAAGAATTATTGAGAGCATTTAAAAAATGATTGCAAAACATAGAAAGTGCGATTAAGTACTCACCTCCGACGTGAGCGGCTAGACCAGCGTGTCCAGCAGCTCGCCCTCTCACAGCCGGCAGCGTGACGGTGGCACGAGAGGCTATAGCATGGGAAGATGTGCCTGCAGCACCCCTACCTCCACGAAGCAGCAAGCCGTGAACCACATTGGGAGGCTGGCAGCATCCCGCCAACTCGAGGACGTGTCTCGAGCTCTCCCAAAACCTTGCGAAGAAAGAGGCCACCTCCTCTCTAGTCATGTCAACCCCTCTAGTCAAACGAGAAAGGTTTTGGGAGAGCTCGAGACACCTTGTAGTACTGGCCTAGCACATCAGTCTGGAAAAATACATTATGAATTAGTTAGAACGTTTACCAACTGAGTGTAAATGAGATAGTAGATAGAACGCAACGTATCGCATTGTGCAGAGCCGAGTCCGTATGGGCGGGATACGTGTCCCTCACCTTGGGAACGTGTCTAGGAGGATCGGGGTCGACACGTACCAAACGTAGACGGGTACGGGAAGTGTACCATTGTCAGTAGCCATGGTACGTCTGTGGGTCGTACGCCACCTCCTCAGCGTGGACGTCGTCTAGGGTTCCTCCCCACTGCTCAACCCATGGTGCCATACGTATGTGCCAGGGGGTGGTCCCATGCACACCCTTCCTAGTCTGGCTGTGGATAAGAAATAAATATAGTATTATTAGATGGCATTAAATGATAATAATTATAGAACATCGATGTAGTGATCTTACGTGTGGGCACCGTATGGGACCACACGGCCGACCTAGACTGGGAATTCTTGTCATAGACTGAACTGCCTCATCACTCGATGAACAGCGTAGCTCTCGACCTAGACATCGAACAGGAGGAACCGACGTGTGCGCCAGTACGCCGGCCCGTTTGGCTGTCTCTACTCGTGACCTATGGTGAAATACGTATCGTCGGGGATTTCGCTTTCTTTGCACACTGAATCAACAATAAGAAATGTTGAGTACTTTTATACTTAGTAAGACTTATAGTGTATCAAAAATATATAATAAATGTAGGCTATATATACTAAACGAATAGGCTACTAAGTTTATTTGCATAAAGCGAGGATGAAACATAAATATTAAGTAGTATATTGTAACCGGAACTTGTTAGAGTAGTTTGACAGATATGTGTAAATAACAAATATGAATAGCATAAATGTAACAACTTATAGTTCTCAATGATTGTGAGTATTGAACCATCCCTTGCCATCTCTTGGCATAATATCTTAAAAAAGTTTTCCACAAAATTTTCCAATTCAACCTTTTTTATGAAAACACAAATTCTAACTGGTGTCAGTGCACCAAGTCTCTCATAACCATGAGCACGGCTTTTTGAAAAGTTTTACACTCTATTGACGTGTACATCTTTACCGATAAGACATGATCAACTATTTTGCCTCTATTTTTTGTGCTTCCTTTGGCACGTGACCAAGAGGTCATGAAAGGAACCATTACATCTCCTAGACTTAACTTTGCATTAGTCTGGTGATAACAAACCCTTGCTACGGTGGCGAAAGATATCTGTATACTCTGTACTCATGACAGTCCATCCCTCTCGTGTCCCCATTTTCCCTCATAGCAAGGTATATACCGTTGTATTGGTATGTGTTTAACCCACACCTTCTGCATGGACACCCCTGCGAACAACCTACCTGGAATGCCCATGCTACTCCAGCCTTCCAATGTGCAAAGCAAGACCAAGCAACTTAATATGTTAAGGCTACCCCATAATAGCACTTGTGGTTGCACTAATTATCTTGAATTATAAAATAATACGTTCAGTCCTTTATACAACTCGGGCAAAAATAGTCCCCCTATACTACGTGCAAGTTCCATGCACTTTCGGCTATTGCCATATCACGTCTGCGACAAACCATAGTTTTTATTTTGGTTTTTATACCAAAATACCAAAAACCATAATCCGCATAATGGCCAAAATTTCATTCTTAAATGAATAATATATCCGATCATTTGTTATCCCAAGTCTGAAGCATGGCTAAGCAAATGCGTCAATATAGCAATTTACTGAAAATACACGCATACATAAATAGATTTGAAAAAGATAATATAAATTAAGTGAAATACTGGGATCAACATGATCAAAGGGGGTGCTTGCCTTGCTTGTTGATTTTTGGGGCAAAGTCAATGTCGATGGTGAAGGTATTCGGAGTGTCGGTGTTTACATGTAGTTCATCGAATAGCAATACGAAGTAAAAGAATCCAAACAAAAATAAAATCCAAATATTATTCTAAAAATAGAGAGCTCATAGTTTTAGAAAATATTAGGAATTGGTTTTGCCAAGTTTAGAGTTCATTTGCAATCATTATGGATATTTAAATTTCAAATGTTCTATGAATCATATTTAATAGTGTCGGGACCCGGATTTGCAAATCCGAAACCCTCTGTGTATACTGCACTAGTCCAGGATCACGCTAGTGCACACAGTGGAAACATAGATGAAATACCATTCCATACAACGAATTAATTAAGAAGAAGCAAATTATTATTAAATAAAGCAAACGACCTTATGGTCAAGGTTTACACCATTATGCCTTAAGGGCTTAAGAAACAAATACTATTGCAGCGGAAAAGATAACTTGAACCATTCGACATGCCACAGGCAATCGTCTGGGGAACGCCTTCCTAATCCACGTAGTCTTCATAGAATTCCTCTTCATGAGATTCATTATCTCCTTGACAATCGATCAACAAGGGCATAAAGCCGTGAGTACAAAGGTACTCGAAGAAGCCGTAGGGAATTGATGCAATATATTTATGCATGGCTTGACAAGGATGGCTATATAGTTTATTTTGCGTAAAGCAATAACTTGAATGGAAATACAATAAATAGATTGAAAGCATATTTATGAAAACATAAATAAATAATCGATAGATCAATGATAGACAACAAAACAACAGTGAACTCCCCGTTCACATCCCAACAATTCCACATTTCATGAAACACTCTATACCCCGTGTGAAATTCCCGGGCTTTGTCCATGACCATGACGCGCTATCCGAATAGTTTTACACTCCATGAGGTTGTACAACTTTACCCACAAGACATGAACATCTCTTTGTGCAAACGTTACTAACACACTTCCTTTGGTGTGTCGCAGAGATATCATGACAGAGCCTTTACAATGCATTGTCTAAACTCGGTACTGCCCGCTAAGGTTTCGCCCATAAGGCCCCCTCTTGCGCCATGTGAATCTACCCGTCCATCCGGAACCCACACCACCATTGGCGATACTCAAGACTAGACATTACAAATTAATCAGCTAGGTCTGTCCCATTCGGACATGTGGTAGTACGATTAGACCAGTTCAATGGCGCACAAGATTAAGTCCTTAAGTTGTCTCGGGCAAGACATCCACATCCCAACGTGCTAGAAAGCACCCCTTTACTGCACGATCACTTGCCCGAGGGAAAACAATTGTTCAACCAAGACCAATGGCAAACCCGCCATGGTACAACAAATTTTACAACAGTGGCTAACGGCCACGATTCAATATCTCATTAAGTCAAGATTAACATTATTCAACATGTGACATGAATCCCAACGTATATGTAAGCATGTCTAAGCATAGCTACGATAACCCAATGTTGGTATTATGATTATGTCCAACTAGTAATGTCCCAACCTAGGTTTAACAATGGATACATGGCATACAACGAATCAAGGTGGCATAATGTCAACTAGGCATACATCTACTCCCATTAAATAAACATTGATACGTAAATAGCATGCAAGTGTATAAAATAAATTACTTTGCAAACATAGGATCAATATGATCAAAGGTTACGACTTGCCTTGCTGATCTAGTGCTGAATCTTGGTCTTGAAGTCTTCGTTCGCTCCCTCGGAATTAGCGTCCTACCGGAAAAGAAAGCGATGAAACCAAATAAATACAAAACAGAGACTCAAACAAGCTCAAAACTGAAAATAAATGGCTCTGGAAGATAGATCTTGATTTTAGAAAAATTTAGAAACTTGAATCGCCTCAATCGGAGTTCGTATGAGCGAGCAGACCTCCGAAAGATTAAATTCAGAGAAAATACGAAAAATCGAAAATCGGAATTTTCTCGGATTTATTTTTGTATCTTGAAAAGGAATTTATTGCGCAACGCCGACGTCATCGGGTTCACGATGGATCGGGTCCACGGCGCTGCCGATTCACCGTGCACCGGTGCACCCGTGGCGTCGTGGCCACGCAGCCGGCTCGGTACGCAGCAGTGATGACGCAAGCGGGTGACGTCGGCGGCCACGTGGCGTCCGACGCAGGTCGCCACGTGTCGCGCATCGGACGAGGGAGCGGATCGAGCGGCCACGCGGCGGCTGCTGCGGGAGAGGCGTGGCGCAATCCGTAGCGTCGGCTAGAGATCCAACGGCGAGCGCGGCCGGCTGGAGGTCGGCGGCGAGGCGACGCGCAAGGCTTACGGACTCGGGAAGAAGACGCGCGCCGGCGAAGACGCGATGGATCGGACGCGCAGCTGCGGATCGAAGAGGACGTCGCGGCGAACTTCGGCGAGACTTCGCGGCTGCGGCGGAGAGGCACCGAGCGGCGAGACGACGGGAAAAGCCGGTTTTGGCGGCGGAGCTACGGCGAGTCTCACACGAAGAGACGGGCTTCGGCGATGGCGAAGAGGCGGCAGGTGCGGCGCGAGACAGCGGACCTCGGGCGGGCGCGTGCATTTATAGCCCTCGGGAGGCGTGCGGGCACGGACTCCAAGGCAGCGCCGACACGAACTTCGGACGGCGGCGGCGGCGGCTAGGGTTTCATGCGGCGGCGACGTGGCGCAATCGCAGACCACACGCGCGTCGCGCAGACGGACGGCCGTGGCCTGTGTGGCCGGCCGGGCCAGCGAGGAAAATCGGGCGGGCGAAGGGAAGAAAAACCGGGCCGAGCAGATTCGGCCCGAGAGGGTTTTCAGAAATAAAAACCTTTTTGAAATTTAAGAAAAATCCAGAAATTCAAATAAAAGCGAATAAATTCAAATAAATAGCAAATAAATTCAGAAAAATCCCCAAAAATACAGAAAAATTCCTTGGAGCACAAGGAATCCCACAAAAACTGAAATTCTTTAATTTGATGAATAGTTTAGTCAAATTAAATCCTTTTATTATTTAGAAATTCAAATTAAGCTGGAGTTAATTCAAGAAAATGCAAATGGTTAAATTTTGAATTCCAACATTCCAAAACTCAAATTTTTGGGATGTTACAAATAGGAATTTAATTTATACAAAGCCCAAATTTAAATATTTTCGTAGAAATGGTATTTTTGTGTTCTAGAAGAATTTAGAAGTTTGTTTCACCAAATTTTAATTTTATTTGTAAAAGTTCTAAGCATTATAAATTTGAATGTGCTAGGAATTATTCTAATTAGAATTTAAATTTAAATAGAGGGAAATTTTTAAATATTTTCACATAAATAGAAATTTCATGATTTTTTCAAAAAATAGAAACTGGTTTCATTAAATTGGAAGCCTACTTGCAAAAGTTATAAGCATTTGAATTTTGTGTGTTATGAAAATCACAAAAAATGGAAAAATACGTTTCCTAACAGGGAAACACATTTCTCATTTTTGCTGATTTTTAGATTAATTCCAAAGATTGACATGTGGGGTCCACATGTTAGTGACCCATTTTAAAATAATGTTTTAGTTTTAAGTTTTAATTCATTTATTTACCCTTGGGCCCATGTGTTATAGACACATAATTAAAACCCAATTTTAATTAAAAGAACTAATAGGTTGAGCCATCTTGTCAGTGACCTGGCACTGGTGAGAGAGGCACTCACAGAGAGGGCCCATTTTTCATGGACACATGGCCCTACCACCATAGCCAAGCTCACCCTCGAGCTCACTGGTGGTGAATGGCGGTGGCTCATGTGATGTGAATGGTCAGATTAGGTAGAGGGGCTCAAGGCAAAGCTTTGGGTGGTGGCGGTACCTAGGGAGGTGGCCGAAGGCAGTGGTGCAGTAGCAAGAAGAGGGGATGCTTCTTGGGTCAAACGTGAAATATGCAAATGGGAGTAAACGAGGGGAAGCAAGTGGTGCATTAGCTTGCTGGGGATCTAGTGATGCATTAGCCATCGGCTCAGGTACAAATGGTCACTAGAGCAATGTCGGCACCAAAGATGCTGCGGTGCAAAACAAGGCATCCACGTGGGTGTTGTTAGAGACCATGCTGGGCCAAATTGAGCGGTAGGAAAGGGCCAAGGTCTTACCAAGACTACCTAGGTGCAGTCAGAGCTGATGGAGAGAGATTAGGGCGGCAGGTCGGCAACGACAGCGACAATGAGGGGCTTCATGATGATAGCAAAATTCGGAGAGAACTAGCGGAGAAGAAGGGTACCATTAGCTCTGCCATGTCATGGATAAGCAAGAAATAACCACGATCAAAGCTTGGACTGGCTGGAGAGAGAGAAGTGGCTCAGCGACAATACTATCAAAGATGTGCATGAAGCTTGATTCTGGGCGCTACATTGCATGGAGTGTGAAATCAAGTAAGGGATCCCAAAGTGGGAAGGAAACAACATAACATGATGTAGGTGCTGAGGCTAGGGTTCACCGGGGTAAGAGTTTAGCTTTAGCAGAGTGTGCACTAGTGTTGGGGATGAAGACCATGTTTCGGGTGCTTCAAGGAAACAGAGGGCTGGACAATGGGCAAGATGGAGATGTCGTTCTACGAAAAGGCTAAGGGCAAGACAGAAGGCCTTAAATAGGCTCGAGTAGTGGTTGTGGTCATCGTCTTCCTTTTGGTCGCAAGAACGGTGATTGGATTCAGCGTGCACGCGGGCAGTGCTTTGGTGGTGAAGCGTGGGCCTTGGGTAGAGAGCCCGAGGCAACATGATGGGTCAGGGCAGGTAGTAACAACGTAGCCTGGCATTCACAGGTGAGCTCTATAAGTTCAAGCTTCATCAGATTGATTTTGGTGGTTAATGACAAAGCTAATTGTGAGACTAACTCTTTTGATAATTATGATCGTAAATGGTCTCACTTGGATGAAATAATGGAAATATAAAATGTATGCTTTCGATGTCAAATTCATTATATCTTGTTGCATTCCTTTAATAAGTTCCATTCATTTGGTTTAATAATCAATGACAAATCTAAATATAAGACTAACTCTTTTGATTGAGTACAATTGTATTAGTCTCATTTGGATGACCAAATTGAACATCTCGAAGGTATGTATCCTATGTCATATTGTTACATCTTTTTGCATGCCTTGAATTCAGAATATAGGGTGAACTCTCTAAATATCTTAACCTGGATGTGTACTTAGTGCTTCCAACTCATATGTATATGTGTGCACACATTTAGGGGGAGTACATTCTATATCTTGATTATATGCTCAAGTTCCATTCATTCGATTTTACTAGTTAATGGTAAATATGAATATGAGACTAACTCATTTGTCAAGTGTGATGTTTATTAGTCTCAAATTGAATGAGAAATGGAACTCTCAAAGGTATGCATCCAACTTCATATTATGATGTTTCATATTATACATGTTGCATTCCTTTGATGTAAAATGTAGGGTGAACTCTAAAATAGTTTCAAGTTGAATATGTGCATATTATTTCCAACTCATATATATGTACTCACACATTTAATGGAAGTTTATTCTATATCTTGATGTTTCAAAAGTATTGATCTTTTTTCCTTCTTCCATATATTTTGAGGATCTTTACATTGAAACGCATCTTTTGAGTATATGAAGCTTGTAATATACTCATATTGATCTAATAGTTAAATTAATTTACAAGAAAGTTGTCATAATCACCAAAAGAATAGATTGGAAGATGTAGGTCATCCATTATGTGTTAATGGTATGTCTTGATGATTAGTGACAAAAAGGTATGTTATATCAAGGATCATTACTTTGGAACAAATATAATGAGTATATGAAGCTTTAGTAGTTGTAATATACTCATAATAATTTAAATTCAATTATTTGTGTGTGGATTGTCGTCTATCATCAAAGAGGTAGATCAAAGGATCTTAATCCATTATGTGTTAATGGGATGCTTTCGTGATTAGGGACAATCAAATATGTTGGACTAATATTTTTCGTGAGTTGGTGAAATATGTTAGGTCTAATGACGATAAAGACTCTAGATGATATCATGTGTTGATGGTCATCAAGTTAAGGTTCGGGATAAAGGATATCATCATGTATTGATAAGCATCGAGATAATATCCCAAAGTGAAGATAGTTCATTATGTGTTGATGAATAAGACAAGGACTCGATTTGGAGAGAAAATGATTATCATCAAGTGAAAGCTCCAAGTGGATGTGTAAGGCAAAGGTATAACTAGTATAAGCTAAGGATGTGTTCTAAGTCTTTTACCAGTCTCGGTGTTTGAATGGGAGACCGGATTGCTAGTTTAGTTTACCGTACTATTAATAGGGGTCTTATCTTATAGCTTAAGTCTCATCATGTGTTTATGTCTCAATCTCGCTTGCCCTAGCTCATCTTTTATTGGTTGCTTTTTTTGTGCATGGTATCGATATTTGCGAATGTGTTTTGCAAATAGTCGAGGGTCATGCATTTGCTTTTGTTAGCATGAGGCTTAAGTTTGCAAATGTGTTTAGCAAAGTGTTTAAGTTTATACTAGTTCTTGGTTGCTATTCTTTGCATGGCGCTGTTATTTGCGAATGTGTTTTTGCAAATAATCGAAGCTCATGCATTTGCACTTCTCGCATATGACCAAATTTTACAAATGTACTTTTGCAAAGTGTTTATGTTTATGTTGGTTCTTGATTGCTCTTTGTTGCATGATGCTAATATTTGTGAATGTGTTTTACAAATAGTTGAAGCTTGTGCATTTGCTTTTGTGAGCATGTGACTAAAGTTTGCAAATATATTTTGCAAACTGATAAAGTACATGCACTGATCTTTTCTAGACTCTTGCTAGCTTGTAGTCACTCTCTTGATCAAGTCTATGTTAAAGATTTTGAGAAATTGGATTTTAGACTTATGTGGCTACATTGGAGTTTTAGTATTCTATGAAAATATCTATGGCTTCTTAAATCTTGAAATTGAGTGGAAGTTATAGCCCTCTAGATAAGCTTTTAATAGAGTCCAAGAACACCTAAATCGGACTTCAAAGTAAAACGTTATGATCCTTTTATTGCTAAAAATGTTGGCACTACCCCATGTAAGGGCCGGTAGTACCGCCTTATCGGCACTACCGTCTATTACATGCCAGTAGTTATTTTCTAGATAGGTGTTTTGGAGTTATTTTGGGGTTAAGAATATCGACACTATCATTGTTTACATGTCTGTAGTGCCGGGGTACTACTGCAACAGCTAGTTTTAGACCATTTAATGCCCAGAACTATCCATTAACCCTGAAGCCAGCACTACCGGTCCTACATGGGCGGTAGTACTGTTTTTTGCTGATTTTTTATGTTTTTGCCCTCACGGCTAGTTTCTTTGAGGGTCTATTTAAGAGGCCGAATGTGGAGGATTTTCCTGCTGCTCTTGCACCACCCTTCTGAGGCACACTTGAGAGCAAAACTTCTAGAGCTCATAGAGCCATATTTGAGTGGCATTTGAGCAAAAGTTTTCATATGTTGATTCTTTGGCATTCTATTTACTTTCTCTTGAGCTAGTGCAAGCATCTCCTCTCAATTGTGAATGTATTGCACCTTATGAGCAAGGAGACAAAAGCTCTAGGTGCATGTATTGCATCTAGAGAAGGATTTAGTATCCTTGTGCCTTGGTTGCACTTGATGAGGATCAAGCAAGAGGCTTGACCTATTACTCTTGGTGTTTGCCGACACCTAGACGGTGTGGAGGCATCGTGGTCCGATAATCTTCTCAAGTAGGTTGTGAGAAGGCCCGGCGAGTTGTGAATGTTGGAGCTCACCTACCCAGACTGGGCAAGAGCTACCACTAGTGGAATTGAGGTGCTTGGCTTAATTTGTGGAGCTGGTCCAATTCGTTTGGGCTTAACTCAACATGGACTAGGGGAGACTATCAAGTCTCCGAACATCATAGTAAAAAGATTGTATGTCATTTTGTGGTTTGCTTTATATTACTCATTTACATTTTTTCAATTTACATTCTTAGAATTGAATTGCTTGTTTGTAACCCTAGGATTGCAAACCTTGATTATAGACTTAGGTTGTCGGTGCAAATAGTTGAGACTAGTTGATTTAGCCTTTAATTAGACAAAATCGTTCTGATTTATGCTTCCACATATAAACTCGGTTTTGGCCAAAAAGATTTTTAGAGATAATTTTTAAAATCGCATATTCACCCCCTGTACTCAGCTTCCTTGATCTTACAAACTCATGCACGCACCCATGGTAGGTGAAGGACCATGTGGAGGTCCATCCATGTTTGTGATGAGTAATTGACTTTATTTGAGCAAGGTGTGCTCAAGTTTGAGTTTGATTTGGATTGATTTTCAAAATGAAGCAATTTAAGCTGTCTCTGCCAGGAGTGGCAGTACCGGCTGTATGGGCGCGGTAGTGATGAGTTGGATGGTTTATTGCATATCATTGTGGGCATTGCTATGTGATGTGTTTCCTTGTCTTTGATGGTTGCAGGGCGACGGTGCTAGGTCATGGTGAGGCGGAGGATGACCGGGACTAGGCGAGGAGCGTCGGAGGTCCAGACGGTTGGGAGAACGCCGGAAGATGATCGGAGACGGAGTCCGGGCAAGTCAACAAGACAAGGAAAGGAGATGATGCTAGCTAGATGCCGCGTGGATCAATGAGGGTCGTCGGATTGAGGTCTAGTTGATAGGTTAGCGGGTCTAGGTAGTATGCTTTGAAAACCGTGCAAGAAAACCCGGTATGTGTGTGGGTTTTGGGTTAGCCCTTGTATGGCTGTGTGTGTGGGTTAATCATATCCCTTAGATGAGTGCTCTAGGGTTCAGGGACTCATCCAAGGGTGGTAGGTGGCCCAAGAGTAGTATAAATAGGGGTGGAGGGGTAGCCTCCTCCCCTTGAAGGTTTTGAGGTTTGTGAATTCTCCTTTGAGCTTTGCCCACATGAAAGTGAGGCTTTGTAACCTCTCCTTCCATAAATGAAAGTTTTATCCATCCACCTCTGAATTTATTTTGCGCATTTACATTATGTCTTTACTTTACATAATTTAAATTCAGCATTTACTTTCCATAATTACTTTCTCGCAATTTACTTTCATGTAATTTGGATTTGCCTCCCCTCCTTCTAAATGCTGCTGATCTTGGATGTTTTGAGTGTGTTCATATGGTTTTACATCTCTTTTGCACTCTTGGATTGAGTAGAGAATATCTTTTCTTTCAAGTTCCAACTTTGTTCAGAACTTGTTCTTCGCGCAGCAGTCAGTGTTTGATTTCTATAAAAATATAAAAAACTATTTTTCGAGTGATTCTTGTGGGAGGAGGTGCGGGACTCTGATATCCACTTGCAGAAAAAATTTGGAGTTCACTTGTTGCACCGTTTGGGCGCCATGAGGTGAAACCCGAGCCCCAAACTTTCTGCTAGAAGTTCTTGACCAGACTGTGTTCATAGATTTTTCCTGTTTTTTCTGTAGGGTTTTTTGAGGATAAATTTGGTGGAGTTCTTCACGACTCTGATGCTCATAGGGAGAAAAAGTTTCAAAATTTTGTGAGCTGCAAAAACCCACCAACCTCCTGTGCAAATTGAGGACAAGCTCTGGAAATTCTGCTTTTGCTTTTCTGAAAGTGACTTTTGTGATTTGAATTGATGTCCTTTCTAAAAGCAAGAGTTTGAATTGATTCCTCTTTATCTTGGACACTAGACAACCAGTTTTGTGACTCAAAAATCCCCACATATTTTATGGTACTTATCCATGCAAGCTTGGGGTACACATAGTTGTCTAGTTTTTCAGGTTTTTCACGATTTCCTTTGAGCGATCTTGTCGAGGTTTTTGTTGGAGTATTTTGGGGGAAATTTTATTTGCGACCATTCACCCCCCCTCTGCTCGCCATCTCGGTCCTTCAGTAGGGGTATCATGGAAGAAGACTATCATGTGGGCTAGGCTTGTCAGTGTCGAGTGAGGTAAGGCGTAAGGTGGTCTTTTACATTTTTATTTAGGGAAAGCTGCACTAGGGCCAGAGGCTACTGATGAATGGGACTAGATTGTTAGCAAGGCAATAGGCTGGCATGGGGGCTCACTCGGTAGAGGGGACAGGGATCTAAAATCTAAATTTAGATTTTAATCGTACTAGAGAATTGAGTTGAAATTTTGTAAAAAAATTTGGAGATGTTTCTGAGGTATTACTAATTTTCTCATAAATTTTCATAGCATGATCAAATTTGTAGAATTTTATAAAAATCAAACAGTGCTTCTATTTTAATGAAGAAATGTTGTTCTTGTTTTTCCAAAAGCAATAAATGAATTCAAAAATTTCTAAAATTTTTTAGAGATGCTCTAGTATTATTTTGGATTTATATAAATTATTTTTAGTCTTTATTTTTGTTTTAATTCAAAAATTAAAATTCAAAAGCTATGCTAGGTTTTTCAAAAAGCATTTTTGTTATTTGCAAAAAACTCCAAAAATTCAAATAATTTCTGAAAATTCAAATTAAGACCAAAGACAATTTGGATACATGTATTTCACTTTTGATGAATTTTTAGATGTTACATGCAATCTGAAGTACCGTAGTCGCAGTTTGTGCATGAAAACTCTAGTGGCACAGATGCATCCTTGTAAGAACAATCTAGGTAGGTTCTCGCCTTCTTGGCAAACCACTTCCACTTTTGAAGCTTCATTGTGTAGTCTGACATCCTCAACCCTAGAGGCGTGTTGGGAGTGACAGTGCCTCTGGTGGAGTGTTGGCCATTGTTGTTGCCCTGGTGACGTGTTGGTTGTGGTGGTGGATTATTCTCCATTTTTAGAGATGGTTTGTGTGTACTGGTGCATTGTAAATATTATGTAATGGCGGTGTGAACTGTCGACACACAGAGAAAAGGTGATGTGAGTTGTCAACACTCACTGAGAAAAGCGGGTGGGACTTGTCAAGTCATCAAGTCAATGAGCAAAACTGGTGGGACTTGTCAAGTCATCAAGTCACTGAGTAAAGCTGGTGAGAATTGTCAAGTCACTGAGGAAAGTTGGTGGGAGTTATCAGTTCACTGAGGAAAGCTGGTGGAATTATCAATTCATTGAGGAAAGCTAGTGGAAGTTGTCATATTATAGAGGAAAGTTGGTGGAGTTGTTAATTCACTGAGGAAAGCTGGTAGGAGTTGTCAATTCACTAAGGGTTACAAGGCATGTTAGGTTCATTGCAGTGAAATCTTGCTGACTACGCCTACGGTAAAATGACAACGGACATGTCCAATGAAGCACACTACAAGCACGAAACATGTACATCTTTCAGAATGAAAATGACATGGTGGGTGTACACAGGCCCTGGGCACTGTACCCTAGACCTCTAAGGATCAAATGGGACACTGTACGACACCCACATGGATTGCTGACTGTTAGGATAGCGTGGACGCAGCTGGTTGTCACGATAGTGGCAGGCACAACTGCAGCTCAGATTGGCATAAAAACAATAAGAGTGGTAGTCACTGCCGAGGTGGACCACCATCTAATTATTTCTCTCCCTGATCCTCTGCCTCCAGAGCTTGTCATTGTTGATCTTCTTGAAGGACCATGTGGAGGTCTATCCAGATTTGTGATGAGTATTTGACTAAATCTGAACTTGGGTTGCTCTTGTTTGAGTTTGATTTGAAATGGATTTTCAGTTGGAAGCAATTTGAAATCTTCTCTGTTTTCCCGGTGCTACTGGCCAGAATGAGGAAAAATGAATTTTAATGAGTGGACTTTGATGGATTTATTGCACATCTTTGTGGGCATTGCTATGTGAGGAGTTTCCTTGTTTTTTATGGTTGCAGGACGACGGTGCTAGGTCATGGTGAGGTGAAGGATGGTCGGGACTAGGTGAGGAGCATCGGAGGTCCAAACGGTCGGGGATCGTCGGAAGATGATCGGAGACAGAGTCCGTGCAAGCCATGAAGACAAGGAATGGATGTGATGCTAGCTAGATGCTGCTCGGATCGATGAGGGCCGTCGGATTGCGGTCTAGTTGATAGGATAGCGGGTCTAGTTAGTATGCTTTGAAAACCGTTCAAGAAAACCCATTATGTGTTGTGGGTTTTGGGTGAACCCTTGCATGGCTGGTTGAGTGGGTAAATCCTAGCCCTTGATGGATACTCTAGGGTTTAGAGGCTCATCCAAGGGTGGTAGGTGGCCCAAGAGTTGTATAAATAGGGGTGGAGGGGTAGCCTTCCCCTCTTGAAGGTTTTGAGGTTTTTGATGCTCCTTTGAGCTTTGCCCACATGAAATGTGAGGCTTTGTAACCTCTCCTTCCAGAAATGAAATGTTCTTCATTTATGTTCATGTTTCATTTTCTTTACGCATTTACATTACGCATTTAAATTACGCAATTTAAATTCAGCATTTACTTTCCCGCATTTACATTCTCGCAATTTACTTTATCGCGATTTGGATTTGCCTCCCCTCTTTCTAAATGTTGTTCTTCTTGGATGTCTTGAGGGTGTTCATATGGTTTTACATCTTTTTTGCACCCTAGAATAGACTAGAGATCAAGTTTTTATCAAATTGCAAATCTATCCAGAACTTGTTCTTCACGCAGCAGTCAGTCTTTGATTTTTATAAAAATCTAGAAAAATGATTTTTAAGTTATTCTTGTTGGAGATAGTGCAAGACTCATATATCCATCTCTGAAAAAAAAATTGAGTCCACTGGTTGCACCGTTTGAGCGCTATGAAGTGAAAATCGAGCCAAATTCCTAAAAATTTTAGAGCAACGGAAACTCACCAACTACCTACTCCAATTGAGGATAATTTCTGGAAAATCTGCTTTTACTTTTCTAGAAACAGACTTTGGTGTTTTTGCTTTATCTCTTTTAGAAAAGTAGTCTTTGAGTTGATTCCTCTTTGTTTGAACACTTGACAACCAGGATTGTGATTTAAAATCCCTCACATGATTCATGGTTCTCATCCATGCAAGCTAAGGGTACACATAGTTGTCTAATTGTTCGGGTTTTGGAGGGTGTGCGAATCTGAGAAACACCAGTTTGAAGAAAAATCTTTGGATGTTTCAGATTTTTATTGCAAGATTGTTTGGAGTACTTTGAGTAGGGGAAAATTTTATTTGGGATCATTCACCCCCATTTGATCGCCATTTCAATCTTTCACTTCTCCATCTGGAGCTCCTCTTCCCATTCCTCTAGGTGCGCTAGGAGTGTGTGGATTTAAACATGGATGTGTATGTGATACAGTGTGCCAATCCACTCGGTGAATCTGCAATCAGCGGTCTGCAAGGAAGAGTAACTGTTAATAAGAAATGTAGCGATACATGTGTGGAAGTATAGTTAGGACATGACGTAGTTACCATGAAAAGAGGGCATGGAAAAATGTCCTGGGTTCAAATAGTCATCGCAAACCTGGACTACCGCATCGAGGTTGTGCTTGCATTATGGCCAATGCTGGGGTAGGTGTGCGTACTCCCAAAGGGGATTTGTAGTGGTGTAGGACTCTTTGGTTTTGAGCGGAAAGTTGGGCTGGGAGGATTAGGATTAAGGGGACCATAGATGTGTGTGTAATCGAGGGAAGAGTCACGCTCACGAAAACTTGTCTATCCCCATCTTTCCCTCTCACACCTTGAGCTTCCTGCCTTCTTAGTCATGTTGGGCATGAAGTACTTAGTTCGAGGTGCATGGGCTATTCGCGTAAGAGTACTTATAAGGTGGGTCAAATGTGGGTGTTAGTCTTAACACAGGAAAATTGGGGTTTTAGAGGGGTGGAAAATTGGGGTTTTAGAGGGGTGTGGCCATGTCAGTCTGAAAAGCAGGTTGCAGTGTGTTGTCACGTCTAATGAAAAGTAATTGGCAGTGTGCTGTCACATCTGATTGAAAGTATTTGGCAGGTGCGCTCGATTTCAGGCTTCTCCTCGTGCCTCTCACTGCCAAACGGTGAAGCGCATCTTCAGGTACCTTCGAGCCACCACTGATTATGGTATTTGGTATTCTTCTTCTTCTTGTCTCTCCCTTAGAGCTTTTTCCAATGCAGACTTTGCTCACGTTTAGGATAGATTGGAAGAGCACTTCTGGCACTTGCCAATTCATTGGCACTTCTCTTGTTTCTTGGTCATCTAGGAAGCAATCCGGAGTTGCACAGCCCACCGCTGAGGCCGAGTATGTTGCTGCAGCTAGTTACCGTAGTTAGGTGCTTTGGATGCGATCAACCTTGCGGGACTTTGGGTTAGCCATAGATAGTGTTCCACTTTTCAGTGACAACACTTCTACTATTTGCATTGCTAAAAACCCAGTGCAGCACTCCAGGATCAAGCATATAGACATTAGATATCACTTCCTTAGAGACCATATGGAGAAGGGTGATATAGTGCTTCAGTTTATGGAGAGTGACCATCAGATTGCTGATATCTTTACCAAGCCTTTGGATAGCTCTAGGTTTGTCTCCTTCAGAGGAGATTTTGGAGTTGTGTGCCCTTACATCATTTTTTGAGGGGAGTTGGTTTGTATATTACGTATTATATATATTTTCTTCCAGCATTTCCCTTCTTTTGCATTTTCTGAGAGATATTGGGCTTATTTCTAGAGTTTTGAGTTCACTTCACTTAGATTTCTGACATGCTTTGCATGGACCTCTCATCTTATGCTATAGGTTGCTATCATGAACAATTAGTTGTTCTCTCTTCTCTCTAGGTTGAGTTCCCTCACAGTCTTATAAATCTAGTAGGTGTTGGGTCTCCTGGGTAGGCAGGGTCTGTGTGCACTCCCTAGCTTGGGATCTAGAGTCAGCTTCCCTATGTTAGTTATTGGGAAAGATGAGAGCGAGTCTGAGCCATAGTGTCTTCTACTATCTTTTCTGTGCTCTATAACCACCCAGCTTGCAGTTTCTCAACTTCTTCTCATTCTGTATTTTTGGTTTCCGTTGAGTTCATTTGAACATTCTTTTGGCTTAATTCTACTAATAACTCAATTTGAACTAGATTTGTGCTTAAAATTAATTCACTTGTTGAGGGGGAGTTTGAGAATCATGCTTCATGCATCGCATATAGACTTCATTTTCTGTTTTTATGAGCTTTGTCTATTATGCAAATGAGCTATTATTCATGCTATGCACCATTCTACTTTTTTGAAGAAAAATGCTAGCTTACATATGTCAAGTTTATTTTGTTTCATCTTGCTAAGCTTATTAAAATTTTAAAATTGAGCTTTAAATGAAAACTTGATGAAACATGTTGTTTTTACTTGCTATGTTTCTCCTCTAGGTGCATATGTCGTTATTTGAGAAATTTTGGATTTCTACTAGAGTCTCTATAGTAACTTGGGTTAAGCTAGGTAGATCCATACTCGAGTCCTTCAAATGCTCATAAATCTATGTGCTAAATTGAAAACAAGAATTGACTCTTTTTGTGCAAATTAATCTCAACACCCTACAATCACAGGACTACCTCCCATTGCACTTGGGATGAACTTGGAATGTATCGTGTATGAACAAGTAATGCAAATAAACAAAAAAAACACATAAGTGGGTAAAAAATACAAATAATGTCAAACATTTGCACCCCACTATGGGCTTTGAAAACTTAAAGAAAAATTTGCATTGAAGATACTTGAACACGGAAGACCTTGTATGCACATCAAGCTTTCCTAAAGTGTTGAGTAGGTTGAACTCTAGGTTTTCCATCTCTCCATTGAATGGTTCTGCTTCTGGTTTGAAAACTATGCTAAGTGTTGCACTTGTTAAATCATGCAAAAATGACATAGTCTTATCTGTGCTTGCTAGCAAAATTGGCATTTGCACTTGGACATATCTTAGTTTAGCATAATCTGAACTTGAGTAGTTTGGTGTTATTCTTTGTCTATGTGATCACTTGGATAATTCTCAAAGCTCTTTTAGAATGCATTTTATGCATGCATTTTTGAAAGGGAGAGAAATAGGAGAAAATACCTTCTTGATGCCTATATTGCCAAAAGGGGTGAAATTGTAGAAAAGGCCTCATTGTAATGTCCCAAATCTTTTTCCAGATCTGAAACTTCTCAGTCAAGGGTGTAATATCTCACAAAGTCGTGATCGATTTGGACTATTTTTGGGCTGGTTTGGGTTGGCTTTGGGCTGTTTTTGTTGGGCTTTGCTCCTAATCTTAGTCCACTTTTGGCCCAGCCGGCCACCCCTCAATCCCTAGCCGATTCAATCCTAACCTTTTCTCCCCAATAAAAGTTTGCTGCTCCTCCTCCCAGCAAGGGCTTCTCCCATGGCGCCTCCTCCTCCTCCTCCTCCTCCTCCAAGCAGCAGTAGCAGCACCCCCTCCTCCCAAGGCGCCTCCCCCTGCAGCAAGCTCCTTCCCCTTGTGCATCCTTGCGGATTTAAAGCTTGGAGCTAAGGTAAACCTTGGGTATTGGTCCTTCATGTTAGTTTATAGAGTGTTCTTGCTAGGATTATTCAGTTTGAGTTGAGGATTTGAGTTGATTAGAGTTGTTTGGGATTGTTCTGTTTCAGGCAGATTTCATCCCTCTGCTAGGGCTCAATTTCACGGATATTATGGGCTTTTCCTGAGGGTTTGACTAAAGATAAAGTTGTAGATATCTTTCTTGCGATTCAATAGAGACCGAGAACACTCAATTTGGTTCAGCCGTTTGAAAGTTATGCTCGTTTTACCGCAGGCTACACTGAATCTGCTAGCAGTCAAAGTGGTCATAGTAATCTGTTAATTAAGTCAAGATAGAAGCCGGATTAGAATTTTTAAATACCTTGTAAAGGTTGGAAAATTTCCTGTACATGTTGAAAATGTCTTCATTTGCTTGATTTGGAGTTGTATAGCTCTACGTGTGCTCTGTGCAAATTGCTGTCCAGAACATGGGTCCCTGCTAGAAGTTTAGATTTTCTGACTGAAGTCCAGGGAGCATTTTCGGGTTCTTTTGGTCAGTTCCAGAGGGTCCGTATGTATTAAAAGTTATGTATCTTTGTCTCAAGTTTCATTAGAGACTGAGAACGCGAATGTTGATTTAGCGGTTTAAAAGTTATGGTTGTTTTAGTGTTGGCTGTCCTGAATCTGCGTGTGTTGGTAGCTAAAAGTTTGAACTGCTGTTTAAGACTAAATGTAGGTCGATTGAGAATTTATATTTGCCTAGAGAAATTTAGGAAATTTCCTGTAGATTGAGAAAATATCCTTGTTTGCTTGATTTGGATTCAAGAATTAAAAGTTATGCTATTTGGAAGCTTGCTGTCCAGAATTCCATTTGTTGGGTTTTGGGGCTGTTTTGGGGGTTGGGTGTAGAAGTGTTGTATGTTATTATGAACTATATAGTCTTTGAAAAATGAGTATACAAATGTTATTTTCAGGTGGTGTATCTTCGGGAGTGGCTTCATCCTCATGCCACTCCACTCCTCGCGGTTAAAGGCAAGTACATCGGGTGATGTTTGCGATTGATTTGAGTGTTTTGGTGTGTAGATTAGATGAACAAGTTTGTTTTCTAGAGATTATGTACATGAGAAGTTTAGTGCAGTTTTTAGCATCAAAAAGGGTGTAATTGCTATCTTAATGCCTATGATGGAAGTTGTAGGTAGCAATTAGTCCCAAAGTGGTCCCTCTCTGGAAGAATCGGAAGTTTCGACCGTTTGGGTCAAGAGTTCCGACTGGTTGGATCGGATGTTCCGGTATGGAGACCGAAAGTTCCGGTTTGACTTGAGTACACCCGGAAGTCTCGGATTTGTCGTGGGTGGTTTTCGTGAATTATGCAGGTAGAGAATGTATTCCAAACTTGTGATGATGAGGATGGATGAAGGATAGCAAATGAAAAGTGAGTATTTAATTGCAATTGTTGCATTGCATTATGGATTGTTATAGGTGATTATGTTTGTGATGGTGCAAATTATAAGGTGATGAATGTAAGTATATGATGACGTGCATGTTTATATTCATGTTCATGTTTTATGCTTATAAATATTGTCAATTGCATATGTGCATTCATGATGGAAGAGAAGACCCATGTCGATGTGGGCCTCTGTGCTCACACGTAGTGAGCACAAAAGTCCTACCTCGTAGTCCCATCCACAAAGATGGATGGGAGCGAGTCAGTAAGAGTAGGCACCCTCCACGGGATGGAAGGGGATGAGAGGGTGTATGCTGACAGGCGTGCACTCAGTATACCAGTATAAATGATGAAAAGGTGCATGAGCATAAAAGCATACAACATTGCATTGCATTGCATTGTTAATATTGTTTGAGGGATAAGGTGAAGAAGGTTGAGACATTGAGTTGTGAATTCAATCACAGTTGATAAATGGGTTGAAATTAGGAAATGATTAGGATATTACCACTTTGCCTACTTGCTGAATTTAAGTTATGTAGTTAAATTATTCGTCTCAAGCTATGTTATTTAGCTATGTTTATGTTCTTCGATGTACTTGTTGAGTCTTGGACTCACGCTTGCTTATTGTGTGGTTTTAGGTACCCTGAGGACTCCAGGCCGGGATAGGAAATAGCATCACCCACACTCACTCTCATGCCATGATCAAATAATAGTTTGGAATAAAGTTTCACATTGGTGTTTAGTGTGGGATATTTGTGATATTGTATTTGTGGTTTTGGTTATTGTAAACTTCATCGTGTAGTTAAGTTTATTAGTTGCTAAATGTTGATATTAGTTGTTATGCTTGTGTTGGTATGATTATTATCCACCTTGTCTGTTCAGTGGATGCCCATTATTTTACGGGAGGTGCTGCCGAAATTTTTAGTAAGTTCGGCCACCTACTAGTATGTTAGTTGTTATGCATTGTTTTCTTTTAATGCTGGGTGTTGGGTCTTGTTGAGGGTGTGACATCTAGGGCACGTAGGGTGCCGGGGTGTCACAATCATTGAAAGGTGAAAAGTGTATGCATCTTGTTTCTTATGATCATGGTGAAAAATTACTAGATCATAGGATCATAAGCATTTTTGAGCTTTTGTGAGTTTTTAGAGATTTTTGGGCTTTTGTGAGTTTTTAGAGTTTTTGTGAAAAACTTGCTCTTTCTTTGGTATTGCTCTAAAATCTTCCTTGCCAACTTGGTCATGATCTTATTTCCTCTTGCTCTGGACCAAGTAAGGTTGTGTAATCAAAGTGCTTTCCTCTTTCCTTTTCAAACTCAAAATTGTGCCTTTTTGGTATTTGTCAATATATTCATCAAGGGGGAGATTGAAAGACAATGTGGAGGTCTACCCATGTTTATGATGAGCTTTGCCCACTTTGTAGTGAGGCTTTGTAAACTTGCCTCCCAGGAATTAAATATTTATTTCCGTAAGTCTGAATTTACTTTTAGCATTTACATTATCCTTTAAATTCAGCATTTAATTTCTTGCAAATTATTTTCTGCACATCTGGATTTGCCTCCTCTCCTTCGAAGTGCTTTTGGATCTTGTGCCAAGGACTAAAGATTGCTGGATGAATCTTCTATAGATCATATGTCAATCATCTAGACAATCTACAATATCTTCTTTTCAGTTTCTGCAAGAAACCGATCTTTGTGCTTGGTAGAAGAAAGATCATTGTAGATCGTGTTCTTGTTTGTTTGAAGGGTTGTTCTTTGGTGTTCTTGCTTGCTGTGACATGTGGGAGGTCATCTAAGATCATCTGATCATCAATTTCACACGAGCAAGCTAAGGGTGAAGTTTATGTTTTTGACCCAATTTTGATGCAGCATTCTTTAAACTGGAAAAAAGTTAGAACTTTAATATATCGTTGCGATTGAAGGTTGGAATAGGTTTCTAACATCCATAGGAAGGTGCACACAAAGTTTCACGGGTTTTGGATCAACTGATCAAAAGGTACATCAATTCTTGTTTTTGAGATCGTGTTGATTTTACTATTCATTCAAATACTATTCACTCGAGCGCGTTCATCCAACCTCTACTAGCCGGGGGTACTGTTTATCCAATCAGTTCAGAGTTTTTTTGTCTCATGCCGACTAGTGCAGTTTTTACTGTTCATCCACATCAATAGGTCAGTGATAATGTTCATCCGACCTCAACTAGTCGGTGCTACTGTTCATCCGATCACCTATTTAGATTGTCCAGTTCTTTTTATCTGTTCTTTTGGTGGTTTGAATTTTTGAGGGGAAGTTTTATTATTCACTACCTTTCTAGTCGCCTTTTTGGTCCTTCACAGTGTGCTGCCACATCGGTCTAAAAAACGTTTTAGTAATACGGTTTGCAATAGTTCATTGTGTAGAAGACATTTTTAGGTGTAATTTGTTTGCTTTTTAAATCATGAAGGAACATAAACAACAAGAGCGAACACATTACTAGAGCGGGCGGTTGCGACTAGAGGGACCTGCAACGTTCGCAGGAGATGAAGGGTCTGCGTGCGCTAGCCACACTGTACTGTGGCTGCCTCATGACTCTACTGTCGTCTCCTCTCCTCTTCCTTTGTTCTCAACTCTGCCTACAAATTGTGACAGAGTCAACGTGCTATTTATAGTTGGCCTATAGTTGCCATTTCAAATTTTGATAGAGGGCATGGGTCTCTATCGCCATTTCAAATGATGATAGATGTTACTCTATCATGATTTCAAATGGTGAATATGCCGTGGCAACCCATGTAACACTTTGTAGTTGATTGAAATAGCGATGGGCCTTTCTCGAGTGTCGAAATGGCGACAGAAGTCTATTTCTGTCTTTTTTTTAAGTATTATTTCCGTAAAATAATTAAAAACGTGGATTATTTAAAAAATCGTTTTTCATATATAGCTCCAATCGATAATCCAATTGAACTGTTAGATCCTTTATCCCACCAAGTAAATTAATACCCTTATGTTTTCATATTTCCTCCAAATATATCATCATTAAACCTCTAAGTCAAGTAGTAACTGCAAATGTGTTGTAAGGTTCAGCGTGTCGATCTAATCGCATCGACACAAGGGATGCAATAGTTTAATCGGATTATTAGAAAGATTTATGGATGAAAAGTAATTAATTTGAAAAGATCATAGATGGATTAGTACATTTAAGATTAGTACGATAAGGTTGTGATGCCCTTGTTGCCCAGCCATTTGGCGAGTGGACAAGATCATCTCGCCATTGGATCATGCGGCATGATCAACTAGTGCTGGTTTCAGACAGCAGTTTTATCAGAGAAAAGTTCAGATAAACGAGACGTGACCAGAGCAATATGCAGCCTTATAAGAGCCCCCATCAACTTTTTTTAAAAGATGAGAACAACTACAGTCACCTTACAACTCAGAGGTTACGGGTTCAAATTCCAGGAACTCGGGGGAAAATCAACACAAATAACATACTCTACATGTGGTTGATAAGAATCGAACTCTAGTCATCAAACCAGAGAGACACGATGACACCCAAGGCAATCCTATGGTCGGCAAGCCACCATTAAAATTGATGAGCGCAATTTACACAACGTCCTTGAAAAGAATGGAAATCGGATGGAATTTGTTTGTTTACACGGTTACTCGATGCAGAGTTTGAAACCACAACAGATGAGTAGACTGGTCGAGTCGAGAACGAAAACCAGTCCACAAATACTAAACAAAAAGATTGGACAGAAATATTCTGCCAGCCAAAAAGATTCATTTAGGATCCAGATAATCAATCCATGCACTCAATATATATATATATCTCTCTTTGTGTGTGTCTACATGTGTGTATATATATGTATGTATGTGTGTTTATATATGTATATGTGTGTGTATACATATACATATACGTATATGTATATCTATATGTACATATACATATATCTATATGTATATATATCTATACATACATACATAAATACATACATAAATATACAATATATATATAGATAGATATACTATTTCGCAGCTAAAAGATAGTATGTGATGCTGTTTGACACTTTGTTATTTTCGTATCTCTCAAATCTAATTGAGTTTGGTTTTCAAATTTTACAAGGTTGTAGAATATCATCACCCCTACGTGTGGTAATTTTTTTAGAATTTTTCAGAGTAAAATGTTATTTTTTTGACAGCAAAACATAATATATGCTGCTGTTTGGCACATTGTTATTTTTATATCTCTCAAATCCGATTGAGTTTGGTCTTCAAATACTATAGGTTTGTAGAAGCTCACCTCCCCTACGTGTGGTAATTTTTTGAGAATCTTTCAAACTTTTTATTGCACGTTCGCAAATAGAACTAAATTTTTATTTATGAAAACCATATGTACAGGTTTTAAAAAAATCTCAAAATAGTACTATAGATATATGAGGTGAGATTATACAACATTGTAAAATTTGAATACCAAAATCAATATCAGCTGAAAGATATGAAAAAGATAAATTTGGTAGACTAGTGATTTTTCACTGTTTAGTGTTTTGTCAATTTCATATCTTTCAAACGTATCGAGTTTGGTCTTCAAATTTTGCAGGGCTGTTGTAACCCACCTACCCTACATATAGTAATTTTTTGAAAACTTGTACATATGATTTTCATAGATTTTACACCGTACGGTTGATGTGTACATCACATAGTAACACATTGAGTAATAGACAGTGAAATGTAGTTTTCTTTACACTAAAATGTAGTATAGGTTGCTGTTTGGTATTTTGTCATTTTCATATCTCTTAAATCTGATAGAGTTTGGCCTTCAAATTTTACTGTGTTGTAGAATATCATCTCCACTACGTGTGATAATATTTTTTATATTTTTTTAGAGTAAAATGTTATTTTTCTGACAGTAAAACATAGTATATGCTGCTGTTTGGCACTTTGTATATGTATGTATGTACAGTGAGTTATAAATTGGAGTGCATTTAGCCGTAGGAATTGTAGGGAATGTATAGAGTTGATTAATTATTGAATGTAAAAGTACTACAACTCACTGCTACGATTGTAAGGTGCAGTGTGGACATGTTTTGATTTTGTCGAGCGCTGGATAGGATCGATCTTTCTGCAAAGGAAAATATCTAATCGTTTCAGAAAACTTTTCATGGGGACAGCAAAGGAAAGTATCTAATCGGTTCTTTGCAAGCTCATGATGAAAGAATCAGTAAAAAGTCTACGGAAAAGGTTGTTGTTCAAGTCTCGCAAGTAAAAGGTGATGGTTCTGCTAATAAACCACACCAAGGCAGCAGTTTCCAAAAAAGACAGTAACAGTATTACCACACGATACAATATTAACTCCCGCTAAATAATCAGCACATGCAATAGCATTCATAACATACATAGCACCACTGGTTAACCACCAAATTCAATCGACAACAAAAAGAAAAAGAAGTATAAGTACTTCTCAGTTATTTTGCTATTCAGTGGCATATTTTAATATATATAGATTTTACTATTAAGTAGAGGGTTCAGTAGTCTATGTGTAGCCTGTGTAATAGTGAAATCTAACTATATATTCAGTAATTTATAGCATATTTAGACATACAGTTTTCTTAACGCGTACGCGCGGTGTCTACTGGTCGGTCTTGTACGTGCTGAAAGATCGATAGCGCGTAGCTCGTTTTTCTACAGGAGGACAGGTAGGGCACTGTTGATCGAGCTACGGATACGCGAGACGTCCGTGGACGAACGAACAGCAGCAAAAAAAAAAAACATAAGCTACACTACACCGCCAAGTCACCCAAATCAAGCAAACTGATCGTGCTAGCAGCTAGCTAGTTGGCATGAACTTCTGATCGATTCTCCCTCCCTGATCTGATCCAGCTTTCTTAAGTCAGTTGACGAAATATGGTGCTTGTTCAAATGTTCTTCTAGATAGCTTGTATGTACAATGAACAATGTAAAAATTCGTGTGTTATATATCCATATATTACTGTGTGTAACTTAATTTGATTTGTTAGAATAACCTTTTATTAACGGCTCCAATTCAGAAATCGTTTTTAAAGTCTCGGCGTATAAAACAGATTTTACTATCTGTATACATAGATGTTACTATCGGTATACATAGATTTTACTACTACACCAGAGATCCAGCAGCCTATGCGGTAGTAAAATATTATGATACATTCGGCAAAATGGCAGTAAAAACTCATTTGTGTGGCATTTATTAGCGAGACTTATATCATTATGTTGCTCTTGTCGTCAGTAATCTATTAGTGTAAACTGTTCGTGCATCGGAGCTGTCAATAAAAAGTTATAGCCAAATCAAATAATACAGATCCATGTACAAACTAGAAACACATTAGACAAGATATTTTTACTAGTTGGTCATATCGTCACTAATGTGTTTCGTAGTTTGTACATGAATCTGTTTTTTCTTTGATTTAGCCATAACCTTTTATTGACAACTCCGATTCACAAATCATTTTCACCAGTAGCTTACTGACAACGAGAGCAACACACTGGTATAAGTCTCAGCGCATAAAACAGATTTTAATATCCACATATATAGATGTTATTATCAGTGTACATAGATTTCACTATTATATAGTAGTAAATTGATGTACATTTGGTAGAAAATTTTAATTTATGTGACGTTTATTAGCGAGATTTATATCATGCTATTCCTCCCGTCATCAGTAAGCTAATGATGAAATTTGTTCGTGAATCGGACATGCGAATAAAAGTTATGGCTAAAACAAATAGAAGTAAGATTCATGTATATGTCTTTGCATCTCTCAGTTACACGCATGCATACATTAATTCCGGACAATTAATATTCTAAGGCTCGGTCGCGAATTCCATAGCACTAATTAGTGGAACGCACGACTCGGTCGGACTGCAAAATCAACCGACGTGTAGAATTGCTTAAACTACATGCAGCTACAGAATAATATATATATATATATATACACGCACTATTCTTTGGCTACGTGTAGAATAGCCTATTCTACTCCCCAGCCATTTAATCCAGTCCGACCGAGCCAATCTGTGCAACAAAACGGTCCGTGCCAACCAACCAGGAAATGGCTAATAAATGCTACTTCTAGTTTGTATATGAATCTTTCTTTCTTTTTGATTTAGCCATAACTTTTAGATGAGATTGAATTTTGATTTCAAATTTTACACAATTGTAGAATCTCACCTCCCCTACGTATAGTATTTTTTTGAGAATTTTTCAAAACTTATACATATGATTTTCGTAGATTTTATACCATATAGCTGCTGTGTACAGCATGTAGTAACTCATTGAGTAAGAGGCAGTAAAATGCAGCTTTCTTGGCAGTAAAAGGTAGTATATAATGCTGTCTGGCACTTTATTATTTTTATATCTCTCAAATCCAATTGAGTTTGGTCTTCAAATTTTATAGGGTTGTATAATATTACCTCCCCCACGTGTGATAATGTTTTGAGAATTTTTTGCAGTAAAATGTTTTTTTTACAGTAAAAGATAGTATATTCTGCTGTTTGTCACTTTGTTATTTTCATATCTCTTAAGTCCTATTGAGTTTGGTCTTCAAATTTTACAATATTGTAGAAGATGAACTCCCCTACATGTGTTAAGTTTTTGAGATTTTTTTAAATATTTTACTGCTAGTTCGACAGACAGAACCAAATTTTTATTCATGAAAACCAATATTAAAAATTTTCAAAAATTCTAAAAACATTACTATAGATCTAGGAGGTGATATTATGCAACCCTAAAAAATTTCAAGATCAAAATCAATACCATCTGAAAGATATGAAAAAGACAAATCCAGTTGACTAATAATTTTTTACTGTCCAGTGCTTTGTCAATTTCATATCTTTCAAATGTTTTTGAGTTTGGTCTTCAAATTTTGTACAGTTGTAAAAGCTCATCTATCTTACATATGGTAATTTTTTGAGATTTTTTGAAAACTTATACGTACGATTTTTATGGATACTACACTATATAGCTGTTGTGTACAGTATGTAGTAACTCATTGGGTAATTAGTAGTAAAATGTAGCTTTCTTGGTAGTTAAAAGTACTATATGCTGCTGTTTGATATTTTGTTATTTTCATATCTCTCAAATCTGATTGAGTTTGGTCTTCAAATTTTATAGGGTTGTAAAATATTACCTCCCCTGCGTGTGATAATTTTTTGAGAATTTTTCGCAGTAAAATGTTATTTTTTTACAGTAAAAGATAGTATATGCTGTTGTTTGCCAGTTTGTTATTTTTGTATCTCTCAAGTCCGATTGAGTTTGGTCTTAAAATTTTAAAGCATTGTAGAAGCTGAACTCCCCTACATGTGGTAATGTTTTGAGAATTTTTTAAATATTTTACTGCTGGTTCGACAGACAGAACCAAATTTTTATTCATGAAAACCAATAGTACACATTTTCAAAAATTCTAAACACATTACTATAGATCTAGGAGGTGAGATTATGCAACCCTAAAAAATTTCAAGATCAAAATTAATACCATCGAAATATATGAAAAAGACAAATTCGGCTGACTAGTGATTTTTTACTGTCTAGTGCTTTGTCAATTTCATATCTTTCAAATGCGATTGAATTTGATCTTCAAATTTTGTAAAGTTGTAGAAGCTCATCTATCCTACATATGGTAATTGTTTGAGATTTTTTGAAAACTTATACGTATGATTTTTATGTATATTACACCATATAGCTGCTGTGTATAGCATGTAGTAACTCATTGAGTAATTAGCGATGGCTGTAGCTTTCTTGGCAAGAAAAGTACTATATGTCTTTGTCGGCACTTTGTTATTTTCATATCTCTCAAATCTGATTGAGTTTGGGGTTGTAAAATATTACCTCCCCTATGTGTGATAAGTTTTTGAGAATTTTTCGCAGTAAAATGTTATTTTTTTTATAGTAAAAGATAGTATATGCTGTTGTTTGCCACTTTGTTATTTTCATATCTCTTAAGTTCGATTGAGTTTGGTCTTCAAATTTTACAGCATTGTAGATACTCAATCCCCCTACGTGTGGTAATTTTTTGATAAATTTTCAAATATTTTACTGCTGATCCAGCAAATAGAATGAAATTCTTATTCACGAAAACTAACTGACGAGTACTCATACCATGGATACCCCCAGCGGTCCGGAATGACGAACGGGCTGTCCCAAGCCCGGCTCTGGCCAAAGGCCCCCGCTGGGCCACGAAGGACACTCATCCCCGACCAAACCAACCAGGGGGCGTTCGACCCCCGCCATAGGTCGGACTCCCCACAAGCTCCGACCAAGCCGAGGCGATCTCCGCCAAAGGCCGAGTGCCAGGCCGCCGCAGGCCGTTGGCCACCTGGCCCACAGACACGACAACTCGGAAAGACCGCACTAGGGCAGGTGGCTCCTTCCCAAGGTAGCGAGGAGGCTGCCCAAGTCAAAGCTCCAGTCTCATCATCCAGTCATGCGCAGTGTAAGGATGCGCTCCCTCCCAAGGCAGCACTAGAGCCAGGCATTGTGATGGACGTACAAGAGGGTAGGTGCACCATTTCCCGATGGCACAGAAAACTGCGCCACTCGACGAGTCCACCGATCCAGCGTGGGGTAAGTGGACGCCGATCAAATTGCCAAGGACCATGACTCCTAGCCTAGGACACCTCATCCTTCCTTCTCCCAACTCCACGTGTAACCTGCCCCCTCCGACTGTATAAAGGGAGGCAGGGTCCTCTGATGGGGGCGCTTTTTCTCGGTTCTTACGGGAAAACTGTTCTTGCTCCCACGAGTTCGAGTCCTTAGCTCTCGCTTGTAATACCGTGCAGTCGTCTGCATCCGAAGCAATATAGCACCACCACATAAACTGGAGTAGAGACTTTCGGCCCGAACCAGTATACATCTTGGGCTTCTTGAGTCTAACCATTCTAGGATAGGGAACGCGCGGCCCCTTGACTAAAAAATTCATTCGTCGGTGCTCGAAACACCGACAGTTGGCGCGCCAGGTAGGGGCTTTCGCGCGTCCTCATCGTCATCTCCGGATTCCCATTTGCTTCCTTCACCCCCGACGACGTGTCTGCATCGAGGAGCTAGATCCGCTTCGGCTCCCTCTACTTCGTCGCCGCTTCGATGGGAGAGCTCGTGCTCGTCCCCGCCACCTCTCGAGACCAGGCGTCCGCTAGGAGCCTGAACTCCATCTCCGGCGACCTTGGCCACCTCCGGCTCGAGGCCCCCATGCGGACCCTGAGGCCGGAGCCCACCAAGCGCTGCACCGTCCCTGGCAACAGCGCCCGAGGACTCGAGCGGGCGACGACGTCGCCCCCCGCAGGTTCGCAGCTCATGGCAATGGCCGACTACGTGCCGGCCTCCGTCCACGACTTACTGGAGGACTCCTGCAGCCACGACTCCAGCTCCGACACGGAGCGCGTTGCGGATGGACCGCACTCCTGTGAGTGCAACATGGCGGGCGCGATCAACCCGGCCGCAACCACCGCAAGTACGGGAGCTCTCGTTCGGCGCACCGAAGCGCAGGGAGCGAAATATTAGCGCGAGCGCGCTGAACGCACCCAAGCTCGCCGCGCCGAGCTCCAACAATAGCGCGATGAGCTGGAGGTTCGAAGGGCTGAGCTTGACAAACTTCAGCCGACTCGGGCGGTCACCGAGAGCCCTCACTCACACTGGCGCCGCGCGCTGCGCGCCGCGTCGGTACACCACCACCGGTGGGGAATCCGACGGCCTCCCATTCTTCCCTCACGCGAGCCAGAACGTGGCCGTAGCCGCGATGCTGCTCCGTGGCATCCCGAGCCGGACGACCCGGATGCCAAGGCGACGCATCGTAACCTCCGGGATCGGTGGAACATCTTGCCGTGCAAAGACATGCGTGGCTCCAGCTCCCACCACTCGGGCACCTCCTCCAGCCGTCTGAGCCGCACCGCCGCTCGGAACCGGCTGGGTCCGGCAAAGACGGCGGCACAGTACGAGCAGCCCCTGGCCTCACACACCCCGGTGCGCCAGCGCCTCGGTAACAACCACGACGTTCGCGCCACCCTCGAAGTGCGGAAGAAAGCAATGAACGAAGCGGCCCGATCACGGGTCGTAGACAGATGTCGGCATAACGACCGTAGCCCGAGCCCCGATGGTCCAGGACCACGGGCTTTCTGTCGGGGGATCCGCTATGCGGACTTCCACGCCAGGTTCCGGGCACCAGTCAACATAGCCAAGTACACAGGGGCGACAAACCCCAGCGTTTGGCTAGAAGACTACCGGCTTGCATGCTGGGCGGGTGAAGCTTCTGATGACCTCTTCATCATCCAATACCTCCCCATCTACCTTGCGGACTCAGCTCGAGCCTGGCTCGAGTATTTGCCCTCGAAGACCATCCGGAACTGGGCCGACTTGAAGAACCTCTTCGTCGGAAACTTCCAGGGCACGTACAAGCGCCCTAGAAATTCCTGGGACCTGAAGAGCTGCAAGCAGCAGCCGCGGGAGACTCTCCGGGATTACATCCGGCGTTTCTCCTGACAATGCAATGAGCTCCCCGACATTTCTGACGCCGATGTTGTCAGGGCGTTCATCTACGGTACCACCTGAAAAGCCTTGGTGCACAAGCTGGGCTGCGTCAAGCCCAGGACCGCCAAGGAGCTCCTGGACATCGCAACCAACCACGCCTCTGGCGAAGAGGCTACGAAATCCATCTTTGAGAAAGGAAAGGCCGAGCGAGAGCCCGGCGCTCAAACCGGCTCCCCTTCCGACCGCTCTGACAAGCGAAAGCGGCAATGGAAGCAAGGCCGCAAAGGCCACTTGGTCGCGGCTGCCGACCATCATCCAAGCCAAGAACCACGGCGACGCGCCCACCACTTGAAGTCGATGGAGAGCCTATGTTCGAACCATGGGTATCCCGTCAAGCACAAATACCGGGACTGCGAAGTCCTGAAGCGCTTCCTCTCCGACACCCCCACATCGTCGTGGGGCAAGGGGAAGAAGCAGAACTCGGCATCACGTGCCGAGGAAAAGAGGGCGGACGCCGAGTTCCCAGAACCCGACGGCTGCCTAATGATCTTTGGTGAACTGGCGTGCTACGCCAACAAGAGGCAGCTCAGGCTCGCTTTCCGCGAGGTCCACACGGCGACTCCCGCCATTCCCACGTACCTTCGGTGGTCGGAATCTCCTATCACCTTCGATCGAACCGACCACCCCGACTACATTTCGCAGCCAAGGAGATATCCGCTGGTTGTCGACCCCATCGTGGGAACGAAGCGCCTGACCAAGGCGCTCATGGACGGCGGTAGCGGTCTCAACATCCTATATGTCGAGACGCTTGACGCCATGGGGGTCCCCCGCTCGAGTCTCCGACCGAGCAAGGCGCCCTTCCACGGCGTCATCCCGGGCCAACAGGCTCACCCGCTCGGGCAGGTCGACCTTCCCGTCACTTTCGGGGGGCCGGACAACTTCTGCACTGAAACCCTCACCTTTGAGGTTGTAGACATTCCCGGTTCCTACCATGCCATCCTGGGCAGGCCGTGCTACGCTAAGTTCATGGCGGTCCCCAGCTACACCTACCTCAAGCTGAAAATGCCAGGGTCACGGGGAGTAATCACCATGGCCTCATCCTTTCAGCTTGCCTACAACTGCGAGCAGAGCAGTTGCGAACTGGCATCGGCGGTCATCGCATCGGCCGAGCTCGCGAACCTCCGGAAGGAAACCTCCGAGTCCGCCCCTGACTCCGGCAAGTCAGGTCCAGGTTCGTTCAAGTCCGCCGAGGACATGAAGGAGATCGCGGTCGATCCTGAGGATCCGGCCAAAACCGTGCGGGTTGGAGCCGCGCTCCCCGCCAAATAGGAAAGCGCGCTCGTCGACTTCCTCTGCGCCAACCTAGACGTCTTCGCATGGAGGCCCTCCGACATGCCAGGAATCCCAAAGGAGGTCGCCGAGCACTCCTTGAACATCCGACCAGGCTCAAGGCCGGTCGCCCAACGCCTGCGCCGCTTCGACGAGGAGAAGCGCAGGATTATAGGGGAGGAGATCGCCAAACTTTTGGCCGCAGGGTTTGTGAAAGAAGTACGCCACCCCGAGTGGCTGGCCAACCCTGTCCTTGTAAAAAAGAAAATCGAGCAATGGAGAATATGTGTTGACTACACGAGCCTGAATAAGGCATGTCCCAAGGACCCGTTCCCTTTGCCCCGCATCGGCCAAGTCATCGACTCCATCGTAGGGTGCGAATCCCTGTCCTTTTTGGACGCCTACTCGGGCTATCACCAGATAGCGGTGAAAGAGTTCGGCCAGCTCGCAACTTCTTTCATCACTCCGTTCGGCTCGTTCTGTTACGTAACGATGCCATTTGGTCTAAAAAACGCGGGCGCTACATACCAGCGATGTATGCAAACGTGCTTTAGTGACCAGATAGGCCGTAACGTTGAAGCGTACGTCGACGACATCGTCGTTAAGACTAAGAAGGCCGGTGACCTCGTCACCGACTTGGAGGAAACCTTTGCGAACCTCCGATGGTTTCGTGTAAAGCTCAACCCCGAGAAATGTATTTTCGGGGTCCCAAAGGGAAAGCTACTCGGCTTCATCGTCTCCGAGCGTGGCATCGAAGCCAATCGGGAGAAGATCTCGGCGATCATGAAGATGGGCCCAGTCGACAACCTAAAAGGAGTCCAAATGCTAACAGGATGCCTTGCGGCCCTAAACCGTTTCGTGTCTCGCCTCGGCGAGCACGGGATGCCGCTCTACAAGCTTCTCAAGAAGTCCGATCAATTCAGCTGGACCCAGGAGGCTCAGGAAGCCCTCACCCGACTAAAAACATTCCTGACCTCACCCCCGGTGCTGGTCGCCCCAGCACCAGGAGAACCGCTGCTCCTCTACATCGCCGCTACAACCCGGGTCGTTAGTGCGGCACTCGTCGTGGAACGAGCAAAAGAAGGCCATGTGCTTAAGGTACAACAGCCAATCTACTTTATCAGTGAACTACTCTCTGAGTCCAAAGCTCGGTACCCGTAGGTGCAGAAACTGCTCTATGCGGTGCTCATCACAAAGAGGAAGTTGGTCCATTACTTCGACCAGCACCCCATCTCCATGGTGACCTCGTCACCTCTCGGCGAAATTGTCCACAACCGCGACGCTTCAGGAAGAATAGCCAAGTGGGCACTCGAACTCAACGGCCATGACATATCGTACGTTCCCCGAACGGCGATCAAGTCGCAGGCCTTGGCCGACTTCGTTGCCGAGTGGACCAAAGCCCAGGCGCCACCGGCGCTCGAAGACCCTGAGTACTGGACAATGTACTTCGATGGGTCCTATACCAAGAGCGGCGCGGTGCAGGAGTCGTCATTGTTTCCCCGCTCGGGAACAAGCTTCAGTACGCCATCCGACTGCTCTTCGATGCGACCAACAACATTGTCGAGTATGAGGCCCTCGTCAGCGGTCTCCGAATCACTGCCGACCTCGGCGCGCGCTGACTCTATGTGCATGGGGACTCCAAGCTTGTCGTCGACCAAGTTATGAAGGCCGCGGAGCCCCGAGACGCCCGTATGGCCGCATATTGTCGGGAAGTGCGCAAGCTATAAAGAAAGGTTCAAGGGTTTCGAACTTCACCATAGCTACAGACGCTACAACGGTGAGGCCGATTACCTAGCCAATCTCGCCTCCAGTAGAGGACCGGTCCCGCCTAGGATCTTTGTTTGCGATCTTCATAAACCTTCCATCCGACTGGACTCGGCAACTGAGCGGGCGACCGACCTGTTGGACACAACCGCTCCGACCGCCGAGCGATCGGACGTGGAACTGTCCGGGTCGGGCCGCGACGTGCTGATGTCCGATTCCGACTGGAGGAAGCCCTTCATCGACCGGTTGATCGACGGATCGCTCCCCGCCGACTCGACCTCTACAAGAGGAGTCCCTCTGGGGTCCTCCAGTCTCATCATCTAGTCATGCGCAGTGTAAGGATGCGCTCCCTCCCAAGGCAGCACCAGAGCCAGGCATTGTGATGGACGTACAAGAGAGTAGGTGCGCCATTTCCCGATGGCACGAAAAACTGCGCCGCTGGACGATTCCACCGACCCGGCGTGGGGTAAGTGGACGCCGATCAAATCGCCAAGGACTAGGACTCCTAGCCTAGGACACCTCATCCTTCCTTCTCCCAACTCCCCGTGTAACCTGCCCCCTCCGATTGTATAAAGGGAGGCAGGGTCCTCTGAGGGGGGGCCTTTTCTCGGTTCTTACGGGCAAACTGTTCTTGCTCCCACGAGTTCGAGTCCTTAGCTCTCACTTGTAATACCGTGCAGTCATCTGCATCCGAAGCAATATAGCACCACCACACAAACTGGAATAGAGACATTCGGCCCAAACCAGTATACATCTTGGGCTTCTTGAGTCTAACCATTCAAGGATAGGGAACGTGTGGCCCCTTGACTAAAAATTTACTCGCCGGTGCTCGAAACACCGACACTAACAGTACACATTTTCGAAAATTCTGAAGAAATTACTATAGATAGGGAAGGTGAGATTATATAACCCTATAAAATTTTAATATCAAAATCAATACCATCTGAAAGATATAAAAAAGACAAAGAAGAAACAGATTGAAGGACCATGTGGAGGTCCATCCATGTTTGTGATGAGTATTTGACTTTATTTGAGCAAGGTGTGCTCAAGTTTGAGTTTGATTTGGATTGATTTTCAAAATGAAGCAATTTGAGTTGTCTCTGCCAGAGTGGCGATCTGGGTCGTATGGACGCGGTAGTGATGAGTTGGATGGTTTATTGCACATCTTTGTGGGCATTGCTATGTGAGGAGTTTCCTTGTCTTTGATGGTTGCGGGACGACGGTGCTAGGTCATGGTGAGGCGAAGGATGACCGGACTAGGCGAGGCGTCGGAGGTCCAGACGGTTGGGAGATCGCGGAAGATGATCGGAGACGGAGTCCGGCAAGTCAAGAAGACAAGGAAAGGAGATGATGCTAGCTAGATGCCGCGTGGATCAATGAGGACCGTCGGATTGAGGTCTAGTTGATAGGTTAGCGGGTCTAGGTAGTATGCTTTGAAAACCGTGCAAGAAATCCCGGTATGTATGTGGGTTTTGGGTTAGCCCTTGCATGGCTGTGTGTGTGGGTTAATCCTAGCCCTTAGATGAGTGCTCTAGGGTTGAGGTACTCATCCAAGGGTGGTAGGTGGCCCAAGAGTAGTATAAATAGGGGTGGAGGGGTAGCCTCCTTCCCTTGAAGGTGTTGAGGTTTTTGATGCTCATTTGAGCTTTGCCCACATGAATGTGAGGCTTTGTAACCTCCTTCCAGAAATGAAAGTTTTATTCATCCACCTCTGAATTTATTTTATGCATTTACATTATGTCTTTACTTTACGCAATTTAAATTCAGTATTTACTTTCCCGCAATTACATTCCCGCAATTTACTTTCAAGTAATTTGGATTTGCCTCCTCCTTCTAAATGCTGCTGTTCTTGGATGTTTTGAGTGTGTTCATATGGTTTTACATCTCTTTGCACTCTTGGATTGAGTAGAGAACATCTTTTCTTTCAAGTTCCAACTTTGTTCTGAACTTGTTCTTCGCGCAGCAGTCAGTGTTTGATTTTTGTAAAAATATAGAAAAATCCTTTTTGAGTGATTCTTGTTGGAGGAGATGCGGGACTCTGATATCCGCTTGCAGAAAAATTTTTGAGTTCACTTGTTGCACCGTTTGGGCGCCATGAGGTGAAAACCGAGCCCCAAACTTTCTGCTCGAAGTTCTTGACCAGACTGTGTTCTTCGATTTTTCCTGTTTTTTCTGTAAGGATTTTTGAGGAGAAATTTGGTGAAGTTCTTCACGACTCTAATGCTCACAGGGATAAAAAGTCTCAAAATTTTGTGAGCTACAGAAACCCACCAACCTCCTGTGCAAATTGAGGACAAGTTCTGGAAATCCTGCTTTTGCTTTTTTGAAAGTGACTTTTGTGATTTGAATTGATGTCCTTTCTAAAAGCAAGAGTTTGAATTGATTCCTCTTTCTTTTGGACACTAGACAACCAGGATTGTGACTCAAAAATCCCCACATATTTTATGGTACTTATCCATGCAAGCTTGGGGTACACATAGTTGTCTAGTTTTTCGGGTTTTTCACAATTCCTTTTAAACGATCTTGTCGAGGTTTTTGTTGGAGTATTTTGGGGGAATTTTTATTTGCGACCATTCACCCCCCCTCTGTTCGCCATCTCGGTCCTTCAATTGGTATCAGAGCCGGTTTTGCTCTTCCATAGATCTTGACCGGTCTCAAGAGCCATGGCGACGGACAAATATTCCACCAAGCCTCCAATCTTTAATGGAGTTGATTTTCCTTTTTGGAAGTCCCGGATGGAGTCATACATCACGCCTGTGGCTACCCGATATGGCGTAGGTGAAACTCCGTATGAGGTTCCTGGCGATGAAAATGTCACGGCCATCAATATGGTTGACGTTGAGGCGAATGGTAAGGCAAGGAACATTCTCATACAGGTCTTAGCCGCGTGAGTATGATAGATTTCTCACCTTCGCTCCGCTCACGAGATTTGGGTAACCCTCGATGCTTACCATGAGGGCTCTACTCAAATCAAGACTATGAGGCAGATTCGCCAAGCGCGAGTACAACAAGTTTGATCAACGCTACCGGTGAGAGTCTCGACGAGTGTTTTGGTCGGTTTACAAAGATTTTGAGCGACCTCCGAGCGCTTGGTTGCATATACCCCGACTCGGACAATGCTCGGCATTTCTTGACCGCACTCGATCTTGGGTTTGGGAGATGAAGGTGACCACCATCAAGGACACCACCGACTTATCGACTCGACTCTTGACGGGCTTTATTCCCGCCTCAAGACTCATGAGATCGATGTCGTCTCTCGGAAGACGAAATCTCGATCGATGGCTTTGGTCACCGATCCCATTGGATCTTCTTCTTCCGATCCTTCTATTGGTTTCTCTCTTTCCGCCCTTTGCGAGCTAAGCGATGACCAACGGAAAAATTTCGAGAAAATGAGCTTGCTCTTCTCGCCGCAAGTTTTCTCATGCATACAAGAGGGTGAGAGAGAGGAAGAGAGGTGGCATGATCACCGCTTGAGTGTGGTGGCCCCAACCACATTCGCTGAACTGTCCCAAGCGGAGAAGGGCAAGAATGACGTTGGCGGTTCGGGCAAGAACGACTACACCGACAAGAACCGCAACAAGAAGCCTCCAGTTCGTGAACCGGCGCACGAGAAGAAGTCTGCAACTTCTCCAAGAACAAGAAGCTCTTCCACCGCGTCCTTGCCGCGCCACTTGACGACATCAACCTCTCCGACACGGAGACATGGAGCGACGAGGCGAGGATGATCCGCAAGAGAAGAAAGGCGGCGGCGACTTCTCCTAAGATGTGCTTCATGGCCGACACCAACGACATCAGCGACTCCGAGCTCTACAGCGACTCGGACGAGGTACCCTCCTATGACCAGCTCAACGAAGCTTTCTGCAAATTAGGAAAATTTCATGCTAGAGCTAGAGCTAGGTGTACGGAGCTTGAGAAGGAAGTAGGTACCTTGACTCGGGAGTTAGCTTCACTTAGATCTTCTCCCTCCCGAGTCACTGATGATTGCTCTTTGTGTGATGCTATTCTTGTGGAGTTGGAGAACCTAAGGACCATACATGATAGTGTGCTTGTTGAACTTGATGGTCTTAGGTTGAAGAATGCTAGCACTAGTTCTGTTGATGCTATTCCTGTTGAGGCTAGTTTTCTTCATGCTCACTCCACTCCATCATGCTCTAATTGCCCTAAATTGCTTGCCGAAATTGATGCCATGAGCGAACACCTTAGGAAGCTTTCTGCTAGAAACAATGAACTTGAATCACATGCTTCTAAGGACCCAAATACTCATGTGAGGGTCAGAAGCAATTAAAACTTGACAATAAAACCCTGAATGTCAAGTGTGCTAAACTTGCTAAGGACTTACTAGATAAGTCACAAAAATATTGCTTGCGATGTACTGAGATTGTGGGGGACTTGGATAAAATCCATGTTGAGCTTAGGAAGAAATTAGAAGACCAAGCCCATAGAATTAGAGATGCTCCTTGCGTTTCTTGTAAGGCCCTCAAGATTGAGGCACCGTCTTTGAGGAGAAAATGCACGTCTTTGAGAGAGTTCATCTTTCCGGTTCTTCTTCCTCTCCTTCCCCTGTTCTTCTTGTGCATCTTTCTTCCGAGATTGCCAAGATCTTATGAGCACTCTCGAGAAGTTTGTTGGAGGCAAGAAGAAGCTCAATCTTATTCTAGACCAATCCAAGATTAGTAGATTCAATCAAGGTCTAGGATTTGATCCCTTGAGCACGCCGGCGCATCCTCCCACCATAGTCGCGGCTCCAAGAGTGGTGAGATTGTGGTAGCTCCTGCAGTGAGTACCACCGTGTTTAGGTCTCTTTGGGGTTGTCCATAGGACTTCCGACCGTAGGGTGCTACTCCTATTGCTTCGCCTCTAGCAAGGCGAAGTACACATGCACCTTCCGTAAGAAGGATGGTCACCTAGTAGATTTACGCTTGAGACGCCAAGATCACTCGGCGTGGCGTGTTGTCGCTCTTAGGGGTATTCAGGGTCATCCCCAGACTTTGAGTGCTCCTAAGACACACACTGCTTCTAGACAGGTTAGAGAGTCGCCTGTTTTTGGGCAGCGTCCAGGACTTGGTTTTCATGCTAGTTCTTCGAGTTTTAGTCCTGGAGCTGTTCGTAGTCAGTCTTTCCGCCGTCCTCTTGATATTCCTCGTTTTTCCCATCGAGGTAGATATCAGTGGCGTGAGGTGTTTTCTGGTAGGAGATCCAGGCAGCCTTACTGGGATGGTCCGGCTTTTGCACCACGGCGTGCCAACCCAGTTTTGACTCCTAGATTATCTACCAGAGTTGCTCCTGATCGTGTGAGAGTTGAGCGTCAGAGAGACACTCGAGTCCGCCTTCTTCGTGGTCGTACTGAGGTGTCGTATGGTTCAAGATTGGGTTCCTAAGTCTTCACTCTATCCCATCTTCGAGTCATCTTTCTCTCTTGTGTCTTGATCGGGTTTGTCGGATGGGGAAGGCGATGTTTGGATTGTTGACTCGGTTGTTCTCGTCATATGACCGAGATTCTCGTTGGTTCTCTTCCTAGTCCGAGCCCCGGTGATGAGTTAATCACTTTTGGGGATGCATCTTCGTAGAGTCATTGCTAAAGGTACCATCCGCATTAACCAAAATTTCATTCTTAAAGATGTTGCCTTAGTAAGTAAGTCGCAATACAATCGCTCTCTGCTTCTCAACTTGTCGATGACTCTTTCGAGGTAAGCTTCAAGAGTAATGCCTGTAGAATCCTTGATTCATCAGGAGGGTTAGTTTGTGGGATTTCTAGATTTGGGAGAGTCTTTCGTGCTGATTTTTCTGCTTCTTCTGGAGACTCTCTTCGATGTTTGATTGCTTCTGAGTCCCGTGATCTCTCCTTCTGGCATAGGAGACTTGGTCACATTGGTTTTGATCATTTGACCCGAGTTAGCAGCCATGATCTCATTCGGGGTTTGCCCAAACTCAAGATGGTCAAAGACTTAGTTTGCTCTCCTTGCCGACATGGCAAGATGGTTACTGCTTCTCATCCTCCAGTCACCGTAGTGATGACTGATGCACTAGGACAGCTTTTACATATGGACACTGTTGGTCCAGCTAGAGTGCAGTCAGCAGGAGGGAAGTGGTATGTTCTTGTCATCGTTGATGATTTTTCTAGATACTCTTGGGTATTCTTCATGGCCTCGAAGGATGAGACTTTTTCTCACTTCAGGGTTTGATCGAGAGGTTGTCTATTGAGCTCCTGTGCATTACGAGCTATAATGGTGATAATGGCACGGAGTTCAAGAATTCCTACTTTGAGAGTTTTTGTGTGAGTCTGGTTTAGAGCATCGCTCTTCTCCCTACGCTCCTCAAAGAGAATGGCGTAGTGGAAAGGAAGAACAGGACCTCGTTGAGATGGCGAACGATGCTAGACGAGTACAGTACTCCTAGGAAGTTTTGGGCTGAGGCTATAGCTACTGCTTGCCATGTTTCTAATCGCGTGTTTTTGAGAGCACATTTGCATCGCACTTCTTATGAGTTGAGGTATGGGCGAGTTGAGCTACTTTCTTGGCTTCCAAATCAAGCAGACTCGGGAGGGCACTTTCTTGCATCAAGGCAAATATACCCGTGACCTCCTGAGGCGCTTCGACATGTCTGATGGGAAGCCGGTGATGACTCCTATGGCCACCACTGCTGTCCTCGAGCCCGATGAGGATGGTGAGCCTCGCGATCAAAAGGAGTTTTGAGCATGATCGGCTCCTCTTGTATCTCACCGCTTCGAGGCCGGACATACATTTCTTTGTGTGTCAGCGCGCTCGATTTCAAGCTTCTCCTCGCGCCTCTCACCGCCAAAGCGGTCAAGCGCATCTTCGAAAGCGATCCGAGTTGCATCCACCACCGAGGCCGAGTATGTTGTCGCAGCCGATTCTTTGTAGCTGTGTGCTCTGGATGAGATCGACCTTACGGGACTATGGGTTAGAGATAGAGAGTGTGCCACTTTTCGTGACAACACTTCAGCTATTTGCATTGCTAAAACCCAGTGCAACATTCCGGACCAAGCACATTGATATTAGATATCACTTCCTTAGAGACCATGTGGAGAAGGGAGATATCGCGCTCGATTCAGAGAGAGTGACCTTGCTAGCCGATATCTTCACCAAGCCTTTGGATAGCTCCAGATTTGTTGCCTTGAGGAGTGAGCTTGGAGTCGTGAGCCCTTACGGCCTTTCGTGAGGGGAGCCGGTTTGTATATTATGTATTATATGTTTTCTTCCACTTTTCTTTTCTTTGTGTTTCTTCCGGGTGACTTTGGGCTTGTTTTCTTGAGTTGAGTTCACTCACTTAGACTTCTGCATGCCTTGCATTGACCTCTTATCTTGTGCTTTAGGTTGCTATCATGCGTGATTAGTCGTTCTCTCATCTCTCTAGGTTGAGTTCCCTCACGCCTTATAAGTCTAGCGGTATTGGGCCTCCTGGGTAGACAGTGCATGTGCACTCCTTAGTTGGGATCTAGAGTCGACTTCCTATGTCACCATCGGGAAGATAAGAGCGAGTCCGAGCCGTAGTGAGTCTCTTCTATCTTTTCTATGCTCTATAGCCATCCGCTTTTGCGGTTTCTCGACTTCTTCTCCTCATTCTGCTTTTTCTCGTTATTATTGAGTTCATTCGGGTTTTCTTTATGCCTAATCTTGATAATAACTCAACTTTAACCAGATTTGAGCTTAAAATTGATTCATTTGTTGAGGGGAGTTTGGGAATCTGCTCATGCATTGCATTTAGACCGCATTTTCTTTTATGAGCTTTGTCTATTATGCAATTGATTTCTTCTTCATGCTATACACCATGCTACATCATTTGAAGAAAATCACTAGCTTAGGTATGTCCAAGTTCATTTAACTTGCTAAGCTTAAAAATGAAATGAGCCTTAAATGAAAAACTTGATGAAACTTGTTGCTTTTACTTGCTAGGTTTCTTCTCTAGAGGTTTGTGCCATAATTTGAGAAATTTAGGAGTTCTCTAGAGTCTCTATAGCAACTTGGGTGAAACTAGTTTGATCCATGCAGAGTCCTTCAATTGCTCATGAATCGTTGTGCTAAAAATGAAAATTAAACAAAATTGACTCTTCTTGTGCACATACGACTCAACACCTTGTATTCACAAGACCGCTTCCCATTGCACTTGGGATGAACTTGGAATACATCGTGTTTGACCTAGACCATCCTCTTAAGAGCTCATCTTGAGATGGTCGATACGGCTTGAGTCAATTGGTTGTCAAAAGAAAATGCAAATAAATTAAAAACAAAGACATATGTGGGTAAAGAATGCAAATAATGTCAAACATTTGCACCCCGCTATGTCTTGTATGATGATAAATCAAAATTTGCATTAAGTGATAAATGAGCCCGAAGGACCTTGTATGCTCTTCTAGATTCCCCAACGTGTTGAGTAGGTTGAACTCTAGGTTTTCCTTTTGATCCTTAGAGTGGCTATTCTTCTATTTTTGAAACTAAAGCTAAGTGTTGCACTTGTCAAATCTTGCTAAAAATGAAATATTCAAAACTAAGCTCGTATTTGCACTTGGACATGTCTTAGTTTAGTCATCTTCTGAAATTGACAAGCTTGGTGTAATATCCTTCCATTTTGATCAATTGGATAATCCTCAAAGCTCTTTCGATTGCATTTCATGCATACATAAAAAAAATTGATAACTATATTGCCAAAAGGGGGAGATAACGTAGAAAAGGCATCACTAAAAAGATAAAAATGTGAATGCTTATTTGGTTATTATGATCTTTGTAAAACTATGCTACTACTTCTGTTGGATCATAATCTCATAATCACATTTGACATGTTTAGTTGGATTTTAGAGTTTTTGTTGAAAACTTGCTCTTTCTTAAATTTAACTCTAAAATCTGAATTCCTCTTCACAACTTGGTCATGGTTCTAATTTCTATCTTTGGACCAAGTTTGACTTTGCAACTAAAATTGCTTTCTTCTTCATTTTCTTCAAACTCAAATTTATGCCTTTTGTATGGTTTGTCAATATACTCATCAAGGGGGAGATTGAAGGACCATGTGGAGGTCCATCTATGTTTGTGATGAGTATTTGACTTTATTTGAGCAAGGTGTGCTCAAGTTTGAGTTTGATTTGGATTTATTTTCAAAATGAAGCAATTTGAGTTGTCTCTGCCAGAGTGGCGATCTGGTCGTATGGACGCGGTAGTGATGAGTTGGATGGTTTATTGCACATCTTTGTGGGCATTGCTATGTGAGGAGTTTCCTTGTCTTTGATGGTTGCGGGACGACGGTGCTAGGTCATGGTGAGGCGAAGGATGACCGGACTAGGCGAGGAGCGCTGAGGTCCAGACGGTTGGGAGATCGCGGAAGATGATCGGAGACGGAGTCCGGCGAGTCAAGAAGACAAGGAAAGGAGATGATGCTAGCTAGATGCCGCGTGGATCAATGAGGACCGTCGGATTGAGGTCTAGTTGATAGGTTAGCGGGTCTAGGTAGTATGCTTTGAAAACTGCATAAGAAAACCCGGTATGTGTGTGGGTTTTGGGTTAGCCTTGCATGGCTGTGTGTGTGGTTAATCCTAGCCCTTAGATGAGTGCTCTAGGGTTGAGGTACTCATCCAAGGGTGGTAGGTGGCCCAAGAGTAGTATAAATAGGGGTGGAGGGTAGCCTCCTTCCCTTGAAGGTGTTGAGGTTTTGATGCTCATTTGAGCTTTGCCCACATGAATGTGAGGCTTTGTAACCTCCCTTCCAGAAATGAGAGTTTTATTCATCCACCTCTGAATTTATTTTATGATTTACATTATGTCTTTACTTTACGCAATTTAAATTCAGATTTACTTTCCCGCAATTACATTCCCGCAATTTACTTTCAAGTAATTTGGATTTGCCTCCTCTCCTTCTAAATGCTGCTGTTCTTGGATGTTTTGAGTGTGTTCATATGGTTTTACATCTCTTTGCACTCTTGGATTGAGTAGAGAACATCTTTTCTTTCAAGTTCCAACTTTGTTCTGAACTTGTTCTTCGCAGCAGTCAGTGTTTGATTTTTGTAAAATATAGAAAAATCCTTTTGAGTGATTCTTATTGGAGGAGGTGCGGGACTCTGATATCCGCTTGCAGAAAACTTTTTGAGTTCACTTGTTGCACCGTTTGGGCGCCATGAGGTGAAAACCGAGCCCCAAACTTTCTGCTCAAGTTCTTGACCAGACTGTGTTCTTCGATATTTCCTGTTTTTCTGTAAGGATTTTGAGGAGAAATTTGGTGGAGTTCTTCACGACTCTAATGCTCACAGGAGAAAAAGTCTCAAAATTTTGTGAGCTACAGAAACCCACCAACCTCCTGTGCAAATTGAGGACAAGTTCTGGAAATCCTGCTTTTGCTTTTTTGAAAGTGACTTTTGTGATTTGAATTGATGTCCTTTCTAAAAGCAAGAGTTTGAATTGATTCCTCTTTCTTTTGGACACTAGACAACCAGGATTGTGACTCAAAAATCCCCACATATTTTATGGTACTTATCCATGCAAGCTTGGGGTACACATAGTTGTCTAGTTTTTCGGGTTTTTCACAATTCCTTTTAAACGATCTTGTCGAGGTTTTTGTTGGAGTATTTTGGGGGAATTTTTATTTGCGACCATTCACCCCCCCTCTGTTCGCCATCTCGGTCCTTCACAGATTTGTGTACAAACTACAATACGCATTAACTTGCTGTGTTCAGCAACGCATGAACTAGTAACAAATTCGGCAGTAATTCTATCTGTTGTTCTATAGCAAAACGTGTTTGTGATTTACTACTGAATTGGATTCATGTGTGCTTTGTATGCGCTTTGCTAGTAAATTCATCTGTTGTTCTGTAGTAAAATATTTTGTGATTTACTATCAGACTGCATTTACTGGTGTTCTTTGAAATGCATTAACTCACTACGTTTCGACCAGCACGTAGATTTTACTTCTCCGGCCAGAGTGCAGAATAGCTATTCTACGCTCGGGAGTAGAATAGCGCCACCGTATATATATATATATATATTCTGCGCTCAGCGAAGAAGCACACTGTACTGATTGCAAGCAATGCAGTAGTAAATCACGAATATATTTTACTGTAGAACAACATATACAATTACTATCAAATATGTTAATAGCTAACGCGTAATGTAGTTTGTACATGAATCTGTTTTTCTTTATTTTAGCTATATCTTTTTACGGTAACTCGGATTTGCAAATGGTTTCCATCAGTGACTTACTGACGACGAAAGAAATAAAATGATATAAGTATCGCTATTAAGTAGTAAAATTATTGTTTAATAGTAAGACTTATATCATTATATTCCTCTCATCGTAAGTAAGCTACTGGTGAAAACTAAATAAAAACATAGCTAAAACAAAGAGAACATATTCGTGTACAAACTACAAAATACATTAATTAGTTAGTTTGACTACTGAAGCAATCAGATTGAATCGATATTACTATCCGTTGGTTGAATCGATATTACTATCTATTAGGTACATACCATATACCCTGTTGAATCAATATTAATATATCAACAACATATAGTTATGACGTCCTATATAAATCTTGTTTACACGAGAACAGTTACTGCATGGCAAAAATTGCGGTTGATGATTTATACATATACAAGACCAGTTATCGTATATATATATAAGTTGAATCAAATAGCTTGCACCTGCTTTGCCTATCTATCATTTAACTGCCGCAAAAAGAAAAAGTTAAATGCCCCCATCACGCATCATACCTATACTATACTTAGAGGAAATGCCGCCTCCTGGGCATTTTGAACCGGGAGGGGCCGGCTCGGCTCGCGGTTCGAGCCAAGCCGGCTAATTTTTTTTACATCCGGATCCTTCTCAAAAAAAAATTACGGATAGGTCTTTTTTAGAAAAAAAATATTACGATTAGATCTTTTTCCCAAAAAAGATTATATATTACGTCCATGCGCTTTTAACGTTTTTAGGAGTAACGTTCAGGTCCTTTTTAGGAAAATCAAAATTATGTTTAGATCCTTTTTGAAAGAAAAAAAATCATTTCTTTTTTTTAAAAAAAATATACATCGCATTTATGTCCTTTTTCCGCTTTTCTAGCATTACATTTAACCCTTTTGCGAAAAATAAAGTCTTATTTTTAGATCTTTTCGCGCGTTTTCTCAATTTACTCGTGTGTAGAGCGTCAATCGCGCGTTTTATCGATTTTCTCGCGTGAAAAGCAGCGCCCGCGGCATAGCACGCAGCGCATAAATTTCTAGTTAGTACATAAAGATGGCAGTGAATCACACTTCATCAGCAGCAGTAGTGGATGTCATCAGCGCACCTTCTATTCAACGCTAACAAAAAAATGTAGCAGTTGTGCGTCGATACTGCAGGAGAATTCGATGTACAAGTCTTAGCTTCATGAATATGCAAATACTTGATTAGAATTCTGATAGTTTTATATTTAATTATGACTTCCTGCTGCTGCAATCTGTATCCTTCCCAGCAGCAGTGTTGACTTGTTGGTTGAGATAGGCTTCATAGATCTCCACAACGAGCCTTGGGTCCTTCTCAACAAGCTCCTTGTATTCCTCCCGGTCTGCTAGTGTGGACATGCTGCACATGATTACTGACAGGGAGGCCTCAAGCAGCTGCTTCGCACTGTGGCGATGTGCAAAGGCATAATGGGTAATGGCATTATCATTGTTCACTTTGGATGTAATGAACTTTTCACAGTAGGCCTTCAGGTGCTTCACTTCGTACTTCTCAGCCAACACCAAGAGATCAGATGCCATTTGCTCATCTAGGAGAGCATCTGCTGTGTACATGTATTGGACAAAAGCACGAAGGACATCATAGGACACATCATATATTTTGATGATGCCACTGCGGCTCTCTTCCATCTCATTCTCAAGCATTGCTCTGAAAACGGGAGATCTGCTGACCTGTTCGAAAGAGAAACTTGGTTTAACGTATAATACATGCTACTGCGGCAAACCAGTCCAAGCAAGTCAGCAAGATAAAAGTAATTCACAAATGTGAAATATCCTGAGCAAACCAACTACAGAACTAGTTGAGGTGAAACATGAGTAACTGGAAAAATTAGAAGAATAGTGACAATATCGAAAATCTGTGGAAAATTCAGAGTTAAAACTACCTGTCCAAATTTTGAGTTAAAGCTACTTGCCTCTTGCTGAACTTCACTAGATTAGCCAACTATCTAACTAACATATACATAAAACTAAGGACAGCATCAGAACAGTTGATAGATCAACGATTCTAAGCAAAGAGTTGTAGCAGGGCCGAAAAATATGAATTTTTCACAGGCTATATGAATTTACTCTAAAACCATCCATACCAGGAGCAAAATTCAAAATATGTATGTCTATGCAATTATGCCATGTGGTTTGCCAGCACTAACATCTATTATGTGGTACCTACTCAAGCATGTTGAGAGTTCAGTTCTGCGCATCAGGTCCTATCTCAAGAAAAAGTAAAGATCCAAACTCTCATCATGGCTCAATTGCGACTGAGAATAATGCTTCTATTCCCCACTCCCTGGACTCTGTTCTACAAGAGTCCAAATCCAACACAATCTTATCAAAATTGCAAATGACCGATATATGTATGATTTGTTAGTTCTTACAACAACTGAACAAAGTATTAGCTATTTACCAAAGTTACAAAAAGGAGCATAGTTATCAAAGCTATATTTCTAATGCTAGCAAGATGAAAATTAACTTTTGAATTCTTCATTCCGTCTGAACATGCCAAACGAATAAGAGCAAGATTAATGAATGGGTATACATAAGACTCTTGATTCACATGTATAAATCTTGATCGAAAGAAAACATGGTGAGAACTAAAGGTTTGGAAGAGCTTGGCGGCCAGCCTGAATCTCCCTGAACCCAAGCTTACACTTCGACTTAAAACTTATAACATATTTACTCATAACCAGTGCTAATTAATTCACAGTCAGACAACAAATGAACCTCAATTCCATAGATATACATTTAATACAAAGGAACTAAACAATAGTGGTCAACGCCATAGTTGTCACAGTGGTTCGACTAGACGTGGTGAGCCCGGAGTGCCAGGACACCTGGTAGCCGCCTAAGCGGTGATTAGACGATGAATACATGGCCACGGAATATCCTTTATCAATAATATAAAAGAAATAAAAGGAGAGGGGATAAGGCCATGGGCTGGATGAGGTCCAATGCAGCCCAAATAGATGGGCTGATCCAGAACATTTGGCTTAGGGGTAACCTAGTAATTTCGTCCGCACCAGCCGCACATTATACTCCCTCTTGCGCTAAACCTTAGCGAGCCGAGCCCTTTTGCGCCGCCGCCCCCGAAGCCACTTGCTCGCCTCCCTTGCTCGTCACCTCCCACAATTGCTCGATCTGATTGTTCCTACCAAGAAAACCGTCCTCTCCTACTACTCCACCTTGTCGCCGTGACGATGGCTGCGATGGAGATGGTGACATCAAGGGAGGTGCCGGAATCCTTCACTCCTGCCATCTGCCTCTCCCCTCTCTATCTATTTTGGATTCGTCACCTAGTAGGGAATCAGATCACGGATCCTCGCGAATCAGATCGTGTTCAAACCCCGATCTGGTTCGCATGATCGGGATCGGGTTTTAACGGCAGTTGTCGTGAATCCGGTAACTATCTAACCCCCTCTAGTCCAGGCGAGCTATCCTGGCATCCCCCTCCGACCGCCGCAATGACTAGGCGATGCTGTGACAATTATGGTTAACGCTTAATAAATATTTTTCTTACAAAGAAGCAGCATGCAATCATGTAATTTGTTCAGTGCAATCAATGTCAAGATGTCCAAGTTAAAAGCAACTTTAAGCATTGTCCTAAAGTCCAAACAAAATTTAAGAGAGATGAACTGTAGCAGTCATAAATTTAAATTCCAAAAAACCATTGCCATTCTGATTGAGATTCGAATTAGACAACTATTTGTCTATAATCTAGAATTGAGTTCTAAGGGTAAAAAAAATCTAGGGGATCACTATACAAACAAGTTTTAGCTAAAACAATTCTTTCAACCTTTTACTTCGCACACATTTTTTGCCTCTTCCCTGACCCCCACTTGTTGGATGAGAAATGGATGGTGATAAAAAGTGTATATAAAGTGCATAAATACATACACATGTACCATAGTTACAGAAAGATCAATATTTCATCTTTTGCATTTATGTGTCATAAGAGATTTTATTGCGCATCTTGTGTCAACTTATCAGAAATATTGTTTCAATGCTAGTAAAACCTCATTACAGAACTCATCAGAATTCTAACCAAATATGTTCAAAGCAAATGGTGCTAACCACATGGAAAAAGTAACTCAAAATGCTACAAAAATATGAGAAAGAAAAACACTCATTTCCGCAGTTTTGCACATCTTGACTGCAGCGCTACAGCAAAATGGCACTAGCAATATTAGAGAACAACACATTATCCACCCCATGGTTGTTAAAGCGTTGCTTAAATGGTAAGGTGGTCGTAGGGCATCCGCCAAGTGCTCACCTCACCGGAAATGCTTACAGCATCCACAATAGTGGCAAGGCGTCGATGAAGCGGTGTATGGCATCGGGGCAGGCTAAGGCAGCCGCCATATCCAGAGTGAGTTGGGAACATGGGCAAGGCTAAAAATTTCGACTAGGGACGAGATTGCAAATCCAGACCGAATAAAAAAATTGAAAAAAAATCAAATTGCTACAGTGATTTAAGAAATTTTGGGGAATTCGCCGAAATTTCAGGTATTTTGACTGGATTTCAAGTTTTTTGGACCAAATTTAGGACAATACCTCTTAAGAATGTCAGCTGCCATGATTTTTTTTTGAAAAACCGAATTTTTGAGACATTTTATAAAAATAATAAAAGCAATGCCAGAAATTTATAAAAATGTACAAATTTGATCATGCTCTGAAAATTTATAGTAATATTTTTAGCAATCTAGGAATAGTCAGGAATATTTCCAAAAGAATTGAACATCATTCGTTATCTTTGAAAAATCAAAAACAGAAGGAACATAAATAGACGGTAACATTGTCAGAATTTTATAAATTCGCTCGAGTGTGATCACGATCCAAAATTTTTAGGAGAGCTTAAGCAGCCTTTAGCCCCTTCTCTAAGAGTTTCAAAAATTCTAAACCTGTTTTGGTTGCTCAATCAAATCTATGGAAGTTCCGGTCCAAAAAATTCTGGATTTAAATTTTGCCTTTTGAATTCCGTCTAGATTTCGTTCGAAATTCCGAAATCTCACCAAAATTTCGGATTTCGGTTGCTTCCGAGATATAGACCGAAAACGAAATTTGAAACCTTGGACTAGGGTGCGTAAAATAGATGCTTGCCTGAAGAGTGAAGAGACCAAGAAAGCCTTGAGCCAGATCTAAAGAGAGGGTGCCATAGCGTTGCCACCCCCTCCTCTGCTCTGCTGCCTCCAGGCCACAACCAGCTGCCCCATCCCCATAAGCTTCGGCGCCCATGTATCCCCTTCGGCCCTTCCTCCTCTCCCCTTCTATCCCCCCCCCCTCTCTTCTTCTCCCCGCCTAGGAGAGGAAGGGGCATCTGTGGGGGAAGGCAGAGCCACAGCGATGGTGGGGGAGGGCAGATGGGGGAGGGAGGCTCAAATGAGGGAGGCAGAACGGCGGTAGTGAAGGAAGGCAGATGGGGCGACGGCGGTGGGGAAGAGGTGATGAGGTAGGGAGAGGCTTAGTGCCTTAGAGCCTATGGGGGAGACTGGGAGAAGCGATTGAGGAGGGTGAGGTTAGTAGTAGAAATAGTGGTAGAAGCAGTAGAAGTATTAGTAGCAGCAGCAGTAGAAGTAGTAGAAGTTGAAGTAGAGATTGCTTATTTGTTTGTCGCTATATTAGGTTAGGATATGTATATGACGTCGCCTCGCCGCGCGCCCTAAGCTCTTTAGCAGTAAAAAGGTGGTGAGTCGCCATGCATCGCCTCATCACTTTAATAACCTTGACCAACCTTGTACTCTATCAAACATATGTTAGCACACAAATACATACATTTGCCCTTTCGTGGAACGAAATCCATTCCAAGAACCCCAATTGAACACAAAAGAAATTCACATAGCAGAGTTCATTAAAACAAAGACAATGTCAAGAATACGATGGCTTTGACACCTCTAGAACCCAAATCTATGACACTGAATTATATCAAGAATTACCGACACCCAAATCTATGACACTGAATTATATCAAGAATTACCGACTATGGCGACTACCGCCCTAGCTAAATCTGGCAGTAGGCCGGTAAGCTACTTCAACTATTCAATCAGGTCCCAGAGATTGGGCCTGTCAAGATACATTAAATGGAAAGCCAAACAAGAATGACATTAAGAAACGCCCGCGCAATCTTTTTCAATCATACCACGATTGTTCTAAACAGCATCGTTCTCGACCATCCTAGAGATATCTCACATTAGAATGATCCTTGGATTATTGAGTCTAGGGCTCTTCAGAACTGGACCATCAAGAAACATGCAAATGAAAGAACCAAACTTGAATAGAATCGCATCAAGAAATTATCTATATAAACGGCGGAAAGAGAGGGCAAGGCGGAAGGACTCACGAGGATTACGCGGTGGGCGGGGACGGCGGGGGTGTCAGGTCGGCCGGCGTCGGCGTCGCTGCCGCTGCCGGCGCCGGAGGAGGGGGAGGACGACGAGGAGGGGATGGCGTGGAGGAGGAGGTCGGAGTGGCCGGTGGCGGAGGCGTCGAGCGTGGGGGAGGGGAGGCGGAGGAAGAGGAGGCGGGAGCGGAGGTCTTCGATCTCGCGCTTGAGCTCCTCCTCCGTCTCGCTGGCCTCCTCGTAGCACTCCTTGCACGTCCCGGCGTCGTCCTCCTCGTACTCCTCCTTGCACGACTGGCACCACATCTCCTCCTCTCCCCGCCCACCCTCCAGGCCGCGCGAGAGCTTGTCTGAGGCCGGCTGCTTCCCACGGCGAACTTGCCGGGGCGCTGGCTCGCTCTTGGGTGCTCCGAGGGCTTTCTTTTCTTTGGGGTGGAAGGAGTGCTGGCGGTCGCCGCCGCGGCTGGTGAAACTGACGGTGAAGTGGCGGCGCGGATGGGTGGTGAAACGCAGGAGGGCTGGGCTGGGAGAATTTTAGACGGGTTCGCTGATGGGCTTTCACCGACCGTGGGCCTTCTGGAATTGCTTCGATGATAGCGGCGTCCCCTTTTCTCTAATTTGAGTGTCGTCCTTCGTTGTAACTAGAAATAAAAATGGATTGAATATACATGGATTGTAGTTCTACTATATTTATATTTATATTTTTTTAGATGTAGATACGAATAATATAAAATAAAAATACAGAATAAATACCAATCAAAATAAATATGGTCAAAAATATTTATTGGAACATGAATGTACACACAAAATGAACAAAAAGACATAACTAGTGTATTTGATCTAAACAATTATGAAGAACATGTAATGACCCAAGATTTGTAGTCTTTGTTGAATTATGTTTAAAATATTAAATTATGTATTTATGAGTTTTTATGCATTTTTATCTACTTATTTAAAAAAATTCCTATTAAGGACAATAGTGTTTGAATTTTTGAGAAAATTTAAAATCTGAAAAAAATATTGAAAATAATTTTGTTAAATGATAAACTATGTCATTAATGTGACCAAAAATTTCATAATTTTTGGAGCTGGTTAGCCAATTTTAACAATTAAAATTTGATTTCTTGATTAACTAAATTGAAAAACGATTTTAAAATTTCGAAACCTTTTTAGATCAAAACAGTAGCCATGGACTAGCCCGCATGCCTGAATATCTGTTCCCCACCTCGGCTAATAAGATAGTGCTGATGTATGGCATGTAACTTACCATCAATATGTTGCACAATAATTCCGAATTATCGTATGTTTGGACACCAAAATTGCTTTTTGACTTTTTTATTTTAAAATTGTAAATATTTGTAGACCATAGTTTTTGGTGAAATTTTAATTTTGCATATTCATATAGAAATCATTTTTATATTAATTTGGTTTATACGTGCTCGATGTTGTCTTTCTCATAACCTAAACCGACATAACCTAGCATAGATGACTAAATCTTTCTCTTAGGGCATTAACCGCATGGCGAACCTGTGCAATTGCTAAGAAATACCATATCATACCGATGCTAAGTTTACTTTCCCCCTCTTAGTGTATAGTATTTTGTTCTCCCTCCAAACCCATACCACTGCTAAATAAAATATCCTTTCTTTTTCTGCCAACCCACTCTCCCTCTCGCCAATGTATGGATATACCTTATATTAGAACTTTTTTTAAATAATACTATTTTTATTCTATTTTACAAAAATAATATGCCGAAATTTTTTTTACAAAACTACCCAGTTGGCGATGACATGACTGTCATTGCTTCGAGATAGGATGGACTCTCTGTCGCTATTTCAAATGGCGACAGAGAGCAAGCGTCACCTCTGTCGCCCATTTAAATAGCGACAGCCTGTCTGTCGCCATTTCAAATGGCGACAGAGAGTCTGTCGCCATTTGAAATGGCGATGACATACTATATAAAGCAAGCGCGCCCTTGCCCTCACTCGAGCCACCAACGCGAGAGAGAAAAAAAGAAAGAGAGGAGAAGGAGAAGGAGAAGGGGGAGGGAGAGGGAGAAGGAGAAGGAGAAGGAGGAGGAGAAAGGGAGAGGGAGAAGGAGAGGGACTTCGAAGATCTGCATTTCGTCAGGTACTAATTTTTTTTAAGTATTTAAATGTTGAATATGTAATATAGTAATCAGATTAAATAGAGTAATAATAGTTATTTAGGTAGATGACTTAGTTAGGAATGAGAACCTGATGCAAGTTGTTTAGCTAGTTGACTTAGTTAGAAATTTATATTTATTTCGGTAAGAATAGATATTTAGTTAGATGAATTAGTCAGGAATTTATAGTTATGTCGGTATGGACAGATGTTTAGTTATGCGACTTAGTTAGTAATTAATTTTCGATGTAGGGATGACCTAGAGGCAGGGATTAAAATTTTGATTGTAATAATAGTTTTTTGATTAGAGATCATGGATAAATTTTCGACGAACTGGGAAATGTAGAATCCAAATTCGGTTATTTGTGTACTGAGAATTCGGAGATGTCATGAGAGTTGGGTGGCTAAAATTGTCAGGACCGAAATATAACTCAATTTGTAGAGGTTCCTGACACATTAGTTTAGTTATGTTCTCATAGAAATTTGAAAATGATCACGGAATCTGAAGAATTTGTAAGAATTGAAATATTGCAATCAGATCGATTAAACGTCTAAGCAAGTATGGACCGAAAGCAGAATGAATTAAACTACGTTCTTAGAATTAAAATTTGTGATCATTATTAGTCGTACAATGTAGAGTTAAATTGTGCAAATGTTAAGAATTCGATGAATTTGCATTACAGGTATGGATGATAGAGTGCAATTTAAAATATATTATGGAGAAGGAGTTCCGCATATGGGTGTTGAAGGGTAGATCTAAGTCATTTCGCAAGTGTAGAGGCTAGCCTGTCACGCTGCAGGGAGCGCTCATGGGCTACGGTTATGAGATGATTGTACCACATGTTCTCTTTGGACCGTGAATTGCATGATCCGGGTTACATGGAGTAGTTTGTCAAGAATAGATTGCACTTGGGAGTTAATGGAAATGAGAGGGCGAAATCTTGGAGTTCAGACGTAAGAATTGCAATTGAGAAAGGATGGCCATTAGTGTTATTGGCACAAGCATTTGAGAAAGTCAATACCGCATGCGACGCAAAGAAGAGGTTGTTGATGAAGAACCAGAGGAAGTTGGGGAGAGCAGTAGAAGTAGAGAAGGCTTAGTAGAGCAGGATGTAGGTTCGGGTCAGTACGAAGTGCAAGGTGGGAGAGCTGATGTTGCAACGGGAGAGGTTCAAGAAGCAATGGGCATGGCAGACGAGGGCGAAAACATTGAGTCAGTGGTCGAAGCGATGGACACAGAGAATGAGGATTATGAGGCTTTAAGTAATGATGAAGCCGCTGAAGATGTATTCCCTGCAGAGTGGGATGAGTATCCGTTAGACAGGCTGGTGGTGAACGATGACGAACAGTTCCCTTCGTAGTATGATCAGAATGAGGTGAGACAAGATGCAATTTACAAGAATAAGAGTGAGGTTCAAGAAGCAGTAATAGCATGGTCAGTGTCGTTGCGCAGAGCCTTCAAGGTTGTAAAGTCCGATCAGCGGGTGTATGATGTAAGATGCCAGACGGAGGGTTGCCCGTGGCGCGCCCATGCGTACCACCCTAAATGGGACACCATTTGAAGTGTTCTATAGTCGCTCCACATACATGTGTACTAACGGAGTCTGCAGCAACATCGAACATATCATCGCTTTATTGCCAATGCAATGTACGGAGAGATTGTAGGCAACCTAGATTTAGAGCCACGGGCCATCGTGACTCGCAATACAACAGAGGTTCCAAGATACAATAAGCTACGCGAAGGCATGGAGAGCAAAGCGTAAGGCATTGGAAACACGGTTCAAGACGCACGAAGACTCCTACCGAACTTGCCGTGTTTGCTTCAGTGATAAAGGACCAAATCTCGAACTTATGTGGACATTTGTGAGCATCCTTCGCGCTTCTCGGGAAGATGGTTTTGAAGCGAGCATTCTTCGCTTTAGGTCCATGCATCAATGCGTTCGTGCATTGTCGCCCTTTGTTATGTGTCGATGGGACATTTTGATCGTAAATACAAAGGCGGATATTGACCGCCATAGGAGTGGATGGCAATAATCAAGTTCTCCCGTAGCGCTCGATTTGTGGAGGGTGAAAACACGAGATAGTGGCATTGGTTCCTCTGAATGTCAAAGCCGGTGTCGTTCATCGCCCGGAGTGTGTATCATACACGATCGGCATTCCGGCTTTTGAGGGCAATTATTCATTGCGGAAGGTGTGGATGAGACTCATCCATGGCCCGATTTGCGTAGTAGGTGGTGCAAGCGCCATATGGGTGCCAACTTCTACAAGCGCCAGAACAAGGAGCTAACAAAGCTTTTCAAGAGGCTCTGCGACTGAACCAGCAGAGAAAGTTTGATGTACTGAAGAAATTGGATGAGTGACATCGAGGCACACAAATGAGGCAACGAAGAGGGCAGCCCCACCTTAGGGAGGCCCCACGCTACCGGAGGAGTTACCCACCGACCCTCCCCACCGGTTCAAGGAATGGAAGGGCTCAAACGCTTCTCGAATGGATAGAGCATGAGCCTGGGAGAAATGGGCTCGCTACGACACCGATGGTGCGAGGTATGGTGTCATGACAACAAACCTTGCGGAGGTTTACAATCGGGTGATGCGAGGTTGAGACCCCTTCCTTGGTTGGTATTGTTGAGGGTGTTCTTCGTGGCATCACAAAGTACTTCGTTGATCGCCATGCAAGGGCGATCACGTGCATGAACGATCCTGCTATGAAGTACTCGAGATGATTTCGCATACATGGAGGACAAAGGCAAGAATGGGGAGATGCACGAGCAACGAAGATGGGTACGAGGAGCCCGCTTCGAGGTGATGTGCAGGAGAAAGCGGTCGTGGGACGAACCGACGGAAAGTTGCTCACGAATGCATCATACACAGCAAACTTGTGTCCGCACGCAATAAGCCTCGCTCTATTACATGTGCCATGCTCCCATGTTATGGCTGCTCGCTCGATGATTCATATGGATCCAAGTATATTCATGTCTCAATTCTTTAGTAAGGAAGCTGTGGCTGCAACCTGGAGCGCGGAAATGTACGGTTTCCGAGTGGTGGGTTTATTCACGGAGCACAAAAGCTGAGAGGATACACGTTGGGTCCCGCATATGAGCAGTCAAGGAGTGGGAAGAAGGCAATCCAGGCATATAAGGAATGATATGGACACCGCCGAAAGTGGCCGCCGCGTAAAGAAATGTTCTGCTTGCAAGGAGACATGGCACTCTTTCAAGAGTTGCCCAAAGATTCAGAAGCCGTGAAGTGTTATATGTTCTTTTCGTACTGAACTATGGTTTACTTCGATGCACTAGAATTTCATTTTGCTTGTATCGAATTAAATGCGTGTGGTCAAAATATGTAATACGAATGTTATTGTACTTGATTAAATGAGAGTGTAGTATGTTGTATTCATTTTGTATCTTTTTAACGCTTTGCACATAGATGAACATTTTTACTTCCATGTATTACGTGTGCTCTAAATTATGACAGTACTTGTTCCATTCATATTCTATTTGTATTTGTTGTATTTATTTTGCACCTTTTTTTACACCTTATGTAACATAAACATTTTTATTTGCAGGCATGGCGGGCGGACAGTTGTACAAGTTGCTTGACCCGTCGGTCGACGCCACTCACCGGAGCCGTTTAGCGACGCTGCCCCCGCAGGATGGGAGGCGGCCTTGGAGCTTGGGGCCTCGCGCTTGCGCACCCCATGAGGGCGTGGCGCCTCGATCCACGATGGATCCCGAGGTTAGTTCAATTTCGTCGCAGTTGTTGTACTCATGTCCCTTCGACACCACAATAATACTTCTCACATTCTTTTGCGAGTTGAGGGCGGCCGGCCTACTACCGCTGTCTGTATGGTCGAGGCGACCGCGCGGATGCGCAGGACCGACGGAGTGCCTCTAGGCGGTTCCTTACGACAGAGCTTGCCGATCGCTCTAGTGGACCGTGAGCGGCCCGAGACCCACACCTTTCACCGCCGTGGTGAGATGGCGCCGACACTAGAGGGCGCCGCCACCTCCCGGCCTACCTCGCCAGAGATGCGGTGGTTCCCGCAGACGCCCACCTGCAGTGGCAGCGATATCCTCCGCGGTTCTAGGGGTGCTACCCGACCACAAGACATGACTTTCGCGGTGCGCCACATCCGACGCAATGGTGGCTTGTGCGCTTCTACGTAAGCACGATTTTTCCTTGTCGATCGATTTAACTCACCGTGTGTGATTTTCATTGCATTTACAACCTAACCATTACTTTACTCGAGAGGATGGTAGCCGAGTCGGGAGTAGGCCGTCGCCCGCACTTGGAGGCGTACTTCTGTGGCTCTTCGGGTGGGTCTTGTTCTGCTCATCGCCCGGGGACACTGTCGACAGGCACATGATCCAGTTTGCGAGGACGATCGCCAACGCCGACTTGGAGGAGATCCTGCAGCTGGCTTTGGGACCTGCGGTACTTGCCGCGACGCATCGCGCTTTGTGCGACGGTGTCGCCGCGATCCGACTCGCCCACTCGCCTCTTGACAGCGAAGTCATCCCGCCCGAATACCCGGATATCGATGGCGCACGCCCGATTCTGCCGGAGTTGCCTGCACCCAAATACGATCGCAACCTTCCGCGAAGATGATGCAATCTACCCACGAGAGACGGCCGCCGCGCCACTCATCAAGTTGTTCGCCCTACTGTAAACCTACTTGTATCCATAAAATACAAAGCACAAGCACCATTTCACGATCGTTCTTTCCTTTCTCAAAGACAAGGACCGGTGTTGCTTCTTCCAATGGATCGACGGCCGAACGACGTGACTACGAATTTGTCTACAACTGCCACGACGCCGAACCCGCTTCGCCCGAGAACTTCAACCGGTGGGAGAGACCGCCAGGATACGTCCTCGTTCTAGAGCGACCAGAGTTCATGGCTGGTGGGCAAGAGGCCAACCAATCGGTGAGTTTCATGCGACGAACCCATGCTTCACTCACAAAGTAGTAATTCTAAACCAGTTCATCCCATACAGGAGTTCAAAAATAAAATTGCGAAATTGCTCGAGTCAAAGGAGAAACCTCCCCAGGGGCCACCCGAAAGCCCTGACTTTTGCGAACACGGCCTTGAGCAAAGGGTTGATACCGCCACGATGAACTAGCGGACCGAGATTCTACCGGTGCCCTTGGCCGAGGATGAATGGTGCGGCTACTTTAATCGGTGGACCCGAGACGTACCACCCACATCTCAAACTTCCCGTATGGGATAACTGGGGGGAGCAACCCTCCCCGTGGTGCTACTACCGCCCAGAAAAGCCAGACCCCGAGTACGCCTACGGTGTTATTCAACGGCCAACACGGCATACCGCATTGATCGCAGGCACGCTTTGGTTGTACAACGATAAGCCCAACACACACCTCCCGCACCATACAAGGAGTGCGAGCCAAACAGAGCAGCGTCTCGGCAAGTGTCCGCTAACGGCCAACACACCGAGGTGCAAGAGGGTACCTCCTCTCAAGAGGAAGGGACAAGGAAGCGGTGCCGAGGTCCGCACCACGCAACAAATCCTTGACGCTTACGCAGACCATCCGGAACCTGTGGTAATAACATAAGGGACGCTGAATTGGGATGACATGCCCATGTGGAGGGCGAAATCCACATCAAAAGACCAAAAATTTCGGTCTTACACACCCGAGACGCACGGCATAGGCCACCCATTCGGCGACACTGGAGCACCGCGATCCCCATGGAGTTCTTTCATAGTGGGGATTGAGCGTGTCCGAGGACAAATCTCCAAATTTACACATCGTAATATGCGTAAAATGTGGGACATCATTCGGCAGTACCCGGATAGGCGAACGATCATTTGTTCCACCATGACAACCAAAGGCTTTCGTTAGTTAGTTCGGCAAGCAATTTCATCATCATTGTAATGCCCTTGCAATATAATCTATCTATTGCTTATTTTATCATCCGAACTTTCGATGTATGTGCCCTTATATATATGTTCAACAAATAATTTAAGTGCTTCGTGGGAACTATTTATAACATGCGTTGTTGTCGACTATAATACTTAGGGTTGTTGCATTAGTGGAAATTAGATGCAAAGCAAGGTGTAAATTAAATATTTTCCCAAAATATGGTAGTGCACATATCAAAGAGCAAATCTGGTCTACTCTTCCTAAAAATTACATTTAAACATTAAATTTTATTGGTGCAAAAGGCTAAAAATCATTCTTCCGATCTCGATTCGCACTCTTTTAATCTCCTCTCGTAAAACATCACAACAACTAATACCGACTTTTTATTAACTACACTACACTCATAATTTACATACATTGCAATTCGAATAAAAAATGGGCTAAACCTCTCTGTCCGCTTCAAACGGCGACAGAGAGTCCTTCGCTATTTCAAATGGCGACACAAAGTCTGTCGGTTTTTCAATCGGCGACAGACTCTCTGTCGCCATTTGAAATGGTGACAGAGAGTCTGTCCCTATCTGAAATAGCGACAGGCTGTCTGTCGCCATTTCAAATGGCGACAGACTCTCTGTCGGTTTTTGAAATGGCGACAACTGGGTAGTTTTGTAATTTTTTTTTCGGCATATTATTTTTGTAAAATAGAATAAAAATAGTATTATTAAAAAAATTCCCTTATATTATAGCCGGGAGAATCTCTGGACTCTCGGTTGTGCCACGTCATCCATTTTCACAGAAAGGCCCCTGGAGTTTTTGTAGTTGTGTTCAGGTCTTATATTATGTATAGAGGGGCCGTGGGATCGCAATCGCACGGTAAAGATCAGGCCGGTAAAGAGCGGTGGGATCGCGTCTTTGTGACGGGTCGTCGGGATTCGTCCGCCCCATGTCCACTGTCCCAAGACCCTAATCATCCCCACCCGCACGTACCAGTCGCCTGCCTCCTTTGCTTCCTCCCATCGCAGCTGTCGGTGAGCAGCGACTCACGCTCGCCTCCTTGCCGTCACCACGACCGGCCATCGCTCTCAACACGTAGCCGTCCACCTCGGAGAAGCCCGCATGGCGTGATCCCCTTTTCTAGCTTCTTCTCCGTCCAGGCTTCGTCGGTTCGCTTCTTCTCCCTGCCTCGCTCGCTCCGTCCGTTGCCCCCCTCGGGAGCTCTGTCGGTTCCCTGTGTCGCTCTGCCAGCCAACTCGCCACTTTGCTGCGCACCCTCACCCGCTTCCCTGGTTCGTGCTCTCCACTACTTCTCTTGTCTCCCGCCTCGCATGCTCCGCCGATGCTCCCCTTCCGGCTCCAGCGTCTATGAGTTGGATTAACCACAGGGGAGTCAGGATCGAACGGATGCAGTGACACCGTCTCTTGTGCTGTAGATCCATCGTCCGCTGCCGCAATGTGGGAGATCGGGGATGGAGGTAGCGTGATCCGCCACAGACACGGGCTACTCCAAGGAGCACCACAAGATCTATGCCAACTGGTTCTCCCTCACCGACCAAGGTAGGTCTTCGTCTTGCTCCCGCTCCCAAACCACCCCCAAAATCCTAGAACCCTGGTGTTCGCTTCTTTCTCCAGTGGGCTAGCTGTAGATGGGGACGGCTGCATCGCTACCACCGAAGACACCAAGTCCGGCACGCACCGGGCAATCCGCGGCCTCCGCTTCATCAATGCTAGCAACGCCTGGATTGAGGTCCAGGCCAACTTCGACCGCCTCTCCCGCTACGGCTACCTCTCCAGCGATGACTCCCCGCAATGGATTGGTTAATGCCTCAGTAATCCTCATCCCCTTCTCAAAGAAAATTGCCATTCTCAGTTCTTAACAGCATTTGAGATGCAGGGATGGTAGAGTCGAAGGAGTTCGCTATGGAGCTGTTTGACACGTTGAGCCGGTCGGCGGCAGATGCAGGTGGACAATATCAACAGGGAGGAGCTCCGCAAGATCTGGCAGCAGATCACAGCAGCAATTTCGACTCGTGCCTATAGATCTTCTTCAACATGTAACTCCCGCCCCGTATAGTTTACGAACTCCTGATTAATTTGTAATATATTAACACCATTTATGTTCTGTTAATGTGCCTCCATTTTGGTATGGTTTAATCAGGGTGGATAAGAATGCAAACAGCCATATCACGACGCGGAGGTGAAAGAGGTAATAGTTTGTGGCTGTGCTTGGTATTTTTTGCAGAATATTGTTTCCCTGTTGCTATTTTGGAGATATTTTGGTACGATTATTCATAGTTTTTTATGATTGACCCATCCATTTCCCTGGTTCTTTAGATATATACTTGTTCTTTTATTGTCTATAAGTTTGCGTTCCTGGATTTGAAATTGGTATCTTCGGAAAACATTTGCCAACTACTGGAGGCCCCCAGGTGGAACGGCGGGGGAAGCATCCCGACTGGCTTGTCTCCCAAACACCGATTTTTCTAGATATTGAAATAGCTTGTTCTAGAACATGGGAGGGGTGTTTCGTAGATTTACTACAGGTGAAGATAGGAGTACGTAGAATAGAACGCAGTAGTTGTGGGTGCATTTCCGTTATGCTGACTAATTATTACCATCTGTTCAAATGATGCGTTGAAAGGGGAAAACTTTTGGATTAGAGCTTAGTTTATTCTTTTCGCTGAGGCCATTGTGTAGAGGGCTGAGCCAGGTTGTCTGTTTATCTTAATTTTCTCGAGGTGTGAAAAAGATGATTTGTGATCAATTGCTTTGTTTCTAGATCATTATGTTAAGTGCTTCTGCTAATAAACTGTCCAGGCTTGAGGAGCAAGCAGAAGAATATACGGCCTTGATCATGGAGGAACTTGATCCAGAAGTCCTTGGTTGCATTAAGGTAAACTATTATGTTTTCTTCTACCACACTGTGTCTGATCAGTTATAGAAATTGGTGCACAATAATTGGTTCCACTTTCCCGTCTGGCATCCCACCAATATCCACTGATGTTTTTTTTTAAAGATACTATCTGCTGGTGTTATAGGTTGGTTTATGAGAAACATTTCTGCTGGATAAGAATGTTACTTTATGCAAGTGAGTGACAGCACTGACAGGTTAGTTATCTTGACCGTACATATTCAAGTATGTCCATTCATAAATTGACCTTTCAGGGCTGCATAAGCTTATTTTCCAAACTTCCTGAAATTGTTGAGCTACTGAAAAAGAAAGCTGGCTAACTTGTCATTAGATAGGAATCATTCCTATAGAAAAAGAAGCATTGTCTAGAATCTTAATGAACATTTTTCTTTCTCCAAGCCTAATCATTCCACTATGTGGAATATATGAAACCAGATATCTCTATGACCGGCCCAACATCACCTGAGGAGAAGACAGGCCCAAGGGCTGTGCCCCGCACCAAGCCTTGCTGCCGTATGGAAGAGGGGGCATATCCTATAGACAGTTATGTATATTAAGATATAAAAGATACAATTGTAATCCGAGTCGTTGATAGGGTAGACAAAGATGTAAACTCTATCCTGTAACCGACTAGAATCTAATAACTGATCGGAATCTTCTAACCGATCAGAACTCTGTAAGCCGCCCCACCCCCAGTATATAAGGGAGAGGGTAAGTAGCACCATAGGTATCCGATCATCGATTCATTGAGTAATCAAGCCTCAGAGCACAGCACACAGGATTAGGGTATTACCTCCATCGCTGAGGGCCTGAACCTGTCTAACCCTTTGTTTTGTGTGACCTTCGAGTTTGAGATCTAGCGCCTACCCCATAATTCCTACAGACTCGATGGCAGCAATCAGCAGATTCATCACCACCTTCATCTCCGGCCAGGCCTTCCGCTTCGGAAGTCTGGATTTCATCGCCGATCTGCGGAGAGCTTGTCCGCTGGTCCAAAGCCGATCCAACTGTGAAGATCAGCCAACACATCTCGTATGTCGCTCGACTCACCCGGAAAATCACCGGCATTGTGAGGAATCTGCTGCGATTTTGTGGCGTCTTGCGATCGAGTCTGCAGGACCGATCTCCATCAAGAAGACCAAGAGGTCTGCGGAGGAAGATCGCCGTAAGGGTAAGGAGGTGCAGTGCGATCTCTTCGATCGCGGCGGCCGCAATCGAGGTTCACAAAACCAACGAAACCGCTCGAAAACCGCGGTTTTGAGCGCATCGAGGTTCAAATCAAAACCGCTTCGATAAACCGGTCCATTCAAAAAAAAATTAAAAATTTGAAAATTTTATGCGCTCGTTTTTTGCCAAAATCATGGTTTTAAATCAAAACCGCTCACAAAAACCGTTTTGCGATGAACATCCAGTTGGCAGCCGTTTTTCGCAAAAACCGCGGTTTTTCTATTTTTTTGGAAATTTGTAGAAAAAATTTGATTTATTAACCCTTCGGTTTTTTACGGTTTTTGAGCGGTTTTTGCGGTTTTCGTACCGCGAATTTCGAAGCGAATTTTGAAATTCGGTTTTGTGAACCCTGGCCGCTATGTCCGCGAGGACATCCTGCAGTCCAGGTTGGGAGACCAATCCGTCTTCCGCACGCCGATGCAGAACGTCGTCGCCTCTAAGACGCTTCTCGACACGCTGGACTCGATGATTGCATCGGACAGCCCGGCGGCCCCGATCATGGACCAGATCAAGGCCATGGTGACGGCGGCAGCAATCCAGCAGAATCAAGAAAAGCCGGTAGGTGAAGCGCACTCGTGCTCCCACGCAGCTACTCGTGTCGCCAGCAGTCGGACTGCAACCAGTCGGAATACCGGCAATCGGCGCCATACGCCACCACTCGGCGATGCTCGCCGAATTATCAACCGCGACCTCCGCCAAGACATCACCACCAGACGGCAGGAGCGGGACGAAGAAGAGCGACGCGGGCGCCACGACGACTACGAGCGTTTCGGCACCAGCCGTGATCAACGAAATGATCAGAGGTACGACGACCAGACGACCATAGAAACTATCATCGCCAGGGTCGGAACAACGACGACCGTCGAGCCATGAGCTCGTCGCGCCGAACTCCACCCCGGCATGTTGAGGACAATCGCCGAGCCAGAGGCTTGCCACGCCGGTCTCCCTCTCATCATGACGAGAGATCTATTGACGGGATCCGAGCGTTCACTTCCCGGTTGCGCCGAGTGGTTTGGCCCGAAGGTTTCAACCCCAAGGGCATCGTAAAGTTTGATAGGGAGCGAGATCCAGAAGCTTGACTGCAGATCTACGCCCTGGCGGTCAAAGCAGCCGAAGGAAACCAGAACGTAATGGCGAATTATCTGCCAGTCAATCTCACCCCCACGACTCAAGCATGGTACATAGGACTTCCGGCGAACTCGGTGGATTCCTGGAGCGACCTCTGCGATCAGTTTATCGCGAACTTCCAGGGAACCTACGAGAGGCCTCGCACACCGTGGGACCTGTATCAGCTTCACCAGAAGAAGGATGAGACGCTGAGAGATTTCATTCGGCATTTCATGCAGAAGAAGAACACCGTCAGGGACGTGTCTGAAGCTGTGGTAGTGGCAGCCTTCCAAAAAGGGGTAAGTGATCCTGATCTAATCAAGAAAATATCCAGGAAACCCCCAACCTCAGTGAAGGAGATGTTTGCGCTGGCCGATCGCTACACCACGGCCTTAGACGCCCTGGCCGAGCGCTAAGAGGATCGCCCGCAGCAGAAGAACAAAGGCGACAAGCCCGAGTCCTCCAAGCACAGAGATAAGAAGCGGAAAGGCGAGGAGCTGGTCGCAGTAACCGACCGTGATCGGCCCGGAGCCCCACGGAGGGAGGCACCCGACTATAATTCTGTCATGGAGGCGATCTGCCCTTTCCACCCAAAGGAAAGCACGCGTCCAAGGACTGCTTCACTCTGAAGCGTTTTGCGCGTAAAAGCCACAGGCAACCAGCTCCAGCGAAGGATGAGGCTGCCAAGAAGAAGGACCCTCCCGGTGAGGATGATTTTCAGGAGCCCGAGCTCGAGCTGAATTACATTTATGGGGGCTCCACCGGATACGAGTCCAAGCGAAAGCAAAAGCTTACCGTTCGGGAGATCAATGTGGTGGAACCAGCAGCCCCCAAGTATTTAAATTGGTCTGAGGTACCGATCACCTTTGACCGCTCGGATCACCCCAACCGGGTTCTACATTCGGGTAAGTTCCCTCTAGTGCTTGACCCTGTTATTCGCAGCGTGAAGTTAAGGAAGGTCTTGATCGATGGCGGGAGTGGGCTCAATGTCCTGTTCGCTAAAACCCTCGATGATATGAACATTCCCCGCTCCCAGCTAAGGCCGAGCACTCAGCCGTTCCACGGAGTGATCCCTGGGGCGTCTTCGTTTTCACACGGGTAGATTTCTTTGCCCGTCACTTTCGGCACCAAGGACAACTACCAGACCGAGTACATAAGTTTCGAGGTGGCCGATTTCGAGATAGCATACCACGCTATCTTGGGAAGGCCCGGTCTAGCTAGATTCATGGCCGTCCCACACTACACCTATCTGGTGATGAAGATGCCAGGACCCAAAGGCGTCATCACGGTCCGCAGCGACATCAAGCAATCCTTGCAATGCGATCGAGAGAACCATGAACTTGCTGAGTTGCAGGAGGCAACCGCCGAGATAAAGAAAATCCAGGCAGAAGCCGCTACGCTGCAGGAAGAAGGCGACGTCCCGTCCAAGAAGCAGGCCACGTCAGGTATGAAGCCCGGCGAAGGAACCAAGAGAATCATTCTTGACCCGTCCGATCCGTCTAAGACGACTTTGATCGGGACAGGGCTCGAGGACAAATAGGAAGACGCACTCGTCACCTTTCTCCAGGCTAACAAGGACATCTTTGCCTGGAATCCATCCGACATGCCGGGTGTTCCAAGGGAGGTGATCGAGCATTCACTGCACGTCGACGAAAAGGCAAAGCCAATCAAGCAAAGGCTTCGGCGATTCACTCCGGACCGCTGAAACGCCATCAAGCAGGAGATCACCAAGCTTTTAGCTGTAGGTTTTATCAAAGAGGTGTATCATCCCGATTGGTTGGCTAACCCTGTATTAGTACAAAAGAAGAATAAAACTTGGCGCATGTGCGTTGATTATACTGATCTCAATAAGGCATGCCCGAAGGACCCCTTTGGGTTACCTCGAATTGATCAGGTGGTTGACTCGACCGCCGGGTGCGAAATTCTGAGTTTTCTCGATGCCTACTCAGGATACCACCAAATTCGCCTAAAAGCGGAAGATCACATCAAAATTTCATTCATCACGCCTTTCAGAGCCTTTTGCTATACCACGATGGCGTTCGGATTGAAAAATACTGGTGCAACGTATCAGTGCGCAATACAGCGGTGTTTTCATGCCCAGCTCGGGCGCAATGTGGAAGCATACGTGGATGATGTCATGGTGAAGTCTAGAGAAAGGAAGGACCTTATTGCCGACCTGACCGAGACATTCGAGAGTCTAAGGGTTTTTAGCATGAAGCTTAATCCCGAGAAGTGTATTTTCGGAGTATCGTCGGGAAAACTGCTTGGGTTTATTGTATCATAGCGAGGCATCGAGGCCAACCCAGAGAAGATCAGGGCCATATCAAAAATGGAACAGCCGACTTGCCAAAAGGACATCCAGAAGCTTACAGGATGCATGGCCGCACTCAGCAGGTTTATTTCCTGACTGGGTATGCGAGGTATGCCTTTCTTTAAACTCCTCAAGAAGCAGGACAAGTTCCAATGGACTCCAGAGGCACAACAGGCGTTTGAAGACTTGAAGACCTTCCTGACGACGCCCCCGATCTTGGTTTCACCGATGCCAGAGGAGCCCCTGCTACTTTACATCGCGGCAACGACTCATGTAGTCAGCACTGCGGTCGTTGTAGAAAGGGAGGAGCCGGGCCACGTGCAGAAGATCCAACACCCGGTTTACTTCGTCAGCGAAGTCCTGAGCAAATCCAAGGTGCGGTATCCGCAAGTGCAAAAATTATTGTATGCTGTCCTCCTGACATCTCGCAAACTCAAGCACTACTTCCAAGAGCATACTATTTCGGTGATCACCTCCTTCCCAATAGGAGATATACTTCACAACCAGGAGGTCACCGGGAGAATTACAAAGTGGGCGGTCGAGCTTGGAACTTTCGATATCTTATTCAAGCCTCGTACTGCCATAAAAGTCACAAGCGCTCGCCGACTTCACGGCCGAGTGGACAGAGCTTCAAAGCCCGGCGGTTACCAAGGAGCTCGAGTACTGGACAATGTACTTTGATGGTTCCCTCATGCTCAGCGGCGCGAGGGCTGGTATCGTGCTCATATCACCAAGCGGAGAAAGGTTGAGGTACGTTCTTCAAATACTTTTTCCCGCTTCAAACAACGCCGCCGAGTATGAGGCACTCATCCATGGGCTCCGTATCGCCATATCACTTGGTATTCGACGTTTGGCGGTTCGCGGAGTCTCAATGCTCGTGGTCAACCAATTGCGAAAAGAATGATCCTGCATCGAAGACAACATGACAACCTATTGCCAGGAGGTACACAAGCTAGAAGGTAACTTTGATGGCCTGGAACTTATTCATGTGCTCCGCCGTGATAATGAAGCGGCCGACGAGCTAGCAAAAATGGGATCCTGCTGATCTACAGTGCCCATGGGAGTATTCGTCGAAGAAATTCACAAGCCCACGATTAGCACTCGGTCGAGGACGAACGCCCCAGCTGAGAAGAGCATAGAAGCAAAAGTCCTAGTCATTACCCCTGATTGGACAGCTCCGTATCTGGACTATTTGACGAAGGACGAACTACTCGAAAACCGCGTGCAAGCCGAAAGAATAATGTGCCGAAGCAAAAGCTATGCGGTGATCAGGGAAGAACTCTATCGCAAGAGCTCGTCTGGTGTACTACGACGGTGCATATCAGAATAAGAAGGGAAAGATCTTCTCAAGGAAATCCACTCGGGAGTTTGTGGGAATCATGCGGCATCATCAACCTTAGTCGGAAAAGCCTATCATCAAGAATTTTTCTAGCCGACTGCTGTCACTGACGCAGAGGACATCGTTCGGACATGCGAAGGATGTCAGTTCTTTGCGCGTCAGATGAACAAACTGGCACAGGAACTATAGACCATCCTCATAACTTGGCCGTTTGCGGTCTGGGGGCTTAACATGGTGGAACCTTTAAAGAAAGCTCAAGGTGGTTATACCTATCTCTTCATGGCCGTTGATAAATTCACCAAATGGGTAGAAGCCAAACCAGTCGCAACAATATCGGCAGCAAAAGCTAAAGAATTCTTCAACGAAATCGTGGTTAGGTTCGGAGTTCCAAACCGAATCATCATGGACAATGGCACCCAATTCAGAAGTGGCACATTTCAAGACTGGTGCGACGAACTCAGAATAAAAATCTGCTTCGCATCAGCAGCCCACTCCCGAAGCAATGGGCAGGTCGAGCGAGCCAACGGCATGGTGTTACAGGGCCTGAAGGCAAGTATTTTCGATCGGCTAAAGCCATACGACACTCGGTGGATGAAAGAATTGCCTTCTGTACTCTGGGGGCTGCGAACCACCCCCAGTAGAGCAACCGGGTAGTCACCTTTCTTCCTGGTGTACGGCTCGGAGGCAGTCCTCCCCACCGAATTAGAATTCGGATCGCCGCGGGTCCGGAGCTATGAAGAAGTCACCTCGGAAGAAAGCCGGCTAGAAGACCTCGACCGACTGGAAGAAGCCAGGGACGTCGCAACAATTCAATCGGCAAAGTATCTCCAAGGCCTACGGCGCTATCACGGTTGCAATGTGAGGAGCCGCGCATTCTCCAAGGGAGATCTGGTCCTTAGAAAGAATCAGATTTGCGAGCATAAGCTCTCCCCAAGTTGGGAAGGCCCTTACGTCGTCGATGAGGTGGTACGCCCTGGAGCTTACAAACTCAAGCGAGAAGACGACACGGCAGTCAGCAACACTTGGAACATAGAACAGCTACGTTGTTTCTTCACTTGAACCTTGTAAATCAAATTGTTCCTTTATGAATGAAAAAGGTCGATATTAGAGTTTTTTTTACATAATCTTCTCGAGATTTATGCGTCCGAGTGCTTCGCTCCTACGATTTTTAGACTCTGAGACATGCGTCGCGAACCATGCCTCAGAACCTGGGGGCTGGACTAGTCGGACACGATATGTTGAAACCACTCGGGCAAATATGCATGTTTGAAATGGAAATGCAAGAACAAGGAAACGCCTTTATATACATTCAATTTACAGGTCTAAAGTCTCTACAATGTACAAAGAGGTGTCCTTGACTTCCTCACAGAGCTCAGTGGCCCGGTCCTCATCTACGTTGCGGGCGTAGCCGTCCTTAATGGCTTCAAGATCCACTCGGGGATAAAGCGACTTGGTAATCGCCAAAGCCTGGCTAGCACCATTAGTCGCTGTCTCCTTCAAGAGTCTCTTGAGCACCTCGGGGGCTTCCTCCAGCTGAGAGACGATCTGGACCCTACTGAGTGGCCTCTCGCCTCCGGGATGAAGCGAACTCAAGAAATGCTCTAAGCTTCTTGGAGCCTGGCGCAAGACATCTCGAGGGCTTCAACCCTCTCGTTAAAGACGGCATATTGCACCCGTGTTTTGAATTTATAATCTGCAAGATAGAGTGTTAAGAAGCGATAAGGCAATGAAGACATAGGAGGGCCAAGCTGTCGACCGTACCTTCTAGCTCCTTCTCCGAAGCTTTAAGTTGCCTCTGGAGCTTTACATTAGCAGAGTCCCGAGCTGACGCAAAGATAAGAAGATCAAAAACCAAACGATTAAATGAAAGCACGGGGTAGCCCAGGAAATAGCTACCTCGAAGGGAGCCAACAATGTCCAACTTCTTCTGGCGCAGAGCCTTTTGCTCCTCTCGCAACGCCTGGACCTCTGACCGAAGAGATCGCAGCTCGGCCGCATGCCCGGCCTTGATACGCTCCAGTTCGGCCAGATATTCCTGGTGCGTTCGGATTTCAGGGAGCATCTTCTGGAAGTATTCGGCTTTCTTTTTTGAGCGCTCCCCTATTTTCTGTAATCGTCACAGGGAAAGGTAACTACATGATAAATGACGAAAGTGGGAAGATAGTAAGTGTAGAGAAGTGCTTACCCGGGCCAGGCGCGTGCAAGCCGTGGCATGACTGTAAAAGTCATTTCTCTCCTTCTCCTCCTCCGGATCGTCCAGGAGCTTCAGGCCTTCCTCCTCATCAACCCACGCAGCTTGCATTATGAGTTGGGGGCGAGTAGGGGTCGGCGGAACTCGAGGATCTCCTCGATCTCGGGGGACGGGCGGGAGGCTGGCTCTGAAACAGCAGGGCCCGATTCCAAAGCGGGAGGAGTCGGAGATGGCGCCAGGGGCTCGGGAGGCACTTCGATGCCCCTGGACGAGGCCCCCACGACCGGGAGGCAAACCTCCGGGGGCTCAGACTCCACAGGGGCCCTAGACGGCGTCCCGATAGGAACATCAAGCGAAGGATCCCTACGAGAAGAATTGTCAACAAGCTAGCGAAACGAGTCAAATAAGAGTCGATAGGGTAATAAACCTGTCGGACTTCCTCATTTTCATCAGGGGCTTCTTTCGAGCGGTCGGGCCGCCCCCAGAAGGACCACTCGGTACGCTGCCGACTGGCACTCGGGGCTCCTCCCGAATGCCTGAGTCCTTCGGTGTTGGACTCGGCTGAACCGCAGGCTCACAGGAGAGGGGAGCCAAAGGCGCTGGGGCTCGTGCCGACGGGTCCCGGATCTTAGGACCACCAGTCGGGCGCTGGGGCTTCGCGGGATCTTTGGCCACCATCTTTTTCCACCTCTTGGTGGTGGGATCTCCCGCAGGAGAGCTCGCTCGCCGCTTCGGGGAATCGTCTATACGAGTAGGCATTTCCAGAAGGGGCGCGTCACTGAAGAAGGCAGCGTGATCCTGGAAAGGAAGGTTAAAAGTGAGGAGCCACTCAGAGACGAAGACAAGAATCTGTCGGCAAAGTATCTCACCTCTGGGGGAGGATTCAACGTAGAGAAGGCCTTGGGGAATCTGGTGGGTATCTCGACGCTCTGGATGAAGAAATTGCCAACTCGAGCATGAATCTGGTTTCTCGTTATTAAGTCAACAACTCCCGGGTCGGATCGTCTTGGCCCTCAAACTGAAACCCCAGGTGGTCGCGCTCCTTCAGGGGCTGAACCCACTGGGCAATAAAGTGAATGGCCAGACCAACCCCTGTGAGGCTCCCTTCCTTCAATTTGCCAATAAGCACCACAAGGTCTTGCACTTGATCCAAGTTGCTGGCGTCGCCGACAGAGGACCAAGAAATGGACACCTTCGGCTGGCGCCCGAGGAAGGAAGGAAGAGCTGGATCAGGATTGGCACAATAAAACCATTCCTAGTGCCAGCCTTTATTCGAAGACTTAAAGGGAATAGCGAAATATGACTTCTTTAGCCCCTCCCTGTCGGGACCCGGTTTTGCAAATCCGAAACCCTCTGTGTATACTTCACTAGTCCAGGATAATGCTAGTGCACACAGTGGAAACATAGATAAAATATCATTCCATACAACGAATTAACTAAGAAGAAGCAAATTATTATTGAATAAAGCAAACGACCTTATGGTAAAAGTTTACACCATTATGCCTTAAGGGCTTAAGAAACAAATACTATTGTAGTGGAAAAGATAACTTGAGCCATTCGACATGCCACAGGCAATCGTCTGGGGAACGCATTACTAATCCACGTAGTCTTCATAGAATTCCTCCTCATGATACTCGGCATTTCCTGATCCTTCCTCAGCAACTGATCAACAAAGGCGTATAGCCGTGAGTACAAAAAGTACTCAGCAAGCCGTAGGGAAATGATGCAACATATTCATGCACGGCTTGACAAAGGATAGCCATATGGTTCTTTTGTAGAAAGCAATAACTTGAATGGAAATACAATAAATAGATTGAAAGCATATTTATGAAAATGTAAATAAATAACTGGTAGATCCATGGTAGACAACATGAACAGAATGGCGAGGCAGCACCCTACACCATCTAAAACAAGTATCAACCAATAAATTTAACAGTATTAACTTTAGACAACAAAACAACAGTGAACTCCCCGTTCACATCCCAACAATTCCACATTTCATAAAACACTCTATACCCCGTGTGAAATTTCCGGGCTTGTCCATGACCGCGGACGCGGCTATTCGAATAGTTTTACACTCTGCAGAGGTTGTACAACTTTACCCACAAGACATGATCAGCTCTTGTTGCCAAGCGCTAATAACACACTTCCTTTGGTGTGTCGGCAGAGAGATCATGACAAAGCCTTTACAATGCATGTCTAAACTCGGTACTGCCCGCTAAGGTTTCGCCCATTAGGGCCCCCTCTTGCGCCTTGCGAATCTACCCGTCCTTCCCAGAACCCACACCACCAATTGGCAGTACTCAAGGCTAGACATTGCAAATTAATCAGCTAGGTCTGTCCCATACCAGACTTGTGGTAGTATGGTTAGGCCCGACTCAATGGCGCACAAGATTAAGTCCTTAAGTTGTCTCGGGCAAGACATCCACATCCCAATGTGCTAGAAAGCACCCCTTTATCGCACGATCACTTGCCGAGGGAAAACAATTCGTTCAACCAAGACCAATGGTAACCCCGCCATGGTACAACAAATTTTACAACAGTGGCTAACGGCCACGATTCAATATCTCATTAAGTCAAGATTAACATTTATTCAATATGTGACATGAATCCCTTTGTACAACTAAGCATGTCTAAGTATAACTACGATAACCCAATGTTGGTATAATGATTATGTCTAACTAGTAATGTCCCAACCTAGGTTTAACAATGGATACAGGTTATCCCAATAGTCAAGGTGGCATAATGACAACAAGGTACATATCTACTCCCATGAAATAACATTGATACACAAAATAGCATGCAATTGTATAAAACAATTTACTTTTGCAAACATAGGATCAATATGATCAAAAGTTACGACTTGCCTTGCTGATCTAGTGCTGAGTCTTGGTCTTCAAAGTCTTCGTTCGCTCCCTTGGAATTAGCGTCTACCGGAAAAGAAGCAACGAAACCAAATAAATACAAAACAGAGACTCAAACAAGATCAAAACTGAAAATAAATAGCTCTGGAAGATAGATCTTGATTTTAGAAAAATTTAGAAAATTGAATCGCCTGAATCGGAGTTCGTATGAGGGAGAACGAGCTTCTGGAAAATTAAATCAGAGAAAAAGACTGAAAAATCAGAAAATCAGAATTTCCGGATTTATTTTTCTATTGGAAAATCGATTTATTACGCCATGCTGACGTCAGCAATCAATTTCCCGAATAAAGAAATAAATCACAAAATCTTTATTAGGCTGATAGGTGAGCCCTCGGTGCATAGACCGAGTCCACGGATTTGGCTCTGGTCCACGGTGGACCGGGTCTGCAGAACAAGGCGGCTGACGCAAGTGATGATGCGGCGGCTAACGCAACACCAGGGCTGACGTGGCAGTGGAGGTGTCGGCTGACGCTGGCGCTAACGCGGATTGCCGCGTGTCGCGCATCTAACGACTCGACCAAATCGGACGGCCGAGAAGCGATGCCGCGGCGGGGAGACGTGGTGCAATCTGAAGTGCTCACAGGCAATCGGACGGACACCACGAAGCGAAGGAAGATGACGGCGAGCGGCGGTGCGGGCTTACCGGACACGGAGAAGAAGGCGTGGTGAACGGCGAAACGGCGACGGATCGAGTGTGCGCGGGTGCGGATCCGGAAGAGGACGACGCGGCGGAGAGGCACCGGAGCGGCGAGGCGACGGGGAAAGGCTTCGGCTGCGGGCGGCGAAGGTACGGCGAGCTCGCAGCGAGGGCCGACAGGGTCTTGGGTGACGGGAAAGCGGCTACAGACGTGGCGCGACGAGACGAACCCAGATTAATTGACGGCTCGGCTTTTTATAGCCTCGAGGGACGCTCAACGGACGCGCACGGACGCCAAGGCGTGGCGGGCGGACTCGAGCGCGCGGCGTGGCGGCTAGGGTTTCGCGGCGCGATCTCACCGCGCTGCGTGGCGCGAATCGACGGCCGACGCGACGGCACAGACAATGAGTCGGGCTAGGGAAGCGGCCGAAGGAAAGTGGAGCGGGCCAAGACGGGGAGAAGCGAAGCGGGCCGATGGGCCAAGGTGGCGCGGAAAGAGATGGGCCGAAGAAGATTCGACCCGAGAGGGTTTTTGGAAATAAAATTCATTTTCCGATTAAGAAAAATTCCAGAAATTCAAATAAATGCAAATAAATTCATATAAATAGCAAATAAATTCAGAAAAATCTCCAAAAATACAGAAAAATTCCTTGGAGCACAATGAACCCAACTAAAACTGAAAGTATTTAGTTTGATGAATAGTTTAGTCAACTTAAATCCTTTCATTAATGGAAAATTTAAATTAAGCTGGAATTAATTCAAGAAAAATGCAAATGGTTTATTTTTGGATTCAAACATTCCAAAGCTCAAATTTTGGGATGTTACAAACCTCCCCCCCTTAAATGGAATCTCGACCCCGAGATTCAGGCTGGCTAGAGAATGGGTGGGGAAACTCGGACTTCAGATCCTCTTCGCGCTCCCAAGTTGCTTCCTCTTCTGAATGATTGCTCCACTGGACCTTGCAAAAACGGATGATCTTACTCCTCATGATATGCTCTGCTATATCCAAAATTTTCACTGGTTGCTCCTTGTAGGTAAGATCCTCTTGCAAATCAATGGCTTCCAATGGCATCTGTTCCTCTAGCACACCAGACATTTTTTCAACTGCGACACATGGAACACATCATGGATTCCGGTAAAAGACTGAGGCAATTCTAACTTGTAGGCAACCTCGCCTCTTCGTTCCAAGATTTTGAACGGTCCCACATATTTAGGGGCAAGCTTTCCTTTTACTTGAAATCTCTTAACTCCTTTGAGAGGGGTGACTCTGACATAAACATAATCATTGGGCTCGAAACTCAAATCTCTGCGACGATTATCTGCATAACTCTTTTGTCTGCTTTGAGCGATCTTTAAACGGTCTCGAATTAATTGGACTTGCTCTTCGGCTTCTTGTGGTATGGCAGGGCCAAACAATTGTCTTTCTCCAAAGTCCTTCCAGTTGAGAGGGGTTCTGCACTTTCTTCCATATAAGGCTTCAAAAGGCGACATTTGCAGAATGGCTTGATAACTATTGTTGTACGAAAACTCGGCATAGGGCAAACACTTGTCCCACTTGGCACCATAAGTTAAGGCACAAGCTCTTATCATATCCTCAAGAATCTGATTCACACGCTCAGTCTGTCCATCGGTTTGAGGGTGATAGGCAGTACTGAACCTGAGATGAGTTCCCATGGCTTCATGCAGGCTTTGCCAAAAACGAGAGGTAAACTGGGTTCCTCTATCAGATACTATCTTCTTGGGCACTCCGTGAAGACTGACGATCCTTGACATATATAATTCTGCTAATTTATCTCCTGCATAGGTAGTCTTAACTGGAATGAAGTGAGCTACCTTAGTCAATCGATCCACTATTACCCAGATCGAGTCATAACCTGCTTGGATCTTAGGAAATCCGGTGATGAAATCCATACCAATTTCTTCCCACTTCCACTCTGGAATCTTCAATGGCTGCAGCAATCCTGCTAGCCTCTGATGCTCTGCCTTGACCTTCTGGCAGACATCACAAAGGGCAACATACTCTGCAATCTCACGCTTAATACTAGGCCACCAATACCTTTCCTTGAGGTCTTGATACATCTTGGTACTTCCAGGATGAATGGAGTATAAAGTCTCATGCGCTTCTTTAAGTATCAACTCCTTAAGCTCTTTCCGATCTGGTACGCAAATCCGCTTCTCATACCAAATAGCACCTTGTTCATCTTCAGTGAAACCTGGGGCTTTTCCTTTCTTCATATTGCTCTTAATCTCCTTGACATCAGCATCATCTACCTGTGCTTCTCGAATCTGATCTTCCAACGTAGGGCGTACTTCCAAAGTAGCTAAATGACCTTCCTGAACCAATTCCAAACTAAGCTTCTGAAATTCCGTATAAAGGGCTGGCTGACTTTCCTTAATCATCAGAGTATTGCAGTAGCTCTTTCTACTTAAAGCATCGGCTACAACATTGGCTTTGCCTGGATGATAATGAATCCCAATGTCATAGTCCTTGATCAGTTCCAACCATCTTCTTTGTCTCATATTGAGGTCAGCTTGGGTAAAGATATACTTCAGACTCTTGTGATCAGTATAAACCTCACAACGATTACCAATGAGATAGCGGCGCCAAATCTTTAAAGCATGCACTATGGCTGCCAATTCCAATTCATGGGTAGGATAGTTAACTTCATGTGGCCTTAGTTGTCGCGAAGAATACGCTACAACCTTCTTATCTTGCATTAGCACACAACCGAGTCCTTGTCGGGATGCATCACAAAATATCTCAAAATCCTTCCTATTATCTGGCAGGATAAGCACTGGGGCAGTTGTCAAACACTTCTTTAATTCTTGAAAACTTTGCTCACACTCTGGTGTCCAAACAAATTTCTTCTCCTTCTTTAAGAGTTGAGTGAGCGGTCTAGCTTTTCTAGAAAACCCTTCTATGAAACGACGATAATATCCCGCCATTCCAAGAAAACTTCGGATTTGGGGTACCGTCTTGGGTGACTCCCAACTTAGCACATCTTGTATCTTACCAGGGTCAACAGCGACTCCTTCTGCTGATATAACATGTCCTAGGAAAGCAACTTCTTTCATCCAGAACTCACATTTACTGAACTTTGCATAAAGCTGGTTAGCTTAGTTAAAACTTGGCGCAAGTGATCCTCATGTTCTTCCTCACTTTTGGAGTAGATCAGAATGTCATCAATGAAAACAACAACAAACTTATCCAGATAATCCATAAATACTTTATTCATCAAGGTCATGAAGTAGGCAGGGGCATTGGTCAATCCAAAAGACATCACGGTATACTCATATTGTCCATACCGAGTAACAAAAGCTGTTTTGGGGATATCCTCTTGACGAATCTTCAACTGGTGGTAACCTGATCTTAAGTCAATCTTCAAGAACACTCCGGCTCCTTGAAGTTGGTCAAACAAATCATCGATTCTTAGCAGAGGATACTTATTCTTGATGGTGACCTTATTGAGTGAGCGAATATCTACACACATTCTCTGAGTTCCATCTTTCTTTTCAACTAAAAGAACTGGCGCTCCCCATGGCGAAGAACTTGGTCAAACAAACCTTGATCTTGTAGCTCTTTAATCTGTCTCTTTACCTCAGTTAACTCATTAGCAGGCCTCCTGTATGGTCTCTTCGAAATGGGTGGTGTTCCAGGAACTAGTTCTATCAAGAACTCTATATCTCTAACAACGGGCACATCTTCCAACTTATTCCCTTGGCACTGCAAGCTTTTATTCCTTTCGACCTCTCTGCAACTGGAAATTTTAACTTAGCTCCATTTGGACTGGCGTAGATCCCAAATTAAAACAGACTGGCGTCCAAGCTTGCTTCCTTAGGCAACTGTTGGCATAGTGCCCCAATTCATAGCAGCTGAAACATGTGACTCCTGCAACTAGATTATGGGTCCTTTGAGGTAGATTGCTATTGGTGCTGAGGTTGAGATTGCTCGAAGCAGCTAGGCGAGGTGCTGGTGCAGGGGTCCTGAATGCATTCGGAGGAGTGAAACGAGCAGGCTGTTGAGCATTGGTTCTGACTCTCTGTTGGTGACTCTGATGGGCTCCATGCTGCATCATCTTTCTCTTACGGGATTCCTCCAATTCACGGCGAACTGCGACCGACTCCAGAACATCAGCAAGCTGGTTAATACTCACTCTGGAGTAGATCCAAGGGTTTTATAGGTAAGAGGGAAAAGAAATAGATAAGTGGTAAGGACATCTAGGGGAGAAGGTAATACCCAAGGACAAAATTCAACAAGGGACATAGCCGAAAAGGCTACAAAATAAAGAGGCCAATAAATCTTTCAACTTGAGGTATGGTTGAAACACCATGCTTGGGGTAAGTGTACAACATACCAGGCACACAAGCAATAAAAAATCCTAGTATACACGGACTAAACGTAACTGAACTGAAAGGGAAAACATGCTCAAACATCGTTGAGCACCAAAAACCTATCTTATATGGTAGTCTTCTTGGCAAACTCTGGACAGCTAGATCATCGTCTTCCTTGATTTGATTCCTTGCAGAAGACTCGAGGCCTTGAGAAATTTCATGAGATAATATCAATTTAGATTTCAAATCAATGTTTCAGCAAAGGAGAGAAATAAGAACCTAAGAATAAGGTGAGAGGGGACGAAAACTATTAAGTACCGATTTGTTGGTTTGATTTAGAAAATAATTTTGAAGACCATGCTAACTAGGATAGCGACCTACAGTCGATATGGCTCTGATACCATCTCTGTCGGGACCCGGATTTGCAAATCCAAAACCCTCTGTGTATACTTCACTAGTCCAGGATCACGCTAGTGCACACAGTGGAAACATAGATGAAATATCATTCCATACAACGAATTAACTAAGAAGAAGGAAATTATTATTGAATAAAGCAAACGACGCTATGGTAAAAGTTTACACCAATATGCCTTAAGGGCTTAAGAAATAAATACTATTGCAGCGGAAAAGATAACTTGAGCCATTCAACATGCCTCAGGCAATCGTCTGGGGAACGCATTCCTAATCCACGTAGTCTTCATAGAATTCCTCCTCATGATACTCGGCATTTCCTGATCCTTCCTCAGCAACTGATCAACAAAGGCGTATAGCCGTGAGTACAAAAAGTACTCAGTAAGCCGTAGGGAAATGATGCAATATATTCATGCACGGCTTGACAAAGGATAGCCATATGGTTCTTTTGCAGAAAGCAATAACTTGAATGGAAATACAATAAATAGATTGAAAGCATATTTATGAAAATATAAATAAATAACTGGTAGATCCATGGTAGACAACATGAACAAAATGGCGAGGTATCACCCTACACCATCTAAAACAAGTATCAACCAATAAATTTAACAGTATTAACTTTAGACAACAAAACAACAGTGAACTCCCCGTTCACATCCCAACAATTCCACATTTCATAAAACACTCTATACCCCGTGTGAAATTCCCGGGCTTGTCCATGATCATGACGCGCTATTCGAATAGTTTTACACTCTGCGAGGTTGTACAACTTTACCCACAAGACATGATCAGCTCTTGTTGCCAAGTGCTAATAACACACTTCCTTTGGTGTGTCGGCAGAGAGATCATGACAAAGCCTTTACAATGCATGTCTAAACTCGGTACTGCCCGCTAAGGTTTCGCCCATTAGGGCCCCCTCTTGCGCCTTGCGAATCTACCCGTCCATCCCGGAACCCACACCACCAATTGGCAGTACTCAAGGCTAGACATTGCAAATTAATCAGCTAGGTCTGTCCCATACCAGACTTGTGGTAGTACGGTTAGGCCCAGTTCAATGGCGCACAAGATTAAGTCCTTAAGTTGTCTCAGGCAAGACATCCACATCCCAATGTGCTAGAAAGCACCCCCTTTACTGCACGATCACTTGCCCGAGGGAAAACAATTCGTTCAACCAAGACCAATGGCAACCCCGCCATGGTACAACAAATTTTACAACAATGGCTAACGACCTCGATTCAATATCTCATTAAGTCAAGATTAACATTTATTTAATATGTGACATGAATCCCTTTGTACAACTAAGCATGTCTAAGCATAACTACGATAACCCAATGTTGGTATAATGATTTTGTCCAACTAGTAATGTCCCAACCTAGGTTTAACAATGGATACATGGCATCCCAATAGTCAAGGTGGCATAATGACAACTAGGTACATATCTACTCTAATGAAATAACATTGATACACAAAATAGCATGCAATTGTATTAAACAATTTACTTTTGCAAACATAGGATCAATATGATCAAAGGTTACAACTTGCCTTGCTGATCTAGTGCTGAGTCTTGGTCTTCAAAGTCTTCGTTTGCTCCCTCGGAATTAGCGTCTACCGGAAAAGAAGCAACGAAACCAAATAAATATAAAACAGAGACTCAAACAAGCTCAAACTGAAAATAGATGGCTCTGGAAGATAGATCCTGATTTTAGAAAAATTTAGAAACTTGAATCGCCTCAATCGGAGTTCATATGAGGGAGAACGAGCTTCTGGAAAATTAAATCAGAGAAAAAGACTGAAAAATCAGAAAATCGGAATTTCCGGATTTATTTTTCTATTGGAAAATCTATTTATTGTGCCACGCTGACGTCAGCAATCAATTTCCCGAATAAAGAAATAAATCAGAAAATCTTTATTAGGCTGACAGGTGGGCCCTCGGTGCATGGACCGAGTCCACAGTTTGGCTCGTCCACGGTGGACCGGTCCGCAGAAACAAAGCGGTAGCGCAAGTGATGACGCTGGCGGCCGACGCGAACACCGTGGCGACGTGGCGGTGGAGGTGTCGGTGGACGCTGGTCTTGTGGATTGCGCGTGTCGCGCATCTAACGACTCGACCAGATCGGACGGCCGAGAAGCGATGCCGCGGCGGGGAGGCGTGGCGCAATCTGAAGCGCTCGCAGGCGATCGGACGGACACCACGAAGCGTTGGAAGACGACGGCGAGCGACGGCGCGGGCTTACCGGACACGGAGAAGAAGGCGTGGTGAACGGCGGAACGGCGACGGATCGAGCGTGCGCGGGTGCGGATCCTGAAGAGGACGACGCGGTGAACTCAGCGAGACGCGCGGCTGCGGCGGAGAGGCACCAGAGCGGCGAGGCGACGGGAAAGGCTTTGGCTGCGGCGACGAAGGTACGCCGAGCTCGCAGCGACGGTCGGCGGGGTCTTGGGCGACGGGAAAGCGGCGACAGACATGGCGCGACGAGACGAACCCAGATCAATTGACGGCTCGGCTTTTTATAGCCTCGAGGGACGCGCAACGGACGCGGCACGGACGCCAAGGCGTGAGCGGGGCGGACTCAGAGCGGCGGCGGCGTGCGACTAGGGTTTCGCGGCCGCGATCTCAGCCGCACACGTGGCGCGAATCCGATGTTCGACGCGACGCGGGCTGCAAAGTGGAGCTGGGCTAGGGAAACGGGCCGAAGGAAAGTGGAGCGGGCCAAGACGGGGAGAAGCGAAGCGGGCTGATGGGCCAAGGTGGCGCGGAAAGAGATCGGCCGGGGAAGATTCGGCCCGAGAGGGTTTTTGGAAATAAAATTCATTTTTCGATTAAGAAAAATTCCAGAAATTCAAATAAATGCAAATAAATTCATATAAATAGCAAATAAATTCAGAAAAATCTCCAAAAATACAGAAAAATATTTAGTTTGATGAATGGTTTAGTCAAATTTAGTCCTTTCATTAATGGAAAATTCAAATTAAGCTAGAATTAATTCAAGAAAAATGCAAATGGTTTATTTTGGGATTCAAACATTCCAAAGCTCAAATTTTGGGATGTTACACTGCCGAAGTTGGAATCCGGCTCCCCCAACTACCGTGGGGTCGCTTTTTGAGGGATAGGGCTTCAGAAGGTAAAGATGGCGGAAAAGATCAAAATGGGGGCGGATGCCCAAGAAGGCTTCGCAAAGGTGAACGAAGATAGAGATTAGCAAAACAGAGTTGGGATTCAAGTTCACCAACTCGATTTCATAAAAGAAGAGGAGGCCGCGGAGAAAAGCACAGGCCGGAAGACCCAGCCCGCGCTGGAAAAAGGGTTCAAATACCACTACCTCTTCGGGACGAGGAGTGGGGACGGATTCACCGGCAGCCGGCCAGTCGGAGATCAAGGCCAAGTCTGGGAGAATCCCATCATCCACCATGGACTGAAGTTTCTCCTCTGTCGTTGTCGAGGTCGTCCAATCCTGGGGTAGAGGCTGCGAAGAAGAAGAAGACATCTTCGAAGGAGAAATCAATGGCGGCGCAAAAGAGCAGGCGCGGCGGCGGTTAACCCTAGCGGCGGAGAAGTCGGAGAGACAAGGAAGCAGAAGGAGCAAGAGCGCGGTAAGAGAATGAACTGTCGGGCGACGCATGGCCTAACCATTAAAAGGGGGGAAAATTAGGTTTTCGCCAAATTGGCGGGAAAAAGATTGCGAAACGTCTCGCCCTTCCGGATTCCCCATAAATGATTTGCAGGCCTGACGTTCTGATTCACGGAGAACACTTCATGCACTCCTGCCATTGACTGCGGCAACTCCAACTGATAAGCAACCTCTCCTTGACAACTCAAAATCTTGAACGGACCAACATATCTTGACGCAAGCTTCCCTTTAGTCTGGGACCCTTCGACACCTTTAAGAGGGCTAACTCTGAGATACACAAAATCATCTGGCTCGAACCTCAAATCTTGACGATGGTTATCAGCGTAGCTCTTTTGCCTTGACTGTGCTACCTTCAACCTCTCTCTAATCATAGCAACTTGCTCTTTGGCTTCCTTGAGAATATCAGGTCCAAATACCATACGATCTCCTGTCTCATTTCAATTCAAAGGAGTACGATAGGCACGTCCATATAAAACCTCAAATGGTGACATTTGAAAACTAGCCTGATAACTGTTGTTATAGCTAAATCCTGCATACAGCAAACAATTATCTCACGAAATAGCTGTAATGACCCCTATTTTCACATAAATGCAAAAATGGAAATCTCATGTGCATATAGTACTAGTCCCATGATCAGTGGCTAGCACGCACATTTACAACAATTGATATCACATCCGTACTCTTTATTACAAATGATAATAGTAATCTATACAATAAAATCTTACAATACAGAGAAATACAGCGGAAAGGATTAAAATTCTTGTAGTGTGCCCATCCAACCCTCAGGCAACTGACAAGGCATAATCCATAGAAAAGCTTCATCGTTAATATCCTGAATCCTGCGATAAATACGTTGCATCGGACTAATATCATTCTTCACCTAAAACAACAATTAAGCAAGGGTGAGTACTTTCGTACTCCGCAAGACTTTTGCAAAACCTATTATATATGCAAGCCATTTCAAAGGAAAAGCTACTACGGTTAATTTGCATAAAGCCAATTTGGAATGTAAATACAGAATAATAGATTGCAAAACGGAATTTAAGTAAAAGCAATTTAATACGAAAAGTAACAAAATATAAGCATAAATAAATCTCATGTACCTGGGTATCATGACCATATCCACGAACCAACTTCTACCAACACCCGGTAGAAACCAGATTTTATGAAAATAAAAACCATCTAACTAGTGCTGGCGCACCAAGACTCTCATAACCGTGGGAACGGCTTTTTGAAAAGTTTTACACTCTTCAGAGGTGTACATCTTTACCCACAAGTCATGACCTTTTCTTTTTGCCGCATATTTCACGCACCTTTGGCGTAGTGGCCAGAATGTTCATGACGGAAACCTTTACATTACCTAGATTAAATTTGCACCAATTCGGTGTCGATAAACTCGTACTATGGTGTAAATGTTTGTACAGTCACTGCACAGTAATAAATAAGTATATCCATAGTATGGCGTACACCGTTGTATCAGCAAACGTGACTACCAACACCTCGGTGTGGGTGCCCCTCCGAGCAACCAGTCCCTGAAGAAGCTCGTACTACTCCGGTCTACCAATGTGCAAAGTTAAACCAGATAAATTAATTGGTTTAAGGCTGTCCCATACCAGCAATTGTGGTTGTACGGTAATTCTTGGGTTTAACGAACACATAGTTCGGTCCTTAATTCGACACGGGCAATAGACTCCCCCTACACTACGTACAAGTCCCTTGTACACCCGGCTATTGCCAATAATTGCCCGCATCAAAATCATAGTTTTATTTTTATTTTTTATCAAAATACCAACCATAAGGAAGGTCATACCCATTAAATGTCATATCCAACATTTTTAATAATGTCAAAGTTTTATGTTACTTTAAGCATGGCTAAGCATAACACTAAGTCTGATTAACCCAAATTGACATCAATTACTGTCTAAGTTATTCTAGGGTTATCAAGGTTCACAAATCCATACTTATCAAGGAAGTTCTATACAACTACTGGTACAACTACCAATACCCATAATATAGCAGACTTTAATAAAAATAAAGTATGCAGTAAAACATTTATAAAACTGGGATCAATATGATCAAAGGGGGTGCTTGCCTTGCTTATTTATTGCTTATGATGAAGATGAAGCCACGATTGACGGAGGAAACGACGAAAGTAGCGACGTCGGATTCTACACGTCGTTCAATCGGAAACATAGTAAATATCCAACTTCAATAAGGCAAAAAGAAAACAGACATAAAATCAAATAAAGATTCACTGCAGAAAACAGGAATGATTTAGGGATGATTTCAAGATGTTACGATTTTGATATTTTCACATTCATATTGTTAATGGCCTTTATGATGAACAAAACACGCCTTCTTCTATAGGTTATCTATTCTTGAATTACGAATTCAAGAGGCTAAAATTATGAATTCTTGCATTTATAACTTCGAATTATAAATGCTAAAATTATTTGGATTAATAAGATTGAAGGACCGAGACGGCGAACAGAGGGGGGGTGAATGGTCGCAAATAAAAATTCCCCCAAAATACTCCAATAAAAACTTCGACAAGATCGCTCAAAGGAAATTGTGAAAAACCGAAAAAACTAGACAACTATGTGTACCCCAAGCTTGCATGGATAAGTACCATAAAATATGTGGAGATTTTTGAGTCACAATCCTGGTTGTCTAGTGTCTAAGATAAAGAGGAATCAATTCAAACTCTTGCTTTTAGAAAGGACATCAATTCAAATCACAAAAGTCACTTTCAGAAAAGCAAAAGCAGAATTTCCAGAACTTGTCCTCAATTTGCACAGGAGGTTAGTGGGTTTCTGCTGCTCAAAAAATTCTGAGAATTTTTCTCCCTATTAGAATCAGAGTCCTGAAGAACTCCACCAAATTTCTCCTCAAAAATCCTTACAGAAAAAACAGGAAAAATATAAGAACACAATATGCTCAAGAACTTCAAGCAGAAAGTTTGGGGCTCTGTTTTCACCTCATGGCGCCCAAACGGTGCAACAAGTGAACTCCAAAATTTTTCTGTAGGTGTATATCAGAGTCCCGCACCTCCTGCAACAAGAATCACTCAAAAAGGATTTTTCTATAGTTTTATAAAAATCAAACACTGACTGCTGCGCGAAGAACAAGTTCTGAACAAAGTTGGAACTTGAAAGAAAAGATGTTCTCTACTCAATCCAAGAGTGCAAAAGAGATGTAAAACCATATGAACACACTCAAAACATCCAAGATCAGCAGCATTTAGAAGGAAGGGAGGCAAATCCAAATTACTTGAAAGTAAATTGCGGGAATGTAATTGCGGGAAAGTAAATGCTGAATTTAAATTGCGTAAAGTAAAGACATAATGTAAATGCGCAAAATAAATTCAGAGGTGGATGGATAAAACTTTCATTTATGGAAGGGGAGGTTACAAAGCCTCACATTCATGTGGGCAAAGCTCAAATGAGCATCAAAAACCTCAACACCTTCAAGGGAAGGAGGCTACCCCACCACCCCTATTTATACTACTCTTGGACCACCTACCACCCTTGGATGAGTCCCTCAACCCTAGAGCACTCATCTAAGGGCTAGGATTAACCCACACACACAGCCATGCAAGGGCTAACCCAAAACCTACACACATACCGGGTTTTCTTGCACGGTTTTCAAAGCATACTACCTAGACCCGCTAACCTATCAACTAGACCTCAATCCGACGGCCCTCATTGATCCACGCGGCATCTAGCTAGCATCAACTCCTTTCCTTGTCTTCTTGACTTGCCCGTACTCCGTCTCCGATCATCTTCCGGCGATCTCCCAACCGTCTGGACCTCCGACTCCTCGCCTAGTCCGGTCATCCTTCGCCTCACCATGACCTAGCACCGTCGCCCTGCAACCATCAAAGATAAGGAAACTCCTCACATAGCAATGCCCACAAAGATGTGCAATAAACCATCCAACTCATCACTACCGTGTCCATACGACCGGTGCTGCCACTCCTGGCAGAGACAACTCAAATTGCTTCATTTTGAAAATCAATCCAAATCAAACTCAAACTTGAGCACACCTTGTTCAAATAAAGTCAAATACTCATCACAAACATGGATGGACCTCCACATGGTCCTTCAATCTCCCCCTTGATGAGTATATTGACAAACCACACAAAAGGCATAAATTTGAGTTTGAAGAAAATGAAGAAGAAAGCAATTTTTAGTTGCAAAGTCAAACTTGGTCCAAAGATAGAAATTAGAACCATGACCAAGTTGACGAAGAGGAATTCAGATTTTAGACTTAAATTTAAGAAAGAGCAAGTTTTCAACAAAAACTCTAAAATCCAACTAAACATGTCAAATGTGATTATGAGATTATGATCCAACGAGTAGTAGCATAGTTTTACAAAGATCATAATAACCAAATAAGCATTCACATTTTTATCATTTTAGTGATGTCTTTTCTCGTTTTCTCCCCTTTTGGCAATATAGGCATCAATTTTTTATGTATGCATGAAATGCAATCGAAAGAGCTTTGAAGATTATCCAATTGATCAAAATGGAAGGATATTACACCAAGCTTGTCAATTTCGAAGATGACTAAACTAAGACATGTCCAAGTGCAAATACGAGCTTAGTTTTAAATATTTCATTTTTAGCAAGATTAGACAAGTGCAACACTTAGCTTTAGTTTCAAAAATAGAAGAATAGCCACTCTAAGGATCAAAAGGAAAACCTAGAGTTCAACCTACTCAACACTTTGGGAATCTAGAAGAGCATACATTCGGCTCATTTATCACTTAATGCAAATTTTGATTTATCATCATACAAGACATAGCGGGTGCAAATGTTTGACATTATTTGCATTCTTTACCCACATATGTCTTTGTTTTTAATTTATTTGCATTTTCTTTTGACAACCAATTGACTCAAGCCGTATGCGACCATCTCAAGATGAACTCTTAAGAGGATGGTCTAGGTCAAACACGATGTATTCCAAGTTCATCCCAAGTGCAATGGGAAGCGGTCTTGTGAATGCAAGGTGTTGAGTCATATGTGCACAAGAAGAGTCAATTTTGTTTAATTTTCATTTTTTTTGCACAATGATTCATGAGCAATTGAAGGACTCTAGCATGGATCAAACTAGTTTCACCCAAGTTGCTATAGGGACTCTAGAGAACTCCTAAATTTCTCAAATTATGGCACAAACCTATAGAGAAGAAACCTAGAAAGTAAAAGCAACAAGTTTGATCAAGTTTTTCATTTAAGGCTTATTTCATTTTTAAGCATAGCAAGTTAAATGAACTTGGACATACCTAAGCTAGTGATTTTCTTCAAATGATGTAGCATGGTGTATAGCATGAAGAAGAAATCAATTGCATAATAGACAAAGCTTATTAAACAAGAAATGCAGTCTATATGCAATGCACAAACAGATTCCCAAACTCCCCCTCAACAAATGAATCAATTTTAAGCTCAGATCTGGTTAAAGTTGAGTTATTATCAAGATTAGGCATAAAGAAGACCCAAATGAACTTAATAACAACCAGAAAAACAGAATGAGGAGAATAAGTCGAGAAACTGCAAAACTGGATGGCTATTGAGCATAGATAAGATAGAAGAGACTCACTATGGCTAAGACTCGCTCTTATCTTCCCCAGTGACTGACATAGGGAAGCTGACTCTAGATCCCAACTAAGGAGTGCACACAAACCCTGTCTACCCAGGAGGCCTAATACCTGCTAGACTTATAAGACTGTGAGGGAACTCAACCTAGAGAGAAGAGAGAACAGCTAATCACGCATGATAGCAACCTAAAGCACAAGATAAGAGGTCCATGCAAGGCATGCCAGAAGTCTAAGTGAGTGAACTCAACTCAAGAAAACAAGCCCAAAGTCACCTAGAAGAAGAAAGGAAATGCTGGAAGAAAATATATACATATAATACAGATCAGCTCCCCCTCAAGATATGCCATATGAGCTCATAAACCCAAGCTCAAATCCCCCTGAACACACTCTACTCCCCTTGAGGCACACTCTAAAACTCTCACCTCACAAGAGATAGGTAGAAAGCTAGAGGAGAAGAGATAAGATCTAAAACCACATGGTCTCTAAGGAGCAAGATGGCTCAAGGTAAGAAGCAACCTAACTATGCTAGAAGTCCAACCAAAAGACTCTAGACAAACAGGACACAAGCTCTACCTACAAAAGAACCACAACCTCCTAAGAGACCCATCACTATCATCAACATTTTCAGAGGTGCTTACCTCTGCGAGTGTAGTGCAAGTAGTGGCAAATGACTGAAGTGGATCCAAAAGCGAGAGGAAGAAGACTTAGAGATATTCCTAGGATGATGGTCTCCTCACCGAAAGCCTACACACATGCATCCAACAAATCTATGCTTTCAAATCAAGTTAGCGGATCCAGTTCCTAGGCACGAATGGACAAGATACAGGAAAAGTGTGGCAAATGATCATCTAGAGCATGAACATGGTGCAGAAGGTAATGTAAGATCATGATCACAACCAAGCTAAAGATAGCATCAAGATCCATATATCCATAGACAACAGTGAAAACATATCCACATGATAAACAACGACAAGGTGCATCATAGCACTTGTCATCTTTGTGAGAAGAAGCTAAGCAAGGTGCGTCACAGCAACAAAATGCTAGCAGGGATCATGTGCAAGCCTAGAAATACATGGATCAAGATACTACCCTAAACATGGCAATGAGCATGTAAATGAAGAAATAACACAATGAAGCACAACAACATGCTACTAGATATAGCATGAGCAAGATGAATGAAGACAACCAAAGAGGATCATGCATAAAACAAACCAATTAGCAACATCAAGATCCATTTATCCATAGTCTCAATAACAATATTTACATGCTGCGAAAAGGCCTGTCAAAAGAAGACCAAACAAAAGGTCATGAGGACACAGACAGCATGAAAGTAAATGTTGACAATGGACACAAAGATGAGAAGCTACTTATGGCAACACTCTATACATGATGATGAATACATGCCATGAATGAAAAACACAAGCTCATGCAAAATAGGTATGAAGCATATAAGCATGAAGGACAATAAAAGGTGATCATGAACAATATAAGTCATACAGCGGCAGCTAGATCATATGACCCTAATCTCATGAAAGGCACTCACATGTAGCACAAAGTCTGACAAACAAAGTCTAAACAAAGCTAATCATGGATGTAATAGAAAATCAGGGTCATATAACCTAGATACTACTCATGACAAAATAAAGTAAATGATATATAGCACATGCCCATAGTTAATACAAATGCTCATACCAAATGAACAATATCATGGACAAGATAAAAACAAGAAAATCACATGCTGGGAAAAAGCTCATGAATTTAGGATATAATACGTGAAGCACAAAGATGGTTGGGGAAAATATACTATGGCACAAAACAAGACAGACAAAAACTAACAAGACCTAGCAAAGTACATATAATACACATGGGAGCAAGAGCAATCACAACATGTCATGGAAATGATGATCACAAGTATAACTGACATGAGGGTATGAGATAGCTCACCATGGAAGTGGAAGTCCCCAATCTTTGTTATCATGAAGCTCAACACTTGTGGAGCGAAACACGAGGCAAACAAAGTTGAAAGAACATGCGAGTTAGCATGATGCTCATGATGGTCATGCAGAAGATCCAATCCTCTAGAGACAAGCCGCAAAGGCCAACTCGGAATTCATATCGAGTGCCAACATTGAAAAGCGACAAACCGATCCTAGATGAGATTAGTAAAGATCAACATGACCAACATACTTACCTTCAACTCTTGCCGTGAGTGAGTACCTCGAGGAAAACGAGGTCCACTACTTGTGCACGGCGAAGATGATGCCTCGGGACAACTCATGGACTAAGAATCGAACTAAGAAAGGACAAGTCCACAAGATGACCCAAATCCACTCCACTAGGCGGTGATCACATCCTCAAGCTAGCCTCAGCGACTCATGCCATGAGAAAGGCAAAAGGCACTTAAAAGCATCATCGCATAGACATGACACAAGGAATTGACACAAGAGGGAAAGATGACTCAGTACTGCGATAGAGTGAATACTTGGGGACCCAATACTAAACCACCCGACGCCTCAGTACCAACCATCAAGAAGACTGGACTTGAGTGTCTCTCGACATTTAACCCTAACAAGATCAAGAGCAACTCTAGTAGATGATCTAGGAGTGAAATCTGGGTTGGCTGCTGTGGTGCAAAAGCCGAACCACCACGGTGAAGCGCCTAAAACTCCTACCGAAAAATGCCTCACGCCGCTGATATCTACCTCGACGAGAAAAATGAGGAATATCAAGAGGACGGCGGAAAGATCCCGACTACGAACAGCTCGGGACTAAAACTCAAAGAACTAGCATGAAAACCGAGTCCCGGGCGCTGCCTAAAAACAGCGACTCTCTAACTTTGTCTAGAAGCGGTGTGTACCTTAGGAGCACTCAAAGTCCGGGATGACCACGAATACCCCTAAGAGCAGACAACACGCTTACGCCGAGTGATCTTGGCGTGCTCAAGCGAAAATATACTAGGTGACCATCCTTCTTACAGAAGGTGCATGTGTGCTTCGTCTTGCTAGAGATGGAAGCAGCAGAGTAACACCCTTACAGTCAAGTCCTATGGACAACCCAGCAGAGACCTAAACATGGTGGTGCTCACTCGGGAGCTACCACAATCTCACCACTCTTGGAGCCGCGCACAATGGTGGGAGGATGCGCCGAGCGTGCTCTAAGGATCAAATCCTAGACCTTGATTGAATCTACCAATCTTGGATTGGTCTAGAATAAGATTGAGCTTCTTCTTGCCTCCAACAAACTTCTCGAGAGTGCTCATAAGATACTGGCAATCTCGAAAGAAAGAAGCACAAGAAGAACAGGGGGAAGGAGAGGAAGAAGAAGAACCAGAAAGAGAAGATCTCTCAGCACGTGCTTTTGTTCCCTTAGCACGGCTGCCTCAATCTTGAGGGCCTCACAAGAAACGCAAGGAGCATCTCTAATCCTAAGGGTTTGGTCTTTTAACTTCTTCTTAAGCTCGACATGGATTTGATCCACATCATCCTTAACCCCAATACACAGAGCAACCAGTTTTGACTTATCTAGTAAGTCCTTAGCAAGTTGATCACACTTAACATTCAAAGCATCATTGTCAAGTTTTAGTTGCCTCTGACCCTCACATGAGTATTGGGTCCTTAGAAGCATGCAATTCAAGTTCATCATTTCTAGCGAAAGCTTTCTAAGGTGTTCGCTCATGGCATCAATTTCGCAAGCAATTTAGGGCAATTATTACAAGAAGCATTTGTGTGAGCATGAGAAAAGCTAGCATCGTGAGGATATATATAGTAATGAACTAGCATTCTTCGACCTTAGATTCTCAAGATCAACAAGCACACTATCATGCAAAGTCCTTAGGTTCTCTAGCTCCACAAGCAAAGCATCACAGAGTGTACAGACTATCGAGTCTCGGGAGGAACATGATTTAAGTGAAGCTAACTCCGAGACAAGCTATCTACCTCCTTCTCTAACTCGAACACCTCGACCTAGCCTTAGCATGAAACTTGCCTAATTTACGAAGGCATCATTTAACTCGTCGTGGTGGGTACCTCATCCGTGTCGTTGTGCAGCTCGAGTCGCTTACTTCAATGGCGCTGCCATGAAGCACATGCCAAGAAGTCGTCGTTGCCCTTCACCTACTGCCATATCAGGAAGCCCTGGGCAGTGATGTATGACTCCATCGGCGATTTCCAAAACGAAAAATCAACTCCACCAAAAATGGGAGGCTTGGTGGAATACTTGTCCATCGCCATGGCTCTTGAGACTGGTCAAGATCTATGGAAGAGCAAAACTGGCTCTAATACCAATTGAAGGACCGAGATGACGAACAGAGGGGGGGGTGAATGGTCGCAAATAAAAATTCCCCCAAAATACTCCAACAAAAACCTCGACAAGATCGCTCAAAGGAAATTGTGAAAAACCCGAAAAACTAGACAACTATGTGTACCCCAAGCTTGCATGGATAAGTATCATAAAATATGTGGGGATTTTTGAGTCACAATCCTGGTTGTCTAGTGTCTAAGATAAAGAGGAATCAATTCAAACTCTTGCTTTTAGAAAGGACATCAATTCAAATCACAAAAGTCACTTTCAAAAAAGCAAAAGCAGGATTTCCAGAACTTGTCCTCAATTTGCACAGGAGGTTGGTGGGTTTCTGTAGCTCACAAAATTTTGAGACTTTTTCTCCCTGTGAGCATTAGAGTCGTGAAGAACTCCACCAAATTTCTCCTCAAAAATCCTTACAGAAAAAACAGGAAATATCGAAGAACACAGTCTGGTCAAGAACTTCGAGCAGAAAGTTTGGGGCTCGGTTTTCACCTCATGGCGCCCAAACGGTGCAATAAATGAACTCCAAAATTTTTCTGTAGGTTTATATCAGAGTTCCTCACCTCCTCCAACAAGAATCACTCAAAAAGGATTTTTCTATAGTTTTAAAAAAATCAAACACTGACTACTGCGCGAAGAACAAATTCTGAACAAAGTTGGAACTTGAAAGAAAAGATGTTCTCTACTCAATCCAAGAGTGCAAAAGAGATGTAAAACCATATGAACACACTCAAAACATCCAAGATCAGCAGCATTTAGAAGGAGGGGAGGCAAATCCAAATTACTTGAAAGTAAATTGCAGGAATGTAATTGCGGGAAAGTAAATGCTGAATTTAAATTGCGTAAAGTAAAGACATAATGTAAATGCGCAAAATAAATTCAGAGGTGGATGGATAAAACTTTCATTTCTGGAAGGGAAGGTTACAAAGCCTCACATTAATGTGGGCAAAGCTCAAATGAGCATAAAAAACCTCAACACCTTCAAGGGAAGGAGGCTACCCCTCCACCCCTATTTATACTACTCTTGGGCCACCTACCACCCTTGGATGAGTCCCTCAACCCTAGAGCACTCATCTAAGGGCTAGGATTAACCCACACACACAGCCATGCAAGGGCTAACCCAAAACCCACACACATACCGGGTTTTCTTGCACGGTTTTCAAAGCATACTACCTAGACCCGCTAACCTATCGACTAGACCTCAATCCGACGGCCCTCATTGATCCACGCGGCATCTAGCTAGCATCAACTCCTTTCCTTGTCTTCTTGACTTGCCCGGACTCCGTCTCCGATCATCTTCCGGCGATCTCCCAACCGTCTGGACCTCCGACGCTCCTCGCCTAGTCCCGGTCATCCTTCGCCTCACCATGACCTAGCACTGTCGCCCTGCAACCATCAAAGACAAGGAAACTCCTCACATAGCATTGCCCACAAATATGTGCAATAAACCATCCAACTCATCACTACCGCGTCCATACGACCGGTACTGCCACTCCTGGCAGAGACAACTCAAATTGCTTTATTTTCAAAATCAATCCAAATCAAACTCAAACTTGAGCACACCTTGTTCAAATAAAGTCAAATACTCATCACAAATATGGATGGACCTCCACATGGTCCTTCAAAGATTAAGATATTAGACAACATGTGACATGCTATGCATGAATAGTTCTTGACTACAAACGATTTGCATGAGAAGGTTTCATATAAGTTAGATCTGTTGAGTTAGGCTACTAATTATGTACTCAAGGTTTTTAAAAAGGTTCTGGTGATAAAAATTACATATTTGTTTTATTATTTCAAAGTTTCCTTATTCATATAATTGAGTCCATAAAACATAATACTTAAGGTTATTTGGCTATTAGGATTTATTTGCAAAACATGATGAAATAAGATTATTTCTTTAGAATATTATAGTCTATACTTTGAAGAACATTTATAAGCTAATTTCATACATTTTAGTGCTTAGACGAGATATTATATTCATTGCTGAAAAGGCTTATATGATATTAAGAGTTACGATAATCATATCACTTAAGGGTATTGGGTTAGCTGGATTCGAATGCAAAGCAAGTTGTAATAAGATTATTCTTCTAGATTATGGTAGTACATATCCTAAACATTATTTCTAAATTGTTCTTCATAAAATTTGTATTAAGACGAGATGTTTTACAGGCTACTGAAAATGCTTAATTAGTTTTATAGTTTACACGATAACGGTTCAGTTTTAGTTCTTAGTTTGCGACTGATCCTTACATGATTACACATTCATTTTGCTGGCATTAGCATGGAACATCATTAAGAGTGTTTTAAAGTTGGTTTCGCAATATTTTGCTTTTATCCGAGATGTTTTCCACATAAATAGCCATTAGGGCCTATCATGATCTTATTTGAAATTTGCACAAACATAAGATATTTTTATATAAACGGCAAGGGTATTATTTTTCAGGTTACTAGGATCTAGTTTTGTCAACTTTGGAGTTTCTTTGTGAAAGATATAACTATTCGGACTACACAAGCATTGAAACTACAACTATTTCGTTACTTGTTGATCATGTCTTTATTGTAATGATTCTTGCTGCATAAAATAGTTTGATTACATTAGATGTTTATATTCCAGTTTCTTTTCATGATTTTGCTCTTCATTAAATATACATGTATACATTCTTTTACATATGCAAGGCTTATGTTCTTAATGTAATTTAAACTTGTGCATATATGATACTTCATTAAAATATGTCAATAGTGTCTAATTATTTCTTCTGATGCCTATTCATATCTTTGTACAGCTATTAGATACTTTTCATATGCATCTATTTATTGCTACGGATTATTATATACACTTATTCATATATATACCCTTTTCCATTTGAATAGCTTACTATTTATAAAACAAGTCTAAATCAAGTTCATACCTTAATTATTTCAGCATCATAAGGTAGCCTACTGACATGACAGTATTTAGAAATCAATTTGACTTATTTTAGATCCCTTTTGCACAAACTATGCATTTTTTTAATATTTATAGCATTGAGAACAACTTCTAATGGAAAATGATTCAAACAAAGTTAGAATCTAAATATTTTTATATATTTGAGTTCTTGGAAGTGTAAGGATTCTATTAAAATTGGTTTCATTAAATTTCAAGTTTGTTTACAATATTTTTATATGAAGCATGTCTTTAGGCTTTTTATTCAAATTTGAATTTCAAATTCACCCAGATATTATTTTCAAAATATTATTGCATATTATGAATCTACTGTATTTTAGACTATTTTAGAAATTTTTTTCATTTCATTTGGAGCTGAAATGCAAAAGATATTAACAATTGAATGTGCTAGGTTTAGGCAAATGCAGAAAATCGAAAAATTACCAAAAGCGGAAGGTGCGCTTTCGCCATGGAAATACGCTTTCTGATTCTGGCTTGCGCAGGGTTAACCCACTGACACGAGGGTCCCGGATGGCAGCGACACAAAACAGAGACATCGGTTTTGAGCTCGCCGGCGGCGAGGCTTCGCCGGAGCGACGGAATCGGTAGCTTGGTGAGAATCAGTGTGTCCATACACACATGATAGGGGTGTTGTTTCGGTCGGAGATGGACGGAGACGATGCGCCACCGTGAGGGGCGGCAGCGCCATGGTCGACGGTAGCAAAGCTCGGTTTTGTGGTGATTTTAGCGAAAGATGAAGTGCGCATGAGCATCAGTGTGTGCTATTGATTTCGTTTTTGGGTTCAAACATGAAAAAGAGTTACGGGGTGAGCTCTCACCGTGCGGGGCAAAGGCGGCGAAGGAACGGCACGGTGCGGGAGCTCACCGGAGAAGATGTGCTTCGATTGAGGCCGGGGATGAACTCTGGGCGTCAAGTAGAAGCTTTAGTCTCGTTGGATTATAGCATAGCTCAACAGTGGCTTGATTTGGGTTCTTTCCCCTATTTCTCTATTACTTGGCCAATATGGTGTTTTTGGGTAAGCTCAGATGCAATTGAGCGAAGCTTAGGGGTGTTGGGTTAATACTTCGCCTCAGCAATGGTTTTTATAGTTAGTTAAGTCAGTGGATTACAGGGTTTGAACTGGGATTTGGGGTGGCGTCGTGATTTGGTTTGGGGCGGCCAAACAATCTTGATGACAGAACATGATGAGGTATCAGGGAAGTTCTAGCAACATGCAGCTGGTCTCGGGTTGAGAGTTGCGGCGAGAAGGCCAATATGGTGTTTTTGGGTAAGCTCAGATGCAATTGAGCGAAGCTTAGGGGTGTTGGGTTAATACTTCGCCTCAGCAATGGTTTTTATAGTTAGTTAAGTCAGTGGATTACAGGGTTTGAACTGGGATTTGGGGTGGCGTCGTGATTTGGTTTGGGGCGGCCAAACAATCTTGATGACAGAACATGATGAGGTATCAGGGAAGTTCTAGCAACATGCAGCTGGTCTCGGGTTGAGAGTTGCGGCGAGAAGACATCAAGAAGAGAGGCTGCTGCGAGCTGGTTTTTTCGGCAACCAGAGAAATGGTGGTTTGGCTGCTTGCTGTGCTGGCGCTTGGGCTTGGCATCGTGGGGAAGAACAGCCCGGAGAGAATGAGCTGCTGACATGGGGGCCCAAGTGCAAGAGAAGACAATTTCAGCTTTGGTTCCTCAGGACAGCACCGACTTGACCTCATTCATTGCACTAGTAAACGTGCTCCAAAATTTTTGAATATGTCGGTAAGATAAGTTTTGATATCCAGTAAAAATTTCAGGTTAAAATGTTTTGTATAAAAATTACAGTAATTCTGACAATGCATGTTTATCAATTTCTGCATATTCTTATTTTATTTAATTAAGGATTAAAATTAGTTTATTATTTTATGAAATTTTTTATGAAGATCTAAAATGTCATTATTGACATTATATAAAATTTTCATATTTTTATATTGTATATGTTTATTTTAATAATTCTGACATTACCATTTTTAGTTTTTCAATCTCTCTGTTTCTGAATTTTTAAAATTATTAAATGATGGAATAAATTATTGATATTTGTACCAGACATATATAAGACAATCATGTCGGCATGGTTAAAATCTTAACTCAAGTTAAGTTCAGATAGCTTCGGAAGAAATCTTGTAGGTTCAGATTTGGATTATCCCCTCATGATTACTTTTACTCTTTTAATATTTTATTGATCTAGATCAATGCAAGTTGCATAATCAAGATCCTGGATGGATCTGGGATTTATCTAAGATTTTTACAGGTTTTGGATTTTTATCTTTTTACTTTTACCATTTTTACCATTTCAATATATATTACTTTTCTTTTTAGAGCAAAACTCAAGAAAAATCATTAATTAAGAAAACTCAGGAAATTAGATTTCAAATTAAGTATCACATCTCAAATTCATTTTTATGTTTTGTTTGTTTTGGAAGAAATAGTTTCAATAAATGAAATCTTTCTTTTCTTAAGATTACAATGCAAGAAAAGAGGAAAAGATATTGTTTAAAATAAAAATATTAATTCCAATTAAAATTTTTCATTCAATTCCATTTTTAAATTTAAATCTTTTCATTTTTCATATTTTTGAATTTTATAGGATGTTACAATAGCACATGCTAAAGCATAAGCTCTCCGCATATCCTCAAGAATCTGATTAACTCCCTCATTCTGACCATCTGTCTACCGATGATACGACGTACTGAAATTCAAACGAGTTTCCAATGCTTCATGCAGCTTATTCCAAAATCTCAAGGTAAATTGGGTACCTCTATCTGACACAATCTTCTTAGACATACCGTGCAAACACACAATTATAAATAGTCCTACCAACTGATCTCCTGAATAGGTAGTCTTAATGGTGTGAAATGAGCAACTTTGGCCAAACGGTCAACGATGGCCCAAACGGAACCATATCCCTTCTGGATTCTCGACCATTCTCAACGCTAGGTATCTTATTACTAATTTGCCTCTTACTTCCACTCAGAAGTCTGCACCAGCTGTAACAAACTTGCTAATCTCTGATGCATTGCTTTCATTCTCTAACACACATCGCACAAAGCGATATTTTCAGTAACTTCACGCTTCATCTTAGGATACCAAAACCTTTCCTTAAGACCTTGATATATCTTAGCACTTTTCTGGATGAATTGAATACTTAGAATCACGAGCTTCTACCAAAATCAACTGCTTAAGCTCTTTCTTATTCGATACATAGCTTCGACCTTTAAACTGTGTGGTTCCTTGGTCATCCATGGTAAAATCCTCAGCTAAGCCTTCATCCTTCTGACCCACTTTGATCTGATCTTCAAGCATTGGCTTAACTTCCAAAGCAGCTATAAATCCTTGTGAAACCACTTCTAATTTCAACTTTTGAAACTCCTTGCACAATTTTGATAGATCACTTGATATCAGTGTATTGGCACTATGGCCTTTACGACTTAAGACATCGGATATCACATTAGCCTTACCAGGATGATAATGGATCCCAGCATTATAATACTTAATCAACTCCAACCATCCTCTTTGTTCCATATTAAGGTCTGCACTTCGAATTCTTATGGTCTGTACATATTTCCATCAATATAATGACGCAATATCTTCAAAGCATGCACTACGGTGTCCATGCAAACTTCTTCTCATTTTTCAACAATTGCTTAAGCGGTCTCGCAATCGTCAAGATTCCTTCAAAAAATCAATGGTAGCACCCTATCATTTCCAGAAAATCATGAATCCAGGTAACAGACTTCGGTTGCTTGCAATACAACATTACTTTCACTTGCTCAGATCAACAACAACCCCTTTTCGAAGCCATTACATGACCAAGAAACTCAACTTTCTCCTTCCAATAGTCACACTTAGCGCACAACTATCGCCCTTGCAGCTTTTCCAGAACCCATCTCGATTACTCGGCATGCTCTTCCCTTGTCTTGGAGTAACAAGAATGTCATCTATGTGCACGACAACAGCTTGTCCCATTATCCCATGAATCTTCATTCATCCGATTCATAAATTATGCTATGGCATTGATCATTCTAGCAGACACAACTGTATACTCATATTGTCCATATCGCGTAGAAAACTCCGACTTAAGAATATTCTCTGCACGAATTCTTAACTGATGATATCTCGATCGGAGATCTATTTTTGAGAAAACTCCAGCTCCTCTTAACTGATCAAACAATCATTGATCTTGGGCGACGGGTACTTATTCTTTAATCGTCACTTCATTAAATGCCCGATGGTCGATACACATCCTTAAGCTCTTATCGTTCAAACAGAACAGGCGCTTTCTTTGGTGACAAATTGGTTTTGGCGAAACACTTTTCTAGCAACTCTTCGATCTGCTTCTTCATCTCAACTAGCTCATTTGTAGGCATTCGATAAGGTCTCTTCGCTTTTGGCGCTGTACCAGGTACTAACTCCATAACAAACTTAATCTCTCGATCTGGTGGCACACTAGACAATTCCTCGGAAAACATATTCGAATATTCCCCAACAACTGGCACATCTTTTGCAACTTCCACACCGCTTACCATCAATCGACCATTATGACTGCGATGCTTGAAATTCCATTTTTCCACCTTAAGGGCTTTTAGCTGACAAAACTCTTCGACCAAACTCCAAGACAGCCTTATGTCCGGATGACCAATCCGTTTCAAGAGTAGCATTTCAGTTCTGGTATCCAATATGGTTCGCTAGAAACTTTTCCTTTACAAACGAGAATATGACACTTGCATAGGATAAAATCATCGATCTAAACTTCCTCGATTGACGTTGGCGCTGAATGTTGACTAGAACAGAATTGAGATTGACTTGAACTGGTGCGATCACTTTCTTATGAGGGCAATTGTTAGCAAAATGCCCAGGCTTGTTGCAGGTATAACAAAGCTTAAGGCAAGATCTCTTTCTTGAGCATTTGTCGAACGGGGCAGTGTCTTCATTCAAACGCCTCTTTTTCAACTGATTCTCCGCACATACTTCTCTTGCGATTTTACTGCTCTCGTTTGGCGTTATGAACTTGACGGAGGTAACTTCTGGAACATCCATGGCCGCAGACAATGATTTTCTTCTCTGTGGGCATCGATTAGGATAATGGCCTTCCTTGTGACAGTTGTAACACACACGTGTTCGCTGTTGTGCAGCTACATGCACATTGTTGTCTTCTTGTTGCGTCAGAGCTGGCTGCTTCATAGGGCATTCGCTAGCCCAATGACCTTCTTCATCACACAGGAAACATGCTGTTGGTGATTGCCAATTACTTCTTTCTTGATGAGGGCAAACAGGATTAAAGTATTGTGTCTTTAGCTCTTCAAGTGGCACCACTTTGGCAGCTGACATTCCACCTCTTCTTGACAACTCTTGAGAAACTATGGCTCGAAGATTATTTTGCTGATGCTGGGTTACAGCAGTAACTATTGGATCCAAGGGACATTGAGCTGGACCATGATCTCGACCTTCACACAGGAAACATGTGATGTCACTCATAGGACACTCTCCAAGAGAATGACTTCCTTCATAGCTGGAGCAATTAATCGCATGCTCGTCAGCAGTATGTCCTATTTCTCCACAGCGAATGCACGCACGATCTTCTGACTTGTTTGGTTGACAGCACTTCAGAGAGCAACGCTTAGATGTCATACAAGATGCAGGGCTATTATTATGCTCCGTATTTACCGTGACCATACTGTCTCCAGGTGGGGCAAAGAGATTACGAAAAGCAACAACAAATTCATTCCAAGTGATATTCCGCAGGGCTTCATGAACAACACAATATTTCTTCCACCATTCCGTAGCAATTCCTTGTAACTGATAAGAAGCATACAGGACTTTCTCATCGCCTTCACACTGAGCAATGAGCAGTTTCCTCTCAATGGTCTTGAGCCAATCATCCGCTTTCGAAGGTAATACATTTCCTGAAAACACCGGCGGACGAGTCCTTATGAATTCTGATAACCTTGAGTAGGGACGAAAATCATTGGTAGCGGCTTGGAACACTTTGTTGACATTGGCTAGGTCAGTCATATTCTGCATCTGCTTCATCATTGCATACATCAACTGAGTCTGAGCAGTCAAGAACTCTCTGGAACTCTGCATATCCACCTGTACTGACGGTTGAAGAACTAATCCATTATTGAGATTCTCCTTGGATTGATTTTCACTTCCACTGATTCTGTTGTTTCCCTGAATCTAAACCATCTGCTTGATTGCTTCACTGGGTTAGGGAAGAGGGAAATAGCATAGGTAAGAAGCAGGAATCCTAAAGCAGAGGAGATAGGTTTAACCCAATAACTTAAGCAAACAATATTAATAACTTGGTATGGTTGCTTATATAAGCCTAAAAGCTCTGCAACACATACTACACACTCAGCAATCAAGGAAGAACCAATTCCACCTATACACACAAAACTACCGCCTACAGGGGTAACACTTCTATCTTAAGGAGACGCGACTCCCACACATGAGTCTCAACTGGCTACTCGAAGCATAGGTCTTCTAGCTTCTGGAACACTTCATCAAGCCACTCCTTCCTTGAGCTCGACGATTCCTTCATGATCTTCAGGGTTGACATCAAGCACTTGATGCTTTCTCCTATGATGTGGCACGTCAACTACTAAGACAACTCAGATAAGGTTTTTAACTCGATTCAGTAAGGGAGAGAGAAAGAAATTCAGCAGGGGAAAGAGAGAAATTCTGACGAGGAAAGGAATAGAAGAATGAGATAAGTCACGAACATATTATTCTTCCAAGTTAATTCTTTCCTTTAGAAAATAATTTTGAAGATCCTATAGAGACGACCAGACTATCTAGGGCCAAGACCTACAGTTAGTATGGCTCTGATACCACCTATGTCGGGACCCGAATATGCAAATCCGGACCCTCTGTGTATACCGCACTAGTCCAGGATCACGCTAGTGCACACAGGCTCAACATCAATAAATATCACAATCATACATAGCGGAAGTACTATGAAAGACATCATATATTCAATATTACTAGTTGAATGACCTTATAGTCAACTTACATGACTATGCCTCGCAAGGCTGAATAATACATTAAACTGCAGCGGAATGAAAACGTAGACAACCCTTCAGCATACCACAGGCAACTGACAAGGCTTGCGCCCTAAACATTCGTCTCTTCCTGGTACTTCTCCTCCAGAATTGATGCAGACTTCCTCAACTGGTAATGTTGTTGTTGGCAAGGGTGAGTACTTAAAGCACTCAACAAGTTGTGCACAGAATGCAATTCTAACATAGCTATATGCAAGGCTTATTCCAAAGGAACGGCTATCATGGCTATTTTGCAACAAAGCAGCATTTATGAACAAATACAATAAATAGATTGAAAAGGTAGTAAAACAAATAACAGTAATAGATAGATTTAGCATTTCTCAAATAAACCGAGTTTCCAATCCTAAGTCAAATTTCCAACCTCCTATGGCAACCTGCCATCCATCCCAAGTTTTGTTTTGCAAAAGTTTAACCCTTAACTATAATTCCCGAGCATTGCTCAATACCGCGAGCACGGCTATTCGAATAGTTTTACACTCTGCAGAGGTTATGCAATTTACCCACATGACATGATCGTCTCTTGATGCCATGCAATTAACACACTTCCTTTGGTGTGTCGGCGGAGAGATCATGACAAAGCCTTTACAAAGCTCTGCCTTAACCTAGGGCCTGTTTGGGGCTGTGGTCGGGCTAAAAGTCGCTTTTGATTTGTTTGTCAGAAGTACAGCATTTAGTATGGCATCGTGGCTTTTTGTTATCTTTGTTTGGCAACCGCTGCTGCATTGTAGCTTTGAGGGCTAATCGAAATGGAAGGTAGCAACATAGTGAAGTATAGCGGCATCCGAGTGAGGAGGTGACGTGGAGGCGGTGAGGCGGGGTGGCAAAGGTTGGGAAGGCGGAGTGAGCGAGTTAGGAGGAGTTCAAGTAAAGCCACAGCTGAAAAGCTCCTCCTCAGCAGCTGCAGCTTTTAGGGGTGCTTCTGCTATGGCTTCGCTTCCCAGCTGCTTTGCAGCCATGCTGTTTGGGGGAGCTTTTAGCCCAAAGCTAAAACAAAGTTGAAGCACAGCTCCCCCAAACAGGCCCCTAGTACTGCCCGCTGAGGTTTCAACACTGAAGGGTTAAACCACCACAACAGGCCCCCCTCTTGCGCCATGTGAGTTGATCCGTGAACCCCCGGGACTCACACCACCAATGGTAGTACTAAAGCTAAAACATTGCTAATTAATCAGCTAGGCTGTCCCATTCCAGACATGTGGTTGCAAGTATGACTCAGGTCAAAGGCTTGCAAGGTTAAGTCCTTAGGGTGACTAGGGCAAGACTTCCACATACCCTCTGCCAAATCTGGCCCACCTTGGCACACTACCCCTCGCCACATGCCCCAATCTAAATCATTACCACCCCAGTTGATTACCAAGCACCACATGCTATCAACAAGTCAACCTCGTTGTGTGACATCCACTCGTCACCACAACGCAATCTCATTGTGTGACCACACATGACACACAAGTTCATAACATTGTTCCATATTCCATTAGTCAACATTAATTATCGATGATTCAAGTACATGTGATGACGTGGCATAGCTAAGCGACTATAACGTTCTAACCTTCTCATGTTGATTTCAGTACCAACCAACTATAATGAACCAAACTAGGGTGACAATAGATCATGGCATACAAATGACAAGGTAGGGTATAGATCAAAAGGTGTATTAACTAAGTTCCAATTTAAATTGAACCAATTGTGTACTTGAAATAATATGCAATAGAGTAAAACAATATAGCGATTTTATAAACATAGGTACAACATGATCAAAGCACAACTTGCCTTGGAATAGGTTCTGGTCTTGCTCTGGTACTTGATCTTCAGTTGACGGATCTTTCTCCGAAGCATCGCACAATTCAACGTCTACCCGTACCGAAGGAGAAAAGAAAATAAATACAAAAATAGAGATAAAATGAACTTCAAAAATCAAATAAAATTCACCATTAAATATATCTCAATTTTACAAATTTTTAGAAATTTGAATCACTCAAATCCGAGTTCAAATGCAAAAGATATAGCTATTCAAAGTTTGAATAAATTCTGGAAATACAGAAAATAGAAATTCCGAATTTCCCGAATTATTTTTATAAAGAAAAACAGCATTATTGCGCCAGCGACACGTGGACCAACCAGAGGCTGACACGTGGCTTATGCGCATGGACTCAGTCCACGAAACTTCGCTAGTCCACCGTGGACTATAGGTACTGTGGTGTGGACCGGCTGATGTCAGCATGACGTCATTGCAACACGTGGACCAATCAGATTGCGCCACGTTGCTCAGTCTACGGACCGCGTCCACGGCACAGCGCCTGCCCACCGTGCACCCGATGCACAACGCCTCAGCTTCTGTGCTGACACGCGTCGCACATCCGCGCAACGATCCGACGGCTACCGATCTACTCCTACGCTGCACTATCCCGATTGCTTCATCTCAGATCTAACGGCCAAACCTTACCCGAGGGGTTTGCTGCTCACGCGGCGATGTGGCACGATCTCGATCGTTCGCTGAAGATCCGATGGTTCCCGAAGCTTCAAACCGGCGATGACGGTGTGGCGGCGCAGCTTCACCGAACTTGGAGACGACGACCTTGGCGACGGTGTTCTGGCGATGAAATGGCGACGTTGCTTCCTAGCTCAGATGAAGCGCGACGCGACGGCCTCAGATCCAGAACCCAAGCGGCGAAAGACGGCTTGACGGCGGCACAACGGCAAGAAACGAGCGGCGGCGCTTGCGACAAACCACAACGAGCTCCCGGGCGTGTTCTACGGTGGCTCTCGTGAAACGGCTCCGACCAAAAGCTGCGGTGCACAAAGGCGAACGTCGGAGTACCAGCCTCCCCTTTTATAGCCTCGGGCCCTCAGCAAACGTGCACAAAAGGAAAACCTAAATCCTACCGTCGTCGACGGCAAATCGGCGGCGGATCCGGAGACCTGATTGGAGACGACGACAGAGGACCGTCCGATCTGCAATCAACGGCTGAGATAACTTCCGAGACGATACGATCCGATTCACTCTTTCCAAAATCAATGGATACGATCTAACCTTTCCAAACCAACGCGATTCCACTAGCACCGTACGATCTTGATCCAACGGCTCTCACGCACTAGGGCTTCGAAACCTCATCTTCAAGTCGTGACCGTTAAATCACGATCCGATGGCCGATCCAAAGATAGCGACGCGGTTTGATGAAGGCCCTTCGATTGAAATCCAACGGCAGCCGACGGCGCAGAGCGATTGGGCTGCGTAGACACAGGCTGCACACACGCACAGTAATGGGCTCGGCCCGTTACTGTTCAATTGATTTTCCCGATTATATCATTTAAAATAATTACAAGAATTCGATTGAGTTGTTTTAGGCAATAAAAATATCAGGAAAAATCCCAGAAATTTCTTATAAATACTTTGAGACATTTGGAACTCAAGTAAAATATTTTAGACAAAACTTTATTTTAACTTTGCATAAATTTAAATAGTTTTAAACAAAAGATCAATATACTTAAGTTAAAGTAAATTCAAATAAATCCAGAAAAATTCAATAAATTCCAAAAAACATAAAATGCTCAAATAACCAATAAAATATTAATAAAGCAAATTTTGGGATGTTACCGTTGTCCCCAACACCTCGGTGTGGGCACCCCTTCGAGCAAACCTTAAAAAGGAGAGCCTGTACTATTTCGGCCTTCCAATGTGCAAAGTTAAATATACGTAACTTAATAAGTTAAGGCTGCCCTATCCTAGTACTTGTGGTTGCACGGATTTCTTGGATCAATAGCATCCCATTGTTCGGTCCTTAATCCGACACGGGCGATACTTCACCCTCACTACCTGCATTTCCCTCTGCACAACCGGCTATTGCCAATAATCGTTCGCGTCAAAACCATAGTTTTGATTTTGGGTTTTTAATCAAAGTACCAGTAACCAACAGTGTCATAACCAACATTTTCATTTTCCCAAGAAACAATTTTGATCTGATCATTTCCATCGTTGGTTCTAAAACATGGCTAAGCATGGTTAAGAGGTAATCGCATATACCTATGGTGACACATTAAGTAATGTCTATCCTTAATCTATGGTTATCAAGGTTCACATGTCCATACTTATCAAGGAAATTTCATGAGACAACAGGTATATCTACTAGTACCACAAAATAGCCAATTTACAGAAATAAACGCATGCATAAAACAGTTTCATAAACATCATGAAAATTAAATACTGGGATCAATATGATCAAAGGGGGTGCTTGCCTTGCTTATTTGTTACTTACGACGAAATCGAGGTCGCAGCTGACGGAGTTGACGACGGAGGTAGAGACGTCGGGTTCTACACGTCGTTCAATGGAAATATAGCAAATAACAAACTTCAATAAAGGCAAAAAGAAAATAGACAGAAAACCAAATAAAGATTCACTGCAGAAACATGAATATTTTAGGGTTTGGATTTAATGATTTCACGATTTCTTTTATAGATTATCTATTCTTGTTTTACAAATTCAAGAGGCTAAAATTATGTATTCTTATATTTATATGTTCGAATTCTAGATGTTAAAATTATTTGGATTAATAGAATTAAAACATTAGTCATTATATTCAATGCTATGAATGAATAGCACTTAAATCCTTATTTGAATTTGCATAACAAGCGGTTTCGAATATGATAGATCAGCTAAGTTAGGTTGCTGGTTATATATATGGTTTTTAAGAAGATTTTGGTGATACAAATATCTTAACTATGGGTTTCTTCATTATTACCAAGTTCGTTTGTTCATATTATGAAGCTCAGAAATCATATACTTAAGGTTATTCTGCTATCATGTTTTATATAGAAAGCATGATGAAATGAGATTATTTCTTCAGAATAAGGTGGTCTATACCTTGAAGAACATTCTTAAGCTGATTTTATAAAATTTAGGATTTAGACGAGACATTTCATTCACTATTGAAATAGCTTATATGATATTAAGCTTTACGTTGACCAGAACACTTAAGGGTATTGAGCTAGCAAGATTCAGATGCAAAGCAAGTTTTGATAAGAATATTTTTCTATATTATGGTATTACATATCCCAAATATCATTTTTAGTATAATCTGCATAATTATTGCATTTAGACGAGGTATTTTACAGGCTACTGAAAAGGCTTAAGTGTTTCTAAATTCTACACGACAAAGGTTCAGTTTCCGATTTAAGCTTGTGACTACACTATACATGATTATTATTTATTTTTCTAGCATTAGCAGGGGATGACTCTAAGAGTGTTTTAAAGTTGGTTCCGCGATATTTGGCTTTTATCCGAGATAGTTTATAAGCATATGAAGATTAAAGTCTTTTATAAATTTAATCAAACTTAGTTCTTTTTGCCAACTATCATGACATTTTCTTTAAGAATATGCTAAGATTAGCTCTACCTATTCTGCTACTCAATTTATGAGGTTATATGCATACATATATATGTTCTTTTGCATGGATAAAGCTTATGTTCTTTATACATATTGAGTTTATGCACATACAATCTTTTGTTGCTGTCTTTAAAATGTTTCAACAAAATTAAATCAACCTCATGGTCATACACATATCTATACTACTATTAGTTATTATACATGTGCACATATATATGTATTTTACATGCATCTTTTACATTTGGGTTATACTCTATTTATAAGACTTATTCAACTCAAGTTTATTAAACATTTTGTTGCTATAAAGTAACTCAGTTTCATGGTCCATTCTGCATATATACATGTATATAGATTTGACTACTGGTTACATGCATATACATATGTATCTTCTACTTTAGGATTTCATTCTATTCATGAAACAATTCAAGTCAAGATTATTATTTAAATATTTTAACATATTTAGAAGCCCTACTAACATGCTAGCATACAGAAATCATTTTTTACTCATTTTAGATTTCTTTTACACAAATTAAGCATTTTTGAATATTTATAGTATTGAGATTAGTCTTTAACATAAAATGAATTAAACAAAGTTGAAACTTAAATATCTTTATATATTTGAGTTTCTGGAAGAATAAGGATTTCATTAAAATGTGTTTCATTCAATTTCAAGTTTGTTTACAAAATTTTCATATATAGCATATATTTAGGTCTTTCCTTTAAATTTGAATTTCAAAATTACCCAATGCTCTTTTTCAAAATATTTTTACATATTATGAATCTTTAAGATTTTATATGATTTTAGAAATTTATTCATCACATTGGAGTCATAATGCAAAAGTTACAAATAGTTGAATTACTTCGGGTATGCAAAATTCTAGAAAATCAGAAAATACGCTTTCACAGAATGGAAAGCGCCTTCCTTCAGTTGGCGCGAGAGCCTTTGGATTTGGCTTGCAGCCACTAATATTGGGGCCCAATAGTCAACGACAGAAAACAGAGCTTTTCAGATTTTGGGTCGCTGCCGGCGAACTAGCTTCGGCGCGGCGGAGTGGGTAACACCTACAGCTTCAGCATGGCGGTGCGCACCCAAGGGTGGTACCCATTCAGTTGGTGATGTTCGGGAAGTGGGCTGCCACCGCCCGCACCATGACCGGCTCAGTGAAAGCTTGCGCTCGCGGCACATTTCCACCAGAGAAGTGATCAGAGAGCACTAGTGGAGTGCCTAGAGTCCATTTTACCTGTTTTCCCATAGTGGAATCGGCGGAGGAAGGCTACCACCATGAGACGTTATTGGGGAAGAAGAACAGTGATGGTGGCGGTTTTCCAATGAGTGAAGGCTGGTCAAAGTTGGAAGAAATGATTGTCAGACACCCTAAATGCTTGAGCACAAACGAATTGAGTGATTAATTACCGAGGCAGATGAATGGAGCTTTGGCCTCTAAGTTCAAACTTCACTGGAAGTGGTGGCTTTTAGTGGGGCTTGGGCTGTGGTTGAGCACAAATGAGAGGAAGTGGTGAAGGTAAGGTATAAGGAGCCAGAAGGCATATTGGGTGGCTTTATAGCCAGTACAAGCGGTGAGGAGCAGGGTTTGAACGCACACGCGACGTTCGGCTCGGGGTCAAGGCTCGTGCACGCGATTTAAGCGGTATGGCGCGGGAAGGTCGAGGTATGCCATGGCAGTGGTCGAGCGGAGGCGGTGCGCTAAACCGGGTGATCGACAAAAAAGGTCGGGCCAGAGGAGCGCACACGCGAGTGAAGCGACAAAACGGCTGGGGAAAACGCGAGAACAAGAGAAGGATCGAGAGCGCACGTCTCCGCGGGGGAAAGAACGGAGGAGAGGAGCATGACGGGTGGGTCAGGGTCCACCGAGCAGCGATGGAGCGGGATTCTCTGTTACTTCCAGTGAACGGAGTCAGCACAGAGGACGGGCCCACTTGTCGGTCAGAAAGAGTGGCTAAAGCGATAACTTCGGCTCGGACAGGACATGACCCGAATTTAATCGGCTGTCAAAATGGTGAGAAAATTTTCCAAAATTTTTGAGCTGAGTCCTCAGATAAGGTTTGTCATCTGGTAAAAATTCTAGGTTAAAATATTTTACCAACAAATTATAAATATTCTAACAACAGTGACTGGTCTGAAATATTCTTTCAGAATTTATTTTATTTGAGGATGTAAAAATATTAATCATTTTTGATATTTTTTATTAGAGTTATATTTGATATTATAATTCTTACATAAATATTTCAAGTCAAAATATTGTATATTTATTTTATAACAATTCTGACATTCCCATTTTCAGATTTCTAGAGTTTCTATTTTTGAATTTCAAAAAGTCTTAAATGACATTATTAATTTATGATATTTTTAACATAGATAAATAATGTCTTTATCATGTTATATAAAAATTTTTAGCTGAATATAATGTTCGAAAATTTTATATTAATTCTGACTATGCACTATTTCTAGTCAAAAAAGATGTCTTTTCAATTATCTTCTCACATTTTGTGCATTAAAATTTATTTATCAGAGGAAATGATTTACCTGAGTGCTCAGGATTTTTAATATCAATTTTTAAGATTTTACTTTACCTATTTATCTTTTTACCATTATCCATTCACTAATTCCTTTTATTTGATTTTTCTCATAATACACAAATCCAAGGAAATTCCAAATAAAAACCAATGATGTTAAGAAAACTTAGAAATAATTATATTCAAATTAAAAATATACATTTTCATTTTATTGCATTTTTCGGGATGTTACACGTTTTTGCATCCGTTTTTCCCGAGAAAAGGGCACCTGCAATTCCACAGATTCGCCGACAGCTCCTAGCAATCTGTAGGTTCACCGATGGCTCCTAGCAGCCCCCTTTTTTTTAGAAAAAAGACGAGAAAAACGAAATTATGCAAAAAAATCACGTTTCCGTAGATTCGACGATGACTCCTAACAGTTTCGCACCAAACAAAGATGACCCTAGTGCCGCAAATTCGCCGATGACTCCTACCTATCGCATTTTTAGAAAACCCTAGAGAAAAAAATGAATTCATGTTTACGTCATCAGACCCATTTTTCCCGAAAATAATCATTGGACTAAATTTCGTGCGGCACAGCATCACGCAACAGAATTTCGCACAGCGCAGCGTAGCATGCGATCCTGGCTAGTATCACTTACAGGCGAGTCCAATAACCTTTTGCATAGCATGGTACGAAGCAAATCCAAGAACCCTTTTTCCTTGGTATATTCCCCCTAGTACCCGTGCTAGCTTTTGTTTAGATTTAGACTTTTTGCTTATAATTTAAAGTTAGTTTTTTTGGCTTAAACAGTTTAAAAGCGATCGACTTTTATATATGGTAGAAGTGAATAATTTTATCTAACATAAGTTGTATTAGTCTAAAATCAATCATCAATAAATTAAAAAAACACCTCTCCAATGTCTTTTAGCTTTTAGTTATATAGAGATTTATGATTTTTAAAAAAGCCCAAATAAAAAGCTATCAATTTGTTTAGATTTTAGTTTTTTTAGTTTTTAAACTGGTGAAAAAACCTGAACAAACAGTCTAAAGATGCTGTTATCCTCCTAATTAACAATCAAAATCTTACGGTATGTAATTAGTACATGCATACATAGACCTGACTCAAGTAGAACATTCTTCCAAAAAAAAAACTGAAGTTATTTGTAAACTTGAAATAAAGCATGGCAAGGAATTCCGAGAAAAAGTAGGACCTAGTGACCAACCATATGCACCAGTTTCACTACGCGCTCTAATTCTGAACAGTGCAACTGTGCAAGACCTACTGATGTTACCAGACCTGAAAAACCGAATTTGTCCAGCCCAATAGCGTGAATGGCCCAAAATAGTTGGTCCATGCTGTTTGGGGTCTTTGCTAACCGCTAATTGATGGATCCATGTGCAAACTGTGATTTTCTTCAAACGAGCAGCAAGCTGGCCAATGCAAAGACCACATCCTACACTGTGGATTTCCTACGTCATCTAGTGAGCTCATCTTCTTATTCCATGTTTCGCAAGCGTTAGATTGTATCATCAACCATTGGATTGTATTATATATATATACACACATAGAAAATGATTCCATACTTCTGGGTGTACGTACTCCCACCTGCAGTATACCGTTTAAATGATTGTTGTTCTATCTCTTAATCCTTTTGAGTATACTATAATACTGATTATAAGATACTGCAAAGGGAGTTTCACGAAAAAAAATTATTAAAGTTCACCCTTTATAGCATAATTTGTTTATACATTCCTTTTACATATGGAAAAGGATATGTAGTAGAAAAATAAAGGGCTCTCATGAAATTTTTTTAACCATGTCACATTGGAGTATCTTAAAATTATTATTGAAATATATCGAAAGTGATCGAGGAGTATAAAACGTTCATTTAAGTGGTATATCAGAGGTGGGAGTATGTTCCCCTGGGAGTACGGAAAAGGCTTTATACACACAATATATATATACACATGGTATGTGTAGACATACTAAAATTATGCTTGATTAATTTTTCAGCAATCGTATTGATTTCTGAATGAATGGAATTGACTGCCCAGAGATGGCAGATATATAGTGTACCGTCAGTATATATATGACTTCGACGCATGAAAGCAAGCAATATGAACAAAAAGGCGCTAACCTATAATACGCACCACTCAACGATGTCAATATGATCAGTTTCAAAGCACCAAATGAGCCCCAATCAAATCTGAGCAACAAGAATATTAATAGGCGATAATGCAAACACTACTACAGAATGGTACAACACTATCGCTTCATTTGTGTCGGTTCCTAACTTTTGAGGAAAAAACCGATTGTGATATGTGTATGTAATTTGCAATTTTTGGAAACAGGGTCATCACAATCGATTCTGAGCTAGAATCGATTGTGATGAGGGGTGTCATCACAATCGGTTCTATCTCAAAACCGACACAGATGAGGTGCCCATCATCACAATCGGTTCTATCTAAGAATCGATTGTGATGACACCCCCTCATATGTGTCGGTTCTTTCTCAAAACCGACACAGATGAGGGCGACCCTCATCACAATCGGTTCTTACTCAGAACTGACACAGATGAGGGCTCTCATCTGTGTCGGTTCTTTCTCAGAACCGATTGTGATGAGGGGGATTTATCACAATCGGTTCTAGCTAAGAACCGATTGTGATGAGGGCCACCCTCATCTGTGTCGGTTCTAAGTAAGAACCGATTGTGATGAGGGGGTGTTATCACAATCGGTTCTAGCTATGAATTGATTGTGATAAGGGGCTCCCTCATCTGTGTCGGTTCTGAGTAAGAATCGATTGTGATAATATCACCTCATCACAATCGATTCTATATCAAAACCGATTGTGATGACACAGTATTTTTACAATTGGTTTTGAGCAAGAACCGATTATGATGAGTCTCGCTAGGTTTTATTGTGTACTATGAATGTGATATGCTTTTGTTGTGAATGTATATATATTTGGTAATGTTATGTGATATTGTGTTAGATATTGCTAATATGGACCATATGTGCTTAAAGAATTGACTGTTGATATTGTGTTAGATTGTGACTGTTGATATTATGTAATATCTATTTTGTATATTTTTTTAGAATCAAACTCTCACAAATGAGCATACTCTAAAATATAGACTGGAAATAAGGATTACACAAGCTATAATGAAAACAAATTCAAACTAGATAATGAACAATCGACGAAAACGGGTACCGAAACTTCAGAGGTTGTTTTGAGGCCTTAAACGTCGCTTTTTGGGGCCGACACTTTTTCCAAAGCCTCGCGAAGAATTCAAGACTTATACTTCGACTTATGGATTTTCAGATCTATCTCTTCGTCCTCTTCGATTCGAGTACTCACACGTGGAAAACGGACGCCATATGCAAAAGTTATGATCATTTTAATGACAGGTACACAATTGTGTTGTACCTAATTGGTCAATCCAATCGGTTCTTAATGGAAAGCGACACAAAAGGTGTAAATGCAGTTTGTTCATGATGCAATTTGTTCCTAATAAAAGATTATTACAATCGGTTCCTGATTGAAACCGACACAAATAGCTAATTACTCATTGCAATTGACTTCCTATTAGAACTGACACAAATAGCTTGTGTATCATTTCAATCAGTTTCCTTTTAGAACCGACACAATAACTTGTGCATCATTTCAATTGGTTTCCTATTAGAACTGACACAAATGTGTATTAGTTCATATGTGAGTCATTTGGAGTCTACCATCTGTGTCGGTTTTCCTTTAAAACCGATAGCAATGTGAATGTCTATCTGTGTCAGTTTTTCAATAAAACCGATAGTCATACCTGAACATCTGTGTCGGTTTTTTTGATACCGATAGAAATGTATGGAGCATCTGTATCAGTTTTTTTTTGTCAAACCGATAGTAATTCCTCTTCCATATAACTTCACCTGAGCTCACTCCTCACTCACCCCTCACACGCCGCCCCAGCCTCCTGGCCTACGACCGCCCTCCCGATCGCGCCGTCCCCACCCTCCCGCCGCTCCCTACCACCGCCAGCTCGACCGCGCCGCCCCAACCCACCAACCCTTGCCCCCAACTCCCTCCTACCGCCGCCAGCCCGACAAAGCAGCACCCGGCCTCCAAACCCTAACCCCATGCCGCCTCCTCCCCACGCTGTTGGCTCCTCGCGGGGGACAAGGCGACGAGCCACCTACTGTAGGGACCTGACTGGGCCATCAACCTCGAAATCTACGACACCCTCAACGCCGACCGCTGGCCATCGATCGCCTCTCCACCTTACCCCCTCTTGTATTGCCCCTTAAGAGTTCTCGCTTGCAGAACCTCGCGTCGCCGTGGTTGCTTCAACGCTTGCGCGGGGAAGAATTATGACGAGGGATTGGGACTTGTGTGGAGAATTTTGTTGCTTTGCGATGCTTCTGTTGCGGCTGTGCTATTTTTGGGTTTGGTTTGTGGGGCGTTGACTCAGTTGATTAAGCGGGTTTTGGTCAAAATATTGATCGATTTGGGGATTGTTACTACCTATTTGAAGTGGGATTGAGATGATTATTAGGAAGTAGTGTTCGCTAAGTTGGGATTTTTTTCCTGGTGGTTACTATGCTATGAGAAGGGTTGTAAGCGCTACGCATCACCTTGCAGGTTACTTCAGCTTAGGGTGACCTAAGGAACCATAGCTCGAGCACTGCTCCTGACGAGATAAGAACCCTAGGCAACATTTTTTTTGCTTACATTGCATGCGAATTTTTAACTTTGCTAAATACATTGGTTTAGAGCTTAGACTATATGGGCGAAAAACAATAGCCAGTAGCTTCTCTTGATGCATAATTGACTGTCATGATGTTGATGTAGATCTATGGTCATGCTAACCACAGGTAAATGGTTTCTCTAAAAGAGTACTGCGTTGTACTCTGGTGATTTAGATGCAATGCATAAACAATACTTTGTCTGAGTCTTCTCTATCTATATCAAATACTTGCTTTATTTTCCTTTTTTCTCTTGTGTCTTGGTAACTGAAGAACCAATAAAAGCTAAAGAGAGACAATTCACACAGTTAATTAATCTTTTACCAAACACTCAACTACCTTCCCTCACATGGATATTTTGTTGACTTTGTCAGTGCAGAGTTGCTTGAACTTAGTTGTTTTCCATGTTTGAATTGTAACTCGTCTTTTCTAACTGACATGATGCTTTTGATCATTCAGGCTGATTTACTACAGCATATGATGGACAAGATTCCTAGTTCTGTGTTATTTCTTCAATTAGCTCTTCACAACTGTTCATTAAAAAGGCGCTCTTCTCAATGATTCTCTAATGAAAAGTAAGCACTTTATTTTGTTTCATTAGGTCATGATATGTTGGCAGTCAATACAAGAAACATGACGCGCTTACGCAATTTCCTTTTCCATTAGGTCTTTTCATTAATGGCTTCAAAATGCCGCCATGGCTGCCACTTATGAAGGTTTATTTTCTAAAATATGGTACTTTGCTTCAATCCCTTTCTCTTTTACTGAATCTACTGCTCAACTGTGAATTCAGCCTTCTGGTGTGTTCTAAATAGAATAACTATGAAGATGGCCATTGGGATGGGAGATGAATTCTTGTCCCAAGCTCCCAATCCTTATTTAACATGCATTAGACAAACTTTGTAAAGTTTGGGATTTGGACCTATATATTGGCTATATTTGAACTAATCCCCTCAATATGTATACTAAGGTTTTAATTCTGATGAGCTTGCTTTTGGTAATACAGAAACTTCTCATGTCATTTCTAATTTACTCTACCATGTATGTAATGAGACTAGATTCCTCTGGAAATGTATGTCCTAAATTCGTAGTCAAATTTGTCAGCTGACGAAGATATTGATACGTTTATGGAAGTATCATATTGAATCTTTTCCAACCTTCATGATCTGATGTTGTACAATTTTAATTTAATGTTTGATGTTTCGAAAGACTCTAGTATTTAATCATGACTGTGGCCTTTGATGACCATTTTAGTTAGAACCGATGACCCCCACATCACAATCGGTTCTTAGCTAGAACCGATTGTGATAATGGGTCATCACAATCGGTTCTCAGAAGGAAGCGATAGAGATGGGGGTTATCTCTATCGGTTCTTTGTAAGAAGCGATAGAGATGATCACCTCATTTCTATCGGTTCTCATAAGGAACAGATAGAGATAATATGGTCATCTGTATCGGTTCTTTCTAAGAATCGATAGAGATTATGGGTTCATCTCTATTGCTTCTGAGAAAGAACCGATAGAGATGACCATATTATCTCTATCGTTTCTTTGTAGGAACCGATAGAGATGATAGGTCATCTTTATCGCTTCTTACAAAGAACCGATAGAGATAACCCCCTCATCTCTATCGCTTCCTTCTAAGAACCGATAGAGATGAGGGTTCATCTCTATCACTTCTGACAAAGAACCAATAGAGATGACCCTCTCATCACAATCGGGCAAGAACCGACTGTGATAGCGCCGCCTCATCTCTGTCTAATGACTTTGTATCGTCACCAGAACCGACTGTAATGACAAAAAAGAACCGATTGTGATGTATATTCCTATAGTAGTGAAAGACAAGGTTCTTGGAACCCCAGATCGTCAGAAACCACACGATGACTCCACGCATGAAGCCAAAAATATATTGAACGCGCGGTATGATCGAGAAAATTATGAATTGTTGACTGAAAACTATACGTACCGACATAGACTGATGAATGGTGAAAATTTGCGAGTACTGACTGAAAGCTAGTGACTACGTACGCAATTTTTTCACAACGAGATGTAGTACTTTCCATCTCGGTCAGGATTATTTATAGGAATATCACGAAAGGTTAACATGACATGCAAAAGTTCATCTATGTTTGCACATCAAGTAGCTAGGGGTATACAGTATATCTTTTTGGGATCACTACTAGTCATACCTCTCTGGCTAAAACAGTTGCTCCGGATGCAGATGTGGCTTGTTCTTGTCCATATGACCACATCTAACTTCACTACTATCTCTATTTTTCCCAACCATCTGAACTCTCCCAAACTATTACTGTACATAAGAATACATACTCCGTGTTGTCTTCTCCATGCTGCTCTCCCTCCCACAATATCTCTCTTCGCATATGGCTATTATGGCCAAATGGAGCTCTCCCACAACCTATCTCTCTCCCCTCAAATGGCCATAGTTAGATGGGGGCTCAAGCTCCTCCTCTCTCTCCTTCATACCTCTCTCACTCCACCAAAACTCCTCCCATCTAAAACCGCAACACTTGTGCTTGAAGACTCTGTTACGACTGGGAGGGATCCGGTGAGGGCCAGTGACAAGCCACTGGCCAGGCTAGGTCCCGCCACAGTAGCCTCCTCCTTTCTTAAAATGTTGCAGCACGTTTTATTTGTATGAACTAGTCATCGATCTGTGCGCCTGCACGGCTAGCAATTTTTATAAATAGATCTAATCCGTAACGTAGGCAAAAATATATTCTCGTCTTCCTTTCTATTTCCAGTTTATTGCTCCTTTATTAGACTCTTGAAGATGAAGATTAGATAAGGAAAGCAAAACTTCCCTTCCATATGGGTCATAGTGGATCGCTTGAGTCGAAAAAGCCATGGTGTTAATATATTAATTCAGGAGAGTCAGTCTGGATTATGTAAGTAATTTTAGAAGCTAAAATTGAAAATGGTACCTGAAGGATTTCTAGCTACCCTAGAGGTAAAACCAACTTTGGAGGATCAAATCAAAGAAGGACAGAAAGATGATGCTAAAATCAAGAGAATTATGTCGCTAAAGATTTTACTTTGGATAACCAAGGTACTCTCTGGATTAAAAGTCGAATTTGTATACTGAATAAGAATGAGCTAAAGAAGTTGATTTTAGAGGAAGCTCATGATTCAAAGTATTATATTCACCCAAGGAGTGCAAAGATGTATCAGGATCTAAAGAAAAGATTTTGGTGGCCTAAAATGAAGCGTGAGGTTGCTGAACATGTTGCTTTGCGTGGCACCAAAGGCCAGCAGGATTGCTACAGCCGTTGAAAGTACCTGAATGGAGTGGGAGGAGATCGGAATAGATTTTATTACTGGATTACCTAGAACTCAGAGTAGTTATGATTCTATATGGGTCATAGTGGATCGCTTGACCAAAGTTGCTCACTTCATACCAGTTAAGACCACATATTCAGGATATCATTTGGTAGAGCTAGACATGTCAAGGATTGTGTGTTTACATGGAGTGCCAAAGAAGATAGTTTCACATAGAGGTACCCAATTTACCTCAAGGTTTTGGAATAAGTTACGTGAAGTCATGGGAACGCGTTTGAATTTCAGTACAGCTTATCATTCGCGGACAGATGGTCAGCCAGAGAGAGTCAATCAGATTTTGAAAGATATGTTGAGATCTTGTGCCCTAGCTTATGCTACCTAGTGGGATAAATATTTGCCATATGCCAAGTTTAGCTATAATAACAATTATTAAGCAAGTTTACAGATGCCATCAGTTGAAGCTTTGTATGGTTCTTCCTACCATACCCTGTTAAATTGGAACAACATAGGAGAATGTCTTTTCTTTGGACCAGATATTCTTAAAGAAGCCAAAGAGCAGATTGCTATGACTAGAGAGAGATTAAAGATTGCCCAATTGAGATAGAAGAGTTATGCTGATAATCTCCATCATGAATTAAGTTTTGAGCCTGAAGATTTTGTGTATCTCAGGGTTACCCCACTTAAAGGAGTTAAGAGGTTTCACGTTAAAGGGAAGATTGCACCTAGATATGTTAGTCCATTTAAAATCATGAGCCACAGAGGAGAGGTTGTTTATCAGTTAGAATTGATGCAGTCGTTGGTAGGAGTGCATGATGCGTTTCATATATCTCAATTAAAGAAGTATCTTCGAGTGGCCACAGAGCAGACACCGTTGGAGTCAATTGAGCTGCAAGAGGATTTGAATTATAAAGAGTAGCTGGTTAAGATTTTGAATGTAGCAGATCGTAGAACTAGGAATAAGTCAGTGCATTTTTGCAGAGTACAGTGCAGCAATTATTCAGAGAGTAAAGCTACATGGGAGCGTGAGGAGGATCCGAAGTTAGAATTCCTTAACCTATTTCTTAGTCAGCCCTGAATCTCAGGGTCGAGATTCTGTTAGGGGAAGGTCTGTAACATTCCAATTTTTTGCATTTTATGGATTTACTGTGCATATTCTTTTTTTTTTAATTTTCTGGAGTTTATTTGAATTATTTGGAATATATTTGAATTAAGACTTTTGGTTAATTCTATTTAATAGTGTGAAAGGTTTTAATTAAAGTTTTATTGGAAATATTTTATTTGAGTTCCAAATGCCCTAAAATATTTTCTAGAATCTTTCTAGAATTGTTCGGGTATTGTTGCTATTTATTTTGGTTTACTTCAATTTCTAGAATTATTTTAATTGCTAAAACTTAGAAAATGCCTTAAAGCTTCTTGGGCTGAAACCCAATGAACTTGGCCCATTTTTCACACCAGCTTGCCCAAAGCCTACGCCGCTAGCTTGCATGCCAAAAACTCTAGCCTTCCACCGTCAGATCGTGATTGGACGAGTGAGATCTCGTCGCATCGTTGTTGTAGTTGGACCGTTCGATCGTCACCATGTGGACGTCCCTGATCTTGCCACGTCGCCCATACCGTATCCACATTGGACTCCGCCACTGCCATGGATTCTCCATGTTTGTTACGTGAATCTCGGACGTCGATGCAGCTATTTGTAATGTCAACCCCACCCTGATGTTCGCCACCTCACGCAGCACATCCTACCCCAAGCTCGTTGTTCGAGACGCCCTAGCACCGTTCGCTTTTGCTTGCCGTAATTTCGGAGCCCTCACTGTCATTGAGCCGTCTTCGCCGCGTCCAAGGGTAGATCTGAAGTCCCCGCATTGAGTCGCGTCAAACCTGTCAAGCCGTGTCGCCAGAGAAGTCGTGAAGCGCCGCACCGTGGTCGTCGTTCTTGTCTCTAGTAAGCCACCGTCGTGCCATTGCCGAGCTCACCACCATAGTTTCTCAACCGTTCGATCCATAGCTAGCGCACCAGACGAGGTAACATCCTAATTTTTGATTATTTGAATTTAATATGGATTTTTTGAATTTATTAGATTTTTGTAGAATTTATTTATTATTATTAATATGGCCTGTTGTGGAAATTATTTAAATAAGGAGAAAGTAAAAATATTTTATTTGAGATCCAAATGTCTCAAAATATTTTTTGGAATTTTTCCATAATTTTTTTGTTATTTTACTATTTTATTTGGCTTAAATTATTTTTGGGATTATTTTAAATAAAAAAAGCTAGAAAATCCGTTTGCTACAGTGTTGCCCAAAACCCTTGGTGGGTTGATCCAAGTCGGCCTAGTGCTATGCACGCTCGTCTCGTTTCTAAAAACCCTAGGCATCTGCTGTTGGATCATGATATAATGGTGGATGTTGATCTTAGAATCCTGGAGCAGCTTTGCCCGTTGGGTCTAGCGGATCGTTGAGATTAATCGGGAAGGTTAAGAGCTCTAGCAAATCCAGGCTGTTGATCTCTGAGGTTGGTTAGGATTGTGTCCCGTCGCTGCGTATCCGATTTGTCCATCTCGCCACATAGACGGCTCGTGGTCGTCGTCTCCGTGACGGACTCGAAGCAGCCTAGCCATGTCCACCATGGACATGAGCTCTGTCCATACGCATCGTGGACTTCTGCTGCTATTTAAAGCGAGCTCCGGGTGCGCAAGGTCCTCAACAACTGAAACCCTAAGCTAGCCAGCTAAGGAGAGTCATCGTTACACCGTACGTAATATATGTTTTTGATCTTGCACCGCCGAGAGCTTCTTTTTGTCGATTTGCCGCCATTGGTGGTCCGTTTGGCTCATCAACAACGCCGTTGAGTTAGCCACATAAATGAGTACCTGGTGCACGCGATAGCTTGGTCGAGGAGTCGTCGGAACATCGTCGCCCGCGAGGACCCTAACCGCTGGTCTATTCAAGTTGTCATTGTTGTCGTTCCAGTGCTCCAATCAAAGATCCACTTGAGTCACCAGGTAGGCGAAGACGCGAGTTCACTGTAGATGCCCACGCCTACCGACGGCGGCGAACATAGGGTCCTGAGCAAGTGGCGGTGACGTGACTAGGGTCTTCTGTCGACACATAGTGCCATGTTGGAAGCTAAGTAATTGCCGTGTAGGATCGGTTCACTAAGGTGTTGCTTCGGTGGCGCTCCAGTCTTCGTGCATGTTAGCGCGGGGGGGGGGGGGGGTACGGTCTTAGTGCATAGGCACCACGGTATCCCACATGATCGAGCAGTAGGGATTGCATCTTTCAGCCTGATTTCCACATATTCCGCCCTTGGTCACAGCACCATACATATTTTAACTTGTAAGCTTCAATTTCATAGATGAACTCAGATGCTTTTGGATATAAAATAGAATGACGGGCATTTTTAAGGCAGTACAGACATGATAAGACCTGCACAAATTCATTTTTGAGGAAACGACCTGGACAAATTCAAGAATCAATAATGTATGTAAGGGTTTTTTTCTAGGGTTGGTTTGGTGGCATCGTTCACACCGGTTTCCACTGATTCCGCCAATGTACAAGGGACCACACATTTTTTTACTTGTAAGCTTACTCAAATAATTCATGGATGACCTCAGCTCAGATGCTTTTGGATATATAATAGATTGAGGGGCATTTTTCAGGCAGTACTGACATGAAACGACCTGCACAAATTCTTTTTTGAAGAAACGACCTGCACAGATTCAAGAATCAATAATGTGTGTAAGCTCGAGTTGGAAGGTCACATCGTCCAATAATATAAACCTGTCCACGTCACTGACTGTATTGTACAAAAGTCAATATCTTAATTAAGTCGTATCCATTGTACTTGTCAAGTTTTGTACGTCCACAAAGAGATTTTGTTTAGATATGTGCAGCTCCTAGCAGTTTTCTCATTAGTTTTGGGAGCCTCTAGTCAACAATAATCACAGCTCAATTTTTTAGGCACGAATAAGCATCGCGGTTTGCTTCAAAAACAAAAGGCACGCGATTAGGTTGTTATCTTCGTGTATGCTAACTGTACGTCATGCTTTCATTAGTCAAAGTCACTGCTTCGCGGTTATTACACTCACGCGCTGAGACGTGGTGGCGGCACGGTAGACCTCGCCGTCGAAAAGGAGAAACCGCAGGCACAGCACGGTGAGAAGCTTGACTGATTTTGCAAAAAGAAATTATAAGATATTTTTTGGAAAAAACATTATGATACAGATATTTAAAATTTCAATAAAAATATTATGAAGCCTTTTATAAGACAAATATAATGATGTTACTTTCATAAGGTCGGTGGATATTTTTTATAGAGAACATCTATTTAATTAGAAGGCGTACGGTTGCCATAAATTTTGAATTTTTATTTCAAAAAAGTTGGTAAAAATTGATTCCAAGAACCTTTCTATCAAAAAAATATCGACCCAAAAATATTCTATTAAAAAACAAGTGAAAAAATCGAGGAAAAACTCTTTGGTGTGGTCATTGGCTCAGTTTCCATGCCTCGGAAACTGACGAGACAAAAAAAAGACAATATAATACTCCCTCCGTTGATAAATATAAGGCCTATAGTTTGAATGGTCTTGTTGAAAAATATAAAGCGTGCATGAAGATTTAATGAGTCTTTCCACTTATACCCCTATTTATTCTCTCTCAATCATATGCATTTATTCATTATCTCTAATCTTCCAAGACAATTGAGAGGGATATGTAAGTTATTTCCTCTCATGACTTTCTCAATTTCATCACAACCTTAATCCTTGTGCAAAGTCAAAATACGCCTTATATTTATCAACGGAAGGAGTACTTATGTACGTACCTAAGCTAACGCACTCCGAGGCCTTGGCCCACTAACCCCTACGCACGTGCCCAAGGCCTACTAACCGCTGCATGACAGTGGAGTCCTCGCGCTGTGGTGAATTGGTGATTTGGGTCGGGGCAATATGGCTTGGCTGCATGGAAGACTATCCGGTACTGTGTTCATCTTTGTTACTTTGTTTCTTTTGCTCAATTTCTCACGGGAGAGAAGACTATGTGGTTCTCATGTTTGGCCATGGTGTGCTGCCATGCTCAAGTGCTGACGGTTTTGCTCTAGTCCAATTTATTTCGGTAAACCGATTTATCGAATTAATTTGATTAATTAGGTTCAGTTTTTTTTGTTTGGTCAACTCGGTGGCCATCTCTTAAAAACCAAAATATTCTTTTGTCGAATTAACCAAACCAAATAAGCCGTATAAACTGAATGTCTCTACCCCTAATCATAGGTCATACCCGTCAAATCCAGCGCCCACTGTCGCCGGCGAAACACAGACATGGAGAGGAAAGAGAAGCACGGCCCCAACAGCAGAGTCACATGGGTGAAGAGGTATTAGGGAGGAAGGAAGAGAGAATAGAAACTTCTCAAGTCGTAGACAGCTTTATTCACCCGCATGGGTCAATCAGTAGCCGGTGGTCGAGCCTAGCGCGAGATGTACGCTAGATGCGAGCGCCTGTGGGTGTCCAGCAATTTCGACTTTTATATAGAGCTAGTTGTCAAACCGTGCTTTTGCATAGATTAGCTTTTTGAATAAAGTTACTTGAATTCATTAATCTGGTTTGCACATGACAGCTACTATAACTTGATTCTATTAGATAAGCGTTAAATCTCTTTCTTTTCTCAATTAATATGAAGTTTGTTTCGTAGTTTATAATTTGTGCATGTAATATGTCTTATTATGAATTTTAATATCTTTGAAATTTAGCATTTTAATTTGCATACAAATTAAATCTCTAATCAACCTTTAATTTATCGCTAGTTCGTATACTTTTGGATCATAGTTTGGGGTGGATTTTGTCTTTTATTTCTCAAGTAGCGACAGCTTCATTCCCCCAAGTGGGTCAATCAGCGGCCGTGGTATAGCCTACGCCAGATGGACGGCGGATGAGGGCGCCCGTAGGTGTCCAGTAGTTCCGACCTTAATATATATCAGCGGTCAAAACATCAAAATATTGATCGCAGGGGACACAGGAGTTATGTTTTCAGAATGAATCGATCAATTATACATGATTGAAGACTTCCAGTAGACTGTAGTAGTTTAGAAGGCACGAACTGAGCCGCTTAAGATGTCCTCCGTGCCCCGTATGTCAAGCACGTTGCACACCGTACCGTGCACAAGGTTGCGTCTGCCTTGACTTTTTGTTATAAAATGCAGCAACTCTTCAGATAGTATGATCAGATAAGCATCTTAGCTACAAGTTGGTTGGCAGTTTGCCACAGCAATTGAGAGCGAAAGGATGCAACGTACTGCTTTATTGCCGGTTATTCTGCAAGTCGAGCAGTTCACATTCTGTCAACCTGGTAAACAATGCGAGTGAAGGCGACATATATATCAAGCATGTGAAGCCGGCCATTCATATATTTCTGGAGCCATGATATGCATAACTTTAACACTGATTGACCATGCTTACATGATAATTAATGTTTGTAGGAATCTTCTGTGTGAGAAACTGATGACATTAATTGGCACGCTGGCCCGGTAAAATTACACCTTTGTGTGTGGCCCGCTTGTCAGATTCAGTCTGTATATATGTGAACTTGTTGGTGCAACTGCATACCCAGCATTGCTGGTAGGAAATGTAACTGCAAGAGTCATTCAATAAATATATAGAGGAATCATCAAAGTATTTATTATGAAACTAACTGCTACTATAACTTGTTTTAATCAAGCTGTGCATACTCAGCAAGTTGACGAGCAGTATTTATTGTCTGCCTCTGATAACAAGTTGAAATCCATTGGATTGATGCGGGCTATTCTTATGCACATGGTGTATCAAAATTGTATATGTATGCTAAACATTGTCTTAGAATTATTCCTTGCGATCATCATGTGACGTATATATGATACAACATGTTGTGGTTAGGTACTGAATTTAGTAGGGATATATTTTTAGAAACATTGCATTTTGTAGGGATGGCTGCATAGCACTCTCTTATAATTTCTATGTTAGTTTTAAAGGGGAAAAATATTGTGTATGTGACGTGTGATTAACACCTCGCAAGTGCACACGATCAATTGCAGTATTCTCTTTTCTACCCAACCAGTCGTAACCCAAGTGAGGTTAGCTGCCATGGTGAGGATCATAACTTGAATGTATATCAACATTTACATCTCGGCATCAGAACACTGCTGTCAATCAAATCTACACGTACGCCCAGCAACAAACTATTTATCGGAAGGGCATTCATCAAAGCATGCATCGAATCAAATCGACAGATCGATTGAAGCTTGAGTGCCTCCTGTCTTTGGAGGGTGATTTTGTAGTGATTGATACAGATACTACATTGGAGCATTGCATGTCCCTGAGAATCCATCAGATTGCAAGCAATCAGCCCTGACAACCAGCAGTGAAGACATGCCTAACAACGCACATGCCCTGAACAACTATTCATGAAATGGGAATCGACGGTGCGAGCTAAGCATCCAATGAAATCCACTAATTAATCCAGTCGTGTGTCGGTGCTTACATTAGATTGGAGCCGGGCAGGTTGGTTGTGAACTTGTGATCGATACAGAGTAACTTGTACTTGCATTATTGTGGGGTATTTCCTTGCATTTGTCCCTGAGAATCCACCAGCAGATTGTAAACAGCAACAAGTACAAGAAACGACAGTACAAGGCTATGGAAAACTAACCTATCAATTTGGAAATGGTTTGCTTGCATGCTGCAAATATTACAATAGGTATTTTTATAAAAAAAAAACAAATACATAGATGTATGTAGGCAATTCCTTATATGCCACTGAAAGTTAACCTCATCTCTTATATGTTATACATTGTGTCACTGATATGTGACACATCTGTGAATTTCTCCTAAATTCTAGTGGCATATGAGGAATTAATCTTAAATGTATCTAGAAATGCAATCACTTGTGTGGACCGTCTAGTTGCTCCAGCTCCATTGATGAACGTCACTCCCTGGCAGATCTATCTATAGGATTAGGGTTTAGTGAACCTCGGCGCACATATCTTGGCGCTAATTAAACTGTCATTGAAAAAGGTATATATATAACACTGGAGGAATAATTTGATTTAACCGATTAATATTGTTGAAGCGATGGTTGTATGTATTACTATGGAATAATTAAGAGGCACCAGCAAAAAAAAATCGCTTGTGTTTTGAGATGTTAAGGCAGTCAGGCACCCAAATTTTTAGAGGGGCCAGGCGCATATATTAGTTATGGATTTATCAAACGAAATTTACATGCGGTTTATAAAAAGAAATATTTATACTGGTGCACACAGAACAACTACTCCAGTTTTGAAATTAACCACTGAAAATATACTTAGCACGAACACATCCTTTTCTTTTCAAAATACTAATAAATAAGCAATCAACTAAGGTCAGTAGTATGAGTCTCTCTATCAATTGGCCAAGCTTAAGCTTTAACAAACGATTGGCCCTATTGCGAAAGTGGAGAATGTAAATGCGTTATTCGTGCCGTGTTGATTGTGTGGTTGCATGACGACAGCTCGATCAGTAACTCAACGAACAAAAATGCCAGTCCAGATGTAGAACTTGCTTAGTTACTTGTCTCGCCAAGAATATTCGACTGTTACTATACACACAAATCAAATCACTTTTGGCACTCAAAAATATTGCCACTAGTTAATACTTGGAGCTGTCCACACCATGCATCATCTCATCCACACTCGGCAAAAAAGAAAAGAAAGAAAGAGAGAATGTACTCTAGTACATATGTTCCTATACGTTCGTTCACTAATCATTATTCAAGTCCAAAAGATAAGCTAGCTTGGACGGACAGATCATTACATCACTGCAATATACTATATCTTCTCTGAATGATACTCTCTACCATCGTCATCCTTTGAAGGTACAAAATTATATATTAAGCTGGTACAAAGAGATACGAAAATTTACCAAAGGTGAAGATACTAAAAGGTACAAAAGTTTAATAACAATTTGGTCGCACCTCGTAACCTTCCTTCCAATGATGATAAAAACTCAATGTTTGAACAGCTAGGGTGAAGGTACTACAAGGTACCAGAGTTTAATGATAATTTGGTCACACCTCGTAATCTTCAAATGATGGTAAACTGTGAACAGCTTTCGGAACGGACAGATCAATTGATCGAGTTGCGTAACGGAGTGTTACAATGCAAGAGAGGATTAAGAAGCCAGCAGACGAATTAGGCCCTGTTTGTTTCGGTTTTTTCACTGGGTTAAAAGCAGAAAAGCTAAAGCCGAAACAAACGACTGGCTTTTAAGCCGGGCTTAAAAAAAGCCAAAAGCCTCCATATAACTATAAGCCAAAACCCAGGTGAGAGGTGCTTTTTTGGGATGAAATAACCCTTTGCCACTGGAAGTCTCCAAAATTACCCACAACCTTAAAAGGTATTTCAAACTTTCTAGCAATAAGCTACACCCAGGGTTCACAAAATCGAATTTCAAAAAATCGTTCGAAATTCGAAAACCACAAAAACCGCTCGAAAACCGTCAGAAATCGAAGGGTTAAGAAATCAAAAAAATTTGAAAAAAATTAAAAAAAATCGAAAACAATTCGGTTTTCGCAAGAAACCACTTGGTTTTTAAGAAACGGTCTTCGAGCGAAAACCACGGTTTTTCAACGGTTTTCGAGCGGTTTTCAACGCATAATTTTTTTTCAATTTTTTTGATTTTTTTTAAATTTAAATAAAACGGTTTACCGAGCGGTTTTGGATATCGAACTACAGTGGTACACTCGAAAACCGTAGTTTTCGCCGGTTTTGTGAGCCCTGGCTACACCGTCTAACCCATCAAAAAGTCAGGATACCAAACAGTATGTCTTAGCTTAAAAGCAGACGGCTTAAAAGCTCATTAAGCCAAAAAGCTAGCTTTAAGCCAAAAGCCAAAAAGCCTAAGCCGAAACAAACAGGGCCTTAGTGGTACGAGAAGAGCCAGATTTTGGGGAGGAAGTTGATATAATTGTCGAGGAAATAATCCAGAGATTACAATATTCGACACGATTGACTGCTCTGGACTGTAGCTTATAAACTCTCCCCCTCGCTCACTGACGTCGGGTCCCACTCGACCGACTCCTACTGGGCTAAACTACCCTATCACAGGAAGGTATTAGCCTTCCTGATCCGCTTTGCCCGCAGGTCCTGGGGGCAAGTTCTCCCGCTCAGGTTGCCTCTGCTGCAGTCGATGCTGTGACATTCTCCTCTCCTTCATTGCCGGCTTGTCCCCAAGCCGGTGCGTTTGGGAAGCGATGACAAAGCTCCGCATAGTCTTCCCACGTCGCCATCGTCACCGGCAAGCCTCTCTGATATAGTCGACGCGCCAGCACCCATTCACGGACTTGATCAGCTAGCTCTTCATCAGTAAAATGGGGTAAATCCTCGTGCACCACTTCTGATGGATGAAGGCCGCTGCAAACTGCCTGTCTGATCTTTTGTTATCGGCCTTCCCCTTCATATGTTGTTGAGCGCTACAATGTTGCCTCAATAGTTTAGTCATCAGTGCCCTCTGCTGCACCCAAATATCAAGCTCTTGCATGGAGCACACCGATGAATTCATGACACCAAAATGGCGGGGAGCATGTCCATGTAAATCTGTTTGCACCAGAATTTGGCAAGTATGGTCAAAATCGGCAAGAAGAGGTCAACATATAGTAACCAACGGACGATGTTTATTTTGAATTTCATTGTGATTTCTTCATTGTCAAGGATCGGGCAACCAAGGCTCCTTTTCTTAAGGGCAGATGTAAGGCGGGTCTATATCCAATTCCATCAATGCAGTATCAAGCGTCCAATAAAAAGGCATTCCATGCTTTCCCTTCACAGGAGCAGTGGCACATGCGTCTAGGTCATCCGGCGTCGGCCATCGTTAATAAAGTTCTCTAGTCATACAAATTGTCGTCTTCCAATAAGGATTCTGAAGCCACAATTTGCAATGCTTGTCAAATGGCTAAGAGTCATCGGTTACCTTTTTCTGATTCTAGTTCAAACTCTTTAGCACCACTTGAACTTGTGTACTCTGATGTTTGGGGCCCTGCTCTTCCATCCACCAGAGGATTCAAATATTATGTTAGTTTTGTTGATTCCTTTAGCAGATACACCTGTATCTATCTGTTGAAACATAAGTCTGATGTTGAACAGGTCTTTGTACAATCCCAAAATCAAGTTGAGAGATCTCTCAACAAGAAAATTATTTATTTCCAAAGAGATTGGGGTGGTGAGTATTAGAGGCTTAATTCATTTTTCAAACAGCTTGGAGTCACTCATCGCGTATCATGTCCGCATACACACCAGCAGAATGGTGCTGCTGAGCGAAAACATCGACATATCGTCGAAATGGTTTTAGCTCTGCTAGCTCATTCTTCTGTACCTTTGCGGTTTTGGGATGAAGCTTTTTTGACTGCATGCTATCTTATAAATCGCCTCCCCTCTCGCACTCTCCAGAATTCCACACCCCTCCAGCGTCTTCATAATGTTGAACCTAATTATCAAACCCTGCGTGCGTTTGGATGTGCGTGGTGGCCCAACTTGCGCCATACAATGATCGGAAACTTCAATTTTGGTCTGCTCAATGTGTCTTTCTCGGGTACAGCACAATGCACAAAGGGTTCAAGTGTCTTCATATACCCACTGATCGTGTTTACATCTCTCATGATGTAATATTTGATGAACATGTTTTTCCTTTTGCATCTTCCAAACAAATATCCACACCAAAACCTTCGGTCATAGAAACTGCTCTTCTTCCTTGGCTTCTGCCATCACATTCTATTGTTGAGAATGGCCAACATGAAGTCTTGACTAACCCCTCTAGTGGACAAACTGATTCTGCTCTTGATCGGAATGTTATTGTGCAGGATGAAGGTACCACTTTGGACCATACTGCTGACCAGCTGATATCTGCTGATACACCCGAGTCTCCAAGTGATGAACCAAATTCTCCAGTCACAACTACTGATTCACTGCAGTCCCATTCCCTTCCGCCATCTCGATCTATGACATGACTTCAGAACAAAATTTGCAAGCCCAAGGAGATGCATGATGGCACTGTCCGTTATGATCCCCAAAGTCGAAAGTTTGCTGCTATTGCGATGGAACTAAAGGAGCCTGTATCTCAAGTTGATGCCTTACAGCAACCACAGTGGGAACTTGCCATGCTTGAGGAATATGATGCTCTCCTGAAGAATAACACAAGGCAACTTGTGTCACCTGCACCAGGACGCAATGTAGTGGATTGTGAAAGGGTCTTCAGAATCAAATACCATGCTGATGGCTCGGTCGAGCGCTTCAAAGCTCGCCTGGTTGCAAAAGGCTTTAGACAACGGTATGGCATTGATTATGATGACACCTTCAGCCCGGTGGTCAAGCCGGCTACTATGCATCTTGTTCTTTCATTGCTGTCTCTCATGGTTGGCGCCTTAGGCAAGCTGACGTCAAAAATGCCTTTCTACATGGTGATATCACTGAAGCTGTTTATGTTGGCCAACCTCCTGGTTTTGTGGACGAGTTGAAGCCTCATTATGTCTGCAAACTTAACAAAGCTCTCTACAGCCTGAAGCAAGCCCCACGCGCCTGGTACCATAAACTCAGCTCTAAGTTGCAAGAATTTGGCTTTACTGCATCCAAGGCTGACACTTCCCTTTTTATTCTTTGAGAGCATGGCCTGATCATGTATATCCTCATTTATGTTGATGACTTGATCATTGCCAGCTCCTCTGATCAAGCCGCAGAGACTCTTCTTCAACAACTGCATCAAGCCTTTGCTACAAGGATCTAGGCACCCTTCACTTTTTCCTTGGCATTGAAGTGAAGCCCGATCCAGGGGGATCATTCTCTTGCAGCAGAAATACATCAAGGACCTCCTGCGTCGCACGAATATGACAATGTGCAAGCCGGTCGCCACACCCATGTCAAGCTCCGAGAAACTATCTAAACTAATGGGGAATCCCCTGACAGAAGCATAGACTACAAGGTATCGAAGTGTAGTAGGAGCACTACAATATCTTACCATCACTCGACTAGATATTGCTTATTCAGTCAATAAGGTATGTCAGTACCTGCAAACACCAACTGACATACACTGGGGAGCAGTTAAGCGAATTCTTCGCTACCTACAACACAACCAAGTTGATGGTCTAAAAATACATCGCAACAGCTCTATGTTGGTAAGTGGCTTCTCTGATGCTAACTGGGCTGAGTGTGCTGATGACAGGTGGTCCACTGGAGGTTTTGCCGTATTTCTAGGCTCAAATCTTGTGTCATGGAGTGCAAGGAAACAAGCCAGTGTTTCTCGATCCAAAACTGAGTCTGAGTATAAGGCTCTCGCAAATGCTACGACAGAAATTATCTGGGTTCAGTCAATTCTTGGAGAACTTGGTATCATACAAGCACGAGCGTCGATCTTATGGTGTGACAATCTTGGGGCGACATATTTGTCTACTAACCCAGTGTTTTATGCAAGGACAAAGCACATCGAAGTTGACTTTCATTTCATTCAAGAACGAGTAGCATGGAAGGCATTGGATATCAGGTTCATCAGTACGCATGATCAGCTCGTTGACATCTTCACCAAAGCGCTGCCTGTTGATATGTTCAGAAGGTTTAGATACAATCTCAACTTAATTCCTGCCAAGTTATGATTGAGGGGGATGTTAGAATTGTTAGCTGATAGATATGTTTAGCAAGTAGTTAGAGAATCCTAACTGCAGTCTGATAATCTCGTTCTATAGTAACAACCAATATTCAGTCTGTTGTATCGCAACACTGTAGCAAAACTGAAAACATGAAGTCTATATAAGATATGCTCTGTGCAGCGTTTAGTCTGCGCACAAATCTAAAACCAATCTCTCCATTTACTTTGACATGTTCGACCGCCAAAAGAATCGCCATACACTCCTTCTCATATGTAGATAGCCCATGGTTGCGCGGCCCCAATGCTTGGATTAAAACAGCTCCAATGCCCACATCTGGAGCATCTGTTTCAATCACAAATTGATTGACTAAGGCTGTTTTCAACGCTCCGAAAGCAATCTACTTTTCTGACGTCCACACGAACACTAGATTCTTTTTCAGTTGCTGTGTCAACAGCTTCCTGGTCACGCCCATATATGCCTCACAGACTAGTGTCAGTGATGATCCGAAAGGGCACCGGATTTTGCAGCACTTTCCCTTTCAGTATTCCAAGATTTATATCGAACCCAGAGGACACGTGGAATATTCTACTACCGTCAAATAACTAATCAATAAACCACAATTAAATAGCAGTGAGGGGTGACAAATATATCGGAATTGCTAGCCACCGGACGTCTGATTTTTTTCGGACGCTACAACATTTTTTTCCTACATGTGAAACATTTTTCTTCGATAACAGTAAAAATGTGCGCGCGAAAGAAAATGTTGCACACGTTGAAAAAAAATGTTGCACACGTTGGAAAAAAATGTTGCACCGAGCATCCGAAGCAACATTCCAAAAATCGAACGTGCGGACGCTGGTTCTCGCCCAAATATATTGGAGAATAAATATGGGCAATAATAACTAACACATATCTTGTTCATTTGTCAATTAATCAATGATTATCCAGCAATTAAAGATGAATGTGAAATATATGTAATAAACAGTAGGAAAACGATGTTCTATTTGTGTGCATCAGGTAGTTACTGGTCAAGCCTTGAAATCCACGTACTACTTCACATTTGTCGTTGTCGGCGAATTCTGAACTATGTCAATTATTTTAACATCCGTGCACACTCCATTCATTACAAGCCCCAAATAGGTGAGCTGATTTTGAGCAAAAAAAGCACTTGGATCTTTTCACTTTCATTATACGCTGATTCAAAATAGACAACACTTTCCTCGGGATTTCCACATGATATTCCAATCTCTAGCAGTAAAATAGAACATCATTAATAAACACCAATACGGCAATACCCCTCCGCGAAGAAGAGGTGCTAAGATAATGCTCATTGTCCCTTGAAATGTAGCCGGTGCACTCATTAATCCATAAGACATCTATCTATATCTATACCTATACTAATTAGGCACTTTGAGGAAACCCTCACGTTAACCAGAAAGATCTGATCGTCTATTTGCTGGACTCGAGTTATAACATATTAGATTGAAAGAAAGAGTCAATGTCAAGTGTAATATAAATTAACTGAAATTCAAAATAAGAAATAAGGAAAATTAGCAATTTGACTTCCATACGGTTTCCAAATTAAGTCCATAAATAACGAAAATTTAGAATAATCTCTACTACTTCTAATTAGGAGTTGGTGGCAGTGGTACGTTCTCCACCTCAACCCATGTGTAAAAAAACCGGCCATGCAAAAAAAAACCGAACCGACCACCGAAGAAAAACACGGGATCTTCCTCCATTCCTCTTGATCTGCTCGGCGGCGCAAACCTCCAGAGTCCAGATCCCTCTCCGCCTCCCCCGACGCTCGCTTCGCCCCTTCGCCTCCCCGACGCCCACATCGCTCTCTCCTCTCTCTCTACCGATGACATGAGAGGGCATGGCAGCAAGGGCGGCAGCGGCGGTGACGGCAAGGAGGATCTGGAGGGCGCCGACACTATTGCCTCAGCCCCCGCCGACGGCAAGTAGAGGCTCGCAAGCCGGTAGTACTCCGTGAAGAGCACGTCCTCGTTCGGGTTCGGCAGCAGCGACTGCAGCTGCGTCATCACCGCCGTCGATGACAGGTCAGGCATCTCCGGCGGAGGGTTAACCGATGCCGCCATCGCCTGCGGTGTCTGCGGAGGCGGTGGTGGTAGCGACAAAGGGCCGTGCTCCGGGGAAGCCGGCTTACACTTGGGCTCCCTCTTCAGGAACTGCAGGAAGTTGAGGTCGATGGAGTCGGACGCCCGGCCCAGCGGCTACACAAGCGTTCCACGACGGCACCCACCACCAGCCCCGACCAATCGAAGGAGCAGCAAGACCAAGACGAGGTTCTTCGACTCTCCGCACCAAACTCATCTCAAATCCCTCGCCTAAATATGAGGGTGTTGGCGTCAAAAACTTGATGTAGGGTTTCGACAAGAAGACACCGCATTTAACACCGGTTCGACGGCGTGCGGTCGATTCGACCAGAATCGACAAGGTAAAAATATAAAATTTAATCAAAATCCAGTCGTCACGATCAATCGGCTTAGATTCAATCAGCTTGAAGCCGATTAAGATCAAAGTAACAGGGTAATTCTAATTAGCCGATTAAGGCTAATCAGAGGATAAAGGTAGATCGATTCTGAAGAAGGCGATGCGCAACAAAATCAGAACAAATCAAACCTGGGGGTGTAATTGACGAAGATCAACAATCGGCGATGCGCAACTTTATAGATCAAAATCGATTACAAAGAGAGATCTAAATTACAGAGGCTACTCCTAGTAGACAGGAAAAAGTAGAAAAATAAAAGCTGGTTGATTGTATTGTGTTGTTGTCGTTTTGCATCTTGCTCTGGCCCTTCTTTTATACCCTTCGGCCGATCGTGTCTAACTACAACACGTTTCAAATTTTGATCCGTATCGGCCTTATCTCGGACAGTTATTTCCTTAAAGATCTTGCCGTTACCAAAATATCTCCAAACCTTTTCATCCTGTCCGTTAATTCCGTATCTTTGACTTTATTGCCGATTTTGACCAGACTTGCCAAATTTTGGTGCAAACATATGCCCCCCATTTTTGAGAGATGACTTGTCATCTGTAAAAAAAATCGCATTTTTTATCGGCTTTTTTCAATCGGCTAACTGTTGAACTTCGCACAATAACTGCTACTTTATTCGTGTCGTAATTCTCTGACATGCGGGTAGTGCGTTTTAACTACTCGCGCCTTTTGAGATTCACTTCCCGCCGCTTCAAATTTTCACCATGCTATAAAATGCGGCCCCCACTTCAGTCATTCTTCACGCGCACAAGCTCTCGATCTGTCTGCAATCGGCTTAAGCTTCCTATTTGAAATATTTCCGAGGCAATCATTTGGCTCATCCGTCTTTCCTCATCAGCTGCAATGGATCCTAGCCAGGTACTTATTCCGATTCCGCACAGCAATGACCAATATTTTTTGGGTTCATTGGGAAATCTAGATGTTCATACCGTAACAAACCAAGAAGTCCCTCGTTTACCTCTGTCGGCTGCTGGTCACAACATAGAGGGTTGGAATAAAAGTTTCAGAGCCTGGTCGACAGCTCTCAAAGGATGGAGGAATTGGTTTATCAGGGTAGCAGCCCAAAAGAGGGGTGAATGGGAAAGAATAGGCATAGCCGAGTGTATTCCACTTTCTTTAGCCGACCCAGAAGCCAACGAGCCCTTAGTGGCCACGGCCTGTTATTTTTGGTCAGACTGTTTTAATGCTTTCTTGTTTCGTACCGGTCCCATCGGCCCAACTCTTTTAGATGTTGCTCAATTGTGCTGTCTTCGGCCAGATGGAGAACAAGTATCGGCTTTTAGCGGAAAACCAAAATATAAACTTATCCGATCCAAGGGGGAGGGTTGGGCCAAATATATTGGAAATAATAATAAGATTAATGGCCCAGTATCGGACGAAGAGCATGTTGCCTTTCTGAATCTTTGGCTAGACCGTTTTTTATTCTGTGGGGCATCTCTTGGACCAACTCAGGTTTATCAAGTGATAGCAGAGCAACTTGTTGAAGGTCGTCGGCTAGCTTTAGGAAAAATCTTCTTGGGCGCTGTGTATCAGATGCTTTATATAATAAGGAGTCGGCTTTATACCGGTTTTGGGAAATTCACCGTCGGTAATGTAGGTGGTCCGATGTGGTTCATACAAATATGGCTATACTGCTTATTCAGCCGCTCTTTTAATTTGGATTCAGCCGATGAGACTCCTTTTCCAAGGGATGACATACCAGAGGGGGCACCTATCCAATTTAGAGAATGCCGATCTTTTGGTGAAAGGTATATGATGTGCTCCAGTAATGAGACAAGGATTTCTCCCGATGGCTGCAGAAGATTCTTGTCTTTCTTTTTGCAATTGGACACCGAAGATTTCAAGCAGCAAGACTTCTTCAGTTATGGTGCTACAGCCGATTTTTCTTGGCCTTCATTTCTTCATCTGGAAGCCGATAGTTCTTTGATGCCTCAGGAGACTTTGGATTTATATAGAATTTTCATTTCTCCGTGCATTTTCCATGTCGGCCTTCATACTAGGAATCGGACATTTCAACCTTCATACGTGTTTTACCATCCTTCAGTTTATGCAAGACAGCTTGGTTTCGGCCAGGTAATTCCAAGTTTGCCGCTTTTAGATCGACTTCAACCTAGAGCCAGGGTTCGCAATGCCACATCAGCGAGGTTAGTGTTGGAATTAGCCGATGAGCTTCATCTTCGCAGTCTCCCCCACTTCCACCTGAACGCTCGCCGAGCAGGAGGTTTCACAACATGGTGGTCGGCTATTGCTGAGTGCCTGTACATGGAGAAGACTCCGTCGCTTATAATCAAGGAATTCTTTCCAGATCTGCCAGAGCCATCTTTAGTGTCTAACAGCGATTCTAGCAGTGAAGCTAGCTCATCGGGTTACACTAACACGAGTTTAGTAGACAAGGTATCGGCTTGAATAATCTTGTTTTGCACATCGGTCTTTCACCAGATGCATTTTCTAATCACTTTTTTCGTGCATTGCAGGCTAAGGATGTCGGCAAAAAGCCCATCTCTGGCCAATCGGGAAATGGCCAAGGCAAAAGGTCACATCAATCGACCGCCTTACGGGTTATATACAGTACTCTAGGGTTCACACCATCTTTATCGGACATTGAGAAAAACAACCAAGTAAGTATAAACACAATCGACTAATACCATTTTCTTTTTGACCGAACTAACCTTTAGTCGATCTATATTTTCAGAAAAGAAGAAGACAAAGTACACCAAGGCTCCTGCGAAAAAAGGGCCCAAGCCCAAGGAGCAAAGCGGCGAGAGTTCTCCACATGCGTCGGCTACTGACAAGGTAGATGGTTTGTACTTCTTCGCTAAGAAACATGTCCTTTAGTACGTCACCACGTTGCATTTCTTATTTCACCGACGCACCGCTTCAAGCCGCGAAGATCCTGGCCGATCTTCCAACAGTTTCTTCTACACCGCTTTCCCCGCCACGGCCGATTTCAACTGCTCCAATCGTCGATCTGCCGGAGCCCTCCGATCCGACGAATCTGTTGGGTTTCTCTTTGGTCGATCTCGATGATCCGGAGATCATGGCCACTGATGACTATGATGCGGAGATCAGGAGGATCTTAGAAGTTTCGAAGGAGGCATCGGCTGCGGTCACTTCCACCCTAGGCACGAAAGAGAAACTGGACAAGCTATTTGATCTAGTCACAAGGCCACAATCGGAGATCTTGGCCAATAATCAGCCAATCCGCGATGCCATGGCGGCCGTTGAAGCCGACCTACCCTCGAAAGCAATGGCGGCACTCCTGAATGTGTGCCACTTGGACAAAAGGAAGTCCGAGGTTGAGGAGGCTCAAGCACGCATAGCGCGGCGCGAAGCTCAAGAAGCCGATCAGAAATTTCTAGATGAGCTCGTCGCCGACGCCAAGGCGAAAAAACGCAAGTTTGACGCCGATGCGCTACAGCTAAAGGCATCCAAGGATAACCTTTCCAAGCTTGAGTCGACAAAGAAATTTCTTTTGGAAGAACTAGCCAAGACAGAGAAATTAATCCAAGATGGCCAGCATTCCATGGAGAAGAACATATCGGCCATGAAAGAACAGAAACTCGGTATTGCTAAAGCCGTTGCAGATGTGACTAAACAGTCGGCCAAGGTGAAGCCAGTACCCGGGAACGCCAAAGATGATGAGCGCATTCTTGACGAAGTCCAGTGCGTGATTGCGAAGGCGGCGGGTGCTCTATCGGCTCTAGGCGCGACTCTTCCTGGTTCTGGCATCCGATATTAACTTCATGAGATATGAGACTATGTTGGCTGTTTTTTCGGAAACACTTGCTTGAATACTTTGTAATTTTGCTATACTTGTAATCGGCTGTTTAACCGATTTAATTTTATTTTCATATAATTTTAGTCTGCAATCTCTTTTAGCTGATTAACAACATCGTGTTAATCTTGGCTCTGAATGTGATCCTTAGCCGGCTAGGCTCCAATCCAAATGCTAGGATAGTACCTCTTCAAATATTTTCCGTTAATAGCTTTAGGCAATACACATCCTTCCAACGTTTCTAGTACATGCGAATTTTCGCCGACTAGCCGATTAACTTTGTATGGTCCTTCCCACGTAGGCGACCATTTTCCGAATCGGTTATCTTTCGAACCAACAGGCAAAATCGTTTTCCATACTAAATCGGCTTGATCGAAAGATTTAGGCACGACCTTTTTATTATACGCTTTTGCCACCCTTATTTTATTCTTTTTAAGCCGATCAAGCGTAGACAAACGTAATTCTGCCAATTCATCCAAATTGTCGATCATCAAATTGTTATAATCTTGAGCCGACAAACCGTTCTGTCTGGCTATTCGTATGGATTCAATGTTGATCTCTACGGGTAGAACGACTTCTTGACCATACACCAGCTGGTAAGGTGAAAGATTCGTCGCTCCATGATAAGCTAGCCGATATGCCCAAAGTGATTCTGATAGAGTTGAATGCCAATTCCTTGGCTTCTCATCAATCTTTCTTTTGATCAATTTAATCAGCGTTTTGCTAGATGACTCGGCTTGTTCGTTAGCTTGAGCGTAGTATGGGGATGAATTCAACAGTTTAATCCCCAGACTTGTTGCATAAGCCTGAAACTCATTGGACATAAAAACTGTGCCTTGATCGGTTGTAATTGTTTGCGGTATTCCAAATCGATGAACAATATGTTCATTAACAAAACCGATGGCTTCAACGCTGGTTACTTTCTTAAGTGGTATAGCTTCAACCCATTTTTAGAAATAATCAGTTGCGGCCAAAATAAACTTATGGCCTTTACTCAATGCAGGGAATATTTGGCCGATTATATCTATTCCGCAACCTCTAAACGGCCATGGCTTGATAATTGGGTGCAAAGCCGATACTGGTGCCAATTGTACATTGCCAAATTTCTGGCAAGTTTAACAACCTTTGTGGTATTTAAAACAATCTTCTAGCATTGTCGGCCAAAAGTAACCTGTCCGTCTAAGTGTCCATTTCATTTTATGGGCCGATTGATGAGACCCGCAAATGCCTTCATGTACTTCACCCATTGCCACTTGCGCTTCTTCGGTCCCAAGACATCTTAATAGCAATCCTTCCATCGTCCGATAGTACAAAGTATCGTCCATAACAATGTACTTCAAAGCTCGTTGCCTAATTTTGAAATAACTGCAAACCTTTGAGTAATGCTTCGTACTCTGCCTGATTATTTGAGCATCGGCTATTTAGCCGAAATGCAAACTCAAAGTTATGCCCTTTAGGTGATATAAGCACTATACCAATTCCATCACCTTCTCTGCACACAGATCCGTCAAAAAACAATTGCCAAGGGGCTACAGATACCAAATCAGTAGTAGTATCATGTCCTGTTATAAAATCGGCTAATACCTGCCCTTTGATTGCTTTGGCTGATTCATAGGACAGGTCGAACTCAATCAAGGCATAAGCCCATTTGCCAAGTCGACCTCGTAGGATTGGAGCTGACAACATATATTTTATAACATCGGCTTTACAGATTACTTTACAAGCCGATGCTAAAATGTAATGTCTTAGCTTTGTACATGAGAAGTATAAAGACAAGCATAATTTTTCAATGAAAGGGTACCTAACCTCAGAATCAAGAAGGCGTCGGCTTAAATAAAAGATAACTCTTTCCTTTCCATCAACTTCTTGTGCTAAAACAGACCCAATAGTCTCCTTTTCAGCCAATATATATAACTTGAATGGAACCCCCTTTTGTGGCGCGGCTAAAACCGGAGGATTGGCTAAATATTTCTTAACATCATCAAAAGCCTTTTGCTGATCGGCTCCCCAAATAAACTCTTGATTATCCTTTAATTTCAACAGTGGGGTAAATGCGCGGATCCGTTCGGATAGATTCGAGATGAACCTTCGGAGATAATTAATCTTGCCGATCAACTTCTGCAACTCATTTTTGCACGTCGGGGGCATTGTATCAACTATGGCTTTGACCCTTGTTTGATTGACTTCAATCCCCCTCTCATGCACCATAAAACCCAAAAATTGTTCAGCCGACACGCCGAACGCACATTTGAAAGGATTCATCTTCAAGCCATGTGATCTTATGTTCTGGAAAACTCTTTCTAGATCGGCCAAATGCTGCAAATCTTCTGCAGATTTTGCTACGACATCATCAATGTATATTTCAACGATGTGGCCGATTAAATCATGGAAAATTAAATTCATGGCTCGCTGATATGTTGCTCCAGTGTTCTTTAATCCAAAGGTCATAACCGTCCACTCAAATAACCCTATTGCACCAGGACATCTGAAAGCTGTTTTTGGTATATCGGCTTCTGCCATGAATATCTGATTGTATCCGGCATTCCCGTCCAGAAAACTCATTATCTTATTCCCTGACGCAGCATCGATAAGCATATCGGCTATAGGCATTGGGTATTCGCTTTTGGTGTCGCTTGTTCAAATCTCTAAAGTCGACACATACTCGCAGCTTTCCGCTTTTCTTCATCATCGAACAATGTTGGAAACCCACTCGCATACCGACAAGGTCTTATAAATTTAGCCTCCAACAATCGCTCTATCTCCTCTTTTATGATTTTGTACAGAGCCGGATTAAAACGCCTAGGGTACTGTTTAAACGGCCTATAACCTTGTCTAATGGGTAGCCGATGTTCTACCAATTGTCGACTTAAACCAGGCATTTCGTAATATTCCCAAGCAAAGCAATCTTTATATTTTCTAAGAATTTCGATCAATTTTTCTTTATATCTTACATCTAAATTTGCACTAACAAAAGTTGGTCTTTTTCTATCACCACTACCTATATCAACTTCTTCGAGCAGATCGGTAGACGTAAAACCATGACCCAACTTTTCATTTTCTTGAAAGTCTTCTATAGCTTCATAGCTATCTATTATCTGCCGATAGCTTTGCATTTTATCTTGTAATGCCTTCACTGCTTTTCTTGTCCCCATCGGCGTAGCACTTCGTTTGCTCGATCGAATGTGCCTGGCTTGACACTGATCGGCATAAGTCCTGTCTTGCTCACGCAGATGAAATCGCAATCTTCTAATGTTTTTCCTGATATACACCCTGCTTCTTCATGTTGCCAATTCGCATCGGAACTGGCCATGGCAATGTGAGCCGATGTGTCGTCCGTGACAGTTTCAACTTCTTCTCCGTTCCATTGAACAAGCGCTTGATGCATAGTTGATGGGATACAACAGTTGGCATGAATCCAATCTCTTCCAAGCAAAACGCTGTAATTTCCTTTTGCGTCGATAACAAAAAATGCGGTCGGCAAAGTCTTACTACCGACGGTCATTTCTATAACCATGACGCCTTTGGCTTCTGTGGGATCGCCTGTGAAGTCGTTCAAAACCATGTTAGTTTTAATCAAGTCTTCATCGGACTTACCCAATTTCTTGCAAATCGTGTAAGGCATCAAGTTTACTGTGGCTCCACTGTCTACCAGCATCCTTGATATCGGCTTTCCATTTATGTACCCTTTCAGATATAATGGTTTCAAATGCCGATTATCATCTCTTGGTTTCTCGAATATTGCGTTTTGGATTCCCGAGCAAGACTGGGCAAAAGTTTCTTTAGCCGATTCAGTTTTGATTTTGAATTCGGCTGGCAATGTGAACACCATGTTGATATCCATTGGTGGTGTATCATCCCTAATCATAGGAGAATCTAGATCATCTGCCGATTCAAAATCTTCTTCAACTTGTTCCTTTTTCCTCCATTCTTTCTTGACAATTTTGACCGGACGAAGCTCATTGAAAGTTTCGTCCCTCTGTTTTTCTGCGTCGACTTCCCGAATCTCTTGAGTCCTTAGTCTCTGAAGTCGCCGGCGTTGCGATCGACTGAGGCCAGACAGACACCATCTAGGCTTAGGCTCTACTGGTTTTCTTATCTTGTCGACGAGATTATCTTGGTCAATGTTTGACCTCCGTTCTTCGACCTAGTTTGGTTCTTGCTTTGGTTCAGATATCCTTTCATGAACAGGCTTTCTGAACCCTTTGTTGTAACCCCGAATCGGCCCAGACAGCCTATCTTTAGCCGATTGCCTTGGCCAATCGTCGCGGGGGTAATGTTCCATCAGGCACGTGTGCGGGGATGGCAGTGCTACTCCCCTTTCCCAACAAAACTGCCAAAAAGGACATCTTCTATGGGCCCTTTCTATATTTTCTGTGTGATATAAATTGTCCGACCGACGAGCAGGATATTGCGGTCGGCTATTCATCCTTTCGTATTTATCCATCAGTTGTGAGAAAGTTGGTCCCGACCTTTTGGCCGATTGCTTTGATGGCGATTTTTCAGCTTTGTACCATTTACCCACCCGAGGATCGCCCTTGGGTTTAATGGTCCTTGAATTTTTCCCTCGTGATCGGCTTCTATTTGTAGTGAGCCAATCATAATTTTCAGCGTTTGACCAGCATTTGAATTCAGCTGCATGTCGACCTGCCGATCCTTCTTTGGCTCATCATGAATCGGCTCCTTTCCTTTAGCCGAACATTGAACCATGTTGATTGGAAACGGGTCAGCATCGACTTGCATAGTCGGCTCGTCAGCGAATTTTAGCCGACCGTCCTCAATAGCCTGCGTTTCTTGATCTCGTCAGCCGATGGTATAATATGTCCTTCGGGTAACCGAATTATCTTTTCTTGTAATAATAGATCAAAAATGCGATCACATTTGGAAACATCAAAGGCATATTTAACTTCCGACTTATTTCTAGTCGGCTTTAGCCAAGAACAGACTAAGGATTTTTTAGATCCCTTTACCCATTCAGCTATGTTTATTTCTGCTTCATCGTCATCTGAAGAATCACTAGGACAATATTCGACCATATTGACTTTGGCTTTATCTTTCTCCTTATTATTATTATTCTTGAATCTATCTTTAAACGCTTTACTATCAGGGAATCGGCTTTCTTGAGCCGATACACGATGAAGCAAGTGGCTCAGGTCAGTGAACTCTTGCCCTCCAAACTTCTCCCTAAGCGGAGGAATCAACCCTTGAAACGCCAAATCAGCAAGTTGATTATCGGGCAAAGTGACGCTAAAACATCGATTCCTAGTTTCCCTAAACCTTTTAATGTAATCGCCATCGATTCCCCAAATTTCTGATGGATAGAGCTTAGATCGGAAATCCTGAGCTCCAAACTGCCCGAAAAGAAATATTCGTGAAATCGGCTTTCCAAATCGCTCCATAAGTGGACCGAATTCGGAGGTAAACAGGTAAACCGTAAAAGTCGCTCGGATAATGACAACGGAATTGTCTTATTTTCACCCATCGGACCGAGCCGCTCGCCGCATTGAGCGATAAAGCGTCCGATGTGTTCCAACGTTGTAGTTGAATCATCGCCAGAGAATTTCGCTAAGTCTGGTACTCTGAAATTATGAGGGTATGGCATGCGATCTATGTAATCAGGATACTGCTTTCTATAGCCGATAACCTTTCCCTTGGGCTGTATGCCGAACTGGTCCCATAAAACAGTGAAAATATGATCTGCCCAATTTACATTATCGGCCATTGGCATAGCAGGCCCTTGATAATGTTGGTCATAGTTGGCAGCCTGCCCCCCGAGTGCAAGCTCGGGTTGCCAATTATGCTGCATCGTCGGCACACGACCATATTGATCGTGCCGATTATGCCTGCCTTGAGGTTCTGGCACTGGGACAAACGGCTCTGAGTATGTCACTATCCTATGTTGACCTGGGTTTCTAAGCATGGTAGGATCTTGAGAGAATCACTCGGAGCCAATCGGCTGTGGAATCGATTGGGGAAAAGTATAAAACGGAGCCGACGGCGGCAGATTTATCGATGCGTAAAACTTGGCGGCGTCGGTGTAAGAATGGTAATGGCTTACCCCACTTGACCGAGGATCTCTAGGCAATATTACGGTCGGCTGAGTAGGCATCATTGTAGGGGGTGAGGTTATAGCCGATGGTTTAGGATCGGCTGTCGAGCTCTGCGTATTTTGCGCTATTGAAAAAACAGGATAATTTGGCAGAGCTTGTAATGGGTCAAGCAGACTTCCTGACGAGGCTAACTCCTGGGCTATAGATTTAACGCTATTTGCTATCATCGGCTTGAGCATTGTTACGAGAGCCGATGATTGATTTATTAAGGCGTGGTGCACAGACTGATTGATCATAGCCGATAATTCGGCTTGAGCAGGCAGATATCGGCTTACCGGTTCTGTGACACCCGCATCTCCCAGGGCGTTGACCATCGGTAGGGCTGCCTTTTAAGTGATGCCACGTCTGGTTTTCTGATAACAGCTTAGCATCATCTCCTCCAACGCAGTCTTCCAAGCTTCTATTTCCTGACGTTGTTCCGCGGTCAAATCGTCCATTGTTGGGACGATTATGGCCTCGATGTTCAGATCAGATGGTGGAATTGACTTTCCTGATGAAGACATCTGTCCCACCGGGCGTGCCAAAAGTGTGTTGGCGTCAAAAACTTGATGTAGGGTTTCGACAAGAAGACACCGCATTTAACACCGGTTCGAGCGTGCGGTCGATTTGACTCAGAATCGACAAGGTAAAAATATAAAATTTAATCAAAAGCCAGTCGTCACGATCAATCGGCTTAGATTCAATCAGCTTGAAGCCGATTAAGATCAAAGTAACAGGGTAATTCTAATTAGCCGATTAAGGCTAATCAGAGGATAAAGGTAGATCGATTCTGAAGAAGGCGATGCGCAACAAAATCAGAACAAATCAAACCTGGGGGTGTAATTGACGAAGATCAACAATCGGCGATGCGCAACTTTATAGATCAAAATCGATTACAAAGAGAGATCTAAATTACAGAGGCTACTCCTAGTAGACAGGAAAAAGTAGAAAAATAAAAGCTGGTTGATTGTATTGTGTTGTTGTCGTTTTGCATCTTGCTCTGGCCCTTCTTTTATACCCTTCGGCCGATCGTGTCTGACTACAACACGTTTCAAATTTTGATCCGTATCGGCCTTATCTCGGACAGTTATTTCCTTAAAGATCTTGCCGTTACCAAAATATCTCCAAACCTTTTCATCCTGTCCGTTAATTCCGTATCTTTGACTTTATTGCCGATTTTGACCAGACTTGCCAAATTTTGGTGCAAACATATGCCCCCCATTTTTGAGAGATGACTTGTCATCTGTCAAAAAAATCGCATTTTTTATCGGCTTTTTTCAATCGGCTAACTGTTGAACTTCGCACAATAACTGCTACTTTATCCGATAGGAGATCCAGGGCTTGGTAATTCTTTCTCTCCTTGTTCTCTACCCTTCCTTGCTTCCAGTAACTGCAAACTTGTTATCGTCCTGTATGCACTGATCAAAACTTCATAATTCGAAATTCGAGATTACGTGTGCATACCTGTGTGGCTGTGTTTGTCTAATTTTCGCTGATCCCATCAATTTCCCTGCAGTTTATTGTTCCTTTAATATATTTGCTATGCATAGATAAATAACAAAAACTAAGAGTGTGTTTGGTAGAGCATACCAGATCCGTGAATCTGGTGGAGCTGGGTATTCCTAGCTCCACCAGATCCGTGGAGCTAGAGCTGTGAGTACATTAAGAGCATTTAGATGGATCATCTTGTTTATATTTTAGACCAAAAATATAAACTTAATTCACTTTAATTTAGCGTATAAGTTTCAGATCTCAGGTGAAGCTGCGATCTAGAGCTCTACCAAACAGGCCCTAAGTCAATTATGCAGTTTTGGTATTTCTTACTATATTTTTGGTGTTTCTTACTGTATTTTTGGTGTTTCTTACTGTATGTCATTTTACTTTAAGTAGTTCATTGAGCTAACGGCCTCATAATCCAGAAATTTTGCACTTTCTGAAATGGTAGAACATTTAGCATTCTATGGCAATAGGACTATTGGTTCTGACATTATTCTTATAGTTTTTTCTTGTGTAATTTCTAACAAGAATGGACATATAGTTGTCTGATCGTGAGGGATACATTGGTGGAATTTATGCAGATGCTAATGTATTATATTTTCTCCTTTGACACTGTTGTGTTGTGTGGAATCTGCTTCAAATGTCTGCATTGCAGGTATGGTCCCATCAATTCCCCTGCTGTTTGTTGTTCCACTAATATATTTGCTAGAACTTGTCTCCATAAACATTGTTTTTACTCCGGCAAGACATAAACACACCATGAATACTATCTTATCATTAGTTCTGGTTTTTCATATTTTATGAAGCTGAATAATTACCATTTATTCCCCAGAAAACTTAATTATTTTATCAACTTTTTTCTTTGAGGGGATTTTGTCTTCTAACTTGTGTTGATGTACTTTGTTCTTTTGTTTCCTTAATCTTATTTTTTTCTTGGGAATATTTGAACCAGTGGATTGATCATTTGAGCTGTGTCTCTCATTGATGGCAATGCTTGTAGGTCCGGGTTGATAAAGTAGAAAAGCGGATCAATGAGATTGTGAATTGGTTGAATAAGACAAAGGTGGAGTAGAAGCCTGACTTGAAGGATATAACACTTTTCTCAGGAAGAATTTGTTACACTCATGCTTGATGAAATGTTTTTTAAAACATCTTAAACTGCACTTTGGTTGCAAATTGTTCTGCCTGGACAAAGTTGGAAAATGCATATGTATTGCAGAAAGGACAACATCCAATAGCATTCTGTCAACCTACCTAATCAAGTGCCAGCTGATAACAAGATAATTAAATTACAAACTTACCTTCTATGTACATTTTATGGGCATCCCATGTGATACAGTATATGATTGCTTGTTCCTTGCATGGATAATATATGATTGCCCTTGTCTTTGTTTATTGTAATGCCGACAATTTTGTTTCTTGATGGTAGAATCCTTGACATGTAACTGGCATTTACATTCACGTAATGGTAGTATCCTTGGCACATGATCTTTTACTTTGTGCTCCATGTTTTAAAATCAGCTCTGTTTGATGATATGTACCACTGTCAGTCTGTCACTCCTGCCATTTTGTTTGAAATTTTCTTTACCGGTAAATTCTCAGCTTGAAAGCAATGTTTGCCTCGATGCAATCTTAGCTAGAAAGGTAATTTTCTTATCATCCATTGAGATTACTAAATTCAACAAGCTAATATCTGACCACCCTAATTAATTATCTCTAAAACATCACCTTGCTGATGTGTTGTTGCCCATAAGTACTACTACTTCCTTCGTCTGATGGATCGAAAAGCATCTCTTCTAACATTTTACAATTAATTTAATTCTGTCAGGCTACATACATTTTGTTTAAAAGCTTATGAGCTTCTCTTCTACCATTAAACATCATTCCGCTTGGCATTAATCTCCTTGAGATTAATTTGTGTCACCTACAATTTAATTGCTTGAATTTTTTAATTTGGTTTTAAAAAAGTAGACCCTGATAGAAGGGCGTAAATAGATATATTCACGCAAACAAGCAAGCTCAAAGAATTTCTATGCTGCTGATATTGCTGCAATAGTGCATGTGTAAGGACATTCTTCTTTTATTTTCATCTTATTTGCTTATAAGTACAATGGTGCATGCATCTGCATGTGAGTGCACTGGCTATTTAAATTTTGTGTTATTTCTTTTTTTCACTGTAAGTTTGTGTCCGTTACATAGTGCTACGTATATCTATATCTTTATTTAAAAGCCTACGATCTTCTCTTCTACCATTAAACATCATTTCGTTTAGCATTAATCGCCTTGAGATTGATTTGAGTCACCTGCAATTTTCATTGTCCAGTTGGAGAGGATGATGCAGAGTGATCAAGAGAACCAGGAGGATTACCACATCCACAAAGAATCCAAGAAAATGGAGAAGAAAAGGCAAGAATAAGAAGGGCAATCAGGTTGGTTATGAATTAGTACTTAAGTAAGTAATCGGAGTATGAAAAGTTCCTATCGAAATACGTACTACACACTTTAAAACTTTAACAATTCATCTTTCAATTATGCCCAACTAACTAGGTGCCTCAACTGTTATCATACAAAGGGTGATAAGTTAAGAAATGAAAGGTCAATTCAATGGCAGGATTTGCCAATTTTTTTAGTCCATTTATGGTGCAACGAGCGATCAGGAATTGCTAGAAGGTCAAGAGGAAGAACAACAACTAGCCTATTAGGATAAACTCATGGAGCAAACAAAAGACAGGAAGAATGCATTGGAATCTTATGTGTATGACATCCGTAATAAGGTGGCGATCTGAGAATGTTTTTAATCTATATCTTCTTTTCCAAATCTAAGCTGATAATCTTTCTAGATTTCTGAGAGGTATCAGAGCTTTGCTACTGATTTCGAAAGGGAAGAAATCTCAATTAATCTACAGTAGACTGAACAATGGCTTTACGAAGAAGGTGGTGATGAGATTCAATCGGTTTATAGTTGTAAAGTTGAGGAGCTCAAAAAGGTAAATGAGTACTATTGTTCATTGTACTATTTAGGCCACGTTAGATAATATGTATCACTCTCTTTTAGGACTCCGATGCAACACACGGGCACCTTACTAGTAATTAAATAAAAATTAGTAAATTAAAACAAAAGAGTCCATATCAATTATAAGCGAAATTAACTAAAATTTGGAATAAAAATATATGAGTTAAAACAGCTTAGATTAAAATAAAAAGTCCATATCAAGTACAATCTAAATTAACTAAAATTCGGAATAAACAATTAAGGACAATTAGCAAATTGGCTTCCATACATTTTTCCGTTCAAGTTGTGGGTTATACGAAGATGTCATTCTTCCAAGAGAACACTGCTAGTATTAGATCAAGATCATGGGAGGCACGTGCAGAGCGCCTCAAGGACATGAGGAGGGAGCAGCTAAGGAAGGAGATCAAGGAGGAGATGAGGGAGGAGATGATGGCACATGAGGAGAGCTTGAGGGCCGAGATGTTGGTGATGATCTCCTCGTAGAAAGGCTTGTGCCTTGCCCCAATAGCTACAGTTCCAAAAATGACCAGTCCTGTCCCCAGCTGAAGGTAATAATTGTTTCTAACTTAAAGGTATGAGAGTAACTCCTACAATATTTCCGTTCAAGTTGCGTACTTCTTACAAGCGCCTACCAAGTGCAAGCTCGTCATGACGGAATATGGATTTCCCATTGAGGCTGGACGCAGGGTTGCATTTCCATGCAAGGAGACTGACACGGTGCATGGTAACTCTTTGGGAAAGGGCTACATGAGGGTGCAGGTGGACTATGTCTACGAAGACTTCCTATCTCATGTATTGGAGTTCCCCCGAATGAAAATATCACCACTCTCGGGCAAGCACGCATGTCATTCATCAAGGGGCTCACGACGGGTGTTGTATGACTCAAGGTAAAAATCCCCCACGTCTGCTCGATCATTCTAGTACTGCAACACGTTACATATGCATGTGCTTTGTAGGTTCCTATCGTACCTGCACCTGCTTCTGCTACTGCTTCTACCACTATGACGAGTCCTATGCAAAGTGAAGAGCTGTTGCGTAAAAGGACTAGCATAACACCCAAAGATCCATAGGAGACCTCGGAGACTCCTTCTGTTGAGAAAGCAAATTGACAGAGGCCACAGAGCCCCCTTGAGATTATAAGGGGTACATACATGGAAAGCCCTCTATTCCAAGCAACGAATTGAACACTCTAGGCATGTGCACTCGCTTGCTCTATGGATGGTATATTGATAATGCAAATGAGGCCGAGTGTCACATCTATTTCAATGTGATGTATCGAGGACCAAATTTCCACCGCGAGGAGCATGGGGATATTCCCAATCAGTTTTGAGGATCCCCTCCATTTGTACAGCTTGAAAGCCATTGATATCTCTACTATACGATCCTGCATGCTGTAAGTATCACATCATACAGCATGAGCCTATGACTGTTATAGGATTTTGTATTATGTTTTTGAACATTTGACATGAGTTGCAGGATAATGAGGTAGCTAGCCATGACGGGTAAACACCCAGTTGGGTTCGTCGACTCCGAGATGGTGTCTATGACTATGGCTATGCTTCAATCGGAGTTCCTTGCCAACTACATTAAGTTGGCATTATAGGCTGAAGTAATAAGGACTTCATTCTATTCTCTTACCACGAGGAGAAAGTACTACTTTACCCTTTAATTACTTGTATGCACTTAAACCATATATAAACTTATTTTCTTGTACTGCATACCATTTAATAAGCAACCATTGGGCTATACTCGTCGTCGCTTCGAGTGAAAGCACAGTCTATACTTTTAACTCGATCGAGAAGAGACCGATGGCCTAGCGATCAAGACTGTTTTGCAGAAGTAAGTACATTCCTCTAACCTAACACTTTTTGTATTTAACTACGTTCATTTGTTTTTCCTCAATGGCATTTCTCTAATATATGTAGGGCTTTCTTGTCTAACGTTGGTGAAGGAGGGCGACACGATCACAAACGAGGCGACTAACTACAGTCGAACCGCTTCAAGGTATAAGTGCCTAGTATAGAATTAATATTTTCTGACATCTATTGTTTGTCTATTAATTTGATTTTCTTTGTTCACAGTATCATCAACAGGGGTGCGATGACCTGTGCGGCTTCTATGTCATGCATCACATTTGATCTTGGTCAGCACCTCATACCTTTTCCCTAAAGGTATATATGTACATGTATAATACACTAAGCCTTTCACATACAAATTTTAAAAATAACATTAGCGCACTTATTTCTATTTTGCAGAAGATCAATATCCCCCACAAGAGATTACAAAACAAAGATTTCAACAACTTACGAGACCACATGTGCTAGTGATACTGGACTGAAGTTATAACGGAGGACAGTAGGTTTAGAGATTCGATAGGCTCCTACTAGTTCATATGTAAACAATATTATATATGTGAATGTGATATGTGTACTGACTATTAAGTATGTTTTGTTCTATATTGTGAATGAATGTGATATATGTATTGTAAAGTGTTTGTGTTCTATATATTGTGAATGTAATATGCATAGTACTGTGTGTAATCTGTATTGTTTTTGCTGCATACTGTGTGTAATCTGCTGCTTTCGGTGCATATCACAATTGGTTTTGTGCTAGAACCGATTGTGATGTGGGGCACCGATTGTGATGAGGGGCAAATCACAATCGGTTCTATTATCACAATCGGGCAAAAACTAATTATGCTAGTCCCACCTCATCACTGTCTAATGACTTTGTATCGCTACTAAAACCAACTTTGATGACGAAAAAGAATCGATCGTGGTGTACATTCCTGTAGTAGTGATAAGATTTGGATTGAGTACCGATGGAATGAATCCGTTTGGTAATATGAGCAGTCATCACAGCACTTGACCAATTCTGTTGTGTATCTACAATCTCCCTCCTTGGTTGTGCATAAAGTGGAAGTATATCATGATGTCATTCCTAATCTCAGGACCCAAAAAGTCAGAAAATGATATTGATCTATACCTTGCACCACTGATTGAGGATTTGATGAAATTGTGGAACGAGGGGGTCATAGAGTGGGATGCATACAAAAGAGAGAACTTCACTCTACAAGCTATAATATTTTGCACCATAAATAATTTCCTAGCCCTTGGTAATTTGGCTGGCTACAGTACGAAGGGAGCCAAAGTGTATCCTATTTATGAAGAGGAGACTGAGAGCTTGTGGCTACCGAATTCCAAGAAAACTGTGTATAAGTATCACCGTAGGTTTCTACCTCGCAGACATTGATATCGTAAGATGGATGATAAATTTGATGGGGAGAGGAAAGTTCATTCAGCCTCGCATTCTATGAGTGGAAAGCAAGTATATTCACACATGGAGGATATCAATGTTTAGTATGAAAAGAGCAGTAAATCTATTCGTCCCAGGACTATTTGGAAGAAAAGGTCAATATTTTGGGAATTCCTATATTAGAAGGAGTTAGATGTCCGGTATTGTATTGATGTCTTGCATGTTGAGAAGAATGTTTATGATAATTTGGTTGGCATCCTGCTGAACATACCTAGGAAGACCAAGGATGGTGTGAATGCTCGCCGTGACATGGCCTACATGGGAATCAGACCTAAGCTTGCAGTTATAGAGGAGGATAGAAAAGATCTGTACATTCCCGCTGTATGCTACACCTTGTCCAAGAAGGAGAAAGAAGACTTCTGCAATTGTCTCCAAGGTATTAAAGTTCCATCGGACTACTCCGCAAATATTAAGAAGCTTGTGTCTATGTATGATTTGAAGTTGCTTGGTATGAATTTCCATGACTATCATGTCTTGATGACCCAAATGCTCCCTGTTACGATCAAAAATATTCTGTCAGAGGATGTCAGGTTGGAAAGCACGAATCTATGTTATTTCTTCAATACGATTCTTGCAAGGTTATTGATCCCGATATACTAGACAACTTGCATAGTGAGGTAGTGCAGACTCTATGTCGGTTTGAGATGCATTTCCCCGTCATTCTTTGACGTCATGGTCCATCTTGTTGTACACCTTTTTAGAGAGACTGAGATATGCGGACATGCGTTCCTATGTTACATGTATCGGTTCGAGAGGTACATGGGTATATTAAAGTAATACGTGAGGAATCGGTCGAAGCCTGTGGGTAGTATTGTTGAAGGTTATGGAACTGAGGAGGTTATTGAGTTCTGTGTGGACTATCTAGGTAAAAGACAAGGAATTGGTATACTTGTATCTCGTCATGAGTGAGACTTGTTGGCAAAGGAACTGTTGGGTCTAAACTAACGAGTCCACTGTTTGATATGTATTATTACAAAGCACATTTGACAGTCTTGCAGCACAGCATAGAAATTCATCATACATCGAACAACACAAGTTGATATTACATGAAGAGAATCCACATATGGATGAGCTTTCCATCAGGCGAGAACACAACGATCGATTCCCCATATGGTTCAAAGAAAAGGCGAATGTGGATTCTTGTGTATATGGGTGGGCTGGATTGTGAGGATCGATTCCTAGAATCAGTCTGTTTGTTTTTTATTCTGCTTTTGGGGCCAGAATCCAGAATCAAAAGAAAAAAACAAACAGGCCCATAGATGGATTGTAATGATAAACTTCCTCTCTATCACCTTCCAATCTTTAGCGGACTTCCCCTTCAAGAACAACGATTAGCTCTTGCTTCACAAGGATATACTTCACCATATATTGCCACATGCTGAAATTTCCTTCGTCATCAAATTTCTCTACTTGATTCCACAACATCGACATCGACCTAGATTTTATGCGGTTTGGTTCTGTTACAGCTAATTGTTACACTCTGATACACCTTCTTATGTGTAGCAACCCCGGATCGGAATAAAGTTTGTGATACGGCATGAGTGTGCAAAGTATAAAGAAGGAGGAAGTTTTATCTCATACAGAGAACTAAAATAATGACGATGAAGCAGCCACGATGAGAGAAAAAGGATTTGGTGAAGCCGAATGTAACATCCCGGAAAATGCAATGAGATAAAAATAAATATTTTAAATTTGAATATAATTATTTCTGAGTTTTCTTGACATTATTGGTTTTTATTTGGATTTCCTTAGATTTATGCTTTAAATGAAAAATCCAACAAATAGAATTAATGAATGGAAAATGGTAAGAAGATAAAAAGGTAAAAGTAAAATTTTGGAAAATTTACCATGGAACCCTAGCTATGCTGGTAAATCAGTAAAGTTAACAAGTAAAAAAATTTATGCACAGGAATATGAATAAATGAGTTGAATGACCACACTTTTGACTAAAAACAGTTGAAGTTAGAATTACTAAAAAATCTTAGAAACTTATTTGGAGTCATGAAAATTACCATAACACCCTCAGTGCATAATCTACTATTGGTAAAAATTTTAGAAATTTATCATGTCATTTAGACCTTCTAAAAATTCAAAAACAGAGGCTTTGAAAATCTGAAAATTATGATGTCAGAATTTTTATAAAACAATTACACAGTTTTGACTTGAAATTTTTATAGAGACATCCTTAACCCAAACTAAACTCTTATAAAAAGTTTTGAAAATAATTAATACAATTTACACCCTTAAATAAATGGAAAACCGAAATGGAAATTTTGGACAGTAAACAGTGCTAGAATTTTTATAAATTAACCAGAGAGTGTTTTGATCCCAAACTTTTACAGGAAGCTAAACACAACTAGGAGACCATGTTCAAAAAGGTTTACAATTTTTTAACTTGAATTGATAGCTAAATCAATGCAAGTACTAATTGTCTGAACCAACACAGTTTCTTCATCCCGTCCTCCTGTCGCTGCCATGTGGGTCCACCTTCTCTACTGCAGCCGTTCGCTGGAAGCAGCGGAGAACTCGCTCAGTCATCAACCGATGGACCCAACCCCACTCGGCAGTCTCCCCTCCCTCTCCTTTCTTCCTTTCTTCAGCGCCTCGCCCAGCTCGCTCTCTCTCCCGACCAACTCTCTCGTCGATTCGTCGCATCAGTGGCGCCACCTGTTCAATTGGCCATGACACTTTCGTCCTTGCCTCTCCTGCGCCATGCCTTGGCCAGTTGCGTCACCCTGGACCGAACAGAGCTCGCCCATCTCGCCATTTCGCACAAAACCGAGAGTCGCACTCTCAGCTCGGGTATGCAAAAACTAGAGACCGGCTCCTCTCGACTACAAAGGGATTGGTCTTGTATAGCGTTGAGCCCTTAGTCCTTTAGCCACTCTTTGTATTGAACTCAAAATCCAGGAGCTCCCGTTCCTCGCCAATGCTGCAGCAAAGCAAGAAAGGGGAAGATCACCAATGGTTGGGCTCTCGGTAAACATTTCTTCAATCCCTTCGGCTTAGAGCTTCACTGCGACCTCCTGAGCTCATCCATCCAGTTGATTTCAGTGATCATCACTTGTGGAGCACCACCGCCGTGTGCGCCTCCTTCCCCACGGCCGGCCGACGGTGGCACGCTTCCATAGCCCCTCTCCACCTTCAATAACAGGTAAAATGGAGTCTCCTTTGTCCCCCGATGCTCTCCTCACTACCCATTCGAGCCAATACTGACTCCTTTTCATCCCCGGCGAGCTGCCATCTCCTCCGCCACTAGCTCGCGGTGGCATGTTGCTCTGGCCATCAACGCCGGCGTTGAGACCCACTGGAAGATTCGCCTTGTCGAGCTCATGCTCTAGCTGCCCTCCCCCTCGCCGGAGTCTCGTCGGAACGCCGTCGCCGCCACGCCCTAGCCGCCTCCCCTATTTTCCCTCACTAGCGTCGTGGGCCATGCCTCTCAGACAGAGTGAATGAAGCCAGTGCAAACCAGTAAAGGCGCTTTCGGTTCTGTGAAAACGTATTTTCCCATTTTTCATAATTTTGTATATCCGAAATGATTCAACTGTCTGTAACTTTTGCATTATAACTCCAAAATTAGTGAAATGAATTTATATATTCATGTAAAATCAGGTACCTTCAGAATATGCAATAATATTTTGAAAATGATCACTAGGTGAATTTGAAATTCAAATTTGATTAAAAGGCCTAAAGATATGCTTTATATAAAAATTCTGCAAACAAACATAGAATTGAATGAAACCAATTTTAATGGAATCCTTATGCTTCTAGAAGTTCAAATATATAAAAACATTTAAATTTCGTTTATGTTTGAGCTACTTTCTATTAAAGGATGCATTCAATACACTAAAAACTCAAATATGCATAACTTATGTAAAAGAAATCTAAAATAAGTAAAAATTGCTTCTAACTAGTAGTATGGCAGTAGACTACCTGTATTTGCCAAAATAACTAAGAGATAATCTTGATTTGAGTTCTCTTGAAAAATATGAAATAACCTAAGTGCAAAATGTATATATATGCATAGAAAATCAAATAGTTAGAATATAGATTAAATGAACATGAATATAGGCAAACTTAGTTTTGTTATGTTCCTAAGGTCACAAGGATCTAAAATACACAGAGATATTTGGTTTTTGCCATGGTTGCAGCATATGTTCAAATAGTTATAGTTTCAATACTTGTATTATCCGAATAGTCACATCTTTCACAAACGAACTTCAAATGTAATGAAACCAAATCCTATAACCTTGAAAAATAATGCCCTTGCTGATTGTACAAAAATATCTTGTGTTTGTGTAAATTTGAGCTAAGTCCATATTAGGACCTAATGATCTCTCATATGGAAATCATCTCGGATAAAGGCCAAATATCGCAGAATTAGTTTTAAAACACTTTTAGGATCATACCCTATTAATGCCTAAAAAATGGTTAAATAATCTTATAAGACGTAGTTGCAAACTTAAATCGGAAACTGAACCTTATTGTGTTATGGTTTCTAAACTTTATAATATGAATCGGTAATAATGAAGAAGTTTGCAGTTAAGATATTTGAATCATCATAACCTTCTTAAAAATTGCAAATATGTAACCAGTAGCTCGACCTAACAGATCTAACGTTTTCAAATCCTCTTTTTATGCAAAATCAATTATGGGTTAAGTTCTATTCATGCATACCCCTCAACAAAGTAACTTATGTTTTAATTCTATTAATTTAAATAATTTTAGCATCTAGAATTCGAAGTTATAAATGCAAGAATTCATCTTTTAGCCTCTTGAATTCGAAAGTCTAGAATAGATAATCTATAAAAGAAGCCATGTTTTATTCATCATAAAAGCCATTATCTATATGAATGTGTAATTATCTAAACCATGAATCTTGAAATCATATATTTCAAACCCTAAAATATTCCTGTTTTCTTTAATGAGTCTTTATTTGGTTTTCTGTCTGTTTTCTTTTTGCCCTTATTAAAGTTGGATATTTGCTATATTTCCGATTGATCGACATGTAGAATCCGACGTCCCTTCCTCCGTCGTTGCCTCCGTCAGCCGTGGCTTCGTCTTCGTCGTAAGCAATAAATAAGCAAGGCAAGCACCCCCTTTAATCATATTGATCCCAGTATTTAACTATCATTGTGTTTATCAAACTGTTTCATGCATGCGTTTATTTCTGTAAATTCGCTATTTTGTGGTACTGGTAGATATACCTGTTGTCTCATGAAACCTCCTTGATAAATACTGACGTGAACCTTGATAACCATATATTAAGGTTAGACATTACTTAATGTTATCATGGGTATATGCGATTTCATAATTATCCATGCTTAGCCATGCTTTAGTACCTTTGAGGTAGATGATCAGATCAAAATTGTTTCTTGAGAAATGGAAAATGTTGGATATGACACTGTTGGTTATGGGTATTTTGATTAAAAATCCCAAAATAAAACTATGGTTTTGATGCGGGTGATTATTGGCAATAGCCGGATGTGCAGAAGGATTTGCACGTAGTGTAGGGTGAAGTATCGCCTGTGTCGGATTAAGGACCGAACATAGTGTTGTATGATCCAAGATAATCCGTACAACCACAAGTGTTGGGATGGGACAACCTTAAACCAATTAAGTTATCTAGTTTAACTTTGCACATTGGTAGGCCGAAGTAGTACGGGCTCTCCCTTCAAGGTTTGCTCGACGGGGTGCCCTCACCGAGGTGTTGGGAACAACACTTACCAATATAACGGTGTACGCCATGACTATGGGAAGTTCTAACATTTCTATGCTCTGAGTTCTTCCATCATAGCATGGGTTCAACGTCCCGGTGCTGGTGCAAAGTTAACTTAGATAATGTAAAGGTTTTCATCATGAACATTCTGGCCACATGCCAAAGGTGCATGAAATATGCGGCAAAAAGAAAAGGTCATAACTTGTGGGTAAAGTTGTACACCTCTGCAGAGTGTAAATCTAATCGATTAGCCGTCCCCTCGGTCATGGGAAACTTGGTGAACTTGCACTAGTTAAATGTTTTGATATTTTCTAAAATGGGTTTGGTTTGAACTTGTTTTAGCAGCTGTTGCTTTATGTCAAAGGGCCGACATTGTTGGATTCCATTTCTGGATTATTCGATGCTCACGAAGGGTTGTGAGTATTACTTATGCTTTACTTATTTATTATCAGTCAAACTTGCTCTTACAATTTCCGTTTACAAAGAACTTGATTTTACAATATCAACTCTGCTTTATGCAAATAGCTATAGTAGCCTCCTTTGAAATGGCCTGCATATATTATAGGTTTTGCTAAAGTCTTGAGGAGTACGAAAGTACTCACCCTTGCTTATATGTTGTTTTTAGGTGGATAAGTTAGCGAAGCTTCGAAGCTATCCCTCTTTCGTCGTAGGTTGTGGGATTATCTTCGTCATGTTCTTTCTAGAGTTTATGCCTTGTCAGTTGCCTACGGGATGGATGGGCACACTACAAGACTTTGCTTTTTTGTTGCTGTAATCTCTGAGTTGTAATTTGTTCTGTATATTAGTTTCCGCTTTAATAATTTGTTGTATGGTTGTGATTCCAATTGTTGTGTATGTGCGTACTACCTAATGATCATGGGATTAGTAAGGAATGCACATTAGATTTCTATTTTTGCATTTATGTAAAAATTGGGGTCGTTTCACCGAAAGAAAATTCTTTAAGCACAACCTCAAAAGAGTGCAAGGGATTGTCACTCCCTCACAACCTCAAATTTTTTATGACCCTTGGATCATTAACCTATAAAAGAATCTAGGGCTAAAGAATAACCTAGCATTTAATCCTCTTGTGTGTCTCTCACTTTGGATGAGTTCATTTGTTGCTTCTTGGTTGCTTGAGTTCTCTAAGACCACCCCAAGATTTATATAGCCCCTTTAGTCCTTATCTAAAGGGAAGTAGGAATACTACTCCAAAAGAATGTAGGAATCATAATTCTATTAGGATTTATTTAGGACTCTGTATAGCACATCTTTCTAAATCCTAAAAGACTATATATGAGTCACCATACTCAAACAGTTATTTCCACAAACAATTGATGAGACTGATCTTGCACCTAAACCACCAAATCCCACCCCAAATAGCAACCAGTTATTGGCACTATAATCCTTTCAATTAGTGGAACGAACCAAGGCATGCTTTGGGTAAAAACAAGTTGTGACTCCCTTAGATAACCCTAAATTTCGTGACTGTGACGACCTTGAATAAATAAACTTTTGAAGAAAAAGGAGGCAGATACATAGCTTGGCGGCCCTTTGTTTGTATTTCTTAAAGGCAAGAGATGCCAAATAGAGCTTTCTTGTGTACGTTCATCACACAAAGGGTGTTGGATAATCTTGTTGTGTGGTTTGCCTTTATCTTTATCTTTCTGTTAGTAGCTAGCATATGTTTATCTTTCTGTTAGTAGTTAGCGTATGCAGTCTGGAGATCTTCCAAGTTAGTTGGATATGATCCGTTTGGTTTAATGTAATTTGGAGTTAGCTTGATGCTACTAAATAGAAGAGAAAACACAGAAAAGGTGCGACAAGTTTATGCACCACAAAATAGCTTCGTTCTTTGGTTGCTCGGTGATCGCATCTGTTAGTTCTGGTTGAAAACTGACAATTGGTATCGGAGCGTTTTTGCTCTCCTGCCTGCTTCAAGAATGTCGCAAGATGGGTCGACATCTCCTTGCAAGTCCGTGTCACCACCGCGTCCCAAGTTCCACAGCGACAACGGCACAGGCGGTAGTGGCGTTGGTCGTGGACTGGTGGTACCGCGGATGGTGTAGGAGTTTGGAGGATCCACCTTATACCTGATATTGAGAAGAACAAACTATATTGATTGGGCCCTGCTCATGAGGGTCATCCTACAGGCGAGAGGCCTGTGGACGGTGGTCAAGATTGGCGCCGACATCACCGACGAAGCTGATTGCTATGAAGATCATGTGGCGCTTGAGGACATCCTTTGCGCCGTGCCACCAGAGATGTTGGCAAGCCTTGCTATCAAGAGGAAAGCGAAGGAATCTTGGGACCCCATCAAGACAATTCACCTCGGTGTCGAGTGAGTGCGTAAGGCTAAGGCACAATCTCTACGCAAAGAGTTTGAGGGAATCAAGTTCCACGACGGGAGACCATAGATGATTTTGCTCACAATCGCTACGCAAAGAGTTTGAGGGAATCAAGTTCCACGACGGGGAGACCATCGATGATTTTGCCATGTGCTTGACCGGCATGATGAACAACCTCACCATCATCAGCGACAATATTTCTGAAGAGAACATGGTGCAGAAGTTTCTGAGCGTCATTCCCTAGCAATACTCTCAGGTGGTTCTCTCCATCGAGACACTGATCAATCTCTCCATGCTTTCCATGGAGGAGTTGACTGGGCGCTTTAAGGCGAAGGAGCAGAGGTTCGAGCTCGACAGCGGTGGCAACACTGGTGGGTGTCTGCTGCTGTCCGAGGAAGAATGGCTCGCACACATGCAAAAGCGCGAGTAGGACGGTTCTTTCGGTAGTTGGAGGGGTGGCGGGAATGGCAACCATTGTTGCAACGATGGTCGTGGACACTGGAAGGACAGCAGTGCATGCAAAAATAGGGAGACTCAGTCCCATGGCGGTGGCCGCGACGTGTCAAAAGATAAGTGTCACTACTACGGCAAGATGGGCCATTGGGCCCGAGATTGTCACAAAAAGAAGTGCGAGGAGGCACATCTGATGCAGTCCGACGACATTGAACCGATGTTGCTCATGGCGCACATGGACACCGTGACCGAGGGGTTGTCACTTTCCTCCAACGTTGTGCATCTCAATGAGGAACACGTCGAGGCTAATCATGGTGTAGACGATGCACACGTGAATGTCATGACCAAGGGGCTGGAAATCACCTTCGGCGCTATGCACCTGGATGAGGAGAACACCGAGGTTAATCTCAGCAATGACGGTGACCACATCAACAGTCATTGTATGTAGACACCGACGCATCTAACCACATGACAGGAGACATGTCTGCCTTCTCCAAGCTAGACAGAGGCGTCGTCAGGAATGCAAGTTTGGCGATGGCTCTGTTGTTGAAATTTGTGGGCGCGACACGGTGGCCTTCGCCAGCTAGGAAGGGAGGCACCAGGTGCTCACAAGCATCTACTTCATAACTTGACTGCGCACTAATATACTAAGCCCCGGTCAGCTTGATGAGGCAGGTTATCGGGTGCTAGTTGAAAATGGATACATGTAAATCTGTGATCACCAACGTTGCCTACTCGTAAAGGTCAAGCGTACAAGCAATCGGCTGTACATCATGTCACTGAAGGTGACAAAGCCCGTCTGCATGACTGTGAGCCTCAACGATGATGCCTAGCGCTGGTATGCTCGCTTTGCCATCTCAACTTTGATGCGGTACGCAAGCTAGCCCATTGTAAAATGGTGTGTGGTCTCCCGCAAATTAACCATATGGACCGGATCTACGATGTTGCATCGTTGGGAAGCAGCGCCGAGCCTCATTCCCACAAGAAGCCAAGTACCATGCTGAACACCATCTCGACCTCATCCATGGTGACCTCTGCGATCCAATCACGCCGATGACACACAAAGGAAAATGCTTCTTCCTCCTACTTGTCGATGATTTCAGCAGGTATATGTGGCTTACGTTGTTGAAAGCCAAGGATGAGGCACCGGTCGCAATCAAGAAGTACCAGGAGAGCATTGAGGTGGAAACTGGGAGGAAACTGGGCGTACTCCCCACTGACCCTGGTGGTGAGTTCACCTCTGTGGAATTCGGTGAATATTTTGCGAAGCGCAGCATCATGTGGCACGTCACGGCATCGTACTCACTGCAACAAAATGGCATCGTGGAGCACAGCAATCAAACCATCGTGGCAACAGCAAGGTGTCTCATGAAAGCCAAGAAAATGTAGGGCGCATTTTGGGGGGAGGCAGTATGAGGCTTGGCATGGGCGTAAACCAAACGTGCACTTCTTACGCACCTTCGGTTGTGTTGCACACATCAAGATGACAAAGCCTAATGCTAAGAAGCTCGACGATCATAGCACGCCCATGGTCTTCATCGGCTACGAGCATGACTCCAAGGCGTATCGCGTGTGTGATCTTGTTGCTAAGTGGCAGCGAGACCTTCACCGTTAAGTACATGGTCCAGTCGGTCGCAAGCGATGGAAGGTTATTCGCCCATCTCACCTGCGCCATCGACGTCACGCCATGCGACACTGACACCAGCTCTTTACCCAGTGCCTTCCTCTGTTGCATCGCAAGGGGGAGTGGAATTTGTCTCTCCAATGCCCGAAGCATCACCTGCCATGAAGATCATTGACGAAGCACCGCGACGATAATGCACCATCGAGGATGTCTACATCACCACTTATGTGCTTGAGCTTGACATCGATGAGCTGTACCTTATGGCGGGCAAGGAGCCTGCCACTTATGCCAAGGCAAAAGCACACTAGTGCTGGCGCAGCGCCAAGCGTGAGGAGATGCAGTCAATCAAGGACAATGGCATGTGGATGCTAACTGAGTTGCCCACAGATCAGCACACGATCAGCCTTAAATGGGTGTTCAAATTGAAAAAGGACTCCCATGGCATCGTGGTGAAACACAAGTCCCGCTTAGTTACAATGCAGCGCGCCGGGGTCTACTTCGATGAGGTGTTTGTGCCAGTGGCTCAACTTTGACTACGTGTGGCTCTTGATCGCAATCGCAGCACACGCGAATTGGCAAGTGCATCATATGGATGTGAAGTTGGCATTCCTCAATGGGGGCCTCGAGTAGGAAGTGTACGTGGCTTAGCTCCCACGCTTCATCCGCGAAGTTCATGAGCACAAAGTATTATGCATCCGTAAGGTGCTCTACGGCCTCCGTCAAGCACCGAGGGCCTGGAACGCAAAGCTTGACCGGTGATAAACGCCTGCTCCTTGGTGTGTACGTGTATGATCTCATCGTCACCGGCACACACCCGCCGGAAATCATCAAGTTCAAGCTTGAGATGCAATCACTATTTAAGATGAGTGATTTGGGCCTCCTCAGCTATTACCTCAGCATTGAGCTACGCCAAGGCATCAACAACGTCACACTGAGCCAAGCAGCGTATGCGGCGATGCTCCTCGACAAAGCAAGCATGAGTGACTACAATCCAAGTCATGTGCCAATGGAGAAGCATCTCAAGTTGAGGAAGGTAAGTTCCAAACCGCCTACTAATCCCAAGTTCTATCGAAGCATCGTGGGAAGTTTGCGGTACCTAGTTCACGCATGGCCTGACATTGCTTTCGACGTGGGCTATATCAGCCGGTTCATGGAGGCGCCTACGTACAATAGAGCACCTTAGTGCTATCAAGCATCTGTTGTGGTAAATTGTAGGTACGCGCAATTTTGGATGCCACTATGTCAAGAACAGCGCCAATGAAGAGCTGGTGGGCTACAGCGACTCCGACATGGCAGGCGATGTCGATGACAGAGGAATCACTACCTACCGAGACATGGCATTCATAGAAACAAAAGGTGGTGGCTCTTTCGTCGTGTGAGGCAAAGTATATTGCCACCACATCTGCAACATGCTATGGTGTCTGGCTTGTGCGGCTACTCGACGACCTTTTTTGGCAAGGAAAGTGATGTCGCCACCATCTTGTGGACAACAATTCTGCAATTCAGCTATGCAAGTAGGGGTGGGCATTCGGTTTAATCCATTCAGTTTTTTGGTTTAAAAAAATTCGGTTTTTGAAACCTAGAAACCGAAATTACCATTTGAAAGTCAAAAACCAAACTGAAATAATGAAAAAAATTGGTTCGATTTTTTGGTTAACTGAAATCAGTATCAGCATTTAGATTTCAGAATTTAGATCAATAACCTAAGTACCATGTCATACAGAACAGAAGTAACCGAGTGCAAGCAAACAAATAGTGATTCAGATCATAAACCTCAATGGTTCAGATCAATAAACAGCATACGAAAAAACTGATTTCTGTATTGCAGTTTTGCATGTCAACAAAATTTCTCAAGTTGAAACCTCTATCTAAACACATTTCTCTTTTCTCAATTTGAGGCCTCTAACCACATTGTTCAAGGTACAGATCCTAGCATAGCAGGGTCAAGGAGTCAAGTACCTCGCCAGATATGCCACACGGGGGACAGGGGGAGGACTGGAGGAGGCGTCGTCGCGTGGGGGAAGAGGCGTCGCTGTGTCGGGGGAGGACCGGATGAGGCGTCACCGTGTGGGGGAAGAGGCATCGCTGCGTCGGGGGAGGACCGGAGGAGGCGTTGCCGTGTGGGGGAAGAGGCGTCACCGCATGGGGGAAGAGGCGTCTGCTGTCGGGGAGCCTCAAGGGAGGAGTCGAGCAAGGGCTGGACCGCTGGAGGGCAGGCGGCACGCCGGCACCGAGGGAGTAGCCTCAGGCGGAAACGCCCTCAGGCCTCAGCCGCCGGAATTGGGAGAAGCAGAGAGGAGCGCGAAGGGAGGATCGATCTGGATCTAAGGGCCTCAGTCGCTAGAATCGGGAGAGGCGGAGAGGAGAAGCGCGAAGGGAGGATCGATCTGGATCTAGGGTTGGAGCCTGGGACTGTGGCCCATGGGACACTAACATATTCGGTGTTATGGCCTTATGGGAGAATCGTTGTTAGGCCTATTCAGTTCGTCAGCTCCGCAAACTGATAACCGAACAGCGACAGAATAAAAACCGAACCAAGAATCGAAAAAACTGATTTTTTTTTTCTTCAGTTTTTTCAGTTCGGTTCGGTTCGTTTTTTCAGTTTCGGTGAAATAATGCCCACCCCTATATGCAAGAATCTGGTTTTTCATGGCCAGAGGAAACACATTGAGACACGCTACCACTTCATCCAGGAGAGTGTCAAGGACGTTAAGGTCACCGTCAAGTACATTAACACTGACGATCAGCTAGCGGATATACTGACAAAACCACTTGGGCGTGTCAAGTTTCAAGAATTGCGCGTGAACATCGGCATCCTCGAGATTAATCGCAACTAGCACTACTAGGAAACCGATTATTAACATAGGATCCTAATCTCTATTTCTTCCTCCTTGGCGTCAGATAACTCCAATAAAGCATGACAAAAAATCTTCTGGTGACCTTGATGGATAGGATTTGTTCTCTATCCTTTGGACTTGAATGATCCAATTTTATGTGGTCGTTAAAAGTCAAGATATGGTCGTTAAAAGTCATTAATGATCATAAAATTGTGATCGTTAGTCATCGTTAAAGGCTCCGTCATTAATAGTACTAACGACCACATAAAATTTTTCCGTCGTTAAAGAAATAACAACGGGACAGTGTACCATCATTAATTACAAGGAAACAATTACTACTTTTTCAGTTTCAATGACCATTTTTTGGTCATTGCTAGCAGTACTGCGGTAGCCACAATTAGAGCGTTAACGACCACTTTATAGTATTAACGATCACCTTTTCTCATATAAAAGACATGTAACAACCACTTTTGTAACATTAGCGAGCACTTTTTTAGTTTTACGGCCACTTTATCATTGAAAGCATTGCACATATTACATATATGATTGTAAATTAAATATATATATAATTTAATACCGATACCTGGGCATTTGTTTGGTTCAAACATTAACAAACACATATCTGAAAAAATATGATCAATTGATTCATAAAAAATTTCTACACTCGTACAACAATGTAGATGTCAATCGTTTACATGAAGACAATGCCACTGTACAAGTACTAGAAATCTCGAAGGAACTGGACAAGCCATGGTTTTTTTCCTCTCTTACACATCAACTCTCCTCATGAATCCTACAGTAACATTTAACAATTTGGCTAAGGTCGGATATAACACAAATGAAAGGAGGGGGAAATATATATGGTAATGACAAATTTAGTAAAAATTAATTTGTGTACTTCTCACCTTCAGGAAACTCCAGTTGCAATGATTTGAGTTGTACTTCTCACCTTCGAAAAAACCTCCAATTCCTACTAATTAGCTTCTCTAATTCTTCTCCCTTCAAGTACCACTACATCTGTACATCCACCATACTTAGGCGACTAGTCCCAAAATAAGCTCATATGCTTTGCCATGTCAAACTGAAATATTTGCCTGTTCACCAAGAGAAGGCGTGTCTCATATGAGAAGTTTATATGCAGAATCGCTTCAATTAATTCAAAAGAGAGAAAGCTTCCGGCTGTTGATGCTTATACTGTTTTTGAGCGAATTCCTACAGATTTCAGAGCCAGGGGATGAAGAATCATTCATAAATCATCTCTTTATTCCTCCATGTTATCATTCAATACCACATAATATAATTAACAAAGGGTAAGTTATCATATAACACGAACTCAGGAAATAGGTAAATAAATTATCCACTACGGCTGGTGTGATGCTACATAACATTGACACCAAAAATGCAAGTAGACAACAGTAAGCTACATACCATTTCCTGCATCATCCCAGTGGATGGCATCCTCAAAATTTCATTGCTGCAGGACAGTATGAATAAATGATAGCTTATGCAAATTTCATTACAAAATCATAGGTTATGCATGTTTGATCGCTTCACTGGCAATCAGGGCATCAGCAATGAGATCCTAAACCAGTGGCGAATCTAAGATTAAACTTAGGGTATGCCGATCAAAAAATAATTCGGTAACGATTTAAAATTTATTGAGCAATTCAATATACAAGTAAAAAAATAATTAAAAACAAGATAATATATTTAAAAGAAGCTTATATACCTATAATATTACTTATTCTTGTTCGGTCTACGCCTTCTAATGGCCATAAAACTCTTGATTATATCATCTTCTTCGATTTTGAAGAAAATATCTCGCTCAATGTTGCAGTTTGTGTCGAGAGAGGAGGTGAAGTAGCAGCAGCCTTCTTTGCTGCATGTTTCCGAAAAAGAGATGCAATGTCTCCGTTCCTCTTCATAATTTAAAAACCTTGCAAATAAATACGTTCATTGAGTGGTTAAAATACTAACTAAGATAAACAATAAATAAAGATATAACTATGTGCTATAGTAGGAGTCGAATAAAGTATATGTGTAGAATCGAAATATACTAAACTAACAATCAGAGGGGGGTGAATGATTGTGCGGAAGCTAAAATCAAAATTTTGATCTACAAAAACTTCACCCCAATTCAGACTCAAATATTTGCTTCGTATTCAACAAAACATAGTAGATGTGTTCGGTAAATCACGAATTCTTAGAGATCCAACCGTTGGATTGACCTGAAATTTGAACAGAATAAACTAAATCCCAATACGCATCTAACTAAAAACGAATTAGCACGATCGGACCTACGGATCAAAAGTTATAAATCCTACAAGGTTGCTGTGACAGATTATGACGAGAATCATGTATGGATTATGCCAAATCTACATGGTATGCCGCGGCCCACCCGGCATACCCGGTAGATCCGCCCCTGTCCTAAACATAGCCTAACATGTTCTAAAACTAGTCACATATGACACTAGTCAAGAATATAACAATAACACACTGAATGCATCACAACACTGCAATTTGTGTTTATTCAGTTCATAAAATAGTGCATGGTTTTTAGTACTGTTGGATTTAATATTAATTACAGGATAAATAGCCCAATGAGATAAGCAAAGAAAAGAAGCAGGTTCTACACGAATGACAAGATAACTGAAGAAATAATCCAACAGGTTAAACACACATTACATGCCCAGTGAGATTTGCAAACTACAACCACTAGTTACGAGATTTAACGGCAAAATATAGGAGTTAGGCGCATTCAGCAAGCATCAATTATCCATCTTAAAGTACGGTGTAAACTTAACCAAAGTAGTGAATAGAAAAGAAGGATTGAAGTTCCTTGTAAGCTGCTACTAGTAAATGGTCATTTCGAGTAATTTGCTGACAAGGGAATCAAAGAACCCAAGAACGAGAAAAACAAGGTCATACCAAATGCCAGTGGCACTGATGATTTCTAACAATAACAAGGGCAAAAAATAATAATAATAATAACAACGGACTAATCAGAAACTAAGCCACTAACATGCTAGGGAATTTGTTTCAATCCTACTTGCATACCTCTGAAATCAAGGAACGGCGTACAGATTATGGATTTTTTATGGAAATTGGTTTCAGTTGGGAATTAGGGAATCTGGAAAGGAAGATAGACTAAGGAATTTCGGGATCTAGACAAACCTGGCAGCCACTCCATTGGTCCACGATGAGGAAGAAATCAAGGACGGCACGGCGGTGGATACCGTGGCCGACGCCGCCGACGCGGAAGTGTTGCAGTTGAATGGCGGTGATAGAGGGAGGCGCAGGGGAGCGGCGGAGCTGTGAGATGCAGCTTACGGACTAGACATCAGCGGCAGCGGGGAGGCACAGGGAATGAGGTGGGGTGGCGGCGGAGGGGAGCGGCTCTTGAAGGGAGGAGAACGGCGGCTATGGATGTATCGACTATCGAGCACAAAATCGAATGGTTTCGAAATCAAATTTTTTAAAAATAAACTTTAAAAAATTTTGAGTTTCACCTATAATCGGCAATTTTGCACCGGTAATGGGCGATTTTTCAGCGATAATCGACAGACCGATTGTGCTCTTCTAGCGGTCAATTTTTTTAGCGATTTTTTGTCGATATATAATCGGTCGATTTTCACCGATTTTCGACCCGTTTACGAAACATAAATTTTTCGAATTTTTTTAATTTTTTGAATATTTTTTTGAAATTGACCGGTTTATCGAACTACTTTAGAAATTGAACCGTGACGATACGGGCGAAAATCACGAAAATCTAACTATAATGTGAACCCTGCTATCGAGTACTCTGACCGTTGTCTTCGAACAGAGGCAGATAGAGGGAGGCGCAGGGGAGCGGCGGAGCTGTGAGATGCAGCTTACGGACTAGACATCAGCGGCAGCGGGGAGGCACAGGGAATGAGGTGGGGTGGCGGCGGAGGGGAGCGGCTCTTGAAGGGAGGAGAACGGCGGCTATGGATGTATCGACTACCGAGTGAGTACTCAGACCGTTGTCTTAGAACAGAGGCAGATTGGTTGGGTTTGGATTTTATCGCCAAGTCCTGGCTCTTGAGAGAAGTTACGATTTTTTCGCTAAGTACGTTCTGTTCTATGGAGACTACAAAACAGAAAGACATAACGACGGGCCGTGGACTCATCGTTAAGTAATTTGTTAAGCGCCGATTTTCCTCGCGGGCCACGCAAAAGTATTGTTAACAACTAAAAATTGTTGACGGTCGTTGATACTTGGTTGTGATCCGTTTGGTTGGATATATGATCCGTTTGGTTTAGTGTAATCTAGACTTAGTTTTGATGCTAATGAATAGAAGAGAAAAATGTAGAGAAGGTGCGCCAAGTTTATGCACCACAAAATAGCTTCTTCTTTGATTTCTTGGTGATGGTATCTTACTTCTGGTTGAAAACTGACAAAGGGAGGCCCACATTTTTTTTATCCATGCACATCACAATATAATATTTGGTTGCCTGGTGTGTATATAAGTAGGACAAGAGGGTGGCGATAGAGGTCACCACCACATCTTCTCGTAACAAAGCTAAGCTAGCCTGAGAGGAAATAATGGAGATTGAGAGAGAAACATTGGCCAGCAGCGAAGGAGGAAGGAGCTGGAGAGCAAATGTGGCGCAAGAAGATGCTAAGAAGCTTGAAGACAGTGATCAACTGATCAAGGTTAATTGTCTGCAAAGTTATCTATTTATCGCTCAACTGACTTCTGGATTGGATCTGAGATTTGAAGTGAAAATTTTCATGGTTCTTGGTAATATGGTAGTACTGTGGACATGACTGCTAAGTGACTCCTAGATAAGCTCATGTTCTTGCCTGTCTGTCTAGGTAGATTTGGATTGACGGACCTTCCTTTTTCTTTTCCTTAATTTCTCCATTTTTCTTTGGTTGTGTGAAACAGGAGCCTGCATGGAAAAGGTTCCTAGCCCATGTTGGACCAGGGTTCATGGTGTCGTTGGCTTACTTGGATCCTGGCAATTGTGAGCATCTCTCTGTCTCCGTCTCTGTCTCTCTCTGTCTCTCTCTCTCTCTCTCGTGTCCTCACGATTGACAAACCATGAAACAGTGGAAACGGATCTGCAAGCCGGCGCAAATCACAGATATGAGGTAAAATTTCAGTTTATTATATTTTACAGTAAAAGCAGGGAATATTTTCTTGTTTTTCTGATATTTTCCTTTTTCTTTTTTGCACACCATTTACTCTAGTAAATCTCCAACTTTTTGCCCTATCCAGTACATCAAAAAAAAAAACTTACTGTAAATTTGGCTTTTGGTTTGTGCTCTTCCTTGTGTGTTTCTAGCTCCTTTGGGTGATTCTGATTGGTCTCATTTTCGCACTGATCATACAATCACTAGCAGCAAACCTTGGAGTGGTGACAGGTACTAAAGCGACACTAATCGCGACGTTAATCTTGACCTCTTGCATAGAAAAATGTAACAAATTGGTGCTAATGACCATTAATTTTAACTCATCAGGGAGGCATCTTGCTGAGGTATGCAAGAGTGAGTACCCAAAGTTTGTGAGGATTTGTCTATGGCTCCTTGCAGAGCTAGCCGTGATCGCTGCAGATATCCCAGAAGGTTAGAAAGCAAGAATGTGATAATCCTGGATTATAAAAAAATGGTGTTTAATTAACTGCCATATTTGACTTTGGGCTAATTAAGTTTAAGCTAATAAAAATGAGTATAACTCTCACTCCTTGGCCCACATTCCAATTATTATTCCACAAGTACGGCAAATTTGTTTTTCTACTTATCTGTCCTTAGTCAACTGTTGCTTTCCACACAAATGGTAATTATATCCCTTAGAAAATCTGTAATATACAAGGGTGAAGTCAAGATCTTAGGATGATGCAAATTAGTATATATACAAAAATTCAGTCATTGCCGTGCCTAGTTGTCTTATCGTGTGAACAATAGCGGCAGTGGCAGCAGTTGCAAGAAGATACAATCTATCTATATAATCACCCTTTTTAATTACTTACAAATGTTGGTTTTTTTTCTTGCAGTTATAGGGACAGCCTTCGCTTTCAACCTCTTGTTCCACATCCCCCTGTGGGTCGGGGTTCTCATCACCGGCTCCAGCACGCTCCTGCTAATCGGGCTGCAGAAATACGGGGTAGGATATATTGCGAAGGAAGTGTAATTTTATTCCTCACAAAAAAAACTGTAATTATACGAAATTCTCACGAACACCCGCAGACAAATAGCTAGGTTCCCTAAATAACCCACTGAATCAGTTGGATCATCAGTAGTTAGTCACTGTTCATACATCTATAGCATATGACATGCAGGTTTTTTCTGCATACGTGCGTGTAACTAGGTACGGAAGCTGGAGTTTTTGATCTCGATGCTGGTGTTCGTCATGGCGGCGTGCTTCTTCGTCGAGCTGAGCATAGTGAAGCCTCCGGCGGTGGAGGTCGTGAAAGGGCTGTTCATCCCCAGGCTTAACGGGAACGGCGCCACGGGAGACGCCATTGCCCTCCTTGGAGCTCTTGTTATGCCGTAAGCCATATAGCGTGCACAAGTACTTCTTTGACATACGTGCACAAGTACTTCATGGCAAAAGACGTCAGCTAGCTGGCCAGGTCAATGCATGAAGAGTGGTTGATAATGAAATCGTACTAGAGGCCCCAAATGCGCATACTAAAATTTCGTATAGGCTATAAATGCTCCCAATCTTTCAGTATGAATTGGTATATTCATTGTATCAAAATAAAATTTGAAAATGTTATAGTTATGAAACATTTTAAATTGTTCCAAATTAAATAATTCTAGTTATGGGGCCCCATGCATTGATATACATCTAAAAGTTAGTATAATCTCCCCAAATGCGCGCACGAACGTAACAAAAAAAGTTTCCATCACCTAGTTAATTGTTAACAATTGAGCACAGAATTAAGTGTGTGTATATATAGTATAATTAACTGGGACATTACGGTGTTTGGACACCATAATCTGAAATAGGCATTTCTCTTATTTATCACGGGCAAAAAAAAAATTAAGTTTTTTTTGGATGTCGAGTTTAATTAGTTCAAACTTGTTTGAACTACAATTCGAACTAGAATTGCCTTTTTTTTATGATAGTTTGATTGCATGTACGTGCTGATTTTATGTATGCATGACTAAAAGATGTTCCCAACAAATACGCTCTAGATACCTCAACAAATTATAAAATTGTTTTCTAAATATCTGTAGTCTCAAATGGTTGGTGGCTAAAGGTGTACTTTAAATAACCATGCATTCTATAACATGTATAAAATTTTCCTAGTTGCTGATTCAAGCTAATCATGACCGTTGACCGAGTTCCAATTTCAGTTGCCACGTATATAAGCCAGTTACAATTGTAAAATTCCTTCATCTTGTCCTCGATTAATTACAGGCACAACCTATTCTTGCATTCAGCATTGGTGCTCTCGAGGAAGACTCCGGCGTCCGTAAGAGGAATCAAGGTTGGATTATATTAACGAGAAGAAAAAAACAATAATCAATTCAACTATGGATTATATAGTATGAACTATATTAATGTGCGCTCCCTTCGATCAGGATGCCTGCAGGTTCTTCCTCTACGAGAGCGGCTTCGCGCTGTTAGTCGCGCTGCTCATCAACATTGCCATCGTCTCCGTCTCCGGGACCGTCTGCTCCTCAGACAGCCTCTCACCGGAGGACGCCGAGAAATGCGGCGACCTCACCCTGGACGCCTCATCCTTCCTCCTCAAGGTACTATAAATACACTTACACCAACACGATTCAAACCATAAAATTACGGAAAGAATAGTTGTTTCTGTTCTACTGATTAATTACCATCTTTATTCTGTTTCTTCTTTCTGTGGTTCAGAACGTTCTAGGCAGATCGAGTGCGATCGTGTACGGCGTGGCTCTGTTGGCTTCCGGGCAGAGCTCGACCATTACCGGCACTTACTCTGGACAGTACATCATGCAGGTAGCTTAGCCTTTAATTTCAATTATATATCTAGTATTTATCTTCGGTGTACTTATGCTTTTTATATATGTGCGAAGCCTAGTGGGATTTCACTATCACGATTTTTAGCCCACGCACATGCATCTTTAATTTTCTTAATTAAGTATTTCACGTGGTAAAACATAAACCACATAAGCAACTAACCACAGGTTTCAATTTGACCTTTTTTTCCATGTACATTCAGGGGTTCTTGGACATCAAGATGAAGAAGTGGCTAAGGAACCTGATGACGCGCTGCATCGCCATCGCGCCAAGCCTAGTCGTCGCCATCATCGGCGGCTCCAGAGGCGCCGGCCGTCTCATCATCATCGCGTCGGTTAGTTCAACTCCACACCACAGTACTGTTTTTGCTGCTGAAAACTACGGCAGCATATGGAGGCAGCACTAGGACCGGCGAACTCTGGTCACCGTCGTTGCTAATCAGAAAATATGTCACATGTAATGGTGCATCCACTAAATCCATATAAAACTGGGACATTATTTAATCTGACTTTCTAGTAATTAACAAACACGTTAATTAACAAAGACACTAGTCTTGTGATCTAAAAGAGCACAATAATTAAGTGTGCCTTTTAGACATTCTAACTAAAGCAAAGCAATGATTGGTTCTTGGTTTGCTCTGATTTCCTTGCAGATGATACTGTCCTTTGAGCTGCCATTTGCTCTCATCCCACTTCTCAAGTTCAGCAGCAGCAGCAGCAAGATGGGACCCCACAAGAATTCCATCTATGTAAGCACACTACACTGGCTGACGAAAACTACGTCCTTGTTGCTTGTTCTTGGATACACGTATACATGCATACACTTTAATAATTGTGCATTCCCACACATCATGAGATAGCCTAGCTTGCACAAAATGATGTACTGATCGATCCCTGCATGCCATGTTCTTGATCAATGATATGTGAATGTATGCACTAGTAGTAGTAGTATACGTCCAAGCTGAACCAAACAAATAGTTACATGCATGCAGGACTGACATTTGGCAATAACCATTCAACCAAGTTGGATTATAACATAGTAACATCTTTTTCAAAAAAAAATATATATATAGTAACAATGTGAGTTTTGTCTACTTTAGAAAGTACGTTACTAACATGTTACTCTTCTCTTGCAGATTATCGTGTTTTCGTGGTTGCTGGGTTTGCTCATCATCGGCATCAACATGTACTTTCTGAGCACGAGCTTCGTCGGGTGGCTCATCCACAACTCGCTGCCCAAGTACGCCAACGTGCTCATCGGGGTCGCCATCTTCCCCCTCATGTTCATCTACCTATTCTCCGTCATCTACCTAACCTTCAGGAAGGACACCGTCGTCACATTTGTCGCCGACTCTTGCCAGCTCGACGCCGAGAAGGCTAAGGAGGTCGGCGAGGGTGACGACGACAAGCCAGTGCCCTACCGTGAGGACCTGGCCGACACACCGTTCCCTCGCTAGGTACAGCAGCGGGGTCTGATAGTACGCATTATTGTGAATGTATAAAGTAGTGGAAAATTCGTTGGTGTCTAGGGCAAACCCGTCTGCCCTTAAGCGAAAATTAAATACTCAATTCGGCATGATGCGATGTTTCAATAATACCAAAAGAAATTTATGGATGTAGTTCACATGTGCCAAATTTCAATTTCAAATTCGTTCCTAGTATAAAGAAACAAAAAGCATACTAGGGATGAATTTGACTTTGAAAATTTGCATGATAACTCCATGTGAAATACATTCATAATTTTTTTATTGAATATTTGAAACATTGCATCATGCTGAAATGGCTAATGGAGATGCGAGTTCTCTGGACACCAACACTGCATTCATAAAGTAGGAGTTGCTGTATGTTTACGGCACGTACGTGTCAACCGTCGGTCATCTTTGTACGGTTCTGATTGCTTGTAGCACTTGAGGGGACACGTGCGTGTATATATAGGGGAGATATATCCCGTGTAAACGTATCCTCTTTATCGTAAAAACTTCGTAAAACTCACGTATAAAAGTTTTGAAAAATTCTCAAAAAAATTATCATACGTACGGAAGGTGAGTTTCTACAATTCTATAAAATTTGGAAACCAAACTAAATCGTATTTGAAAGATATGAAAAAGACAATTTCAATCTAAATAGTGATTTTTCACTGTTTAGTACTATTCATTTTGCTGGTTGTCTTTTCATACTTTCAAATGCTATTGAGTTTGGTCCTTAAATTTTACAGAATTGTAGAAACTCACCTCCCCTACATATGATAATTTTTTTAAAAAAAATTAAAACTTCTACATATGAGTTTCATAAAGTTTACACGATAAGAAGGATTTACACTGGATATGTTGTCGTGTGTGTGTATATATATATATATATATATGTATGTGTGCGCGCGTGTGCGTGCGTGTACGTGCACGTATAGTATAATTAACTAGGACATCATGGTGTCTAAGCACCGTAATGTAAAATGTGTATTTCCCTTACGTATCACGTGAGAAAAGTTTAAAATTATTACTCAGAATGGGTTAATTATCAAGAGTGAGTGTATGAATGTGGATCCATTCATGGAGTCATGGTCCAAACGAACTAGCCCAAACACTTAACGTCATTCGTAAGTAGATACGCATGTCCTCCTGTCCGTATATGTAGTATATATTATAAAAAACATTTTGCAAGACAAATCCGATGATGCCATTTTTATATAGCAAATTTATATACTTTAATATATATTAGTGGTTAAAGGTTTAACGTCTTGATTGCACGGATCCACACCAACGTCGTTCGTGGACCGAGAGTAATGTTGTAGTGACAACGACCATGACCGCCCTTCTTCATTTGTTGGACATGAAGTAGTATCGATCTATACTAGACTATGTTTATTTCCAGCTGGTCGCCAAGTGTGGATATGTTCATCGTGTACGTTCTTCCTAGCATTTTTTTTATTTACGGGTAAAGTTGTTGAGTGGTTTGATTTGTTAGATTATGTGTAAGTGATTGCACTTTAATATTCTGTGAGAGGGACAGTGCACGTGTGGGCACCCGGAAATACGAATCGATCCTCGCTCGTGCGTTGAACTCAGAGGTGACACTCATACTCCACTTAAGTGTATGATAACTGTCACCCAAAAGTCCCGTGCACGGAGTATTAACTAGATGGCCCTCACTCAAGCAAATATGAGCCACCTAGTTGCACCGTACACACTTACGCAACCAAGGGAGTTTCGATTCCATTCCGAACAACCATACCGGGATTGAAAGCAACTCATCCAAGCATAGTACAAGAAGCATGGCTGCCTATGGTATTCTCGTTCGGGGATGAGGATAAAGTGGAATCGATAAATCAGAGCTTGACATCTTTCAGGACGAACTGTGGAATGAAATGGATTTTACCTTAGAATCCATCAATATTATAATAAGAAAGAGATGAAAGTGCTACAAAACTTCATATTTTAAGATGATCCTGATCAGATAAGCTGTTGTCTCGATGCATCTAGGAAGTTTAGATATTCAATTACTAAATCTATAACTTGGTTGTGCCTTGTAAATTTCGTTGCAGAAATACCTAAGCAGAAGAAAATTTCGAACAACAGATACTAATGATAGAAGTTATGCTCGGGGTGTAGGGAAAAACAGAGGATCACAGACGGTAGCGTGCTGAAGAATTGGATTAGTTAAGAAAGATAGTTTTGGATTAGGTAAGAATTGGATTAGGTAAGAAAGAAGTGCAATAGTATCCATGTGAAGAGGAGAAGAGAAGCTACAAGAAATTAATTTGGTGATCGATAATAATTATATTCTTGAACTAGTTTGATTTCACGTCATTATTATTTTTCGAGCAGGGACAATTGGCTAATGTAATAATCTTTCTCACAACCCATATGTCAAAGGTTTTAATCCAAAACTTAACATGTGGTTGCCTCTGTGATTACTTCACACAATATGTACTTCACATGATCACATATTCACATCAACAACACATGGTCACATAATCATTAGCTTAATGCATGTTACGAACAATTATTTGATACTTGTCAATTAGTTTCAATTTCGATTCTACCAGTTTTACACAAAGCTATGCTTTAGCAAGCTCCTCTTTCTTGATCAATCATCAAACATAACGACAAATATACCTACTGGTTTTATGGCTCTATTTTCAAGTATATGAGTAGACATAATCCATGTGAAATTGACAAGACAAATGCAAAGATGTATGTTCTAAGAGATATTTATCTTTAGGAATCATGTATAAAAATATTTATCTTCACGAATCATGTATGTTCTAAGATATACTTTGGTCACCCTTTGAATGACACATGGTATCAATCCTTGCAACATATATCAATATTAAATATGAGAAGTGATTTTCTTCGCCCAAGAACCGTATATCTTAGAACATATATCAATATTAAACACTCAACATATATCATCAAAGAAAAATCTGATAGCAACCCACCCATTCGTTGGAGTTGGACAGGACGACGTCTATGTGACGGCTCACGAAGGAGACGACGAGGCCGAGGACGGTGTCGGGGTACTCGATGATGACGTTGCTCCGGCCCTTGGCATAGCTCACCTTCTACTGGGACTTGCCGATGAGCCTCGCGAGAAGGGCGACGAAGGGATCACGGTCGAGGCTGCCAACGGCATCCTTGAGCGGCGGCGCCAGAGATGCCATCTGAGACGTGCCCTCGAGCGGTGGCGCCGGCGTCCCTTGTTCGATCGAGGAGGCCGAAGCGCCGGAGAGGAGGTCGAGAATTGCTGGGGGGGCAAGCTAGGGTTTGCGGGAGACGAAACACATAGGTCTGCGCTACGAACCTCTATCGATATGTTTATATAGTGGTCTGAGGTCATATCACAGACGGTTCGTAGTTAGAACCATCTGTGATGTGAACTTATCACACACGGCTCGTATTTAAAACTGTCTATGATATTATCACACACGGTTTTCAGCTAAAACCGTTAGTGATATGGATGTATATCACTGATGGTTCATGAAGAGTACCGTCTATAATTATATCATTGACGGTTTCACTATAGAACTGTCAGTGATGTTCTTTAGCACAGACGGTTTTTTCAAACCGTCTGTATTGAGGCGTCTAATATAAGCCTTTCTGTAGTAGTGACAGTGTTGTGAAAAACATATACGCTCGATGGACGGACGTGGTACTACTAAGCGATTAATCGCAATACGGTCGATTAATCAGAATTTAACAGACAATTATTCGTTCGTATTAATTATATATTTATTTACATTTAGAATTAATTAGAAATATTTTAGTTACCCAAAGTGATTGTAAATTATCACTGTACAAAACATGTTTTACATTTTATTGTTTATACTTTATCCAAAAGGTACGTACTACGAACACCATAAAAAAATATTATAAACTAATTTATCATAGTTAGATAATAAAAATAAGCTGTCTTCATGATTAAACGGGAAAAAACTGGTGATTAATCGGGAAATGGCTGATTAATCAGATTATACGGTCAATTAATAGTTTAGCTACGTTAATTGTACTTTAATTAAACTATTCGTAACGGTTTAATCACTGTCACCTATTAATCAGCCGACTAATTGGTTGAGTCGGCCGTTCTTTCCAACAGTTTAATCACGAGCATATCTGCCTCCGTCACCAAATTCTGATCTTACTGTTCCGAAGTGACATTAATTGTCTTTTCCTAATTTACCGAGTTGCCGCCATCTGTACTGGAACAGTACACACGAACGATCAGTTATGTTTTCGTAAAATGATGATGCATGAGGGGCATTGGGATAATCACTAGGGTTTTTTAGGACGTACAGTTATTATTTAACATTTATCTTTGCGCTCAAATCATTTTTCTTTTACTTTTTAAAGTCAACAAGATACAACTTGGACTATTAGATTTTTTTCCTCCCATTTGTTTGGAAAAATAGAAAATAATAATTTATGCAAATACTAGCTTATGATGGGTAAGCTCTCGCAAACAAAATAGCTTATGATGGTAAACTAGATAGGTATGCGCGGCGTCACGCTGCGCACGCTGTGCGAGGTAGTATTGGTGAATAATATGAAGATGTATGAGATGAGCCGCAATATTGTGGTTCTGTTCTGTATGACATACTCAAGTTAAAGTATTCGATTTCATAAATACAATTTTGTAATATCTGAATACAAGACGACAACACAGTAATTTGAACCATCTACAAACCGTATTCAGATCACAACTGGTTAACGTCTAGCTGAAGAATTGGGAAATGGAAAATGTAGCCAATTTTCCTCCTTAATCTGGAGTCCGTATATGGACGAAGCGTAGCCATTGTTTCAACAGTACCTGCAAGGGGAAGAGTATAGCTGAATAATACGTAGTCTGTGATTTAACTTGGAGAGAAGACAACTTGATTTTGTCTATTCTAGAAGATGCTGCTCGAAACGCAATATCTAGTAATAATGAGAATAATCTGAATAGCAAAAACAATAAAGCGAAGCCTAAAAGGATAATTCTGACGGTAATATAGGCACAATTGAGACCTATTTAACCAATTTCTTGCTGTTCCGACTGAACTCTATGAACTGTAAACTGGGGGAACAGCAACAATAGTCCTGGGAGAAATTCAACTCGTCTGATCTGGTAGCAAATGTCTCCTGTTGTGTATAAATGCTTAGTGGGCAATTAATTCTTGGAATCAAGGGAAGGTCCTGTGGTACACGAAAACAAGGTATCATTAACTATACAGATCAAATTCCATTAGCTAATTTTGTGCAACAACAATGAATACTGTATAAACAGAAAGCAAAACAACAACGATGAAGAAAGACCAAACAGATGTAGAACAACATAATTCACCTGGTAGCGAAAACCAACCTCCGTCTGATTCTGCATTGGCCAACATATTTCTTGAGTTATCACTGTTGTGCGGCATATCTCTTGATTTGGAATTTTTTTTAATAATACAATTTATAAAATTAATTGCGGCATTAATACGGGAGTTAAAAAATTTGCAAAAATAATACTTCGTCGCCGCACCGTTTGGCGAAAATCAGGTAATCGCCAAATGCTTTGGCAAAAATGGTATTTTCGCCAAATGGTGTGGCGAAAATAGGCTAATTGAGCAATTAAGATCGTCTGACGGAGCAACTGGCCGGGACACCCTACTTTCGCCAAACCAGTTGGCGAAAATAGGGTTGTCCCAAACTGGTTTAGGACAACCCTATTTTCGCCAACTGGTTTGGCGAAAATAGGGGGGATTTTCGGCCAGGGAGAAAAACAGGGAGGGGGAGGGGGAGGGAGAGAGAGAGGGGAGGGAGAGAGAGAAGAGAGAAAGAGAGAGAATTCGCGCGAAAATTTTGTAAATAATAAATCCAGTTAATGATAATTCGTGTAGTTAAAAGTAGGGTCAATAAATGGAAAAAAAATTATATTTGTCTGTGATAATTGAAGTATGATTTGTTGTTATGAATAACACAATTTTATATTTAAATTGGCGAAATGTATGTTGCGCCCCAAAAATTGCATGAGTACACCTCATTCGCCGGCCGCCCGGGAAATTTTTTTTGATCAAAACTGTTTGAAGGAAAATTTAATTTTTGAGAATCAGTCATTGTTATTTTTACGGGCGATAGAATTGTACAGTTCAAAGTGGATACAATTAATTCAGAAAAATTAATTGTATTTGTATTTCATTATTAACGTAGTGCTTTACAAAATTATTTGTCAGTTTATTAAATCTGGGAAAAAATAAAATTTCGTTGTTCGTCTTTCGATGTGCGCCAAATTTGACGACAAATAAAACTCAACATTGATATTTGAAACTGCCTCATGACTCGACATTGATACAATATAGATACGTACCTTAGAATTCATAGAACTGAGGTACAACATAGGTCCATACATGCCTCAGAGAATTGATAAAACTGGGATAAAACATAAGTCAGAATACGATACATTCTATGGCCATATTCATCGGTTGACAAAGATGAAAGTCATCTACTGGCGGTAGCGCTTGAGCGTCGAGGTGGAGGTGATATGAAATCGTCATCATCGTCATCATCATCTGTATGGTTGGGAGCTAGCCCGCCTCTAGTTCTGGTTGGACATCCTCCTTCATTATTTCTTGAACGGCCTGTTGCGGAAGTGCTTGAACGTCGAGGTGGAGGTGACACGAAATCGTCATCATCTTCGTCATCATCATCTGTATGGTTGGGAGCTAGCCCGCCTCTAGTGCTGGTTGAACGTCCTCTTCCATTGTTTCTTGAACGACCAGCTGTGCAAGTGCTTGAACGTCGAGGTGGAGGTGACACGAAATCGTCATCGTCATCATCATTTGCATAGTTAGGAGTGAGCCTCCCTCTAGTGGTGGTTGAACGTCCTCTTGAAATTGCTGCTGCAGCAGTACTGTGTCGATCTCTACCCTTGCAGCTGGATCCGCTTCTGCCTCTTCTGCTCGAACCGGGCATCACGCCACCGCCAAAGAGCATGTACATCGCTAAGAATTCTAGGATATCTTTGTTCAGCAACTCTTCATCCTCAGGGAATAACTAGCACACGAGCATGCAAAGTAGTGAACTTATGTATAATGGTAAAAAGATTAATACGGTGAAAAAATAAGGAATAACTAACCTTAATGTGCTCTGCATACCGATCGGACAGCATCAGTATCCTGTAATATCTTCTAGAAAAACATGTAGTAGAAGGGTGGTCGGCTAGTTCGCACACCCTGAAATACCTTTGACGCCACCATTGCAAGTGCGCCTTCAGGTCGTCGGCGGTCGCAAGGTTCAGGCCAGAGGTTGTCATGCTATGCCTCCGTAATGTCATGCGCCACTCTTGCAATTTGGACAACACTTTACTCAGGTTCTTCTCCTTGAATGGATCATCCTTCCCACCACGCGTAACCTTCAACGTGTAATTAAGAGCTACGTTGCTCATATCAGGTGTTCACGAAAATGCTCTGCTAGAGGATCCAACCATGGTGAAGAAGTGTGAGTGGGTGTTGCGGTTGTGTGCTTGCGGTTTGGCGTTTCATAGACTCGAAGCGGTGGTGTATGGACTAAGTGTTGGAATGTAGGACTGAAACATATAGAGGGATAGAAAAACACTGGAGTGTGCTGTCTAGTCGGGCTGAAAAGGTAGTCGTGCGTGCAGTGTTAGGACTGACAAAGCTGATGGTAGCGTGTTGTCAAATCAGTCTGGCAATAGTGATGGCCTCGTACCGTAAAATCGGGGTGAAAAGGATTGAAGAGGGATGGGAAATGTGCGGAACGTCTTTTTCGTACAACGTGGATGTGAGCACCCTATCATGGTTCGAAACGTCTGTTCGTAGGGCGATGAAACGGTTATATATTACGAAACAGATTACGATAAATGAAACAAAACGCGATCACAACACACTAAATGGTGTGAAATAGTAAATCATACGTTAGGTAAGGAAGCACAAGACATGTATGTGATGACAACAAAATGAGGTACTACCCCTACCACCCCCTAAGCACCTCTACCCCTGCCACAACCTCTCTTTGTCCTACGTGCTGAAGCCGGTGCATCGTCTAGAGGTCGTGTGTAAAGTTGCTGGGATGGTCGCGCCTGCCCGTAATCTGAAGGGCTGAACCGCTGCACCGGGCGACGCTCGCGGGAGGCAAAGCGTACCCGGAGGAGGTGCCGTAGTCCTGCTGCATCATCTGCATCGCTGGAGGAGGCTGCGTCGACTGCGTCGCCGAAGGGGGCTGCGTGAACTGCGTGCCGGTGAAGAACTAATCCACCCAAGAGTACTGCTCGACGAAGTGGCCTGACGAGTGAGGCGACAAAGAGAACTGTACTCCAACCTGTGGACAACCTACAGTTAAGGTAGTAACATGTAATCATAATCAGGTGGTACTGATACCAATGCCAACAATTGAATATCGCTCGACTAACCTGGTGTGGGGACCATGGTGGACCGCGTGGTGCCTGCCAACTGGACCCTCCAGCCACGCCTGGGGCCGGAGGCACAGAGGTGTGGTAGCTGGACTCTGCCTCCACTGCGTAGGCAGGAGCTGGGACCGGTGTGTGGTATGAAGGCACGAGTGGCGGCCTGGATGAGGTACCACGGTCAGTCGCGTCCACCTGTCGACAAGAACCAAGCTCCACGATCCGTCGAGTCCCGGCCACCATGCGTCTCCACGCCTCTGTCATCTCGTCCAGTGTGACCGCGACTCCGCCCCGCAGCCTACTCAAAATGCCGTGGCTATGCTCGTGCAAGTCCCTGGCGTGGTCCACCTGCCACGTACGAACGAATCATAAATACAACGACAGTGCAAGGAACACATGACATATCTTACGCAGCAAGACTTACCATCGCGTGCATGGCTGCTCCTGCCTGGCCCAGGTACAAGTCTGCCATGCTTGGAGAGTACGTCTGGGTGGGTGGCTCCTCCACAAGTACGAGGCGAGTACGCATCCGTGCCACGTACCAGGCTAGGTACTGTTGGTAGGAGGAGTCATTATATGGCGTGTCCTCGTCGACGACACCCTTAGCGCCCCAGCCCACTGGGCGAGCCACGGCTCCATCCTCCGTGCCAAGGTCACCATCATCTTCTGAGGTCCCTGGGTGGTGTACTTGAAAATAAATACACATTAGTACAAATATAACATAAGCATTTATCATAATTATATATCGGGCGAGTAACTCACCAGTGCACTCTCTGTGGCACTCGATCCCCTAAAGGAACAGGGACCAGCCGACGTAGTCCGAACTACCTCATGACTCGCTGTGGCGCGTAGTCCTCCATGAAGACGTCGAAGATGAGCTTCCTCCTAGTAAGCCAGTAAGCCTGGTTCCTGTAGCAAAGTGTGTTGACCCCCCGCCCTGGCTCTCTCCACTACACAACGGTCGTTGTAGGGGTCCCAGATCACCTGATCCGCCCTAAGGTGGTCAAACGACTCCATGAAGGACTGGTACGCTGAGCGTACCTGCAGTCTTGCCCACTGGGGCTGCAGTTCAAAAAAGGTTGGTTATCATATGCGATTGCAATTAAAACTACATTAGTACTTAGAAGGACTTACCCGTCGCCTCGTCCAAAGGGATCCCATCGTCGGACGGTCGATCGCATCGCCTCCGTACAACTCGGCGGTGTAGTGTTGTGGCTCGACGTAGGGTCGACCAACAGGGAAGCGCTCGACACATCGGTTAGTACAACACCCCTATTCGTTGTAAACCTCGGCTATATTCGTTGGCATGACCCCAAACCTGATCAACACATATCGGTTAGTACAACACCCCTATTCGTTTAACCATCATAAATATAACAATTTACTATACTAACCTGGCGCCACCAGTGTCATGGAGCAATGCCCACTTCTCTAAAGGCTCCGCCTCTATCCAGTGCGAGAAACATTTTATGTTCCTTGAAGATCGCCTCTTCATATTAGGAGGATCGAACTCCCCAAATGGTGTTAGCCTTTTGGGTGGGCAGTCATTCAGCGTAGGTGGTTGCTTTTTCATCTCTTCGATATGCACACTAGTGTGCTTATCCAACTCAGCCAACATCGCGTTGAACTTGCGGGCCTGATTTTGCTTGCATAACCTCTTAAATAAGTTCATCCGTTTCTTACTCTTGAACTGTCTGAAGAAATTTGCTCCTAAATGTCTCATGCACCACCTGTTCTGCAAGTCACACCATGGGAATGGCTCATTAGGATCCTCCTGTAGAGACTTAATTGCCGAAAGAATACCTTTGTGATGATCATGAATGATGCACACGTTGGGCCGATTACCAACTACCCCGAAATTCAGATGTTTGAAAAACCACATCCAGCTATCCCGGTTCTCACCCTCAACAAAAGCAAAGGCCAATGGAAGTATGTGGTTGTTCGCATCAACAGCAATGGCCGTTAGAATCTGCCTCTTGTATTTTCCAGTCAAAAATGTATCATCAACACAAAGCAACGGACAGCAGTACCTGAATGACGCAATGCAAGGACCCAATGAAAAGAACGCACGACGAAATGTGCAGATCCCGTTAGCATCTGCTTCACTTTCGTTGAAAGCGGTGTATGTGCCTCGTATGTACCAAACCTCTTCTCTAATGCTTTTTGCTTCGCACGCCAGGCCATCGAGTAACTTATCTGGTACTTAAAGGTTCTCAAGATTGCTTTCTGAATATACGAACACTCAATGTCCCGCTTCTTAATGATTTCATTGAACATCACACTAGCAATTACAGCTGCATTCAGGTTGCGGTGTTTCACCAAAATATTTTCTAGTCTTCATGTGTGCTCCTCTACTCGTGATACAGTCCAAAACGTCTCGCGTTTCGGCTTGTATGTATGAACTCGGAATTCACATCCATCGGTTCTGCACTTCACTGTGTATCTATCTGGACTGGACAAGACAACCCGGAACTCTCTCTGCTGCGACAATGCCCAAAGCCTCACTGCCAACTTCAATTCAAAATTGTTCGAGAATATTTGATTCGGCCGAATGACATTCGCACCATATTCCCAACGCGACTCATGGCCCCACAAAACTTCCATACTAGATTGGTTTTGCTTCTTCCATTCGTCAGGTATGGGTATGTCCGCTACCCCAGTACTACGAGGCATTTCATCATCATCCTCATCCCCCTCTTCGTCATTTTCGCTGATGTCATCATCACATTCCAACATTTCAGCTTCATCCTCTGCCGCCATATGGTCCACTAACTCCAACTGATCAACAAGTTTCTAGATCTCCCCTTCATCGGCCCAACCTTCTGTGTTTGCTGCATCTCTATTATCTTCCCCCGCCGCTATCTCAACCGGCACCACTTCCTGAACTTGTTCAGCTCTAACCGTTGTACTGCTCTCGCCCATATCACTAATATCCACCTCTTCTCTAGGGCAAGCCTGCACTAGCATCACACATTGAAGGCGAGATCCCTTGCACCACCTTAACCATTTCTGCCACAAGTATGTTCGATCTATTTTATTTAACTCCCAAATAACCGGATCACTCTTGCTACGTGTGAATAGGATTTCAATGGTAACAGTGTACACACTTGAATCTAGAAAATTTTTTTGGGTCAATCAATATTTTATATCACGAATGCTAACACTTTCGGAGAACGAGTGCTCAATATTGGTGACCGAAAACTTGCTTAAATCAACACCATTTTGCGTACTTTTTATTTCACCATCCCCATAATACACCCTAAATTTCACTGGATCCGACATCACTGCGACTATATATACAAAATAAATTTTTAGATCACCACTAACATTTAATCTCACTATCCTATATTAAAGAACGCTAACTAACTATTTCGCTACGGATACTACAACATGAAAGTACACATGTAATATCGCTAACCTAAAACACATGTACTGATTAACAATGATTATAATATTTTACTACACTATATTTCTACACAACTACAAAAAATAAACACTATAAAAATGCGAAATTACCTTCTTTTTTCCCTTCTTCTTCCTCCTCCTCTTCCTCCCTCTCCTCTTTCTCTCTCCCTCTCTCCTCTCTCTCTCCCTCTCTTCCTCCTCTCTCCCTCCCTCTCCTCCTCTCTCTCTCTCCCCCTACCCGAGCATCTCTCTCTCTCCCCCTCTCTCCCTCTTGATGTGAAGTTGTGTCCCGATCTTTCGATGAGAGCGATAACTATCGATTTGCTGGAATCGACTTTGACGATCCGACTACAACGTACGATGACGATGCGCCTTAGCAATCACTAAACCAACTTCGGAGTGTTATTGATCTTGCCGCGGGCACGATCAACCTGAACACGAGGTTCAATTCCTGCAAGCAACCGAAGAACAAGCAAGAACAATGGTAAAAGCAATCTGAAATTGCAAATAAGAATTGAAGGCCAAAATAAGGTGGGGTTCTATTGAAGGTCTTGACAAGGAGGCTGTCCAGCACAACTCGAAGACGCAAAGTTTGCACTTGGCTAAACTAATCAAACAAAACCCATGTGTCTAAAGCGGCGGCTACTGAGTTTATAAGAGGGATGGACGTGAGAGGGACGTTCTAGGGTTGTGTGTAGCAAGGGGGGTGCACACAACTTGGGCTTGGGCCCCCACACGCTTACAAGGCCCGAAAAAGCCCAAAACAGTATTATAGTGTATTGTTTTGATGATTCCGACTGATCTACAATGAATCTAGAGCTGGGATTAGATCCATTGGAAAGGTCTCGTTGTAGGCTTTCAATCAAGTCCAAGATCATCCAAATCGGAGTCCGTATGCAAAAGTTATTCATATTTGAAGTCGGTGCTGTCTCAGGAGGCCGAATTGGATTCCAGAACGTGATAGATTTGATCTCTCTCTCTTCTTGGCCCGTGGATGACGTGTTGGAGTTGGCACAACCAAATGTGGTCATATCCGTAGTAGTGATGTCCTCATCATCCTCCCTTTCTTGAATTTGAGTCGTCCTCGACTGATACTCAGATTTTAGCTTGTCCTCAACAAAAAATATTCTCATCTGAAAGTCATCCACAAAGCTTAATATTTCTTTCCAACATATAAAGGCATGTTGAAAGCTTGCACTCTTTGATACTTCCTCCCCTCTGTGAAGGAAAGCCATCCTAGTAGATGTAGATGATGTAGAGGATGCTGTGAAGTGTCACCAAATTGATATAGCGTTGATCATATCCAGGACGAGCATGGTCTCATCATTCTCCCTTTCTTGAATTGGAGTCGTCCTCGACTCCATCACTTTCTCCTGCAAAATGTTAGTCGAGACAAAGAGCAAAGCAACATGCATATCTTTTGAGATCAAATTAATGGCTCGTGAATCACAATCACCCAAACACTCCCTTTCTTGAAAACTATCATATAGATTATAATCGACAGTAGGGGTACTTGATATGATATTAGAATTATCAAATTGATCATATTGTTGCATAGGATGTGGAGGTTTCAGAAATGAATAAATGTATACTCTATGCACTTTGTACTCTCCTTTATCATTATATTTGCTAACAACATGAAAAATATTTCGCGATAACCATGGCAAATCAGAATGTACAAGAATTTTCTCCTTGAAACTATCTAGATCACACAGAATATCAAATTCAATGTATCCTAAAGTATTTAAAGAAGACATCAATTTAAGCTCATCTTCTTCACTAGCAATGTGAATAACATGTTTATGTTCAGCGCAAGTGTTTAGTTTAAATATAAATGTTTCATGTTCATTCACTAATTGTGGCGTGGATATATGTGAAGCATTATGACACAACTCTTCTTTATCACTAGGAATAGCAACAAAATTAGCAATTGGTTCCATTAATAGTTGCTCTACGATAGCATGATTCATGGACAGTCTTTTGTCTCTTCAAAATGATTTTCAGCATGTATACAGTCCATACCTTTGACATTACTTTCTAAATCATTCTCCGTGGTTGTAGGTGCAACTTCAACTTCCAACTCTTCACATACGTATGGAGCAGCAAATATCTTCTCTTTCTGCACATTTTCTTCTTCATCTTTCTCCCGATGGTGCTCACTTTTCTGCAAAATGTTAGCTACAACAGAAGGTGCAACAATAGGTACCTCAAATGAAGCTAAAGGCTCTTTCAAAGATTCAGCAAGCATGTTTTCAGCTCTATAAGCACATTCAATCAATTCTGAAAGACAACTATATGTTTCATCAACAAGAACATTCTGAATTTCATGATTAAGTCCACGTATGAACCTAAGCTCAGTAACTTCTTCACATTCTTGTAAACCACAACGCAACAAACAATTTTGCAATTCATGATAGTATTCTATAACAGTTTTGGAACCTTGTTTTAAGCATTGAAGTTTAGTAAGCAAGTATTCAGCAACATATTTAGGAACATAATCATTTCTCATAAGTCTTTTCATGGCATTCCAAGTTTTAGGATCTTTATCATGTCTACATATATGCTTCCACCAATATATTGCATCTGACGTTAACACTTTGACTGCGGCACTAATCTTTTGGTTTTCAGATAAGTCATAGTTTGCAAATTCTTTGTCTACCGCTATCTCCCAATTAATATATGCATTAGAGTCGAACTTTCCACCAAAAGTAGGCAATTCAAACATGATTTTATCTTGTTCATCATCAGTTGATGAACCCGTGGCGATGTGTGGTGGGGCGACCAAGGCAGCGGGTCCATGCTGGGAAGCCGGGGCAGCAATGGGAACCCGTTGTGCACATAGTATACCATTGTTGTTCCTTAGGAGATGAGGTGGAGGACTAGACGTTCCAGGGGCAGCAGCTGCAAGCATATCATCAAGTCTAGACAAAATATTAATAAGGGTAGTGTTAGCAACTTCCTGAGCAGTCTCGATGGACCGGAGACGGTCTTCTTGCAGCGACATTCGCTCATCAGTGAGTCGTACATTGCCTTTCGTGCGTGGAGAATGATGCAGTGAACTCTTGTCACCTGACATGGTTAGTAGCAAAATGAGAAAGACAAAGGTTTATGTAATTCCCTATCAACTACTAGGAAGTGGAGAAAAGTCGCTCAACTCTCAAGCCTTAACCAAAGTTCTTACAAGTTCTTACCGTGCTGTAGGAGTTATCGGCCGTTGGCAGAGTCAAAATTTCTCTCAAGCTTGGATAAAGCGATTGCTAAGGGACCGAACAAACGTACGAGCGTAGAATATGTGGAGCTTAGTAGGCTATACTTTTTCCTATACAATCTGATAATTGTAGTTATTGTAATGATAAGTAATGACCCAAACTAGAATTCACAAGTCCTAGTTGCCGATCTCAAAGATATAAGCGAATTTCAAGGCAACTCACGCGCGAAGATGATGTAACTAAATGCAACCAATGGAATGAGCTAAATAAGAAAATTTTCAGTACCAAAGCTCATGTTGCATAAGTTATGGAGAGACACTAGCTAATTGCTTCAGAAAAGGTAAAAGGGCACAAGATTGCTCACTAATTAATACGATTGCACAATCTGAAAAATAATGAACACAAATTAGGGCTTCGTCAATTTAGTGCTGCCGACCACTATTATGTTTTCTTTTCTTTTTCTTTCTTCTTTTTTTTTTGGCCTTTTGGCTCTTTCTCTTTTCTTTCTTTTGGTGACTTTCGGCCAACACTAGTATGAGCAAAGTTTTGGAATCCCTAACATGTTGTCACAAGATAGTATGGTATGATAAATCAAGATTATGCAATGTATCCAATAGAGCAGCCCCAAGCAATATGAAATAGCTAGTCTCAATTGGGATCAAAGTGTTCGCAAAGGATGAATTGGTTTCCAAAGGTATGTGTACTGATATTTTTGGGTTTTATGGATTTTGGATGCTACTGGACTCAACCAACTCAAAGGAACAAACCTAGAACACGAATTGAAGAGAGATACCCAAATTCAATGTTTCTAGGGCAGCAGATTTGTCACCTAGATTAAAGCTTCAAAACGACCGAATTTAGAAGGTTCACTATAGAAAGAATTGCAGCTTATGTCCTCAGCTTTCAAAAGAGTACAAGAACATGCAATTTGGAGATCGGGTGTGAAAGTTATGGCTCAAAAACCGAACACCACAGAATACCCCCAATTTCAGCCTGTGAGACCTATTCCGAATCCGACTCAAATTCGGTTTAAAGGAATCCGAATCAGAAAGAACACCCAAAAACGTTTTTGTAGAGGACTCTTTAAGGATTCAGGAAAGTATAAAAACTTCCCAATCGGAGTTCGAACGTGAGAATTATGATTAAAATACCGAACCGATCTGGATTGAAAGTACAACTTGCTTCAACAAATTTGATATCCAGATTAAACAGATTTAGCTCCAGAATTAGAGTTCACGCCCAACTATGATTTTGTAGAGAACGTTTCCAGGTTTCATGAAAGTGCAAAAACACTAGAATCCGAGCTCGTATGCGAAAGTTATGAACAAAACAAAGTACTGGACAGATTGAAAAAAAGCTACGCGAAGGAAAAACGATCAGCAACTAAAACAAGGACTCTAATGTATCAAAACCTAACAAAACTCACTAAAATACCAGATTGAATCTAAAGGTTGAATTTTTGTGGAGTAATTTTCAGTTTTGGACTGAAAATAAAAACTAATCTACGGTACAGAATCTCTCACCGAGAAACATGGTGCTCTGATACCACCTGATGTGAAGTTGTGTCCCGATCTTTCGATGAGAGCGATAACTATCGATTTGCTGAAATCGACTTTGACGATCCGACTACAACGTACGATGACGATGTGCCTTAGCAATCGCCCGGAGTGTTATTGATCTTGCCGCGGGCACGATCAACCTGAACACGAGGTTCAATTCCTGCAAGCAACCGAAGAACAAGCAAGAACAATGGTAAAAGCAATCTGAAATTGCAAATAAGAATTGAAGGCCAAAATAAGGTGGGATTCTATTGAAGGTCTTGACAAGGTGGCTGTCCAGCACAACTCGAAGACGCAAAGTTTGCACTTGACTAAACTAATCAAACAAAACCCAAGTGTCTAAAGCGGCTTCTACTGAGTTTATAAGAGGGATGGACGTGAGAGGAACGTCCTAGGGTTGTGTGCAGCAAGGGGGGCGCACACAACTTGGGCTTGGCCCCCACACGCTTACAAGGCCCGAAACAGCCCAAAACAGTATTATAGTGTATTGTTTTGATGATTCCGACTGATCTACGATGAATCTGGAGCTAGGATTAGATCCATTGGAAAGGTCTCGTTGTAAGCTTTCAATCAAGTCCAAGATCATCCAAATCGGAGTCCGTATGCAAAAGTTATTCATATTTGAAGTCGGTGGTGTCTCAGGAGGCCGAATTGGATTCCAGAACGTGATGGATTTGATCTCTCTCTCTTCTTGGCCCGTGGATGACGTGTTGGAGTTGGCACAACCAAATGTGGTCATATCCGTAGTACTGATGTCCTCATCACCTCTCCCTCCCTCCCTCTCTCTCTCTCTTTCTCCCCGCCGGTCGCCTCTGTCTTTTTTTCTCCCCGCGAATGAGCGGCCAATTAATCGGCGACGCCAAATCCCCTATTTTAGCCAAACCGGTTGGCGAAAATAGGTTGTCGCTAAACCAGTGGCGACAACCCTATTTTCGCCAACCGGTTTGGCGAAAATAGGGTGTTCCAGTCAGTTGCTCCGTTAGACGACCTTAATTGCGCAATTAGCATATTTTCGCCACACCATTTGGCGAAAATACTATTTCGTCAAAGCATTTGGCGATTACCTGATTTTCGCCAAACGGTACGGCGACGAAGTACTATTTTTGCAAATTGTTTAACTCCCGTATTAATGCCTCAATTAATTTTATAAATTGTATTATTTTTAAAAAAATTCCTTGATTTGTTGTAATATAACAATTAGGTTGTAACGACTAAGTCTGAAGAAAATTTAAGAGACGTCTATAAGAACAGGAATCCATCAGCAGGGGAACCATAGCACTAAGAAGTAAGAAAGGAAAAATTAGCGCTCCTTATTTTCTAATCAAAGGTAAGGTTGTTTAATCAAAATAGCAATGCTACGATAGTTCTGATTCCCAAATTTTACTCATGGCAATAAAAATTGTCACCAAACGCATTTTTTCAAATGCTCTCTGGACTAAAATGAAGAGGCGGAGGGCTACTGGTTTGAATACTAAACTTTCCACTTTTCAGAAACTTGACAGCATGTGATGAAAAAATAACGCATATTGCAATAGTTGACCCTATCAGAGTCCTAGCTCTAAATCATGGAAACAAACATGAGTACAGAAACATGTTCACAAATTAAATTCATAAGTTGTATGAACTGAACAAAAAAGCAAAGTGTGAGGTTCTTTTCCTCTTGTCGAGGGGCGCCGACGCGGCCAGAGGGCCACCACCGCTCCGCTGGTTCACTGGAGCTGGTGTCGATCAATCGGTCCACTCCTTCCCATGTAGAGTAAACATGATAACTCCTTGCTCTCAATTCCTTCACGGTGCATCCAATAAACAAGGCGTATTTCCCTCCCTGCAATTCCACAAGCGAAAAGAAGCACACAAATCAAAAACAAAGCTTGCTCTGACAAAATAGATGAGGTAGATGTTTTGCTAGGGTAATGGGCACAGCTACACCCAGCAAAACAAGAGGACAGGATAGAACCTATGTCGTAAGCATCTCCATAGCACTACATGAATTGTCTATAATATAAGCAATTTGTCGAACCACTTTTAAAATTTATTCTAGCAACAAGCAAAGTTAAGATCAATTATTTTAGTTTCCTGTCCGTAGAAGAACATCAGGAACACACACATTGTCGTTCTATTGAAGATCGCATGGAACCTAATATTGAAGAACGCACATGGAACCTAATATTGAAGAACGCAGCAAAAAAACAAGAAAAAGAGAAGCTGAAATCTGAATACAAAACACAGATCCTCCAAGTACTACTCCAACAATTAAAATCCTAGAATAAGGATTTCTTACCACAAGAGGAGCCACAGATGATGACTCCAAACAGTCAGTCGGCCTCTCATCCTCCTCTTTCCCTGGTTGAAGCCATTCCTTCTCTGTAACCACAGATCAAGTATAGCTTATCATTATCACCAGAAAAAAGTACTCTGACCATACCCATATACTTTAAAATGGCTATACAGTTAACATTGGCAAATGATTTATTGCAATAATGTAACAACAACAACAAAAGTACAAAATAAAAAGAAGTTGATCACATGATTCCAGTAAAAGATTAACATTGTATGAAAGGAATAACAAGTAAATAATCGTCCAAGATGCATCGGTTAGACACTTCTTGTATAAGAGGGAAGATCATGTTAGTCGACTGATCCTTGAGAAAAATCCACCCACCAAAATAAAGCTGGTGCATCTTTAATTGATCATACCGATATCATAACCGAGCTACTTAAAACCTTGCAAAAAAGAACCAACTTTCGAGACTATCACGTGAGAGACCAAAACTCCAAATCAATCAGCATCACCCTAAACCACAATTCGATGGATCGATCAAGGCAGAAGCCGCCTACCCCAAACCCCCCACACGAAAACAAATCGCACCGAAACCGAGTCCACAATTCGGCGATTACCCGTCGATTCGGCTTACCGTTGGCGGACTCGTCGCCGCTGAGTCCCTCCCACCGCTGATGGCACCGCCAACGCCGACGCTGACCAGCTGCAGCACGTGCATCCGCCGCTGCTGGATCGGGAGGTACGCGTAGTTATCGATCACAGGCGACACGAACATGGGTACGTCGACCGAGAGCCGTTGGCCGATGTCCCCGCCGAAGCGGCGCGAGAGCGGCACGAACTCCTCCGCGGATGGGTCCAGTTTCTTGAACCAAGAACTCAAATACAAACCCCACAAAAAACCTTTAAAATTTACCCAAGAAAAGACCAAACCTGTCGCTGAGATGGTCTGCGCTTTCCTCGAATCTTTCAGCCCAAAGCAATTGGCCAACCTCATCATCCTATCTCCTGCAAAGAAAAAGGGAAGAACTCCAAAAGTGTTAACCAAATCTAGCGGGGAAAAAGGACCATTCCAAGCCCACGAGTTCAAAGCTTCGCAGGTTCCTCAGAGCATGAATTCATTCCTGGTCGATCCCAATTCCATCGATGGGATGGTGAGTTTGTGGAGTGGAAAGAACGGGAAGGGAACAGAAGCAATGAGAAGGACATATTGCGCGAGATCAGCAGACAAAAAGCCGGATCGGGGAGGGAGGGCATCTGGCTTGGCGGCGTGGAGGGCTTCGGCCATGGAGCGCTCGGAATGGGGGTGAAGGCGGTCGTCGCCTTCGTTGAGGGCAAGCGCGAAATAGATTTGGGGGAGGGCGGTGGTGCTGTCGCTTCTGGGATATTCGGCCATGGAGCGTTTCGGAACGGGGTGAAGGTCGTCGTGGCCTTCGTTGAGGCAAAAGAGGCAGAGCAGAAGCGGCGGAGCTCATGAGGAGATAGATGCGGGTGAGCGGAAGAAGCGGCCCGAGCCACGCATCGCGCGGGCAAAAATGAAGCGGACGCACGCGGGCTGGGAGTCGAACGCGCGACCGATCGCCCAAGGGCGAGGCGTGTTACCGCTACGGCGCGCGGACAGTTCTACCAGACAATGGCATCAAATTACATGAGCGGGTGAGCCACGCTGGCATTGTGGCTCACATGCGAGCCAGCCGTACGCATGTCCACGCCCCCTTCTTCTTGTGAGCGAAATCGAAGTGGACGCGACGAGAGAGCAGGAAACTTGCGGCCTTTAATATACGGAGTATATATATATATTTACCCATGTCACTTTGAGGCTTGCACTTCAGCCCCTTCTTCTTGCACCAACAAAATGTGCCATCACGGCGCTCTGCCTTCACGAGTGTGATAGCTACATTTGTGACTGTCATTTTCTACGTACTATTTGCATAAAATATGTAACATCATGAAAAATTCAAAAATAAGAAAACTAAAAATTTGAAATTTTAAAATAGAATTGAATAATTTTTTTAATTAGAATCAAGATTTTAATTTAAAATATCATCTTTTTCCTTATTTTCTAGAATTCTGATCTTAAGAAAGGAATAATAGCAATGTTGAAGTCCTTTCTTCTAAAATAAACAAACTATGAAAATGATTTTGTAGCATGATCTTATTTTAAATTTTCATCTTACCTGGATTTTTCTTGAATTTTTTATGAAAATATTTTATATTAATTGTTTTCTTCTCCTTGAGAATGCAAAACCCAAAATCCATTAAGAAATAAAATCGGAAAAAAATTTATATAAATCCAAAATGATCTCCAGGGCATCGCCAAAATTTTTCAAAGGCATGTGAACATATTTAGTACTTAAAATAAATCAAAAACAATATAATGTGACTATGAACAACACAATGTCAGAATTATTAAAATTTTACTTTATTTTAATATCCTAGAAAATTTACCACATCATATAAAGAGCTAGGGTAACTTTCAGGAAAAATATCAAAAATAAATAATCATATTTATGCATTTATAAAATCAAAAACTGAAACTAAAATTAATCAGCATAAAGCATGTCAGAATTTTATAAACTCATAAATGATTCATCAACATCTGAAATTTTTATTGTATCTCTATATAATCATTATTATCAGACATAAAAATTTTCATATAAAATAAAACTTATTTGTTATCTAATAAAAATAAAAATCAGAAAACAAAATTCTGATGCAGCAGACTTGTCAGAATTTTATAAATTTATAAAATAATATATTCATCCGAAGTTTCTACAGTAGTATTAAATCATCTCCAGATCATGTATAAAAAGTTTCAAAAATATTTGACTAAGAATATTGCCCCAAATAATTACCTGAACATGATCTGGCCAGAAAATTTGAAGTCGGTTCTCCCTTTGCCCTTACTTCCATGTGGGACCTACTCCTTGCCAAACCCCACATGCCAGCACCACTAGCCTCTCTGCCTTGTCTTCTTTCTCCAGCCATCGCTGCTTTGCCCATTTGTTGCCACAGGCCCACGACAAGAAATTGCAGCTGATTTTGCTGTCACGACCGGGAATTCGTCACCACGACTCGACCGTGCGTAAGCCCCAGCGTCAAGCTCATTCGTGCTCACCTGGCAGCACGTCATCTTGTCACCCAGCTGCCCTGGAACCCAGTCGTTTTCCTTGTTTCTTCTCCCAACCGCCTCTCTGTGATTGATAGACGCCCGAGCCTTCCCCAATCGCAAAGCCGAAGCCCCGCCGGAACGCCGTCGCCGATGTGCCATACGCTGATGCTCTATTTTCGGCCACCGACGGGTGGGCCACCTGTTGGCGTCAAAAACTTGAGGTAGGGTTTCTGACAACAGCACACCAGACGAACACCGGGTTCAGAGCGTGTCAGTCGATTTGACCTGTAATCGACAAGGAAAAAAACATAAAATTCACTCAAGCCGATCGTCAAGATCAATCGGCTTAGACTCAATCAGCTTAAAGCCGATCAAGATTAAAGTAACAAGGTAAATCTAATTAGCCGATTAAGGCTAATCAGAGGATAAAGGCAGATCGATTCTGAAGAAGGCGATGCGCAACAAAATCGAATAAATCGAACCTCGGGCGAATTGACGAAGATCAACAATCGGCGATGCGCAACTTTATTGATCAAGATCGATTACAAAGGCTAAATTACAAGAACTACTCCTAGTCGACAGGAAAAATAGATGAAAAGTAAAGCTGATTGTTTGTATGTGTTGGATTGATGATCTCCCGCAACTTGCTTTGGCTCTTCTTTTATACCCTTCGACCGATCGTGTCCTACTACAACACGCTTCAGAGTCCGTATCTGCGTCGGCCTTATCTTGGACGATTGTTTCCTTAAAACCTTGCGATTACCAAATATCTTGGATTCTTTCCAATCCTTAATTTGTTTCCATACCTTTGATTTTATTGCCTGATTTGGATATATTGCCGAATTTTGGTGCAAACATATGCCCCCCATTTTTGAAAGATGACTTGTCATCTATCAAAAATCACAATTATAGGTTTGTTAAATCGGCTAACGTTTAAACTTCACCCATTAACTGCTGCTTTATTCTCGCCGTAAATCTCTAACATGCGGGTAGTGCGCTTTAATTACTATGTCCTTTGAAATTCACTTCCCGCCGTTTCAAAAATTTTATCGTGCTATAAATATATAGCCTCCCGGGACCCATTCCTCACGCGTACAAGCTCTCAATTCATCCACAATCGGCTTTGTTTGTCAAGGTTCCAATCGGCTGCCAGAATTGCTTCTATGGATCCTTCCCAGGTATTCATTCCGATCCCAAACAGCAAAGACCAATTTTATCTGGGTCCAGTAGGAAATTTAGAGTCTGATTCAGTAATAAACGAAGAAATCCCTCGTCTTCCTTTGTCGGCTTCGGGGCACAACATAGAGGGTTGGACTAAGAGTTTCAGGGCTTGGCCGACGGCTCTTAAAGGGTGGAGATCATGGTATATTTGTGTAGCAGCTCAAAAGAGGGTTGAATGGGAAAAAATGGGCATAGTTGAATGTCTCCCCCTTTCTTTAGCCGATCCGGAGGCCAATGAGCCCTTAGTGGCCACGGCTTGTTACTTCTGGTCGGACACTTTTAATGCCTTCATGTTCCGCACCGGTCTTGTCGGCCCAACCCTTTTGGATGTTGCTCAATTATGTTGCTTGAGACCTGATGGAGATCAAGTATCGGCTTACAGTGCCAAGCTCAAGTATAAACTTATTAAATCCAAGGGTGAAGGATGGGTGAAATATATCAGAAATAACAACAAGGTCAATGGGATAGTGTCGGATGAGGAGCATGTTGCTTTCTTGAATCTCTGGCTAGATCGATTTTTATTTTGTGGCGCTTCTCTAGGACCAACTCAAGTATATCAAACCATAGCAGAACAACTGGTAGAGGGGCGTCGGCTGGCACTTGGAAAAATATTCCTAGGCGCAGTTTATCAGATGATGCACATAATAAGGTGTCGGCTGTTCACTGGGTTTTCAAAATTCATCGTCGGAAATGTAGGAGGACCTCTCTGGTTTATTCAGATTTGGTTATATTGCTTATTCAGCCGATCGTTTGAGTTAAATCCTTCTGAAGATACGGCTTTCCCCCGAGAAGATACCCCAGAAGGTATGATACCTCAGTTCATAGCTAGCCGATCGTACGGGGAAAGGTTCATGATGTGCTCTGGAAATGAGACAAAGGTTACCCCTATCGGCTCTAAGAAATATCTGTTATTTTTTCTGCAACTTGATAGCAATGAATTCAAACAGAATGATTTCTTCAGTTATACAAGTACAGCCGATTTTCCGCGGCCTTCTTTTCTTCACCTTGAAGCCGACAGCGCTCTGATGCCGCATGATACTTTAGATTTGTTCAAGATTTTCATATCGCCCAGCATTCTACATGTCGGTCTGCACACCAGGAATCGGACGTTCCAACCTTCATATGAATTCTATAATCCTTCAGTTTATGCTCGGCAGTTAGGCTTCGGTCAGGTCATCCCCAGTCTGCCATTGCTTGATCGGCTTCAACCAAGAGCTAGGGTCCGCAATGCCACCGCAGCCAGCCTTGTAATTGAGATTGCCGACGAGCTCCAGATCAAATACTTGCCTCATTTTGTGTTGAATACCCGTCGCTCAGAGCGTTTCTCTTTATGGTGGTCATCCGTTGCAAGTGCGTTATATTCTGACAAGTCACTGTCGGCTATTGTTAATGAGTTTCTTCCAAATCTTTCTGAACCGACGGTAGAGACTAACAGCGATTCAAGTGATGAAACTAACTCTTCGGGTTATACTAACACAAGTCTTATAGATACTGATAAGGTATCGGATCGATTAATACTCTTCAGATATTAATTTCTTTAAGTATACTCTTAATCTTTGTTTCTTATTTTCGGACTAAAGTCTGGGCAAAAGCGATTTCTCGCCAATCAAGTAGTGGCCAAGCAAAGAGGTCACTTGGATGATGGCCTTACAGGGTATACCTCGGTACCACAGGAATTCAAAGTCCATCTCTATCGGACATTGAGAAGAAGCAACCAAGTAAGTAAAAATAATCGGCTGATATTTTATGCTTGTTTTTTTTAACTAACTTATAGCCGATTATGTTTCCAGAAAAGAAGAAAATGAAGTATACTAAAGCTCCAGCAAAGAAAGGGCCTAAACCTCAGGAGCAAAGTGGTGAGAGCTCTCATACTTGACCCTTTGCACAGTGAACTTGTCATATTATCAATAGGCTATATGTATCGGCTATTATTTCTTCGAATATATAAACTAACCGTCAGTGCATCTCCTGCAGTCGACTCAGTCTGCCCAGGTTGCAAACATTTTAGCAAACCTTCCAAGCATCACAACTCTGCCTCCCCACCAAAGCCGATGTCGAGCTCAGTAGTCACTCTCTCTCGAGCCATCGGACCCGATCGATCTATTAGGCTTTTCTTTGGTGATCTTGAAGATCCGTAAATCATGGCGTCCGACCACAGTGCTGAATTCAGAAAAATTCTTCAAGTATCGGAAAAAGCATCGGTTGTCATTACCTCGCCGGGCATGAAAGAAAAACTTAACAAGCTTTTCGACTTGGTTACAAGGCCTCGATCGGAAATTTCACAAATAACCACCGATCCGAGACGCCATGGCCTCCGTTGAAGCCGACTTACCCCCAGAAGCCATGGCAGCTCTCCTCAATGTTTGCCATCTAGACGATAGAAGATCTGAAGTGGAAGCAGCCCAGGCAAGGATCAACCAGCGTGAAGCCCAAAAAGCCGACAAGAAACTCCTGGATGAACTGGTCGCAGATGCAAAGGCAAAGAAACGCAAATTTGATGCCAACGCGCAGGTTTAAATCGACCAAGGAGTCCTCTCTAAACTTGAAGTTCTGAAGAAATTTCTTACGGAAGAATTGGCCAAACAGAGAAACAAATTCAAGAAGGCCAAGTCTCCATGGAAGAAACAATATCGAAATACAGGTGAAAAATTGAGATTGCAACGGTGTGGCACGCGTGAAGGATCAATCGGCTAAAGTGGTACCGATCCGGGTAGCGCCAAAGTAGACGAGCGAATCCTTGATGATATCCAAGACGTGATTGCAAGGGTGCGCAGCGTTATCGGCTTTGGGCGCAACTCTCCTGGATCGGGCATTCTATGATCGAACTTCGATCACAAACTTTGCCGATTGTTTTGAAAACACTTTGTTCTGAATGCTTATGGAATGTTTTGTAACTCGTTATGTTTATAATCGGCTGTTTAACCAATTTATATTTTCCTCATCTTTGAGTGTGCAATCCTTTCAACCGATTAACGGCATCGTGTTAACCTCGGTTTTTGAACAAGACCTTTAGTCGGCTAGGCTCCGATCCAAACGCTAGGATAGTATTTCTTTAGATATTTCCCATTAATTGCTTTAGGCAAGACATGCCCTTCTAGCGTTTCCAGTAAGTACGAGTTTCCACCGACTAGCCGATTAATTTTATATGGCCCTTCCCATATAGGCGACCATTTTCCAAATCGGCTATCTTTAGAACCAACAGGTAGTATAGTTTTCCATATTAAATCGGCTTGATCGAAAGATTTAGGCATTACCTTTTATTATGCGCCTTACTACTCGATCTTGTTCTTCTTAAGCCGATCAAGTGTAGACAAGCGTAACTCGCTAACTCGTCCAGGTTGTCGACCACTAAATCATTGTAATCTTGAGCCGACAAACCATTTTGTCTGGCTATTCGTATCGACTCAATATTGATCTCTATGGGCAGAACGGCTTCTTGTCCATACACCAATTGGTAAGGTAAAAGTTTTGTCGCTCCGTGATAAGATAACCGATAAGCCCAAAGTGACTCCGTAGAGTCGAATGCCAATTCCTTGGCTTCTCATCAATTTTTCGTTTGATCAATTTGATTAGCGTTTTATTAGACGACTCGGCTTGTCCATTAGCCTGAGCATAGCATGGCGAAGAGTTTAACAATTTGATCCCTAAACTCGTTGCGTAACTCTGAAACTCATTTGACATGAATACCGTACCTTGGTCGGTCGTGATTGTTTGCGGTATTCCAAACCGATGGACGATATGTTCATTCACAAAACTAATCGCTTCAATACTGGTCACCTTTTTAAGTGGTATAGCCTCGACCCACTTTGAGAAATAATCGGTTGCGGCCAAAATAAACTTATAGCCTTTACTCGAGGCGGAAATATTTGGCGATTATATCTATTCCCCAACCTCCGAACGGCCAAGGTTTGATAATTGGATGCAAAGCCGATCTTTGGTGCTAGTTATGCGTTGCCAAACTTTTGACATGTCGACATCCTTTGTAATATTTGAAGCAATCCTCTAGCATTGTCGACCAAAAATAACCTGTCCGCCTAAGCATCCATTTCATTTTATGTGCCGATTGATGAGAACCACAAATGCATTCATGCACTTCACCCATCGCCACTCGGGCTTCTTCAGCCTCAAGACATCTTAACAAAAAGCCCTCCATAGTCCGATAATACGAGATATCGTCCATAACAACATACTTCAATGCTTGTTGCCGTATCCTTCGTTTAAATCGGCTTAGATGGGTCGACGGATAATCTTTAATCTGCGTTCTCCGATCGGCAATATCCGTGCACATTATTGCTTTATCTACGATTCGGTTTCTTGACTTGGCCAACATCTTTATACCCTGATGCTTGTTGGGCCAAAGCATTAGCTCTATCGTTCAATTTTCGAGGAATATGACCGATAGAAAATGATGTAAAAGAGCCGATGATTTCTAAGCACTGTTCTAAGTAATTTACTAACACTTCATCTCGACATTGGTATTCCCTTTATTTGTTGTACTACTAATAGTGAATCACCATATGCCTCAATAGCACTCACTCCAATATTTTCCAATAACTGTAAGCCTTTGAGTAATTGTTCAAACCCGGCCCGGTTGTTTGAACAACCGCTATTTAGCCTAAATGCAAATTCGAAGCTATGTCCTCTAGGTGAAGTGAGTACAATACCGACACCATATCCTTCCTCGCATACCGATCCATCAAAGAACAATTTCCATGGTGCCACCAAGACTAAGTTTGCCGCTGTGTCATGTCCTGTTATGAAATCGGCTAGGACTTGTCCTTTAACTGCTTTGGCGATTCGTATGATAAGTCGAACTCGACCAAGGCGTAAGCCCATTTGCCCATCGACCTCGCAAAATTGGGTGACAATATATACTTTATGACATCGGTTTTGCGATAACTTTACAAGCCGATGCTAGTATGTAGTGCCTTAGCTTTGTGCATGAGAAGTACAATGATAAACATAATTTTTCGACAAAGGATACCGACTTGCGTCTAGCAACCGTCGGCTTAAGTAAAGATAACCTTCTCTTTACCATGTACCTCTTGCGCCAAAACAGCTCAATAGTATCTTCTTGGTAGAGACATATAATCAAGGAATACCTTTTTCGGCGCGGCCCAGATCGGAGGGTTGGATAAATACCCTTTACTTCGTCAAAAGCTTTCGATCGGCTCCCATATAAATTCCTCGTTTTCTTTTAACTTCAAAGAATGGGGTAAAAGCACGGATCCTACCAGAGAGGTTCGAGATGAATCGACGGAGGTAGTTAATTTTGCCGATCAACTTTTGTAATTCGTTTTTGCATGTTGGTGGCTTAGTATTGGCTATGGCCTTGACCCTTGTTTGGCTAACTTCGATCCCTCTTTCATGTACCATAAAGCCTAAGAATTGCCCAAATAGACACACCAAACGCGCACTTGTAAGGATTCATCTTCAAACCGTGCGATCTTATGTTTTTAAATACCCTTTCTAAGTCGGCGAGATGTTGGAGATCTTCTGCAGATTTTACCACTACATCATCTATATAAAGTTCAACAATGTGGCCGATTAAATCGTGAAAGATCGATTCATTGCTCATTGGTAGGTTGCTCCGCGTTTTTCAAGCCGAAAGTCATTCTGATCCACTCGAATAGCCCTATTGCACCGACATCGAAGGTTGTTTTTGGTATATCGGCTTCGCCATGAGTATCCGGTTATACCGGCATTGCCATCCGAAAGCTTATGATCTTGTTTCGATGCGTCGATAAGCATATCGGCTATTGGCATGGGGTATTCGTCTTTTAGCGTCGCCTTGTTCAAATCTCTCAAGTCGACCTTTTCGAAGTTTTCCATTTTCTTCATTCACCGAACGATGTTGGAAACCCATTCAACAGATCGGTAAGGCCCGATAAACTTTGCTTCCAACAATCGTTCTATCTCCTCTTTATGACTTGGTACAAGGCTGGATTAAAACGCTCGATCTTGTTTAAATGGCGATAGCCCGATTTTATGGGTAGTGATGTTCCACCGATTGACGGCTTAATCCGGGCATTGCATGATACTCCCAAGCGAAACAATCTTTATAATTTCTAAGTATTTTTATTAGCTTTTCTTTGTATTTCATATCTAGATTTGCACTAACAAAAGTTGGTCTTTTCTATCATCGCTTCCTATATCGACTTCTTCAAGCAAATCGGTGGATGTGAACCCTTGACCTAACTTTTCGATTTCTTCAAAGTCTTCTATGGCTTCATGGCTATCCGTTGTTTGCCGATAGCTTTGCATTTTGTCTGTAGCGCCTTCAATGTTTTTCTTGTCCCCATCTGCGCAATACTTCATTTGCCCGATCAAAGGTGCCAGCTTGACAGCGATCGGCATAAGTCGATTTGCTTACGCATATGAAATCGCGATCGTCCAAAGACCTTGCCCGATATCGGCCCGGCTTCTTCGTGTTGCCAATTCGCGCCGGAGCTAGCCTTGGCAATATGGGCGATGTATCGGCTGTGATGACTTCAACTTCTTCTCCGTTCCATTGAGCGGCGCTTGATGCATGGTCGACGGATACGCGGTTTGCATGAATCCAATCCCGTCCGAGCAAAGACACTGTAATTTCCTTTGGCATCAATTACAAAGAACGCCGCCGGGCAAGGTCTTGCTACCGACGATCGACTCTGTGACCATGACACCTTTTGTTCGTAGGGTCGCTGTGAAGTCATTCGAACCATGTTAGTTTTGATTAAGTCTTCGTCGGACTTACCCGATTTTTACATGTTGTGTATGGCATTAGATTCACCGTGGCGCCTCCGTCTACCAAATCCTTGATATCGGCTTGCCATTTATATATCCTTTCGTGCAGAGGTTTGAGATGCGGTGATCGTCTTTGGGTTTTTCAAAGATGGCGCTCTGTACTCCGGAGCATAACTGAGCAACTGCCTCTTTGGCCGATTCAGTCCTGACTTTGAACTCGGCCGGTAATGTGAACACCATGTTGACATCCATGGGAGGTGTGTCATCCCGAATCATGGGAGAATCAAGTCGTCGGCACCGATTCAAATCTTCTTGACTTGCTCTTTTCTTCTCCACTCTTTCTTGACGCATCTCATTGGACGAAGTTCATTAAACACTTCGTCTCTCTCTTTCTCGGCATCGGCTTCACGAATTTCTTGCATCCTTAGCCTCTGAAGCCGTCGTCGTTGTGATTTGCTCAGGCCTGATGGGCACCACCAGGGTTTAGGTTCCACCGGCTTTCGTATCTGGCCAGCTAAGTCTCCTTGATCAGAACTGGTCTTGTGTGTCTTGGCTTGGCTTTGCTCTTGATTCGGTTTAGATAATCTTTCATGGACCGGCCTTCTGTGGCTTCTGTCTTGCTCTCTAATCGGCCCAGATAGCCTATGTCTGGCCGATTGCGTTGGCCAATCGTCTCGGGGATAATGTTTCATCGGGCAGGTGTATGGTGATGGCAATGCTACTCCTCTTTCCCAGCAAAACTGCCAAAAGGGACATCTTCTATGTGCCCTTTCCACATTCTCGGTGCGGTACAAGTTATCCGACCGGCGGGTATGATACCGTGGTCGGCTGTTCATCCTTTCATATTTCTCCATTAATTGCGAGAACGTCGGACCTAACTTTTTCGCTGGCTGAATTGGAGATTTTTCCGCTTTGTACCATTTACCCACTTGGGGATTCCCCTTGGGTTTAATGGTCCTTGAATTCTTTCCTTCTCGATCGGCTTCTATTTGTAAGGAGCCGATGGTAATCTTCGATGTCCGTTGCCGTCAGAGCTTGATCGTCGTCGACTTGTCGATCTTTTTTCTGCTCGTCTTGCATCGGCTCTTTTCCTTTAGCCGAGTAATGCACCATATTGATAGGAAACGGATCGACATCCACCTGCATGGTCGGCTCATCGGCAAACTTCAACCGACCGTCTTCAATAGCGCATGGATCTGCTGACGGAAGATATTGCGATCATTAGTGTTATGTGAATAAGAATGATGCCACTTGCAATACCGCATTTTTGATCTCATCGAGGCGACGGTATCACATGTCCCTCGGCAATCGTATTATCTTTTCTTGCGTATAAATCAAAATACGATCGCACTTGGAAACATCGAAAGAGTATTTGACCTCCGATTTGTTCATAGTCGGCTTAAGCCAAGAAACGGACTAAGGATTTTTGGATCCTTTTACCCATTCGGCTATATTTATTTACGCTTCCTCGTCTTCCGACGAATCACTAGGACGATATTCAACCATATTGACCTTAGCCTTATCCTTTTCCTTGTTGTTACTATTTTTAAATCTACCATTAAACACCTTATTGTCGGTGAATCGGCTTTCTTGAGCCGATCGCGATGCAATAAGTGGCTAAAATCGGCAATTCCTGCCCACCGAATTTCTCCCTAAGAGGAGGGATCAAACCTTGAAATGCTAAATCGGCGAGTTGATTGTCAGGTAACGTAACGCTAAAACACCGATTCCTGATTTCTCTAAACCTTTTGATGTAATCCGTTACCGATTCTCCAAACTTTTGGCGGACAGAACTCAGATCTGAAATTCTTAACTCTAAACTGCCCGAAAAGAAGTATTCGTGGAATCGGCTTTCCAAATCGTTCCATAAATGGACCGAATTCGGAGGCAAACAAGTGAACCAAGTAAATGCTGCCCCAGATAAAGATAACGGAAATAACCTAATTTTTAGCCCGTCGGACTGGGCCGCTTCACCGCATTGTGCGATAAAGCGTCCAACATGCTCCAGGGTAGTGATAGAATCATCCCCAGAGAATTTGGCAAAGTCCGGGACTCGAAATTATGAGGGTAAGGCATGCGATCTATGTAATCGAGTGCGGCTTTCTATAGCCGATCACTTTTCCTTTTGGTTGTATGCCAAACCGATCCTCAAAGCGATGCAGATCGATCGGTCCAATTGGCATTATCGGCCACTGGCACAGCAGGCCCTTGATAATGTCGATCATAATCTGCATCCTGCCCCCCGAGTGCAAGCTCGGATTGCCAATTATGCCGTGCCGTCGGCATTCGATTATACTGATCGTGCCGATTATGCCTAATTTGTGGTTCCGCACCGGATAAATGGTTCGAGTGCGTTACTACCTGTGTGGACCGGGTTTCTAAGCGGGGTAGGCTCTTGGGATATCTCTCGAGCCAATCGGTGTGAAACCGATTGGGGAAAGCGTAAAAGGAGCCGACGGTGGTAGATTGATGGATGGATCATACTTAGCGGCGTCGGTATAGGCGTGGTAATGGCTCACCCCACTTGACCGAGGATCCCTAGGCAATACGACCGTAGGTTGTGTGGGCATCATCGTGGGAGGTGAGGTCATAGCCGATGGTTTAGGATCGGCTGGTGTGCTCTGCGTGTTTTGTGATCTCAAAAAGCAGGATAATTTGCGCGAGCTTGTAGTGGGTCATGCAGCTTCTGACGAGGCTAACTCTGGGCAATAGATTTAACGCTATTTGCTATCATCGGCTTAAGAGTCGTTACCAGAGCCGATGATTGGTTTATTAAAGCATGGTGCATAGATTGGTTAATCATAGCCGATAATTCGACTGGCGGGTAGATATCGACTTACCGTTCTGCTTTGCACTGTGTCTCCTGGTATTGACCGTCGGCAGGCGGATTTACGTAACGCCACGTCTAGTCTTTTGGTAGCAATTTAGCATCATCTCTTCTAACGCGGCTTTCCGATCTTCAATCTCTTGGCGTTGTTACTGCGGTTAAATCGTCCATTGTTGGGACGATTATAGCTTCCGTGTTGAGATCGGACGGCGGAATCGACTTCCCAGCGTAGACATTGTCCCATCAGGCGTGCCAAGAGTGTGTTGGCGTCAAAAACTTGAGGTAGGGTTTACGACAACAAAGACACCGCATTTAACACCGGTTGAGAGCGTGCGGTCGATTTGACACAGAATCGACAAGGAAAAAACATAAAATTCACTCAAGCCGATCGTCAAGATCAATCGGCTTAGACTCAATCACTTGAAGCCGATCAAGATTAAAGTAACAAGGTAAATCTAATTAGCCGATTAAGGCTAATCGGAGGATAAAGGCGGTCGATTACGAAGAAGGCGTGCGCAACAAAATCGAGAATAAATCGAACACGGGCGTAATTGACGAAGATCAACAATCGCGATGCGCAACTTTATTGATCAAGATCGATTACAAAGGCTAAATTACAAGAACTACTCCTAGTCGACAGGAAAAATAGATGAAAAGTAAAGCTGATTGTTTGTATGTGTTGGATTGATGATCTCCCGCAACTTGCTTTGGCTCTTCTTTTATACCCTTCGACCGATCGTGTCCTACTACAACACGCTTCAGAGTCCGTATCTGCGTCGGCCTTATCTTGGACGATTGTTTCCTTAAAAACCTTGCAGTTACCAAATATCTTGGATTCTTTCCAATCCTTAATTTGTTTCCATACCTTTGATTTTATTGCCTGATTTGGATATATTGCCGAATTTTGGTGCAAACACCACCCCTGTCAGTCGGCGCGAAGGTTAATTCTATCCAAAAGACCGAATGCGCTTGCCTGTATGGAAACGTATTTCCTATTATTCTAGTGAATTTTTAAACCATGCAAGATTCAAACCTCTATAACTTTCGCAAATTAGCTCCAAATTCTGTAAAATAAATTTCTAAATTCATATAAAATCATGTAGTTTGATAATATGCAAAAATATCTAATCTTTCACTAGAGTTTAAATTATTTGAATTTAAATTTGAAATAAACCCTAATACGATCACTATACAGAAATAAGTAAACCCTAACTCCTATGTGGGCACCCGCAAATATGAATTGATCATCACTCGTGCGTTGTACTAGAAGTGACACCTATACTCCATTTAAGTGTATGCTCACTGCTAATAGTCCCGTGCACAGAGTATTAACCAAATGGCCATCATTCAAACAATTATGAGCAACCCAGTTGCACCGTAAACACTTACCGACCAAGAGAGTTCCAATTGTTTTCCGAATAAACATACCGGGATTGAAACCAACCCTTCCGAGTGTAATGCACGCCGACCGCCTTAGAACCTTGGTATCGCCCACACCCACTGAGGGGTGTGCGTCGTGATAAACAAGGAACGACGGTCGCACGTGTCCATGCGTCGAATGGTTGAGAACAATTCCAGGTGCCAACGCTAGTTCCCAAGATCAAAGCCTAGTGCCCACATATCCCGCATTGGAGATATACGATTACACATACACATATGTCTAAACATTTGACATAGCATAAACATAGACTAGAAAGCTATTACAACTATTTAATATTACAAGTATGCGGCCAACCGGTCAAATATTACACGCAAAAGTAGATTGCAGCGGAAATTAAGAATAAAGCAAAAGTAGGATAGCGGTATGCCCATCCAAAACCCAAAGGCAACCGACTAGCAAGAGCCCTAGTGTCGGGACCCGAATTTGCAAATCCGGACCCTCTGTGTATACCGCACTAGTCCAGGATCACGCTAGTGCACACAGGCTCAACATAGATGCTATCATAGTCACACACAGCGAAATATAGCATAAACTTCATTAATTAATAATAACTGTTGTCTTACATGAATAATGCCTCACAGGGCTTAAAAAGAGTATCAATGAGAAGCGGAAATAGAATAAGCGCAGTGGCGCTCGATTCGCCACGAGCAACCGACGAGGCTCGGACCTAAGCATTCGCATCCAAATAATCCTCATCCATGGTAGCGTAGATTCTTCCTCTTCCGAAGTTGTTGTTGATGGGGTGAGTACATAAAGCACTCAACAAGTTGTGCAAAATAATGCAAGTCTAATATTCTATATGTTTGGCTTAATCCAAAGGAATGGCTAGTAAGGGTATTTTTGCAATAAAGTAGCATTTAACAAGAATACAATAAATAGATTGGAAAGCGATAAAACAAATACTGAATTAATAAATTCATATTTACAAATACACCAAGTTTCCAATCCTAAATTAATTTTCCACTTTCCATGGCACCTTGCCATCCCAACAAGTTTTTGTTTAACAAAAGTCTAACCCTTAACTGTAATTCCGAGCATTGCCCAATACCGTGAGCACGGCTATTCGAATAGATTGTACACTCTGCAGAGGTTATGCACTTTACCCACACGATACAACCAAACACCACCAAGGCGAGTGATCATAACAAAGCCTTTACAATGCTACACCTAGACCCGATCTTTGCTCGCTAAGGTTTCAACATCAAGGGTTAAACCACCACAGAGGCCCCCTCTTGCGCCATGTGAGTTAAACCGTAACCGGGACTCACTATTCACCACGACAAGATCAAATCTAGGTTTCACAAATTATTCACTAGGTGTCCCATTCCGGACATGTGGTTGCAAGAGAGACTCAGTCAAAGGCTTGCAAGGTTAAGTCCTTAAGGTGATTAAGGCAAGACTTCCACATACCCCCCCAAACTGGCCCACCTTGGCACACCGCCTCTTGCCACTTGCCTCAATCTAAAATCATTACCACCCCAGTTGATTACCAAGCACCACATGCCATCAACATTTCAATCCCGATGTGTGACCTCCTCGCCACGACAACTTGATATCATTGTGTGACAACACATGACACACCAATTCATAAACATTGTTCCATATTCCATTAGTCAAGATTAAGTATCGACATTCGGACACATGTGATGACGTGGCATGGCTAAGCAATCTATGACGATCTAACTAGCCCATGTTGATTATCAACTATAATTCCACATCCTAGGGTGACAAATAGATCATGGCATATAATTGACAAGGTATGGTTTAATTCAAATAGGCATATTATCTAATTCCCAGTTAATTGAAATCATTTATACACATAAAATATCATGCATAAAGTTTAAAAGACAAAATAGTAATTTGGTGAAAATTAGGTGCAACATGATCAAAGCACAACTTGCCTTGGAGTAGGTGCTGGTCTTGATCTGAGCTTGGGTCTTGGGCGACGAATCTTCTTAGGATCACCGAGCGGTTCAACGTCTCACGCAAACGATGCCAAAATAGCAAATAAACACCAAACCAGAGAGCAACCAAACTCCAAAAATAAAATAAAATTCACCAATAAATAGATCTTGATTTTACAAATTTTAGAAATTTGAAACACTCAATTCGAGTTAAAATGCAAAAGATATAGCCTTTTGAAGTTTGAATAAATCTGAAAATACGAAAATAGAATTTCGATTTTTCGAATTATTTTTCTATTGGAAAAGATTTTATTGCGCAACGCGGCGTCAGCCGACTCGGACCAATCGGCGACCGACACGTCGCTGGTCCATGGACTCGGTCCACGGAACCGCCTCGTCCACCGTGGGCGCGCCCGGCGCCTCGCACCACGCGCCCGACACGCGGCGCGCGATCGATTGGCGCCGACGCGCCGCGTGCCGATGCTCGACACGCGCGCGCGATCTGCGCGACGATCCGACGGCTAACGCTCATCGCACACGCGGCGCGATCTCACCGAACAACCACGATCCAACGGTCACGCTTACCCGAGCCGTTTCTGCAGACGGCGACGTGGCTCGATCTGGATGGTCCGCCGGAGATCCGACGGTGTCGCGGCTCAGGCACGGCGATGTCGCGGCGGCGCTGAGTTCCGGAGACGAGGACGACGACGACCCGAGACGGCGTTACGCTCTGCCGGCGACGAAGAGGTAGTCGCTCGGTGCGGCTCGGCGTGGCGAACCCGCTGGAACCCACACGTCGAACGGCGGCACGCGGCGGAACGGCGAAAACGAAAAAGGCGGCGCTAGAAAACTACGGCGAGCTCTCGGGGCTAAACGGCGGTGACTCAGCGGCGAAGGCTAGCATCGCGGATGCGCTCGGGATGAGGAACCTCGGTGTGCGGGCTGCGGCTTTATAGCCTCGGCATGCGCGCTAAAGCGGCAACCCTAAATCACGCGGCGGCGGCGGCGGCGATGGATTCGAAAACCGAATCGAGACGAAGGTCGACACCGTCCGATTTACAACGAGCGGCGAGATTAGATCCGGTGATACGATCCGATCCGCTCTTTCCAAAATCAACGGCGAGATCTAAACTTACCAAAACAACGCGAAACGATCCCGACCGCCGATCTCAATCCAACGGCGAAGGCGCTAGGGTTTCGCGAAAGGAGACACCGTCCGATCTTCATCCAACGGCCACGCGCGGCGGCGGCAATGGCAGCCGATCGGGCCGCACGTCGATGGGCGCTACGCGACAATCTCGGGCTTCGCCCAAGATCTTATTCACTCGATTTTCAAAAGCTTTTTGATTTAAAATAATTCCCGAAATTAGATTAATCTACTTTAAGCAATTAAAATATCAGGAAAAATCCTTAAAATTCTCATAAATACTTTGAGACATTCTGAGCACAAATAAAATATTTTTGGTAAAACTTTATATTAACTTTATCTATATATATTTAGTTTTCACAAAAGGTTCAATATACTTAATTAAATTCAATTCAATTAATTTCTGGAAAAAAAAATCCAATAAATTCAGAAAATCACCAAAAAGCATATGAGCGAAATTATAAGCCAAATTTTTGGGATGTTACACCTAGTTTATCCATCCAAGTTGTCGTCGGACCCCCGTGCGATGTACGAATCATCAGGGATTTCTTCTGTACCTTCGTCTATATATTTATGAATTAAGCGACGATGAGTACACGTATGTACCAGCAAGACTTTAGTGTATGGAAATAAATTACATGCAAGGTTAGTCCAAGGAAAACAAGCCACTATACTAAGTTTTATTTTTTAGCATAAGACATATTTTATTTGCAAGAGAGTAGTTCATCAAACGATATCGAAATTTGAAATGAGCACTTTATATGGAACTAATAACAATAAGTAAAGTTCAATTCCATCATTTCATGGCCCTCCATGGCAACGTACAGTGAGTAAATCACAGCCAACCTTGGCTTAAGAATATACCAACCTATTGCAACACTTCTTCCAAAAATTTCGCAAAAATAAAGCTATACTTGACATTACTTCCCTGAGTTGCTCATGACCGTGAGCATGGCTAATTAATTAGATTTAAATCTCTGCAGAGAGGGTACACTTTACCCACATAACACATTTCAGCAATCATATCAACCATGCCTCGTGATACCTGCAGTACCCGATTTGCTAGATTGTGACGAAACCGTTCAACTAGCTAGAGCCTAGCCTTGCACCAACCTAGTGATGTCAAACCCTTGCCGTGGCCCTGAAAATTCAGACCCTTACACACAATACTAACGATGGTTTACGCCCCATCGCGCCCTTTCCCTCATACCAAGGCATACACCGTTATATCAAAATGCTCTAACCCCAACACCTCGGTGAAGGGAGCACCTACGAGCGATACCGTACCCTGGTTTGTCTTTATTACTTCGGCCTAACAAAATGCAAGCCTATGCCCTATCTAATCTACTATGCTAAGGCTATCCCATACTAGCACATGTGGTTGCATTATTTCACTTAGGTGATAGCATCAAGTTTGATCCATAATCAACCCGGGCGAGGATCTCCCCCTGCCTACGTGTGAGGTCCCTCCTCACGCCTCAAGTTTAAATAGTAACACACCCACGTCTAAATTATAAGTTTTCAGGTTGGATTTTTATTAAAATACCTGGTGACCATAACTCGGTCCCGTACCTTTTAAAATTTGCTCAAGTCTAAATAAGAGTGTAGCTCAACGTTTAAATGATGTTCTAAGTAAGCATGGCTAAGCATACACATAAAGTATCTCGCAATCATCACCCATAGTGACATTAACTAATGTCTAAACCATAAAACTAAGGTTACAATAGAAGATAAATAAATGTCAAGGTGAGGATATTGCATACAAATAGATAGTATCTACATGTACCCGCAACATAGCATGTTTAATATAAACATACACGCATGTATATATTATTTGATAAAACAATATAAACTCCGTAAAATAGTGGGATCAACATGATCAAAGGAGGGTGCTTGCCTAGCTGATCATTGTCTGGTAGGTAATCTGGATTGTAGGTGTTGTCGTCGTCAACGATTCCTGAATCGTCAGTTTCTACTTGTTGTTTAACAAGAAGCACAGCAAATAGCAAACAACAAATCGTTATTAAGGGCAAAAAGAAATCAGATGTAAAAATAAATTGAAATCCACTAAAGAAGTTGAGGGTGCCTTTAGGGTTATGTAGTAATTGTTTTATGCATAACGGTCCCTTTTAGTCCTATATTCACAGGTTGGTTCATGTATAACATTCGTTCGTAAGACAAACTTTAGGCCCGTTCTAAGACACGACTCCTTGATTCTTATAGATATGTTATTTTTATTTTTCAAATTCAAGAGGCTAAAATTATTTGGATTACTATTAAACCATTTAATCACTACATGGCATAACATGTATAAACTCAATAGTTCACCCTAAGTATTTTTGCATATATGGGTAATTTACTCTCTTAAAGGAATGTAGAAATTGATTACACTCAATTTGGAGCTCTTTTGCATAAGTTATACATGTTTGAACTTTGAATGTATTGAAATTGGCCTATTTAAGCGTTTGATACAAACTAAGTCAAAATCTAAATATTTTTATATATTTGGAGAGCTTGTAGTCTCAGGAACATATTAAAAATTTTTTCATAATTTTTAGATTTGATATGTGGAAATTTCATATAGTGCACATTTTAGGCCTAAAGCATAAATTCTCACAATGACTAAAACTAAAATATTTTTGTATATTCAGATTATGCATGAATTTACACAAATTTAGAAATTTGTCTCACTACATTTGAAGTTTCGTAGCAAAAGTTATATGCATTTGAATCTCATCGGTTTTGGAAAAATAACTGAAATTCGAAAATACACTTTCCTACTATGAAAGCGTATTTCACTATTTGAGCTGGTTTTAAATCAAACCACCGCCTGACAAAGCGGGCCCTCTTGCCTGAGTGCACGGAGGGAGGGTGACCGATGGTCGACAGGTGAGCACGCTGTCGGTGGCACATAGCAGGAGCTAGGCCGGCCCGCCAATGGCCAGCGGCCCGACTGTGGCTCGGTGGGTGAGAGGGGGACATGGAAAACCTGGGGGACCGGCTCGTGATGGTGGGGCGAGGCTGCAGTGGGCTGACGACGTGGTTGGCGGCGCACGGCAAAGGTGGGTGCCGGGAGGGAAGAAGAAAGGGACTCAAGCTCGGCTGTGTTGGGGGTAAGCACATGGTGGTGAAGATGAGCTGATTTTGCTACCTCGGTGCAGTGTAGGGAGGTTGAGGGTGCTTGCCACCGTGCGGCCAGAGGTGGAGGAGAAGAACGAGCTGCGCCGGCACTACGGTCGGCTTCTGCTGAAATAAAGGAGAGGGGAGGGATTAGGGGACCGGATGACGACTTGTGGCTAGCGGAATTGGTTGAAGAGCTCACTGGTAAAGATGTTGCAGGGACGAGCTCACCGGCCTCGTCCCGAGCTTGGCAAGCTCTCGGTGAAGGGGAAGCGAGGTGCGGGCGAGCAGGGCTACAGGTGAGCTCTCCGTTGGCTTTATGACAAGATGCGTGGAGCTGGCAAGGCAATGAAGTGGGTAGCGGAGTCAGTGTGGGCGCGGCTGGCCGTGGCCGCGTGGCGCGCGTATTTTGCTGTGCCCGCGCCTGGTGTGGTTGCGTCCTGTCGGGATGGGCAGGTAAAGAGGGGAGGAGAAAGGGGTGGCGACGGGGAGAGGTTGGCTGGCGGCCCCCCCAGCCAGTGCAGCCCACCGACAGTGTCTTGCTTGGAGGCATTCAATCGAGCAACTCGCGAGTGTACTATAGCGACACCAAATTTTCTCCCTTTTCGGCCTAGCTATTTGTGACTGCTTTTTGGTGGCCTTAGGCAAGAGGAAAAATTCTTGGAAAATATATGTAAATAGACTGAGGAACAAGGTTTCCATTTTATTTAGTTTCATTAATTTCTCTTTTGTAGTTTAGAAACTAAAATTCCTGAAATTTTGCTGTTTTTGAACAATATTTGGATTTTCAAGGCACATAAATTTTGTGCAAAAATCTTGAAAAATTTATATTTATTCATCTCAGTTATCGTTGTATTTGAAAAACATTATTTCCTAGGTTAGGTTGTTTAGAGTTTTTATAAGTTCCTTTTTGATGCTCAAACTTGAGGGAAAAGGATTTGAATAAAGCAATTAACTATTAAAACAGGCAAATCAAGTAGAAAATACAAAAATGTATTAACAAGCATGCTGAGTCGATTTACATTGTTTTTTCATCTTTTGGGCGGTTACAAACCTACCCCCATTAAAATAATCTCGTCCTCGAGATTAACTAGACCCATTGACGAAGTAGGGAAATTCAGCTCTAAGGAGGTCTTCGCGCTCCCAAGTGGCCTCTCCTTTGATGTGATTACTCCACTGGACTTTGAGCATTTTGACGGTATGGTTTTGAGTATGACACTCGGCTTCATCAAGGATGCGAATTGGGTGTTCGCGATATGAGAGATCGGGTTGCAGTTCAATGGCATCTAAATGAGCGAGTTTGGTGGAGCTCGAAGGCACTTCTTTAGTTGAGAAACATGTAATACATCGTGAAGGACCGAGATGGTGATCAAGGGGGGGGGGGTGAATGATCCCAAATAAAATTTTCCCTCACTCAAAATGACCCAAACAAGCCCTTAGACGAAACAATCAAAAAGAGCAAATGAGAAGGAGCAATTTACCCTATAGGGCTGGTGCTACCACTGGGAGGCCGGTAGCACCGCATAGGGGGCGGTAGCAACAGGCCTAAAAAAATCAGCAAAGAACACAACATGATTTCAAAAGCAAAAATGATTCAACTTTTGATCAGCTGATCTAAAACTCATGAAACTTGGTATGCACCTTCGTATGGAGGTCAGGAACCTATTCCAACCTTCAATCCAAGAGATTGACGTCGTTCCGACCCTTTTTGAATCGAAGGAAGAATTCACCAAGTAAGAGCAAAAACACAAAAACATGATCTTGAACTTGTTTGTGGGGTTTTGACGATCAAGATGATCTTGGATAGCTTCCCACACATCAAAGCAAGCAAGAACACAAGTCAAGAACACCAGAAACATGATCTTCCAAGAATGATCTTCTAAAGAGCAAAAGATCGGTTTCTAGCAATTGAAGAACACAAGATTTGCCTAGATGATTGGGATATGGTCTGAAGAAGACTCAACCATCAATCATACATCCTCGGCACAAAACCCACAAGCATTTAGAAGGAGGGGAGGCAAATCCAAATGTACGGAAATTAAATTGCGAAAATATAAATTACGGAATTTAAAGATTGAATTTAAAGCATAATGTAAATGCGTAAAATAAATTCTGACTTGAGGACATTAAACTTTCATTTCTTGAAGGGAGGTTTACAAAACCACACAACAAAGTGAGAAAAGCTCAAAGGAGCACAAAAACCTCTAAAACCTTCGAAGACGGGAGAGCTACTCTTACACCTCTATTTATACTACTCTTGAGCCATCCTCCACCCTTAGATGAGTTCCTCAACCCTAAGGATCATCTCAAGGGCTAGGATTGACTCACTCACACAGCCATACATGGGCTAACCCGAAACCCAACAACAATACCGGGTTTTTGCAAGCTTTTCAAAGCATACTAACTAGATCCGCTACTCTATCACCTAGACCACGATCCAACGACCATCCTTGATCTGAGTAGCCCCAAGTTAGCATCTCATCCATTCCTTGTCTTCTAGGTTTGCAACGACTTCATCTCTGATCATCTTCCGGTGATCCTCGACCGTCTGGACCTCTGGCGCACCTCGCCTAGTCCCGGTCATCCTCCGCCTCACCATGACCTAGCACCATTGTCCTGAGACCATCAAAGATAAGAAAACCCATCACATAGCAATGTCCACAAAGATATGCAATCATACTCCCCAAATCACAAATTTTAGTTCAATCTCGCTCATAAGGGCCGGTGCTACTGCCCTTATGGCCAGTAGCACCGCCCTCCAAGAAATCCCGAATATTAGCCCTTTGGAAAAACACACCGTCCTGAGGACCAGTGCTACTGCCCCATGGCCGGTAGCATCGCAATTTCTGGGTCTTTCTCCTATTGCTTGAAAATTCGAAAAGGACTTCAAATAAATCTCAAACTCAAGCACCACATGCTTAAATGATGTCAATATCTCATCACCATCACGGGTAGACCTCCGCATGGTCATTCAATCTCCTCCTTGATGAGTATATTGACAAACACCCGAAAGACATAAAATTTGAGTTTGAAAGAGAGAAGAAGATGCAATTTGAGTGGAAGGCCAAACTTGATCCAAGAAAAGAGGAAATGAGACCACGACCAAGTTGGCGAGAAGGGTTTTAGAGCAAAACCAAAGTAAGAGCAAGTTTTCCACAAAAGCTCTAAAATCCAATAAAAACTCACATAAAAGCTCAAGTATGCTTATAATCCTTAAAAATTAGCAAGACTTTACAAAGATCATAAGAACCAAAATGCATTCTCATTTTTACCTATTGATGACGCCTTTTCTACAGTTTCTCCCCCTTTTGCAATATAGGATTCAAGAACGCATTTTCATTGTTTTCTCCCCATTTTCAAGTATGCATGAACGAAATGCATCCTAAAAGAGTTTTGAGAATTATCCAAGAGTTTTGAGAATTATCCAAGTGACCACATATACAAAGTATGACAGAGAGCTACTCAAGTTTAGATTATGCTAAACTAAGATATGTCCAAGTGCAAATTTCAATTTTGCTAGCAAGCACAAATAAGACTGTCATTTTTGCAAGATTTAACAATTGCAACACTTAGCATGGTATCTAAACTAGAGGCAAAGCCATACAATGGAGCAAATGGAATACCTAGAGTTCAACCTACTCAACACTTTGGGAAAGCTAGATGTGCATACAAGGTCCTTCGTGCTCAAAGATCTTTAATGCAAATTGTTTTCTTTAATACTTCAAAGGACATAGTGGGGTGCAAATGTTTGACATTATTTGCATTCTTTACCCACTTATGTTTTTTTATTTGCATTTTCAAGTGTGATTGACTCAAGCCATAGTTGACCATCTCAAGTAGAACTCTTAAGAGGATGGTCTTAGTCATACACAATACATTCCGAGTTCATCCCAACTGCAATGGGTGGTAATTTTGTGAATGTAAAGTGTTGAGATCAATTTGCACAAAAAGAGTCAATTTTTTTATTTTAGCACATAGATTTATGAGCACGTGAAGGACTCGAGTATGGATCTACCTAGCTTCACCCAAGTTACTATAAGGACTCTAATAGAAATCCAAAATTTCACAAATAATGGCATATGCACCTAGAGAAGAAACATAGCAAGTAAAAGCAACTTGTTTCATCAAGTTTCATTTAAATCTTTAATTTTAAATTTTAACAAGCTTTGCAAGATGAATCTAAATGAACTTGGACATATCTAAGCTAGCATTTTTCTTCACAAAAGTAGTAGGGTGCATAGGAAGAATAATAGCCAATTTGCTTAATAGACAAAGCTTATAAAAACAGAAAATGAAGTCTATATGCAATGCAGGAAACAGATTCTCAAACTCCCCCTCAACAAGTGAATCAATTTGAAGGACAAATCTGGTTCAAATTGAGTTATTAGTAGGATTAAACTCAAGGAACATCCAAATGAACTCAATCGAAACCAGAAACATAGAATGAGAAGAAGAAGTCGAGATACTGCAAGCTGGGTGGCTATAGAGCATAGAACAGATAGTAGAGAACACTATGGTTTAGACTCGCTCTCATCTTCCCTAATAACTGACATAAGGAAGGTGACTATAGATCCCAAGCTAGGAAGTGCACATAGACCCTGTCTACCCAGAGGGGCCTAATGATGGGGACAGGGGCCCGATCTTCCGATAGGTAGTAGTAAGTCGATTGGTAGAGAACTAGACGTTGACGATCCGGCTTCCAATCAGAATGGATTCGAACCCTGCAATTGCTACACCATGACTCCTTTGGTTATCAACCACGCACAAACACGGTTGACCTTGCCAAGAAGGTTTATCCCTTCATGCGAATCGAGAACACAAGCAAGAATGTAGAAGATGCAATCGAAATTACGAATAATATTAAGCACACGAGTTAGGGTTCCACAAACCGATTAACGGCAAAAAACTGACAAAGTGACTAGTTGTAATATAAGCAAAACCCATCTATTCTAGTGACGGCTACTGAATATATATGAGAAAGAGGGCAAGGGAGGCGGCCAAGGGGGTGGCCGTGAAACCCTAGGCCGTACAAGGCCTTTGGGCCCAAGTGGAGGTGGCGCAACACCTGGCAGATTTTGTTCATCATATTTATTTGACAATTCCTGTCGACCTAGAAGGCATTTGGATGTCAAACCACTTCCGTTGGAAAGCTCTCGTCGTGGGCTTCTCCGTAGAATCCAAGAACACCTCAAACTAACTTGGTATGACTGAGATATGGTCATTTTTAGTTGGACTGCTCTTGGGGCCAAACTGGACTCATGAACGAATTGGGCTTGATCTTGGGCTGGGATTGGAGCATCAGAAGTTGTTGGGCCCTTGAGGCTTGAGATAGAAGCATGGCTTGCTGGGACGGCATAGTCTCATCATCCTTCCCTTCTTGATTTTGAGTCGTCCTCCACTCAAGCTGATTGGCCTGCAATAGGTTAGTAACAAGAGGCGGCAAAGAAACCCTTCTTGATTTTGAGTTGTTGATAGTGTGGCACGTTAAAAGAAGATTTCAAAATGGTACAAATATAAAGTCGATGCACCATGTACTTTCCTTTGTCATTATGTTTGCCAATAGCATGTAAACTAACACGGGATGATCATGACAAATTAGTAGGTATAGAAAATCTCTCCTCTAAACAATTGAGATCACATATGACATCAAATTCAATATAACCCAAAGTATTCAAGGAAGACCTCATCCTTTTCATTAGCAAGGTGAATAACATGTTTATTTTCAGCACACATGTTTAGATCAAAAATAAAACTGACATGTTCATTCACTAGTTGAGGCATGGATATAAATGAGACATTATCACACAACTCTTTTTTATCACTAGGGACAGCAAGACAATCATATTGTGACAAAGGTGATTCAGTTTGAGTGTCCACTAACTGTTGTTCTAGCATAGCACCAGTAGAGGCCAAATTTAGCAAATCAACAGAATTCTCTCCTCGTGTGAAAATAGCACATATGTCGTTACCTTTGTTTTCTATCTTAGCCAATTTAGGCATATCATGATCTGTACATTCTTGAGGCATGCATGGGATAGCAAGTATCTCCTGCTCCTTCTCTTGCGTGTTTTCCTTCTCGATCTTGTTCTCAATGACCTGTGAAAAGTTAGTAGCAAATGGAAACTCGACAAGATGCCGTTCTTCCAAAGAAAATTCTTCACTTTGGCAATTATAGACATTAATTTCAGCAAGATGTCTTTCATGTTCAATTTGATTTTCAATCTCACAAGAAAGATTAAATAAACTAGAGAGAGAACTATATTCCTTATCAACAAGAATACCCTGAATTTTCATATCAAGTCCATTTAAGAATTTTATTTCCTTAGCTTCTTCAGATTCATCTAAACCACAACGCAACAACAAAGTTTTGTAATTCCTCGTAATATGACTTGATAGTTTTATCACATTGTTGTAAATATTGCAATTCATAAAGTAACTTTTTAGAATGATAAGCAGGAACAAATTCATCTCTCATAAGTCGTTTCATATGTTTCCATGTTTGTGGTACTCTATTATAAGTACAAAAATCGTCAAATTGATGCACAGAGAGTTAAAGCACTAGCGATAACTTTAATTTTTTGTTTATTACAGAGGTTACATTGCGAAAGAATTTTATCTACCTCTATTTCCCAATCAATATAAGCATCAACACCAAATCCGTTATAAGAAGGAAGAACCGGAAAATTCTTAACTTTACCAGCAGCAGGAGATGGACTAAAGTTGGGTTGGTGCTTATGCTCTTTTTTGTCAAGTGCATTCTCCATGTTTTGAATTTGCTTGTTCATAGTCTCATTCATCTCTCAAAGCATATCTCGGACCTCGTTATGAAGAACACACTGGTTACCATCCTGATCCTCCGGTACCCTTGCCTTTGCTAGTAGAAAACAGAAGATAGCACAAAGTATTATCCCTATCAACTACTAGGTATTGGACAGTGGGATCACAAACTCTCACATGTCTTACCACACCCTTACAAATGTTCTTACCAAAGCAACAGGTGGTACAACCGGTGGCTGGTTCATGATACCATGACTGGAGCGTGAGTGAGGCGATTGCAAAGGAGAACCTGAACTGATAAGAAGTATGTGGAGCTCAGAAGGCAATATTTAGTAGCAAGGAATAAGCAATATCGATATCAGATTAGCAAGCTGAATAAATGTCCAACATACTTGTCACAGTTGCTGGCCTAAACGTATTCCTAGAACTAGTTCAACCTAGCAAGGGATATATCAAAGAACATAGGACTCAAAGGACACAAGTAATTCTGATTATCTACTTCTCTTTCCCTCTTTTTGCTTATTTTTGCTTATTTTCTTCTCTCTGATTTGTTTTTTAGTGCGGCTCTTCTTCTTTTTGCACTTACCTTTTGTTTTCCTTTCTTTTAACTCAGAGGCAAAACAAAAATCTCGTGTTTTGGAATGAGAGAAAACGTTAAACAGATGATCGAAAATGGGCAAAAACAGCACAGGAAACTTTCGAGGCTAGAACTCGGTCTTAGAGGCCGATTTTGAGGGTAAAAAATTGCACAGGTCTTTGACCTGTGGATTTCTTAGATGCGCATCATCATCCTCTCCGAAACAAAAAAAACGTACGCCCCAATCTGAGTTTGTATGCAAAAGTTATGTCTATTTTATTGAACACTGCGCAATCTAGAATTGACTGCGACTTCACTTCTTCCTTCTGGTTAGGGCTAAAATAGCAATAGGATTGCGGGTGAGAAAGGGTGGCCAGCGGTGTAGGGCAATTGACACAAGGTGGCTCGTGACCTATCTAGGGCTTGCGAAGCGGGATATATAATGCAAAGCGGCGTCAAGGTCAAACCGGGTAGGACTCAGTTCGGTTCTAGGGTTGGCGGTGGTGGGATGACTAACGGTGCAAACAAGAACTAGGACAACGGAACGTAACAACTAGACACTGGGATCATGACCTCAAACCAGCAACAAGACGACGACGATGGACACAAATTCAACAAAGCGAAACTGAAGCGAAAATTGCTAAGGCACAAGGGGTTGTAGGACAGCGGAATCGATGATAAACTTTTTATAGGGCAATTTTTCTGGACGCTAGGATGATGGCAAAATAAATGTGGGGATACAAGAATTACCTATCGGGCAACCGAGGCTCTGATACCACTTGATGGGGACGGTGGCCCGATCTTTCGACTGGTAGTAGTAAGTCGATTGGAGGAGAACTCGACGTTGACGATCCGGCTTCCAATCAGAACGGATTCGAACCCTGCAATCGCTACACCACGGCTCCTTTGGTTATCAACCATGCACAAACACGGTTGACCTTGCCAAGAAGGCTTATCCTTGCATGCGAATCGAGAACACAAGCAAGAATGTAGAAGATGCAATCTGAAATTGCGAATAATATTAAGCACACGAGTTGAGGTTCCACAAACCGATAAACGACGAAAAACTGACAAAGTGTCTAGTTGTAATCTAAGCAAAACCCATCTATTATAGTGATGGCTACTGAATATATACGAGGAAGAGGGCAAGGGAGGCAGCCAAGGGGGGTGGCCATGAAACCCTAGGTCGTACAAGGCCTTTGGGCCCAAGTGGAGGTGGCGCAGCACCTGGCAGATTCTGTTTGTCATATTTATTTGACAATTCCTATCGATCCAGAAGGAGTTTGGATCTAAAACCACTTGCGTTGGAAAGATCTCATCGTGGGCTTCTCCATAGAGTCCAAGAACACCTCAAACGGACTTCGTATGACTGAGATATGTTCATTTTTAGTTGGACTGCTTCTAGGGGCCGAACTGGACTCGTTAACGAATTGGGCTTGATCTTGGGTTGGGATTGGAGCATCAGAAGTTGTTGGGCCCTTGTCTTGGCTTGAGATAGAAGCATGGCTTACTGGGACAGCATGGTCTCATCACCTAACACCTGCTAGACTTATAAGACTGTCAGGGAACTCAACCTAGAGAAAAGAGAGAACAACTAATTGTTCATGATAACAACCTATAGCATAAGATGAGAGGTCCATGTAAAGCATGCCAAAAGTCTTAATGAAGTGAACTCAGAACTCTAGAATAAGCCCAATAACACCCAAAAGATGCAAAAGAAAGGAAATACTGGAAGAAAACATATATAATACATAGTATACAAATCAACTCCCCCTCAAGAGATGCCGTAAGGGCATACAACTCCAAGCTCTCCTCTCAAGGCCACAAACTTCGAGATATCCAATGTCTTGGTAAAAATATCGGCTATCTGGTTGTCACTTTCTACAAACTGCAGTACTATATCACCCTTCTCAACATGGTCTCTAAGGAAGTGATATCTAATGTCTATATGGTTGGTCCTGGAGTCCTACACTGGGTTTTTAGCAATACAAATAGCTGAAGTGTTGTCACAGAAAAGTGGAACACTCTCTATCTCTAACCCAAAGTCTCGCAAGGTCGATCTCATCCAAAGCACCAGACTACAAAAACTAGCTGCAGCAACGTACTCGGCCTCAACGGTGGACTGTGCAACTCCTGACTACTTCCTAGAAGACCAAGAGACAATAGAAGTGCCAATGAATTGGCAAGTGTTAGAAGTGCTCTTTCTATCTATCCTATAGTTAGCAAAGTCTGCATTGGAAAAGGCTTTAAGGGACAGACAAGAAGAAGAACAGTACCAAATAACATAATCAGTGGTAGTTCTAAGGTACTAGAAGATGCGCTTCACTGCTTGGTGGTGAGAGGCGCGAGGAGAAGCTTGAAATCGAGTGCGCAGACACACAATAAAATGTATGTCCGGCCTCAAAGCAGTGAGACACAAGAGAGAGCCAATCTTGCTCTGAAACTCCTTCTGATCAACTGGCTCACCATCCTCATCAAGCTCGAGGACAACATCGATGGCAATAGAAGTCATCATCTGCTTCCCATCAGACTTGTTGAAGCGCCTCAAGAGGTCTTGAGCGTACTTGCCTTGATGCAAGATGGTGCCCTCCTGAGTCTGCTTAATCTGAAATCCGAGGAAGTAGCTCAACTCGTCCATCATGCTCATCTCGAACTCTGTGCTCATCACATCTGAAAACTGAGACTCAAGAGAGTGCGAAGAGCCACCAAAGATAATATCGTCCACATAAATCTGGACGAGGAGAAAATGAGTATCCTAGTGTTTGATGAATAGAGTCTTGTCCATATGAATCTTTGGAAAGCTAGAAGGCATGGTTTGGGTATTTGGGGTTCATGAATCCTAGAGGCTGTTTGACATACACCTCTTTGTGACGATCCCCATTTTTACATACTTGAAAAAAATAGAAATCTAATGTGCATTCCGTACTAGTCCTATGATCAGTAGCTAATACGCACATACACACCAATTGGAATCACAACCATACAACAAATATTATTAAGCGGAAGCTATTACACAAAGAAAACTTTACAACTCAGAGATATAGCAGCAAAAGAAACAAAGTCTTGTAGTGTGCCCATCCAAAACCCGCAGGCAACTGACAAGCCATAATCCCTAGAAAGATTCGATGAAGAAAATCCCGCAACCTGGGACGAAAGGAATCCTCGAAGCTTCGCTAACTTATCCACCTAAAAACAACATATAAGCAAGGGTGAGTACTTTTGTACTCCGCAAGACTTTAGCAAAACCTATAATATATGTAGGCCATTTCAAAGGAGGCTACTACAGTTAATTTGCATAAAGCAGAATTGATATTGTAAAATCAAGTTATTTGTAAATAGAATTTGTAAGAGCAAGTTGACTGATATGAAATAAGTAAAGCATAAGTAATACTCACAACCCTTCGTGAATATCGAATAATCCAGAAATGGAATCCAACAATGTCAGCCCTTTGACATAAAACAACAGCTGCTAAAACAATCTCAAACCAAAACCCATTTTAGAAAATACAAAACATTTAACTAGTGCAAGTTCACCAAGTTTCCCATGACCGAGGGGACGGCTAATCGATTAGATTTACACTCTGCAGAGGTGTACAACTTTACCCACAAGTCATGACCTTTTCTTTTTGCCGCATGTTTCACGCACCTTTGGCGTGTGTCCAGAATGTTCATGACGAAAACCTTTACATTATCTAATTTAACTTTGCACCAGCACCGGGATGATAAAACCCATGCTATGCCGGAAGAACTCAGAGCATAGAAATGTTGGAACTTCCCATAGACAAGGTGTACACCGTTATATTGGCAAGCGTTATTCCCAACACCTCGGTGTGGGCACCCCGTAGAGCAAACCTCGAAAGGAGAGCCCGTATTACTTCAGCCTACCAGTGTGAAAAGTTAAACTAGATAACTTGATTGGTTTAAGGATGACCCATACCAACACTTGTGGTTGTACGGATTATCTTGGATCATACAACACTAAGTTCGGTCCTTAGTCCGACGCCGGCGATACTCCACCCTATACTACGTGCAAATCCCTCTGCACATCCGGCTATTGCCAATAATCGCCCGCATCAAAACTATAGTTTTATTTTGGGTTTTTAATCAAAATACCCATAACCAACAGCTTCAATTCCAACATTTTCCATTTCTCAAGAAACAAATTTTGATCTGATCATCAACCTCTTTAGTTCTAAAAGCATGGCTAAGCAAGGATAAAATGTAATCGCATATACCCATGGTGACATTAAGTAATTGTCTAGGCTCAATCTATAATTATCAAGGTTCACATGTCCATACTTATCAAGGGGGTTTCATGAGACAACAGGTATAACTACCAGTACCACAAAATAGCGAATTTACAGAAAGTAAGCGCATGCATGAAACATTTTAATAAACACAATGCAAATTAAATTCTGGGATCAATATGGTCAAAGGGGGTGCTTGCCTTGCTTATTTATTGCTTATGACAAAGACGCGGCCACGTCTGACGGAGGAAGGGACGTCGGATTCTACACGTCGATCAATCGGAAAATATAGCAAATAATAAACTTCAATAAGGGCAAAAAGAAAATAGACAGAAAATCAAATAAAGATTCACTAAAGAAAACGGGAATGATTTAGGGTTTGGATTATAATTTTAAGATCTCATGATTTAGGTAATTACATATTCATATACTTAATGGCTTTAATGATGAGCAAAACATGGTTTCTTCTATAGGTTATCTAATCTTGACTTACGAATTCAAGAGGCTAAAATTATGAATTCTTGCATTTACAACTTTGAATTATAGATTTATGAATTCTTGCATTTACAACTATGAATTCTTTGCATAAGAAAGGTTTTTGAATAAGTTAGATCTGCTAAGCTAGGTTACTAGATTTATTTATGGTTTTTAGGAAGGTTCTGGTGATACGAACATATTAACTACAAACTTCTTTGTTATTACAAGGTTCACTTATTCATATTATGAAGCTCATTAATCATAACACTTAGGGTTATTTGGCTAATAGAATTTATATGCAAAACATGACGAAATAAGATTATTTCTTCAAAATTGGATAGCATATACTTTGAAGAACATTACTAAGCTGATTTCATACATTTTAGTGTTTAGATGAGACATTAAATTCATTGTTGAAAAAGCTTATAGGTGTTAGGGTTACGATGGCCATAATAATTAAGGGTATTCCACTAGCAGGTTTTAGTTGAAAAGAAAGTTGTAAATAAATTATTTTTCCAGAACATGATAGTACATATCCTAAATATCATTTCCAAACTGATCTTCATAATTTTTTTGCACTTAGACGATGTATTCTACGGGTTGAAGAAAAAGCTTGAGCGATTTTATAATCTACACGATAAAGGCTCAGTTTTTTTGGTATAAGATTACAACTACACCCTATAAGATAATCTATCCATTTTTCAGGTATTAACAGGGTATGAAACTAAGAGTTTTTTAAAGTTAATTCCGTGATATTTGGCTTCTATCCGAAATGTGTCCTATAAGTAGTCATTAGGGTTTAATATGGACTTATTTCAGATTAGCACAAACATAAAATATTTTTGTACAGTCAGTAAGAGTATTATCATTCAGGGTTATAGGATTTTGTTTTATCAAATTTGATGTTCATTTGTGAAAGTTGTAGCTATTCAATCTATGCAAGAATTAATACCTCGACTACTAAACATTTACTGTTTTCTATTGTAAACCTTAAATATTATTATGCATCTGGAATCCTTGTGATGCTAGAAATATAACAAAACTGGTTTGGTGATTATTTGAATTCATTTGATCCATATTTTAACTATCTGATTTTCTATGCATATATATATACACACATCTTACATTTAGATTATTTTCTATTGTTAAAGATAGTCCAAATCAAGTTCATTTCTTAATTATTTTGGCAAATTCAGGTATCCTACTGTCATACTAATATTTATAAATCAAATTTTACTTATTTCATATTTCTTTTATTCAAGTCATGCTTATTTGAATTCCTAATGTATTAAATGAAATCTTTAATAGAAAGTAGTTCAAACATAAATGAAATTTAAATATTTTTATATATTTGAACTTCTGGAAGCATAAGTATTTCACTAAAATTGGTTCCATTAAATTTCAAGTTTGTTTGCAGAAATTTGATATAAAGCATATCTTTAGCCCCTTCTTTAAATTTCGAATTTCAATATTACCCAGTACACCTATTCAAAATATTTTTGCATATTATGGAAGAGCTTGATTTTATATGATTTTAGGATCTTGTTTCATTTTATTTGGACATATAATGTAAAAGTTATAAATACTTTTGTGCTCTCGGGTAATGAAATTCTAAAGAAAATGAGGAATACGTTTTCACTGAATAGAAAGCGTCTTTTACCGTTTTGAACTGGATGAGCTCACCCGCTGACAGGACAGCCCCACTGCGCAGTGACACAGAACAGAGGAGGCGGCTAGGGCACGGCGGCGACGACGCTCCGGCGGGACTCCAGCCGAATGGGTGGCATGGCGAGCACCAGTGGACCACCGCGCATCTTTGGGTGGGGTCGTTCACTCCCGGGGGTGGCCGGAGCGGGCTGACACCGGAGACCTGCGGCGGAGGAAGAAGCGGCTCGCCGGAGAAGAGGAATAGGTGAGCTCCGGCTGAATCGGTAACGATTTAAGCATCAAGGAGGCTAGAGCGTTCCATTTTACCGATTTGCTGTACCGGAGTTTGGCCGAGCGGCTCTGCCACCATGCGCCGGCCGTAGGGAAGAAAGGTACCCGCAGCGACGGTTGATCGGCAGGGAATAGCTAAAACTAAAGGTTGATCATGGCTCAGTGACGACCTAAGATGCTACGGTTGCGAGCAATTTGATAATGGATCACTAGATTGGTTGTGAGGCTTTCTCCCCCTTTTTCTGATTTCTTGCGAAATTGGCGTAGGAGAAAGCTACGGCTGCAGCGACGGTTCAGTGGATGATAAGGAGTGGGTAGGGGGGTCTCAATGGCGACGCTACACGAGTATATATAGGCGCTAGAGAATGAAGCCATAGGATGTGAACGGGAGGAGGGAGTTGCGGCTATCCCGTGCGCAGGCGACAATCCGGCGTGAGATTTCCTTCAGCGACTTGCAACACTAGAGTGGTCAAGGCATGACGCGGGAGACACGAGGACAGCCGTGGCTTTGGTCGGGCAGCGGTGGCACAGCGATGCACTGAACCGAGCAGGGGTAGGCTTGGAATCAGCGAGGACAGCGCGAGAAGGCTCGGAAGTGCTCGGCTGCGAGGAGAAGAGAGGGAGAGGGGAAAACAGCGCTGACAAGTGGGTCCCGGGACCACCGGCAGTGACTGAGACCTTTTTCCGTTGCCGTGCCAGCAAACGTTACGGCAAAGGGGCTGGCCCACACGTCAGTGATGGAGAAAGAGTTAAAGAGATAAGTTCAGCTCGGACAGCTTAGTACACGCATTAAATCGCCATCTATTCACTGTCCAATTTTTGTAAAACTTTTTTAACAAACTCTCCTGGTAGTGATTATCCCTCATTTAAATTTTAGGACCAAAATATATTATAATTAATTAATTAAAATTCTGACACTGTGCATTAGACAAAATTTACATTGCGGGTTTTTATTTATTTAAGGGTGAAAACCTTATTATTTATTTTTGTAACTTTTATTAAGAATTATATTCAGGATAAGGATGTCTTTATAAAAATTTCAAGCCAAAATATTCGGTAATTATTTTATAAGAATTCTGACATCATAGCTTTCAGATTTTCTATGCTTCTGTTTTTGAATTTTTAGAAGGTCTAAGTGACAAGATAAAATCATGAAATTTTTACAAGATGTAAATTCTACCCTGAGGGTGTTATGATAATTTTTATAGATCCATATAAACTCCTGATATTTAAATAAATTCTGACCTTCACTGTTTCTAGTCAAAAGAGATATGATTGATTTTATTTATTTGTTTTTGTGTGCATAAAATTTTTACTTGTTTACTTTACTGACTTACCAGATTGGTTAGGGTTCCATGGTAAATTTTCCAAAATTTTACTTTTAACTTTTTATCTTGTTACCATTATCCATTCTTTAATTCTAGTTGTTTGATTTTTTTTCATTCAACACAAAAATCCAGGAAAATCCAAATAAATTCCAATAATGCCAGGAAAAATCAGAAATAATTATATTAAAATTAAAAATATTTAATTTTATATTATTGTATTTTCGGGATGTTACACTCTTCCTCAATGTACCAAATGAGGAATGCACTCTTGACATCTATTTGATAAAGCTTGAAGCCCTTGGATGTTGAAAATGCAAGCATAATCCTAATAGCTTCTAGTCTAGCTACAGGGGTAAAAGTCTCCACAAAGTGAAGACCCTCAACCTGAGAAAAGCCCTGTGCAACTAGCTTAGCCTTATTCCTATTGATAACCCCATCCTCACTCTGCTTATTCTTGAACACCGACTTGGTCCCAATGACATTATGACCAGATGGGGGCTCTACAAGCTGTCATACATTGTTCATCTCAAAGTTCTTAATTTCCTCATGCATAGCATTAATCCACGACTCATCGGATAATGCATGAGAAATATCATTCAGCTTAAAGGAGGGAACAAGGCTGAGTGAAGACAGAAACTGGACAAACCTGATTTCAAGCATGTGACTAGCTCAAACAGATCGCCAATGATCTGATCAGGTGGATGATGTCTCTGAATATGGTGTGGAGGTCAAGAAGCAGAAGTGGTCTCTACCTCATGCACAGAAGAGGCAGGTACAGAGCCACTCGCTGAAGGAGAGTCTGAGGGTAATGGCTGGTCTCCCTGAGGTGTAGAAATGAAAACAGGAGGCACCTCAGGTGTAGATGGGATTGGATCAGGTGGAACACCATCATCTCCATCATCCTCATCCTCTACAAAGATGGTCTCAAAGAGGGAAGAAGAACCTAAAATGTCGGGTCTAGCTCTTGGGCTAGACTCATCAAAGGTCACCTCACAGGTCTTTATGATCCTATTCGTATCACAACTCCAAATCCTATAGCTACAAGAAGAAGTGAAGTAACCTAGAAAAATACTATCAGAAGAACGAGACTCAAACTTATCTAGGTTCCTAGACATGAAAACGAAACATTTGCAACTAAACATACGAAAATGAGAAAGACTGGGCTTTCGCCCATACCTCAACTCATAAGAAGTGTGATGCAAATGTGCTCTCAAGAATACTCGATTAGACACATGACAAGCAGTAGCTATAGCCTTAGCCCAAAACTTCCTAGGAGTACCGTACTCATCTAGCATTGTTCTGGCCATTCCGAGTAAGGTCCTATTTTTCCTTTCCACTATGCCATTTTGCTGATGAAAGTATGGAGAGAAAAATTAATGCTCTAAGCCTAACTCCTCACAGAAGCTCTCAAAGTAGGAGTTCTTGAACTCCGTGCCATTGTCACTACGTATATCTCATAAGGCACTACGAAGCTCAACAGACAACCTACTGATCAAACCCCTGCAATGAGTAAAAGGCTCATCCTTCGAGGCCATGAAAAACACTCAAGAATGCCTTGAAAAATCATCGACAATGTCGAAACATACCACTTCTCACCCGCAGACTGCACTCTAGCTTGACCAATAGTGTCCATATGTAAAAGCTATCATAGTGCATCAGTCATCACAATAGTGACTGAAGGATGAGAATCAGCAACCATCTTGCCATGTCGGCAAGGAGAGCAAACTAAGTCTTTGACCATCTTGAGTTTAGGCAAACCACGAATGAGATCGTGGTTGCTAAACCGGGTCAAATGGTCAAAGTCGATGTGACCTAATCTCCTATGCTAGAAGGAGAGATCATGTGACTCTAAAGCAATCAAACATCGAATAGAGTCTCTAGAAGAAACAAAAAAATCAGCACAAAAGACTCTCCCAAATTTAGAAATCTCTCAAACTAACTCCCCTGATGAATCAAGGATTCTATAGGTACTACTCTTAAAGCTTACCTCGAAAGAGTCATCGATAAGCTGAGAGACACAAAGGAAATTGTATTATCATTAATGTAGATGGTACATTGGCAACAACTCTACCTGATGAAGCATCCCCAAAGACGATCAACTCATCACCGGGAGCCTGGACTAGGGAAGAGAACTATGTTGAGTCTCCGGTCATATGACAAGAACAACTAGAGTCTACGATCCAAACATCTCCCTTCCCCATCCTATGGACCATTGAACCACACGACGTCTCGATGTACTAGCCATAGAAGCAAAAGACTAGACTCTAATGTCTCTCTGACGCTCTACTCTCACAAGACCAAAAGCAGCCCTAGCAGAAGATCTAGGAGTTGGAACTGGGTTGGTTCGCCATCGTGCAAAGGCTGGACCATCCCAGTGAGGCTGCCCAAATCTCTTACCAGGAAACACCTCACACCGCTGATATCTACCAGGAGGAGAAACACGAGGAATATCAAAAGGATGGCGGAGAGACTCATCAAGAGCAGATCCAGGATGAAAACTCAAATGAACAGCATGAAACCCAAGTCCTGAATGCTGCCCAAAAACAGGCGGCACTCTATCCTATCTAGCAACAATGTGTGCCTTAGGAGCACTCATAGTTTTGGGATGACCCTAAATACTCCTAAGGGCACGAACACACTCGCGCCTTATGATCTTAGCATGCCTGAAGTAGAAATCTACTAGGTGACCATACTTCTGATAGAAGGTGCAAGAGTACTTCGCCTTGTTAGAGGCAAAAGCAGCAGGAGGAGCAACTTTCTGGTCAGAGATTTCATGGACAACCCCAGCAGAACTAAATACAGTGGTGCTCACTCTGGGAGCAACCACAATCTCTCTACTCTTGTAGCCACGTACAATAGTAGGAGGATTAGCCCTAGTGTGCTCCAAGTAGTCAAATCCTAGACCTTAGTTAAATCGGCTAATCTTAGACTGGTCTAGGATGAGATTGAACTTCTTCTTGCTTTCTACAAACTTCTCAAGAGTGCTCATGAGATACTCACACTCCTGGAAGAGAGAGGCATAATAAGAACAAGGGGAAGAGGAAGAAGAATCAGATAGGGAAGAACTACCATCATGTGCATTTTCTCTCTCAGCACGGCTACCTCAACTTTGTGGGACTCACAAGAAATGCAAGTGGTATTTCTAATCCTAAGGGTTTGGACCTCAAGCTTCTTCCTAAGCTTAACTTGGATTTCATCCAAGTCCCCCTCAATCTCAGCACATCGCAAGCAACTTTCTTGTGACTTAACTAGTAAGTCTTTAGCAAGTTCAGCACACTTGACATTTAATGATTCATTGTCAAGTTTTAGTTACCTATAGCCCTCACATGAGCTGATTGAGTCCTTAGAAGCATGCAATTCAAGTTCATTATTTCTAGTGGATAGCTTCATAAGAGCGCACATGGCATCAATTTCAGCAAGCAATTTAGGGCAATTTTCACATGATGCACTAGTGTGAGCATGAAGAAAACTAGGATTTACAGGAAAAGCATCAACATAATCAGTGCTAGTATTCTTCAACTTAAGACTATGTAGCTCAGACAACACACTATCATTTATAGTCTTTAGGTTCTCAAGCTTCACAAGCAATGCATCACATAGAGAATAGTCATCAGAGGCCCGGGAGTAAGAAGATCTAAGTGATGTTAACTCCTGAGTCAAGGTACCTACTTCCTTCTCTAGCTCCGCACACCTAGCTCTAGCATGAAATTTTTCTATTTTGCAGAAAGCTTCATTGTGCTGGTCATAGGAGGAACCTCCTTCGAGTCGCTGTAGAGCTCGGAGTCACTGATGCCGTTGGCGTCCACCATGAAGCACATCCCGGTGAAGTCGTTGCCGCCTTTGCTCTTCTCTTGCAGATCATCCTCGCCCTCATCACTCCAGGTCTTCGTGTCGGAGAGGTTGATGTCGTCGAGTGTGGTGAGGACGCGGTGCAAGAGCTTATTGTTCTTCAAGAAGTTGCGGTACTTCTTCTCACGCACCGGGTCACGAGCTGGAGGCTTCTTGTTGTTGTGGTTCTTGTCGGTGTAGTCAATCTTTCCCGAACAGCTGAAGTCGTTCTTGCCTTTCCCCAGCTTGGGGCAGTTCGCCCAAATGTGGTTGGGGCCACCACACTCGAAGCAGGTGATGATGCCACTTCTCTTTCTCTCCCTCACCCTCTTGTAGGCATGAGAAAATTTGCGAACTAGGAGAGCAAGCTCACTTTCTGAAAATTTTTCCAGATGTTCATCACTTAGCTTGCAAAGGGCGAAAAGAGAGAAACCAGCTAAAGTCTCAGAAGAGTATCCAATAGGATCGGTGACCAAGATCATTGACTCAGTCTTTGTCTTACGAGGGACAACATCGATCTCATGAGTCTTCAGTCGGGAATAGAGCCCGTGAAGAGTTAGGGTTGTAAGATCCCAAAATTTTAGTTTTGAAATGTATGAATTTGTAAATGAATAATTTGCATTTTTCCTAGATTAATCCAAGCTTAATTTGAATTTTCTATTAATGAAAGAATTTAATTTGACAAAACTACTTGTAGTTGGGTTCATTGTGATTCAAGAATTTTTTTTGTATTTTTTGTATTTTTTTGAATTTATTTTCTATTTATTTGAATTTATTTGCTTTCATTTGAATTTCTGGATTTTCTTAATTCAGAAATGATTTTATTTTCCAAAATTATTTTGGGCCGAATCATTTGCCCGCCCATTTCCTCAGCCTGTTTCCTGGCTCGCCCCGCTCGGTTTGCCTCCGTTTCGCAGCCCGCTCTGCCTCAGCCCAGCTCTGCTCGCACCGCCTAGCCAGCCCACTAGCGTCGCCGCAGCATAATCCTAGCCACTGTCGTTTCAAAAACACTTCTGTGTCGTCAATTTGGAGTTTGTGAGATTCACACCTCCCGAGGCTATTTAAGGCGCCGCTACACCCCCTTCGAGATTCCCCACTCTCCGTCGCACCCGGCACCCTCTCTCCCGTCGCTCAAGTCGCCGTCGTTGCTTCGCCCGAGTTTGCTGGAGTTCTATCGCTGCCGTTTGCACCAACAAGTTCACCACATCGCCTTCTTTTAGATTCCCCAGTTAATGCTCCCTATCCGGTCAAGATTCGTTGTGTTCCGCGCCTTCTTCCTCGCGTCCGGTGAGTTCGCGTCACCGCCATCGCCGACGTTCTTCATCACGAAGCCGAACCATCCGATCATCAGCGTGTGCGCCAGATCTTGCCACGTGACTGTCGGTCGTAGCATTGCTTCTCTGCCGTTCGATCAGGCCCCATCGCTGGATGCGCGACACGCGCCCAGTCTGCGTCCTCACGTGCGCATCGTCAGCCGCCCTGTTAGTGGTGACATCAGCCCTAGTCTGGTTCGGTGGACTTGGCCTACCGTGAACCCTAGCTGGCGTCAACAGTTGCGCAATAAACTTATTTTGCTTTAGAAAAATAATTCCAGAAATTTTCTTTTTCTATCTTCTTTGAATTAAATCTTTCGGAGGCCCGTTCTCTCTCATACGAACTCCAATTGAGGCGATTCAAATTTCTAAATTTTTGTAAAATCAATATCTACATTCTAGAGCCATTTACTTTCGATTTTAATCATGTTTGATTCTTTGTTTGGTATTTATTTGGATTCATTGCTTCTTTTTCGGTAGATGCTAATCTCGAGGGAGCTAACGGAGAATTCGAAGATCAAGACTCAACACTAGATCAGCAAGGCAAGTCGTAATCTTTGATCATATTGAACCTATATTTGCAAAAGTACTTTGTTTTATACAATTGCATGTTGTTTGTGTATCAATGATTAATTATTGGGATTAGCTATATACCTAGTTGACATTATACCACCTTGATTATTGGAATACCCTGTATCCATTGTTAATCCTAGGTTGGAACATTACTAGTTGGACATAATCATATTACCAACACTGGGTTATCGTAGCTATGCTTAGACTTGCTTAGTTATACGATGGGATTCATATCACATGTTGAATAATATTAATCTTGACTTAATGAGATATTGAATTGTGGCCGATAGCCACTATTGTAAAATTTGTTTTACCATAGCAAGGTTGCCATTGGTCTTGGTCTTGGTTGAACAAAATGTTTTCCCTCGAGCAAGTGATCGTGCAATGGCACCACTATTATCACAATAGATGTCCATTGGACTAGAGGCACTAACAACCACACCAAGCTCTGTGATAAACTTCTTAATCCACACACCTTCTTTTGCGGCCTCCGAAGTCGCAATGTACTCCGCTTCTGTCATAGAGTCGGTCACCATGTTTTGTTTGGAACTCTTCCAGCTTACTGCTCCTCCATTTAGTGTAAACACAAACCCGGATTGCGATCGGAAATCATCTTTGTCAGTTTGGAAGCTTGCATCGGTGTAACCCTTTGCAACCAGTTCTTCCTCACCTCCAAAAATAAGGAACATACCCTTAGTTCTTCTCAAGTACTTTAGGATATTTTTTATGGCTATCCAATGATCATCACCAGGATCCGCTTGGTATCTGCTCGTGACACTTAGAGCATATGAGATATCTGGGCGCGTGCAGATCATGGCATACATAATAGGCCCAATAGCTGAAGCATATGGAATCTTGCTCATCCTGTCTCGCTCATCAGTTGCGAAGGACACTGATTCTTGCAGAGACTGATGCTATATGACATTGGCATGAAACCTCTCTTGGATTCATGCATATTGAACCTTTTCAATATCTTGTCAATGTACGTTTCCTGACTTAATCGAATTAACCTTTTTGATCTATCTCTATAGATTTTTATGCCCAAGATATAGTATGCTTCTCCCAAGTCCTTCATTGAGAAACTCCTTTTCAATGAAGTCTTAACATCTTTAAGCATAGGAATATCATTCCCGACCAATAATATGTCATCCACATACAAAATCAGAAACACAAGTGCGCTCCCACTGGCCTTCTTGTAAACACAAGGCTCTTCTTCATTTTTGATAAAGTCAAATCCTTTGACTACTTCATCTAAATGAATGTTCCAACTCCGAGATGCTTGCTTTAACCCATAAATGGATCTTTGAAGATTGCATACCCTTTTAGCATATTTAGGATCAACAAAACCTTCAGGTTGTATCATGTATACATCCTCAGATAGATTCCCATTAAGGAAGGTTGTTTTGACATCCATCTGCCATATTTGATAATCCAAATATGCAGCAATAGCTAAAATGATCCGGACAAACTTGAGCATGACTACCGGTGAGAAGGTTTCATCATAGTCAACTCCTTGAACTTGTTTGAAACCCTTTGCCACCAACCGTGCCTTATAGATCTGAATATTTCCATCTACGTCTTCTTCTTCTTGAAAATCCATTTGCATTCAATGGTTTTTACACCATCAGGAGAATCGACCAAGTTCCAAACTTGATTATCATGCATGGATTGAATTTCGGATCTCATGACTTCAAGCCATTTTTCAGAGTTTAGATCCATCATTGCTTCTTTATAAGTCGTGGGCTCATCATTGTCCAACAATAATATGTCATGCCCATATCTTGTGGGTACATGACGCGGCCTCCCCGACTTACATGGGGCTGGTGTCTCTTCCACAGGTTGTACAACACTTTGTACATCTTGTGAAGGTTCAGTGGTGGCTTGAACATATCCATGTGATTCTCGAACTTCATCGAGATACACATCACTCCCACTAATTTTTTTTGAAAGAAACTCTTTATCCAATAAGACACCATTTCGAGCAACAAAAACTTTGTTCTCGTTTCTATTGTAAAAGTAATATCCTTTTGTTTCTTTAGGATACCCCAGAAAGAAGCATTTTTCTGATTTAGGTGCGAGTTTATCTGATTGTAAACATTTTACATAAGCCTCACATCCCCGTATCTTGAGAAATGACAACATGGGTCTTCTCCCAGTCCATATCTCATATGGCGTCTTCTCAACGGATTTTGATGGAACCCTATTCAAAGTGAACGCAGCTGTCTCTAGAGCGAAACCCCAGAAGGATAATGGCAGATCTGTTTGGCTCATCATTGACCGAACCATATCTAACAATCGTCGTTCAGACACGCCATTCCATTGAGGCGTTCCTAGCGGAGTAAGTTGCGGAACGATTCCACATTGCTTTAGATGATCACTAAACTCTTGGCTCAAGTATTCGCCACCACGATCTGATCGTAAATGTTTTATTGATTTGCCAAGTTGATTTTGTACTTGTTCTGAAACTCTTTGAACCTTTCAAAAGTTTAAGATTTATGCCTCATTAAATAGATATATCCATATCTACTAAAGTCATCGGTAAAAGTTACAAAGTACTGAAACCCACCCCTAGCAGTCGAGCTCATTGGTCCACATACATCTATATGTGTAACATCACGAAAAATATAATCAAATAAAAATGAATATTTTGAATTTGAATATGATTAATTCTGAGTTTTCGTGACATCATTGGTTTTATTTGGATTTTCCTTGGATTTTTGCTTTGAATAAAAAATCCAACAAATAGAATTAAAGAATGGATAATGGTAAAAAGATAAAAAGTTAAAATTAATTTTTTTTAAAATTTACCATAGAACCCTAGCCATGCTGGTAAGTCAGTAAAGTCAACAATTAAAAATTTATGCAAAGAAAAGTAAATAAATAAAATGAGTGGCATCTCTTTTGACTAAAAACAGTGTAAGTCAGAATTAATGTAAAATATTCAGAAGTTATCTGGAGCTGTAAAAATGACCATGACACCCTCAGAATATAATATACATATGGTAAAAATTTCACGAATTTATCATGTCATTTAGACCTTCTAAAAATTCAAAAACAGAGGCTTTAAAAATCTAAAAATTAACATGTCAGAATTTTTATAAACAAAATTATACCATATTTTGACTTGAAAGTTTTATAGAGACATCCTTAATCTAAATAGAACTCTTTATAAAAGTTTCAAAAAGAAGTACTAGACTTTGTGCCCTTAAATAAATCAAAACCCGAAATGTAAATTCTGCTGATGCATAGTGTCAGAATTTTAATTAATTCATTATAGGATATTTTCGTCCAAAAATTTTACTTGAAGATATAAATTACTAGGAGACATCAGTCAAAAAGTTTCGCAATTATTCAACTTGAGTTGATAGCCAAATCAAAGCGTGTACTGAACTGTCCGAGCTGAAACTTATCTCTTATCTCATCTTCCACCTCTGACGCGTGGGCCCGGTCGCTGTGTTGCAGCCATTTGCTGGAAGCAACGGGATAGCCTCTCAGCCTCTGCCCGGTGGTCCAGGTCCCGATTGTCAGTCGGCCATCTCGTTTTCTCCTCCTCCTTTCTCTTCCTCTCTCCCGGCCGAGACACGCGCGCCGCTCTCTCCCATGAATCTTCGCCGCTCTCTGCGTCTCAGCAACAGCCGCGCCACCCATTCAATCGTGTGCTGCCACGAATCGCCCTTGGCCTCTCCTGTGCCATACCTGGTCTTTTCCCTATCGTCTGAGCCAGTGAGACTCTTCGCGCCGTCTCACCAAGAATGCGCAGAACTTTCGCAACTTTAGCCGTGTGTTCAAACCCTGTGTTGCTGGCTATAAATACCAGATAAGCATTGCTCTAAGCCCTCCATTTCTCTGCCATTCACTGACCAAAGCGCAAAAAGCAAAAGCTCTTCTCTTCTGCCATTGTCAGTAGATCCTGAGCTTGAGGTCGTGAAGCAATTCGCCTCATTGAGTAAGCCATTTTCGAATTCCTCTGGCCTGAAGCTCCATTAGGACACCCTGATCACTCCTCGCTTATCAATCATAGCTCCAATTAGTCGAATCACCGTCGCCACGAGCGCCTTTCTTCCACACGGCCGGCGCTCGGTGGCGGCCCAATTCGGCGCTTCTCCGATTGAACTCACTGATACTCAAACTGTTACTCATTCGAGCCGAGCCTAACTCATCTTCTTCCCCGGCGAGCCGCCCTTTCCTCCGCCGCAGGTCTCCGGTGGCAGCCTGCTCCAGCCATCGCCGGAAGTGATTGACCCCACCATCGGGTGCGTCGTGGCTAGCTGGTTCTCAAGGTGCCCTCGGTCGAGCCTCTCCGTCTTCGTAGCTTCGCCGACGGCCACCCCTAGCTGAGGCTCTGTTCGTCTTCCACTACGCGGTGGGCCCGTCCTGTCAGCCGCGTGAGCGTCCTCAGCCAAAGCGGTAAAAGGCGCTTTCCTATTGAGAAAGCGTATTTTAGGAATTTCCATGATTTTGTATACCCGAGTTAATTCAAATACTTATAACTTTTGCATAACTTCAATTTGAGTGAAACAAAATCCTCAAATCATATAAAATCATTTAGTTCCATAATATGCAAAAATATTTTGAAAAGCAGTAATAGATGAATTTGAAATTCATATTTGAATAAAAGGCCTAAAAGTATGCTTTATATAAAAATTCTGCAAACAAACTTAGAATTCAATGAAACTAATTTTAATGGAATCCTTATGCTTCCAAAAGTTCAAATATATAAAAAATATTTAAATTTCATTTAAGTTTGAACTTCTTTCTATTAAAGATTTCATCCAATGCACTAGAAATTCAAATATACATAACTTGTATGAAAGAAATATGAAATAAGTAAAATTGATTTATAAATATTAGTGTGGCTGTAGAATACCTGAATTTGCCAAAATAATTAAGAAGTGAACTTGATTTGAACTATTTTTAAAAATAGAAAATAATCTAAGTGTAAAATGTATATGTATACATAGAAAATCAAATAGTTAGAATATAGATTAAATGAACTTGAATATTGGAAAACATAGTTTTATTATACTCCTGACATTACAAGGATTCCAGATGTATAATAATATTTAAAGTTTACCAAAGAAAACAGTAAATGTTTAGTAGTCGAAGTACTAATACTTGTATAATTTGAATAGTTATAATTTTCACAAATGAACATCAAATTTGACAAAACCAATTCCTAATAACTTGAGAATAATATCCTTCCTGTTTGTGTAAAAATATCTAATGTTTGTGCAAAGTTGAAATAAGATCATGTTAGACCCTAATGATTACTTATATGGAAAACATCTCGGATAAAAGCCAATCATCGCGAAATCAAATTTAAAACACTTTTAGAAGCATACCCTGATAATGCCTGAAACATGGGTAGATTATATTATAAGGTGTAGTCGCAAACTTATATAAAAACCTGAATCTTTATCATGTAGTAATAGAAATACTTAAGCATTTTAACAACCCGCAAAACACCTCGTCTAAATGCAAATATTATGAAGATCAGTTTAGAAATGATATTTAGAATATATATATTACCATAATCTAGAAAAATATTTTATTTACATCTTGATATTCATCTGAATCCAGCTAGTGCAATAACCCTAAGTGATAATTGTTCACTACACTTCTAATCCAATTCCTTAGAACATAAACCTTAATACCATATAAGCTTTTTCAACAATGAATATAATGTCTCGTCTAAACACTAAAATGTATGAAATCAGCTTAGAAATGTTCTTCAAAATATATACTATCCTTTTCCCAAGAAATAATCTTGTTTCATCACGTTTTGCATATAAATCCTATTAGCCAAATAACCCAAAGTATTATGATTAATGAACCTTATAATACGAATAAGTGAACCTTGTAATAATGAAGAAGTTTGTAGCTAATATATTTGTATCACCAGAACCTTCTTAAAAACCATGAATAAATCTAGTAACCTAACTTAATAGATTTATCTTTTTGAAAACCCCTTTTTATGCAAATCGCTTAAGGCAAAGTGCTATTCGCGCATAACCCCTTTAAATAGTGTTTTAATTCTTTTAATCCAAATAATTTTAGCATCTATAATTCGAAGTTATAAAAGTAAGAATTCATAATTTTAGCCTCTTGAATTCGTAAGTCAAGAATAGATAACCTATAGAAGAAACCTTGCTTTGTTCATCATAAAAGCCATTAATAATATGAATGTATAATTATCTAAATCGTGAGGTCTTGAAATTATAATCCAAACCCTAAAACATTCTTGTTTTCTGCAGTAAGTCTTTTTTTGGTGTTCTGCCTATTTTCTTTTTGCCCTTGTTGAAGTTTATTATTTGCTATGTTTCCGACTGGTCGACGTGTAGAATCCGACATCGCTGCCTCAGTCATTGCCTCCGTCAGCCGTGCTTAGCCATGCTTAGCCATGCTTTAGTACCTTTCAGGTTGATGATCAGATCAAAATTTGTTTCTTGAAAAATGGAAAATGTTGGAAATGACACTATTGGTTATGGGTATTTTGGTTAAAAACCCAAAATAAAACTATGGTTTTGATGCAGGCGATTATTGGCAATAGCCGGATATGCAGAGGGATTTGCACGTAACGTAGGGTGGAGAATCGCCCGTGTCACAGTAACGACCGAGCAATGGGATGCTATTGATCAAAGAAAACCGTACAACAACAAGTGTTGGGATGGGGCAGCCTTAAACCAATTAAGTTATCTAGTTTAACTTTGCATTTATGGAAAGCGAGAGATTGCACAAGCATTCCTTTCCAGGTCTGCTTGTAGGGGTTTCTACATACCAATGCAACGGTGTACGCCTTACCATAAACAGAAACGTGGTGTTGGGTGTGATGTGAATGGATCCAGGTCTTGGGTGAGTGTTTCTGTTTCTATGGTGAGGGCTTAACGTCCCGGGCTGATGCAAAGTTAACCACGGTAATGTAAAGGTTTTCATCATGAACATTCTGGCCACACGCCAAAGGTGCGTGAAACATGCGGTAAAAAGAAAAGGTCATGACTTGTAGGTAAATTTGTACACCTCTGTAGAGTGTAAATCTAATCTATTAGTCGTGTCCACGATCAAGGACACTTGGTGAAGTCATTCCAATGTTAGTTTTGGTATTTTCAAAAAATGGGTTATGGTTTGGAACCTGTTTAGCAGCTGTTGCTTTTTGTCAAAGGGTCGACATTGTTGGATTCCATTTCTGGATTATTTGATGGTCACGAAGGGTTGTGAGTATTACTTATGCTTTACTTATTTCATATCAGCTAACTTGCTCTTACAAATTCCGTTTACAAATAACTAGATTTTACAATATCAGTTCTGCTTTATGCAAATTAACTGTAGTAGCTTCCTTTGAAATGGCCTGCATATACTTTAGGTTTTGCTAAAGTCTTGCGGAGTACGTAAAGTACTCACCCTTGCATATATGTTGTTTTTAGGTGGATAAGTTAGCGAAGCTTCGAGGATTCCTTTTCGTCGCAGGTTGCGGGATTTTCTTCATCGAACCTTTCTAGGGATTATGCCTTGTCGGTTGCCTGTGGATTTGGATGGACACACTACAAGACTTTGCTTCTTTTGCTGCTATATGCTCTGAGTTGTAATATTTTCTTTGTATAATAGCTTCTGCTTAATAATATGTTGTATGGTTGTGATCCCAATTATTGTGTATGTGCGTACTAGCTACTGATCATGGGACTAGTATGGAGTGCACATTAGATTTCCATTTTTGCATTTATGTAAAAATGGGGGTCGTTATAGTATGTACTAGGGCCAATAATTCACTCGCTCTCTCACTAAAACCTGTGAAAGGGGTTTTTGTCATCTTGCCAAGTTAACAAGACTAACATGTTTCAAATGATTCAAAATCAAATGAGGTTAGAAGTCCATCATCATGGAGCTTCTTCATGCACTTCTCATTTATATAACCTAAGCTACAATGCCATAAAAAGGTAGGGTTCAAATCATTAGGCCGAGGCCTTTTTACATTAATATTATAGACAGGTTTTTCTTTGAGTTCGAGGACGTACAACCCATCCACCATGGGGCAACGACAATAATACATATCATTCAAAAATATCGAACAAACAAAGTTATTTATTTTGAAATCATAACCTTCATGTTCCAAACAAGAAGATGAAATAATGTTTCTACTCAAAGATGGAACAAAATAACAATTATTGAGTTCTAAAACTAATCCTGAAGGCAAATGCAATGGGTACGTGCCATCGGCAAGACCAGCAACTCTTGCTTTATTCCCCACGCGAAGATCCACTTCTCCTTTGCGGTCTCTACTCTTTGTCACCGCATCGAATTGCAAATGTGAGCAATCGAACCGGTATCATATACCCATGAGTGGATCAAGAAGTAGCAAGATTAATTTCTATAACATTAATACCAAGTGGAAATCACATTTCCATTCTTCTTATCTGCCGATACTTTTCAGCCTCGTTTCCAATGTCCCGACTTCTTGCAATAGAAGCATTGGGTATCGAGTTGAGGGCCAACTTTAAGCTTCTGAAGCTTAGTTTTGAGGCTTGCGATCTCATCTTGAGCCTTGCCCTTGCCCTTGCCCTTGCTCTTTCCCGTTCCCCCAGCCTTAGCCTTCCTCTTTTTGAATGCAGTTGTTTTCCGAACTATCATCACATGATTGGGTTTTTTCTTAATGCTTTCCTCGGAAACCTTGAGCATCCCATGTAGTTTGGTTAGGCTCTTCTCCATGCTATTCATATGAAAATTCATAATGAATGGCTCAAAGCTCTGTGGCAGAGACTGGAGAATAACATCTATGGCCAAACCGAGACTAAGGGGAAACTCAAGTTTTTCCAATCTCCTAATGTAACCAATCATGTTGATCACATGAGGGCTGACCGGACTGCCTTCAGCTAGCTTACAAGCAAATAAAAGCTTTGAGATACCATACCTCTCAACTCTTGTTTTATTCCCAAACATGCCCTTCAAGCCCACAATCATATTGTAAGCATCCTGGTCCTCATATTGCTTTTGGAGCTCAGAATCCATGGTGACAAGCATGAGACAACTGACCTCTACAGAAGCATTAACATGTTTTTCATATTCAAGCTTCAAATTGCGATGAGCATTTTCGGCTGGTTCATCAGGAATTGGATTCTCTAGAACATAGTCCTTCTTTTCATGCTTGAGAACAATTCTCAGGTTGTGATACCAATCAACAAAATTAGTTCCATTAAGTTTTTCTCTTTCCAAATCGATCTCAAAGCAAAACTAGGTGTAGCAGGAGTAGGAGTAGAAGGTGCCATTGAACTACAACAAAAACATGCAAAGTTTCTAAGCACTATGTTTATTTAATACTTTTATTAAACATTTTAATAAAAGACAATCCTATTTTATGTCCCTCTTATAGACACATAGTGAGTATTCAAGATCCATATTCATCAAACACTAGTGAGCTTTAGCATCACTGCTAGAAATTTAATGACATAGGTAAGCAACACCTTTGCTAATTACATCTTATGTAACTCTTGTTGGTTGAGTATGAAAACAAGTAATGAATGACTCTGTCAACTTGACTCATGGCCAGGTCAACCTGCCCCTAGGGCTCACATGAGGGAGGGAGCACTTCCCGTTTTCGGGTGCCAATTAAGAAACCTGCCTCATGTGTGTTTTCCTAGACACCAATTGTCTTGTATATGTTCCTTCATTACTGAAATCAAATCCCAACCACTTATGTCCTCAAGCCCAAAACTGTTTTGATAGCTTGATTAAATCTACCATTGTTATGCGTGATGTGTCCAACACATCCCTATCATCTATTAAGATAGCCATTGATATACTACTTTGGCAGTCATATCAATAACGATCTAGATTTTTGATAGGTGCAACAATTGCATGGACATTTTGATTTAAAATTTTAACTATAGGGATGAACAATATCTACTATGAACATGGCATCACATGCAATGAGCATAAAGAAAATAGCAAAGATTAAACACACATCCACAGAAAATCAAAATTAAGCTGTGAAATAGCATGGCCCTTAGCATTAAGATCTCCATCATCATGCTTGTTTGTTCACCTAGCCACCTTGCTTGATTGTTCACCTAGCCACCTTGCTTGATTGTTCACCTAATCATAATGCTTGATACCATCGTCTTCATCATTATGGATGCAATGCCTTACAACTTTTGATAATGAATTTTACATGAGGGTTTGAAGCATTACAAGTTGACATGCAGGTCATTATACAATTTAAATAGCCTTATGGCTTGACACGGCACGCAGGCCATGTGAAAATTACATGCATCACACATAGGCCATACTATTTCACATAATTTCTTGCAAAAACGAGTTAAACAAAAACAAACTCCAGAGTCCGAGGGGCAGTGCCCCTGGCGGCGGTCCCGCTGGCCGATCAGCAAGCGGGTCGAGGGCAGCGCCCTTAGAAAATTTTTTAGAGGCATGTCTTCTATCAAAGGAAAACACCATCAAAATTTCCATAGATCAACCAGATTGACCCAATCCGATCTAATCTGATTGGCTTGGTCCCATATGGTTACATTTCAGAAACCCTGATGGTGGTAACTCGACCGATAAGGGCAACGTCGTACCATGAACGGACTCACCCAAATCAAGATTGAATCAGTTTGCACTTTCCATAGATCAACCAGATTGACCCAATCCGACTCAATCTGATTGGCTTGGTCCCATATGGTTACGTTTCAGAAACCCTGATGGCGGTAACCCGACCAGTAAGGGTAACGTCGTACCATGAATGGACTCACCCAAATCAAGATTGAATCGGTTTTCACTTTCCATGGATCAACCAGATTGACCCAATCTGACTCAATTTGATTGGCTTAGTCCCATATAGTTACGTTTCAGAAACCCTGATGGCGGTAACCCGACCGGTAAGGGTAACGTCGTACCATGAATGGACTCACCCAAATCAAGATTGAGTCGGTTTGCACTTTCCTCAAACCCAAAACGATCGATCTCATCGATGGCTGCCGTCACCAATTCATCACATGAACCGGCTGAACATGTAATAGATCCAATCTACTAACCTCACGCATCATATGTGCAACATCCAGATCACAAATCTATACGAGATGGCTCTGATACCACTGAAGAGGAATGCGGTATGCTACGCTAGAACAAAAAAATCTACCGCATAACAAGAAAGCTACTCGCAAGAAAGGGATCATAGATTAGATTACCACTAGACGCGTAGTTGCGGAATCCTTCGCGCGTCGATGTAGTTGATCGTTCTTGCCACAGTCGTTGCATTGATGGAGTGGATCGTCCTCCCACGCCATAGCCGCAGCAGCGTCACCGCAGTAGTCCACACGTCCGGGGGTGGAACGCTGTGCGTCGGTGTGCAAGCACCTGGTCGCTCGGCAGGGGCAACGAGAGGAGGCTAGGGTTTCGGATGAAACACTTCTAGACCGTAGGAAAGCACAGCCTGCACCCACCCTCCACCACTCCTTATATAGCCACGAGATGAAGCCCTAAACCTGGGCCCATCAGTGTGCTAAGCCCACGAGGTCCATTAATTACGGATCCAATCCAAATTAATACGTCCCAGCCCATTAAGTGTGCGACCCTACAGGTTCACGTACGTTTGGACATGGATTTGGAAAACTCTTTTTCAATCCAATAGTTGGTAGCGACTCCTTTCAAAGCATGCCAACTCCCAAACGTACTATGATCAAATCGGAAAGAACCTATCAAAAGTACTCATGTAATAATCCCTTTGCCAAGTATATGAAGATTGAACTCAAGACGAGAAGCATGTCATCCTTTGATGATTCAATCTATCTCTCGTATCGTTGATATATTAATAAGTTGTGATTGACTCCTCAATCACGGCATGGCCATGCACTTCCTTAATCATATCACATGAGTGGCCTTGTTATATATCTCCGTTTCATTGGAATGGAAAATTCCATCTTGACTGCTCACTTCCCTCTGCACGTTTTATAGTAAGCATGAAAGCTACCTTTATAACTATCTGGTTAGGAAGTAGTGTTTGATAGCCCCAAGGAAAACTTTTACACATGTAGGGAATATGACAATCTCAGGTCTAAGGATCATACATCTACTATGTATGAGATACACTAATGACACATAAGAATGTAACATTCTCGCAGTGTCCCATTGCGGGTCTATCTAACCCATGTTCTTCAATATGCGTCCACAATGTATAGATGATATTTCCATATCCCATGATCTATGAAGTATGATCATCGATCACTACATGTGCTGATCTATTCATCGTTGTCCAATACGATGATATCCGATCAAAGATATTTATCAAATTACATCAATAAGTAAAGAGCTTCATAAGCAAGTCACATACTTGTTAATCAATACAATGATATTCATTCATTGGACCAATAATCATATTATTATTCATAAATATAGTCATGTTACAATCATCTAAATGATTGCCTCAAGGGCATAATACTAACATGAACGCCTATCCTGCTTAAAGGCTTTGGAGCTAAAGCGTCTTCGGTCGTGTCGTCAAATTGTTTCTTTATCTTGCGGTATCGGTGATTCCTGCGAAGGAACCTACGGTGACGCATGTACACGATTTTGCGCGAGTGATTCAGCCACACACTCTCGGTATCATCCAACCAGTGAGTACATGCTTTGGCTCCTTTTGTACTCTGCCCTGACAGGTTAGTAAGGGCAGGATAATCATTTATGGTGCAGAACAACAGGCAGCGTAGAGTGAAGTACTCTCGTTTGTGAGCATCCCATACGTGCACCCCAGGAGCCCACAATGTGTTGAGATCTTCCACCAATGGTTCTAGGTATACGTCAATATCGTTCCCAGGGTGCTTCGGGCCTTGGATGAGTATAGACATCAATAAGTACTTCCACTTCATAGACAACCAAGGAGGAAGGTTGTACACACAAAGATTCACGGGCTAAGTGCTATGACGCCTGCTCATGTTACCGAATGGATTCATTCCATCCGTATTCAATCCGAACCTTATATTCCTTGGATCCGCTGTGAATTCTTCGAACCTCCTATCGATGTTTCTCCACTTTGTGGAATAAGTAGGGTGCCTAATCATTCCATTGTTCTTACGCTCATCCGAGTGCCACCGAAGCAATTTTGCCCCTTTTGGGTTAGCAAACAAACGCTTCGAACAAGGAATTATAGGAAGATACCACACCACCTTAGCGGGAAGTCCTTTCTTCAACTCCATGCCCTCGTCATCGTCATCTGATCTATCTTTACGCTTGTACCGGGATGTGTTGCACACCAGACATACATGAAAGTTTGCGTACTCTTTGCGGTAGAGGATACAGTCGTTTGGACAGACATGTATTCTTTCTACTTCCATTCCCAAGGGACAAAAAACCTTTTTGGCTTTATAGGTGGTTGTCGTTAACTCATTTCTCTTCGGAAGCATATCCGCTAATAGACCTAACAGTGCCGTGAAACTCTTGTCGGACCAACCGTTGCTTGCCTTTAATTTCAGCAGTTCCAGCACGGATAACAAACTTGTGTATTTCAACTTGCAACCCGAGAACAAAGGTTTCTCTGAGTCATCCATCAAGCCTCGGAATTTTACATGCTCCCACTCATCACGGTTCCCTTCTGCATTTTGTAGCATCTGATCTAGATTGTCATCGTGAAACCTATCCTCATCGAAAGCACAGTCAATATGTACTTCATCGACGATGGTACTACTACTTGGTCCCTGCGTAATCTGCTCTTTAGCGTGACTGGTCCAACATGTATACCCCCTTTTGAAACCCCATAGAATCAAGTGTGCTTTGATCTGCGCTGGGTTCCGAAACATCCTCAGTTTCTAGCAGTCAATGCATGGACAAGGCATAAATTCCACCCCTTTGATCAACATATCTTCCTCTACAACCCTTCTAAAAGCGGAGACACCATTAATGTACTCGGTGCTCGCACGGCTCTCAATGTACATCCAACTTCAGGCCTATCAGGGACTGGTTACCTCGCACAGGCAATGACCGCTGGGCCCGAGCTCGCTCGACCAAGGATTGAGCTCACTCGACCAAGAGCCCAGCTTGCCATTAAGATCGGGCCTGTAAGACTCGGTTGGATTGTGGAAACCGGCGGTTACCAAGTCAAGGAGGGGCCTTTAAAGGATGAGTTAAGGTGAACGTAAGCAATGGTTCCCAGTGCCATTACCGCCATACTTCATTGTGCACCATGTTCGGATCTGGCACCACTCCCCCAAAAATCTCGCTCGGCCGTTTTACTGTAATGAGCTAAGAAGTAGAGGTACAGAAATCTTCCCCTTGCGTGGGAAGAAAGGGACAACATAGGCAGTAGACAGGACACGACACAAAGAACCAGCACTCGACCTCGGCCCGAGCATCCCTTGTATTCAACCATAGAACATCATTGACGAGTACTCATACCATGGGTACCCCAATGGCCCGGAGTAACGAATGGGCCCCCCCAGGACCGACTCTGACCAAATGCCGCGTGGGGCCACGAGGGACGCTCGTCCCCGACCTGATGAGCTGCCTCATGCTCGTCCCCGACTATCCCCGACTTACGAGCTTCCCCAAGCTCGTCTACGACTTGATGGGGCGGCCAATCCCCGCCACGGGTCGGGCTCCCCACAAGCTCCGACCAAGCTGAAGCGATCTCCATCACGGGCCATGTGTCGGGCCTCCGCCAGCCATTAGCCACGTGCCCCACGGACACAACGGCTCAAAGTGACTGCGCGGGTGCAGGTGGCTCCTTCCCGAGGTAGCAAGGAGGTTGCCAAAGTCAAGCTCCGGTCTCAATCATTCAGACACGCACAGTGTGAGGGTGCGCTCCCTCCCGAGGCAACGTCAGCGCCTGACAGACTTGCAGAGGGCAGGTACGCTGTTTCCCAATGGAACAGCCAACTGCTCTGCTCTAAGAGATCACCAACCAGGCGAGGGATGGAGCGGAGGCTGACCAGTCGCCAAGACAGAGGGTTTGAGCTCCCTGCGCTGCTTAGTTCATCTCATCTTCTCCTCTCCCAATTTTCCATGTAACCTGCCCCCCTCTGGCTATATAAGGGGAGGCAGGACCCTCTGAGAGAGGGGCGCCCTTCTCTGGATCTTCACGAATAGGTAATCCTAGCTCACGCATTCTTGAGCTCTCAAGCCCCCCTTGTAAAAACTGTGCAAGCATCTGCACTTAAAGCAATACATCGCCACCACACGAACTGGAGTAGGGACATTCGGCCCGAACCAGTATACATCTTGGACTCCCGAGTCTAACCATTCAAGGAACGGGAACACACGGCCCCTTAGACTTAAAAATTCACTCGTCGGTGCTTGAAACGCCGACAGTTGGCGCACCAGGTAGGGGCCTTTGTGCGTCCTCATCGTCATCTCCAGATTCCCATTCGTTTCCTTGATGGCTTCCTTCACCTGCGACGACGTCTCCGCATCGAGGAGCGGGATCCGCTTCGGCTCCCTCAACTTCATCGCCGCTTCGGCGGGAGAGCTCATGCTCGTCCCCGCCACCCTTGGAGACCAGGCACCCCCTGGGAACCTGGACTCCATCTCCGGCGACCTTGGCAACTTCCGGCTCGAGGCTCCCGAGCGAACCTCAAAGCCGGAGCCCACCAAGCCCTGCCCCGTCTCTGGCAGCGATGCCCTTGAGCCCGAGTAGGTGACAGTGTCACCTCCCGTGGGCTCGCACCACGTGGCGATGGCCGGCTATATGCCGGCCTCCGTCTACAACCTACTGGAGGACTCCTCCAGCCACGACTCTAGCTTCGGCACGGAGCGCGTTGCTGGCGGACCGCACTCTCGCGAGTGCAATATGGCGGGTATGGTCGACCCGACCGCAACCCCTGTGACTACAGGAGTTCTCGTCCAGCGCACCAGAGCGCAGGAAGAAGAACATCAGCGCGAGCGCACTGAACGCACTCAAGCCTACTGCACCGAGCTCCAACTGCAGCGCGACGAACTAGAGGCCCGAAGGGCCGAGCTCGACAAACTCCAGGCCGACCTGGAGCAGAGTCTGGCCGAAACTCCGCTCGTGCTAGGCGCAGCGCGCGGACGCGCGCGCCAAGTACACCACCAGCTGGCGGAAGAATCCGACGGCTGCCCGTTCTTCCCCCACGCAAGCCAAAATGTGGCCGCGGTGGCAATGCTGCTCCGCGGCATCCCTGAGCCGGATGACCCGGAGGCCAAGGTAATAAACCAGAACCTCCGGGGGCTAGTCGAGCGTGCTGCCGTGTAGTACATGCAAGGATCCGGCTCCCACCACTTGGCGCCTCCACCGCCGAGCCACACCGGGCCGCCAAACCGCTAGGTCCGGCGAAGACGGGCAAGATACGCTAACGGCCTCGCCTCGCACACCCCGCGCGCCAAAGACTCGGCAACGACTACGACGCCCGCGCCATCATCGAGGCACGGAAAAGAGCAGCGGACGAAGTGGCCCGGTCACGGATCGTAGACAGCGGTCGCCACGACGATCGCAGCCCGAGCCCCGATGGTCTAGGACCACGGGACTTCTGTCAGGGGAGCCGCTATGCGGATTTCCCCACCAGGTTCAGGGCGCCGACCAACATAGCCTAATACACTGGGGCAACGAACCCCAGCGTCTGGCTGGAAGATTACCGGCTCGCATGCCGGGCGGGAGGAGCTGCGGATGACCTCTTCATCATCCAGTACCTTCCCATCTACCTTGCAGACTCGGCTCGAGCCTGGCTCGAGTACTTGCCCGCGAAAACCATCAGGAACTGGGCCGACTTGAAGAGCCTCTTCGTCGGCAACTTCCAGGGAACTTACAAGCGCCCTGGGAACTCTTGGGACCTGAAGAGCTGCAAGCAGCAGCCGGGAGAGACCCTCCGGGACTACATCTGACGCTTCTCCCGACAGTGCAATGAGCTCCCTGACATCTCCGACGCCGATGTTGTCGGGGCGTTCATCTACGGCACCTCATGCAAGGCCTTGGTCCACAAACTGGGCTACGTCAAGCCCAGAACCACCAAAGAGCTCCTGGACATCGCCACCAACCACGCCTCTGATGAAGAGGCTGTGGGGGCCATCTTCGAAAAGGGGAAGGCCAAGCAAGAGCCCGACGCTCAAGCCGGGTCCCCTTCCGACCGCTCCGACAAGCGGAAGCGGCAAGGGAAGCAAGGCCAAGGAGGCCGCCTGGTCGTGGCTGACGACTACCCTGCCAAGCAACAAGCGCGACCGGCGGTCGCCCCCGACCACTTCGAAAAGCTGATGTAGAGCCCGTGTCTGCACCACGGGTTCCTTGTCAAGCACAAGTATCGGGACTGCCAAGTCCTGAAGCGCTTCCTCTCCAGCGCCCCCGCAACACCGCGGGTTAAGGGAAAGAAGCCAGACCAGGCCCTACGGGCCGAGGAAAAAGGGGATGATGCCGAGTTCCCGGAACCCGACGGCTGCCTCATGATCTTTTGTGGGCCAACATGCTATGCCGACAAGCGGCGGCTCAAGCTCGCCTTCCGCGAGGTCCACACGGCAACGCCCGCCGTTCCCCAATACCTCCGCTGGTCAGAAGCTCCGATCACCTTCGATCGGACCGACCACCCCGACCACATTTCGCAGCTGGGGTGATATCCACTGGTGGTCGACCCAATTGTGGGAACAAAGCGCCTGACCAAGGAGCTCATGGACGGCAGCAGCGGTCTCAACATCCTGTATGTTGAGACGCTTGACGCCATGGGGGTCCCTCGCTCGATTCATCGACCGGGCATGGCACCCTTCCACGGCATCATCCCGGGCCAGCAAGCCCACCCCCTCGGGCAGGTCGACCTGCCCATCACTTTTGAGGGACCAGATAACTTCCGCACCGAAACCCTCACCTTCGAGGTGGTGGACTTCCCCGGCTCCTACCGCGCCATCCTGGGGAGGCCATGTTACGCCAAATTCATGGCGGTCCGCAGCTACGTCTACCTCAAGCTGAAGATGCCTGGGCCACGGGGTGTAATCACCGTGGCCTCATCTTTCACCGCCACAATCGCGGCGAAGCGCTTGCGAAGTTGTCATCGGCGGTCATTGCCTCAGCCGAACTCGCGAACCTCTGGGGGGAAACCTCCGAGTCCGCCCCCGACTCCAGCAAGTCAGGGGTAGGATCCTTCAAGTCCGCTGAGGACACGAAGGAGTTTGCAGTTGATCCCAAGGATCCGGCCAAAACCGTGCGGGTTGGAGCCGTGCTCCCCGCCAAATAGGAAAGCACGCTCGTCGACTTCCTCTGAGCCAACCGAGACATCTTCGCATGGAGGTCATCCGACATGCCAGGAATCCCAAGGGAAGTCGCCGAGCACTCTTTAAACATCCGGCCAGGCTCAAAACCGGTCACCCAACGCCTACGCCGCTTCGACGAGGAGAAGCGCAGGACATAGGGGAAGAGATCGCCAAGCTGTTGGCCGCAGGGTTCGTGAAAGAGGTTCGCCACCCCGAGTGGCTTGCAAACCCCGTCCTTGTAAAAAAGAAAAGTGGGCAATGGAGGATGTGCGTTGACTACACGAGCCTGAACAAGGTGTGTCCCTGTCGGGGTTTCGAGTCACCGGCAAGTAAATTTATAAGTCTAAGGGGCCGCACGTTCCCTCTCCTTGAATGGTTAGACTAAAAAGCCCAAGATGTATACTGGTTCGGGCTGAATATCCCTACTCCAGTTCGTGTGGTGTTTATCGTATTGCTTTAGGTGCAGAAGACTGCACAATGTTTACAAGCGGGAGCTGGGGGCTCGAACGAGAGAATGTAAACAACCTATTCGTTGAGGGATCTAGAGAAGAGGGCGAGAGAGACCGTTCGTTCGTCCGTTTGTTGTCCCTCCAGAAGACCCTGCCTCCCTTTATATAGTCGGAGGGGGTAGGTTACATGGAAAGTCGGGATATGGAAGGATGAAGACATCTATGCTAAGAGTTCTGATCCTCGGTCTTGGTGGTTGGTCGACCTCCCCTTCTGCCCATACCGGGTTGGTGGGCTCATCGAGTAGATCAGTTAGCTGCTTCATTGGGAAACAGCGCACCAGCCTTCTGCGGGCCTGACGGACGCTGACGTCATATTGCGTCTTTGGTGCTGCCTCGGGAGGGAGCATATCTCCATACTGTGCGTGACTGGACGATGAGACTGGGGTCTTGACTTTAGCAACCTTCGTGCTGTCTTGGGAAGGAGCCACTTGCCCCCGCACGGTCACTTTGAGCGGTCATGTCCGTGGACCACGTGGCCGATGGCCGGCAGAGGCCTGACACTTGGCCCTTGGCGGAGATTGCCTCAGCTTTGTTGGAGTCGGTGGGGAGTCCGACCTGTGGCGGGGGTCGGACGCCCCGTTAGGTCGGGGACGACCTTGGAGTAGCTCGTTAGGTCGGGGTCGAGTGTCCTTTGTAGACCCGCGAGGCCTTTGGTAGGAGACGGGCATGGGACGACCCGTTCGTTACTCCGGGCCGCTGGGGTACCCATTGTATGAGTACTCGTTAGTAGCCCCCGAACCCAGAGCGAGTTTGTTAGATGCGGTCGGGGGTTGAGCTTGGTCGAAGGCGGCGGCCGGATTTGGTCGGCTGGTCCGACCGACCTGGTTGGTTGGCTCCAGCCTGGTGTGCTTCGGACGCATCCAAGAATGGCCGAGGGACCTATCGGGTACCGCCACGAAGTTTTTAATTGCTTGGTTGTGCGTGTCGTGCATGGTTTTCCACGCCTTGACCATTCGCCTTCTCGCCGCCAGATCCGGCCAAGGGCGCTGCTTTTCCTACGCCCGCATTTATGCGAGTCGCTTGATCTTCCTTCCTTTGGGTATATAAGGGTACCACCGCTTGCTTGAATGGTTACCCCACCAGAATCTTCCTTTTCAATCCTCCAATAGCTTCGGTGCATCCGCTGGTCTTTGGCTTTGGTGACGATGTCGAGGTGGTGGAAGAGGATCCCTTGGCCAACTCGGCCGAGCGTGACTGGCGATGGCCGAGCTCATGGAGGAGGAGGCCGTGGCCCGTGACACCGCCGCCGACGCTACGCTTCGGGTTGTTCCAAGCTCTTCGTGGTGAGGAGCGCCTCTGGAGGCGATGATGCGCGGCGCGTGTAGCCGCTCAAGGCCCAGACCGACACAATCTGAAATTCATGATATAATACTTGGTGCTGAAATAGCTCCACCATATTATGTAACTCCATATCATATAACATTGTGTAATGTTTGAGCTTGTCGGCTTATAATAAAATTTCCCTTTCTTATGCAATTTGATGCATCTGTATGACGACTTCGCTTTAGGCGCTTTCTTAGACCACTCGTACCCTCGAGGGTCAGCAGCCGGTGCGTGGCCGTTTTTCTTAAGTACGAGCATTCAAATGCCTTGGTCGGCGTGGACGGTCGGATGCCTCTTGGGAGGTTCCGATGTCCGAGTGCTCATTTAACGTCGTAGCTAGACACGACCTTGGTCGGTTGGTTTAACCAGATGCCTCTAGGGAGGCTCTGGTATCCGAGTGCTCAATTAACGTCGTAGTTAGACGCAGCCTTGGTCGGCGCGGACGACCAGATGCCTCTCTAGAGGTTCTGGTGTCCGAGTGCTCATTTAACGTCGTAGCTGGACGGTGCCTTGGTCGGCTGGAATGACCAGATGCCTCTCGGGAGGTTCTGGTGTCCGAGTGCTCGTTTACCATCGTAGCTGGACGTTTGCTCGTTTAACGTCGTAGCTGGACGTTTGCTCGTTTAACGTCGTAGCTGGACGGTAGCTCGTTTAACGTCGTAGCTGGACGGTGCTCATTTAACGTCGTAGCTGGACGTGTGCTCATTTAATGTCGTAGCTGGACGTTTGCTCGTTTAATGTCGTAGCTGGACGTTGGCTCAGAACGGCCGGGACGACACGATGTCTCTCGGGAGGTTCTGGTGTCCGAGTGCTCGTTTAACATCGTAGCTGGACGAGCGGCCTTTGGTCGGCTGGGACGACCAGATGCCTCTCGGGAGGTTCTGGTGTCCGAGTGCTCGTTTAACGTCGTAGCTGGATGCGCGGCCTTAGGTCGGCTGGGACGATCAGATGCCTCTCGGGAGGTTCTGGTGTCCGAGTGCTCGTTTAACGTCGTAGCTGGACGCGCGGCCTTAGGTCGGCTGGGATGACCAGATGCCTCTCTGGAGGTTCCTGTGTCCGAGTGCTCGTTTAACGTCATAGCTGGACGCGGCCTTAGGTCGGCTGGGACGACCAGATGCCTCTCGGGAGATTCTGGTGTCCGAGTGCTCGTTTAACGTCATAGCTGGATGTTTGCTCGTTTAACGTCGTAGTTGGACGGTGGGCATCCATCCCGAGTCCTCGTCTGGCGAGGGTAGCTACGAGAGGAGTGGCCACCGCTCGTCCCACGACGCCTGTCCCGCAGTGTGGGACCTGGAGGGGGTGAGCGAACGCGCGTTTACCCGCGTTGGTTTGAACGCCGTGCTCGTGGAGCTAATAACGGGTGATCTGAGTGGGTCCTTGGAGGTGCCTCCCAAGGGGGACCCTTCCAAGCTGACGGTCCCAACAGAGGGTGTCCGCCCACCGGGCCGCCCATGAGAAACCTTTCTTTACTCGATCTCAGATCGGACTGGGTCGCTCACGACCCAGAGCACACCGGCCGCCACCCATCGATGGGCTCCGGGAGAGTGTGAAGTATGGTCTCGGACACGAGTCAAGGCGATTGGGTCGTCAGCCAACCCAACTAGAGGCCCACTGGGAGCTCGCCTTGTATTCGCCCTTGATCAAATTTTCCGCTGAGGCGGCTCTGTGCCCACTTGGTGGGTCTGGCCTTTAGAACCCGTAGCTTTAGGCTGTGCCTCGGGCGCGAGCTTTAGGGCTCTTTCGCCGCTTCGAGGTCGCAGCGGCCCGAAGGGGCCTTTTAGACTCATAACGGTGCATTCGATCCGACCCGAAGGTGGAAACCGAAGGGTTCACGGGGCGAACTGCCCGATACGACGTCTATTCGCCTCCTGCTGTCCTGCCAGACTTAAATGCGTAGAGGGGAATTGGAAACTGTGGGGTTACTGCTTTGCTCGGCGAGCAAATGAGGGACGGACGCGCGACGCATTCGCTCGAGGCGGTTCTGTTTCGGCTAGTACCGCCCGGCTAGCGCCTGCTCGGTCTTTATAAATTCGGCAGGAGGATGCTAGGACGATTGCTCGCTTTGCCTTTCCTCGTTCTCTCCGCTTCGCCGACATAGAAAAAGCGCATGCAGGCTAGAGAGGAGAAAACACCTTCCCCTTCCTCACCTTTTCACGCTTCTTCGAGAATGTCATGGCCGGAGTGCTCCATCCGGCCCAGCCGCACGCTCGGCCTGGTGAAGAAAGGGTTCCTTCCCCCGCAAAACGTCTCAAGCTGGAGGGTGCCAACGGGGGCCGTCGTCCCCTCACCGGGGGACGATGAGATCGTCGTGCCCGCCTCATTTTACGAGCGCGGGTTTGGTCTTCCTCTGCACCCATTCGTTTAGGGGCTGCTCTCTCACTACAAGGCAGAGGTGCAGCATCTTAATCCCAACGGCGTCCTCCATATCGCGATCTTCATGACGCTGTGCGAGGCGTTCTTGGGTATCGAGCCGCACTGGGCGCTGTGGCAGCACCTCTTCCATGCGTGGGTGAGGATGGATAAGCCATCGGACTCCCCGGCGCGCATAGGCGGCTTGGCACTCCAAATGCGTGTCGACCGGGGGCCGGACTATATCGACGTGAAGATGCTGTCGTCGAACCGGGGCTGGCACTCCGAGTGGTTCTATGTTCAGAACATTTAGGGCAGCGCCCCGATCTTCACCGGTCGGTTGGTCGAGGCGGGGCCCGAGTGGACCTGGGGCGCCGCCAAGAAGGAGAAGGCCAAAGTGGTCGAGATTATTGATCGGATCAAGGTCCAAAGGAGCGAGCCTCGACCGCGATGCCGCCGCGGCGCGCTTTCATGAAGATGAGCGTCCAGCCCCTCATGCGTAGGCTACTCTCCATGTTCTGATACGGGGGGACGTCTGACCCCATGAGGATGGTGGGGCCAGAACTCTCCGCCTCGGAGATCGAGGCCCAGGTGTCCGCCGTTACGGGCAGGAGCGCCACCGAAGCGGCGGGCGGACACCCCGAGCCATTCTCGCACCATCCCCGCACTGTAACTCGAGCAAACTTCTTCTTGTTTCCTCCCCCCTTTTCTTTTTCCTAGCATTCGGTCTTGACCGTCGTTTCTGCATTTCTTAGGGGCTTACCGGGATGGTCTCCCGGGTGTTGCTGCCGGGGGAGAAAGCGCTGAGGGCGGCGGCCCGCGCGGGCTCCGCTCAACTCGGATCTGCGCGCAAGAAGCGCAGGGAGGAGAAGAGGAGGAAGAAGAAGAAGGAGCGCGTGGCAAGGGCCGCGCGCGGTGAGGAGGTTTCCGAAACGACTGTCGTCGAGACGGGCGGCGCGGGGTCGACTTCTAGTGACGGTAGTGGGAGCAGCGATGCCGACCCGTACCGCTGGTCCGACCTCGGGCCGTTGAGCGGCGGAGGTCCGGTGGAGGGCGACCGCGCGGGCGCCGATGTGGTCGTGCCCCAGGTGGAGGTGTCCCCGGTGGAGGAGTCCTCGTGGAAACGGAGAGCCGACTCGCCTCCACGAGGGGGGCCGGCGAAGAGAACGCGGCTGCCGCGCACCCGATCGGCGCAGTAAGTGTCCGCTTCTCTCAACTTTTTCGTAGCAGGGTCGTCCGAGCAACCTCTTATCGTTTGTTGTGAGCAGTACCTACACAGGGGTGGCCGTATCGGCGACAGCATGCCCGGCGGTGGCCCCACACGGGCCGGCGCCATCCCTGCAGCCGGCGGGGTTAAGGAAAAGTCGGCGGAGCTAGAGCAGCTCGGGGAGACGGTGGGCGCGGCCAGCCCGACAAGGGTCGTGGCAGCGCAGGCAATGTTTGAGGCCGAGCAGTGCTAGAGGCCGAGCCGGGGCATGAGGGAGATCCGCCGATCCTTGAGGAATCAGGGCTCCCTTCCGCGGTTGAGGGAGGTCGGGAGGAGCTCCCGCCGCCACCGCCGGGGAGCCCACTTGCACACACGGTCCGGGCTTTCGGGGCGATGCTAACGCCGCCGCCCGGGAGCCCGTTGGCGGGAGCGGTCCAAGCGTCGGAGTTAATCCCCTTGGAGCCGCAGGGGGAGGCGCCGAGTGGCCTCCCACGGACACAAATCGCCGGCGCCGACCTGTGGGGATCGCCACCGCTCGTCGCGCTGATCCGGCCGGGAGGCGACTGCATCAGCGGACCATCCCTCACGCTGGACGACCCGGCGGAACGCAACGAGTGGGATGCTTTTCGGGACGACATCAGGCGCGCCGTGACCGAGATGAAGCAGATCCAGGAGGGTCTAGCTCTCGTACTCGACTATTCTAGCGGAGCGCTGGACACGATCACTGAGGAGATCCTCCCGGTTGGTGCGGTAAGTCGGCAGAACTTGGCTTTTGCAACTTTTGACGGTTTCATCACAGGCTAATAGAGCGCCGTGCTTTGCAGCGCTTGCGGACCCGTTCGGGGGAGAAGTCTCTGTTCCTCCGGGGTTTGCAAGGCCGGAAATTGGTCGCTGAGGAAGAGCGCGATAGGCTGCGTCCCGAGCTGCGCGACGCTCAGGAGGCCTTGGTTCGTAAGCAGGAGGCAGTGAAGAAGGCCCGCCAGAGCCGGGTCGCCACCTGTGTCCCGCTGATGAGCGCCGGCGAACCGCCCTTGGTCGCACGAGTGTCGGAGCTTGAGTCCCTTTTGGCGGTGTCTAGCAGCGCCAAAGATGCCACCGTCGCCGCCGAAGGGACCGCGCGGTCGGAGGTGGCCCGCCTTCAAGGCGAGCGGGATCGGACCCAGGAGGGCGTTGAGCAGGCGGAATCCGAGTGTGATGCTGCTCGGGAGGCGCTGGCCAAGACCGAGGAGGAGCTTCGCGCTCTGACGAGCTCCACGGTCGGTAAGTGGCCGAACTCCTTAATCGATTTTGCAATCGTGGCTCGTTGGGCGCGCCTTCTGATGTCGTCCCGATCTGTAGAGCTGCAGATGAACCTTGGCAGCACCGTGGAGTAGGGACATTCGGCCCGAACCAGTATACATCTTGGACTCCCGAGTCTAACCATTGAAGGAACAGGAACGCACGACCCCTTAGACTTAAAAATTCACTCGACGGTGCTCGAAACGCCGACAATCATCGTCTACCTTTCGCCTCTAGGCAAGACTGGAGTAGAGCTATTACTCATGCTGGAGGCTCGAACCAGCATAACTCCTCTCGTCAACCGCTCTCTTGTTCTCACCATTAGCGGCGATTAGAGTTCCTCCCTTCAGGAGAGCATGATCTTGGGTTCCACTCCTACATTACTACCCCCTTCTTCTTACAGTCAGGCGATCCCGATCGTCGACAGCTGGCGCCAACCATGGGGCCCGAAAGTTTCGCTTGTTCGGAGAAACTTCGTTGCTTCAACATCACCAACACTTTCGGTTTTAACGATGACATGTCGCATTCAGCAAGCTTAGACTCGGATGTAATTCTCGAGCGTGAGGGCTCCACGTCCATGTTCTCTCCCTCACCGCCACCGTGCGAATGCCTTGTTTTCATGGCCGACAGCCGTGGGGCGGGCGCAGGGGCGGAGGACCATGACATGGAAAACTCGGAGGAGGCGCGGCGATCGGCCCAGGCCGCCATCGGCCAGGCTATCACCACTCTCTCATGGGAGGAACACGGGATGATCCGCACTTCGTCTGGGCAGCCTAACCTTGCCCGCCTAGGCGCCTTCACCAACCAGGAGCGCCTACGAGCTATTGCCTGGGTTATGGCCGATCCTACCTGGGCGAGTTCAGCTCTCTTCGGTCGGGCTCTCGCCGAAGAGCTCGACAGGGCGGTTGACGAGGTCGCGCCTCCACAGCAAAGGCGAAATTGGCACCCTCTGGCAAGTAATTACTACTCCTCGCACGGGAATCGACGCTCTCGCCGGTCGTCCCCACACCGGTGAGCCCAGAGTCCGTCCCAGTCGCCTCCACGTAACCAGATTCTGAGCATATCCCGTGAGCATGCTCGACATCGGCAAAGCAGCAGCAGTGCCTCTTCGAGCAGCCGCACGTCCGGAAGCCTTTCTTCGGACATCCCACCCAGGCTTCGTAACGTCCACAGTCACCTGCGCTATCACGCCAATGATGCCCGCGCCTATCCACACGGTCGACGCAAGATGCACCTCCGACCTAGGTATGGTCGCTACGATGACCGCAACTCTGGCTCCAACAACGACGGCCGCCATGCTCGACGTGATGATGCGTCGGTCTGCGATTGCCCGGCGTATTCCATCGACCTCTGTGGGGTTCGCTGGCGAGCCCAATTTAAACCAGCTACGATAGAGCGATTCGATAGGACCAAGAATCCCGATGAGTTCCTCTCGATCTACTCGAACGTGATCATAGAGGCTGTTGGGGATGGGTCATGATGGCCAATTACCTCCCGACTATACTAGACAACTCAGCGCACACCTGGCTCTTCAACCAGATGCCTAGCTCCTTCTGATCATGGTGCTAGGTACGGGATGCCCTCCGCTCTAACTTCCAGAGCTGCTACGAGCGCTCTAGATAGAAGAAGGATCTGGATCGCATCATTCAGGGCAAGAATAAGGCACTCCACGACTTCGTGCGTCGATTCATCAACACGAGGAACTAATCCCGAGTGTCTCTGACGAGGCCGTCATCAAGGCCTTTAAGTTCGGCGTTTGCGACCGGCGCCTCACCAAGGACCTGGAGATCACAACGAGGCTCGACGTCAACAAGTTATTCCGGATGGCGGAGCGGTATGAGGACGCGAATGACGATGTGCACTGGAAACGCGACTATTACCAGGGAAAGCTCGGCCTCAACTTCGGTAAGGCCGAGCCCTCCAACGCCAAGAGCAACGGCCCGGATCTGCATGACAGAAAGAGGAAGAGAGACCGCGGTAGTGGCGGCGGCCATCTACACGTGGTCGCTGCGGTGAACAGCGAGTGCGAGGTAATGGAAGTATGGCGGCCAGATCAGGGGCGGCCGCAACCCGACTAGGAGAGGCCTCGGGCTCGGCAAGGGCGAGCATGACTTCAAGCGCAGCACTAACCCCAACATGGACAGCATTGACCTGGGCCCCAATGGGGTGATGCTCGACCACAGGGCGGCGAGGAGCGACCCAGGTATGACTCCAACAAGTTCTACCTGTTCCATAAGGCCTACGGCCACGACCTGTGAAACTGCAAGACCTGACAGAACAAATTGGACGCCTTTTATAACGGGGCGTGGAGAGATGCCTACATTCCCGCAAGAGGACTGGTAACCCGACAGGGTCAACGCCGATGAGGACCTTGAAGGCCTCGACCTAGTTTCAGCAGGGCGACAGCCATGTCAACATGATCTTTGGCGGTTCGTTGGCATGTCAATCCCAGCGTGAGCTTAAGGTTGTCGCACGTACCGTGTGTCAAGCCTCTGCCGGGAAGCCTGCTGACCAACCTAGCAAATGAGCTAGAATCTCGATTACTTTCTCCTGGGATGATGCTTCCCCAGGAATAACCAAGGATCTCAAGACTGCTCTGGTCGTGACCCCAACCATAAGCAATACTGTGGTCGGGCGAGTCATGGTCGATGGGGGTAGCTCCCACAACTTGCTCTTAGCAAGCATGGTAGACCGAATGTAGATTCCCTGATCGAAGATCAAGAACATAGCAATTCCCTTCTTCAGCATTGTACCAGGGAGCTCCACCACACCACTCAGGCAAGTGGTTCTGCACGTTACCTTCGGTGATTCCGCCAACTTCCGCATCGAGCTAGTTACCTTCGAGGTGGCCAACGGAGACCTTCCCTACAACGCCATACTCGGGCGTCCGACGCTAATCAAGTTCATGGCGGCAAACCACTACGGCCACCACTACATGAAGCTCCCGGGGCCCAATGGCATCATATCCGTTCGCGGCGATCTCAAGGCAGTGCACAGATGCGAGGAGAAGGCCTTGGCGCTCGCCGGCATGCTGCCCCTGTGAGGCTTTGAAATAGATTCGAAAAGTGCTCATCGCAAGACGATGATCCAGCCTAGTGGTGTGACGAAGGCTATGCAGCTCGAAGAGGGCGACTCGAGCAAGAGCGTCCACGTCGCCTTCGAGCTCAATTCGAAATACGAACTCGAGCTCGTCACCTTCCTTCGCGCCGACAAAAACATATTTGCTTGGGAACCGGCAGACATGCCATGAGTCCCGAGGGAGGTGATCGAGCACAAGTTGCAAATAAGGCCTGGTTGCCGACCTGTACGCCAGAAGCTGCGTCGCTTCTCTCCCGAAAAGATGATGATAATAAAGGAACATCTTGACAAGCTCTTAAAGGCCGGCTTCATTCGTGAGATTGACTATTCTGAATGGCTAGCTAACCCAGTTATTGTGTAAAAGAAAGGCGGGAAGTGGAGGATGTGCGTCGACCATACGGGCCAGAACTCGGTGTGTCCGAAGGATAATTTCCCTCTTTCGCGCATAGACCAGATCGTTGATTCCACCGCCGCCACCAAGATGCTGAGCTTTCTTGATGCCTACTCTAGCTATCATCAAATCAAGCTCGCAGTTGACGACAAAGACAAGACGGCCTTCATCACGCCATTTGGAACGTTCTGCTACATGACCGTGTCATTCGACCTGCACAATGTGGGCGCAACGTTTCAGCGACTGATGTTCAAAACCTTCAACCCTCAGATTGGCCGCAATCTCGAGGTCTACGTCGACGACATCATCGTCAAGAGATCTTCTGAACATGACCACATCACGACCTCGCAGAGACCTTCGTCAACCTGAACAAACATGGCATCAAGCTCAACCCCGAGAAGTGCATGTTTGGTGTGACCTCGGGCAAAGTGCTTGGTTACATGATCGGGGGCTCAGGGGTCGGCCCATACCCGGAGAAATTGAGGCAATCAAGAAGATGGCTCCTCCGATATCAACAAGACAGATCCAGTGCCTCACCGGCCGCATGGCCACTCTCAGTCGGTTCATTTCGAGGCTCGGTGAGCGCGGATTACCGTTCTTCAAGGCGTTGCGCAAGCACGGGGGCTTCCAATGGACACCCGAAGCTCAACGATCCTTTGATGAGCTAAAAGCATACCTGTCGTCGAGCCCACGCTGCTCACGACCCCGCAGCAGGGAGAAACGCTGCTGCTTTACCTCACAGCCATGACCTAGGCTGTCAGCATCGTCCTGGTGGCCGAGCACGGTGGTCGACAGTAGCCAATCTACTATGTCAGCGTGGTACTCCATGGACCAAAGGAGCGCTACCCAAGGTCCAAAAGCTACTCTATGCCCTCTTCATTGCTTCGCGCAAACTCCTGCACTACTTCTAGGCGCACACGGTGGTTATCCAGAGCGGATTCCCGCTCGACGAGATCCTAAGGAACCCAGAAGCCAAAGGTCGCATTGCCAAGTGGGACATGGAATTGGGAGAATTCGACATACGGTTTGTAGCACGTACTGCCATTAAGTCGCAAGCGCTCGCCGACTTTGTGGTCGAGTAGACGTCACAGCCGACTCTCGAGCTTGAGGTCGAGAAAGAGATGCCCTGGAGGATGTACATCAACGGCTCCAGGTCATTCGAGCGCTCAGGGGCTGGTATCCTCGTCATCACACCCCGGGGAGACAAACTGAGGTATGTGATTCGCTTTGGTTTTTCCGCAACTATTAACATGGCAGAGTAAGAGGCCCTTTTGGCGGGTCTCCGAGCCTGCAAGTCGCTGGGCGTGTGCTGGCTAGTCATCAAAGGCGACTCCCAGCTCGTCGTTAACCAGTAAAACAAAGACTACTAGTGCTCGGAGGGCTCGATGGCTAGGTACCTCGCCGAGGTGCGCAAGATTGAGAAGTGGTTCTAGAACTTGGAAATCAAGCACATGCCCAGGAAGGATAATGTAACATCCCAAAAATCTGCCAAATAGAGTTTTTATTGTTTAAAAGTGCATTTGTGATTTTCTGGAATTTATTTGGATTTTTCCGGATTTATTTGAATTAAAAGTTATTGCAAGTTTATTGCTTTTTATTCAAAAGTATTTAAATCTGTGCAAAGTCAAAATAAAGTTTTGCCAAAAATATTTTATTTAAGTCCAGAATGTCTCAAAGTATTTTTGAGATTTTTCTTGGATTTTTCCCGATTATTTTATTGCCTAAAACAAATTAAATGAATTTCGCAATTAATTTAATTGAAAACCTTCGAAAAACTCGAATAAGATTGGGCGTAGCCCATCTCTCGTGGCAGCCGGCCCGCCAGGCAAACTGTAAGCCCAGCTTCTAGAAGCTTAGCTTCACCGCTAGATCGCCATCCGACTACCGGGCGCGATAGAAACCCTAGTTTCTCGGCCATTAGATCTTTGGATCGGCGTGGATTGTGCCACGCTGCGTAAGCTTGCTTGGCAGCTTGATCTTAAATCGTAGGGTGTCCGATTTTCGCCTCCGTTTGGACTCTTCCGCCGCCACCAGAGCCTTCCGACGGACTCGAGTCCGTGTCCGCCGCCGCACGCCTCTCGCGGTGCCTATTTAAGGCTCCTGACGGGTGCGTTGAGTCCTCGCTCGCCGCAGCCAGGCGCAAGGTCTCGACGCCCGTAACTCGCCGAGCGCCGCGAGTATCGCCGCCTTCATCGCCGCAGATTTTGGTCTCAAGCGACGCCATTAGCAATGGAGAAGCTCGTCCGCTGGATCTTCGCCGACGCCTCGACATGCCCGCGTCTCCTCGAGTCAGAAACCTCTTTAATCGCCGTCCGCTGGATCTAAAACCGCTGCGTGTGATCTTGCCGCGCGTGCATCGATCGGCAACGTCCGATGGAATCTGGTGCACCAGATTGCGCCGCCGCCGCAACCAATGTCGGCGCCGCGGCGTGTCGGGCTCAAGAGCCAAGGCGCCGTGGACCGCGTCTACGGTGGACTAAGGGCGGTTCCGTGGACCGAGTCCATGGACCAGACGCTGCAGCGCATGGTCGATTGGTCGGGCGCCAGGCTGACGTCGGCGTGACGTAACGCTGACGCTCATAAATCGTTTTTCAAGATAAAAATAAATCTGTAATTTCGAATTTCTGATTTTCTGATTTCAGTATTTATTTCAAACTTCAAAAGGCTATATCTTTTGCATCGTAACTCGGATTTGAGTGATTCCAGTTTCTAAAAATTTGTAAAATTAAGATCTATTTAATGGTGAATTTTAATTGATTTTTGGAGTTTAATTGCTCTCTGTTTTGCTATTTATTTGCTTTTCTCTTTCGGTACGCGTAGACGTTGAATTGTGCGACGCTTCGGAGGAAGATCCAGCAACTCAAGAGCAAACTCCAGATCAAGATCAGGACCTATTCCAAGGCAAGTTGTGCTTTGATCATGTTGAACCCATGTTTGTAAAATTGCTATGTTTGATTTACACTATTGCATATATTTCAATTATACAACTGTTTCAAATTAGTTTGGGCTTAGCTAAAATACCAGATTGATCTATACCCTACCTTGTCATTGTATGCCATGATCCATTGTCACCCTAGATTGGTTTAATATAGTTGGTTAATAATTATAATCAACATTAGAGGTTTAGTTCAGATAGTTGCTTAGCCATGCCACGCCATCACATGTGTCATCACCATTGATAATTAATCTTGATTAATGGAATATGGAACAATGTTATGAACTTGTGTGTCATGTGGGATCACACGATGAGATTGAGTTGTTGTGGCGAGTCATGTCACGCAACGATGTTGAATTGTTGATGGCACGTGGTGCTTGGTAATCAACGGGGTGATAATCATTTAGATTGGGGCAAGTGGCAAGGGGCGAGGAGGCTGGTAGGCCCGATGGGCGATGGTATGTGGAAGTCTTGCCTTGATCACACTAAGGACTTAACCTTGCAAGCCTTTGACCTGAGTCAATCATGCAACCACATGTCTGGTATGGGCCAGCCTAGCTGAGTAATTTGCAAAGTCTTAATGTTGATACTATCGTGGTCGGTGTGAGTTCCCGAGTTATGGTGTAACTCACATGGCGCAAGAGGGGGGCCCTGGATGTGGTTTTCAGACCCGCCAGTGTTGAAACCTTAGCGGGTAGTACCGGGTTAAGATAGAGCATTGTAAAGGCTTTGTTATAATCTCTCGCCTTTGTGGTGTTTGGTTGTATCACGTGGGTAAAGTGCATAACCTCTGCAGAGTGTGAAACTATTCGGATAGCCGTGTTCATGATTGAGCAATGCTCGGAATTACGCTAAGGGTTAGTTTAATAAATTGGACAACTTGGTTGGGATGGCAGGATTGCCATATGGAAGATTGGAACTTGATTTAGGATTGGAAACTTGGTTTACTTGAGAATTATCAATTTATTTATTATTGCTATTTGTTTTACATTCTTTACAATCTATTTATTGTATTTGTTCATAAATGTCGCTTATTGCAAAATAGCCATGATAGCCTATCCATTGGAATAAGCCTTACATATAGATAAATAGAATTGCATTCTCGTGCACAACTTGTTGAGTGCTTTAAGTACTCACCCTTGCCAAACAACAATAATCAACAGCTGAAGAATCTACACTGTGTTGGAAGATGAAGTCCAAGAAGACACGAGTCATTAGGGTCCGAGCCTTGTTGGTTGCCTGTGGTGAACTAATGAGCTATCTACGCTTCTACTTTCCACGCTTAATTATTAGTTTATATTCTCGCCTTGCCAAGCAGGCTTAATAATGTAAGTTGGTCATAAGATCATACATTTAGCTATATCAATAAATGAACTATTATTCTATTGTCGCTGTGTATGATGTGATATATACCAATGTTAAGTCGTGTGCACTAGCGCTGATCCCGGAATAGTGCAAGAACACAAAGGGTCGAATCGCTGGATTCGGTCCTTACAGAGGTGGTATCGAGCATACCGATCGTAGGTTTTGGCCCTAGATAGTATGGAGGTGTCTTGTGAGAGTCCAAAACTATTTTCTAAGAGAAAATCTAAATTTGATTAATAAAACACTCTTGACTCATCTCATTCTCTACGTCTTGCTTTTGCTGAATTTACCGTCTTACTTGCCGTGTCGGGTGGAGAACTTATTCAAAGTTCTTGTGGAGCAGATGCCGATCGTTCCGACCTTTGAGGAGTCAGCTGGCGGCTACGCCATGGAGCTGTGGAGAGTACTTCAGACGCTTGGAGGCTTCTACCGCCCACTTTACCGAGGAGGCAATGGATGCTGAATGGTGTACACCGAGGTTTCATTTGCAAGGTAATCATCTACGCCGAGAACGAGGAAACCAAAGAGCCAATCAACGCTCCGCCGTAAGGTTCTCGATGAAGTTGCAATTCAGAGGTTGCTCGACTTGCTCTTCGCCGTGTCCGCCGCGACTACGCCGACGAGCTTCACGACTCGTGTTCGACTTCACCCAGACGCTCAAGCGCGCCAAGACGACGGATCGAGGGGAGCGAGTGTGCATCGCGACGCACCTTGCGAGTTCGCCTTTGCCTGTGAGGATCACATGAGAGATACTACCAGAGCCGAGACGTGTACGAGGCACTTAGAGTGGCCGAGCAGAGCTCGAGGTGACCCGTGCTTCAAATGCATCGGATGATCACCGAGCCGGGAGAGGCCCCGAGGCGCTTGAGGACGAGCCGGAGCGCGTGACTCGTGGAGTTCAGAGCCACCGAGGAGTCCGAGGAGGATCCAGAGGAGCGAGAGTGAGAGCCGAGGGGAGTGCACTCTGTTGTTGCGGAGGACCCAGTGAGTAGGTCCCGTGATAGGTTCGCCCGATGCCCGCCATCCACCGTGTATGCGCTGGTCACCACCACCAGGTGGTCGGATGAGTGAGTGTCACCTTTGAGCCGTGTTGAGACTCGAGGTGAGTCGCGCCTTTAAGTTAGTCTTTACCTTTTAGTTGACGTTAAGGTTTCGTGTTTAGTTTGCTTTTTGTATTGCCGAGTGTGCAGATGTGTTGCAAAGCTTGTAGGCTTAAATAAGCACCATACCAAGAATAAATAAAGAATTATTTCAGTTTGGGTATAACCTATCCTCCCGCTTTAGAAATTCTTACTTTATCTATGCTACATCTACCTTTCCTAACCTAAGAGGCAATCATCGATGGTGAATACTGAGGAAACAACGGTGCTTCCGAAGTGGATCATGCTGTAATGACAACCCCAATGACGGAGGCAGCCTCAACCACCGACAGAGACATGCAGAATCTAGGAGCATTTCGCAAAGCAGACTAACCGATGCAGATAATGATGCAAAGAGATGCAAGCAGATGACCAATGCAAGAAGAATCACAACAACCCCGCAACTCGAACAATCATGGTGGACCTCGACCTATGTCAAAGCTATCGATTTTATGAGGACTAGGCCACCAACTTTTTCGAAATGTGAATCCTTTGGAAGCCGATGACCGCTTAGGACCATTGAGAAGAAATCGCACATCACACAAAGGTGAAGGGAATGAGAAGGTGCTCTACGCCTCATCAACCGCAAGGACCGCCGCAGAGTGGTGGGAGAACCATCGTGCCGCCATGGAGCCCCACAGAGATAACCCGGGAGGAGTTTACTAATGCTTTCCGCCAGCATCATGTCCTGCAGGGAATGATGGATCTTAAGAAGGAGGAGTTCAGAGCTTTGAAGCAAGGAGGCCAACCAAAGGGTCAATACTTGAACAAATTTACTCGCTTAGCTCGCTATGCCCTCAAGACGAGCGACAGATAAAGCCGCATAGCCTCGCTTCATGAAGGGATCAACTCAGACTACTGTGGGACTGACACCCACAATTTCCTGATTTTCAGAGCTGTAAATAAGGCTTTCATCCTAGAAGATAAGCGCAAAGAGCTAGGTGAAACCGTAAGCGCTTGATGAATAATCGTGGTGGACGCCCAAACCATCTACGCTTGAGGATGTCACCACAAAGAATTTGCTAGATTCCAACCACTAGCCGAAACAAGACATCAACCCTCGCACTCGCCCCGCCAATCGTAGCTTTCAGACACCAAAGACAGGCAACAATGCACCAGAGGAAATCAAGAATCCGCAGTGAAGAGATGCTATACTTGCAATGAGCCGTGGCACTTTTCAAATAGGTGTCCACGTAAGGGAGGCATCACGCCACTGCTTTCAACCTGGGAACAACACCCGCTAAAGCACCAAAGATCGAGGAGGAAATCGTGCACCAAGCCAAGCCGAGCAACGCCGCAATCAACAAAGGCGTGGAAGGATCAACCACATCACCGATGGAGCTCAAGAGGCAACAGACGTCGACGGGTAAGTTCCCGTCAACTCAAGACTGCCATGCTTTGTTTGATTCGAGCTTCGATTCGCTTGTTTCTCAAAGTTTTGCAACCAAGAATGGATTTAAAGTGGTGAATCTTAAGTGTGTGTTTAGTCCAAGCCCCGTGATCCGAACTTAGATCTAGCCTTGGGTGTTTGGGAGCTGTTGCTTATGGATGGGATAGAATTTCTAGCAAATCTTATCTTGATAGACGCGCAATCCCTAGACGCCATCCTTGGAATGGATTGGTCTGTCAAAGCATAAGGTCGCTTTTGGATTGTGGCCAAGGATCGTGACTTTGAAGGCCCTAGTGGCAAGAAAGTGGAATTTCAAGCGACCGCAGCTCGAGATGGGCGCTAGTGGTCAACAGCCATGAAAGCCATCAAGATGGAGGATGTGCCAAGAGCTGAGAATACCCGGATGTGTTTCCGTAAGATTTGCCGGATTGCCACCGATCGTGATATCGAGTTTGTCATCGAAGTTAGCACCTTGCACAAAGACCGATATCAAAGAGACCATATCGGATGCCTACCGACGAGTTAGTGGAAATGAAGAAGCGATTGAGGAACCGCAAGAGAAGGGTTTCATTAGACCTAGTTCATCACCGTGGGGAGCCCCGGTTTTGTTTGTCCGCAAGAAGGATGGAAGTCTTAGAATGTGCATTGATTATCGTGGCACTTAATGAAGTAACGATCAAGAATAAGTATCCGCTGCCCAGATCGACGACTTATTTGATCGCTTAAGAGGAGCCGAGTTTTCCAAGATAGATCTTCGCTCGTGATACCATCGCTGAAGATCCGAGCGAGGATATACCTAAGACCGCGCTTACGCGATATGGACATTATGAGTTCACAATCATGTCATTCGGATTGACTAATGCCCCAAAGATATTTCATGAACATGATGAATAAAGTTTTCATGGATTACTTGGATAAGTTCGTTGTGGTCTTCATAGACGATATTTTGGTTTACTCAAAGACCAAGAAGAGCATGCGTAACATCTAAGGATGGTTTTAGACAGTCATGAGAGCATCACTATATGCAAAGTTTAGCAAGTGTGAATTCGAAGGAGAAAGTCGAATTTTGGGTCATGTAATGACTACCAAAGGAGTCGCAGCTTGATCCCAAAGAAAGTGGATGCAAGTGTTGCATTGGGAGCCACCAAGTCCGCTACTCGATTCGTAGTTTTCGGGAATGGCGGATATTACCGCTTGGTTCATAGAGGATTCTCAACAATTGCTAAACCCTTGACACAGCTTGTTGAAGAAAGAAAAGAAGTTTGCATGGACGCCAGAGTGCGAACAAAGTTTTATGGAATTGAAGAAACGCTAACAACAACCCCGATTTGGTGTTGCCGATGTGCGTAATGGATTTGACATTTATCGCGATGCTTCAAGCAAGGCTTGGGATGCGTGTTAATGCAAGAAGGCAAAGTCGTTGCTTATGCGCCGAGACAATTAAGACCACATGAAGTGAATTACCCAACGATGATCCGGAGTTAGCCGTGGTGCATGCTTTAAAGATATGGCGCCATTATCTCATAGGAAATAGATGTGAGATATATACGACCATAAGAGTCTCAAATACATATTCACTCAAGTCGACCAATATGAGACAAGTCAAGATGGTCAAGCTAATTAAGGATTATAATGTGGAATCCATTATCACCCCGAAAAGCCAATGTGGTGGCGTATGCTCGAGTCGAAAGAGCCATAGCGCGAATACCTTGTCAATTGAGGATCAACCGAATTATGCAAGGAATTTCGAAGTTGAGATTGAAGTCGCTCAAGAAGGAATGATAGCTGCGCTAGAAGTAAAGCCAACACTAGAGGATCAAATTAGAGAAGGTCAACAAGATGACGATAAAATTTCTAAAATCAAGGCTAAAAAGGAAGAAGGCCTAGCCTTAGATTTTACTCTGGATGAACAAGGGACCATGTTCTTCAAAAGTCGAATTTGTGTACCGGATAAAAAGGAGTTGAAACAATTGATTCTTGAGGAAGCTCATGATTCAAAGTACTCAATTCATCCAGGAAGCGCTAAGATGTACCAAGATTTGAAAGAGAGATTCTGGTGGCCAAATATGAAGCGTGAAGTGGCTGAGCATGTTGCATTATGCGACGTATGTCAGAGAGTAAAGGCTATGCATCAAAGACCACCGGTTTGTTGCACCGTTAAAAATTCCTAATGGAAGGGAAGAAATCGAATGGATTTTATCACCGGTCTACCTAAGACTCGTAAAGGTTACGATTCCATTTGGGTTATAGTGGATCGCCTAACCAAGGTCGCCATTTCATCCCAAGAAAGACCACCTACGCCGAGATCGCTTTGCGTAATTGTACATGTCAAGGATTGTATGTCCGCATGGAGTGCCAAAGAAGATTGTGTCGCATGAGGTACCCAATTTACCTCGAGATTTTGGAATAAGTTGCACGGCAATGGGGACCCGCTTGAATTTCAAGATAAAGATATCACCCGCAGCATGCATGGTCGACCGAAAGAGTAAATCGATTTTAGAGGATATGTTGAGAGCTTGTGCTTTAGCTTATGCTACGACATGGGATAAATGTTTGCCATATGCGTAATTCAGTTATAATAATAGTTATCAAGCTAGCCTACAGATGTCACCGCTCGAGGCATTGTATGGACGTGCTTGTCGACTCCATTAAATTGGAATGAAACGGAGAGCGCTTGGTGTTTGGGCCGATATCCTCAAGAGGCGTAAAGTCAAATTGCAATGATCGAGAGAGATTAAAATAGCATACCAAGACAGAAAATCTACGCAGATAATCGCTGCCGAGATTTGAGTTTTGAACCGAGGATCATGTGTATCTCGTGGTTACCCTCTTAAGGGCGTTAAAAGATTTCACGTTAAAGGAAGCTTGCACCAAGATATGTTGGTCCGTTCAAGATTCTGAGCCGTCGAGGAGAGGTAGCTTATCAATTAGAGTTGCCTCGGTCCTGGCAGAGTGCATGATGTATTCCATGTGTCGCAGCCTAAGAAGTGTCTCAGAGTGCCAACAGAACAAACCCCGCTGGATGCGATAGAGCCGCAAGAAGATTTGACTTATAAAGAGCAACCGATCGTAATTTTGATGTTATGGAGCGCAAGACCGTAAACAAGTCTATTCGCTTTTGCAGAGTTCAAGGAGCAATCATTCTAAAGTGAAGCCACTTGGGAGCGTTAAGAAGATTTGAAATCGTAATTCTAACCTATTCTCTAGTTAGCCCCAATCTCTGCCGAGATTCTGTTAAGGGGAGGTTTGTAACATCCCAAAATCTGCCAAATAGAGTTTTTATTGTTTAAAAGTGCATTTGTGATTTTTTGAATTTATTTGGATTTTTCGATTTATTTGAATTAAAAGTTATTGCAAGTTTATTGCTTTTTATTCAAAAGTATTTAAATCTGTGCAAAGTCAAAATAAAGTTTTGCCAAAAATATTTTATTTAAGTCCGTAATGTCTCAAAGTATTTTTGAGATTTTTCTTGGATTTTTCCGATTATTTTATTGCCTAAAACAAATTAAATGAATTTCGCAATTAATTTAATTGAAAACCTTCTAAAAACTCGAATAAGATTGGGGCGTAGCCCATCTCTCGTGGCAGGCTGCCCCTGCGGCACCAAATAAGCCCAGCTTCTAGAAGCTTAGCTTCACCGCTAGATCGCCATCCGACTACCGGTGCGATAGGAAACCCTAGTTTCTGCCGTTAGATCTTTGGATCGGCGTGGATTGTGCCACGCTGCGTGAAGCTTGGCCGCTGATCTTAAATCGTAGGGTGTCCGGTTTTCGCCTCGCTTTGGACTCTTCCGCCACGCCGCAGAGTTTCCGACGGACTCGAGTCCGTGTCCGCCGCCGCACGCCTCTCCGTGCGCCTATTTAAGGCTCTGGACGGGTGCGTTGAGTCCTCGCTCGCCGCAGCAGGCGCAAGGTCTCGACGCCCGTAACTCGCCGGAGCGCCGCGCGAGTATCGCCGCCTTCATCGCCGGCAGATTTTGGTCTCAGCGACGCCATTAGCAATGAGAAGCTCGTCCGCTGGATCTTCGCCGACGCCTCGATACATGTACCGCGTGTCCTCGGTGGTCAGAAACCTCTTTAATCGCCGTCCGCTGGATCTAAAACCGGTGCTCGTGATCTTGCCGCGCGTGCATCGATCGGCAATGTCCGATGGAATCTGGTGCACTGGGACGCGCCGCCGCCGCAAATTCAATCGGCGCCGCGCGTGTCGGGCTCGGCAGCCTAAGGCGCCGCGGACCGCGTCTGCGGTGGGACCAAGGGCGGTTCCGTGGACCGAGTCCATGGACCGACGCGTGGCGGCTCGATTGGTCGGCGCCAGGCTGACGCCGCGTGACGTAACGCTGACATCATAAATCGGTTTTTCAAGATAAAATAAATCTGTTAATTTCGAATTTCGATTTTCGATTTCAAGATTTATTTCAAACTTCAAAAGGCTATATCTTTTGCATCGTAACTCGGATTTGAGTGATTCCAGTTTCTAAAAATTTGTAAAATTAAGATCTATTTAATGGTGAATTTTAATTGATTTTTGGAGTTTAATTGCTCTCTATTTTGCTATTTATTTGCTTTTCTCTTTGATGACGCTGTGAGACGTTGAATTGTGCGACGCCGAGGAAGATCCAAGAACTCAAGAGCAAACTCCAGATCAAGATCAGGACCTATTCCAAGGCAAGTTGTGCTTTGATCATGTTGAACCCATGTTTGTAAAATTGCTATGTTTGATTTACACTATTGCATATATTTCAATTATACAACTGTTTCAAATTGGTTTGGGCTTAGCTAAAATACCAGATTGATCTATACCCTACCTTGTCATTGTATGCCATGATCCATTGTCACCCTAGATTGGTTTAATATAGTTGGTTAATAATTATAATCAACATTGGAGGTTTAGTTCGTATTAGTTGCTTAGCCATGCCACGCCATCACATGTGTCATCACCATTGATAATTAATCTTGATTAATGGAATATGGAACAATGTTATGAACTTGTGTGTCATGTGGATCACACGATGAGATTGAGTTGTTGTGGCGAGTCATGTCACGCAACGATGTTGAATTGTTGATGGCACGTGGTGCTTGGTAATCAACTGGGTGATAATCATTTAGATTGGGGCAAGTGGCAAGGGGCGAGGAGGCCAAGGTAGGCCCGATGGGCAGATGGTATGTGGAAGTCTTGCCTTGATCACACTAAGGACTTAACCTTGCAAGCCTTTGACCTGAGTCAATCATGCAACCACATGTCTGGTATGGGCCAGCCTAGCTGAGTAATTTGCAAAGTCTTAATGTTGATACTATCGTGGTCGGTGTGAGTTCCCGAGTTATGGTGTAACTCACATGGCGCAAGAGGGGGGCCCTGGATGTGGTTTTCAGACCCGCCAGTGTTGAAACCTTAGCGGTAGTACCGGTTAAGATAGAGCATTGTAAAGGCTTTGTTATAATCTCTCGCCTTTGTGGTGTTTGGTTGTATCACGTGGGTAAAGTGCATAACCTCCGCAGAGTGTGAAACTATTCGGATAGCCGTGCTTCATGTATTGAGCAATGCTCGGAATTACAGCTAAGGGTTAGTTTAATAAATTGGACAACTTGGTTGGGATGGCAGGATTGCCATATGGAAGATTGGAACTTGATTTAGGATTGGAAACTTGGTTTACTTGAGAATTATCAATTTATTTATTATTGTATTTGTTTTACGCCTTTACAATCTATTTATTGTAGATTTGTTCATAAATGTCGCTTATTGCAAAATAGCCATGATAGCCTCATCCATTGGAATAAGCCTTACATGTAGATAAATAGAATTGCATTCTCAGCACAACTTGTTGAGTGCTTTAAGTACTCACCCTTGCCAAACAATAATAATCAACAGCTGAAGAATCTACACTGTGTTGGAAGATGAAGTCCAAGAAGACACGAGTCATTAGGGTCCGAGCCTTGTCGGTTGCCTCGTGGTGAATCGATGAGCTATCTACGCTTCTACTTTCCACCGCTTAATTATTAGTTTATATTCTCGCCTTGCCTCGCGTTTAATAATGTAAGTTGGTCATAAGATCATACATTTAGCTATATCAATAAATGAACTATTATTCTATTGTCGTTGTGTATGATGTGATATATACCAATGTTAAGCTGTGTGCACTAGCGTTGATCCTGGGAATAGTGCAGTAAACACAGTGGGTTCGAATCAGTGGATTCGGGTCCTTACAGATAACTCTAGCGCCGACCTCCTTTCCAAGCTCGGTTCATTTGGTGGTGAGATTCTGCCAAATGTCATCCTTGAGACCTTGGCGACACCCTCTGTCACCGACCAAGAAGATACGGTCACCCTACTCGAGAGTGTTCCCTCGTGGATGGAGTCGATTACCTAGTATCTCGACCGGGGCGAGCTCCCGGATGACCCGTCCGAGAGGAGTAGAATCAGGCGTCGAGTGAGCTCATATAAGCTTGTTAATGAGCAGCTCTATCGTTAGGGCACTCAGGGTGTTTTGTTGAAGTGTGTTACCCCAAAGGAAGGTAAGTACCTGCTCAATGATATCCATTCGGGCGTTTGCGGTGCGTATTCGTCTTTCAGAACTATGGTCGGGAAATCATTTCGCATGGGATTCTATTGGCCGACGGCACTCAAGGATGCTCGAGACATCGTCCGCACCTATCGAGTCTGCCAGTTCCATGCTCAAAAGACACATCAGCCGGCTTACGCCCTCCAGACCATCCCACTCGTGTGGCCATTCTCGATATGGGGCCTTGACATCCTCGGCCCTTTCCCTCAAGCGGTCGGGGCGAAGAAGTTTCTGTTCATCACCATCGATACCTTCACCAAGTGGATCGAAGCCGAACTAGTCTCGGACATCACTGCCTGGGCCGCAGTAAGGTTTTTTCACTCGTTTGTGGTAACAAGGTATGGGGTCCTATGCAGGATCATCACCGACAACTGCTCGAAGTTCACCAGCGAGCTATTCTAGGAATACTGCGAGGACGTAGGAACCAATGTCTGCTACGCCTCGGTGGCCCACCCACAGAGCAACAGAGTGGTCGAGCGCGCCAATGGACAGATCGCCCAGGGTGTCAAGAGGCGAGTCTTCGATGAGCTCGAACAATACAGTCAGGCCTTGGTGGACGAGCTTCCCACCATCCTTTGGTCCGTTCACACCACGACCAGCCGAGCGACAGGGTCTACCCCTTTCCAGCTTGTGCTCAGTGCTGAAGCCATCTTGCCTATAAGCTCACGCTAGGCTCCGCTAGGGTCAGCTCAGTCGACCAAGTCGACTTCGAGATAGAGCGGTCTCTCGACCTTGCCCTAGCTTCAGGCCTATCAGGGACTAGTTACCCCGCACAGGCAATGACCGCTGGGCCCGAGCTCACTCGACCAAGGCCCGAGCTCGCTCGACCAAGGATTGAGCTCACTAGACCAAGAGCCTAGCTCGCCATTAAGGTCGGGCCCGTAAGACTCAGTTGGATTGTGGAAACCGACGGTTACCAAGTCAAGGAGGGGCCTTTAAAGGATGAGTTAAGGCGAACGTGGGCAACGGTTCCCAGCACCATTACAGCCATACTTCACATCATGTCCGGATTCGGTGCCACTCCCCTGAAAATCTTGCCCGGCCATTTTACAGTAATGAGCTAAGAAGTAGATGTATAAAAATCTTCCCCATGTGCGGGAAGAAAGGGACAACACAGGCAGTAGACAGGGCACGACACAAAGAACCAACGCTCAACCTCGGCTCGTGCACCCCTTGTATTCAACCACAGTACATCATCGTCTACCTTTCACCTCCGGGCAAGATTGGAGTAGAGCTGTTACCCGTGCTAGGGGCTCGAACCAGTATAACTCGTCACGTCAACCACTCTCTTGTTCCCACCATTAGCGGCTATCAGAGTTCCTCCCTTCGGGCAAGCACGATCTTGGGTTCCACTCCTACATCACTACCCCCTTCTTGCAGTCAGGCGATCCCGATCGTCGACAGGGCCATCTAAAAGAATGAATGGAAATGTAAACATATGCATGTAAGCTACATCTTCAGTGTAATGCAATTAGAACAAATGGATCTACACAAAGCTATAGCAAATATATGTACTTTACATCACAGAGAACAAATGTATCTACAACAAGCTAGATCTAGAAATTGACCAGCTTCATTTCCCTCTTTACGAAGATAGATCTTAAATATAACGCAAATATGAACCAATTACTACTTTACATCACAGAGAACAAATGGATCTACAAGTAGTTGTAGAACCGGCCAGCTTCCGTTCCCACTTTACCAAGCTAGATCTAAAATATAATGCAATTTTGAAACAATTACTAACCTTAGATGACCTGGAGCACAAGGATCTACACCTCCAAATCTATGTCTCTCTCACCAGATCCGCCTGTCAATCGCAGCCACGTCGAAAATATCTAGGAAACCCTAAAAATACAGAGGGGGTCGAGGCTCTCTTTTTGTATATATATCAGAATTGATCATCACAGAAAGTTTGTGGATAAAACCGTCTGTGATATTTGCAAATCGCAGACAGTTTTATCCACAAACCGTCTGTGATGTTCTCCGTCATCACAAATGGTTGGATGCTTAAAACCGTTTGTGATGATACCTTTCCGAGGAAGACTAACCGTTTTCCAGGCTCGCGCGGTTCCGAGGAAGACCTTTCGTCTTCTAGGAGTTTCATTTCTCCAACGAAGTTCGTAATTAATTGCACTTCCGCAACCACACTACATATGGTAGCGCTGGAGTCCAAAATGTACTCGATCGATCGCATTCCACAGAACACCAGCCATAAGCAGCTAAAACTCCTTTGTCGACTCCGTCGCCCCACCGCCTTGGACTATGCCGGCTTAGCCACCGCCACCGCCTTCGCCTCCATCATCGACTTCCCCTCTGCCACCTCCACCGTCGTCGCCTCTTCGGCCCCTGCGGCAAAGGCTGCGGTGCCATTTCCATGAATCTGCCTGCCGTGGCTTATCGATGGTCCCCTCTGCCAGCCACCTCAGGCAACGCTCCGTCCGCCTCAGCAAGCGTCCGGCGTAGCAAATACTAATCTCCTCCTCCTCCGACGATAGCTACGACTCGTCGGAGGGCTATCTTGATGGCTAGAAGTTGGAGGATGACCCAGACAAAGCGAGTTCGAGTGAGGATCCCGACGGCCGCACCGACGATGACTTCGACTTCGATGACTTCAGCGATGATGAGGAGATTGACTAGGTGTAGTTAGTAACTAGGGATCGGAATTTTTTTATATATGTGATGCATGGAAGCTAGCTAGTTCTATATATATATGAAATTAATGCATGTTTCCTTTAACCGCGTTAAGTTCGTTTAATCATCAGAGATGGTTTGTAGATAAAACCAACTGTGATATTTCCTTAATCATAGACGGTTTGTGAATAAAACCGTCTGTGATATATGTCTCATCACAGACGGTTTTATGATGAATCACATAATATCAGAGACAGCTTTATCCATAAACCGTCTGCGATGTGTGCAAGTCTCTTCTGAGATGGATTTCTTAAAAAACAGTCAGTGATGACGTGTCTAATATAACCTCTTTTGTAGTAGTGTTGCCCCTTCATTGCAACGTTGCCACGCCGCTGCTCTCCCCACGATTGGCGCTGTCCCGATTGAGCCAATTACTCCCTGAGTGCCATGTCTCTGCCATGTGAAGAGGAACGCGGTATGCTACGCTAGCACAAAAAAAATCTACCGCGAAACCAGAAAGCTACTCGCAAGAAGGGGATCATAGATAAGATTACCACTAGACGTGCAGCCAGGAATCCTTCGCGTGTCGATGTAGTGGATCGCCCTCGCCGCAGCGTTGCGCCGATGTAGTGGATCGCCCTCGCCTTGCCGTGGATCGCCCTCCCACGCCGCAGCCGCAGCAGCGCCACCGCAGAGTCCACACGCCCAGAGATGGAACGCCGCGCGCCGTGTGCAAGCACCGGTCGCCGGCAGGGCAGCGAGAGAAGTAGGCTAGGTTTTGAGTGAATCACTCCTAAACCGTGGGAAAGCACACCGCACCCTCCTCCTCCTCCTTATATAGCCACGAGATGAAACCCTAAACTAGGGCCCATCAATGCTAAGCCCACGAGGTTCATTAATTACGGATCCAATCCAAATTAATGCGCCCCACCATTAAGTGTGTGACCTGCAGTTCACATACGCTTGGACATGGATTCGAAAACTCTTTTCAATCCAATAGTTGGTAGTGGCTTCTTGCAAAGTATGCCAACTCCCAAACATACTATGATCAAATCGATGTAACCTATCAAAAGTACTCATGTAATAATCCCTTTGCCTAGTATATGAAGATTGATCTCAAGGCAGAAGCATGTCATCCTTTGATGATTCAATCCATCTCTCGTGACGTTGATATATTAATAAGTTGTGATTGACTCTCAATCACGGCATGGCCATGCACTTCCTTAATCATATCACACGAGTGGCCTTGTCATATATCTCCGCTTCATTGAGTGGCAAATTCCATCTTGATCGCTTTTCCTCTCGCACGCTTCATAGTAAACATAAAAGCTACCTTTATAACTATCCTGTTAGGAAGTAGTGTTTGATAGCCCCAAGGAAAACTATTACACATGTAGGGAATAAGACAATCTCAGTCTAAGGATCATACATCTACTAGGTATGAGATACATCGATGACACATAAGAATGAAACATTCTCGCAGTTGTCCCATTATGGTCTATCTAACCCATGTTCTTCAACATGCGCCCACAATGTATAGATGATATCTCCATATCCCATGATCTATGAAGCATGATCATCGATCACTACATGTGCTGATCTATTCATCGTTGTCCTATACGATGATATCCGATCAGAAATATTTATCGAATTACATCATTAAGTAAAGAGCTTCATAAGCAAGTCACATACTTGTTGATCAATACAATGATATACATTCATTGGACCAATAATCATATTATTATTCATAAACATAGTCATGTTACAATCATCTAAATGATTGCCTCAAGGGCATAACACTAACACCATGGTGATCATCTCCCCACAGTTGAAACTACCCCGGCTATGCCATCCCCAGTTTCTGCGCTGCAAGCCAAACCATCCCGATTATCACCCATCTTGCCAATAAAAGCCTGCCCAAGCCATTCCTTGGCACTAAGCCACTCCTCTATACCTCCTCATCACTTCTCTGGCTGAGATTAGCTCAGTCGATCGCCATTTCCACCCAAAAGCTTGAATCCCAGGATTGATTCGACTAACTCGGTAAGAACCAAATCAATTCCTTCCACATCAAGCACCCTCGTGGATCCAAAACCCCATCTCTTGCCTCTTTTTTAGCTATCATCAACCAAAACTCGCTGCCACCGTGGAGCTTCTTCCCCAGAGTTAGCACTTGGTGGTAGAGCTCTCTGGTGAGATTCTAACCGCATTAACCGCAAAATTGGAACCTCTAGTATCCCTTGATGCTTAATTTGCTACCGATTCGAACTGAGACTCACTTGTTTTTCTTCTTCGGCGAGTCATCACTTCTGTCGCCACTGGCCCTCAGTGGCGCATCACTCTAGATCATCACCGGCCATAGATGAGTTGTTCCCCAGGTCCCCGGCAATGCTCTTCAGCTCACCTCACCGTTGGCCGTCTAGTTTCGATCTCACCTCGCTGCATGCGCCATGACCGAGCACCTCCTTTGTTTTCCTCTCACTGCCCGGTGGGCCCCTGCTATCATCCAGACACACGGTAGTCTATTCAAACCAATGAATACGCCTCTTAGCTTTCAAAACGTATATTCCTATTTATTTGATTTTCCTAAACCAGTCCATAATCAAGTATTCGTATCTTCTGCATTTTAGTGCCAATTCTAGTAAAATAAAATTATAAATTCATGTAAAATCATAAAGATTCAAAATATGAAAAAATATTTTGAAAAAGAGAAATGGGTGAATTTGAAATTCAAATTTAAACAAAGACTGAAAGATAGGGTATACATAAAAAATTTCCAAACAATCTCAGAATTAAATGAAACCAATTTTGATGAAATCCTTATGCTTCCACCAACCCAAATATATAAAAATATTTAAATTTTAACTTTGTTTGAATCATTTTCTATTAAAGGTTTTTCTCAATACATTAAATATTCAAAAGTGAATAAATGGTGCAAAAGAAAGCTAAAATCAGTAGAATTATTTTTTTATATAATAGTATGTCAGTAGTATACGTGAATATGCCAAAAATGTTTAAGAAATGAACTTAATTTGAATAAGCGTTATAAATGGAATATGACCCAAATGTAAAATATATATGTGCATATACGTAATAACTAATAATAGTATAGATATATGCATATATTCCATAATGACTATTAAACTGATTTATTATTGTTGAAATATTTTGAATGCAACAACAGTAGTTTGCATGTGCATAAACTTAATTGGCATGAAGACAATAAGCTTCACCTCTGTGAAAGAATATATATGTATGCATATATATATATATATATATTCAAAAGTAAAGTCATGATTCATGAAAAACCAAATCCAAAATATCTTATAAAAATCAGACCTTATAATGCCACCAGAATCATTACAACAAATCACAGTTTATACATAGCCGAAATATGCATTCATATGATATATATATATATATATATATATATATATATATATATATAATTGAGGATCAAAAATATATGTATAAAACCTCATAAATTAAGTATCAGATTTTGCAAAGCTAATCTTAGTATATTCTTTGAGGTAAGATCATGATAATCGGCAAGAAGAACTAAATTGAATTCAGTTTACAAAAGACTTTATTCTTTATATGCTTATGAACTATCGCGGCTAAAATCAAAATATTGCAAAATCAGTTTTTAAAACACTTCTAGGATTGTACCCTACTAATGCAAGAAAAATTATTGAATAACCATGTATAGTGTAGTTGCAACCTTAAAACGAAATCCGATTCTTTATAACATCAACTTTATGACCACTTAAGCCTTTTTTGTAGCTTGTAGAAAATCTTGTATAAATGCAATTTTTTTGAATATCAGCCCAAAAATGTTCTTTAGGATATGGACTACCATAATCTGGAAAAATATTCTTATTACAACTTGCTTTTCATCTAAATCCTGCTAGTGCCTTTAGCTAAAATATTTGTGTCGCAAGAATTATTGCATAACCATGTAAATGCAGCTAGTTGCCTTATTTTGTAGATCCCAACATGTATAAATCACCTTGCATGCAAAACACATCTAATTCCTTATAACGTAAACTCTAATACTATATAAGCTAATTCGGCAATGAATAGAACACCTCATCTAAATCCTAAAATTTATAAAATCAGCTTAGGAATGCTCCCCAAAATAAATTCAACCCTATTCTAAATATATAATTTTATTTCATCGTGCTCTGCATATAAATCCTATCAGCAAAATAACCCTAAGTATTATGATCTCTGAAATCCGTAATATAAGTAAACGGACTTAATAATAAATGAGAAATCAATAATTAAGATATTTGTATCATCAGAACCTTCTTGAAAACCATGAATATATAACCAGTAGCCTAACCTAACAGATCTAACATTTTTGAAATCACTTCTTATGCAAAATCAATTGAGGACTAAGTACTATTCGTACATAACATATATCATGATAACTAATATCTCTATTCTATTAATCCAAATAATTTTAGCATCTTGAATTTGAAACTATAAATATGAAAATACATAATTTTGGCCTCTTAAATTTGTAAGACAAGAATAGATAATCTATAAAAGAAACCATATCATCACTTAACCGAAAGCTGCTAGTGTGTATATATATATATATCGACTTAAAATAGGAGAACGTGAAATCATTTAATCCTAAACCACGCCTGTTTTTCTGTAGCAAGTTTTTATTTGATATGTTGTCTGTCTTCCTTTTGCCCTTAATAAAGTTCATTGTTTGCTATATTTCCATTGAACGACGTGTAGAACTTGACGTCATTAACTCCATCGTCGACACTATCTGCTACGACCATGACTGCATGATAAAAGACAAATAAGAAAGGCAAACACCCTCTTTGATCATATTGATCCCAGTATTTAGATTTCATTTTTTTAATAAATCAATTTATGCATGCGCGAATTTTTTGTGAATTTGCTATATTGTGATATTGGTAGTTATACATGTTGTCTCATGAAATTTTCTTGATAAGTATGGATGTGTGAACCTTGATAACTATAGAAAAGGGTTAGACAATACATGATGCCAACTTGGGTATTTGCACTCACATATTATCTATGCTTAGTCATGCTTTGATGCGGGCGATTATTAACAATAGCCGGTTGTGCAGATGGATTTGCACGTAGTGTAGGGAGAAGTATCGCCTGTGTCGGATTAAGGACTGAGCTATGGGTTGTTTTCAAGTCAAGAAAACCGTACAACTACGAGTGCTGGTACGGGACAGCCTTAACCTATTAAGTTGCTTAGATTTGGCTTTGTACATTGGTAGGCGGGAGATAGTACAAGCATTCCATTTCATTTTTCTTGTAAGGGGCTTTCACACCTGAGTGTGGGTAAATGCATATCGGTACAATGGTGTACACCTTGTTACGGGAAGAAACCATTATTGCAGGGATAGACTGCCACTGTTGTTGATCTAAAGATAGGGATGAACGCCAAAAACTTGAAGTAGGGTTTCTGACAACAGCACACCAGACGAACACCTGGTTCAGAGCATGCCAGTTGATTTGACCTGGAATCGACAAGGTACAAATATGAAATTCACTCAAAGCTGATCGTGAAGATCAATCAGCTTATACTCAATCAGCTCAAAGCCGATTAAATTAAGATAAAAAGGGTAAATCTAACTAGCCAATTAAGGCTAATCAGCGGATAAAGGTAGATCGATTCAAAAGGCGTCGCGCAAAGAAAATCGTAATAAATCAAACTCGGTCAGAATTTGAAGAAGATCAACAATCGGCGATGCGCAACTTTATTGATCAGGATCGAATTACAAAGACTAAATTACAAGAATTACTCCTAGTCGACAGGAAAAAGTAATGTAAATTGGTGTGTTTGACTGTGTTGGATCCCTTGTGCGGCTCACCCTTGTCCTCCTTTTATACCCGTCGGCCGATCGTGTCCTTTTACAACACGTTACAAAGCCTGATCCGTATCGGCCTCAATCTAGATGGTTTTCCCTTAAAGATCTCTACCGTTACCAAATATCTTCAAATCTTTCCAAATCGCCTATTAGTTACTACATGTTGACTCTCTTGCCGATTTTTGACCATACTTGCCAAATTCTGGTACAAACATATGCCCCCATTTTTGAGAGATGACTTGTTATCTCTCAAAAATTGCTACTATCGGCTTTTATCCATCGGCTAGTTGCTAATCTTTGTACAGTAACTGCTGCTTTTATTGTGCCGTAATTTTCTGACATGCGTGTAGTGCGTTTCAACTGCTTGTTTCTTTTGAGATTCATTTCCCGCCGCTTCAAATTTTATCGTGCTATAAAATGCAGCCTCCACATGATCATTCTTCACACGCTCGAGCTCTCAAACTATCTGCAATCAGCTTAAGCTCTTCCTTTGATGAATCTTCGAAACAGTCTCTTAGTTCAATCATCTTCCCAGATCGGCTGCAATGGACACGAGTCAGGTACTCATCCCGATCCCGCATAGCAATGATCAATATTTTTTGGGTCCCTTAGGAAATCTAGATGTCAATACTGTTACAAATCAAGAAATTCCTCGTCTTCCTTTGTCGGCTTCTAGTCATAATATAGATGGTTGGAATAAAAGTTTGAGAGCTTGGCCGACAGCTCTCAAGGGGTAGAGGAATTGGTTTATTAGAGTGGCAGCCCAAAACAGGGGTGAATGGGAAAAAATGGGTATAGCAGAGTGCATCCCCCTTTCCTTAGTCGATCCAGAAGCCAATGAGCCCCTAGTGGCCACGGCCTGTTATTTTTGGTTAGATTGTTTCAATGCCTTTATGTTTCATACTGGTCCCATCAGCCCGACTCTTTTGAATGTAGCCTAATTGTGCTGCCTTAGGCCAGATGGTGAATAAGTATCGGCTTTTAGTGGTAAGCCCAAGCATAAACTTATCAGATCTAAAGGTGAAGGGTGGGCCAAATACATTGTAAACAATAATAAGGTTAATGGGATGGTATCGGATGAAGAACACATCGCTTTCTTAAACCTCTAGCTAGATCGCTTTTTATTCTGTGGGGCATCCCTTGGGCCGACTCAAGTCTATCAAGTCATAGCAGAGCAGCTTTTTGAAGGTCGTCGGCTAGCATTAGGAAAAAATTTTCTCGATGCTGTGTATCAGATGTTATACGTAATAAGGAGTCGCCTTTTTACTGGTTTTGAAAATTTCACTATTGGCAATGTGGGCGGTCCGATGTGGTTCGTGCAGGTATGGTTGTACTGCCTATTCAGCCGTCCCTTTAATTTGAATTTAGCCGATGGGACTCCTTTTCCAAGAGAAGATATTCCAGAAGGAGCACATTTTCAGTTCAGAGAATGCCGATCCTTTTGTGAGAGATTTATGATGTGCTCCAGTAATGAGACAAGAATCACACCTATCGGCTGTAGAAAATTTTTATCATTTTTCCTGGAATTATACACTGAAGACTTCAAGCAACAGGACTTCTTTCGTTATGGTTCCATAGCCGATTTCCCTTGACCTTCCTTCTTGCATTTAGAAGCCGACAGCTCTTTGATGCCTCAGAAGACCTTGGACTTGTATAAACTCTTCGTCTCTCCGTGTGTTTTTCACGCTAGCCTTCACACTAGGAATCGGACATTCCAACGTACGTATTAGTTTTACCATCCTTCAATCTATGCAAGGCAGCTTGGTTTTGGTCAAGTGATTCCAAACCTGCCACTTCTTAATCGGCTACAGCCCAGGGCTAGAGTTCGTAATGCTACTTTAGCCGAGTTGGTTTTGGAAATAGCCGATGAGCTTCAGCTTCGAAGTCTTCCTCACTTCTTCCTGAATGCTCGCCGGGCAGGAGGCTTTACATCATGGTGGTCGGCTATTGCAGAGTCAATATATATGGAAAATACTCTATCACTCATAATCAAGGAATTCCTCCTAGATTTGCCAGAGCCATCTCTAGTGTCTAACAGCGATTCTAGCAATGTAGCTAGTTCATCGGGTTACACTAACACAAGTTTAGAATAAAATAATGAGCAAGGTATCGGCTTTGATCATTATCTCTTCATTTCTTTATTTTCCTTAAGACATTTTACTGATCGATCCTTGTTTGATTCACAGGCCAAGGCCGCTGGCAAGAAATCCACAGCTGGCCAATCAGGCAGTGGCCAACAAGGTAAAAGGCCAAACCAATTGATTGGCCTTACCGGGTATACCTCGGGTACCTTGGGGATTCAAAGTTCGTCTTTATCGGACATCGAGAAAAAACAACCAAGTAAGCACATTATAATCGGCTCTTATCTCTTTTTACCCTCTCTGCAACTAACTCTTAGCCGATCATAATTTCAGAAAAGAAGAAAGCAAAGTACACAAAAGCTCCGGCGAAAAGGGGATCAAAGCCCCAAGAGCAAAGTGGCGAAAGTTCGCCACATGCATCGGCTACTGCAGACGTAAGCAATATTTTTTTTGAGTAATAACAATGTTCTTCACGATGTTGGCTCACCATTTTGCTTTTCTCTTCAGTCGACGCAATCTGCGCAGGTCATGCCAATTTTAGCCGATCTCCCTGCTGCTTCTTTGGGAGTTCCTTCTCCGTCGCTGCCGACACCACCAGTCACGGCGGCCAAAGCACTCCCGAAATCGTCTGACCCAACCAACCTGCTGGGATTCTCATTGGTCGATCTGGACGATCCTGAGATTATGGCCACTGATGACTATGACGCAGAGATTAGGAAGATCTTTGAAGTATCAAAGGAAGCGTCGGCTGCAGTCACCTCTGCCCCAGGGATGCAAGAAAGGCTCAACAAACTCGATCTGCTGATGAAGCCACAATCGGAGATTTTGGCCAACAACCAGCATATCAGAGATGCTATGGCGGCAGTTGAAGCCGACCTGCCGCCAGAAGCAATGGAAGCTCTCCTCAACGTCTGTCACTTGGACGAGAGGAAATCTGAAGTGGAGGTAGCTCAGGCAAGGATTGCACAGCGCGAAACTCAAGAAGCCGATCAGAAACTTTTGAACGAGCTAGTCGCTGATGCTAAGGCGAAGAAGCAGAAGTTTGATGCCGATACTGAGCAGCTCAAGACTACAAAGGATTCCATCTGCAAACTTGAATCGACCAAAAAGTTTCTTATGGAAGAGTTGGCCAAGATAGAGAAGCTAATTCTAGAAGGCCAACAAACCCTTGAGAAAACTTCATCGGCCATCAAAGATCAAAAGCTTGGCATTGCTATGGCCTTGGTCAGAGTTAAGAAGCAGATGGCCAAAGTGGTGTCGGTACCAGGGATGCCAAAGAAGATGACCGCATCATCGATGAAGTTCAATGTGTGATTGCTAAGGCCGCCCGTGCTTTATCGGCTTTGGGCGCAACACTTCCAGGCTCTGGCATTCAGTATTAACCTTTTCCTTTGGATGAAAAACTTTGTTGGATGTTGTGAAACATTTCTTTTGTAATACTCTGGCATTTTATAATCGGCTGTTTAACCGATTTATATTTAGCTTTGTTTATGAAATTTACTTTTTCTAGCCAAATAACAACATCGTGTTAACTCGGCCTTCTCAGAGTGATTTCCTTTTCTAGTCAGCTAAGCTCCAACCCAGACGCTAGGATAGTATTTCTTTAAGTACTTCCCGTTAATCGCTTTAGGCAAAATATATCCTTCTAACGTCTCAAGTATGTACGAATTTCCATCTACTAGCCGATTAACCTTATAAGGTCCTTCCCATGTAGGAGATCATTTTCCAAATCGGTTATCCTTAGAACCAACAGGCAGTATTGTCTTCCAAACTAGATCGGCTTCATCAAAAGACTTGGGCACTACCTTTTTATTGTATGCCTTTGCAACCTTGGCTTTATTCTTCTTAAGTCGATCTAGTGTAGACAAATGTAACTCTGCTAATTCATCCAAGTTATCGACCATCAAATCGTTATAATCCTGAACCGACAAACCATTTTGTATATCTATTCGTATATAATCGATGCTAATCTCTACAGGCAAAACAGCTTCTTGGCCATATACTAACTGATAAGGTGAAAGCTTCGTTGCTCCGAGATAAGCTAGCCGATACGCCCAAAGTGACTCCGATAGAGTTGAATGCCAATTTCTTGGTTTTTCATCTATTTTTCTTTTGATCAACTTGATCAACGTTTTGTTAGATGACTCAGCTTGTCCATTAGCCTAAGTGTAATATGGGGATGAATTCAACAACTTGATCTGTAGGCTTTTCGCGTAATTTTGAAACTCATTAGACATAAACACTGTACCTTGATCGGTCGTGATTGTTTGTGGTATTCCAAATCGATGGACAATGTGTTCATAAACAAACTCGATTGCTTCAACACTAGTTACCTTTTTAAGCGGTATAGCTTCAACCCACTGAGAGAAATAATCGGTCGCGGCCAGAATGAACTTGTGGCATTTACTTAAAGCAGGAAATATTTGGCCGATTACATCTATCCCCCATCCTTTGAACGGCCATGGCTTGATAATCGGGTGTAAAGCCGATGCCGGTGCTAGTTGTACATTGCCAAACTTTTGACAAGTCTGACATCCTTTCTAATATCTGAAACAATCCTCTAACATTGTTGGCCAAAAATATCCTGCTCGTCTAAGCATCCATTTCAGAGCCGATTGATGAGATCCGCAAATACCTTTATGTACCTCACCCATTGCCACCTACGCCTCTTCAGTTCCAAGACATCTCAACAGCAAACCTTCCATTGTCCGATAATACAAAATATCGTCCAGGATTACGTACTTCAAAGCTTGCTGCCTAACCTTGCGCTCTATCGGCTTAGATGTGTCGATTAGGTAATTCTTTATTTGCGTTCTCCAGTCAACAATATCCGCACACATGACAGCTTTGCTTACTAGTTCAGTCACCAGATATCGTCCAAAGTCCTTGTACCCGACACTTGCTGAGACAGTAAGTTGTCTCTATCGTTCAATTCTCAAGGGATATGACCGATAGAAATTGAGGTAAACGAGCCGATAATTTTGAAGCACTGTTCTAAATATTTAAGTAATATTTCATCACGGCATTGGTATTCACCTTTTATTTGTTGTACGATTAACATGGAGTCATCGTATACCTCAACGGTACTCACTCCGATTTTTTCTAACAATTGTAAGCCTTTGAGCAACGCCTCATACTCCGCCTGGTTGTTTGAACATCGACTATTTAGCCGAAATGCAAATTCAAAATTATGACCTTTAGGCGATAAGAGTACGATACCAATACCATCGCCTTCTCTGCATACCGACCCATCAAAAAACAACTGCCAAAGGGCAACAGACACTAGGTCGACAGCGGTATCATGTCCCATCATAAAAATCGGCTATAACTTGTCCTTTAACCGCCTTAGCCAATTCATATGATAGTTCAAACTCTATTAAGGCATAAGCCCATTTTCCAAGTCGACCTCGTAAAATCGGAGCCGATAACATATACTTTATAACATCGATTTTACAGACCACCTTACAAACCGATGCTAAAATGTAATGTCTTAACTTTGTACAAGAGAAATATAAGGATAAGCATAACTTCTCAACGAAAGGGTACCTGACTTCAGCATCCAGTAGACGTCGGCTTAAATAAAAGATTACCCTTTCCTTACCAATGACTTTCTGTGCTAAAATAGCTCCGATAGTTTCCTCCTCAGTCGATATATATAACTTGAAAGGAATTCCTTTCCGTGGCGCGGTCAGAACTGGAGGGTTGGCTAAATATTCCTTGATGTCGTCAAAAGTCTTTTGTTGACCAATTCCCCAAACAAATTCTTGATTATTTTTCAGCTTCAACAGTGGCGTAAACGTACGAATTCGATGAAAAAAATTTGAGATAAATCTTCGGAGATAGTTGATCTTGCCAATCAGCTTCTGTAATTCGTTTTTACACGTTGGTGGCTTTGTTTTGGCTATAGGTTTAACCCTTGCTTGATTGACTTTAATACCTCTTTCGTGCACCTTAAAGCCCAAAAATTGCCCAGCCGACACGCCAAACGCACACTCGAAGGGATTCATCTTCAAACCATGCAATCTGATGTTTTGAAAAACTTTTTCTAAATCGGCCAAGTGCTGCAAGTCATCTTTGGATTTCACCACAACATCATCAATGTATATTTGAACAATGTGATCGATTAAGTCATGAAAAATCAGATTCATGGCTCGCTGGTATGTTGCCTCGGCATTTTTCAAACCGAAAATCATAACCGTCCACTCAAATAATCCTATTGCGCCAGGACACCTGAAAGCGGTTTTTGGTATATCAGGTTATGCCATGAATATTTGATTATATCCGGCATTTCCGTCTAAAAACTTATGATTTTATTCCCCGATGCAGCATCGATAAGCATATCGGCTATTGGCATCGAGTATTCATCTTTTGGTGTGGCTTTATTTAAATCTCTAAAGTCGATACACACCCTAAGTTTTCCATTTTTCTTCCTGACTGGAACGATGTTGGAAACCCATTTTGCATATCGACAAGGCCTAATGAATTTTGCCTCCAATAACCGTTCTATTTGTTCTTTTATAATATTATACAGGTCCGGATTAAAACGTCTAGGATATTGTTTAAACGGCCAATATCCCGGTTTAATAGGCAATTGATGTTCTACCAACTGTCGGCTTAAACTAGGCATCTCAAGATACTCCCAAGCAAAACAATCTTTGTAGTCTCTAAGAATTTTGACCAATTTTTCTATGTATTTTATATCTAACTTTGCACTAATAAAAGTTTGTCTTTTCCTATCACCACTACCTATATCGACTTCTTCAAGTAGATCAGTAGACGTGAAAGCCTTGACCCAACTTTTCAATTTCTTGGAAATCTTCTATGGCCTCATAGCTATCCGTTACTTGTCGATAGCTTTGCATTTTGTCTTGTAAAGCCTTCATTGTTTTTCTTGTCCCCATCGGCGTAATTCCTCATTTGCTCTATCAAACGCGCCTGGCTTGACACTGATCGGCATAAGTCCGGTCTTACGCAAATAAAGTCGCAATCATCCAGCGTCTTCCCTGATATACATCCAACTTCTTCATGCTGCCAATTCGCATCAGAACTGGCCATGGCGATATGAGTCGATGTATCGGCTGTGACAACCTCAACTTCTCCTCCATTCCACCGAACAAGCGCTTGATGCATAGTCGACGGAATGCAGCAATTGGCATGAATCCAATCTCGACCAAGCAGCACACTGTAATTTCCCTTGGAGTAAATGACAAAAAATGCGGTTGGCAAAGTTTTACTGCGAACAGTCAACTCTGTGACATAACGCCTTTGGCCTCTGTGGGATCGCCTGTGTCATTCAAAACCATATTAGTCTTGATTAAGTCTTCATCGGACTTACCCAATTTCTTGCAGGTGGTGTACAGCATCAGATTAACTGTAGCTCCACCATCCACCAGCATTCTTGATATCGGCTTGCCATTTATATAACCTTTCAAATACAATGGTTTTAGATGCCGATGATCATCTCTCGGTTTCTCAAAGATTGCGTTTTGGACACCTGAACATGACTGAGCAAAGGTTTCTTTTGCCGATTCAGTTTTAATTTTGAACTCGGTCGGCAATGTAAATACCATGTTGATGTCCATCGGAGATGTGTCGTCCCTGGTCATGGGGGAATCCAGGTCATCGACTGAATCAAATTCTTCTTCAACTCGTTCTTTCTTCCTCCATTCTTTCTTGATAACTTTGATTGGCCGAAGTTCAATGAAGGTTTGAGCTCTTTGTTTCTCTGCGTCGGCTTCTCTGATCTTCTGAGTCCTTAACCTCTGCAGCCATCTGCGCTGTGATCGGCTATGTCCAGGTGGGCACCACCTAGGTTCGGGTTCCATTGGCTTTCGTATTTTGCCAGTCAAATCTTCCCGATCAGAACTATATCCTTGTTCTTTAACCTGATTAGGTTCGGAGATCCTTTCGTGAACCGATCTTCTATAACTCTTGCTAGGACCATCTCGTATTGGCCCAGACAACCTGTCTCTGGCCGATCGGCTAGGCCAATCGTCTTGGGGATAATGCTCCATTGGGCATGTATACGGAGACGGCAATGCTACTCCCCGTTCCCAACAAAACTGCCAAAAAGGACATCTCCTATGCGCTCTCTCTACGTTCTCAGTGTAATACAGATTATCTGACCGACGAGGAGAATATCATGGTCGATTATTCATTCTTTCATACTTCTCCATTAACTGAGAAAATATCGGTCCCAGCCTTCTTAGTGGCTGTTTTGACGGTGATTTTTCCGCCTTATACCATCTGCCTACCCGCGGGTTCCCCTTAGGTTTAATGGTCCTTGAATTCTTTCCTTCATGATCGGCTTCTACTTGTAATCGTGATTTTTAATGTCTGACCGCCACTTGAGGTCAACTGAATATCAACTTACCGATCCCCTTTTGGCTCCTCGTCATACATCAGCTTTTTTCCTTTGCTCGAACATTGAACCATATTAATAGGGAACGGATCAACATCAACTTGCATGGATAGCTGATTGGATCTGCTGACGAAAAATATTGCAATCATTAGTATTATGAGAAAAAGAATGATGCCACTTGCAATACCTGCGTTTCTTGATCTCGTTAGCCGATGGTATAGCGTGTCCTTCGGGCAATCGTATTATTTTTTCTTGTAACAATAAATCAAAAATGCGATCACACTTGGAGACATCAAAAGCATACTTAACTTCTGACTTATTCCTAGTCGGCTTAAGCAGGAACAGACCAAGGACTTTTTAGACCCTTTTATCCATTCGGCTATGTTTATCTCTGCTTCATCATCGTCTGAAGATTCGCTTGGATAGTAGTCGACCATATTAACTTTGGCTTTATCCTTTTCTTTATTATTACCATTTTTAATCCCATCCTTAAATGCCCTATTATCCGGGAACCGGCTTTCTTGAGCCGACACACGATGAAACAGATGACTCAGATCGGTGAACTCCTGTCCTCCAAACTTTTCTCTTAGTGGTGGAATTAACCCTTGGAAAGCCAAATTAGCGAGTTGGTTATCGGGTAATGTGACACTAAAACATCGATTTCTGATCTCTCTAAATCTTTTAATATAATCGGTTACCGATTCTCCAAATTTCTGGCGAACAGAGCTTAGATCGGAGATCCTGAGTTCTAAACTGCCTGAGAAAAAGTATTCATGAAATCGGCTTTCCAAATCGTTCCACAAGTGAACAGAATTCGGAGGCAGACAAGTAAACCAAGTAAAATCTGCTCCCGATAATGATAATGGGAACAATCTGATTTTTAACCCGTCGGACAAAGCTGCTTCGCCACATTGTGCGATAAAGCGTCCGAAGTATTCTAATGTTGTAATTGACTCGTCGCCAGAGAATTTTGTAAAATCTGGGACTTAAAAATTGTGAGGATAAGTGTAACATCCCAAAATTTGCTTTAATATTATTTTATTGGTTATTTCTCCATTCTATGTTTTTCTCGAATTTATTGGATTTTTTTGGATTTATTTGAATTAACTTTAAATTAAGTATATTGGTCTTTTATCGAAAACTATTTAAATTTATGCAAATTTAAAATAAAGTTTTGCCAAAAATATTTTATCTGAGTTCAAAATGCCTTAAAGTATTTTAAAGATTTTTCTGGGATTTTTCATGATAATTTTAATGCCAGAAACAAGTTAAATGATTTTCTGTAATTATTTTAAATAAAAAAACCTTTTAAAAGAATACATGAACCATGAATAGTAACAGGCCGGCCCATGCACTGCGCGGCCCAAGTTAGCCCGTGAAGCCCGTTTACCGCCGAAACCCTAACCCTAGGGAAGCCAACCGTTGGATTGAAATCCAACGGCTGTGCTTTCGCCGCGTCGCCGATCGTCAGGCCCGTTGGATGGACGTCGTGCGGACGCGTTGGATGCAGCCGCGTCGACTCTCCGTGTCTCCGCCGGAGTTCGCTGCCACCACGGAGCCATCATCGGAGTCCACGCCGCACACGCCTCCCCGTGCGGCTATTTAAGGCGCCGCCGCGTGTGCTGAAACCAACACCTCGTGCCGCGCGTGTGCCGCAATCCCGGAGCCCCGAGCCGTCGTCGTTTTCGCGTAGGAGCTCGTCGGAGTTGGATCTTCAAGTCGCATCGGTTTTGCCCTCGCCGTCGTCGTCCGAGGCCAAACCAGCTGGGATCCGAGACCCCCGAGCTGCGCCGCGTCGAGTTAAGGTGTTTTCGTCGCCGTTTGGTCATCGGAGCACCGCGCCGCCGTCTTTGTCACCAACGTTGGTGACTGTTTGCCGCTGCAGCGCCATCGCCAAGCTTCGACTTTCGTCAACCGTTTGATCTTCGTTGGACGCTCCAGATCGTGCCGCGTTGGTAAACAGCTTGGGTATCGCTATCCGTTGGATTCAAATCATGCGATCGAGGCGTAGCCACGTGTTTCTCAGTCCATAGCCGTTCGATCGGATCTGTGCGCGTCAGATCGCACCTGCGCCGTGACCAATCGCGTGCCATCGCGTGTCAGGCGCGGAGTCAGAGGCGCCGTGAGCCGTCCACCGTGAGCCAGTGCGGGTGGGTGGACTCAGTCCATGCACCGAGACGCGTGGCAGAGCCTGATTGGCTGGCTGAGAGATGATGTCACCCTAACGTCATGCTGACGCAGTAATCAATTTTTCAGTATAAAAATAATTCGGGAAAATCAGATTTTCTAATTTCTGTAATTTCAGTATTTATTCAAACTTCAAAAGGCTATAACTTTTGCATTTTAACTCGGATTTGTGTGATTCAAATTTCTAAAAATTTGTAAAATTGAGATCTATTTAATGGAGAACTTTATTTGATTTTTGGAGTTGATTTTCTCTTTGTTTTGGTATTTATTTGCTTTTCTCCTTCGGTACGCGTAGACGTTGAATTGTGCGACGCTTCGGAGGAAGATCCAACAACTCAAGATCAAGTATCAGAGCAAGACCAGAACCTATTCCAAGGCAAGATGTGCTTTGATTATGTTGAACCCATGTTTATACAAATGCTATATTGTTTTACTTTACTGCATATTATTTCAAGTATTCGATTGTTTCAAATTAAATTGGGATCTAGTTAATCTACCAATTTAATCTATATACCCTACCTTGTCATTTGTATGCCATGATCTATTGTCACCCTAGATTGGATCACTATAGTTGGTTGATAATGAAATCAACATGGGATGGTTAGATCGTCATAGTTGCTTAGTCGTGCCACGTCATCATATGTACATGAATCATCAATGATTAATCTTGACTAATGGAATATGGAACAATGATGTGAACATGTGTGTCATGTGAAGTCATACGATGAGATTGAGTTGTTGTGGCGATTCATGTCACGCAACGATGTTGAATTGTTGATGGCACGTGGTGCTTGGTAATCAACTTGGGTGATAATCACTTAGATTGGGGCAAGTGACAAGGGGCGAGTACGCCAAGGTGGGGCCTATGGGCAGAGGGTATGTGGATGTCTTGCCTTGATCACTCTAAGGACTTAACCTTGCAGGCCTTTGACCAGAGTCAACCATGCAACCACATGTCTGATATGGGACAGCCTAGCTGATTAATTTGCAATGTATTAAATTTGGGACTTTCTTGGTCGGTGTGAGTTCCCGAGTTATGGAGTAATTCACATGGCGCAAGAGGGGGGCCCTGGATGTGGTAACCAGTCCCACCAGTGTTGAAACCTTAGCGGGTGGTACCGGGTTAAGCCAGAGCATTGTAAGGCTTTGTCATGATTTCTCTGCCAGCACACCAAAGGAAGTGTGCTAATGGCCAGGCACAAAGAGAATGTCATGTCGTGTGGGTAAAGTGCATAACCTCTGCAGAGTGTAAAACTATTCGAATAGCCGTACTCGCGGTATTGGGCAATGCTCGTGAATTACAGTTAAGGGTTAGTTGAATTAAAATTGAACACTTGGTTGGGATGGCAGGATTGCCATATGGAAGGTTGGAACTTGATTTAGCATTAGAAAACTTGGTTTACTTGAGAAATGCTGAATCTATCTATTATTGTTATTTGTTTTGCGGTCTTTACAATCTATTTATTGTATTTGTTCATAATTGTTGCCTTGTTGCAAAATAGCCATGATAGCCTATCCTTTGAAATAAGCCTTGCATATAGCTATGTTAGAATTGCATTATGTGCACAACTTGTTGAGTGCTTTATGTACTCACCCTTACCAACAACAACATCACCAGTTGAGGAGTTTGCATCAATGCTGGAGGAGAGGTCCCAGGAAGAGACGAATGTTTAGGGCGCAAGCCTTGTCAGTTGCCTGTGGTATACTGAGGGGTTGTCTACGTTTCCATTCCGCTGCAGTTTTATTTGTTATTCAACCTTGTGAGTCATGTTCATGTAAGTTGACCGTACGGTCATTCAACTAGTAGTATATATCATATGATGTCTTTCATAATGTTTCCGCTATGTATGATTGTGATATTTACTGATGTTGAGTCTGTGTGCACTAGCGTGATCCTGGACTAGTGCGGTATACACAGAGGGTCCGGATTTGCATATTCGGGTCCCGACAGAAGTGGTATCAGAGCCATACTGACTGTAGGCCTTGACCCTAGATTGTCTGGTCGTCTCTATAGGATCTTCAAAATCATTTTCTAAAGGAAAGAATTAATTTGGAAGAATAATATGTTCTTGACTTATCTCATTCTTCTATTCCTTTCCTCATCAAAATTTCTTTTTTTTTCCTGCTGAATTTTTTTCTCTTTCCCTTGCTGGATCGAGTTAAACACCTTATCTGAGTTATCTTAATTGTTGACGATATACCACACCTTAGGAGAAAGCATCAAGTGCTCGCTGTCTACCCTCGAAATCATGAAGGAAGGAATCATCGAGCTCAAGGAAGGAGTAGATCTATGAAGTGTTCCAAAAGCTAGCAGATCTATGCTTCGAGTAGCCAGTTGGGACTCATGTGTGGGAGTCGCGTGTGCTTAAGATAGAAGTGTTACCCTTGTAGGCGGTAGTTTTGTGTGTATAGGTTGAATTGGTTCTTCATTGATTGCTGAGTGTGCAGCATGTGTTGCGGAGCTTTTAGGCTTATATAAGCAACCATACCAAGTTATTAATATTGTTTGCTTAAATTATTGGGTTAAACCTATCTCCCCTGCTTTAGGATCCCTGCTTCTTACCTATGCTATTTCCCTCTTCCCTAACCCGATGAAGCAATCAAGCATTTGTTCGGACTTGTGGAAACCACAGAATCAGTGGAAGTGTAAGTCAGCCCAGCGAGAGTCTCAATAATGGATTAGTTCTTCAACCGTCAGTACAGATGGATATGCAGAGTTTCAGAGAGTTCTTGACGGTTCAAACTCAGTTGATGCATGCAATGATGAAGCAAACGCAGAATATGACCGACCAAGCCAATGTCAACAAAGTGTTCCAAGCTGCTACTAGTGATTTCCGTTCCTACTTGAGGTTATCAAAATTCGTAAGGACTCGTTCGCTGGCATTTTCAGGAAATGCGTTACCTTCGGAAGCGGATGATTGGCTCAAGACCATTGAGAGGAAGCTGCTCATTGCTCAGTGTGAAGGCAATGAGAAAGTCTTGTATGCTTCTTATCAGTTGCAAGGAATTGCTGCGGAATGGTGGAAGAAATATTGTGCTGTTCATGAAGCCCAACGGAATATCACTTGGAGTGAATTTGTTGTTGCTTTTCGTAATCTCTTTGCCTCACCTAGAGACAGTATGGTCATAGTAAATACGAAGCAGAATATTATCCCTGCATCTTGTTCAACATCTAAGTGTTGCTCTTTGAAGTGCTGTCAACCAAACAAATCAGAAGATCGTGCGTGCATTCGCTGTGGAGAAATAGGGCATACCGCTAACGAGCATGCGATTAATTGCTCAAGCTGTGAAGGAAGTCATTCCCTTGGAGAGTGTCCTATGCGTGACATCATATGTTACTTGTGTGAAATTCGAGATCATGGTCCAGCTCAATGTCCCCTGGATTCAATAGTTACCGCTGTAACCCAGCACCAGCAAAAGAATCTTCGAGCTATAGTTGCTCAAAAGATGTCAAGAAGAGGCGGAACGTCAACTGCAAAAGTGGTGCCGCTTGAAGAGCTAAAGACACAATACCTTAATCCTGTTGGCCCTCATCAAGAAAGAAGTAATTGGCAATCACCAACAAAGATGTTTTCTGTGATGAAGAAGGTCATCGAAGCTAGGGAATACCCTACTGAAGCAACCAGCTCGACACAACAACAGACAACAATGTACATGTAGTCGCACAACAAATAACACAGTGTGTTACAACCGTCACAAGGAAGGCCATTATGCTAATCGATGCCCACAGAGAAGACAATCATTGTCTCGACCATGGATGTTCCGTGGTTACCTCGACCAAGTTCATAATGCCAAGAGTGAGCAATAAAGTCGCAAGAGAAGTTTGTACGAGAATCAGTCGAAGAAGAGGCGTCTGAATGAAGACATTGCCCTAGTCGACGAATGCTCAAGGAAGAGAGATGGACCTAAGCTTTGTTACACCTGCAACAAGCCTGGGCATTTTGCTAACAATTGCCCTTATAAAAAAGTGATCGCACCAGTTCAAGTCAATCTCAATTCTGTTTCAGTCAAAATTTCAGCGCCTACGCCAATCAAGGAAGTCTAGATCAAAGATTTATCATATGCAAGTGTCATGCCCTCATTTGTAAAGGAAAGGTTTCCAGTGATGAATTCCCTATAAAGATTTTTCTTGCCTAAATAAATAAAGTAAAGATGGTTGAGATGTTGGTATGTGAAGTGTTGGAATAAAGCATTAATGGTAAATGAAGAGTCCGATGTTTCTGAGTATTCACCTGTGTTGATGGTTCACCTGAAGATGTTGTTTGTGCAATGATGGTCAGTTCAGTGGTGTTTGCAAAGCTTGTCAATCCGAAAGAATTGCCGTTGCCAGAAAGTATAGTATTGCTTGATCTAACCTAGAATGTTATGGAGTTAAGCTGCTTATTGTCAGAGAAAAGTTCCTAGTGAATGATATTAGATATCAGGCTCGAGATGGTACTCCTGAAATGAATTGGTCGTCCGGACATAAGGCTGTCATGGAGTTTGGTCAAAGAATTGTGTCAGCTAAAGGCCCTAAAAGCGGGAAAATGGAATTTCAAACGACTGCGGTTCGTGTTGGTCAGCTAAAGGTCAATAGCGTGGAAGTTGTCAACTTTGAAGAGCTGCCAGTTGTTAGAGAGTATCAAGATGTGTTTTCTAAGAATCCCACCAGATCGAGAGATCCAGTTTGTTATTGAGTTAGTACCTGATACAGCATCAAAAGCAAAGAGACCTCATCGAATGCCTATTGATGAGCTAGTTGAGATGAAGAAGCAGATCGAAGAGTTGTTAGAAAAATGTTTCGCTAGAGTCAGTTTGTCACCCTAGGAAGCGCCTATTTTGTTTGAAGATGAGAGCTTAAGGATGTGTACGACCGTCGAGCATTTAATGAAATGATGATTAAAAGGATAAGTATTCGTTGCCCAGAATCGTAATTTGTCTTACCAGTCAAAAGGAGCTGGAGTTTTCTCAAGGATAGATCTTCGATCAAGTTATCACCAAATAAGGATTCATGTAGAGAATGTTCTTAAGTCAGAGTTTTCTACACGATATGGACAATATGAGTTTACAGCTGTGTCTGCTAGGATGATTAACGCCATGGCATAATGTATGAACCTGATGAATGAAGTTTCATGGGATAATTGGACAAGCTATTGTCGTGCACATAGAGGGCATTCTTGTTATTCCAGGACAAGGGAAGAGCATGCCGAGTAATTGAGAATGGTTCTGGAAAAGCTGCAAGAGCGACAGTTGTGCGCTAAGTGTGACCGTTGGAAGGAGAAAGTTGAGTTTCTTGGTCATGTGATGGCTTCAAAAAGGGGTTGTTGTTGACCTGAGCAAGTGAAAGCAATGTTGTATTGCGAGCAACCGAAGTCTGTTACCTGGATTCGTGATTTTTCGGAAATGATAGGGTGCTACCATTGAATTATTGAAGGATTCTTGACGATTGCGAGACTGCTTAAGCAATTGTTGGAAAAGGAGAAGAAGTTTTCATGGACGCCGTAGTGCATGCTTTGAAGTTATTGCGTCATTATATTGTTGGAGATATGCGCAGACCATAAGAGTTCAAAGTGCAGACCTTAATATGGAACGAAGAGGATGATTGGAGTTGATTAAGTCTTATAAGGCTGGGATCTGTTATCATCCTGGTAAGGCTAATGTGGTATCCGATGTCTTAAGTCATAAAGGTCATAGTGCTAGTACACGGATATCAAGTGATCAATCGAAATTGTGCAAGGAGTTTCAAAAGTTGAAATTAGAAGTGGTTTCCCAAGGATTTATAGCTGCTTTGGAAGTTAAGCCAATGTTTGAAGATCAGATCAAAGTGGGTCAGAAGGATGAAGGCTTAACCGAGGATTTTACCGTGGATGACCAAGGAACCACACAGTTTAAAGGTCGAATCTATGTATCGAACAAGAAAGAGCTTAAGCAGTTGATTCTAGAAGAAGTTAATGATTCTAAAGTATTCAATTCATCCAGAAAGGTGCTAAGATATATCAAGGTCTTAAGGAAAGGTTTTCGTAGCCTAAGATGAAGCGTGAAGTTGCTGAAAATATCACTTTGTGTGATGTGTGTTAGAGAATAAAAGCAATGCATCAGAGATCAGCAAGTTTGTTACAGCCGATGTAGAATTCTGAGTGGAAGTAAGAGGCAAATCAGTAATAAGATACCTAGCATTGAGAATGGTCGAGAATCCAGAAGGGATATGGTTCCGTTTGGACCATCGTTGACCGTTTGGCCGAAGTTGCTCATTTCACACCATTAAGACTACTTATTCAGGAGATCAGTTGGTAGGACTATTTATAATTGTGTGTTTGCATGGTATGTCTACGAAGATTTTGTCAGATAGAGGTACCCAATTTACCTCGAGATTCTGGAATAAGCTGCATGAAGCATTAGGAACTCGTTTGAATTTCAGTACATCGTATCATCCGCAGATAGATGGTCAGAATGATGGAGTTAATCAGATTCTTGAGGATATGCTGAGAGCTTATGCTTTAGCCTGTGCTACTTCATGGATAAGTGTTTGCCGTATGCAGGATTTAGCTATAACGACAGTTATCAGGCTAGTTTGCAAATGTCACCATTTGAGGTTTTATATGGACGTGCCTGTCGTACTCCGTTGAATTGGAATGAGACAGGAAATCGTGTGGTATTTGGACCTGATATTCTCAAGGAAGCCGAAAAGCGAGTTGCTATGATTAGAGAGAGGTTGAGGATAGCACAGTCAAGACAGAAGAGCTACATGGATAATCATCGTCAGGATTTGAGTTCGAGCCAGATGATTTCGTGTATCTCAGAGTTACTCCTCTTAAGGGTGTTAAAAGGGTTCACGTTAAAGGAAAGTTGGCACCAAGATATGTTGGTTTGTTCAAGATTTTGAGGCATCAAGGAGAGATTGTTTATCAGTTTGAAATTGTCGCAGTCGTTGTCAGGTGTGCATGATGTGTTTCATGCGTCGCAACTGAAGAAATGTCTTAAGTGCCAACAAAGCAAACACCGTTGGACGCAATAGAGCTGCAGGAAGATTTGAGTTATAAAGAGCAGCCAGTCAAAATTTTGGACGTTTTGGAACGAAGGACCAGGAACAAGTCTATTCGCTTTTGCAGGGTTCAGTGGAGCAATCATTCCGAAAGTGAAGCAACTTGGGAGCGTAAGGAAGATTTGAAGTCAGAATTTCCAAACATATTCTTTAATTAGCCCTGAATCTCGGGGTCGACATTCTGTTAAGGGGGGAGGTTTGTAACATCCAAAAATTTGCTTTAATATTATTTTATTAGTTATTTGTCCATTTTATGTTTTTCTGGAATTTATTGGATTTTTCTGGATTTATTTGAATTAATTTAAAACTAAGTGTATTGGTATTTTATCGAAAACTATTTAAATTTATGCAAAATTAAAATAAAGTTTTGCCAAAAATATTTTATCTGAGTTCAAAATGCCTTAAAGTATTTTTGAGATTTTTTTGGGGATTTTTCCTGATAATTTTAATGCCTGAAACAAGTTAAATGATTTTCTATAATTATTTTAAATGAAAAATCCTTTTAAAAATGCATGAACGATGAACGGGCCGCCCATGCAATCGCTCGCCCAAGTTAGCCCGCTGGCCCGCTTATCGAAACCTAACCCTAGGGAAGCCAACCGTTGGATTGAAATCCAACGGCTGTGCTTTCGCCGCGTCGCCGATCGCTCAGGATCGTTGGATGGACGCCGCGCGGACGCGTTGGATGCAGCCGCGTCGCCTCTCCGTGACGCCGCTAGAGTCCGCCGCCGCCACGGAGCCATCTTCGGAGTCCGCGCCACGCACGCCTCCCCGTGCGGCTATTTAAGGCGCCGCCGCGTGCGCTGAAACCAACACCTCGCGTCGCGCGTCTGCCGCAATCCCGGAGCCCCGAGCCACCGTCGTTTTCTCGTAGGAGCTCGTCGGAGTTGGATCTTCAAGTCGCATCGGTTTTGCCCTCGCCGCCGTCGTCCGAGGCCAAACCAGCTGGGATCCGAGACCCCCGAGCTGCGCCGCGTCGAGTTAAGGTGTTTTCGTCGCCGTTTGGTCACCGGAGCACCGCGCCGCCGTCTTCGTCTCCAACGCTGCTGAGTGTCCGCCGCCAGCCGCCATCGCTGCCGACTTGGTCGGCCACCGCTTGATCTTCGTTGGACGCTCCAGATCGTTCCGCGTTGGTAAACAGCTTGGGTATCGTTAGCTGCCGGATTCAAATCATGCGATCGAGGCGTAGCCACGTGTTTCTCAGTCCGTAGCCGTTCGATCGGATCTGTGCGTGTCAGATCGCACCGGCACCGCGACCAATCGCGTGCCGCCGCATGTCAGGCGCGGAGTCAGAGGTGTCGTGAGCCGTGTCCACCGTGAGCCAGCGCGGGTGGGTGGACTCAGTCCATGTACCGAGACGCGTGGCAGAGCCTGATTGGCTGGCTCGGTGATGATGTCACCCTGACATCATGCTGACGCAGTAATCATTTTTTCAGCATAAAAATAATTCGGGAAAATCAGATTTTCTAATTTCTGTAATTTCAATATTTATTCAAACTTTAAAAGGCTATAACTTTTGCATTTAACTCGGATTTGAGTGATTCAAATTTCTAAAAATTTGTAAAATTGAGATATATTTAATGGAGAACTTTATTTGATTTTTGGAGTTGATTTTCTCTTTGTTTTGGTATTTATTTGCTTTTCTCCTTCGGTACGCGTAAACATTGAATTGTGCGACGCTTCGGAGGAAGATCCAACAACTCAAGATCAAGTATCAGAGCAAGACCAGAACCTATTCTAAGGCAAGCTGTGCTTTGATCAAGTTGAACCCATGTTTATACAAATGCTATATTGTTTTACTTCACTGCATATTATTTCAAGTATTCGATTGTTTCAAATTAAATTGGGATCTAGTTAATCTAGCAATTTAATCTATATACCCTACCTTGTCATTTGTATGCCATGATCTATTGTCACCATAGATTGGATCACTATAGTTGGTTGATAATGAAATCAACATGGGATGGTTAGATCGTCATAGTTGCTTAGTCGTGCCACGTCATCATATGTACATGAATCATCAATGATTAATCTTGACTAATGGAATATGGAACAATGATGTGAACTTGTGTGTCATGTGAAGTCATACGATGAGATTGAGTTGTTGTGGCGAGTTACGTCACACAACGATGTTGAATTGTTGATGGCACGTGGTGCTTGGTAATCTACTTGGGTGATAATCACTTAGATTGGGGCAAGTGACAAGGGGCGAGTATGCCAAGGTAGGCCCGATGGGCAGAGAGTATGTGGATGTCTTGCCTTGATCACTCTAAGGACTTAACCTTGCAAGCCTTTGACCAGAGTCAATCATGCAACCACATGTCTAGTATGGGACAGCCTAGCTGATTAATTTGCAATGTCTTAACTTTGGCACTTTCTTGGTCGGTGTGAGTTCCCGAGTTATGGAGTAATTCACATGGTGCAAGAGGGGGGCCCTGGATGTGGTAACCAGTCCCACCAGTGTTGAAACCTTAGCGGGTGGTACCGGGTTAAGCCAGAGCATTGTAAGGCTTTGTCATGATTTCTCTGCCAGCACACCAAAGGAAGTGGCTAATGGCCAGGCGCAAAGAGAATGTCATGTCGTGTGGGTAAAGTGCATAACCTCTGCAGAGTGTAAAACTATTCGAATAGCCGTACTCGCGGTATTGGGCAATGCTCGTGAATTACAGTTAAGGGTTAGTTGAATTAAAATTGAACACTTGGTTGGGATGGCAGGATTGCCATATGGAAGGTTGGAACTTGATTTAGGATTAGAAAACTTGGTTTATTTGAGAAATGCTGAATCTATCTATTATTGTTATTTGTTTTGCGGTCTTTACAATCTATTTATTGTATTTATTCATAATTGTTGCCTTGTTGCAAAATAGCCATGATAGCCTATCCTTTGAAATAAGCCTTGCATATAGCTATGTTAGAATTGCATTCTGTGCACAACTTGTTGAGTGCTTTATGTACTTACCCTTGCCAACAACAACATCACCAGTTGAGGAGTTTGCATTAATGCTGTTGGAGAGGTCCTAGGAAGAGATGAATGTTTAGGGCGCAAGCCTTGTCAGTTGCCTGTGGTATACTGAGGGGTTGTCTACGTTTCCATTCCGCTGCAGTTTTATTTGTTATTCAGCCTTGTGAGTCATGTTCATGTAAGTTGACCATAAGGTCATTCAACTAGTTGTATATATCATATGATGTCTTTCATAATATTTCCGCTATGTATGATTGTGATATTTACTGATGTTGAGCCTATGTGCACTAGCGTGATCCTGGACTAGTGCGGTATACACAGAGGGTCCAGATTTGCATATTCGGGTCCGACGGTAGATTAGCCGATGCATCTAGTTTAGCGGCATCGGTGTAAGCCTGGTAATGAATTGCCCCACTCGGCCGAGGATCTCTAGGCAGTATAATGGTGGGTTGAGTAGGCATCATAGTTGGGGGTGAGGTTATAGCCGATGGTTTAGGATCGTCTAGTGTGCTCTGCGTGTTTTGTGCTATTGAAAAGACTGGGTAACTTGGCAGAGCTTGCATCGGGTCGAGCAAACTTCCGGATGAGGCCAATTCCTGGGCGATGGTTTTAACGCTATTTGCGATCATCGGCTTAAGGGTTGTGACAAGAGCCGATGACTGGTTTATCAGAGCATGATGTACAGACTGATTAATCATAGCCGATAGCTCGGCTTGAGCGGGTAGATATCGACTTACCGGTCCTTCTGTAACACCTGCATCTCCCAGCATTGACCGTCGGTAAAGCGGTCTTCTGAGTGATGCCACGTCTAGTTTTCTGATAGCAATTCGGCATCATCTCTTCAAGAGCTGTTTTTCGATCTTCGATTTCTCTACGTTGTTCTGGCATTAAATCGTCCATCGTCGGGACGATTATAGCTTCAGCGTTGAGATCGAATGGTGGAGTCGACTTCCCTGATGAAGACATGGTGTCCCACCGGGAGTGCCAAGAGTGTGTTGATGCCAATAACTTGAAGTAGGGTTTCTGACAACAGCACACCAGACGAACACCTAGTTCAGAGCATGCCAATCGATTTGACTTAGAATTGACAAGGTAGAAATATGAAATTCACTCAAAGCCGATCGTGAAGATCAATCGGCTTATACTCATTCAGCTCAAAGCCGATTAAATTAAGATTAAAAGGGTAAATCTAACTAGCCGATTAAGGCTAATAAGAGGATAAAGGTAGATCGATTCTGAAAAAGGTGATGCGCAGCAAAATCAGAATAAATCGAACCTGGGGCGTAATTTGAAGAAAATCAACAATCAGCGATGCACAACTTTATTGATCAAGATCGAATTACAAAGACTAAATTACAAGAACTACTCCTAGTCGACAGGAAAAGTAATGTAAATTGGTGTGTTTGATTGTGTTGGATCCCTTGTGCGGCTCGCCCTTGTCCTCCTTTTATACCTATCGGCCGATCGTGTGCTTTTACAACACGTTACAAAGCCTGATCCGTATCGGCCTCAATCTGGATGGTTTTCCCTTAAAGATCTCTACCGTTACCAAATATCTTCAAATCTTTTCAAATCGCCTGTTTGTTACTGCATGTTGACTCTCTTACCGATTTTTGACCATACTTGCCAAATTGTGGTGCAAACAGTAATGTAACGGTTATGTTATGATCTCCTTGCCGACACACCAATGGAAGTGTGTCAACTGACCTGGCAAAAGAGGTTGATCATTTCTTTAAAGCTGTACACCTCTGCAGAGTGTAAATCTAATCGATTAGCCACGCTCGAGGTCAAGGGCACTTGGTAACATCATCACATAGTTAGATATTTTACTATTTTCAAAATGGGATGATTTTCATCTGATGTGCCATGTTTTGGCAAAGATTATTGTTATGCCATGGGTCGGCAGGAAATTGGGCATCTCGACGCTCAAGTCATAGAGGACTGTGAGTTATTACTTATGCTTTACTTACTTTTATATCAGTCAAACAAGCTTTTATAAATTCCGTTTCTAAATTACAACTTGATTTACAAATTCAATGTCGTTTTTTGCAAATTAACCGTAGGAGCTTCCTTTGACATAACTTGCATCACTGCGTGTTGCAAATACCACTTAAATCTTGCTGAGTACAAAAGTACTCAACCTTGCTTATTATATTTTTTTAGGTGGATAAGACAACCAAGCTCCGAAGAATACTTTTCATCGCAGGATGCGGGAACTTTAATGAATCGATCTTTCTAGGGATTATGCCTTGTCAGTTGCTTGAGGGTTGGATGGGCACACGACAAGACTTTGCTTCTTCTGTTGCTATATTTATATACCCTGAGTTGTAAAATGCAATGTATAAATAGCTTCTGCTTTAATAATATTATTTATGGTTGTGATTCCAATTGTTGTAAATGTGCGTACTAGCTACTGATTATGAGACTAGTACTGAACGAACATTGATTCTCATTTTTGCATTTATGCAAAAATATGAGTCTTTAGAAACGCAATTGAAAAAATCGAGAAAAAAATCATTTGAGAAAAAAATCCAAGAAATTAAATAATTTTGAAAAAAAAAACATTTTGGCGTAGCATTGCCTCTGGCCGGTAACTTCGCCGATAGCTTGCCGCCGCTGCAGATCGGAGCTCAATGACAGCATGAAGGCTCATCGGCACCATGGATCTCATCAGCAGCTAACCGAAATCAAAGACAGGGAGCGCAACAAAGTGGAGGATCCTGCGACAGGTAGGCCCGTCTCCACCAGATGTGGTGATCATCAGTAAGGGTGAGCAATTTTATACCAAACCGAATTTACTGAAATTCTTAGTTTGTTAGGTTTTCGATCATTGGTTCGGTTTTTATTTTCACACTTTTGTGTTCGGTCATTGGCTCAGTTTCCACGCCTCAGAAAACGACGAGACCAAAAAAGACAATATATACTTATGTACGTACCTAAGCTAACGCACTCTGAGGCCTTGGCCCACTAACCCCTACGCACGTGCCCAAGGCCTACTAACCGCTGAATGACAGTGGAGTCCTCGCGCTGTTTGAATTGGTGATTTGGGTCGGGGCAATATGGCTTGGCTGCATGGAAGACTATCCGGTACTGTTTTCATGTTTGTTACTTTGTTTCTTTTGCTCAATTGCTCACGGGAGAGAAGACTATGTGGTTCTCATGTTTGGCCATGGTGTGCTGCCATGCTCAAGTGCTGACGGTTTTGCTGTAGTCCAATGTATTTCGGTAAACCGATTTATCGAATTAATTAGGTTCAGTTTTTTTTGTTTGGTCAACTTGATGGCCATCTCTTAAAAACCAAAATATTCTTTTACCAAGTTAACCAAATCGAATAAACGGTATAAACCGAATACCTACCCTAATCATAGGTCATGCCGCCGCCAAATCCAGCACCCACTGTCGCCGGCAGAACCACGGACATGGAGGGGAAAGAGAAGCATAGCCCCTGTGATGGCGAAGAGTGGTACCACAGGGGCACGTGAGAAACAACAGAGTCACATGGGAGAGGAGGTATTAGGGAGGAAGGAAGAAGAGAATGGAAACTTCTCAAGTTGCAGACAGCTTTATTCCCCCGCGTGGGTCAATCAGTGGCCGGTGGTCGAGCCTAGCGCCAGATGTGTGTCAGATGCGAGCGCCCGTAGGTGTCCAGCAGTTTCGACTTTTATATATGCTAGTCGTCAACCCGTGCTTTCGTATAGGTTAGCTTCTTATATAAAGTCACTTGGATTCGTTAATTTGGTCACGTGATAGTCACTATAACTTGATTTTGTTAGATGGGCGCTAAATCTTTTTCTTTTCTCGATTAATGTGAAGTTTGTTTCGTAGTTTATAATTAGTACATGTAATATATCTTATTATGAATTTTATTATTTTTGAAATTTGGCAATTTAATTTGCATACAAATTAAAACTTTATTCAACCTTTAATTTATCGCTAGTTTATACTTTTAGGTCGTAGCTTGGGGTGGATTTTGTCAATCATTTCTCAAGTCGCACAGCGGCCGTGGTATAGCCTAGCGCCATATGGACGGCGGATGCGGGCTCCCGTAGGTGTCCAGCAGTTTCGACTTTAGTATATAATATATCAGCGGTCAAAACATCAAAATATTGATCGCAGGGTCCCAGGAGTTATGTTTTACGAATGAATCGATCAATTATACATGCATGGTTGAAGACTTCCAGTAGACTGTAGTAGTTTGGAAGGCACGAACTGAGCCGCTTAAGATGTCCTGTACCCTCTATGTCAAGCACGTTGCACACCGTACCGTGCACAAGGTTGCGTCTGCCTTGACTTTTTGTTATAAAATGCAACAACTCTTCAGGTAGTATGATCAGATAAGCATCTTAGCTACAAGTTAGTTGGCAGTATGGCACAGCAATTGGGAGCGAAAGGATGCAACATACTGCTTAATTATGCCGGGTATTCTGCAAGTGGAGCAGTTCACATTCTGTCAACCTGGTAAACAATGCGAGTGAAGGCGACATATATATCAAGCATGTGAAGCCGGCCATTCATATATTTCTGGAGCCATGATATGCATAACTTAACACTGATTGACCATGCTTACATGATAATTAATGTTTGTAGGAATCTTCTGTGTGAGAAACTGATGACATTAATTGGCACGCTGGCCCGGTAAAATTACACCTTTGTGTGTGGCCCGCTTGTCAGATTCATTCTGTATATATGCGAACTTGTTGGTGCAACTGCATACCCAGCATTGCTGGTAGGAAATGTAACTGCATGAGTAATTCAATAAATATACAGAGGAATCATCAAAGTATTTATTATGAAACTAACTGCTACTATAACTTGTTTTAATCAAGCTGTACATACTGAGCAAGTTGACGAGCAGTATTTATTGTCTGCTTCTGATGACAAGTTGAAATCCATTGGATTGATGCGGACTATTCTTATGCACATGGTATATCAAAATTGTATATGTATACTAAAGATCAAGTCTTAGAATTATTAATTCCTTGTGATCATCATGTATGTGGCGTATATATGATACAACATGTTGTGGTTAGGTACTCTATTTAGTAGGAATATATTTTTAGAAACATTGCATTTGTAGGGATGGCTGCATAGCACTCTCTTATAATTTCTATGTTAATTAGTTTTAAAGGAGAAAAATATTGTGTATATGACGTGTGATTAGCACCTCGCAAGTGCACACGATCAATTGCAGTATTCTCTTTTTTACCCAACCAGTCATAATCCAACTGAGGTTAGCTGCCATGGTGAGGATCATAACTTGAGAGCTCTTTTACAATGGATTAAAATCAATATAAGCCGTCCATTTCTTTAAATCTAATGGTTGAAATCAATTTAGATCTAGTTATACTACCACCTGTAGTATTAGTAGTAAATTTTAAAGAGGGATAAAAGGGTAAAAAATTTCATCATACTATTTGTCCTCTACGGTAAAACACGTCCTATGATCCAGATGAATGGAAGATAAATGGATAAGAAGCCTCTGAAGATCACGAGGTATTCGGTGAATCTAAAACTGTGAACGAATTAGGAAAAGTCTAAAATGCCCCTGATGAATGGATAGAAAAAGTCTAAAATACCCTTGAGGAATGGATTGTTAGATTTGATTTCTACTACCACTACTTACTACCTATGTTATCTACTGTAAAATTTCTCTAACTTGAATGTATATCAACATTTACATGTTATATGTTCGAAGTCCTACGCGACAGGTGCATGGATTCGGTGCCATCTCCTCGTACATCTTTTACTACAGGTCCGCTACCTGACCCATCTTGTTTGCTCACGAGGAGCTATACTACAGGTGGGCGTCATGCCGTGTCGGGCCAGACCAACACGGGCCTATCGTGCTTTGTGCCTGAATCGTGCCGAGCCACGACGGCCCATCATGCCCACCATATCGTGCTGTGCCGGCCCGATGGTAATACCCCAGCCCATTAATGTGAAGGCCTATATGGCCCATGTGGAGTGGTGGTGGGATTAGTTCCACATTGCTTGCACAAAGTGAGTTATAGTAGTATATAATGCCTGTTGGATCCAACATAACACCTCCGGTTTAACCTTTTTACACGAATCGAGGACGAAAGTGTAAGTGGGGTGCTATGCATTCATAGGTCCGCCCTACGGTAGGCTGGACTTTGAGCTAATTTCGACCGCCTCAGTCTACTGCTATTTCGGCGCCTCCAATGGTTGGAGCGTATGCGATGCCTTCCACTAGCGGTGTAGGTCAGGGAGACGTGGTGACAGGTACAATCTCAGTTGATTCATTTGATGCATATACTCTTTTCGACTCTGGCGCTAGCTTCTCGTTTGTCTCGAAGGTCTTTGTGGTTCGTGCCGGTCTTTCTGTGCAAAGGATTAGTAAGACTGTGGTGGTCAGTTCTGCTAAAGGTTTGATATCCAGTTTTTCTATTTGCTCTGGTTGTGTTATAAATCTTGCTGATGAGGCCTTGGTGGCTAATCTGGTGGTGATTCCTTTAGAGCCTTTCGATGTTATTCTTGGCATGGATTGGTTTTCTCAGTACCGAGCTGTTATCTTGTGTTTCTGGAAGACTGTCTCTTTGCAGACGCCTTGAGGTAGAGAAGTCACCTTTCAAGGGAGTGCTCTGAAGTACTCCCTTTGCTTTCTGTGTCAATTGTTTTCGAATCGTTGGACTAGGTATTCGGGTATTATCTTAGCTTTGGTGGAGGGTCACGAGGTTACCTTGTGAGTGGGGGATATTCCAGTGGTATGCCATTGTCCTGATGAGCTTCCAGGTGTACCCCCTGAGCGTGAGGCAATTCTTGAGATTAAGTTGGTTCCTGGTACACAACCTATATATAAATCTCCTTATCGAATGGCTCCAAAGGAGCAAGCGGAATTGAAAAAGCAGTTGGATGATCTTCTTGCTAAGGGTTTCATTAGACCTAGCAAGTCACCTTGGGATTTTCTAGTGTTGTTTGTGGAGAAGAAGGATGGCTCTAAGAGGCTATGCGTGGACTATCGTGCTCATAATAAGGTGACTATTAAGAATAAGTATCCTTTGCCTCGTATTGATGACCTTTTTGATCAATTGAGGGGTGCTAAGGTGTTCTCCAAGATTGATTTGCAATCTGGATATCACCAGTTGAGGATTAAACCAGAGGATATCGAGAAGACTGCTTTTAGCACGAGGTGTGGGCACTTTGAGTATGTTGTTATGTCTTTTGGACTAACGAATGCTCTCGCTGTCTTTATGGAATTGATGAATAGGATGTTGCATGAGTACCTGGATGATTTTGTCGTTGTTTTCATTGATGAAAGCCTGCTTTACTGGAAGTCTGAGGAAGATCATAAGCATCACCTTAGTATTGTGTTGGATACTCTTAGGAAGAATAAATTTTACGCTAAGTTAAAGAAGTGTGCTTTCTGGCTTTCTAAAGTGAGTTTTCTGGGCCATGTGATTAGTCAGCATGGTATTACGGTTGATCTAAAGAATGTTGCATTAGTGGTTGAGTGGCAGAGGCCTACTAGTGTGACGGAGATTCGTAGTTTTCTTGGTCTTGCTGGTTATTACCGGCATTTTGTGCAGGACTTCTCTAGTATTGCAAAGCCGATGACAAGGCTTTCAGAGAAGGGTGTTCCTTTTATTTGGACTGATGATTGTGAGACTAGTTTCCAGACCCTGAAGGATAAGTTGGTGAATGTGCCTATTCTAGCTCTACCTGAGAGTGGCAATCGCTTCATGGTGTATACAGATGCTTCTCGTATTGGTCTTAGCTGTGTGTTGATGCTGGAGGGCAAGGTAATTGCTTTGGTTCCAGACAGTTGAAGAAGCATGAGAGGAATTATTCCACCCATGATCTGGAATTGGCTGTGGTGGTGTTTACACTGAAAACTTGGAGGCACTATGTTTATGGTGAGTCTTGTGATATTTTCACTGATCATAAAATCCTCAAGTATATTTTTATTCAGAAGGAGTTGAATTTGCGGCAGCGTAGATGGCTTGAGTTGATAAAAGATTATGACCTAATGATCCAGTATCATCCTGGGAAGGCTAATGTGGTGGCTGATGCCTTGAGCAGGATAGGTGTTCCTAATACAGTGATGCCCCTGAGCAGATTTAGAACGTTTAGGCATTTCCTTCTGTTATGCAGGTATTGCAAGTGAGGAGACTCAGTTGCTTGTTCAGTCGCCCATACTTGAGCTGGTGCGTGAGGCACAACTACACGATCGCTTGATTCAGGAGGTTCGCAAGAGGATTGCAGAAGGCAGACCCCGGGAGTTCACTATTGATTAGAATGCCATAGTCCGTTTCAGTGGATGTCTTTGTGTGCCACAGAAGTCATATGTGAAGATGGATATCTTGCGAGAGGCTCATCGGACTCCTTATACAGTTCATCCTGGTGAGACTAAGATGTACAAAGATCTAAAGCAGAGCTTCTGGTCAAAAAGGATGAAGGTTGACATTGCCAAGTATGTGGCAGCTTGTGGTATGTGTTAGTAGGTAAAAGTCGAGCATAAGAGGCCTGCAGGTTTGTTGCGACCCTTAGAGATTCCCGAGTGGAAATGGGAACATATTTCTTTGGATTTCGTGGTTGGTTTACCCTGCACGCCTTGAGGAAAAGACGCTATTTGGGTGGTTGTGGATAGACTCACTAAGTCAGCGCACTTCATTCCGATGAAGATGACTAATACAACCCAGGAGTTGGTTCTTTTGTATATGAAGGAAGTGGTAAGGCTGCATGGTGTGCCTAAGTCTATTTTCTCAGATCGGGACACAAAGGTTGTGTTCAAATTTTGGCAGAGTTTGCAGAGTGCTCTAGGAACCCAGCTTTCTCTTAGTACAACTTTCCACCCACAGACAGATAGTCAGTCTAAGCGGACAATTCAGACATTGGAAGATATGTTGCGTGCTTATGTCCTTTCATGGAAGGGCAGTTGGGATGACCATCTAGCTTTGGTGGAGTTTGCCTACAATAACAAATATCAGGCTAGTATCAAGATGGCACCGTATGAGGCCTTATATGGTAGAAGATATATTTCCCCTTTGTGTTGGGAAACTTTGGGTGAAAGATCCTTGGTTGGCCCGGACTAGATTCAGCAAACGGTGGAGAAGATGCAGGTGATACGCTAGACCTTGTTGGCTGCTCTGAGTCAGCAAAAGAGCTGTGCAGATGTGAGGAGGCAAGACCTTGAGTTTGCAGTTGATGATAAGGTTCTTCTCAAAGTATCACCAACAAAAGGCATTGTGCAGTTTGGTACTACTGGGAAGCTTAGCCCTAGATACATTGGTCCTTTTGTGATCATAGCCCGAGTTGGCAGTTTGGCTTACCGCTTACAGTTGCCAGAGTCCATGAGAGGAGTGCATAATGTTTTCAATGTATCTTTGTTGAGGAAGTATCTTTAGGATCCAGAGCATAAGATTGACCTAGAGCCGATCACTGTGGAGCAGGATTTGACTGTGGAGTGTCGCCCAGTGCATATTTTGGACACGTTAGAGCGAGTCATGAGGAGAAGGTCCATTAAGTATGTGAAAGTACTATGGACCAACCAGTCAGAGTGTGAAGACACTTGGGAACTAGAGGAGCAAATGCGCAAGAAGTACCGTGAACTTTTCGAAGCTGGTGAGTTTTATGTTTGGGCCTATTCCTAAACATTTTTTTGTTGTTCCGTAGTCATCATAGAATGGGTGAATTCGGGGACTTATTCATTTAAAGAGGGGGGGAGAATGTAATATCCCATTTAATTCCAAATGTTGTGGTCTGTTTCTGTAGCATCGCAGAATTCATTTGGGGTTTCGGGTCGGTTTGGGCCTGTCTGTGGGATTTGGCCCATATGAGGGGGAAACACTAACCCTAGCCCCACCCCTCCTCCTCCCCACCCCAAGCCACACTCCTCCTCTTCTACACCAAAAACCGCAGCTCCTTCCCCTCCCCTTTCCTCCTCCAGCCCTAGGGCGCTCCCCTTCCAATTTTTCCCCCCTAGCCGCTCTCCCTCCTGCGCACTTGGTGGCTCACACGTTTGATCTAAGGATTTGGGGAGGAACGAGGTAAGAATCCCTGGGTAAGTTTCCCCTACTGTGTGGTCTTGATTCTGCTCGGTATTTGTCAAGTTTGTTGATTAGAGGAAGAGAATAGCGTTGGATTTCTTGTTTTTCCTGTTTCTGTTCAGGGCAGATTGAGCAGTCTATGTTTTTCCATGAATATCAGCATTTTAATTGCCAAATAAAATTGTGGGGTTCTAGGTTTGTTGCAGAGGACTCTGAGATCTTTTCACAGAGTCCTAATTCGCGATTTTTGGCCTTGCGGTTTAGGAGTTATAAATAATCAAAGTTAGCTGTCATTGTGATGCTGAAAACCAGACAATATTAGATTGATCTGGAACTCGACAAATTTAGGGGTAGAATTGTGTTGTCTGTCTATAGAAAACTTGTATAGGATTTCTTAAGCTTTTCATATTGGTAAAATTCAGGATTTTTCGTTGGGTAGAACTATAGATATGAATTTTGGAAGTGGGCTGTTTGGTTTTGCTGTCAGATTTTGTAGCCGAGGTTTAGACCCTGAATAGGCCACTTTATTTTTTCTCCAAAGACTCATAACTACGAGGGGTTGAGATTGAGTTGAGGGGGTGAGATTGACTGGCAGATAATTCGCCATCACGTTCTGGTTTCCTCCGGTTGCTTTGACCGCCAGGGCATAAACCTGCAGCCAAGCTTCCGGATCTCGCTCCCCATCAAACTTTACGATTCCCTTGGGGTTGAAACCTTCGGGCCAAACCACCCGGCGCAACCGGGGAGTGAACGCTCGGATCCCGTCAATAGATCTCTCATCATGATGAGAGGGAGACTGGTGTGGCGAGCCTCTGGCTCGGCGATTGTCTTCAACGCGCCGGGGCGGAGTTCGGCACGGCGAGTTCATGGCTCGACGGTCGTCATCGTTCGGACCCCGGCGATGATAGTCTCTATGGTCGTCGCGGTCGTCGTACCTCTGATCACTTCGTCGATCACGGCCGGTGCCGAAATGCTCATAGTCGTCGTGGCGCCCGCGTCGCTCTTCCTCGTCCCGCTCCTGCCGTCTAGCGGTGATGTCTTGGCGGAGGTCGCGGTTGATAATTCGGCGAGCATCTCCGACTGGTGGCGTATGGCGCCGATCGCCAGATTCGATCGTTGCGGTCGATCGCTGGCGACACGAGTAGCCGCGTGGGAGCGCGAGTGCGCTTCACCTACTGACTTTTCCTGATTCTGCTGGATTGCTGTCGCCGTCACCATGGCCTTGATCTGGGCCACGATCAGGACCGCTGGGCTGTCCGATGCAATCATCGGGTTCAGCGTGTCGAGAAGCGTCTTGGAGGCGACAACGTTCTGCATCGACGTGCGAAAGATGGATTGGTCTCCCAATCCTGGACTGCAGGATGTCCCCGCGGACATTGTGGCCGCGCGATCGAAGCGACCGCGCCTGCACCTCCTTGCCCTTACGAAGGCGATCTTCCTCCGCAGCCTCTTGGTCTTCTTGATGGAGATTGGTCCTCTGCTCCTCAATCGCGAAGATGCCGCGAAAATTGCAGCAGTTCCCCACAATGCCGACTGGTTTTTTGAGTGAGTCAGAGCGGCATACCTGACATGGGTTGGCCTGATCTTCACCAGATTGGATCTGGTCTTGGACTAGGCAAACAAGTTCTCCGCGCGCATCTGCGACGAAGTCCAGGCTTCCGAAGCGGAAGGCCTGGCCGGAGACGAAGGTGGTGATGAATCCGTCGATTGCTGCCATCGGGTCTGTGGGAAAAGATTATAGCGCTGCCCCTACCTGGCACGCCAACTGTCGACTTTTTGTAGTCAGTAATAAAATTATGGGGCAGGCGCTAGATCTCAAACTCGAAGGTCACACAAGACAAGGGATTAGACAGGTTCAGGCCCTCAGCGATGGAGGTAATACCCTAATCCTGTGTGCTAGGATTATACGGATCTCTTGGATCAAAGGATGCTCAAAGCACAATGTGCTCTGGGCGATATGAGGTGTACTATGCTCTAAGGCTTTATGATTCGATTGTTGTCCGCCCAATCTCTTATATAATGGGGGTGGGACGGCTTACAGAGTCCTGATCGGTTAGGAGATTCCGATCGGTTACTAGATTCTAGTCGATTACAGGATAGAGTTTACATCTTTATCTATCCTATTAACGACTAGGATTACAATCGTATCTTTTATATCCAAAAACATATAACCGTTTGTAAGATGTGCCCCCTTCCGTGCGGTAGCAGTGCTTGGCATGGGGCTCATCCTTTGGGCCTTCTGCTTGGGCCCGTCTTCTCCTCAGGCGATACTGGGCCGGTCCTGAAGATACCTGGTTTCATATATTCCACACCAACCTTCCTCGGTTGTCTATGAAGCGAAAGTATATTTTACTATCTATACATATCCAAGGCCCGAAGCAACCTGCGAACGATATTGATGTGTACCTAGCACCATTGGTGGAAGATCTGAAAACGATGTGGGCTGGTTGTACTGCCTATTGTTCTGCACCATAAATGATTATCCTGCTCTTGCTAACCTGTCGGACCAGAGTACAAAAGGGGCCAAAGCCCGTACTCACTGCTTAGATGACACCGAGAGTGTGTGACTGAATCACTCGCACAAAACCATGTACATGCATCACCGTGGGTTCCTCTAGAGGAATCACCCATACCGCTTGGAAAGGGACGTAAATCAAGGACCCATGAGAAGAGCATGTGGAAGAAGAGATCAATATTTTGGGACCTACCTTATTGGAAGCACTTAGAAGTTCGGCACTGCCTCGACGACATCAACGCATGGCTTGACTTGGTCTGTATGGGTATAAGACCAGAGTTAGCGCCGAAAGAGACCGACAAAGGCCGAACATACTGCGAACCTGCTTGTTACACTCTGTCCAAAGCCGAGAGAACTGAACTGTGTCAGTGCTTGCATGGTGTGAAAGTTTCATCCGATTACTCCTCCAACATGAATAGACTTGTTTCGATGCAAGATTTGAGTTTAACTGGCGTGAAGTCTCATGATTGCCATATACTTATGACACAGATGCTCCCTGTGGCAATTAGAAGTATTTTACCGAGCAAGGTCCGGGAGACAATCACAAGGATGTGTTATTTCTTTAACACAATTGCTCAGAAGGTCATCGATCCCGAAGAACTAGATGCTCTGCAGGGCGAGGTGGTAATGACTCTATGTAATCTTGAGATGTATTTCCCTCCGTCATTTTTTGATATCATGGTCCATCTCATTGTTCACATTGTGCAGGAGATAAAGATGTGCAGGCCCGTGTTCCTACTTAGCATGCACCCATTCGAGAGGTACATGGGAATTCTGAAGTCCTGCATACGGAATTGATCTTGACCGGAGGGTAGCATTGTCGAAGGTTATACAACCGAAGAGGTTGTCGAATTCTGCGTGGATTACATGGCTTAGGTTGAACCGATAAGTGTGCCTTGATCCCTCTATGAGGGGAGGCTCTAGGGTATCGGGACTATCGGAAGGAAACCGATCACGCCTAATCTAGCTGCGTGTGCTAAAGCCCATTTCACGGTTTTGCAACACATGGCTATTGTGGCCCCGTATATCGACGAGCACAAGAACTAGCTACGGCATGAGAATCTGTCGCGACAGTAGTCCTGGATCATCAGACAGCATAATCTTTTATTCAACAAATGGTTGAAGGAGTGACAACCCATCACTAGAAGCTCGTCAGGTGATACGCTGACATAATTGGCAAAAGGGCCAACATTTACAGCTGTAACATGGAAAGGATACGACGTAAATGAGTATACATTTTACACGAAAGATCAGGACATGAAGAGCACAAACCAGAACAGTGGTGTTCGCATAGATGCGCTCAATACCGCTGGGTTGATGAGGAGCTCCTACTATGGGTTCATTGACAAAATTTGGGATCTCGACTACATACTATTCAAGATCCCCTTATTTTGGTGCCATTGGCTTCACCTGCAGTACGTTAAGGTTGACAAGTACGGCGTCACTACTGTAGACCTTGAACGTGTCGGATACTAAGAAGAACCTTTTGTACTCGCTAACCAAGTTGTTCAAGTGTTCTATGTAACCAACCCATCCAACCAGAAGTTCTTCGGGAAAAAAGGAGGATTGTCGGAGTTGAGAATGTTATGAATGAGGAAGCGAGCTACACACGTGTCGATCATCGTGAAGGGCTAATTTTTGTATAAAAGAATAAGAAAATGGAGTTATGAAGAGGTCGATATATTTATTTTTCATGTATAAATGTAAATGAATGTACTTTCGTTGTACTGTTATCACTCGAACAGGCTGCATTTTGTAAACTGCCTTTTTCACTTTCTCTTTATCAGTTGAAGTGATCCTGAAAATCCTTCTTGTCAAAGCTTCAATTTTAATTTGAACAAAAGATAACTTGAATAAATAATAATAACTTGAACAAATGTTAATAATAATAATAATAATAATAACTTGAACAAATAATATTAATATGAATAATAATAACTTGAACAAATATTAATAATAATAATGACTTGAAAAAATAATGACACAAAATTAAATAAATAAAGAAATAACACAAACTTAAATAAATATTGGTAGCAAAAAAAGTAAAACTAGCTCATCCTAGACAGTTTTGGGCTTGAACCGTTTGGGATGACTTCATCCCAAATGGTTCACGCCTAGAACTGTCTGGGATGGGCCTTCTTTCATTACTACCAGCTATGATGCACAAAAAATTAAATTAGTTTCCCTGGGATTTGAACCCGATACCTCCTGTATGTAGACCAAGCCATTTGCTAACAGAGCTACATATCAGTTGTGAAACGTTATGCGCATTATTTATATGAGGTTAGTTTCATAGTAGGCGGTTCTATTATGGAACCGTCTACGATGTGGATCCTATTTCTTCTCCCCGTACTCTATCATTGTAACACCCTGAAATTTACTCTGATTTAAATTTTTTAGTATTTCTAATTTTTGAGAAATTTTGGGAATTTACTGGAATTTATTCAGATTTATTCAAATATGGTCTTTATTGAAATCCATTAAAATATTGCAAAAGTTTATGCAGAGTTTTTCTGGAAATATTTTATTTGAGTTTCATATGGCTCAAAGTATTTTCTGGAATTTTTCTAGAATTTTTCTGTTATTTTAAAAGCCCCAAATGATTTAATTGAATTTTCAGAATTATTTTTATTCGAAAATCGGGAAAAACAGCGTGAAACGATGTGGGCCGAGCCCGTTCATCAGTCGCTATGTTGTTAAAAACCGACGAAACCCTAACGCCACTTGCTGGTGACCGTCTGATCAGGATCGGATGGACCAGATGAAGCCGCGTTGCGCGAGTTTCCGGTTCGTCGATCTGTTGCCGCGTGGATGGCTGGGATTGCGCCACATCGCTTCGCCGTGCGTTTCCGGAAACGCCGCTGCCGCGCGTTACGGCCAGAGATTTCGCGCGCAATTAACGCCGTCATGTTTATTCTTCCTCTTCATTAGCTAGTGCACCGTGTAGAGCACTTCCTTCCGCGCATTTTGCCCCATCTCTCCCTCACCGAGACTCACCGTAGCAGTCGTACGAGCTTGCCGTAGTTCTGAGACTTTTCGCTGCCCTTTTGCACCGCCGCCATTCGAGTTCCGCCGTCGTCAAGGTCACCGGGGTGTTCCTCGCGACGAGCCGCACCCGTTGCTTCAAACTGTGTCGTCAGAGCTGCCAAGGAATGCTGCCGCCGCATCATCTTCTTCCTCTCCGGCGAGATCTGTGCCGCAGCGACATCAACACCAGCCGAGCTTCGTCGACCGTCCGATCATCGCCAAACGCTCCAGATTCGTCCACGTAGCCATTTAACAGTAAACTTCATCTTCACTCTTCAGCCGTTGGATCTAATCAATAGTTTAGATTGCTTCGCCTAGATTCATGTCAGTTTAATCTCAGCCGTTAGATCTACATCGTAGAGTGTATATCTTGCCGCGTCGCGTAAGTACCGTAGCCGTTGGATGCGCGCCGGTCGTCTTGGATCGCGTCGCATGTCGCGCCCGCAGTAAGCCAGAGTCGAAGCCTTGGCTCATCTCGGTCGTTCATTCTGAACCAAGCGGACGAGATCGCACCGCGCATCGGGCCAGTCCCATGTTGACGCGTGTCGCGCGGAAATCGAGGAGTCAGCGTCGCCGTTTCTGTCGACGTCGCCCGATTAATCGTAGCCGTCCGATCGGGATCCAATGGCCATGGTGAAACCACATGTTGGTTCTGATAGATCTGAGTCGAAACGTCGCATCAATCTGAGACGTTCGTTTTAAATCGGATGGACGAGATTGAATCGAGTTTCAGTTAATAGATTAACGCCGCGTGTCGATTAGTGATTGGTGGATCGCACGGTGACGCCAAATGCATGCGTCGGCCAAAGGCATGTGCACGATGTCGATAGTCCACCGTAGACCCTTTCAAGCCAGAGACCGGGTGTATCGCCACGCCACATGTGTCGGCCGAGATAAAAATATTTTTTTATATATAAAAATATTTCAGCTGAAATTCATTTCAGTGCTAACATCATCATTAGGTCATGCTGACGTCATAAAATCCCAATTTTTCCATATAAAAATAATTAAAACAAATCGGATTTTCTGATTTATATTTCATTTAAAACTTAAAAAGGCTATAACTTTTGCATTTTAACTCCGATTGAGGTGATTCCAGTCTCTAAAAATTTGTAAAATTGTGCTCTTTTTAATGGTAAATTTTAATTGAATTTTTGAGGTTATATAGTCTACTGTTTTGGTTATTTATTGTATATATTATTTTTACGCGTAGACGCAAATTTGCCGGAAAGTTTCGAAGAAGAGTTCATCGCTCAAGATCAAGCTTCGGATCAGGACCGGCAACTCTTTGAAGGCAAGTGATGCTTTGACCATTTTGATCCCAGATTTTAAAATGTAATTTATGCTTTGAAATTATGCATGCTAATTTATTTAAAATGAATTTAAATTAAATTGGGAAATTTAGCTAATAAACCCATATTGTTAATGTCACCTTGAAATCATTACTTGTATGCCCTGAAATCTTTGTCACCCTGGGATTGAATGTATTTGTTGGATAATAGCATGATGTCAACACGGAAGGCTAGACTGTGAATAGATGCTTAGCCTTGCAACGAATCGTGAATGATCTTTCAGGAAATACTAAAATGTTGACTAATGAAATATTGAATTTATTTTTAAAGTAGTGAGATGATGCCACATGATGAGATTGAGGTACAGAGACCTGTGTGGTTCTGTACCGATGTTGAGTTATTGCTGGCATGTGTTGCACAATAATCAACTGGGTGGGAAATGATTTAGACTGGGGCAAGTGGCAGAAGGTTGTGTGCCAGGTGGGCCTGTGTGGCAATGGGCTGATGAGTGATGTGAGTCTGTGTGCCACTGTTGAGTGTTGGAAGTCTTGCCTTGGTCAGCTAAGGACTTCACCTTGCAAGTCTTTGAACTGAGTCACCCGTACAACCACATGTCTGGAATAGAACAGACCTGGTTGATTAGGGTTTTGATATCTTTCCTTTGATACCTCGGGGTGACAGTACACTGGGTGTATCCGTGTGGGGGAGCGTACCTGTGCTACGGCTTGGTGCCCATCCAACGGTGTTGGCCTGTCCTATACTTCGGCTCTGTGTGAGGGGAGTGATAGTGAAGGCAATACCGGAGAGGTTCATTGGTTAAGGTAGAGGTTCCTGAAAGGCTTTGTTGCGGACAATCACCTGTGTGGTGAGCGGCTGTATCTTGTGGGTAAAGTGTACAACCTCTGCAGAGTGTCAAATCTATTCGACTAGCCGTGCTCGCGGTATTAATCATTGCTCGGGAATTACAGTCATGGGTTAGATCTTCAAATACAAAAATGTGGAATGGGTGGCTGTGTGCCAGTGTGAAAATGAATTATTAAGGCTGTGTGCCGAGAATCTTTGAAGAAAAAAAAATGTTTGAAGAACTTAGCATTATATATAACTGTTTCACTGCTTTGAATCTAAACAAGATGTTAGTTTAAAAATGTTGTTTGATGCAAAAGAACCAAGTAAGCCAATCCCTTGGAATAAGCATTGCATGTAGTAATAGCACCGCATTCTGTGCATTACTTGCTAAGTGCCTTGAGTACTCACCCCTCCTTGCCTATCAGCCCCAACATGAGTGGAGGAGTCCACGCCAGCCTGGGAGGAGGAGTACATTGAAGAGCCGGACAATTAGGGAGCAAGCCCAGTCGGTTGCCTGTGGCAAGATGAAGGCTTCCACGAAGTTTATTTGTTTTCCGCTGTTATCATTTAATACTTTGATAATGTAAGTCCTGCGTGGCTGATCTTATGTAAGGAGACCATAAGGTCGTACAATTCAGTTTATATAAATGTTTGCACTATTTAATATGATATCGTTGTGATGTATGTGATGTTCAACCCTGTAAAGACTGTGTGTGCTAGCGTGATCCTGGACTAGCACAGAATACACAAAGGGTCCAGATTCTCATAATCGGATCCCGACAATCATCCCCTCATTTTGTCCTCTCTTTGCCCGAATCCATCACGCCCTAGCCCATGCCGTCGTCCGCCTCCGCCCGCGCCCTAGCCTCCATCTCCTCCACCACCTTTGCCCGCGCCCTAGCCTCCCTCTCCTCCACCGCCTCCGCCCGCGCCCTAGACTTCCTCTCCTCCACCGCCTTCATTGCCTCTGCCTCCGCCCTAGCCCTAGCCCTTGCTGTCGTCCACCTCCACCTCCCTCCGCCCCCTCCTCCCTAGCTCACACAGCGTCTCTCCCATCCCTATGCGGCATGTGCTAGGCCAAGCCTCGGCCGGTGCCACCTCATCTCCACTACTCCCTCAGCATTGAGACCCGACGTCGACTGCTCTGCTCGACTGCTCCACCGACGAAATCTACATCAACTTCAGCATCTCCCTTCCCAAACCCTAGCCCATCAATCCCTAGGTTGGATGAAAAACTGTATTAATTTTATTTTTCGGCATGAAATGAGTTATGAAATATTATGAAGTTCATGTTATGGAATCTTATGAAGTTCATCTTAGCATATATGGTCAGATTTGTTAATGTTGTGGATATGAAGTTTATTTTTCAGCATGAAATGAGTTATGGAATATCCTCTTTAGCTCATGATAGGAAGGATAAATTAGAGTGGGACTTAGTTCCATGTCTGGTCAAAGACCAAAGCAGTAGGCAAATTTATAAATTTCATGAACTTGGTTGGATTAATTTGTATTAGTAATTAGCACCTTTGACCAAAGATTTGTTGGTGATATTCCATTGAGGAAATCATAAAGATAATTGTATCACGCCTTATGTTTATGGAGCAGTATAATTGTTTGTCCTTTGAATAAATATTGATTGGATTAATCAACAAGTGACTTGTTCGTGCAATGTTTTCCATATATCTCAATGTTATTCAAGTTATCCCTGATCGGTTATCATAATATATGACAATTATTCTTTATAGATCATCACATGTATTGATTGATGACCAAGTTTCACAGGTCATAGAGGTGTGGAGATATCTAATCAATAATGTGGACACATGTTAGAGAACATGCGTTGGATAGACCCATATGAGACACTGCGAGAATTATTCTTATGTGTCATCAGTTGATCTCATGCATAATGTATGTAAGATCTTTAGACCTGAGATTGTCATTGGTTTCCTAGATGTGTAATGGTTCACCTAGGAGCTCCCAAACGCAATTCTTTAACTAGGTAGTTATAAAATAAGCTTTCTGGTTTACCATGAAACATGCTGAGGTACATGAATGATCAAGATGGAATTTGCTCCTCCTATATAACGGAGAGATATCTCTGGGCCCCTCAAGGTAGATGGATTAAGGAAGTGCATGGCCATGCCGAATGTGATTGAGAGTCAATCCAGATAAATTATTCCGCTACGGTATGAGTGAAGAGATTGAGCTGTCATAGGATGAAACGATTCTCGCCTTGAGCTCGATCTGATATCGTGAAGCAAAGGGAACATTACATTATCACACTACAGTAGGTCTGTCCAATGCTTTATAAATATTTGGGAATCGATATGTACTTCTAGGTACCTCTATCGATTATCGGTCAGAAAGGTGTTTTCGAGTCGTGTCCAAATATGCATGAACCTACAGGGTCACACACTTGAGGGGTTGAAATATAGTTGTACGGATTGGATCCGTCACTAATGGGCCAAGTGGGCTTTGTCCTTTAGTTGGGCCCTAATATAGGGTTCCACCACGAGGGAGGGGGTGGCTATATAAAGGGGTTCGTGGTTGTAATAGATCAAACAAGAGGGCGCAGCCACTGAAACCCTAGCCGTCACCACTTGAGCCTTCCCTTGCGCTCTGGTGCTGGCACACCAACGCACGGCGTTCTTTTCCCCGAACGTGTGGACACCGGTAGAGGTGTTGCTACTACTTCAACACTATTTGGAACGATCGACCACCGTGTGAGGACGATCGACCACCGCGTGAGGAGAATCGGCCACCGCAAAGAAAAAGATCGACCACTGCAACTCGACGCGCACTTCATTGATTCGGGCTGCATCAACTTCCTTCCGCTGCACTGCGCGTCTAGTGGTAATGATCCATGATCATCTACTTGCGTGGCTTTCTGGTTTACGAGCTAGAAATTTTTATTGTACGCTAGTGTAGCCTACCCGTATCCCTTCAAAATTCACTTGGCAACTCGGTTTAACTACCCTCTGTATTCAAATGTCAAGGACATAGGATTAAGCAGATCAGTGATTAGTTCATGTAGGCTTTCATACCTATGTACATGTATAAAGTCCTCATATGAGTTTTGCATGATAAGTAAATAACAGCCATGATCAGTGGGACCGATTGTTTGAGTTTTTTTGTTGGTTGGTCCAGGACTAAGGTAAGCTAAAGAAGGTAGAGTACTTCGGTTAAAAACCTCCAATTAAAAATCAATTTAGTTCATATGAACATAACTAGTTTGGATCCAAAATAGAAGTAAAAATTTGTTTGAATAACCTCGATTAGTTACATTCATACATCAAGACCTTAAATTAAGAGGAGACTGATTCAGTTTAAAATAATTCCTATATGTGGGTATGTTCCATAAGAATCCTCATAGCTAATTTGCAAACTAAAATAGTGTTAAAAAAATAAAAATTGGATCGACTTGTTCTGGGTTTAGTTAGGTTGTGTGCTTCACACTCAAAGACAGGAAATAAATAAGGTTGGTAATTCTAATTCTACAGATCATGAATCAAGAGGTTAGCTTAAATAAGCTTGATTAACTTAATTAAACCCAAATGTTAAGACCTAAAGCTAAGTAACATCTGACTAAGCTCAAAATGATAGCCTTTCTATTAAATGCAAGGGTATTCAGGTACTAAGCCCTATTAATATATAAGATCACCATGAGATGCAATCTTTGTTGACACAAACATAGATAGAACTTACTCTCTGTTTAGATTACAAATTAAATCAAAGAAATTTACTATTAGCATGCAAAGCTAGTAATAGTCTTTCGCAAAGTAGGGTTCATATGTATAAAGGAATTATTTTCTATAGGCCTAAAAATGTAGAGAAACTAATCTCTAAAATATTAAAAGTGTGACTATTCTGTACTCTACATAAATATGTTACTATTATGTACTCTACAGAAATGTGTATAGATATCTAGTTTAGGAGTACTTTAGTTAATGAAGTGTTGTGGATGGATGATACTATATTTTATCCATGTTTTCTTATAATTTAATTATGTATGTTGCTTTGCTTAATAGAACATGCATGCACCTTCGATTTTTCAAGTGGTATCTTACCATAAAGTTTGCTGATCTAACAATAATTAATATTTTTAATAGAATACTTGAGAACTATATGGCTATGCCTATGCTTTCAATTTTATTTTCATTAGATTTTGCTTTGCCCTATGTAAGGAAGACCTTTCCCTTTGTCCCTAATATTGATACTCAGCTACCAATATTGATACTCAGTTATCCATGTAATATTGATACTCAGCTACCAATACAGAAAACCCTGATTTTTCTTTCCATGTTAAATATGGCAGCAGCCCATAGTTTCTGATCAGTTGGTACGTTGTAAGTATTTTGATACTTTTGTTCTTCTTTCTTCCTCTGTGAATGCAAAGGGGCTAGTCAAATCTTTGGCTTGGGGACCTTGCATGTGGGATATACTGTTCAGTGAGGATTTGGGACTGAAATAGTCTATTTGTGACAATAATCTTGATAGTCAGTTACATTTTGATACATACTTGATTAGCTCAATTGTTATCCTGTTTCATATGCTTATTTAGTTCTAATTTGCTTACTGTTCTGTCATCAATTTGTGTTCTTGCCCACTGTTATTGTTATTCTGCTCTATCCAGAATTGTATAGCTTTATTTTTTAAAATTATGCTCTGTTCAATTGGCTGTGAGTAGCTGTGTCAGTATTTTTCATACTGTTCTAGTAAGCTTCTTTTGATGATTCTATGTCCTGTGCATATAAGATAATCAATTGATTAGGTTTGTATATAAACTGTCAAGTATTGAATTTGGTAATTAAGTGAAGGTTGTCACAAATTAGTTTATTACTCATCCCTTGTGGCGAGGAGGGCTTCAGGCAACCCGATATCTGAGAACACTCAAAATAATCTACTTGAGTTTTATGCTAGTTGTTATGCCTTCACTGTTGTTGGGTGTTTAACTTTGCTTCTCTTATCTTACCTTCTCTTAACCTTGTATATACAAAACAACTGTTAACTTACCTTCTCTTAAATTTGCTTCTCTTAACTTACCTTCTCTTAACCTTCTATATACAAAACAACTCTTAACTTACGTTCTCTTAAATTTATTTCTTTTAATTTACCTTCTCTTAACCTTGCATCATACAATTACAAATGTACTAAACAACTTGCCTCTTCTATGATCTTCATTACAAGATGGCGTCCCCTCATTCCTCGTCGCCGAATGGATTTGATGAGGCACCTAACGTAGGAAAACAGAGTTGTGGTCCAAGAGGGTTTAGTAAAAGGCCTCAGAGCCGATACACCATCATGGCGGTCGATCCGCACGATGGGGCCTCTACCACGCCTCCAAAGGCTACGGCAGCTTTCCGGACATTGTGTTGGATCGTTGGGAATGAAAGGGTCCCCATCACCTATCCATCATGGAAGACGCTAACAGATGAGGAGCACGATAACCAGGTGATAGAAATATTCGCATCGTTCGAGCTCCCACAGGACTCCATGCCCGCACTACGATGATACGCGTTGCTAGTGGTGGGAAAGGCGTGGAAGAACTTCAAGAGCTTCCTCATCACTAATTATGTGAATAAGGAAATGACTCCGTTCCAGAAGTACGGGTTCATCACTGAAGACGTGTGTGAATGATTTGGTGAGTTGAAGACGATGGAAGAGTTCGAGCTTCAAAGTACGACGCACAAGACCATCCAGTCAAAAAACACCCACCCCCTCAAACTCATGTCGTACTGATAAATGTCAGATGTACATGATCCTTGATTTTGTATAAATAGATATATGATCATGGAAGCAAAAGCAAGAGAACAACCGGTGGGTTTCGTCGACCCACACATGTTGTCCGAGCAAACCATGCACGAAAATTTAGATGTCGTCCACCGGTACGTGGAAAAAGTTTTGCTGGCTCAGTGGGATAAAAAATTCATACTTTTACCCCCACAACCCGGGGTAAGTGCTTCATCCAGTTACTCTATATACTTTTTGATTTGAACTATATAACGCAACTTGAAGTTAGGTTGAATGACCATAGCGACATACCTATGCATGTATCACTCGGTTCTACTCGTAATTGTACCAAGATAGAATCGGGTAATTTACCTTGATTCCAAAAAGGGAGGCACGCACGACTTAGCGCCCATAAAAAATTTACTCGACGTGGCATCCTCTATCTACAAAGTTTGTGGAGGTCCACACAGGAAGAACCCAGTGACGCTGAAGCATATTTATAAGTTTTCTGTATCCGCTAGTACGCAATAATCCTTCACACTTCATACTAATACCTTTTGAACCAATTAACCTATTATATTTTGGTAGTGCTACCAGCAGCCTAAGGAGACTAACCTATGTGAATTCTATGTTTGTCACAACATGCAACTACTCATTGGTTCAAAGGATACCAATGTCATAGAGGTTTGTCAATCTTGCAACAATTGTTTTTACCTACAAATTTATATACACGCAAGACTTTACTCTTCCCATCAACAGGCATGGCAGTGCGCTGAATCTTCGTTGGAACAGGCTGACCTCCTAGGTATCCGAGGACAACTCTGCGCCTTCTTGATGCGTGAGGTTATTAATCCAAAAGGCGAATGCCACTCAAATTCGCCTAATGAGTTGTAAATTTGTTAGATACCATTTGGATTAATTTGTGAACCTTGTGTTGTGAATTTGTCATTTGTAGCTCTAAATTCAATTGGTTTTTGTATATATGAGTTGATTTCTGAAATAGATGTGTTGTACATTGTATTGTGCGATCAGAATCGATTTCTAAAATGGATGCGTTGTATGTTCATATGAGATCTGAGCTCATTTTTGAATTGTATGTCATAATAATGCTGGTGATGCTCTGTACTGTCTATTGTTTCAGAGGGCATGGCTAGCATTTCCTGAGACTAGCCAATAAATCAAAATTTAATAAAAAAAAAAGAAAATCAACATCCCAAACGGTTCTAAAGAAGAATCGTCTGTGGTGAGCCCCACATGACAGACGGTTCCAAATTGGAACTGTCTGTGATAATACTACATCACAGACGGTTCCAATTTGGAACCATCTGTGATGTGCTTTTTCACTAACAGTTGGAAAACCATCTGTGATAACTTATTGTCATCTCTGACACTTTGATACAGACGGTTCACAAAACTGTCTGTGATGTGGTTTGCGGACCATCTGTGATGAGCTTCTGTGCAGTAGTGAGAGTAGCGCGGCATTTTGGTTTGTAGTGGACGGGTAGCACGGACCGTGGCATTGCCGCGCCTCCACTCAGCAAAATTAAAAAAAATAGCAATGTAGCGGTACAGTACCGTTGCATTGCTACAGTACCACTGTATGGTACTGTAGCGTGGCGTTTTTTTTGCAATAAGTGGAAGCTAGTTCTGGAAAAAATACATATAATTTTATTAGGTTTTTATAAATACATTATAATAGGAAAAAAAAATCTCACGGCAGCTGGTTCTAAAAAAAATAATTCTGCGGGCCGGCTAGTTCTAAAAATCACACGGCCTACCACAAATATTTTGACGACCAATATTCTGTGGGCCATTTTCTACAAGGGAAGAATATAACTAATTGAGGACCTATATTTTGCATACTCAATTACCATCAATAATTCTACGTGTTCAATTACCATCAATAATTATACGGGCTGTCAATAATATTATTTTTTGTTGGCAATATTTTTATTATGTTTATTAGGTTTGATAAATATATTATAATAGAAATTAATGGTCAAAGCTGTTTTCTGGTTCATATTTTATGAGATCATTTTATGCCTTTCTATATAGGGTAGAACTCTTCACTGTTGTAGCCCTAAAAAAATATTTTTTTTCAGAACTAGCCGCCGTAAAATTTTTTTCTACTATAAGGTAGTTATAAAACCTAACAAAATTATAATGTATTTTTTCTATAACTAGCCTCCACTCAGCACGTTAAACAAATCTGTGCTACAATACCACACAGCGGGCAATATTTTTTATTAGATTTATTAGGTTTTATAAATACATTATAATAGAAATTAATGGTCCAAGCTGTTTTCTGGTTCATATTTTATGAGGTCATTTCATGTCTTTCTATATAGGGTAGAACTCTTCACTGTTATAGCACTAAAAAATTATTTTTTCAGAACTAGCAGCCATGCGATTTTTTTCTCTTATAATGTATTTATAAAACGTAATAAAATTATAATGTATTTTTCCAGAACTAGCCTCAAGTCTACTCAGCGCATTAAAAAAACTCCACGCTACTGTACCAAGCAGTTGTACTGTAGCAATGCAGCGCTACAGTACGCTGCATTTCTATTTTTTTCGAATTTCTCTGAGTGGAGACGCATCGTGGCATTTCTCCGCTCCCCATCCGCAGCAAACCGAAATGCCGCGCTCCCTGTGCGCGGCATTTGCGGGTCCGGAGGCCAAATTTGCAAAAAAAAAAAAAACCAACCGAGGCTAATTCTAAAAATAATATTTAAGAGCTACAATAGTGAAAAGTTCTACATTTGTCCCTGAAAATCCATCAGATTGCAAGCAAGCAGCCCTGACAACCAGCAGTGAAGACATGCCTAACAACGCACATCGGCACATGCCCTGCACAACTATTCATGAAATGGGAATCGACGGTGCGAGCTAAGCATCCAATGAAATCCACTAATTAATCCAGTTGTGTGTCGGTGCTTACATTAGATTGGAGCCGGGCAGGTTGGTTGTGAACTTGTGATCGATACAGAGTAACTTGTACTTGCATTATTGGGGTATTTCCTTGCATTTGTCCCTGAGAATCCACCAGCAGATTGTAAACAGCAACAAGTACAAGAAACGACAGTACAAGGCTTTGGAAAACTAACTTATCAATTTGGAAATGGTTTGCTTGCATGCTGCAAATATTACACTTGGTATTTTTTTATAAAAAAACAAATACATAAATATATGTAGGTAATTCGTTATATACCACCGAAAGTTAACATCTTCTCTCTTATATGCCACATATTGTGTCACTTACATGTGACACACTCATGAATTTCTCCTAAATTATAGTGGCATAAGAGGAACTAGGTAGAATCATGTGCGATGCTGCGCCGCGCAGAAAAATCTGGTCCGAACCGGTGTCCGTGTTGAATTTGTGGAAGAGTATTTTTTTTTCAAAATAACTGGACCTAAACGCAATTCCAAATCTTTTGGGTCGAAAGAACCGGCGCACGTGTCGAATTTGCAGAACTATAGGGTTATTTTTGAAAAATAACAGATAGAATAACCTATTCGCGATTTTGGAATCTTCCGGGTCGATAGAACCATGTCTGAGTCGAATTTGCAGAATTACAAGGTCCATTTTGCAAAATAACCAGTGAAAGGACTTGTTCGTGATTTCAAATTTATAGGGTCCTTTTTGCAAAAAAAATGGTAGAGGGACCTTTCCGCGATTACGGATTTTCCAAAGGGTTTTTTCGCAAAAATGTGACATGGAGATATCCCTTTTTTACTCAATCCAGAATACCGATAAAGTCAGATTGAATCATTTTTTTGACCTTTCCTTTGGATTTATTATCATAGGTAGTGTTCGAGATCCAAGTAGTAGTATGAGGGCCCTTAGCTATTGTTCTGGAGAAATGGCCGGCCCCTGCCCATCTGGAGGTGCACACCCATTTAGGAACATATGCAAAGGGATAAAGAGAGAAGTCAATGGAGAACTACCAAATCCAACGACTTTGATTTGTTCGTACCATTCATCATCGATCACCTTGGGTCGGTTGGTGAGTCACCCAAAAAAAGCATCGATAAAGGTCAAGCAAAATGATCAGCGGTCTCATTTATGCTATGCCCTACATCGTGTTTGTGTGTGTTTATTGAGCTTTTTTCACTTTCAGCGCCATGCACTTTGCTTCGCTTTATAGCATAGAGAGACCAACAGTTGTCTTGAGAGTGAAAAGCAAGCGATAGAAAGATAGTCCCTCGCGCGAACTACTATAATGAGCTCATTCGTTAAAAAAGGACCAACAACAATCAAATCCTAAAAGACAAGGAGGAGTCAGTTTTCTTTAAAGATCAAGGTGTCAATAGGACAGGACAATTATACCATTCGGAAGAAGTCTTATACAGAGGGAAAGCCTGTTACGAGTAAGTGGAGAGGAAAGATCTCCAGAGATTCTTATCTTATTCCATTCTAGTGGCTCGACCAGTAACCAAGGTCGAAAACTCGACCATGGTTTCCCAGTAGAACCCCATTTCGCCCAAGTTGTTGCAGAACCGGAAAAAGAAGAAGCGGTTTTTCGCACAGCTTACTCATTGTGCTGGTCCCACTTTTCTATTTATTTGGCCGAAAAAGCATCGGACAGGTTGGAGTTCCAACCTTCTTGGGACTCTATGGACCAAGATCTGCTTTCATTATATGGCAATACCAATCTACTAAAGTAGATCATATGGATGTAGAAAAAGCTTTTGATTTTGTGATGAATTGGAAACTTCTCTTTTCCATTTCTATTTACCTAGTTCATATCTTTGTTTCGTGTGTTTTCGGGAGGAATTCTATTCTTCTAGACATAATGGAGGTATTATTAATCCTAATGTATCTAGAAATGCAACCACTTGTGTGGATCGTCTAGTCGCTCCAGCTCCACCGATGAACGTCATTCACTGGCAGATCTATCTATAGGATCAGGGTTTAGTGAACCTCGGCGCACATATCTTGGCGCTAATTAAACTGCCATTGAAAAAGGTGTAGAAAGTAGTATATATAACACTGGAGGAATAATCAACTACTTGATAGGAAACCGGTTAAATTAATCGATTAATATTGTTGAAGCGATGGTTGTATGTGTAACTATGGAATAATTAAGAGGCACCAGCAAAACAAAATAGCTTGTGTTTTGTGATGTTAAGGCAGTCAGGCACCCAAATTTTTAGAGGGGCCAGGTGCATATATTTGTTATGGATTTATCAAACGGAATTTACATGCGGTTTATAAAAAGAAATATTTATACTGGTGCATACAGAACAACTACTCCAGTTTTGAAATTAACCACTCAAAATATACTTAGCACGAACACACTACTACAGAAAGTCCTATATAAAATGTCTCATCACAGACGGTTTTTGAAAAAACATCTGTATTAAAGATAATCATAGACGATTTTGCACCACGACCGTCAAAAGCTACATGATGTGCTAAGAACCGTCTATAATAAGCCAATATCACAGACGGTTCTGGCTAAGAACCGTTCGTGAAGTACCACAGACGGTTCTTAGCAAGAACCATCTGTGATATTTGCTTATTACAGACGATTCTTAAATATAACCGTCTGTGATAACACTCCCTTAGTATATATATCATTCTAGGTTTTGTGCTCGCTGCACTCAGCCAAATGAAATTGAAAACTGTTCGCCTCCTTCCTTGCCTGTTCAGCTACACCCCTTGGCGTCCTCCCCGTGGCAGCCTCCCCATCGGTGACCTGGCCCTTGGCATCTCCTCCCCCACGACGGCCGCCCCGTCGGTGACCTCACCCTCAACATCCCGCCATGACGGCCTCCTCGTCGGCGTCCTCGCCCTCAGCATCCTCCCCCGCAGCGGCCTCCCCGTCGGCGACCTCGCTCCCCCTTAGTGAGCAAGCACATTCACCCTTCTTTGAAAATCCATATATATGATGTGCATTGAGTGATATACATGTATATGAATGTGATGTGCATTGAGTGAAATCCATATATATGATGTGCATTGAGTGAAATCTATATAAATAATGTTCATTGAGTGATATCCATATATATGAAGCACTACTCACATGAGGTATATTGCTTGAGATGATTTTATGCCCAAGAACACTTAAAGAGCCATTAATCGGCTTTTACTAGTTCATTTTATTTTTGCGCTTGATCTGTCCTGCTTTGCTCATTGCTGGAGACCAAGAAGGCTTGCATCGGACCAAGAGTAGTAGCTACCGTCTTTGTGTCTGATCCATAAGCTACCAGAATTTGTTTGGAAACTTGGATTAGCTTTGCATTATTTTTGTCAAAGTTGTTTCATGAAAAGGTTTATGTTGTGTTCTGAGAGTAGTTTGTATGATCACCTTAGGTTCATCCAAAGATTGATTCAAACGCAAATGTTTTCTAGTGCTTCTGTAAGATATATTTTTTGTCTAGTAGGACAATCTGATATTGAGTTAATGCTTGAGGCAGAGGCTACTCAGTTAAACTGGGCCTTGTTTTTCGTTCATTGCGTGTTCTTTGTCTCTTCTGTAAAAGAGTTGTCCTCTGTATAGTGTTAGCTCAAGTTGAATGTCAGACTATGTCGACATAGAACCATTTGTTGTGAAGTACATAGACAAGTACATGTTGTGTGAAGTATTACACTTATGCATTAACTTTCTATAAAATAGAACTATACGCATCATTCAAGTAGCACTTATGATGAGCATCAATCATCATGTTATATAAGCATGCTCTCTTTATTCCTATATGTGTCTGATCTAAATTAATTGAAATCTGATTTGGTAAATTAGACGACATGGAAAAATTGTTAGAAGCTAAACAAAAACTTGTGGTGGAGATCGAACAACTGAAGGGCAAGTCTGAGTTAACAAACAATATTTATGAGATAAAACAAGAACTGAAAGACAGAGATAAAAAATTACAAGTTATTGAATCTCTTAACACGTTACATACCATTAAGGACCGCAGAACGAATACAGAGCTAGAAGAAGCCAAAGCTGAGCTTATTGAGGTAATATAAATGTTTGTAGTATTTAATTCGACATGGTTACTAATAATATATCAACACACCCTTTTCACAAAAATATGGTCACTTTTGTAGGGATTAAGAGATATGACTAGAGATCATTCGATTATTGCTGTCAAACAAATCGGCACTATACTGGAATTGTGAAACTTCAGAGAGAACCGAGAAGCCTCTGTTGCAGAAGCTATGGAACATATGATGACAGACATGAAAAACCCTAAGGTCTTCTTGTCTTGAACTATGTAATAATGTGGTTTCTCAATGTACACTTATTGGTATTTGTGGTATATATTATATTTTGTTAATGTTTTGTCACCTGAACTATGAAATATTTCGTTATCATATTTGTGGTATCATATTTGTGATAAGGTTTTCTTGTCTTGAACTATGAAATAATGATTTTTCCCTACCTCTTTTGGCAGAACTTCTATGATTAGTATATGTTGTTCGAAATTTTATTCTCTTTAAATATTTCTGCAACGACATTTACAAGATACAACCGGTTATAGATTTTGCAATTGAATATCAAAACATCCTAGATGCATTAGGCAACAGCTTGTCTGATGAGAAGGATCTTAAAATATGAATATTTGTAGCACTTTCATGATCTTGCTCTTCATCAGTAAAATGGGTAAATCCTCGTGCACCACTTCTGATGGATGAAGGCCGCTGCAAACTGCCTGTCTGATCTTTTGTTGTCGGCCTTCCCCTTCATATGTTGTTGAGCGCTACAATGTTGCTTCAATAGTTTAGTCATCAGTGCCCTCTGCTGCATCCAAATATAAAGCTCTTGCATGGAGCACACCGATCAATTCATGACACCAAAATGGCGGGGAGCATGTCCATGTAAAACTTTAAATGGAGTTTTGCCAAGAGTAGAGTGGTATGACGTGTTGTACCAGAGCTCGGCGAGCGAAAGCCAATGAATACATTTGCTGGGACAGGCGTGCATAAACAGCGCAAATATGCTTCCAAGCATTGGTTAATGTCTTTTGTCTGACCATCGATTTGCGGGCTGTATGCTGAACTCATCCTGAGTTGTGTGCTGGCCAAATAAAATAGCTCCTTCCAGTCTTCCACAGGTAACTTATGAAAACTCGATCACGATCCGATACCATCCACTGAGGTAGCGCATGCAGCTTGTACACATGATGAAGATAGGTCTTGGGCATTGTCAGCTCAGTAGCTAGCTCTACAAAATGGGCGTACCTGGTGAGTTTGTCAATAACAACCATGATACAATTGAAGTTCTTTGTTCACCTGTTTACGGATAGAACAGTTGGCTACAATCTCTTTCGCTTGTTTCTTCATTCGAGGCCAAGAAAGCAATTTCTTCAACTAGCAGTAGGTGGCCTGAAATCCAGAGTGTCCTCCCACAGCACTAGCATTCACAGATTGCAAGATTTGGCGTTGTACCAAAGGGTTGTGCCCTGACCAAACTCGGGCATTTTGTCGAGTTACCCCATCGTGCAACTGGAAATCCTTGATGCCTTCCTTATTTGCACTAATTATTGTGAGTAATTTCTGTGCCTAAGGGGCTTGATGGTATCCAGACAACACACCCTCTAGCCAGGCTGGTTGGTGTACATGTAGATATTGCTACCAGCTTGCAGCCTTCCTTATTTGCACTAAGCATTGTGAGTAATTTCTGTTTTTTGCTCTTTTTAATGCAGGATTCCATACTGCAAACCCAGGATCTTTGTGAGCACCTTTTGTTGCTACGGAATCGATAATCTTTTATCAGTCTGATGCACCTCGCTTTTCTGATCTGTCCTGATAAGGAATACTTGTAACGACCCCCATTTTCACATGAGAGGTGCTTCCATGCTTTTTCTTTTGACAGTTGCACAAATATTAAAGCATGAATGAATGGTAGATGATGATTACTTACCCCTTCGCTTGCTTCAAAATTTGTGCCACTTGTATTAGGAAGGAAAGCATTGAATCACTGCTCTTTTCACATAAATGCAAAAATAGAAATCTAATGCGCATACAGTACTAGTCCCATGATCAGTGGCTAGTACGCACATTTTTAACAATTGGAATCACATCCATACTGATAGGAGGATAGGTCCCGACCTTTCGATGAGAGAGGGATAGATTCGATTGGGTGGAAGAAGACGTTGGCGATCCGACTACACCGTCCCCAGACGATGCGCCTTAGCAATCGTTACACCGACTTCCGAAGTTGTTATTGATCTTGCTGGTGCACGATCAACCTGACCACGAAGGCCTTTGTCCCTGCAAGCAATCGAAGAACACGCAAGAACAAGATGAACAAGCACTGAAATTATAATTGAAACCACGAGTTCATTCAGAATCACAAAAGAGGGGTTTCCGATGACAAGTAATTCGGGCGGTTTAGCCAACACGCGCGATTACAAGAAGTAGCAACTGCTATCTTTGATCTAAAAAAACCCACCATCTAATGGCAGCGGCTGGCTGTTTTTATTGTGGAGAGGCGTCTAGGAACCCTAGGGTGCAGCCTTAAGTGGGCTTTCCTTGTTACAAGGCCAAAGGCCCACTTTTGACTTGGACTGAAAAAGTGACGCTGCTTGATTAAACGATTCCCGTCAACTCAGAAGGAGTTTGGATGTGATTCCAGATCCGTTGGAAAGTAGACTTGATAAGCTTTCAGTGAAGTACAAGAACGCCCAAAACGGAGTCCGGATGTAGCCGTGACGGCCGAAACAAGTCAGCCCTGTCCTAGAGTCGAATCTGAACCGAACTCGTGCACTTCTCTTCTATCCTTCATCTTGGTTGGTTCCTCACCCAAGTTCCTGAGGCAAAGGACATCATCACAAGAATTAAATAGCATTCCATCCATTAAAATATTCGTATGAAGCCCGAGGAACGAATTCACCTGGTAATTGAGTTGACGTGCGCGAGCTCGAGTAATCGGTCCATGTATTACAGCAACGGGGACCGATTGATGCGTAGGTGATGGATTTGCAGGTGTGGCTATATCCATAGAAGTGATGTCCTCATCACATACATCATTTTATTCAAGCGGAAGCTATTTGTACAATATATTCTTACAACTCAGAGTATATATAAATATAGCAACAGAAGAAGCAAAGTCTTGTAGTGTGCCCATCCAATCCCTCAGGCAACTGACAAGGCATAATCCCCAGAAAGGTCGCTTTATTGAAAATCCCGCATCCTGCAACGAGAAGAGATCTTTCGAAGCTTCGCTATCTTTTTCCACCTAAAACAACATATAAGCAAGGGTGAGTACTTTACGTACTCCGCAAGACTTTAGCAAATCCTATAATATATGCAGGCCATTTCAAAGGAAAGGCTTCTATGGTTAATTTGCATAAGCGAAATTGAATTAGTAAATCAAGTTGTCATTTGCAAACGGAATTTAATAAAACAAGTTTGACTGATAAGAAATAAGTAACAATAGAGCATAAGTAATACTCACAGCCCTTCGCGAGCATTGAATAATTCAATGATCCAATAATCCAATCTAACCATATCATTTCCTTGGCAACACGTGGCATAACCATAATCTTTGCCAAAACAAGGCACATTAGATGGAAACCATTCCATTTTGAAAATAGTAAAACATTTAGCTATGTGATGACGTTACCGAGTGCCTTTGACCGTAGGCGCGGCTAATTAATTAGATTTACACTCTGCAGAGGCGTACAACTTTACCCACAAGAAATGATCATCTCTTTGTGCAGCGCAATTGACACACTTCCTTTGGTGTGCCGCAGAGAGATCATAGCATAACCGTTACATTACGTAGACCTAGCTTTGCACCAGCCCAGCGACGTTAAACCCTTGTTATGGAGAAGAAACATAAATAAGTACGACATGGCAGTCCATCCCTGCAATAAGATCAAGAACATAGGCAGTCCATCCCTGCAATAAGAGTTTCTTCCCATAACAAGGCGTACACCATTGTACCGATATGCATTCATCCACACCTCGGTATGGAAGCCCCTCATAAGCAAACCTAGAAAGGATTGCTCATACTATCTCCCGCCTACCAATGTGCAAAGCCAGATCTAAGCAACTTAATAGGTTAAGGTTGCCCCATATCAGCACTTGTGGTTGCACGGAATTCTTGGCTTGAAAACAACCCATAGCTCGGTCCTTAATCCGACACGGGCAATAATCTCCCCTTACACTACGTACAAGTCCATCTCTTGCACAATCGGCTATTGCCAATAATTGCCCGCATCTAAACTATAGTTTTATTTTAGGGTTTTTAGTCAAAAATACCAACAATTGATATCATGTCATAACCAACCTTTTTCAATTCTCAAGAATCAATTTTGATCTGATCATATTCAACGTTGGTTCTAAAGCATAGCTAAGCATGGTTAATATTCGCATATACCCAATTTGACATTATGTATTGTCTAACCCATTTATATGGTTATCAAGGTTCACATGTCTATACTTATCAAGGAAGTTTCATAAGACAACAGGTATATCTACCAATACAACAAAATAGCATATTTACAGAAAATAAACGCATGCATGAAATATTTTGATAAACACAATGAAAATTAAATACTGGGATCAATATGATCAAAGGGGGTGCTTGCCTTGCTTAATCGTTGTTTACGACGAAGTCACGGTCGAAGCTTGTGTTGTCGATGACGGAATTAATGACGTCGGGTTCTACACGTCGTTCAATGGAAATATAGCGAAACAACAATTTCAATAAGGGCAAAAAGAAGACAGACAGTAAATCAAATAAAACATGCTATAAGAAATAGACATATATTCTTTTGTAGATTATTTATTCTTATTTTACGAATTCAAGAGGCTAAAATTATGTATTCTTGTATTTATAACTTTGAATTATAGATGCTAAAATTATTTAAAGTAGAAAGATTTGTCTTATGGTGATATCGTAAAATAGTTTGTTGTTAATAGGATTCAGATGCAAAGCAATGTGTTTAAAGACTTTGAATTAAACATTTATCACTAAATTTCTGGTTGCCATTTTATCAGGCATAATACATTAAGTTATCTACCCCATTTTCATGAACTAATTGTTAGAAGCAAGTATGGTCCCATATGAACACATACTTATATATATACATATATACCTATTATGCTCTTCATACTAAATCACATCCTATTTGCATAAATCATTATTTGTTCAATATTTTTACCTAGCCTAACATTATTCTACCATCATGCTAAAAATAAATATGTTTAACAAACTTCCGAAAATTCTTTCCTTATCAATTTAGTTATTATTGCATAGTTACTAATAATGTTAGACTTCAATAGAAAAGACATAAAACAACTAGTTACCCAAATATTTCTATAGAAATGTGTGCATAGCAGAATAAGGATCATGATAAAATTGGTTACAAATAAATTTAACTTTGTTTGCAAAGTTTCTATATTTAATCTATTTTTATATCTACTATTCATCTTTGTATTAAAATATTTTTCCAGAATAGCTTTTCAAAATATTTTTGTATATTCTGGAAGCTCTTGATTTTAGATGAATTTATAAATTGGTTTCATCTCATTTGGATTTCAAATGCGAAAGATATTCAAGTTTGAAGTTGCTTCGGTTTGAAAAATCCAGGAAAATCAGAAAATACGCTTTCAATACTTTGAAAGCGGCTTTTCATTTTTCGCAGTTTTATTTAAAACTCAGCCAACTGACATGTGGGGCCTACAGGTCAGCGAGAGGAAGTGGCTGAGGCGCGTTGGCTGACAGGTGGGGTCCTCATGTCATACACCCGAGAACAGGTGCTCACCTCCGCGGCTCGTCGCCGGCGAAGCAGTTCGGGGGAGGTTTGGCCACTAGTGCAGGGAGCATCAGGGAGATGAGCCACACCCGGGGAAGGTACCGATTCGGCCGGAGGTGGACTGAGGCGAGCTGGCACCAAGAGGAGGCGACGACGACAATGGCAGATCGCCGGAGAAGAAGACAACCCATTCTGAGCTCGAATGGGTAGCTGGATGAGCATTAGGGGACACTAGGAGTTCCATTTTTGCGGTTAGTGGGGTCGAAGGCTTAGCGGATCACCTTGCCACCGACGGCCGTGCTTGGGGAAGAAAGGTCAAAGCGGCGGCGGAGCTACGGTGGATGAAACCTAAACCTAATTGAGGGGTTTTGATCCTTATGAGATGCTGAAGCTAATGTGTAAAGGAATTGGGAGGAGGTTCAGGGTACTGGCTTGAATTGGGTTCGACCCAATTCTAGGGTTCTTCGGTCACAGAGAGGAATTGATGAAATTGGTGATGGTTCAGTGTATGGAAGTAGTCGATATGAGAGGGGAAATGAGGGGAACTCTACGGCGATCACAGAGCAGCTTTTATAGCCAACGATTTCCTGTAGAGAAGCCGATTACGTGGTGTGAACTCGGCGGAAGAATTGTGGTGCTGGAACAGGAGAAGGCATGGGCGTCGCAGCGGGAAATACGGAGGGAATGGCGGCGTGGCAAGGAGAGGACGATGACGTGGTCTCGGGCGGCGCGAATCACAGTGATTGGCGGTTACAAAGGACGTATGAGCTCGCTCTTCACTCGGGGCTTGGCCGAGGAAGACGAAGGTGAGGCCTTGGTGGCGTGTGGGCCGAACAGGGAAATGGGGTCCACATGTCAGCGAAAGGCGAGGTGACCTCAAGCAACTTCAGCGAACAGAGCCTAGTTTGGTTCATTGAATCAGTTGTCACTATTATTGAAGAATTAATGAAAAATTTACTAAGTGTACTAGAGCTAGTTTAAAACCTACCATAAAATTTCAGACCTATTGGACGCATGAATGATTTATAGAAATTCTGACAAGCTGCTGTGCACATAATTGTGTTATCTGTTTTTGAATTTTATCAAAGTTTATATTTTATCAAAAAAATTTGAAACTTTTTATAGGAGTTTTTCTTGGCCACATAAGTCTTCAGTAAAAATTTTGATTTAATATATTTTATATTTTATTTATAAAAATGCTGACAATCTGATTCTTATATTTTCAGCAATTCTGTTTTTCAATTTTTATAAATATCAAACCTAAAGATTATCTCCTAATATTTTTACTGCACATTAATATATCCAGGGAGAAGGTAATATAAATATTTTCACATCGAAATTATGAACATTTATTTTTGGACATTTATACTATTACTAGTCTTGCTTCATTAAATTACCTTTCTTTTCATCATTTAATATTTTGTTATAACTTTAAAATTGTATTCTGTGTTCTGGATAGCTCCACAAATTTTTACAGCAATTTTTCTTATTTTTTTGTTTTACAAATCTTTTTTTACTACTTAAGTAATGGTTGATTGTAGAAAAAGATAAAGGAAATGAATACAGTAAATGAAGTGCACGGAGAGGAAGCTCACAGAACAAGAGATGGCGCCATGGAGGAAGCTCGGGCATGCATAGCCGGTGGCGACCATTCAGCAGGGGAACCGAGAAATAAACTTGAGGTTTCTATTCAGTAGTGCTTGAGGATACTCCGGGCTAGCTTAAATGAGTTTTGTGGCTTGCAAATGAGAAAATGGCTGGGTGAGGCATGCTCACTGGCTTTTATAGCCCAGCAAGGCTGTGGAGGAGCTGGATGACGGGTGGGGCCCGGGAATTGTTCATTGAAGTGACACAAAACAAACCTCATCTCCTCCTTATCGCCAGTAGATCTGGATTCCATTCAGTGAACCGAATAGAAATAATTATGGTAAATTAATGAGGAATTTATGAAATATACTAAAGATAGTGTTGAAGGATCTGACAAATTTTCAGAATTATATCATGCATTTATAATTTATAAAAATTCGAACAGTGCACTGTGCACAGATTTCAGTTTTCTGTGTTTAATTTATCTTAGGGTTCATAACTTATTAAATATCTTTGAAACTTTTTGTAGAGGTTCCTTATAGATTTATTAGTCTCCAGTAACATTTTCAGCTTCAAATTATTTATATTTTATTTATTAAAATTCTGACATTGGAATTACCAGAATTTCAGCTTTTCCATTTTCGAATTATTAAAATTATCAAATTTAATTATTATTTCCTGATAGTTTTACTGTTCATATTCTGATCCAAAATGAAGATATTATAAAAAATTAAAGTCTAATTAATGCATAATTATTTTTATTTAAATCTGACAATCTCACTGTTGCTAGTAATGGATTCATTAATTACACTCATAATTGCTTTGATGTGACATGTAACTTCCTAAAATATCTCCATATTACCCTTAACTGCCAAAATTAATTTAGGAATAATTTTAAATGTTTAAATAAATTTTTGTTTATTTTTTTGTTATAAACTTTTTACTCTTTTCTTTATCTATTATCATGTTTATATGAAAAGACTTTTCCTTTGTAAAAAAAATCAAGGAAATTCAAAAAAATTAAAATAAATTCAGAAAAGTCCATAAAAATCATCAATAAATATATTTTAATGTTGAACTTCATTTACTTGTTGTACTTTAAGTTTTGTATTTGTAGAGAAAATGAAATTAGTATAATTAAAGATTCTCTTAAGAACCAAAATTTAATAAAATTTTAGATTAGTTGGAATTTCAATGTAAATTTCTATTTCCAATATATTTTCATATTTTGTTTGATTTGAAGTTTTATTTTGCAACTCATACTTTTATTATAGTTGGATTTCAAGATATTGAAATAGAAGATAATATTTTAATTCATTCTTGATATTCTAATTAAAAATTCTATTCAATTTTATTTTCTAAATTTTTATATTTCTATTTTTATTATTTAGAATTTTTGAGATGTTACAATACTGCATTTTACAATTATGGTCGCCATTGTTCGACCGCCAAAAGAATCGTCATACACTCCTTCTCATATGTAGATAGCCCATGGTTGCGCGGCCCCAATGCTTGGATTAAAACAGCTCCAATGCCCACATCTGGAGCATCTGTTTCAATCACAAATTGATTGACTAAGGCAGTTTTCAACACTCGAAAAGCAGTCTCCTTTTCTGACGTCCACACGAACAGTTGATTCTTTTTCAGTTGCTCTGTCAAAAGCTTCCTGGTCACGCCCAAATATGCCTCACAAACTAGTGTTACTGATGATCCGAAAGGGCACCAAATTTTGCAGCACTTTCCCTTTCAGTATTCCAAGGTTTATATCGAATCCAGAGGACACGTGGAATATTCTACTACCATCAAACAACTAATCAATAAAACACAATTAAATAGCAGCAAGGGGTGACAAATATATGGGAGAATAAATATGGGCAATAATAAACACATATCTTGTTCATTTCTCAATTAATCAATGGTTATCCAGCAATTAAAGATGAATGTGAAATATATGTAATAAACAGTAGGAAAACGATGTTCTATTTGTGTGCATCAGGTAGTTACTGATCTAGCCTTGAAATACACGCACTACTTCACATTTGTCGTTGTCGGCAAATTCTGAACTATGGCAATGATTTTAACATCCGTGGACACACTTTCATTCATTACATGCCCCAAATAGGTGAGTTGATTTTGAGCAAAAAAAACACTTGGATCTTTTCACTTTCATTATATGCTTATTCAAAATAGACAACATTTTCCTCGGGATTTCCACATGCTATTCCAATCTCCAGCAGTAAAATACAATATCATTAATAAACATCAACACCCCTCCGCGAAGAAGAGGTGCTAAGATAGTGTTCATTCTCCCTTGAAATGTAGCTGGTGCACTCATTAATCCATAAGACATCTATCTATATCTATATTTATACTAATTAGGCACTCTGAAGAAACCCTCATGTTAAGCAGAAAGATCTGGTCATCTATCTGCCGGACCCGAGTTATAACGGATTAGATTAAAATAAAAAGTTAATGTCAAGTATGATATAAATTAACTGAAATTCGGAATAGAAAATAAGGAAAATTAGCAATTTGACTTTCATACGATTTCCAAATTAAGTCCATAAATAACTAAAATTTAGAATAATAATTAAATAAAAATTAGTAAATTAAAACAAATAGTCCATGTCAATTATAAGCGAAATTAACTAAAATTCAGAATAAAAATATATGAGTTAAAACGGCTTAGATTAAAATAAAGAGTCCATGTCAAGTTGAAAGCATCTAGGCACCCATTGTATTTTGGTTTTGATAATTAATGACAACTTTATTATACGATCTAATACTTTTCTTGAGAATATTGAAAGTAGGTCAATTCCAAATTGATGTTCATGGAAATATCAAGGAAGGTACAAATGCATGATCAATATGTCAAAATCGTGAAAAGGTATAATTGTAAGGTTCTTTTTCTAGTTTTTTGTCGATCTTGGTGTTTGGAAGAAAGATCGGTTTGTTAGAATTAGGGCCGTACTATAAAGAGGGATCTTGACGCTTATCTTGATGTCATTTAGGGTTTAAAGGCTCAAATTACATATTCATATGAATGCTTGATGATAAATGAGTTCCTATATTGAAAATCTGTTTAAACTAATCAAGTCTCTGAAATCGGTGCTATATCACCATGGCGACAGTGCTACTGGTCTTGCAGGTAGCACCGCCCAAGAGGGCGGTGTGAAAATTCCAGAGAAGCACCTTTCTGGGCATTTTTGGTAGCCCGGTGCTACCGCCCATAGTGGGCCGGTGCTACTGGACTATCGGTAGCACCGGACATCAACCCGGTGTGAAAATCACAGAGGGGTGTGTTTTGGGGTGGTGTTTTGGTAGCCCGGTGCTATCGCCCATGGTGGGCTGGTGCTACCGGACTATCGGTAGCACCGGATATCAACCCGGTGTGAAAATCACAGAGGGGTGTTTTTTTGGGTGTTTTGGTATCCTGGTGCTACCGGACCCGCGGTAGCACCGGTCCTAAGCCCGGTGCTTTAATTCCAGAGAGACCCTTTTTGAAGAAAGAAAATGAAATAAAACCCGGTGCAACCGGTCCTAGTTGGGCGGTAGCACCAGACCTTTTTGTAACGGTCTCTGGCAAGTGCATTAAATGCACTGTTCTAACCGTTGAAGTGGAGCCCGGTGCTACCGGTTCTACATGGGCGGTAGCACCAGAAAAACAGATTTTTTTCCCAATTCGAGCTCCAACGGCTAGAAAGTTTGGTGGAGGCTATAAATACCTCCCCACCTGCATTCTAGAGGCTCTCTTGCTCCTCATTGATGATATTTGAGCTCTAGCAAGTATTCTCCACTCTCGTATGCATTCAATTTCCATTTGTGAGTGTGAGAAGCAAGATTGAGTGCTGCATTTAGTGTTTGAGCCTTTAGACACCGATATTTGACCTCAAGCAAGCTTCAAGGTTTATTACTCTTGGAGGTTGCCGCCTCCTAGATGGCTTGGAGGCGATCGTGCACGGTGAGCTTCTCAACGGAGATTGTGAGAAGCCCCGGCAAGTTTTGAAGGCCGGAGTTCGCCTACCCGGAGCGGGGAAGAACTATTTTAGTGATCGAGGAAGGCTCAAGCGAGTGGAGCCGGCTTGACGTGGTTCAAGTCACCTCAACGTGGAGTAGGGGAGACCGGCAAGTCTCCGAGACCAAAGGTTAAATTTCTTGTCTCCCATTTATTTGTGTTTGGTATTCATGATTGTTGAGAATCTATTTCATTAAATAGCTTAATCTTGATGGTCTTTGTGCTCACTAGTATATTTGCTACATTTAAATTGACATAGTATCTTAAGTGATTGTAAGAGATTTTAGTGTGTCATTCATTTTTGTATCTCAATATCTTAGTGTCATTCGTAATTTCTAATTAGTGTCAAAAAAATTTAGAAACCTCCTATTCACCCCCCCTCTAGTCGGTTATCCTTGATCCTATACAAGTACAATCTAAATTAACTGAAAATCGGAATAAACAATTAAGGACAATTAGCAAATTGGCTTCCATACAATTTCTGAAGTAAATACATAAATAGCTAAAACTTAGAATAATAATTAAATAAAAATGAGCTAATTAAATTAAAGAGTCTATGTCAATTACAAGCCAAATTAACTAAAATTCAGAATAAAAAATACCCGAGTTATAATGGCATAATATAAAAGAAAGAGTCCATGTCAAGTACAATTTAAATAACAGAATTTGGGAACAAAAAACTAAGGAAAATTTGCATTTCGACTTCCATATGATTTCCGAAGGAAATCAATAAATAACTAAAATTTGGATTAATAATTTTAATAAAAATATCAAATTAAAACAAAGAGTCTATGTTTCATACGAATTTCAAAGTAAACCATATAAATAACATTCAGAATAATAGTAATAAATTAAAATATAAATTTTTATACAAATTTCAGCCTAAAACTGAAAACATCTATCCAAAGTACAATAAAAAATATGCAAATTCGGAATAAAAGTTAAAGTGGTGATTAGAGTTTTGATTTGTACAACCTCCAAAAAGTAACATCTATAAATAAAAAAAAGTTCAGAATAATAATTACTTACTCTGTCCAAGTTTGTTGGACGTATTTTATCTTGGCACATAGACCAAGGTGATATTGAAAATAACTAGAATACCCGTAATTATTGTCTACGAACACTATACAATGCATGCATATAGAGGATACAAAGTAAAGCAAGATATTTGTTACGCGTATTTTTTTCTTGTCACATAGACTAAGGTGATATCGACCACACTAATTTTTATTAAAATATGAAATACCTCCTGTATTTATAAACAAGACCATTAAAAAAATACGCATTATAGTTTTTTATGGAGGGAGTCTTTGTCAAGTACAAACCAAATTAACTAAAATTTAGAATAAAAAATTAGCAATTTGATTTGCATATGAATTCAAAAATAAACTCTAAAAATAAAATTTGGAATAACAATAGATGAAATAGAAATTGTATTTTTATACGAATCCAACCTAGAAAAGAAAGACAAAATCCACCCCAAACTACAATCCAAAAATTTGCGAATTAGCGATAAATAAAGGATGATTAGATATTGGATTTGTACGTGAATTAAAATGCTAAATTCCAAGAAATATTAAAATTCATGAAAAGATATATTACATGTACTAATTATAAACTGCAAAATAAATTTCACATTAATCGAAAAAGGAAAAGATTTAGCACCAATCTAGAACCAAGTTATTGTGGCTATCACGTATAAACCAAAAATTAATGAACCCAAGGGACTTCACCTAAAAAGCTAGCCCGTGCAAAAGCATGTATGGACAACTAGTGACTCTGATTCATAATGCCCATGATGAGTTTTAAACACCATCTTGCAATTGTCTTTGGGTTTTTTTCGAATTTAATGTGATCTGGCACGAAGATCGAAGGCAGTAAACCATTTGGAGCCGGCCAATTCATCAAAGAATTCATGTGTTAATAGCAATAGATATCGATTATTTACAGTAGTCACCTTCAAATGTTGTTAGTCCATGCAAGAATACCATGTCCTATCCTTCTTCCGCACAAGCAACACAGGCAAGGCGAAAATGATTGGTGCTTTGTTGCATAACCCTTTTTTTGTGTAGTTAGATTAACCACACCTCATGTTAGCACCCACTGGTTTGTCAGTAACTTTACCATGTATAATTCTTCTAAGTCCTTTCATAATTTCTTCAATTAATTCTCTTTGATCATCAAGGGCAATACCTTATCGGAGAGACATAGATGGATTGTACCGATAGACTTCCTCTCCGTCACCTTCCTATCTTTAGCGGATAAGGATATCATTCACCACACATTGCCACTTCCTGAAATTTCCTTTGTCGTCAAATTTATCTACTTGATTCCATAACGTCGACACCGATCTGGATTTTATGCCACTTGACGTTTTACAGACCTTCTCACAAATCTGATTTATTTGGTTTTGGTTCTGATATGGCCACTTGTTACACTCTGATACCCCTTCTTATATGCAGCAACCCACGGATCAGAATAGAGTTTGTGTGAGATACAGCACGAGTATGCAAATTATCAAGAAGGAGGAAGTTTAATCTCATGCAGAGAACTAAAACAATGACGATGAAGTAGCCACGACGAAACAGAAAGGATTTGATGAAGCCAAAAGCAAATGCTTTAAGCACAACCTCAAAAGAGTGCAAGGGATTGTCGCTCTCTCATAGCCTCTCGAGTTTTTTATGACCCTTGGATCTTTGACCTATACAAGAAACTGGTGCTAAAGAATAACATAGCCTTTAATCTTCTTATGCGTCACTTACTTTGGATGAGTTTATGGCTTTTTGGTTGCTTGAGTTCTCTATAACCACTCTATGGTTTATACAATCCCTTTAGTACTAATCTAAAGGGAAGTAGGAATACTACTCCAAAAGAAAGTAGGAATCATAATTCTATTAGGATTCATCGAGGACTGTTTATAGCACATCTTTTCAAATCCTAAAGGACTATATACGAGTCACCATACTCAAACAGTTATTTCCGCAAACAATGAGACTGATCTTGCACCTAAACCACCAAATGCCACCCCAAATAGCAACCAGCTAGTGGCACTATAATCCTTTCTAATTAGTGGAACGAACCAAGGCATGCTTTGGGTAAAAACAAGCTGTGACTCCCCTAGATAACCCTAAATTTAGTGACTGTGACCTTGGATAAATAAACTTTTGAAGAAAAAGGAAGCAGATACATAGCTTGGCGGCCCTTTGTTTGTATTTCTTAATGGCAAGAGATGCCAAATGGAGCTTTCTTGTGTACGTTCATCACACAAAGGGAGGCCCACATTTTTTTTATCCATGCACATCACAATATAATATTTGGTTGCATGGTGTGTATATAAGTAGGACAAGAGGGTGGCGACAGAGGTCACCACCACATCTTCCCGCAACAAAGCTAAGCTAGCCTGAGAGGAAATAATGGAGATTGAGAGAGAAACATTGGCCGGCAGCGAGGGAGGAAGGAGCTGGAGAGCAAATGTGGCGCAAGAAGATGCTAAGAAGCTTGAAGACAGTGATCAACTGATCAAGGTTAATTGTCTACAAAGTTATCTATTTATTGCTCAACTGACTACTTCTGGATTGGATCTGAGGTTTGAAGTGAAAATTTTCATGGTTCTTGGTACTATGGTAGTACTGTGGACATGACTGCTAAGTGACTCCTAGATAAGCTCATGTTCTTGCCTGTCTATCTAGCTATAGGTAGATTTGGATTGACGGACCTTCCTTTCTATTTTTCCCTTAATTTCTCTATTTTTCTTTGGTTGTGAGAAACAGGAGTCTGCATGGAAAAGGTTCCTAGCCCATGTTGGACCAGGGTTCATGGTGTCGTTGGCTTACTTAGATCCTGGCAATTGTGAGCATCTCTCTCTCTCTCTCTTGTTCTCACCATTGACAATCTCTCTCTCTCTCTCGTGTTCTCACCATTGACAAACCATGAAACAGTGGAAACGGATCTGCAAGCCGGCGCAAATCACAGATATGAGGTACAATTTCAGTTTACTATATTTTACAGTAAAAGCAGGGAATATTTTCTTGCTTGTTCTGATGTTGTCCTTTTCTTTTTGTACGCCATTTACTCTAGTAAATCTCCAACTTTTTACCCTTTTGACTTTTGGTTTGTGCTCTTTCTTGTGTGTTTCTAGCTCCTTTGGGTGATTCTGATTGGTCTCATATTCGCACTGATCATACAATCACTAGCAGCTAACCTTGGAGTGGTGACAGGTACTGAAGCGACACTAATTGCGACGTTAATCTTGACCTCTTTGCATAGAAAATATGTAACAAATTGGTGCTAATGACCATTAATTTTAACTCATCAGGGAGGCATCTTGCTGAGGTATGCAAGAGTGAGTACCCAAAGTTTGTGAGGATTTGTCTATGGCTCCTTGCAGAGCTAGCCGTGATCGCTGCAGATATCCCAGAAGGTTGAAAACAAGAATGTGATAATCCTGGATTATAAAAAAAATGGTCTTTAACTGCCATACTTGACTTTGGGCTAATTAAGTTCAAGCTAAAAAAATGAGTATAACTCTCACTCCCTGGGCCCACATTCCAATTGTTATTCCACGAGAACGGTCAATTGGGGAAATGAGAACACGAAAAGTCTTCACAGTGGAATTTTAACAGAAGGTTTTCTCTCGGAACCGCGCGCCGGTCCCGATCTATTGCGTCACTTACCAGACGGTACACAAAAAAATTTAATTTCCCTGAATTCGAACCCAACACTACACGTACACAAGCCAAGCCTGTTAATTACCAATTGAGCCAAGAAAACTGTCTGGGACGAGGCAACATCGCAGACGGTTTCGATTGGAACCGTCTATGATGGATTTTTTCCCTGACGGTTGCCAAACCGTCTGTGATAATCTGTAATTACCACTGACAGTTGCTTACAGACGGTTCGCAAAACCATCTAGGATGACCATTATGAACCGTTTAGGATGACCTGTGTGCAGTAGTGTTAGTTGTCTTATCGTGTGAACAATAGCAACCGTGGCAGCTGTTGCAAGTAGACACAATCTATATGATCACCCTTTTTCCTTACAAATGTTGGTTTTTTTTCTTGCAGTTATAGGGACAGCCTTCGCTTTCAACCTCTTGTTCCACATCCCCCTGTGGGTCGGGGTTCTCATCACCGGCTCCAGCACGCTCCTGCTAATCGGGCTGCAGAAATATGGGGTAGGATATATATTGCGAAGGAAGTGTAATTTTATGCCTCACAAAAAATATTGTGATTTTACGAAATTCTCACGAACACCCGCAGACAAATAGCTAGGTTCCCTAAACTAAATAACCCACTGAATCAGTTGGATCATCAGTAGTTAGTCACTGTTCATACATCTACAGCATATGACATGCAGGCTTTTTCTCTATACGTGCGTGTAACTAGGTACGGAAGCTGGAGTTTTTGATCTCGATGCTGGTGTTCGTCATGGCGGCGTGCTTCTTCGTCGAGCTGAGCATAGTGAAGCCTCCGGCGGTGGAGGTCGTGAAAGGGCTGTTCATCCCCAGGCTTAACGGGAACGGCGCCACGGGAGACGCCATTGCCCTCCTTGGAGCTCTTGTTATGCCGTAAGCCATATAGCGTGCACAAGTACTTCTTTGACATACGTGCACAAGTACTTCATGGCAAAAGACGTCAGCTAGCTGGCCAGGTCAACGCATGAAGAGTGGTTGATAATGAAATCGTACTAGAGGCCCCAAATGTGCATACTAAAATTTCGTATAGGCTATAAATGCTCCCAATCTTTCAGTATGCATGAATTGGTATATTTATTGTATCAAAATAAAATTTGAAAATTTTATAGTAATGAAATTTTTTAAAATGTTCCAAATTAAATAATTCTAGCTATGTGGCCCCATTGATATACATGAAATGTCTCCCTCGCTAGTATAAGCTAGCATGTACATCTAAAAGTTAGTATAATCTCCTCAAATGCGCACACGAACGGAACAAAAAAGTTTCCATCACCTAGTTAATTGTAAACAATTGAACACAGAATTAAGTGTGTGTATATATATAGTATAATTAACTCGGTTATTACGGTGTTTGAGCACCATGATCTAAAATAGGTATTTCTCTTATTTATCGTGTGCAAAAAAAATTAAGTTTTTTAATTTGTATGTCGAATTTAACTAGTTCAAAAAAATTCAAACTAGAGTTGCTTTTTTTTTAGATAGTTTGATTGTATGTATGTGCTGATTTTATGTATGCATGACTAAAAATGTTCCCAACAAATACCCTCTAGATACCACAACAAATTATAACATTGTTTTCTAAATCTCTGTAGTCTCAAATGGTTGGAGGCTAAAGGTGTACTTTAAGTAACCATGCATTCTATAACATGTATAAAATTTTCCTAGTTTAGCAATTCAAGCTAATCATGACCGTTGACTGAGTGACAATTTCAGTTGCCACGTATATAAGCCAGTAACAATTGTAAAATTCCTTTCTTTTGTCCTCGATTAATTACAGGCACAACCTATTCTTGCATTCAGCATTGGTGCTCTCGAGGAAGACTCCGGCGTCCGTAAGAGGAATCAAGGTCGGATTATATTAACGAGAAGAAAAAAAAAATTAATTCATCAACTATGGATTATATAGTATGAACAATATTAATATGTGCTCCCTTCGATCAGGATGCCTGCAGGTTCTTCTTCTACGAGAGCGGCTTCGCGCTGTTAGTCGCGCTGCTCATCAACATTGCCGTCGTCTCCGTCTCCGGGACCGTCTGCTCCTCAGACAGCCTCTCACCGGAGGACGCCGAGAAATGCGGCGACCTCACCCTGGACGCCTCATCCTTCCTCCTCAAGGTACTATAAATACACTAACGCAAACACAATTCAAACCATAAAGTTACGGAAAAAATAGTTGTTTCTGTTCTACTGATTAATTACCATCTTTATTCTGTTTCTTCCTTTTGTGGTCAGAACGTTCTAGGCAGGTCGAGTGCGATCGTGTACGGCGTGGCTCTGTTGGCTTCCGGGCAGAGCTCGACCATTACCGGCACTTACTCTGGCCAGTACATCATGCAGGTAGCTTAGCCTTTAATTTCAATTTTATATCTAGTAGTTATCTTCGGTTTACGTACTTATCGCCTTTTTATATATGTGCGAAGCCTAGTGGGATTTCACCACCATCACGATTTTTAGCACATAAGCAACTAACCACAGGTTTCAATTTGACCTTTTTTTCCATGTACATATTCAGGGGTTCTTGGACATCAAGATGAAGAAGTGGCTGAGGAACCTGATGACGCGCAGCATCGCCATCGCGCCAAGCCTAGTCGTCGCCATCATCGGCGGCTCCAGAGGCGCCGGCCGTCTCATCATCATCGCGTCGGTTAGTTCAACTCCACCTCAATCTCTTTCCGAACGCCACAGTACTGTTTTTGCTACTGAAAACTACGGCAGCATATGGAGGCAGCACTAGGACCGGCGAAGGTTAATTATCGTCGTTGCTCATCAGAAAATATGTCACATGTAGTGGCGCATCCACTAAATCCATATAAAACTGGGACAAATATTTAATCTTACTTTCTAGTAATTAACAAACGTTAACAAACAAAGACACTAGTCTTGTGATCTAAAAGAGCACAATAATTAAGCGTGCCTTTTAGACATTGTAACTAAAGCAAAGCAATGATTGGTTCTTGGTTTGCTGTGATTTCCTTTCAGATGATACTGTCCTTTGAGCTGCCATTTGCTCTCATTCCACTTCTCAAGTTCAGCAGCAGCAGCAGCAAGATGGGACCCCACAAGAATTCCATCTATGTAAGCACACACCGGCTGATGAAAACTACGTCCTTGTTGCTTGTTCTTGGATGCACGTACGTATACATGCATACACTTTAATAATTGTGCATCCCCACATCATGAGCTAGCCTAGCTTTGCACAAAATGATGAACTGATCGATCCCTGCATGCCATGTTCTTGATCAATGAAATGTGAATGTATGCACTAGTAGTAGTATACGTCCAAGCTGAACCAAACAAGTAGTTACATGCATGCAGGACTGACATATGGCAACAACCATTCAACCAAGTTGGACGCATCCTTTCTTGCAAAGGAAATGATTGGCATGTCATAGCAGTGGTTACTGATTGACAACCAAATGTCTGGATTCACACGGAAGTAAACATTATATAACATAGTAACATCTTTTTCAAAAAAAAATAAAAATATAGTAACAATGTGAGTTTTGTCTACTTTAGAAAGTACGTTACTAACACATTACTCTTGCAGATTATCGTGTTTTCGTGGTTGCTCGGTTTGCTCATCATCGGCATCAACATGTACTTCCTGAGCACGAGCTTCGTCGGGTGGCTCATCCACAACTCGTTGCCCAAGTACGCCAACGTGCTCATCGGCGTCGCCATCTTCCCCCTCATGTTCATCTACCTATTCTCCGTCGTCTACCTGACCTTCAGAAAGGACAACGTCGTCACATTCGTCGCCGACTCTTGCCAGCATGACGCCGAGAAGGCCAAGGAGGTCAGCGAGAATGACGACGACAAGCCAGTGCCGTACCGTGAGGACCTGGCCGACATACCGTTCCCTCAGTAGGTACAGAGGGTCTGATAGTACGCATTATTGTGAATGTGTAAAGTAGTAGAAAATTCGCTGGTGTCTAGGGGAACCCGTCTGCCCTTTAGCGAAAAATACTCAATTCAGCATGATGCGATGTTTCGATAATACCAAAAGAAATTTATGGATGTAGTTCACACGTGCCAAATTTCAATTTCAAGTATAAAGAAACAAAAAGACAAGCATACTAGGGATGAATTTGACTTTGAAATTTTGTAGGATTACATAACTCCAAGTGAACTACAATCATCAATTTTTTATTGAATATTTGAAACATTGCATCACGCTGAAATAATGGCAAATGGAGATGCGGGTTCTCTGGACACCAACATTTCATTCATAAAGTAGGAGTTGCTGTATGTTATCTTTGTACGGTTCTGATAGCTTGTAGCACTTGAGGGACACGTGTTTGTGTATATATATATATTGTTGGAAATATGCCCTAGAGGTAATCATAGAGATAATTATATTTTCATAAATATTTATAAACTATGAGATTTTTCTTTGAATAACATCGTGGATACTGATTAACAAGTATGTGACTTGTTTGTGAAACTCTGTATTTTTCTTTATGATGTTCATTCTGAAAAGGGTCTCTAGTTGATAATCATATGAGGGCACATATGAGTAGACTAGCATATGTATTGGTCGATGATCTTGTTTCACAGGTCATAGATATGGAGATATCAAACCAATAATACGGACACATGTTAGAGAACATGGTGTTGGACATCGACCCATTATAAGACACTGCGAGAACGTTGTTTTATTTCTTGTCATCAGTTCATCTCATATACGACGTGTATGCTATATCCTTCGACTTGAGATTGTCGCATCATTACTACAGAAGGCTTATCACAGACGGTTCGGAACCGTCATCACAGAAGGTTTTCCAAACCGTCTATAACCATGTGTCAGTGATGTTACGGTATATCACATATGGTTTAGAAACCGTCTGTGATAGAAGATATCAGAGACGGTTTCAAAGTAAAATCTTCTGTGATATCATAACACCACAGACGGTTTTTAATCAAAAACCGTCTGTGATTTTATGATATCACAGACGGTTTTAGTTTGAAACTGTCTGTTACATCATTACATCACAGGTCGTTTTTAATTAAAAACCGTATGTGATAAGACTTCTAACAGACAACCATTTTTCTATTTATTGGCTAGTATCAGGAAATGCTAGCCATGCCCTCTGGAAAAAGCAGATTACAGAATAACTAAACTCACATTACAAACATTACAACCATTTCAGATTATAGGCATTACATCCATTTCATCAATCAACTCAGATTATATCACATCGCGAAGCAGATTACGTATAGATTAATATTGCACGGTACATCTCTTTTAGAAATGAACTCAGATATATTAACCAAATAGAACTCAATACCATTAACCAATTAATTGAATGCACAACTACAATTCACAAATACACAGCACAAGTTAATTTGATAATTAACCCAAATGGTAATTCAGAAAAAATACAACTCCTGAAGTTATAAGGCAACGTGGAACTCGCCTTTTTTATTTAAGACTTGACTGAGTAAGAAGGCACAAAGCTGTCCTCGAATTCGCTCCAGATCGGCCTCTTCCAACGCAGTTGTTACCTGATTGGGCGTTTTCTTAGTGACAAGGAGTTCCATGTTGTGGCAAACGTAAAACCCACAACGGTTATTTCCCTTTTCCTGCTGGTGGCACTGCAAATATATATTTGGTTAGTTCCAGAATCATTATTATATAGTGTTCGAGTCAGAAACTTGAAGTAGGGTTTCTGACAACAGCACACCAGACGAACACCTGGTTCAGAGCGTGCCAGTCGATTTGACCTGTAATCGACAAGGTAAAAAAATATGAAATTCACTCAAAGCCGATCGTGATGATCAATCGGCTTAGATTTAATCAGCTTGAAGCCGATTAAGATCAAGGCAATAGGGTAAGTCTAATTAGCCGATTAAGGCTAATCAGAGGATAAAGGTAGATCGATTCTGAAGAAAGCGATGCGCAACAAAATCAGAGTAAATCAAACCTGGGGTGTAATTTGAAGAAGATCAACAATCGGCGATGCGCAACTTTATTGATCAAGATCGAATTACAAAGACTAAATTACAAGAACTACTCCTAGTCGACAGGAAAAAGTAATGTAGATTGGTGTTTGGTTGTGTTGGATCTCTCCCGCAGCTTGCTTTGGCCCTTCTTTTATACCCGTCGGCCGATCGTGTCCTACTACAACACGTTTCAAGTCCTGATCCGTATCGGTCTTATTTCGGATAGCTTTTCCCCAAAGATCTTGTCGTTGCCAAATATCTTCAAATCTTTCCAAATCATCTGTTAGTTTCCACATGTTTGACTTTCTTGCCGATTTTGACTAGACTTGCCAAATTCTGGTGCAAACATATGCCTCCATTTTTGAGAGATGACTTTTCATCTTTCAAAAATCACAACCGTCGGCTTCTTTTCCATCGGCTAACTGTTAATCTTCACCCAGTAACTGCTGCTTTATTTGCGCCGTAATTTTCTGACATGCAGGTAGTGCGTTTTAACTGCTCGTGTCTTTTGAGATTCGTTTCCCCACATGAATTCTTGATTATCCTTTAATTTTAACAGTGGGGTAAAGACACGAATCCGACCGGAAAGGTTTGAGATAAACCTTCGGAGATAGTTAATCTTGCCGATCAACTTTTGTAATTCGTTTTTGCATGTTAGCGGCATTGTTTCAACTATGGCTTTAACCCTTGCTTGATTGACTTCAATACCTCTTTCATGTACCATAAAGCCTAAAAACTGCCCAGCCGATACGCCAAATGCACATTTGAAAGGATTCATCTTCAAGCCATGGATCTTATGTTCTGAAAAACCTTTTCCAAATCGGCCAAATGCTGCAAATTATCTGCAGACTTTACTATGACATTATCGATATATATTTCGACAATATGACCGATTAAGTTATGAAAAATCAGATTCATGGCTCACTGGTATGTTTCCCCAGCGTTCTTTAAACCAAAAGTCATAACCGTCCACTCGAATAAACCTATTGCACCAGGACATCTAAAAGCTGTTTTTGGTATATCGGCTTCTGCTATGAATATCTGATTATATCCGGCATTTCCGTCTAGAAAACTTATGATTTTATTCCCTGATGCAGCATCGATAAGCATATCAGCTATTGGCATCTGGTATTCATCTTTTGGTGTCGCCTTATTCAAATCTCTAAAGTCGACACACACTGGAAGTTTTCCGTTCTTCTTCATGACTGGAACAATGTTGGAAACCCATTCCGCATATCGGCAATGCCTTATAAAATTTGCCTCCAACAATCGTTCTATTTCCTCTTTTATAACATTGTATAGGGCCAGATTAAAACGTCTAGGGTACTGTTTAAACGACCGATATCCTGGTTTAATAGGTAGCCGATGTTCTACCAACTGTCGGCTTAAACCAGGCATCTCGTGATACTCCCAAGCAAAACAATCTTTATAATCCTTAAGAATTTTGATCAATCTTTCTTTGTATTTTACATCTAATTTTGCGCTAATAAAAGTTGGTCTTTTCCTATCACCGCTACCTATATTGACTTCTTCAAGCAAATCAGTGGACGTGAAGCCTTGACCTAACTTTTCAATCTCTTGAAAATCTTCTATAGCCTCATAGCTATCTGTTATCTGCCGATAGCTTTGCATTTTATCTTGTAATGCCTTCATTATTTTTCCTGTCCCCATCGGTGCAGTACTTCATTTGTCCGATCAAACGTGCTCGGCGTAACACTGAGCGGCATAAGTCCTGACTTGCTTACGCAGATGAAGTCGCAGTCATCCAGTGTTTTTCCCGATATACATCCAGCTTCTTCGTGTTCCCAATTCACATTAGAACTGGCCATGGCGATATGAGCCGATGTGTCGGCTGTGACCACCTCAACTTCCCCTCCATTCCATTGAACAAGCGCTTGATGCATAGTCGATGGGATGCAGCAGTTGGCGTGAATCCAATCTCTACCAAGCAGAACACTGTAATTTCCCTTAGCGTCAATGACAAAGAATGCGGTCAGCAAAGTTTTACTGCCGATCGTCAGTTTTGTAACCATGACGCCATTGGCCTCTGTGGGATCGCCTGTGAAGTCGTTTAAAACCATATTAGTTTCAATCAAGTCTTCATCAGACTTTCCCAATTTCTTGCGAGTCGTATAGGGCATTAGGTTTACTGTAGCTCTACCGTCTACCAGCATCCTTGATATCGGCTTGCCATTTATATACCCTTTCAGGTATAATGGTTTTAGATGCCGATGATCATCCCTTGGTTTCTCAAAGATTGCATTTTGGACGCCTGAACATGATTGAGCAAAAGTCTCTTTAGCCGATTCGATTTTGATTTTGAATTTGGCTGGCAATGTGAATACCATATTGATGTCCATCGGTAGTGTATCGTCCCTAATCATAGGAGAATCCAGATCATCCGCCGACTCAAAATCTTCCTTGACCTGTTTCTTTTTCCTCCATTCCTTTTTAACAATCTTGATTGGACGAAGCTCATTGAAAGTCTCATCCCTCTGTTTTTCTGCATCGGCTTCCCGGATCTCTTGAGTCCTTAGTCTATGAAGCCGTCTGCGCTGTGATCGGCTAAGGCCAGATGGGCACCACCTAGGTTTGGGCTCTATTGGCTTTCGTATCTGGCCAGCCAAATTTTCCCGATCTGAACTAGGCCTTTGTCTCTCGACCTGGTCTGGTGCCTGATTTGGTTCGGATATTCTTTCAGGAACAGGCCTTCTGTAACTCTTGTCATGATCTCGAATCGGCCCAAACAGCCTAAATCTAGCCGATTGTCTAGGCCAATCGTCTTGGGGATAATGCTCCATCGGGCATGTATACGGAGATGGCAATGCTACTCCCCTTTCCCAACAAAACTGCCAAAAAGGACACCTTCTATGTGCTCTCTCCACGTTTTCGGTGTGATATAAATTATCCGACCGACGAGTAGGATATCGTGGTCGATTGTTCATTCTTTCATATTTCTCCATCAACTGAGAAAACGTCGGTCCCAGCCTTCTTGTTGGCTGCCTTGATGGTGATTTTTCGACTTTATACCATTTACCCACTTGAGGATTTCCCTTGGGTTTAATGGTTCTTGAATTCTTCCCTTCATGATCGGCTTCTATTTGTAATAAGCCGATTGTAATCTTCAATGTCTGGCTGCCATTTGAAGTTGACTGAATGTCGACTTGCCGATCCTTTTTTGGCTCATCATGCATCGGCTTTTTCCCTTTAGCCGAACATTGAACCATGTTGATAGGGAATGGATCAGCGTCAACTTGAATAGTCGGCTCATCAGCGAATTTTAACCGACCATCCTCGATAGCCGACTGGATCTGTTGATGGAAAATATTGCAGTCATTAGTATTGTGAGAAAAAGAATGGTGCCACTTGCAATACCTGCGTTTCTTGATCTCATCAGCTGATGGTATGACATGTCCTTTGGGCAACCGTATTATTTTCTCTTGCAATAATAAATCAAAAATGCGATCACATTTGGAGACGTCAAAGGCGTATTTGACTTCCGACTTATTCCTAGTCGGCTTGAGCCAAGAACAGACTAAGGATTTTTTGGACCCTTTTATCCATTCGGCTATGTTTATCTCTGCTTCGTCGTTTTCTGAAGAATCACTCGGACAATAGTCAACCATGTTAACCTTAGCTTTATCCTTTTCTTTATTGCTACTATTTTTAAATCTATCTTTAAATGCTTTATTATCTGGGAATCGGCTTTCTTGAGCCGACACGCGATGAAACAGATGACTTAGTTCGGTGAATTCTTGCCCTCCAAACTTCTCTCGAAGTGGTGGAATTAACCCTTGAAAAGCCAAATCAGCGAGTTGGTTATCGGGCAACGTGACACTAAAACATCAGTTTCTGATTTCTCTGAATCTTTTAATATAATCAGTCACCGATTCTCCAAATCTCTAGCGAACAGAGCTTAGGTCGGAGATCCTGAGTTCTAAACTTCTTGAGAAAAAGTATTCATGAAATCGGCTTTCCAAATTGTTCCATAGGTGGACCGAATTTGGAGGCAAACAAGTGAACCAAGTAAAAGCTGCCCCGGACAATGATAATGGGAAGAGTCTTATTTTCAGCCCATCGGACTGAGCTGCTTCGCCGCATTGCGTGATAAAAGCGTCCGATATGCTCCAGGGTAGTAATTGAGTCGTCACCAGAGAGTTTCGCAAAATCTGGGACTTTGAAATTGTGGGGGTAAGGCATGCAATCTATGTAATCAGGATACGGCTTTCTGTAGGCGATAACCTTTCCTTTCGGCTATATGCCAAACTGATCCCTCAAGACGGTAGAGATTTGATCGGCCCAGTTAGCATTATCGGCCACTGGCATAGTAGGCCCTTGATAATGTTGGTCATAGTTGGCATTCTGCCCCTCGAGTGCGAACTCGGGTTGCCAATTAGGTTGAGCCGATGGTAGACGAGTGTATTGATCATACCTATTATGTCTGACTTGGGGTTCTGGTACTGGGACAAAAGGTTATGAATAAGTTACTACCCTATGTGGACCTGGATTTTTAGGCAGGGTAGAATCATGTGGGTATCTCTCAGACCCAATCGGCTGTGAAACCGATTGCGGAAATGCATAGAACGGGGCCGATGGTGGCAAATTCGTTGATGCATCTAATTTGGCGACGTCGGTGTAGGCATGATGATGGTTCACCCCACTCGGCCGAGGGTCTCTAGGCAATATGATGGTGGGTTGAGTAGGCATCATGGTAGGGGGTGAGGTTATAGCTGATGGTTTAGGATCGGCTATCGTGCTCTGCGTGTTTTGAGCTACTAAAAAAATAGGGTAATTTGGCAGAGCTTGTAATGGGTCAAGCAGACTGCTAGACGAGGCTAACTCCTGGGCTATAGTTTTAACACTATTCGCTATCATCGTCTTAAGCGTAGTAACAAGAGCCGATGATTGGTTTATTAAGGTGTGGTGCACAGACTGATTAATCATAGCCGATAATTCAGCTTGAGCAGGCACATATCGGCTTACCGGTTCTGTGACACCCGCATCCCCCAGGGCGTTGACCGTCAGTAGGGCGGGTTTTTGAGTGACGCCACGCCTAGTCTTCTGATAACAACTTAGCATAATCTCTTCTAGCGTGGTTTTTCGATCTTCGATTTCTTGATGTTGTTCTGGCATCAAATCGTCTATTGTTGGGACGATTATAGCTTCTGCGTTGAGATCGGATGGCGGAATCGACTTCCCTGATGAAGACATTGGTCCCACCAGGTGTGCCAAGAGTGTGTTGGCGTTAAAAACTTGAAGTAGGGTTTCGACAACGGACACCGCATTTAACACTGTTCAGAGCGTGCTAGTCGATTTGACCTGTAATCGACAAGGTAAAAAAAATAAAATTCACTCAAAGCCGATTGTGACGATCAATCGGCTTAGATTTAATCAGCTTGAAGCCGATTAAGATCAAGGCAACAGGGTAAGTCTAATTAGCCGATTAAGGCTAATCAGAGGATAAAGGTAGATCGATTCTGAAGAAGGCGATGCGCAACAAAATCAGAATAAATCAAACCTGGGGCGTAATTTGAAGAAGATCAACAATCGACGATGAGCAACTTTATTGATCAAGATCGAATTACAAAGACTAAATTACAAGAACTACTCCTAGTCGACAGGAAAAAGTAATGTAGATTGGTGTTTGGTTGTGTTGGATCTCTCCTGCAGCTTGCTTTGGTCCTTCTTTTATACCCGTCGGCCTATCGTGTCCTACTACAACACTCAAGTCCTAATCCGTATCGGCCTTATTTCAGATAGCTTTTCGCCAAAGATCTTGTCGTTGCCAAATATCTTCAAATCTTTCCAAATCATCTGTTAGTTTCCACATGTTTGACTTTCTTGCCGATTTTGACTAGACTTCCCAAATTCTGGTGCAAACACATAGTTTATATAGGATTATTGTGTATAACGGATACCGGAAACTTAAAATCGTGATTCAGCTTCGCCTTATCCTTGCCAGAAGGCCCTACGTGATTGCAAAAGGTTAGCCTTAGCTATTCCAGGAGAAACATACACGTTGAACAACCTACATGACCATGTTATCTTTGGAGGAAACGTGATTAATTACCTGGTGATTAATTTTGCGATAGGTTTTAAGTCGTGGCTGCCACTTTGTAAGAAATCAAGGTAAATAACCCGATTCGTCGATGGATGAATTACAATGAGAACCCAGTGAAAACTACACAGGTATGTCGGCATGGTCAATTAACAGAACAGAGTTGCGAGCATAGTGCAAATCAATGCAGCACTTACCCTGGGTTGTGGGGTAAAAGTATGAACTCTTTATCTTTTTAAGCCGCTAAGGCCTCTCCGGCGTATTTATCGACAAATACTAAATCTTTGTCCATCGTTTGCTTGCATACTATGTGTGGGTCCAGGAAACCCACCAGTTGTTTGTTCTGTCTCGCTTCACGGATCATGTATCTAAATATACGAAAGCATTGAGTCATATATATATATATATATATGACATTTATCGGTATTACACGAATGTAGACTGTGATTGCACACACTTACAATGTCCAACATCTCAAGAGCGCGGCGTCGAGGGCTTCGAGGTTGAAGACGTCAAACAGGTCCTTGAAGTCGGCTGTGAAGAATCCCCCCGATGACTCATTGAATAGATGCTCAGGCTTGAAGCTGACCGAGATACTCATTATGCGGTCTTGCACTGGCTTTTTAGCTTGTTCAATGCACCAATTCTGCAATCTAACGCGAGTTATAGAAAGGTTCTTCATGCGCTCTCCTGTTACAAAAGGCTCTTCTAGCTTGTATACTCGAGCCAGCCGGGTAATCGGATAGTCCAATTTCTTCGTGATCTGCTTCGCTTTGCCCTTGAGTTGCTTTCTGCTATAGGGAGTCTTCACGGGAGACGAGTGGGCACCATCCCACTGAAAGTCCTTTGATGCAAGGGGCACGGGAGCCGATTTGGTGGCCTGCTGAGGTGCAGCAGAAGACTCAGGCAGTTGGGGAACCTTTGGTGATGGAGGACGGGTATCCAGGAAGATGTCGCTGCTGGGCCACTGGATGAAAGTGCGAATGGCGTCCCCAAGTGTCACGATCTCGTCGTTTGGGGGCATCGGTAGCGGGACAGTCTTGAAATTATCATTTACACCGTCCACATTAACCTTTGTGAATCCCGGTGCCACCAGGGTACCGTGCACCAGCGCCCCTTCAATAAACGGATACGCGACCCCCGAAGCAGCCAGAATAAGAATGGCACCATGGACAAGTCTTACTTGGAGAGTACACTGCGTGGCCACCTACATAATGGTACACAATTAGCTACTGTGTCCAAAAGCTATTTGTATGGAGCATTCAAGGCATATATATAAGTACCTTGATGTCAGAGACAGGAAATTTGCCATGTTCATCTATGGGAGTGGCGGACGCACAGTTGCTCTTTTTGGTATTGGGGCTGATTTGCGCATATACATCTGGGACTTGCGCAGGCTGTCGGTAGTCCTGATTATTGAGCCTTTCCTCGAGACTTCTTATCTTATTGTTGAATTCTTCTCTTAGTCTTTCCTCAATCTTTTATACCAATCGTTCCTCTCGCTCTGCTTTGTTTCTCTTCCTGCTCCGGTATTTGTCTGAGTCGTCTGGGAATCCCGACTTCTAGGGGAAAAAAAACTCCATGCCTCACGTGCGATCAGGGTGTTCCTTGTTTGCCAAGGCCGTGGAGAGTATATCTTTCTCCCTGTCTGGCAAAAAAGTGCCCTCGGAAGATTGTGTACTCAACGCTACCTGCAAGATCCCGACAAGTTATTTCACTTACGAAATTACGGACTAATTACTTACAAAATAGGAAGTCGAATATCTTACCAGGCGTTGGTACACTACAAGAAACAGAGAATAATTCGTGGGTTTTTTTAAATTCGTGGGCCAAAACAAAACCCACGAATTTATTTATTTAAATTCGTCGGTTTCTATAAAACCCACGTATTTAATTAAATTCGTGGGCCGTAATAACACCCACAAATTTATGTATTTAAATTCATCGGTAATACAAAGACCCACGAATTTAATTAAATTCATGCGCCAAAATACCCCCGAATTTGTATACGATTTTAAAAGCCCATCGGGCTTCTCTCTCTCTCTTCTTTGCTCTCTCCTTGCCGCGCCGCCCGCGCGCCCGCCCGCCTACCGTCTGCGTTGCCCACCGCCTCCCGGCACCGCCACCGCGCCGCCGCGTCCCCAGCGTCGTCGCCCCACGCCCCAGCCCCCGCTGCGCCGCCGTCCATTGCCCGCGCTTCGGCCCGCCCGCCGGCCGCCCGGCCGCTCGCCGCCCGCACTGCCCGACCGCTCGGCGGCGCAGCGACCGCCGCCCGCCGCCGCCGCCGCGCTTCCTGCCGCCCGCCGCCATCGCCGGCCGCCCCGCCGCCCCGCTGCCCGCCGCCCGCCCACACGCCACCATCACCGCCCGCCGCCACTGGCTGCACCACCCCTCCTCGGACCCTCCACGACGCCCCACTGGCGTTAGAGAAAGTATATTTCATCTCTTTTTATATTCGTTTGAAGTTATTTCATCTCATTTTATATTCGCTGCATATGGTATATATATTTTTTATTTTCTCGCCGCCGTTATATATAACGTTAGAGTTTAGGGTTTGTGTCGAACAAGAGAGAGCCTAGGCGTCACCTGTTGAGAAGCGCATCTCACATTTGCTTGTGAGGTGCGCGGTTCGAATTGTCCAACAGATTTTGATGGCCGAGAATGTTGGTTGTTGCATGGGGCTGTGGCGTGCGGCGATCCGAGCGTGATTTGGCCGCGATAACCTGTTGTTCTCGGCGCTTTTGAGATCGAGCGTGCGTTTGGAGAACAAATGGGTTATGCCGCCAAATTTTGTTCGGTTCAGAGCGCACGTCACGTGTCGCATGCAATGGCCTCCATTCTTGGGTGGGTTTAGAACACATCTTTCCTAATAGGGTTGTCTTTGTCACCTAAGCCACGGTCGTACGTTGACATCGTTTCATTTGTTTAGCTTTGATAATGGGTGACGAACGAAGGGCGATGTTTGACGGATGGAGGAGTGATGGGGGGCACTCAAGGGAATGGGGGCAGATCACGGATGCTTTCTTGAAGCATGCATTCGCTGGAGGAGCTGAGTATGTGTATTGCCCGTGTACCCTCTGCGAGAATAACAGCTACTACAACAAGGATATACTGTAGTATCACATTTGCAAAAACGGGTTCATGCCTAACTATTTGGTGTGGCACCGTCATGGAGAGGCCGCAGGGCAGGCCATTGAGTCGGACCATAGGGAGGATCACGACCGGATGGATGAGATGCTGGATGATCTTGGCAGGGGGACTGAATTTAACTCCGGGGAGGGGTCACAGCCGGAGGAGGTTAATGAATTCTATAGGCTACTTGACGCCTCGGACGAGAATCTGCATGACTTGACCAATGTGACCGTCCTGCAGGCGGTTACACGGCTTATGTCGATGAAGTCGAAGTTCAACTTTTCGAACAAATGCTTCAACGCTTTGCTTGAACTTCTGAATGATGTCCTTCCGCCTAACCACAAGATGCCAAAGGATTTGTACCAATCGAAAAAGTTGATGGCCGGCCTTGGGATGAATTACCAGAAGATTGATGTGTGCGAGAATAATTGCATGCTGTTCTGGAAGGATCATGACAAGGATACTCATTGTATGCATTGCGATAAGTGTAGATTCGTTGAGGTGGTAGATGAGGAAGGGGTATCAGTGACTACAAAGGTCGCGACTAAACAGCTTCGGTACATGCCGATCACGGATAGGCTTAAACGGCTGTACATGTCAAAAGAAACAGCGAAACATATGAGGTGGCACAAAGAAGGTAAACGTGAGGACCAAGACCCGGATATGATGGTGCATCCGTCTGATGGCGAGGCATGGCAGGCATTGGACCGATTCGATCCTACATTTGCAAGCGATCCTAGGAGTGTCCGTCTTGGTTTGTCCACGGACGATTTCACACCTTTCAGCACAAGCACTAGCCCCTACTCTTGTTGGCCGGTCTTCATCATGCCATACAATCTTCCACCTGAGATTTGCTTGAAAGAGGGGTTCATATTCCTTACTCTTGTCATTCCAGGTCCTAAGCATCCAGGGAAGGATCTCAATGTGTTCATGCGGCCCTTAATTGATGAGCTGAAGAAGTTGCGGCGAGGGGAAAAGGCATACGACAGCGTTGGTGGTAGAGAATTTACCTTACGAGCCGCATACCTGTGGTCGGTCCATGATTTGTTGGCATATGGCATTTGGGCCTACCGTGTGTTCATGATCGCTGTGTTGTCCAATTTGTATGACTGACTCTGATGCATTCAGGCTCACGCACGGTAAAAAGATCACATTCTTCGATTGCCATCGACGATGGCTTCCGGCGAGGCACCCTTTTAGGGACGACGCCAAAGCATTTCGAAAAGGACAGAAAGTTAAAAAAGGGCCGTCGAAGCGACTCACGGGAGAGGAGACAGCTGAATGGCATAGTCGGCTTCTACGATCTACGGAAGTGAGTTTCACTGGCTATCGAAAGGAGCACAACTGGACTCATATTTCTTTTCTTTGGGAGCTGCCTTACGCGAAAGCTTTGATTCTACCGCATAACAAATATTTGATGCACCAAGAGCGCAATGTGGCAGAAAGCATCATAAGCATGGTGTTTGATGTAACTGACAAAACAAAGGATAACGTGAGTGCTAGGAAAGACATGGGTGATCATTGTGCTAGGCCGTGGCTCGAGGTCAAAGTTGGTTTAAATGGAAATGAGAGCCGGCCACGAGCTCCATACTGTGTGAAGCCAGAAGACCGTTGTTTGCACCAAAATTTGGCAAGTCTGGTCAAAATCGGCAATAAAGTCAAAGATACGGAATTAACGGACAGGATGGAAAGGATTGGAGATATTTTGGTAACGACAAGATCTTTAAGGAAATAACTGTCCGAGATAAGGCCGATACGGATCAAAATTTGAAACGTGTTGTAGTCGGACACGATCGGCCGAAGGGTATTAAAGAAGGACGAGCAAGCTGCGAAAAAACACAATACAATCAACCACTTTTATTTTCTTCCTTCCCGCCGACTAGGAGTTGCTTTTGTAATTTAGTCTCAGAATCGATCTTGATCAATAAAGTTGCGATCGCGATTGTTGATCTTCGCCAATTACACCCTGTGTTTGATTTGTTACGATTTTGTTGCGCATCGCCTTCTTCGTAATCGATCTACCTTTATCCTCCGATTAGCCTTAATCGGCTAATTAGATTTACCTTGTTACCTCGATCTTGATCGGCTTCAAGTGATTAAGTCTAAGCCGATTGATCTTTACGATCGGCTTTTGAGTGAATTTTATATTTTACCTTGCCTTCTGAGTCAAATCGACCGCACGCTCTTGAACTAGGTGTTAAATGCGGTGTCTTCGTAAACCCTACTTCAAGTTTTTGACGCCAACACACTCTTAGCACGCCGGTGGGACCGATGTCTTCATCGGAAAGTCAATTTCACCATCCGATTCAACGCCGAGGCCATAATCGCCCCAACAATGGACGATTTGACCGCGAACAACGTCGAAATAGAAGCTCGGAAGATCGCGTTGGAGGAGATGATGCTAAGTCGTTATCGTAAAACCAGACGTGGCGCCACTCAAAATCAGCCCTGCCGACGGTCAACGCCCTGGGAGATACGGGTGTCACAGAACCGGTAAGCCGATATCTGCCTGCTCAAGCCGAATTATCGGCTATGATCAATCAGTCTGTGCACCACGCCTTAATAAATCAATCATCGGCTCTCGTAACAACGCTCAAGCCGATGATAGCAAATAGCGTTAAATCTATAGCCCAGGAGTTAGCCTCGTCAGGAAGTCTGCTTGACCCATTACAAGCTCTGCCAAATTATCCTATTTTTTCAGTAGCGCAAAATACGCAGAGCTCGACAGCCGATCCTAAACCATCGGCTATAACCTCACCCCCTACAATGATGCCTACTCAGCCGACCGTAATATTGCCTAGAGATCCTCGGTCAAGTAGGGTAAGCCATTACCATTCCTACACCGATGCCGCCAAGTTAGACGCATCGATAAATCTGCCGCCATCGGCTCCGTTTTATGCTTTTCCCCAATCGGTTCCACAGCCGATTGGCTCCGAGAGATTCTCTCAAGATCCTACCATGCTTAGAAACCCAGGTCAACATAGGGTAGTGACATACTCAGAGCCGTTTGTCCCAGTGCCGGAACCTCAAGGCAGGCATAATCGGCATGATCAATATGGTCGTGTGCCGACGATGCAGCATAATTGGCAACCCGAGCTTGCACTTGGGGGGCAGGCTGCCAACTATGACCAACATTATCAAGGGCCTGCTATGCCAATAGCTGATAATGTATTTTGGGCAGATCAGATTTCCGCTGTTTTGCGTGACCAGTTCGGCATACAGCCTAAGGGAAAGGTTATCGGCTATAGAAAGCCGTATCCTGATTACATAGATCGTATGCCATACCCTCATAATTTCAGAGTATCAGACTTTGCGAAATTCTCTGGTGATGATTCGACCACGACGTTGGAACACATCGGACGCTTTATCGCTCAATGCGGCGAAGCGGCTCAGTCCGATGGACTAAAAATAAGATTGTTCCCATTGTCATTGTCCGAGCACTTTTACCGGTTTACTGTTTACCTCGAATTCGGTCCACTTATGGAGCGATTTGGAAAGCCGATTTCACGAATATTTTTTCGCGCTTTGGAGCTCGTGATTTACGATCTAAGCTCATTCACGTAAATTTGGGGAATCGGTAACTGATTACATTAAAAGGTTTAGGGAAACTAGGAATTGATGTTTTAGCGTCACTTTGCCCGATAATCAACTTGCTGATTTGGAGTTTCAAGGGTTGATTCCTCCGCTTAGGGAGAAGTTTGGAGGGCAAGAGTTCGCTGATTTGAGCCACTTGCTTCATCGTGTATCGGCTCAAGAAAGCCGATTCCCTGATAGTAAAGCATTTGAAGATAGATTCAAGAACAATAGTAATAAGGAGAAAGACATGGCCAAAGTCAATATGGTCGAATATTGTCCTAGTGATTCTTCAGAAGACGATGAAGCAGAAATAAATATAGCTGAATGGGTAAAGGGATCTAAAAAATCCTTAGTCTGTTCTTGGCTAAAGCCGGCTAGAAATAAGTTGGAAGTTAAATATGCCTTTGATGTTTCAAAATGTGATCGTATTTTTGATCTATTATTGCAAGAAAAAATAATTCGATTACCCGAGGGACATATTATACCATCGGCTGACGAGATCAAGAAACGCAGGTATTGCAAGTGGCACCATTCTTTTTCTCACAATACTAATGACTGCAATATTTTTCACAATGATCCAATCGGCTATTGAGGACGGTCGGCTAAAATTTGCTGACGAGCCGACTATGCAAGTCGATGCTGACCCGTTTCTAATCAACATGGTTCAATGTTCGGCTAAAGGAAAGGAGCCGATGCATGATGAGCCAAAGAAGGATCGGCAGGTCGATATGCAGCTGAATTCAAACGCTGGTCAAACGCTGAAAATTACGATCGGCTCACTACAAATAGAAGTCGATCACGAGGGAAAAAATTCAAGGACCATTAAACCCAAGGGCAATCCTCGGGTGGGTAAATGGTACAAAGCTGAGAAATCTCCATCAAAGCAATCGGCCACGAAAGGATAGATAAATACGAAAGGATGAATAGTCGACCACGATATCCTGCTCGCCGGTCGGATAATTTATATCACACTGAAAACATAGAAAGGGCCCATAGGAGATGTCCTTTTTGGCTGTTTTGTTGGGAAAGGGGAGTAGCACTGCCATCCCCATATACGTGTCCGATGGAACATTACCCCCGCGACGATTGGCCAAGGCAATCGGCTAAAGACAGGCTGTCTGGGCCGATTCGGGGTTCTAGCGAAGGTTTCAGAAGGCCTGTTCACGAAAGGATATCTGAACCAAAGCAAGAACCAGACCAGGTCAAAACGCGGAGGTCAAGCATAGACCAAGATAATCTCGTCGGCAAGATAAGAAAACCAGTAGAGCCTAAGCCTAGATGGTGTCTGTCTGGCCTTAGCCGATCGCAACGCCGACGACTTCAAAGGCTAAGGACTCAAGAGATCCGGGAAGCCGACTCAGAGAAACAGAGGGACAAAACTTTCAATGAGCTTCGTCCAGTCAAAATTATCAAGAAAGAATGGAAAAAAAAGAACAAGCTGAGGAAGATTTTGAATCAGCAGACGATCTAGATTCTCCTATGATTAGGGATGATACACCACCGATGGATATTAACATGGTGTTCACATTGCCAGCCGAGTTCAAAATCAAAACTGAATCGGCTAATGAAACTTTTGCCCAATCTTGCTCGGGAGTCCAAAACGCAATATTCGAGAAACCAAGAGATGATCATCGGCATTTGAAACCATTATATCTGAAAGGGTATATAAATGGAAAGCCGATATCAAGGATGCTGGTAGACAGTGGAGCCATAGTAAACTTGATGCCTTACACGACTTGCAAGAAATTGGGTAAGTCCGATGAAGACTTGATTAAAACTAACATGGTTTTGAACGACTTCACAGGCGATCCCACAGAAGCCAAAGGTGTCATGGTTACATAACTGACCGTCGGCAGTAAGACTTTGCCGACCACATTTTTTTTATTGACGCAAAAGGAAATTACAGCGTTTTGCTTGGAAGAGATTGGATTCATGCCAACTGCTGTATCCCATCAACTATGGATCAAGCGCTTGTACAATGGAACGGAGAAGAGGTTGAAGTTATCACGGCCGACACATCGGCTCACATAGCCATGGCCAGTTCTGATGCGAATTGGCAACATGAAGAAGCAGGGTGTATATCGGGAAAAACATTAGAAGATTGCGATTTCATCTGCGTGAGCAAGACAGGACTTATGCCGATCAGTGTCAAGCCAGGCACATTTGATCGAGCAAACGAAGTGCTACGCCGATGGGGACAAGAAAAACAGTGAAGGCATTACAAGATAAAATGCAAAGCTATCGGCAAACGACGGATAGCTATGAAGCTATAGAAGACTTTCAAGAAGTTGAAAAGTTAGGTCAAGGCTTTACGTCCACCGATCTGCTTGAAGAAGTTGATATAGGTAGTGGTGATAGAAAAAGACCAACTTTTGTGAGCACAAATTTAGATGTAAAATATAAAGAGAAGTTAATCAAAATTCTTAGAAAGTATAAAGATTGCTTTGCTTGGGAATATTACGAGATGCCCGGTCTAAGCCGACGATTGGTAGAACATCGGCTACCTATTAAACAAGGTTATAGGCCGTTTAAACAGTACCCTAGGCGTTTTAATCTGGCTCTGTATAAAATTATAAAAGAAGATATAGAGCGATTGTTGGAGGCTAAGTTTATAAGACCTTGTTGATATGCGGAGTGGGTTTCCAACATTGTTCCAGTTATGAAGAAAAACAGAAAACTGCGAGTATGTGTCGACTTTAGAGATCTAAACAAAGCAACACCAAAAGATGAATACCCGATGCCTATAGCCGATATGCTTATCGATGCTGCCTCAGGGAATAAGATCATAAGTTTTCTGGATAGGAATGCCGGATATAATTAGATATTCATGGCAGAAGCCGATATACCAAAAATAGCTTTCAGATGTCCTGGTGCAATAGGTTTATTCGAGTGGACGGTTATGACCTTCGGATTGAAGAACGCTGGGGCAACATATCAGCGAGCCATGAATCTAATTTTTCACGATTTAATCGGCCACATCGTTGAAATATACATCGATGATGTCGTAGTAAAATCTGTAGAGGACTTGCAGCATTTGGCCGATCTAGAGAGAGTTTTCCAGAACATAAGATCGCATGGCTTGAAGATGAATCCTCTCAAATGTGCGTTCGGCGTGTCAGCTAGACAGTTTCTAGGTTTTATGGTGCATGAAAGAGGGATTGAGGTAAATCAAACAAGGGTCAAGGCCATAGTCGATACAATGCCCCCGACGTGCAAAAATGAGTTACAGAAGTTGATCGGCAAAATCAATTATCTCCGAAGGTTCATTTCAATCTTTCCGGATTTAATCCACGCATTTACTCCCATCGTTGAAACGAAGGATAATCAAGAGTTTGTATGGGGAGCCGATCAAAAAAAGGCTTTTGACGATGTTAAGAAATATTTAACCAATCCTTCGGTTTTGGCCGCGCCACAAAAGGGGATTCCATTCAAGTTATATATATCGGCTGAAAAGGAGACTATTGGGTCTGTTTTAGCACAAGAATTTGATGGAAAGGAAAGGGTTATCTTTTATTTAAGCCGACGCCTTCTTGATGCTGAAGTCAGGTACCCTTTCATTGAAAAATTATGCTTGTCTTTATACTTCTCATGTACAAAGCTAAGACATTACATTTTAGCATCGGCTTGTAAAATAATCTGTAAAGCCGATGTTATAAAATATATGTTGTCAGCTCCAATCCTACGAGGTCGACTTGGCAAATGGGCTTATGCCTTCGTTGAGTTCGACCTGTCCTATGAATCGGCCAAAGCAGTCAAAGGGCAGGTATAAGTCGATTTTATAACAGGACATGATACTACTACTGATTTGGTATCCGTAGCCCCTTGGCAATTGTTTTTTGACGGGTCTGTGTGGAGAGAAGGTGATGGAATCCGTATAGTGCTTATATCACCTAAAGGGCATAACTTCGAGTTTGCATTTCGGCTAAATAGCCGATGCTTAAATAATCAGGTAGAGTACTGACATTGCTCAAAGGTTTGCGCTATTGGAAAATATCGAGCAAAATGCGGTTGAGGCATACGGGGACTCTACGCTAGTTATACAGCAAATCAAGGGAGAATACCAATGTCGAGATGAGATACTGCTAAAATACTTGGAGCAATGCATAGAGATCATCTGCTTATTTTCGTCGTTTTATATCGGTCACGTCCCTAGAGAGTTGAACGATAGAGCTAATGCCTTGGCTCAACAGGCATCAGGGTACAAAGACCTCGATCGATATCAAGTGACTGAGCTAATAGATAAAGCCATCATGTGTGTGGATGTCGCGGATTGGAGGATGCAAATAAAGAAATACCTGATCGATCCATCTGAGCCGACAAAACGCAAAATTAGGCAACGAGCTTTGAAGTACATTGTTATGGACGACACTTTGTACTATCGGACGATGGAAGGATTGCTATTAAGATGTCTTGGGATCGAGGAGGCGCGAGTGGCAATGGGTGAAGTACATGAAGGCATTTGCGGTTCTCATCAATCGACCCACAAAATGAAATGGATGCTTAGACGGACAGGTTACTTTTGGCCGACAATGCTAGAAGATTGTTTTAAGTACTATAAAGGGTGTCAAACATGCCAGCAATGTACAATTAGCACCAGCATCGGCTTTGCACCCAATTATCAAGCCATGGCCGTTTAAAGGTTGGGGAATAGATATAATCAGCCAAATATTTCCTGCATCGAGTAAAGGCCACAAGTTTATTTTGGCCGCAACTGATTATTTCTCAAAGTGGGTTGAAGTTATACCACTTAAGAAAGTAACCAGCGTTGAAGCCATCGGTTTTGTTAATGAACATATTGTTCATCGGTTTGGAATACCGCAAACAATTACAACCGATCAAGGCACGGTTTTTATGTCCAATGAGTTTCAGGCTTACGCAACAAGTCTGGGGATTAAACTATTGAATTCATCCCCATACTATGCTCAGGCTAACGGACAAGCCGAGTCGTCCAATAAAACGCTGATTAAACTAATCAAAAGAAAAATCGATGAAAAACCAAGGAATTGGCATTCAACTCTATCGGAGTCGCTTTGGGCGTATCGGCTAGCTTATCACGGAGCGACGAAACTTTCACCTTACCAGCTGGTGTATGGTCAAGAAGCCATTCTACCCATAGAGATCAACATTGAATCCATACGAATAGCCAGACAGAACGGTTTGTCGGCTCAAGATTATAACAATTTGATGATCGACAATTTGGATGAATTGGCAGAATTACGTTTGTCTACGCTTGATCGGCTTAAAAAGGATAAAATAAGGGTGTCAAAAGTATATAATAAAAAGGTCGTGCCTAAATCGTTCGATCAAGCCGATTTAGTATGGAAAACGATTTTGCCTGTTGGTTCGAAAGATAACCGATTCGGAAAATGGTCGCCTACGTGGGAAGGACCATACAAAGTTAATCGGTTAGTCGGTGGAAATTTGTACGTACTAGAAACGTTGGAAGGATGTGTATTGCCTAAAGCTATTAACAGAAAATATTTGAAGAGGTACTATCCTAGCGTTTGGATTGGAGCCTAGCCGGCTAAAGATCACGTTCAGAGCCAAGATTAACACGATGCTGTTAATCGGCTAAAAGAGATTGCAGACTAAAATTATATGAAAATAAAATTAAATCGGTTAAACAGCTGATTACAAGTATAGCAAAATTACAAAGTATTCAAGCAAGTGTTTCCAAAAAACCAGCCAACATAGTCTCATATCTCATGAAGTTAATATCGGATGCCAGAACCAGGAAGAGTCGCGCCTAGAGCCGATAGAGCACCCGCCGCCTTCGCAATCACGCACTGGACTTCATTAAGAATGCGCTCATCGTCTTTGGCGTTCCCGGGTACTGGCTTTACCTTGGCCGACTGTTTAGTCACATTTGCGACGGCTTTAGCAATACCGAGTTTCTATTCTTTCATGGCCGATATGTTCCTCTCCATAGAATGCTGGCCATCTTGGATTAATTTTTCTGTCTTGGCTAGTTCTTCCAAAAGAAATTTCTTTGTCGACTCAAGCTTGGAAAGGTTATCCTTGGATACCTTTAGCTGCAGCGCATCAGCGTCAAACTTGCGTTTTTTCGCCTTGGCGTCGGTGACGAGCTCGTCTAGAAATTTCTGATCGGCTTCTTGAGCTTCGCGTCGCGCTATGCGTGCTTGAGCCTCCTCAACCTCGGACTTCCTTTCTTCCAAGTGGCACACATTCAGGAGTGCCGCCATTGCTTCCGGGGGTAGGTCGGCTTCAACGGCCGCCATGGCTTCGCGGATCGGCTGATTATTGGCCAAGATCTCCGATTGTGGCCTTGTGACTAGATCAAATAGCTTGTTCAGTTTCTCTTTCGTGCCTGGGGTGGAAGTGACCGCAGTCGATGCCTCCTTCGAAACTTCTAAGATCCTCTTGATCTCCGCATCATAGTCATCAGTGGCCATGATCTCCGGATCATCGAGATCGGCCAAAGAGAAACCCAACAGATTTGTCGGATCGGAGGGTCTCCGCGGATCGGCGATTGGAAGCGATTGAAATCGGTAGTGGCGAGAAAGCGGTGTAGAAGAAACTGTTGGAAGATCAGCCAGGATCTTCGCGGCTTGAACTGATTGCGTCGGCTGAAATAAGAAATGCAAGGTAAAGTTGACGTACTAAAGGACATGTTAAGAAGTACAAACCATCTACCTTGTTAGTAGCCGACGCATGTGGAGAACTCTCGCTGCTTTGCTCCTTGGGCTTGGGTCCTTTTTTCGCAGGAGCCTTGGTGTACTTTGTCTTCTTCTTTTCTGAAAATATAGATCGACTAAAGGTTAGTTCGGTCAAAAAGAAAATGGTATTAGTCGATTGTGTTTATACTTGGTTGTTTTTTCTCAATGTCCGATAAAGATGGACTGTGAACCCCTAGAGTACCAGAAGTATAACCCGTAAGGCCAGTCAGTTGATGTGACCTTTTGCCTTGGCCATTTCCCGATTGGCCAAAGATGGGATTTTTGCCGACATCCTTAGCCTGCAATACACGTAAAAAGTGATTAGAAAATGCATCTGGTGAAAGACCAATGTGCAAAACAAGATTATTCAAGCCAATACCTTATCTACTAAACTCGTGTTAGTGTAACCCGATGAGCTAGCTTCACTGCTAGAATCGCTGTTAGACACTAAGGATGGTTCTGGCAGATTTGGAAAGAATTCCTTGATTATAAGCGTGAGTCTTCTCCATGTCTGAGCACTCAAAGAATAGCCGACCACCATGTTGTGAAACCTCCTGCTCGGCGAGCGTTCAGGTGGAAGTGGGGGAGACTGCGAAGATGAAGCTCATCGGCTAATTCCAATACTAACCTCGCTGATGTGGCATTGCGAACCCTGGCTCTAGGTTGAAGCTGATCTAAAAGCGGCAAACTTGGAATTACCTGGCCGAAACCAAGCTGTCTTGCATAAATTGAAGGATGGTAAAACTCGTATAAAGGTTGAAATGTCCGATTCCTAGTATGAAGGCCGACATGGAAAATGCACGGAGAAATGAAAATTCTATATAAATCCAAAGTCTCCTGAGGCATCAAAGAACTATCGGCTTCCAGGTGAAGAAATGAAGGCCAAGAAAAATCGGCTGTAGCACCATAACCGAAGAAGTTTTGCTGCTTGAAATCTTCGGTGTCCAATTGCAAAAAGAAAGACAAAAATCTTCTGCAGCCATCGGGAGAAATCCTTGTCTCATTACTGGAGCACATCATAAACCTTTCACCAAAAGATTGGCATTCTCTAAATTGGATAGGTGCCCCCTCTGGTATGTCATCCCTTGGAAAAGGAGTCTCACCGGCTGAATCCAAATTAAAAGAGCGGCTGAATAAGCAGTAGAGCCATATTTGTATGAACCACATCGGACCACCTACATTACCGACGGTGAATTTCCCAAAACCGGTATAAAGCCGACTCCTTATTATGTAAAGCATCTGATACACAGCGCCCAAGAAGATTTTTCCTAGAGCTAGCCGACGACCTTCAACAAGTTGCTCTCCTATCACTTGATAAACCTGAGTTGGTCCAAGAGATGCCCCACAGAATAAAAAACGGTCTAGCCAAAGATTCAGAAAGGCAACATGCTCTTCGTCCGATACTGGGCCATTAATCTTGTTATTATTTCCAATATATTTGGCCCAACCCTCCCCCTTGGATCGGATAAGTTTATATTTTGGTTTTCCGCTAAAAGCCGATACTTGTTCTCCATTTGGCCGAAGACAGCACAATTGAGCAACATCTAAAAGAGTTGGGCCGATGGGACCGGTACGAAACAAGAAAGCATTAAAACAGTCTGACCAAAAATAACAGGCCGTGGCCACCAAGGGCTCGTTGGCTTTTGGGTCGGCTAAAGAAAGTGGAATACACTCGGCTATGCCCATTCTTTCCCATTCACCCCTCTTTTGGGCTGCTACCCTGATAAACCAATTCCTCCATCCTTTGAGAGCCGCGTCGTACGCTCTGAAACTTTTATTCAACCCTCTATGTTGTGACCAAGAATAAGCCAGAGTAAGCGAGGACTTCTTGGTTTGTTACTGGTATGAACATCTAGATTTCCCAATGGACCCAAAAATATTGGTCATTCTTTGTGCGGAATCGAAATAAGTACACAGCTAGGATCCATTGCGGTAGATGAAGAAAGACGGATGAGCCAAAGGATTGCCTCGGAAGTACTTCAAATAGGAAGCTTAAGCCGATTGCGCACAAATCGAGAGCTTGTGCGCGTGAAGAATGATCAAGTGGGGCGCATTTTATAGCATGGTGAAAATTTGAAGCGGCGGGAAGTGAATCTCAAAAGGCGCGAGTAGTTAAAACGCACTACCCGCATGTCAGAGAATTACAGCACGAATAAAGTAGCAGTTATTGAGCGAAGTTCAACAGTTAGCCGATTGAAAAAGTCGATAAAAATGCGATTTTTGACAGATGACAAGTCATCTCTCAAAAATGGGGGGCATATGTTTGCACCAAAATTTGGCAAGTCTGGTCAAAATCGGCAATAAAGTCAAAGATACGAAATTAACAGATAGGATGGAAAGGTTTGGAGATATTTTGGTAACGGCAAGATCTTTAAGGAAATAACTGTCCGAGATAAGGCCGATACGGATCAAAATTTGAAATGTGTTGTAGTCGGACACGATCGGTCGAAGGGTATAAAAGAAGGACCAGAGTAAGCTGCGAAAAAAACAACACAATACAATCAACCAGCTTTTATTTTCTTCCTTCCTATCGACTAGGAGTAGCTTTTGTAATTTAGTCTCTGTAATCGATCTTGATCAATAAAGTTGCGCATCGCCGATTGTTGATCTTCGTCAATTACACCCCAGGTTTGATTTGTTCTGATTTTGTTGCGCATCGCCTTCTTCAGAATCGATCTACCTTTATCCTCTAATTAGCCTTAATCGGCTAATTAGATTTACCTTGTTACCTCGATCTTGATCGGCTTCAAGCTGATTAAGTCTAAGCCGATTGATCTTTACGATCGGTTTTTGAGTGAATTTTATATTTTACCTTGTCGATTCTGAGTCAAATCGACCGTACGCTCTTGAACCGGTGTTAAATGCGGTGTCTTCTTTGTCGAAACCCTACTTCAAGTTTTTGACGTCAACAACCGTAAATAGATTTTGAGGTGGTTGAAAACTCGAAGTTTCCTGATCGTTATGCATCTAACATAAAACGGGCTGTGAATGTCAGCACCGGTAAGCTAAACGGGCTAAAGAGTCATGATTACCATATTATCATGGAAAGACTTGTTCCGGTAATGTTTCGTGGCTATTTTGATAATGAGTTGTGGAGGATGTTAGCGAGCTCGATTACTTCTATAGGCGGATATGCGCTAAGGAAATCTCGAAGGCGTTGATGCGAAGTTAGAAGGGAATTCCATTGCTTGTATGCAAGTTGGAAAAACTTTCCCACTGGTTTTATGAATGTGATGCAACATCGGTGGTGCATCTACCTTGGGAAGCGAAGGTTGGAGGTCTGCTTGTGATTCGGATGGATGTATAGTCGAAAGGGAGTTGAAAAGCTTAGAGCTACAGTGCGCAACAAGGCAAGGGTAGAGGGTGTATCGCAGAGGCTTATGCAAGTAAAGAGATCACAAACTTCTCAACAAAGTATTTCGCACTCAAGCACAACGTGAATGCCCCTACAAATCGGTACCGTGCCGCGGAAGAAGAACCGTTGTGCGAACTTAAGCTTTTTCAATGCAAGGGTCAACCTGTTGGGTCGTACACTGCACTCCATGTTGAGTATGAGGAGTGGAACCTGGCCATGCTTTACATGTTCACTAACATGGTAGAAGTTGAAAAATATTTTGAGTAAGTGACTTTCTGAATTATGTTTTGAACATTTCAGTGTAGTGTCCTTTTTAACCTGAGAATAAATGACACAGAGAATTTGACAAAGAAATGGAAGTCAACTCGACAACCCACAACTAAGCAATTGGATAACCTACGTCGTGATGGGTTGAAAGGCGGCCCAAGCTTCGTGCAATGGTTCCGTCAGCATGTAATTTGACTATTTATTCATTTTTCTAAAATGAATTGTTGTACTAACTTAATATTAGACTAACAATGATGCATGTTGCTATATAGTGTATGCGTGATGCCTCCGTCCACGAGGATCTCCGGCAGCTCTCACATGGTGATGTGACGGCAAGGAGCTATAGTCGCCGTGATGTGAGCGGGTTCCTTTTGAGCAGTGAAATTAGAAGCTAGCCGTCCACTTGCGGCCACTTCAAGCAATGAGTAGTCACAATGTCATCCGATTCGGCGGTGATATATTAGACTACTACGGTGTTGTACAAAACATAATTGAGTATACCTTTGGGGTGCCAAAGAACCAAGGTTGTGTTTTTTATTGCCATTGGTTCGATCCACACAACAAAGACACGTGTCGATGACTTTGGGATGGTGGAGGTGAAGCACGATTCAGCGGCTTCAGGCCACATCAATAACATTGTGCTTGCACATTAGGTTGAGCAGGTGTACTACCTGAGCTATCCTCACCGTAGCTTGAAGGCTTGGTGGGTTGTATTTAAAGTTAACCCTGAAGTATATCCTCTTGGGGATGTTTCGTATGTGGCAAGCAACGTAGAGGATGATGTGGGTGATGTATATCAAGAAGAAGCTATGGGGGATTCTTTCCTTGTCTTCGATGGGGCAGGACTCGATCAATTACCTACCGATGCCACAGACGTAATAACAGATGAACCAGGCCTGTCACGGAAACACCCTCAAAAGTCAGTAAGGATTGCACGTCTTCAAGCACGTCTCAATGAAATACGAGTCGCAGAAGCAGATTCCGACGCCGACCACTTTTGATATGTATATTTTGTAAGATTATTTTTGCTTCGTTCATTTGTACAAGTCATTGTTGTCTCCTTCATTTTTTACATGTTATTGTTGTCTCATTCATTTTTCAAGTTATTGAAAATTATTTGTAAACCTGTATACTAACTTTTGTCAAATTTGAACAGATGAGTATGTTCGAGCATCAAAGTTGACAAGCTTAAAGGCAAGTTCAATGGTCGTCCTCCGGAAGGTCGAGGCGGGGGTTTTGATGCTCGGGACTCATTGCCAACAACGCCATATTTTTGAAATGGGTCGCATTAGACAAAGCGAGGAGCAGCTCGAGGTGCCGATGAGTAGGCACGAGCAGTGCGGGAGCGACCACGGGAGGACGAGGCGAGTAGGGGTTGCGGAGGAGGGGCAGGTGGGATGTGAGCATGAGGACATGGGCGAGGCGGACGACGAGGAGGTCGTTGGGGGTGGTGGCGGTGGGGCAGCAGATCTGATGCAGACGCCGAGGCCGAGGCAGCGGCAGATGCAGAGTTGGCGGCGACCTTAGAGCCAGTTGAAGAGGGCGGGTCTTCTTCGGGTACCATCAGGTATATGTCGAGGCTCGGTTTCCTCACAAGGTAGGTATATGTCGAGGCTCGGTTTCCTCACAGGGGAGTGCTCGCTCGTCGAGGTCCGCACGGGAAGCACAAGCGCACGAGGAGGCTCGTAAAGCGCGAGAGGAGGCTCGTCAAGCGCGAGAAGAATCTCGTCAAGCACGAGAGGAAGCTCGTAGAAGCCGAGAAGACTCAGAATACATGAAAATGTATCTGCAGGTACAATCTCAACTTTGAACAAAACGCTCAATTGTACATTTGTGATTAAAATCTAACAAACAATCTATATCAAAGAATGTCACAATCTCTTGGACCTAACGTGCGGTGTTTAGCCCTCTGTTATGCCGCAGGTAAAGATACTTGAGTTCATTACTCTCTAATTCACTTAGCTCGTAAAATCACGTTTCTCACAAACTTGACTATTATGTCATAGGGCTCCCAGCCACCTCCCTTCTACATGTTTTCTCCGCACATGCAGCCACCGCCACAAGGAGAAGCATCACAGGGTGCTCAACCTCCCCCGACGTCCTTCATAAACCCTACTGGGATGCAGGCACCACCCCTAGGAGATGCACCTCAGGTTATATGAAATTCTCATGCATTCTTTATTTTTGAAAAACTCTATTTTGTATACTTTATATCACAAACTATGATCCACAGAGCTCCCAGCCTCCTCGTCCTTTCTACATGTTCACTCCACGAGATCAGACCACCTTACAGAGGAGAGGCACCACAGTAAAGACGGATCGGTTCAATTCATTATTCAAAATTTGAATGAATGATTTATATGTGGCATAATGTACCTGTCTATGCCTTACAAGGCTCCCAGCTTCCAAACCCGTTCTACATGTACCCACCACCTATGCCAGGCCAAGGAATGCCTATGTACTTCAACCCGTGGGCCCTGTAGCCACCTCAGACGACACCACAGGTATGGATGTCAAAAACATTCTAAGTTTGCGAAACGAGCTAAGTTTGTCAATTGTGAGCCAAACCAAGTCAAATTGATCAAATTGAGCTACCTTCACAAAACTTAGTCAATTATATCACATTTAGGCAAATAAAGGTTAAGTCTGTCAAAGTTGAGCTAGACTTAGTCAACTTGAGCAAATTTAGCTATACGTGCAAAACTTAGTCGATTTTAGGACATTTAGGCAACTCTTTCTTAAACCTTGTACAAATCATCTCAATGTTCATACTTGAACAGGTTTACTTGTGTGCTTATGAAAGTTCATTGTTGTGCTCCTGTAGATATGTGATGGTTTACCAAATTATTTACCCATTACGTGTTATTTGATTTTTCTTTCTGTCAATAACCATCGGTTCTTGCTAAATGTGCTAGAGAGTATTACTTTGATGCTTCATTGAATATGAGATTGATGTTCATATGATTATTATAGCATATCTTGACTAGCTCGTAGTTGTAGTTCTTATATATAGTATCTATTCTTGTTTAGCTTGACCTGTCATATTGATATTCTCATATTGTGTCTTGGTCGAATAGTACTATTCTGAACTTGTTTCATGTGGATCAGCATAATTTAGGAAAGGAAAGAGTTAAATGCCTTATTTGCTAAGCTTACTCGATTCTAGCACATTTAGCAAGAACCGACGATATGTTACTTGTAACACAACCTAAGTTAATCTTGAACTTGCAGGTTTCTGGGTCACGCCCTCCAGCATGTACTAACGATGACATCATAGAAGACATCTTCAACAGCGCCGACGGTGGTGGTAGCGCCCACAACTCCAACAACCCCGATGCATGAATTCCATTGTGAGCTCGATTGGTGTATTACTGTTGTACTTTATGACTTGTTGTGATGGATACATTGTGATCGACTTATTGCGATGGAATTATTGTAATGGAATGTGGATTGTATCTATTGCGGTTGTAATGTGTTGTACGTCATTGCGTAGTTTACAAATTGCCGTTGGATGTGTGATTGATTATCTAAGGATCTGCTAGAATGTCTCCTTCGGTTTGAGAGATTGATATATATATTATAATCGCAAATGTTTTTTTGTCTCTTGAGTGGATGTCCTATTTACTAGAGGTCATGCGAAATTTTGTACATTCGGTGACTTAGTTTTAAGCGGTTTGAAGAGTTAAAGGTTGGTTTCAGTATTTTAGTAGAGGTAATAGGTTTGGTGTCTCGTTTGTTAATTCTTAGTTCGCTTGAACTTCATTGTGGAGTTTGATGACCTTGGTGAGCTAGCTGCCCCCTCCCTTCCTTCCTCTTGCTCAAATTTAGGAACATTAGTTGCAATTTAGTCGATGTGCAGCGGATGGACAGATGCTTCTGTAGGAAATTTAGTTGATTGTTTTAGTATATATCAATCTGAGTAATCTGTTGCAATAGTGATAATTTATGTGAAATGCATAAATCTAGATTGATGATGTTGCCATATGAGTTGCATATGTATTTTTGTTTATTGCAAATATATGTTCAGTCATTTTGTACATTCAGAGTTGTTTTTTTCATTTTCTTGTTGTTGTCATTTCCGACTTCTATGGCAAATGATGATATTGGGTTTTCATATGTGACTTGTTCTGAATGAATGACAGAAACACATTCATCTTCAAATGCCAGAACAAGTCATGTCAATGTAGTTTCCCGTTTCCAGAGTAAGATCCAGCTGCTGAATGCCATTGCATTCGATTGATATTTTTCCATCTAGCTCTGCAAATGGAACTGCTGCCATAAAAAAATCTGATGCTAACTACTTTTCTTTTTGCTTTTAATTTGTTCTTTTGTGTTAGTGTTTCTGATCAGATTTGAAAAAAATAGATGATCCTTCTTATTCTTAAACTTAGCAATTTTTAGTTTCAATTTTCTTTTTGCCTTTTCTTTTCTTCTTTAGTTGTTATATGTATTGAGTGCGATGCATATGGATATATATATACACATTTGTGTATAAATGACTGATAAATTCGTGAGCCATTAAAAACCAACGAATTTATCTGGGCGCTCCAGATAACTTCATCGGTTCCTTGAGCCCACGAATTTAACAATTAAGTTCGTGGGTTTTTTAATCCCGCGAATTTAATAGATTAACTTCGTGGGCTCTATAGCCCACGAATTTAACAGATTAAATTCGTGGCTACGTTGGCCCACGAATTTAATCTGTTAAATTCATGGGTTTCTTAAGCATGAATTTAACTCTCAGATTCCCGATTAAATTCGTGGGCTTGGAAAAACCCACGAACTTAACTTAAATTCATGGGTACCACAATTTAATTTATTAATTTCATCGAGTTAAATTCGTGAACTAAATTCGACGGTTTGCTCACGAATTTAAATTAAATTCGTGGGTTTTGGCCTAAATTCGTGGGTTTCTGGCCCACGAATTTTTCCTTGTTTCTTGTAGTGGTAGACTTCCTCGTCCGCGGGGTTTGTAAAGGAGACGGTGCTGGAAGACGTGGCACTTGACCTTGCTCTCGGCCAGTCTTTGGCGCGCTGGTCAACAATAGATGCAAATGGCACACAGGCCTCCTCGTCCTCCCTCTCCCATTGGTCCCTCTTCCCCGCGTACCAGTGGTGCCAAGTCTGTGGAGGTGGGTGCTCCTTGCCTGTAGGGCCTTGTGGGCTTCACTTTGACGCACGAATTCGTCTGTCATCTTCGCCTCAACAAAACTTTGCCATACGTCCTTAGCAACGAACCCGTACTTTGAGAAGGGAGTCCTATCCTTATTGATATATTCCTTGACAAGCGTGCTCTTGAAGTTCTTCCGCGCCTTTCCTGCCACTAGTAGTGCATACTGTCGCACTGAGCTCGCAAAGTCTTCTGGGATCTCAAACGAAGACATAATTTCTGTCACCAAGTCGTTGCGGCTCTCATCAGTCAGCGACTTCCAGGATGGACAGGTGATGGGGACCCGTTCCCGTGCGACTATCCCGCACAATGTCCTAAATGCATTCACTAGACCATATATTATATATTCTATTTAGGCCTCAAAAGATAAGTTAGAGGGATATATTCCACTAGAAGAGGCATACTTGCAATGTAGGCTAGTTTTCATGGCTCAACAGGAAGGAAAAGGAATCAAGCAAGAAAGGCTATCAATTGATGACTGCTTTTATTTGATATACATATTGATTTATCTATTAACATATTGAAAATCACAATAAGCGCTCACAAAGTCTTCTGGACCATAATTTCTCATTTAAACATGTTAGTTTACGCGATTGATGTTTAGTTTTCTTTTTAAGTTTGTGACTGCACCTTAGGGCCTATTATGGACTTAATTCAAATTAGGTGTTTCTGCCGACTAACAAGTTCTTGACTTTAGGAACATTGTGAAACCAGCCCTTCATGACCTAATATTTAGGTATGTCATTTCGTTTGCTTGAACTTGAATCCTTATGTATACATCTCTAGTATATGAAATCATATTTTGATTAAAACGCTAAGTGCATACCATGATTGGTTACAATGAGTGTTATTAAGTGGCCTGGTCATGCAGGTCTTTTAGGAACTAACTTTTCATATATTAGCATCTATTCACAGCAGCTATCTATATTTCAGCTTTTGTATATAACAAGTATAGCTACTTAGGAACTTGGCTCATCCTAAGTTAATTGTTAATTATTTCACCATGAATAGATTATATGGACCTATAGGATGATTCAAAACCAACCTCACATATAGCATCCTTTGTTTGTGACATTTTGCTTATATCCTTTTCCTTTATACATGGAGAACAATTTATTTATAAATCTGGATTGAAACTAAACATGAAATTCTTTTGCATATCTAAGGTTGCTATTGTCCATACTAAGCTTAAGAATTGATTCTACAAAGGTTCCAATCCATTTGTTCCAAATCTTAGCTATTTTGGTCTCTATGCATTGAAATACAATTCTTTTTCAAATTAAATTAAACTAGGTTCTAATCTATATATTTTTGCATATATGGGTTTATTAGGGTCTCAGGAGCATAAGAAAATAATTCATGATTTTCAGCATCTAGGTTCTTTCAAATTTTGTATAAAGACCATATCAAGGTTTATTTCAAATTTGAATTTAAATAATACAAACTCAGGTTTAGAAATAAATATTTTTGCATATTTAGGATCTTTGAGGACTCAGGAGTGTATCTAAACTGGTTTTACCCAAATTTGAATTCATTTGGTTCATATTGTAACCATTTGAATCTTGCATGTTAGTAAGGTTTTATATACTCAATTACTGATTCAAAATACATTGAAATCTAAATTTTTTTACAGAAATAGAGCATCTAAGGTTGCAAGAACAGTTGTGATTTATTCCATGATTTTTGGAACTAGGGATTGCAGAGTTTCTTCATGATACCTAAAGAGGGACTTTTGTTCAAACTCAGATTGAATGATTTTACTGCATGTAACATGTGAACTTTTATTGCATAATCCAAATCCTTATTTGATAATTCAAATTTAGAAACTAAGTTTGCTACATTTGGATACTTCTATCAAAAGATATGAAGGTTTGATTCATAGGGGCAAAAAGGAAAAATTTAAAATGCAAAGCTCGGATTCGAACTCAGGACCTCCAGGTTCAAATGTTAGGGCGGTACCACTGGGGGTGGCATCAACGAGGGGGCAGCTTCGACAAGGGCGTGGCGTCGGCGAGAGGGCGGTTGTAAGGACGAGGATGCCGACTAGAGGGGGTGAATAGGCGGCTTTTAAAATTCTCTCGCTAATTTATACAAGGCAATTCACCCCTAATTATCCTAATACCAAAATCTTAACAAATATTAATTCGGAAGCGATAAACTAAGGTTTTGACAATTAAAGCCTAAATCAACTAGGCTCACTATGTGCACTAACTAATTATGTCTCTAACAATAATTGCAATTCTAAAGACAAGCAAACAATCAATTTAATTCTAAGAAAATAAATTACTTGAATATAAATAATGAAAACAAAGCAAGCACAAGAGACACAATACTTTTTACCGTGGTGTTCGTAGACTTGTCGGTCTCCCCTAGTCCACGTTGAGGTTAGCCCAAACAAATTGGACCGGCTCCACGAATTGAGCGCCCACCTCGAATCCACTAGTTGTAGCTCCTTTTCCCTCCTGGGTAGCCGAGCTCCAACCTTCACAAACTTCGTCGGGACTTCTCACAACCTCCGTTGAGAAGCTCAGCGCGCACGACGCTCTACGTCATCTAGGAGGCGGCAACCTCCATGAGCAACAAGTCAAGCCCTTTTCGCTTGAACCTCACCAAGTGCAACACATGCACAATGGTGATCTCCTAAGTGCAACACATGCACTAGGATCCTCCTCAAGTGCAACACATGCACAAGAGGCCCTCAATCCACTTCCTAATTGCAACACATGCAATTAGGACTCACTCTTAGCTCAAGAGGAAAATGGGAGAAGGCAACACATGCACTTCACCCCCAAGAACTCACACTTGATTTCAGCAACCAGCAAATGCCCCCCAAGGCCTCCTTTTATAGCCTCCAAGCCAAAACTAGCCGTTGGGGGCGAAATCTGGAAAAACTCAACAAACCTGGTGCTACCGCCCTACTGGGACCGGTAGCACTAGCCTCCTCGCGAATGGCTACAAAACTAGCCGTTGAAAGATTTCCGGTAGCACCAGCCAACTGGGAGAGGTTCTACCGCTCGGGCGGTAGCACCGGCATGCACCCCGGTAGCACCGGGCCTGAACTGAACACAAAAACACCCCACTCTGGATTTTTCACACCAGCCAGAGGAGCGTAGCACCGAACCTCCGGTGCTACGGGCTACCATGGGCGGTAGTACCGGACCGCAGACCACCAAAAAACATTCCTCTCTGGAATTTTCACACCGACCACAGAGACGGTAGCACCGAACCTCCGGTGCTACCGACCAAACTATGGTAGTACCGGACCCCAGGTGCTACCGGCCTTACACGGGCGGTACAACCAGCTTTGGGGAGAAAACAATGTTTTTCATAAAAACTTTTCTCCAACCCATTAAAGATTTATTCTTTGAGCTATGTGAGGATCAACACATGATCACAACACTATGCAAAATACATTTGCACATGTTAATCACATACTCCAAAGAATCGCATTAAGCACACCTTATTTGCAAAACACATTTGCAAATAAACCAAGAACTTATGAGATCAATCCTCTTAGCCATGTGATGATCAACACATGATCAAGTAAATTTGCAAACCCTATTCACATGCTCTAGGATCAAAACTCATAATCTCAAGTTCATTTGCAAAACACATTTGCAAAAAACAACACCAACTTATTTGCAAAACACATTCGCAAATAAACCACGAACTTATAAGATCAATCCTCTTAGCCATGTAAGGATCAACACATGATTCCGACACTTTGCAAAACACATTTGCAAATGCCAACACATGCTCTAGGATCGAACCTCATAATTTCCAGCTTATTTGCAAAACACATTTGCAAATAACAAATCAACACTTTGCAAAAACACATTTTGCAAACACAAAGCATAAACCAAGCTTAGCCTTGTGATGATCAGCACATGATCCAATCACAAGCTAAAACACCAAAGCATGAGCTCTCTATTTGCAACACATGCAAATCTCTAGCTCTGTGCAAACAACCAATCAATCTCACGTGCATGAGCTCTCTATTTGCAATACATGCAAATCTCTAGCTCCAAGCAACCACTTTAAACCAAATAAAATAAGATTCAATTAAGATGCAAGCATGAGCACCCTTATTTGCAACACATGCAAATACTTTGCTCATGCAAAATCCAATGCACGAGCTTCACCCATTTGCAACACATGCCAAATGGTTAGCTTCATACAAACACCAAACAAGAGAGTGAGCTAGAGAGAACCGGATTGAGTTCATCAACACATGATGAAGCTCAAGCTAAAAGACTCAACCTCTCTTAATAGTACGGCACCTAACTATCAACCCGGTCTAACATCCAAACACTGAGACCGGTAAAAGACTAGGAACACATCCTTAGCCCTAGCTAGTTATACCTTTGCCTCTAGCGATCCACTTGAAGCTTTTATGATTTCCAATCATCTTTTCTTCGGGATCGAATCTTCTTCTTCTTGTTCACCAACACATGATGAACCTTCTCTAGCCATTCTCTTTACTTCGGGATCACCTCTTGAAGCTCATCAACACGTGATGACTTCTTTTTCTTTTTCCCGATTCTTTATCATCTTGGACTCAACCTACTTCACAACTCATGGAAGATGTTAGTCCAACAAACACGGTTGTCTCAATCATCACCGCACTCCATTACACATAATGGATGCCTCCAAGATCAATTGAGCACAACCCAAATCAATTTGAAAGATTAATTGTGTCTTGAGTACTTTGATGCAACTAATGCTTCATTATACTCAAGAACTTTTCGCTTGTCTTTAATCAACAAAGAGACACCATCAACACGTGATGAAGTGTTCTTTGATTTGATTAAAAGACAACCGAACTCAATTTAAATTACATTTAAATTGACATGAGTATACATAACTACACAAGTTATTTATACTCAAAAGATTGTTTCAAGGTCTTGATCCTTTATATTATATGACAAGAGGACATGAATCAATACAATTGAAACATCTAGTTAAATTATCAACTCCCCCTAGATGTGTGCATTCATGTATATATGAATTAGTAACATAATGCACATATTTGGACTAAAGCAATAGAAGAGTTCATACTTTAACTTGAATTCTAAGTATGCATTTATATAATAGAATGAATTCGAGTGCATACCTTAGGTTTTTCATTTTCCTTCCAATTATGAGACTAATAAGAATAAGACTTAATAGAACATGTTAGGCTCATAATGATTAGATTTGTCATTAAACAATGACTAAACATTCATATTAAACCAATCACCAAAACCAATGGAACTTGAACTTACAATCTCCCCTATTTTGGTGATTGATGACAAATCCTACATTAATTGCTCATTTGGATGAAAAACAATTTACGAAGGGGTTTTGAAACTTAAGATCGAATATTACAAATAAAATTTCCAAAAATGCATATCCCCTTATGGCATAAAAAATTCAAGCTCTTACCACTTATAAAAACCACTTATAAAAATATAAGCTCTAATACCAATATAAGCTCTAATACCACATAACTTAGCTCTAATACCACTTAACTTATATTGCTTAACCAAACCAAGCACTCATATCACTTATAAAGTTTTAACCAATAAACCCATGCTTTTTATATCATTCTTGTTTAGAAAGATCAATAGATCCAAGCTCTTATAGCACTTGATCATTTGTTAAGTTTCACAAAGAAAAACAAATTTCAAATAGGCACACATCAATTTCTCCCGCTTAATAGGCATTAAACTCAAGGATCCAAATGAGGGAATTAAGCTCACAATAATTCTCCCCCTTTTGGCATTAAACGCAAAAAATGGAAAACCAATCCAAAAGGTGGTTATACCACTTGAAAATATCGAGGGCTAAGCATCACTTGGGAGATCACAGGTCAAATTAAAAAGAGTATAGAGCTTGGTAAGAGAAGTAATTGAATATAATTATTTGAAATGAAATAATTATTTGAAATGAAATAATTCTCCCCTTTTTGGTCATAAAATGATTTGAAATGAAATCATACGACCATTGCAAGGAATTTTGGTTTTAAATAATTAAGGCCAATGTTTTTGTAAACTTTTGAAATATGACCTAAAAGAGTAAACCACTTTTAGAAGGAGGCCATATTTAGAGTTAAATCTCAAAAGGATTATTTGAAACACATTCAAATAAAACTCCTCATTTTATTAGGCTATACAATGAATTCATCATGACTAACTTGAAGAGTCTATAATTTGCCTAATAGGTCTTAAACAAGGAATTTATCTAAAAGAAGGCTTGATACCAATTTTTTTAATAAAATTTTCAATGAAATCACTTAAAAGAAGGCTTTTTGAAGAAACATCACTTGTAGTACTATTTTCAGGAGAATAAGAAACTTGTACCACTTGTAATGCTTACTTTTCAAATTATACCACATATAAATATTTCTTCAAGTGATACTATATGAAAAATATACCACTTGTAAGATCATTAAAACATGAGGTACCACTTGAGAAAGAAAGATATCAATAAAGAGAACCTCAAGAGGCATTGCTTGAACAACCACTTGTAAATGTGACATTTTTCACTTGTAAGATAAGCAATGTCAAATAAACCATTTTGAAAAATGCATTTCCATTTAATATAAATCCAATATGAGTTTATCCCCTTTAGATATTTCAATTATACACAGGATCTCACACAGAGAGTCCTTGAGAGATTGAACTTACAATTAACCTTCAAATGGGGAACTCACCCATATGAGTTTGAAATACCATGAAATCTCATAAAGTTGCATAAAGGGTAGAAGTGGATACCATATGTAAGAATTCATAAAACAAAGAAGTAGATGATACCACTTGATAGAAATCAATACCCCTTAATTTGATTTTGTCTTTTGAAATCAATACCACTTGATTTTCTCTCAAAGATTAGAAAAATTTGAAGGTATTAGAGCAATAATATTAGAGATACCATTTAGAGATAAATGCACAAAACTTTATTAAAATAAGCTCTCATAAGGTTCAAGAGTTGAAGCATAGAGCTAATAGCATTTAGACATTCACAAGTTTTGATTTTGAAATGATATTTCAAAAAGAACCCAAATGGATACCACTTAAAATATATCAAAGGGAACTTAATGAATATCTCTTGAAATTAAGCCAAATAATTTTCAAATGATTTGAAATTTTGCAAAAATATACTTTGGGATCATACAAAGTTTTTCCAAAAAGAATTTTTGAAAAAGGAAATTCCATTCAAAAGATATCCCAAAATCAATTTCGAAAAAAAAATCTAAAAATTTAGAACAGATCTGCCAGGGCGGGTACTACCGCTCTCACATGGTCGGTAGTACCGGGCTCCGGTGCTACCGCGGTTCAGAGCGGTGCAACCGGCTTTGACAGACTGAAAAACTAAATTTTTGCAAAAACAATTCAAATGAAGTCCAAATGATTTGAAAATTTCCAGAAATAAACTTTGGACTATTTATAAGGTTTTGCAAAAAGAATTTTCTCAAAATAATTTTTCTGCAAAAAGATATGACAAAATGCGCATTGAAGGCATAAAGAAAAGTTGAATTTCTATAGAAAGCTCAAAATGCAATTCAACTTGGATTTCATAAAGATTTGAACTTTCATGGCTTTGAATGAGTTAGAAATACTATGATAAGCCAATATACATAGATAAATCCAATTCAAATTGCCAAACCCACAAAATGCAAGAATAGGTCATTTTTAGGTCAAAACAAGGATTTTGGCCAATTTTGATTTCAACATAGAATTTTCATTTTGAAAGCTTGTAAAATATTTGAAATACATATTAGAATATTTTTACAAAGATTTTTACAATTTTGGGCCTTTTAAACACAAGATTTGACTTTTGACCAAAATGATCCTTTTGAAATAGCTATTTGTAAAACAAAGCCAAATATTTCAACACAAGATTCAAATGAAGAATAAGATGAGATATAGAGATTTGAATTTTGTGTATGAGTCTTAAAATTCATTTTGAATTAAGATACTACACAAGATCTAGTCCAAATAAAGAAACTCACAAAGTGCAATAGTATGACCATTATGGGTTAAGTATAGTTTTTGGGTGAGTTTCAAAATCAAATAACTTTTGCCAGGTTGGTCTTTTGAAAAACTTTTGAACACAAGAATTGTTAAGAATGACCAACTCTAGGTTTTTAGTTTTGGAATTATTTTCAAAATCATTTCACAATTAATTCAATGAAAATTATAAATTTAAATCCAAAACAAGATACTAGTAACTTGATTTTAGGCATGAAACTCATTTTCTTTGTAAAATAGATTTTTGTAAAACCAAAACTATTGGAAAAACTTTTAAAAGCATTTGTATACATTTTTAAACTAGTTTTTCAAAGATTACTAATAGATACACAATTTTTGTTTTGGCTAAATGGCTTGATTTTGAAAGTTTATATTAGCACTTATATAAATATGGGCACACATAGGGATGTAATATACATGGTTATGATTTAGCACTCCCCCTTAATGTGCCACTACCCCAAACTCGCTCAAGATTTCAATCAAAACAATTAATCAAGCATGAACAAAAATCATAAGCAAGCAAATTAAATTGATTTTCATTAATAGCGTAGCTTAATCTACACAAGGCTAGAAGCTATAAGAATCAATTTAAATACTTGTTACCCGAGATGGCATTGGTTCATGATTGAAGTGAATGTCTTCAAGCTTGGCTCCTTTGTGCACATGATGGATTCATTCTCTTGATCGAGCCAAAGCTTCCAATGCATCTCCAAGCACCTACAATTCTTTTAAGCGCTTTTTGGTACCCAATTTTTGTTGGGTCCAAGAATGTTAGTCACAAGTGATTTAGGAACCCATATGGCCCTAACATTAATAATATTGAGTGAACTAACACGACTAGCAATGGATTTGCGATTGTTATTAGTCCTAAGCGAATTATTGAAATTGAATTGAGGAGGCTTAGAAGTTTTAGCATTTTTAGCAAATCCATTTCTAGTTTGATCCTTTCTAAGCACATAATAATCATTATAATGCAAAGGCTTAGATGATCTAGCATATCTAGCAAATGGTTTGCTATTGTTATTTTTCCTAAGCACATGATTAACATAATTTTTCTTGGTCTTAGGAAATCTAGCATATTGAGCAAACACTTTTTTAGATTTATTTCTCCTAAGCAAATGATTTTCATTATTTTGCATAGACTTAAGAGGATTGACAAACTTGGCAAGCACATTGCCATTTTTGTCCTTCCTAAGCAAATAATGATCATTTATAATAATGGGCTTAGGAGTGTTACCTAAGGGACAATCCTTACCGAAATTTCCCCTTTCCCGGCAATTGAAGCACGTCACGCTATTTGGCCCTCTCTTGACCTTGTTGTGCTCCTTGCCGGTTTGCCTCTCCAATGGTGGTGTGAACTTGACTTCCACTTGATGAGGGTGCACGGAGGCATAGTGGCCCTTCATTTTCTTCTCCCTCTTGGAGATGTAGCCGATCCCTCTCTTGTCAACCAACTTTCGTTGATTGCTTAGAATGTTGTCGAGGGTGACCTTTCCTTTGTAGCACTTCTCTAAGTCACTTCTCAATTGAGTGACTTGTTCCTTGAGCTCTTTATTTTCCTCTACAAGATTAGTCTCACAAGACATAGAGGAAGTAGAAGCAATATTTGAACTAGAGCAACAAGGCATATCAATTAAATCATTGCAAGAGGTGGACATGTCAAATTTTGATGAAATATTAGGATTGTCATTTAAGCATGGTATTTCATCAATTGAATCACATGAGATTCCTATATCCACCTTAGGCTTAAAAATTTCTTTTAGAAGGAGAGATTCATGATTTTCTTTAAGCACATTATAATCATTTTGAAGTGATTCATATTCAAGCTTCAAAATCTTATATTTTGCTTTCTCCTTCCCAAGATAATTATTGAGCTCCTCTAACATATTCATAAGTTCATCATAAGAGGGCTCATCATCATCATCGTCACTCACCTCAATTTTACCTTTAGCCATGAAGCAACGAGTTAATGATGAAAGAATTTGATGCTCATCGTCGCTTGAGGCGGAGGTTGAGGTTTCTTCATCACTCGAGGTAGAAGTGGATGTTTCTTCTATCGATGTCCTATCCTCAATGCAATCATTGTTTGTTGATGTGGATAATTCAAATAATTCTTGAAGCTTGATCCACATTTCATGGGCGCTCTTGAGATTGCAAATTGAATTAAAAACATCTACGCTCACAAAACTAAATAAAGCATTAGTAGCTTGAGCGTCGAGATGTAGGCATTTCTCTTCTCCTTTAGTTGGAGCAAATTCATTCAACCGAAGAGAAAAGCCCACATCTACGATCCACCATATTTTGGGGCTCATGGATTTAAAATGAGATATCATAAATAATTTCCATGAAGCATAATATGAGCCATCAAAGATATGTGAATCGGTGTAGTACACTAATCCACTAGTCGCCATCCTTTACTCTCTAGACGGTTAAGTCTAATAAAATGAGAGACCAGGCTCTGATACCACTTGTAAGGACGAGGATGCCGACTAGAGGGGGGTGAATAGGCGGCTTTTAAAATTCTCACGCTAATTTCTAGAAAGCAATTCACCCCTAATTATCCTAATACCAAAACCTTAACAAATATTAATTCGGAAGCGATAAACTAAGGTTTTGACAATTAAAACCTAAATCAACTAGGCTCACTATGTGCACTAACTAATTATGTCTCTAACAATAATTGCAATTCTAAAGACAAGCAATCAATCAATTTGATTCTATGAATATAAATTACTTGAATATAAATAATGAAAACAAAGCAAGCACAAGAGACAATACTTTTTACCGTGGTGTTCATAGACTTGCCGGTCTCCCCTAGTCCACGTTGAGGTTAGCCCAAACGAATTGGACCGGCTCCACAAATTGAGCGCCCACCTCGAATACACTAGTGGTAGCTCCTTTTCCCTCCCGGGTAGGCGAGCTCCAACCTTCACAAACTTCGCCGGGAATTCTCACAACCTCGGTTGAGAAGCTCACCGCGCACGACGCTCTACGTCGTTTAGGAGGCGGCAACCTCCAAGAGTAACAAGTCAAGCCCTTTTCGCTTGAACCTCACCAAGTGCAACACAAGCACAATGGTGATCTCCTAAGTGCAACACATGCACTAGGATCCTCCTCAAGTGCAACACATGCACAAGAGGCCCTCAATCCACTTCCTAATTGCAACACATGCAATTAGGACTCACTCTTAGCTCAAGAGCCAAATGGGAGAAGGCAACACATGCACTTCACCCCCAAGAACTCACACTTGATTTCAGCAACCAGCAAATGCCCCCCAAGGCCTCCTTTTATAGCCTCCAGCCAAAACTAGCCGTTGGGGGCGAAATCTGAAAAACTTCGGCAAACCGGTGCTCACCCCCTCTGGGACCTAGTAGTACCGACCTCCTCAACGGCTACAAAACTAGCCGTTGCAGGATTTCCGGTAGTACCGGCCTCCACCCGAGTAGCACCGGACCGGAACCGAACACAAAAACACCCCACTCTAGATTTTTCACACCGGCCAGAGGAGCGGTTGCACCGAACCTCCGGTGCTACCGGGCTACCTTGGGCGGTAGTACCGGACCGCCAGACCACCCTAAAACATTCCTCTCTGGAATTTTAACATCGACCAGAGAGACGGTAGCACCGAACCTCCGGTGCTACCGGCCAAACTACGGTAGTACCGGACCCCCGGTGCTACCGGCCTTACTCGGGCGGTACGTCTGGCTTTGGGGAGAAAACACTGTTTTTCATAAAAACTTTTCTCCAACCCATTAAAGATTTATTCTTTGAGCTATGTGAGGATCAACACATGATCACAACACTATGCAAAACACATTTGCACATGTTAATCACATACTCCAAAGAATCGCATTAAGCACACCTTATTTGCAAAACACATTTGCAAATAAACCAAGAACTTATGAGATCAATCCTCTTAGCCATGTGATGATCAACACATGATCAAGTAAATTTGCAAAACACATTTGCAAACCCTATTCACATGCTCTAGGATCAAACCTCATAATCTCAAGTTCATTTGCAAAACACATTTGCAAATAACAACTCCAACTTATTTGTAAAACACATTCGCAAATAAACCACGAACTTATAAGATCAATCCTCTTAGCCATGTAAGGATCAACACATGATCCCGACACTTTGCAAAACACATTTGCAAATGCCAACACGTGCTCTAGGATCGAACCTCATAATTTCCAGCTTATTTGCAAAACACATTTGCAAATAACAAATCAACACTTTGCAAAAACACATTTTGCAAACACAAAGCATAAACCAAGCTTAGCCTTGTGATGATCAGCACATGATCCAATCACAAGCTAAAACACCAAAGCATGAGCTCTCTATTTGCAACACATGCAAATCTCTAGCTCTGTGCAAACAACCAATCAATCTCAAGTGCATGAGCTCTCTATTTGCAATACATGCAAATCTCTAGCTCCAAGCAACCACTTTAAACCAAATAAAATAAGATTCAATTAAGATGCAAGCATGAGCACCCTTATTTGCAACACATGCAAATACTTTGCTCATCTGAGAATCCAATACTGAGCTTCACCCATTTGCAACACATGCCAAATGGTTAGCTTCATATAAACACCAAACAAGAGAGTGAGCTAGAGAGAACCGGATTGAGTTCATCAACACATGATGAAGCTCAAGCTACAAGACTCAACCCCTCTTAATAGTACGGCACCTAACTAGCAACCCGGTCTCACATCCAAACACCGAGACCGGTAAAAGACTAGGAACACATCCTTAGCCCTAGCTAGTTATACCTTTGCCTCTAGCGATCCACTTGAAGCTTTTATGATTTCCAATCATCTTTTCTTCGGGATCGAATCTTCTTCTTGTTCACCAACACATGATGAACCTTCTCTAGCCCTTCTCTTTACTTCGGGATCACCTCTTGAAGCTCATCAACACGTGATGACTTCTTTTTCTTCTTCCCGATTCTTTATCATCTTGGACTCAACCTACTTCACAACTCATGGAAGATGTTAGTCCAACAAACACGGTTGTCTCAATTATCACCGCACTCCATTAACACATAATGGATGCCTCCAAGATCAATTGAGCACAACCCAGATCAATTTGAAAGATTAATTGTGTCTTGAGTACTTTGATGCAACTAATGCTTCATTATACTCAAGAACTTTTCGCTTGTCTTTAATCAACAAAGAGACACCATCAACACATGATGAAGTGTTCTTTGATTTGATTAAAAGACAACCGAACTCAATGTAAATTACATTTAAATTGACCTGAGTATATATAACTACACAAGTTATATATACTCAAAAGATTGTTTCAAGGTCTTGATCCTTTATATTATATGACAAGAGGACAAGAATCAATACAATTGAAACATCTAGTTAAATTATCAACTCCCCCTAGATGTGTGCATTCATGTATATATGAATTAGTAACATAATGCACATATTTGGACTAAAGCAATGGAAGAGTTCATACTTTAACTTGAATTCTAAGTATGCATTTATATAATAGAATGAATTCGTGTGCATACCTTAGGTTTTCCATTTTGCATCCAATTATGATACTAATAAGAATAAGACTTAATAGAACATGTTAGTCTCATAATGATTAGATTTGTCATTAAACAATGATTAAACATTTATATTAAACCAATCACCAAAACCAATGGAGCTTGAACTTACAACGGTGTCGAGGCAATGTCGATGACGGGGTGGCGTCGAAGTTGGGTGGAGGCACCGGAATGGGAGACGAAGCATCGGGGCTCGGGAGACAAATCTATAGCTTGGGTTTTGTGCGCTGGAGTGGAGAATGAATGATCTGCGAGTGGCCTTTTTATAGGGCTCCCCTATCATAGACGTTCTAGTTTAGAACCGTCTGTTATAATAACATCACAGACGTTCTATATTAGAAATGTCTGCGATAGTATTTTACCGCGATAGTATTTATCGCAGATTTTTCGCAGACGGTTATGTATTAGAACCGTTTGTGAAAGTTTTTATCCCAGACGGTTCTATTATAGAACTGTCTGTGATGAAGCTTGACATAGACATTCATTGCTGAGGTAAATCCAGAGTTTGGCCTTCTTGACCTACAATCGATAGTGGATAATGTATAATGTATATGAAATTGTAGATGAAGCAATATTAGTAAAGAAAAGGAACTTTATTAAATAAATCAGATGCATATATACACAAAGTTGTTTTGAATTTCGAGCATCTCATTACAAACAACTCTATTATCTTCGAGAGCACACTTAAAATCATAACTCCACTTGCTTATTCTTTTGTATAAAAATTAGCTCTTCATGATAATCGACGTGTGTGTAGCTAGCTTCCTCGAGTTGTTCTTCCTGGACTATGATGCCCTTTCCGATAGGAGGCAACTCATCAAATTGATTGTATTCTTACTCATCTACTACATTCTCTACTCCGATAATCTTTCTTTTTCCCTGAAGAACTATATGTCTCTTCTTGTTGGAAGGGTCGATTACATAGAATACTTGAATAGCTTGGTTAACGAGTATGAATGGTTCATCTTGGTATCCGACGCGTGCGAGGTCGACAGTAGTGACACCGTACTTGTCAACCTTCACATGCTGGAGGTAGACCCAACGACACCGAAATAAGATCTTGAATAGTACATAGTTGAGCTCCCAAATCTCCTCTATGAACCCATAGTAGGAGCTACTCGTTGACCCAACGGTGTTGAACGCATCTATGCGGACACCACTGTTCTGGTTTGTGCTCTTCATATCCTGATCTCTCGTGTAAAATGTGTACCCATTTAAGTCGTATCCTTTCCATGTTATAACTATAAATGTTGGTCCTTTTGCCAACCATGTGAGCGTATCACCTGACGAGGTCCCAGTGATGGGTCGCTCCTTCAGCCATCTGTTAAACTGAAGGTTATGCTATCTTGTAATCCAAGACTCTTGCCACGTCAAATTCTCTTACCGTAGCTAGTGCTTATGCTCGTCGATGTACGGGGACACTACAGCCATGTGTTGCAAAACCGTGAAATGAGCTTGAGTATAAGCAGCAGGATCAGGCATGATTGCTTTCCTTCCAATGGTCCTGATGCCCTGGAGTCTCCCCTCATGGTGAGATCAAGGCACACCTATTGGTTCGACCTGAGCCATGTAATCGACGTAGAACTCTACGACTTCTTCGGTTGCATAACCTTCAACAATTCTACCCTCCAGCCGAGATCGATTCCGTACGTAGGACTTGAGAATTCCCATATACCTCTCGAATGGGTACATGCTACGTAGGAATACGGGCCTGCATATCTTTATCTCTATCACAAGGTGAACAACGAGATGGACCATGATATCGAAAAACGACGGAGGGAAATACATCTCAAGATTACATAGAATCATCACCACCTCAGCCTGCAGTGCATCTAGTGCTTCGGGATTGATGACCTTCTGAGCAATTGTGTTAAAGAAATAACATAGCCTCATGATTGTCTCCTGGACCTTGACTGGCAAAATACTTCAAATTGCCACAGGGAGCATTAGTGTCATCAACACGTGACAATCATGAGACTTCATGCTAACTAATTTCAAATCTTACATCGAAACAAGTCTCTTCATGTTAGAGGTGTAACCGAACAAAACTTTCACACCATGCAAGCACTGGCACAGTTCATTTCTCTCAGCCTTAGACAAAGTGTAACAAGCAAGTTCGCAGTATGTTCGGCCTGTATCGGTCTCTTTCAGTGCTAACTCAGGTCTAATACCCATATCGACCAAGTCAAGCCGTGCATTGATACTGTCCTTTGTTTTGCCTTTAATATTCAATAAGAGACCAATCAAGCTATCACAGACATTCTCTCTACGTGCATCACGTCGATGCAATGCCGAACTTCTAGGTGCTCCCAATAAGGTAGGTCCCAAAATATTGATCTCTTCTTCCACGTGCTCTTCTCACGGGACCTCGATTTACACCCCTTTCCAAATGCAACATCCAAGTTCTTAACCATATCATGAACATTTATCCCACTTAAAGGCTTTGGAGCTGAACTATCTTCATTCGTTTTATCGAATTGTATTTTCATCTTGCGGTATGGGTGATTCCTCCGAAGGACCATACGGTGATGCATGTAAACGGTTTTGCGCAAGTGATTCAGCCACACACTCTCGGTATTGTCTAAGCAGTGAGTGCAGGCTTTGGTTCCTTTTGTACTCTGGCCTGATAGGAAGTGCAAAGTGAAGTTCTCTCATTTGTACGCATCCCAGACCTGTACCCCGGGAACCCATATTATTTTTAAATCTTCCACCAATGGTGCTAGGTACACATCAATATCATTCCCAGGTTGTTTCGGTCCTTGGATAAGTACAGACAACAAAATGTACTTCCGCTTCATAAACAACCAAGGAGGAAGGCTGTAGATACAGAGATTCACTAGCCAAGTGCTATGCTGGCTGCTCATGTTACCGAAAGGATTCATTCCATCTGTACTCAATCCAAATCTTATATTCCTCGGATTCGCACCGAAATCTTGAAACCTCCTATCGATGTTTCTCCACTGGATGGAATCAGCAGGGTGCCTTAGCATTCCATCGTTCTTACGCTCCTCCGAGTGCCAACGCAACAGTTTTGCCTCATTTGGGTTCGCAAAAAACGCTTCAAATGAGGAATTACAGGCAGATACCATGCCACCTTAGTAGGAGGTCCTTTCATCACCTGGATGCCCTTGCTGTCATCATCTGAATGACTCTTACGCTTGTACCGGGATGCGTTGCACACAAGACATATGTGCAAGTTTGCGTACTCTTGGCGGTACAGGATACAGTCATTCCGACATGCATGTATTCTTTTTACTTCCATTCCCAAGGGACAAATAACCTTCTTAGCTTTGTAGGTGGTTGTCAGCAACTCGTTTCCCTCGAGAAGCATGTCGGCCAATAGACGTAACAGCGCTTTGAAACTTTTGTCAGATCAACCGTTGCTTGCTTTCAATTTCAGCAGTTCAAGCATGGATGACAACCTTGTGTATTTCGACTTGCAGCCTAGGAACAAAGGTTTCTCCGAGTCCTCCATCAATCCCTGGAATTTACCATATTCTCTATCATCACGGTTCCCTTCTGCATCGTGCAGCATCTGATTTAGATTATCTTCCTGCAACCTATCCTCATCGAAACGACAATCGATATGATCATCTGACATATCACTGATTTCGTCGACCATGTTAATACTACCTTCTTCCTGTATCTCCTGCTCTCCACCATGACTGGTTCAACATGTATACCCCCTTTTGAAACCCCTTATAATCAAGTGTGCTTCGGTCTACGTAAAGTTTCGAAACATCTTCAGATTCTCACAGTCAATGCACAGACAAGACATAAACTGCACCCCCTTATTAAACATATCCTCTTCTGTAGCTCTTCTAAAAGAGGAGACGTCATTAATGTACTCGGCACTCACACGGTTCTTAGTGTACATCCAGCTTCGGTCCATCTACGCCAAGCATATAGCATGCATTTAGTGTTAAATATTAAAGTACACTAGGTGTCCGTACACACACATTGCTAAATTATAACCAATTACTACCTTCGAACAAAACAAACAAGCTAGATATCTAAACACAATCTTTAAATTAATTCTCTCTTCACCAAACTAGCTACCTAAATCTTATATATAATAATGCAGTTAGATTTAACCAATTACTAACCTTTGATCACAAAGAACATGCACATGCATGGACCTACAAGCTAGATCTAAACAATTTTCAAAATCTCTCCTTACCAAGCTAGATCTTGAATATAATGTAATTACCCATTACTAAACCTTAGATCAACAAGATCACACATGGATCTACAAGCTAGCTAGATCGAAACAATCTTCAAGTCTCTTCTAAAGTAATATCTTGAATATAAAGCAATTAATTAGAATCCAAGAAATTATATACTAACCTGCTTAAATATAGAAAAGAACAGTACACAGATCTACAAGCTACACATCTATATACAATCTCTCTTTAGATTCTCTCCTTACCAATCTAGATCAAAAATATAATGCAATTAAAACCCATTACTACCCTTATATAGAAAATAACACATGAATCTACAAGCTAGATCTAAAAAATCATCAAATTCTCTCCTTACCTAGCTAGATCTTGAACATACTGCAATTAGACACCATTACTAACCTTTGATCACCAAAATCAAATGGATCCTTAATCACCCTTCAAAATCAATGGTCTTCTTTTACCAAATCGCCTCATAGCCGCAGCCAAATGAAAAATATATCCTAAAACCCTAAAATGCACCAAGTGGCTCAGGCCTCTGTATTATATACTGCTGAGAGATATCACAGACGGTTTTATAAAAAAACCGTCAATGATAAACATAGTATCCAGACGGTTTTATTATAAAACTGTTAGTGATCTATCACAAACGGTTTTACTATAAAACTGTATGGGATAGAACCTACTATCACAGATGGTTTTTTATAAAACCGGCTGAGATATTATCACAGATGGTTTTATAATAAAACTGTATGTGACATTTATGTATATCACTGACGGTTTTTGAAGAGTACCGTCTGTGATGATGTCACTAATAGTTTCAGTATAAAACCGTCAGTGATGTCAATCATCACAAACGGTTTTGAGGAACCGTCTATGATGAGGCGTCTAATATAAGCCTTTCTGTAGTAGTGCATGTTCTCAAGATGTGCAATGGCTTACCAAGGGGTCGTCAAACGCTACTCCATAACTGTGTAGTTATAAAGATACCTTTCAGGTTTGTCATGAAACATGCTTCGAGGTGTGGTCGATCAGGATAGGATTTGCCCCTCCATACAATAGGAGAGATATCTCTAGACCTCTCGAGTGGTCGGATTCCAGAAACGCATGGCCATGCTACTCGAGTAAAGAGTTACTCGAGTCTCGGGTCAAAGAGTTAACTCGATGTATTCCGGAATCTGAGTCACGACATCGAGAAAGAGTGGTCAAGTCATCCAAATAAAAATGAAAAACAACTCGCCTTGGGTTTGACCAATATCGTGAGGTAAAAGGAAATGCATATAGGAAATTATTGAGGTTCGTCCGATCTTTACATGTTCTTGGGAGTAGATAAGAACTGCTAGTGGCCGCTATCGACTATTAGTCGTTTGCTCGATGATCGAGTAGGAGTACTCGATGGTCGAGAAGGTATACCCGATGATCGAGTAGGAGTACTCAAAATCGATAGGGGTACTTCAGCCATGTCCGAGTGCACATGAACCTATAGGGACCACCGTATGTATACAATGCCTTATAGTTCTTTGCGACACTACTACAGAACAACACATCACTGCCGGGTCCACAACGACATCACTGCCGGTTACCGGGGCCGGCAGTGATTGGTCGGCAGAGATACTAGGGTCTATCACTGCCAGGTCATGAACCGACAGTGATGAGGATTATCACTGCCGGTTCTACCTACAACCGGCAGTGATATCGAACTATCACTACCGGGTCAAACCAAAATCCGGCAGTGATGAGCATTATCACTGCCGGTTATACATAAAACTGGCAGTGATATCGAACTATCACTGTCGGTTTATACCACAATCAGGCAGTGATATGTACATATCACTGTCGGTTTTGTACAAGAACCAGCAGTGACAAGCCGTTCACCAAATATTTTTATTGCATATTTTTTGTGCAGTATATATTTTTATACAATTGTTTATACAATGTCCATATATAATATATAAACCATCGTTCAAATCATAATTCAAATATATCCATATATTATAAAGCATCGTTACAATCATAATTCAAATATATTAAAGCATCACAATATTTGGTTTTTACAATGATTTATATACAAATATAGTTTGAGTACATCTAATCTCATCTCATTCACTTTGATTTTGCACCGACTACAGTAGAAAGAGTTGAAGTAGGCATGTCACGGGTCTAGATCGAAGGAATGAGGGCGATGAGGCTACTCATGGAACTCACCGTATGGATTGATGACCTCATCTTGAATGAATCCGGCGATCTGTTCTTGAATTGCTATAATTTCTGTCAGTAATAACATATTGGTTCTCAGTTTGGAGCGCTGTTATTGAAGAAAAGAGAAAGTTAATTAATGATGATATATGTTAAATGAAAAAAAGTAGGCATCAATGTGTAATTATGTACCATGGCTTCGTTATAGCCCACAGTCTCCGTAACAATTGAATGTATATTTGTACATACATAGTATGCACATAAATTGTTTCCCGGGTCCTGCCTCATGCATGGAAAGTCGGTGACAAGTTCTCCCCCCGGCTTAACTTTCGAACCGGTAGTGATATATTATCACTGCCGGCTCTATCCCAACCGGCAGTGATATGCCGGCAAAGATTGCCTGTTCTGTAGTAGTGTGAGTTCTCATCTTTTGGTAGAATACGATTCTATGCATTACTTGTTTTTGCAGGATTGATGTGAATAATATGGCCCCTTGTGTATATAATGCATGTGTGTAATTTTTATGGCCTGCGTGTCATGCTTGATTGCAGCCCAAGGCTATCTATATTTGTATAAACGGCCTGCGTGTCAACTTGTGATGTTTCTTCAATCCTTGTAATTTATTACTAGTGCTATTAGGAGTAATAGCTTAGTGGTGGTACTTGGAGGAATCGAGCGCTTGGAGGCATGACGAACAGGAAACATGGCGATGGAGATCACCATGTGAAGGGCAATACTATGTCACAGTTAATGTGATTATCTGTGATTGCTTTTATGTTCCTGTTTATCTATTTCTATGTATGTTACTTGGTTGTTCTGAATGCTTTTAACATGGTAGAAGTAAAGATCTCTCATGTAATATTAAGCAAAATTGATGTCCTCCCAATTGGCTGCACCATCCAATATCATGTAAAATTAATGGTAGGTCTGCTAAAGTAGGGTGCCATTAACTTTCCTTGATTAGATGAGCTTGTGTCGGACACACATGCATAACCATTGGTTATACTTGACAAGGTCATCATAACGGGTATAGATCTTGGGGCATAGGGTTGGGGCCGGGGCATAGAGATGCCACCCAACAACAAGAGTCATATAATGATATGATTAGCAAAGGGTTGCTTACCAAATTCATTAGCCTTCTAGCAGTGATGCTAAAGCTCACTAGTAGACTAACTAATTGTGTCTTGAACCATTAAGTACCATAAGAGGGGTATGGAATTTAGTGGAAGTATCTTTATTAAAAAATTTAATATAAGTTACTCTTCATGAACGTTTATCTCAATTTTCGCATGTATTTTCTGTTTTAGATCATGGCACCACCTGCTGCTGCACCCACTTCCAGTTATGCTTTGCGTTTGATAATTGAAAAGGAAAAATTTAATGGAACGTACTTTGCGGATTGGTCCCGCAACCTCAGAGTTGTTTTTAGACAAGATAAAAAGGAACACGTTCTAGAGTAACCAATCCCAGATGTGCCTGATGAGAATGCTTCCAATGCTATTAAAGCCGCTTACAAAAAGGCGGTTCATGAGTCCCTCGATGTTAGCTGTCTCATGCTGAAGGACCATGTGGAGGTCTACCCAGATTTGTGATGAGTATTTGACTAAATTTGAGCTTGGTTTACTCATGTTTGAGTTTGATTTGAAATGGATTTTCAAATAGAAGCAATTTAAGGTCTTCTTTGTTTTCCCGGTGCTACCGGCCTTGGTAGCGTGGTGCTACCGGGCGTGCGGTAGCACCAGACCCGAGTGCGGTGTGGAAAAACCAGAGAGGGTGTATTTCGGGTTTTTGGTTGGGCGGTGCTACCGGCCATGGTAGTCTGGTGCTACCAGGTGAGCGGTAGCACCGGACTTTGGAGCAGTGTGAATATTCCAGAGATGGGTGTTCTCTGGTGTTTGCGTAGTGTGGTGCTACCGGCATGAGTGCGGTAGCACCGGTCCACCATGGGCGGTGCTACCGGCCTGAGGGCGGTAGCACCGGCCAGAACGAACAAAGATGAATTTCAAAGTATGAACTTTGATGAATTTCTTGCATATCTTTGTGGGCATTGGTATGTGAGGAGTTTCCTTGTTTTTGATGATTGCAGGTCGACGATGCTAGATCATGGTGAGGCGAAGGATGATCGGGAATAGGCGAGGAGAGTCGGAGGTCCAGACGGTTGGTGATTACCGGAAGATGATCGGAGACGGAGTCGTGGCAAGCCGTGAATACAAGGAATGTATGAGATGCTAGCTAGGCACTGCGTGGATCAATGAGGACCATTGGATCTTGGTCTAGTTGATAGGTTAGCGGGTCTAGTTAGTGTACTTTGTGTACCGTGCAAGAAAGCCCGTTATGTGTGTGGGTTTTGGGTTAGCCCTTGCATGGCTGGTTGAGTGGGTTAATCCTAGCCCTTGATGGATGCTCTAGGGTTTATAGGTTCATCCAAGGGTGGTAGGTGGCCCAAGAGTTGTATAAATAGGGGTGGAGGGGTAGCCTTCCCCCGTTGAAGGTTTTGAGGTTTTTTTGCTCCTTTGAGCTTTGCCCACATGAATGTGAGGCTTTGAAACCTCTCCTTACAGAAATGAAATTGTTTCCTCAAATCATTTCTTTCTTTTACACATTTACATTACGCGTTTAAATTACGCAATTTACATTCCGCATTTACTTTCTTGCAATTTACATTTACGCAATTTGGATTTGCCTCCCCTCCTTCTACGTGCTTTTGAATCTTTTCTGAGGTTGCTGTTTGATGAATGATTCTTCTTCTGAATTTAAGTTCTCAATCATCTAAGAAATCCTTGCGTTCTTCTTGCAAGAAGTTAAGTTTTTGCGTTCTTGAATGCTTGATCTTGTAGACTGCGTTTCCTTGAATTTGTTCATGGTCTCTCGCTTGTTGGGACAAGTGGGAAGTCATTCAAGATCATCTTGATCATCATAACCCCAGGAGCAAGCTTCGATCGATGTTCTTTCGATTTTTGTTGAAACTTGGCACGTTCTTCCTTCTCGGGCAAAAAGGTAGAAACTTTGAGGTCAATCCTTGTGATTGAAGGTTGGAAAAAGTTCCTGACATCCCGAGGACCTTATCTACTAAGTTTCATTGAGTTTGGATCAACGTATCAAAATATTCATCAATTTTCGTTTTGAACCCGTGCTGAAAACACTGTTTATATGCCTGTTTTTTTTACTGTAGCTACAGTACTCCGGTTGCACTGCCCCACATGGGCGGTAGCACCGATCGAAGGCTGAAAATTGAGAAAATTGATTCTTCCATTTCCATTTGATTGCTAAGGATATTTGCTTGGTTTCTTTGGGTGAAGAATTGCTTTTGTGGTCTTCTTCGAGGGATAAAAATTAATTTGTGATCATTCACCCCCCTGTGATCGCCATCTCGATCTTTCAATTGGTATCAGAGCCGGTTCTGCTCTTTCATATATCTTGACCAGTCTCAAGAGCCATGGCGATGGACAAGTATTCCACCAAGCCTCCTATTTTCTCTGGAGTTGATTTTCCTTTTTGGAAGTCTCGAATGGAGTCATACATAACTTCCTAGGGCTTCCTGATATGGCAGAAGGTGAAACTCCTGTATGAGGTTCCTGCTGATGAAAACGTCACGGCCGGCAATATGGCTGACGTTGAGGGAAATGAAAGTGACCACCATCAAGAACACTACTGACTTGTTGACCTTGACTCTTGATGGGCTTTACTCCCGTCTCAAGACTCATGAGATTGACGTCGTCTCTCGCAAGACGAAATCTCAGTCGATGGCCTTGGTCATTGATCCCACTGGATCTTCCCTTGATCTTTCTGCTGGTTTCTCTCTTTTCGCCCTTTGCGAGCTAAGCGATGACCAATTGGAAAAATTTCCAGAAAATGAGCTTGCTCTTCTTGCTCGCAAATTTTCACATGCATACAAGAGGGTGAGAGATAGGAAGAGAGGTGGTATGATCACATGCTTCGAGTGTGGTGGCCCCAACCACATTCAGGCTAATTGCCCCAAACTGGAGAAGACAAAGAACGACGTTGACGGTTCGGCAAATAACGACTACTTCGACAAGAACCGCAACAAGAAGCCTTTAGTTCACGAGTCGGCGTGTGAGAAGAAGTACCACAACTTCTCCAAGAACAAGAAGCTCTTCCACCACGTCCTCGCCGCGCTTGACGACATCAACCTCTTCGACACGGAGACATGGAGCGACGAGGGCGAGGATGAACCGCAAGAGAAGAAGAGCAGCGATGATTTCTCCGGCATGTGCTTCATGGCCGACGCCAACGGCATTAGCAATTTCGAGCTCTACAGCGCCTCGGATGAGGTACCCTCCTATGACTAGCTCAATGAAGCTTTCTGCAAACTAGTGAAATTTCATGCTAGAGTTAGAGCTAGATGTATGGAGCTAGAGAAGGAAGTAGGTACCTTGACTCGGGAGTTAGCTTCTCTTAAATTTTCTCCCTCTCGAGTCACTGATGACTGTTCTTTGTGTGATGCCCTTCTTGTGGAGTTGGAGAACCTAAGGACTATGCATGATATTGTGTTGTCTGAATTAGATAGTCTTAGGTTGAAGAATGCTAGCGATGATTCTATTGATGCTATTCCTCTAGATGCTAGTTTTCTTCATGCTCACTCTACTCCATCATGCTCTAATTGTCCTAAATTGCTTGCTGAAATAGATGCCATGAGCGATCACCTTAGAAAGCTTTCTTCTAGAAACGATGAACTTGAAATACATGCTTCTAAGGACCAAGTCAGCTCATGTGAGGGTTGTAGGCAACTAAAACTTGACAATGAATCTCTAAATGTCAAGTGTGCTAATCTTGTTAAAGACTTACTAGCTAAGTCACAAGAAAGTTGCTTGCGATGTAATATGATTGAGGGGGACTTGGATAAAATCCAAGTCGAACTTAGGAAGAAATTAGAAGACCAAGCCCATAGGATTAGAAATGTGTCTTGCGTTTCTTGTGAGGCCCTCAAGATGGAGGCAATCGTGCCAAGGGAGAAAAATGCACGTGCTGAGAGAGCTCATCTTTCTGGTTCTTCTTCTTCCTCTCTTCCCTGTTCTTCATGTGCCTCTTTCTTCTGAGATTGTGAGTATCTCATGAGCATTCTCAAGAATTTTGTAGGAGGCAATAAGAAGCTCAATCTCATTCTAGACCAATCCAAAATTAGCAGATTTAATCAGGGTCTAGGATTTGACTACTTGGAGCATGCTCGGGCGCATTCTTCCACCATTGTGCGTGGCTCCAAGAGTAGTGAGATAGTGGTATCTTCCAGAGTGAGTACCACTGTGTTTAGGTCTGCTGGGGTTGTCCATGGGACTTCTGACCAGAAGGGCGTTACTCATGTTGCTTCTGCCTCTAGCATGGCGAAGTACACATGCACCTTCTGTAAAAATGATTGTCACCTAGTAGATTTCTATTTCAGGCGCGCCAAGATCACTCGGCATGAGCGTGTCGTTGCTCTTAGAGGTATTCATGGTTATCCCCAGACCGCGAGTGCTCCTAAGGCATGTACTGCTTCTAGACTGGTTAGAGAGTCGCTTGTTTTTGGGCTGCGTCCAGGACTCGGTTTTCATATTGTTTCTTCTAGTTTTAGTCCTGGAGCTGCTCGTGGTCAGACTTTTCACCATCCTCCTGATATTCCTCATTTTTCTCATCGAGGTAGATATCAGCGACGTGAGGTGTTTTCTGGTAGAAGTTTTAGGTAGCCACACTTCGGTGGTCCGGTCTTTGCACCACAGTGACCCAACCCAGTTCCAGCTCCTAGGTCATCTACTAGAGTTGCTACTGATCTTGTTAGGGTTAAACGTCAGAGAGACACTAAAGTCCAGTCTTCTTCTGTGGCTGGTACTCTGAGGCGTCGTGTGGTTCAGTATTGGTTCCACAAGTCTTCACTCTATCCCAGTACTGAGTTATCTTTCTCTCTTGTGTCTTGATCAGGTTCGTTGGATGGGGAAGGGAGATGTTTGGATTGTCGATTCCGGTTGTTCTCGTCATATGAATGGAGATTCTCGATGGTTTTCTTCCCTAGTCCGAGCCCCCAGTGATGATTTGATCACTTTCGGGGATGCTTCTTCAGGTAGAGTCATTGCTAAAGGTACCATCTGCATTAATGACAAATTCATTCTTAAAGATGTTGCCTTAGTGAGCAAGCTGCAATACAATTTGCTTTCTGTTTCTTTGAATGAAAACTTGATGAAACATCTTGCTTTTACTTACTAAAGTTTCTTCTCTAGGAGTATTACCATGAATTGTGAAATTTTGGAGTTCTCTAGAGTCCCTATAGCAACTTGGGTGAAATTTGTTTGATCCATATTTGAGTCCTTCAGAATTGCTCATATGTGCTAAATTGAAATCAAGAAAAATTTGACTCTTTTGTGCAAAATTGATCTCAACACTTTATATTCACGAGATTGCTTCCCATTGCATTTGGGATAAACTTGGAATATATTGTATATGACCAAGATCATTCTCTTAAGAGTTACTCTTGAGATGATCGAAAATGGTATGAGTCAATCATTAAAAAAAATACAAATAACAAACACATAAGTGGGTAAATAATGCAAATAATGTCAAACATTTACACCCCGCTATGTTTTTCAAAGTCTTAATTTTTTTTGCATAAATTGAAAAATGAGCTCGAAGGACCCTATATGCACTTCAAAATTCCCCAAAGTGTTGAGTAGGTTGAACTCTAGGTATTCCATTTGTTCCAATAAATGGTTTTGCTTCTAGCTTTGAAACTTTGCTAAGTTTTGCACTTGTCAAATCTTGCTAAAATGAAATATTGTAAACTAAGCTTTTTCACAAAATGTATTGGTCTTGGACATGTCTTAGTTTTAGTCATATTCTGAAATTGACAAGCTTAGTGTAATATCTTTCCATTATGATCAATTGGATAATCTTCAAAGCTCTTTAGATTGCATTTCATGCATACATAAAAAATTTGATGCCTATATTGTCAAAAGGGGGAGAAAACGTAGAAAAGACATCATTAAAAAGATAAAAATGTGAATGCTTATTTGGTTATTATGATCTTTGTAAAACTTTGATACTTCTTTTGGATCATAATCTCATAATCACATTTGACATGTATGGTTGGATTTTAGAGTTTCTTGTGGAAAACTTGCTCTTTCTTAAATTTAACTCCAAAATCTAAATCTTCTTGAGTTTAGTTTTAGCTCCAAAATACCTTCTGTCAACTTGGTCATGATCTCAATTCTTATCTTTGGACCAAGTTTGACTTTGCAACTAAAAATTGCTTTCTTCTTCATCCTCTTCAAACTCAAATCATATGCCTTTTTTTGTGTTTGTCAATATACTCATCAAGGGGGAGATTGAAGTACCATGTGGAGGTCTACCCAGATTTGTGATGAGTATTTGACTAAATTTGAGCTTGGTTTGCTCATGTTTGAGTTTGATTTGAAATGGATTTTCCAATGGAAGCAATTTGAGGTCCTCTTTGTTTTCTGGTGCTAGGGCGGTGCTACCAGGCGTGCGATAGCACCAGACCGAGTGCGGTGTGGAAAAACCAGAGAGGGTGTATTTCGGGTTTTTGGCCGGGCGATGCTACTGGCCATGGTAGCCCAGTGCTACCGGGTGAGCGGTAGCACCGGACTTTGGAGCAGTGTGAATATTCCAGAGAGGGGTGTTCTCTAGTGTTTGCGCAGTGCGGTGCTACTGGCATGAGTGTGGTAGCACCGGTCCACCATGGGCGGTGCTACCACCCTAAGGGCGGTAGCACTGGCCAGAATGAACAAAGATGAATTTCAAAGTGTGGACTTTGATGAATTTCTTGCATATCTTTGTGGGCATTGCTATGTGAGGAGTTTCCTTGTTTTTGATGGTTGCAGGTCGACGATGCTAGATCATGGTGAGGCGAAGGATGACCGGGACTAGGCGAGGAGCGTAGGAGGTCAAGACGGTTGGTGATCGCCTGAAGATGATCGAAGACAGAGTCGTGGCAAGCCGTGAAGACAAGGAACGAATGAGATGCTAGCTAGGCGCTGCGTGGATCAATGAGGAACTTTGGATCTTGGTCTATTTGATAGGTTAGCGGGTCTAGTTAGTGTGCTTTGAGAACTGTGCAAGAAAACTTGTTATGTGTGTGGGTTTTGGGTTAGCCCTTGCATGGCTGGTTGAGTGGGTTAATCCTAGCCCTTGATGGATGCTCTAGGGTTTAGAGGTTCATCCAAGGGTGGTAGGTGGCCCAAGAGTTGTATAAATAAGGGTGGAGGGGTAGCCTTCCCCCCTTGAAGGTTTTGAGGTTTTTGTTGCTCCTTTGAGCTTTGCCCACAGGAATGTGAGGCTTCCTAACCTCTTCTTCCAGAAATGAAATTGTTTCCTCAAATCATTTCTTTCTTTGACGCATTTACATTACGCATTTAAATTATGCAATTTACATTCCGCATTTACTTTCTTGCAATTTACATTTACGCAATTTGGATTTGCCTCCCCTCCTTCTACATGCTTTTGAATCTTTTCTGAGTTGATGTTTGATGAATGATTCTTCTTTTGAATTTATGTTCTCAATTATTTAAGAAATCCTTGCGTTCTTCTTGCAAGAAGTTAAGTTTTTGCGTTCTTCAATGCTTGATCTTGTAGACTGTGTTTCCTTGAGTTTCTTCATGGTCTCTCGCTTGCTGGGACGTGTGGGAAGTCATTGAAGATCATCTTGATCATCATATCCCTAGGAGCAGGCTTCGATCGAAGTTCTTTCGATTTTTGTTGAAACTTGGTACGTTCTTCCTTCCCGGGCAAAAAAGTCGGAACTTTGACGTCAATCCTTGTGATTGAAGGTTGGAATAAGTTCCTGACATACCGAGGACCTTATCTACCAAGTTTCATTGAGTTTGGATCAACGTATCAAAAGATTCATCAATTTTCATTTTGAACCCGTGCTGAAAACACTGTTTATATGCGTGTTTTTTTACTGTAGCTGCAGTACTCCGGTTGCACCGCCCCACATGGGCAGTAGCACTGGCCGAAGGCTAAAAACTGAGAAAATTGATTCTTCCATTTTCATTTGATTGCTAAGCGTATTGTCTTGGTTTCTTTGGGTGAAGGATTGCTTTTGTGATCTTCTTTGAGGGATAAAAATTAATTTGGGATCATTCACCCCCCTCTGATCACCATCTCGATCTTTCACATTAATAGTTTCTTAGTCAGAAATGCTTGATGAAGCTTCATAAAGATGGTCTTCTAAACTCATTTGATTTTGAATCATTTGAAACATGTGAGTCTTGTCTACTTGGTAAGATGACCAAGATACCTTTCACACGGCATTGTTAGAGGGCATACGACTTATTGGAACTCATACATACTGATGTATGTGGACCAATGAGCACGATTGCTAGATGTGGTTTTTAGTACTTCATTACTTTTACCGATGACTATAGTAGATATAGTTATGTCTACTTAATGAGGCACAAGTCTGAAACTTTTGAAAAGTTCAAGTAATTCCAGAATGAAGTACAAAATCAACGTGGCAAGAAAATTAAGTTTCTACGATCTGATCGTGGAGGCGAATATTTGAGTCATGAGTTTAATAATCATCTAAGAGTTTCGGAATTGTTCCACAACTTACGCCTCCCGGCACGCCTCAAAGGAATGGGGTGTCCGAGCGGCATAATCGAACCTTGTTAGACATGGTTCAGTCAATGATGAATCAGTCAGATCTACCACTATCCTTTTGGGGTTATGCTCTAGAAAATGCAACTTTCACACTAAACAGGGTACCATCTAAATCTGTAGATAAGACAACTTATAAGATGTGGATTGGAAAGAGTCCTAGTTTGTCTTTTCTAAAAATTTGGGGTTGTGATGTTTGTGTGAAATGTCAGATGTCTGACAAACTCACACCCAAATCAGATAAATGCTTTTTCGTGGGATATCCTAGGGAGACATTAGGATATTACTTCTATAATCGAGAAGAGGGCAAAGTATTTGTCGCTCAAAATGGTGTATTTCTAGAGAAAGAGTTTCTCTCTCGAAAGGCAAGTGGAAGATCAGTGCAACTCGAAGAAGTTCGAGTTAATCCTCTCAGGGAGGACTTGGTCAGAGACGCCCCTGTCGGGGAATATCTGGTTGAGGAACCCATGATTGAGAAAATTCTAGTTGGAGGGATCCTAATCGAGGAGGCACTAATGCAATGTAGGTCGGACAGGCTGTGCAAAATACCTACTCGGTATTCGTGTGGTATATTGTTGTCGGACAGCAATGAGCCTACGACTTATAAAGAAGCGATGATGAGCCCAGACTCTAAAAAATAGCTTGGAGCCATGAGATCCGAGATAGAATCCATAGGAGACAATCAGGTTTGGAGCCTGGTCGATCCGCCTGATGATGTAAAAACCATTGAATGCGAATGGTCTATAAAAAGAAGATTAGTATGGATGGAAATGTTCACATCTATAAAGCTAGACTTGTCGCAAAGGGATTTCGACAAGTTCAAGGAGTTGAATACGACGAGACTTTCTCACCGGTAGTGTGAAATCATGTGCTGAAAAATTGGCTTAGTAATGAAATTGGAATTGCAAAGTAGTTGTGTTCATGGCATGTACTGTGCTTTTGTATGTGCTGTTTCAGATGATTACTTGATATGCTTGTGATAGCATGGTATGGTTTTGCTTGATGCAATGCGCTCATGTGAGTAGTTGCATAGACTGACGTTGAGTCAAGTCGTGGACTTATGCTTGGAATTGTTTCTTGTTTGTTCATGTGCATGTGTTGCTCGAGGGCGAACGTGGTCGATGACGGGACTTGAACTAGGTTCATGGATGAACTGAGGTTTGGGACTAGATTCAGGGAGGAATCGAGGTATTGATGGTAAAGGATATCATGCGGGACGTTCAGGCTAGAGAACGGTGCACACAGATGCTTTTGAGTCATGTGAATATGGCGGGTGGGACATACGCGTGCATGTTTTTGGCTATTGGGCTATGTTGGGTCAAGTTGAGTTGAATGCGAACTCTTCCAGAGTTTGCTTCTTATATATAGGAGGGGTTGTCTCCTGTTTATTAGGTTTTTTTTGCTGACAGTTGTACTCTTTTAGAAGAGTGCTGTAACTAGACAAAATAGAAAGAAAATCAATTGTCCTTCAACCTCCTGTGCGAACCGTGTGCCTAAGCGAGCCAGCGATCAAAAATCCACCACGTGATACAGCATTTTCGTGAGCTACAGTACCTTCCTGCAGTATTCGCGGATCATTGTTCATGCCTGATTTGCTACAGTACCACTTTCTGATTTTGTTTGCCCAGTTTTGGTTTTTATAGATTGATTCATTGTCTCTCTTGATTCAACGAGTTTAATATTGATTTGATCGATCCAAAACCTTCCTGAGGCATTAATTTAGTGTTCCTCAAAGTTTTGTTGGTTAATCTTTTGTAGATTGTGATTAATCACGAAATTAGGGTTTACTTGATTTTCGTCATTATCTGACACAGTCCGCTTTCAGGATTTATAAATTTTGATCCGTAGGTCCGATCGAGCTGATTCTTTTTTTCGATTTGTATTGGAATCTAGTTTCTTCTGTTCAAATTTCAGGTCAATCCGACATTTGGATCTCCAGACATTCACGATTTACCGAACGCATCTACTCTGTTTTGTTGAATACGAAGCAATTATTTGAGTCCGAATTGGAGCGAATTTTTAGTTGATCAAAATTTTGATTTTATCTTCCGTGCAATCATTCACCCCCCCCCCCTCTGATTGCTAGTTTAGTGTATATCGATCCTACAAGTGGTATCAGGGCAAGGTTTTTCTAATTATTCTTAACCGGTGATTAGAATTCATATCAATGGATCTTTATTCGACAAAACATTGTGTTTTCGATGGTGTTGATTTTCAGTTTTGGAAAGCCAAGATGGAGGCGTACAGCCAAGCGCAGGGCTTCGCAATTTGGGAGAAGGTTTACAAGCCATACAAAGTTCCTGAGAACAACAACGTCAACGACGCAAATCGCGCACATGTTGAAGCAAACAGCAAGGCGCGCAACTTGATCATCCAGGGCTTGGGACACAGCGACTTCGATCGAGTGGTTCATCTTCGATCCGCATATGAGGTATGGAAATCTGTTTGTGACTATCATGAAGGTTCAAACACTGTCAAAGAGGTTCGCCAAGATATTTACAAAATAGAATATATGCGTTTCGAGATGAAACCTGGTAAGTCTATAGATGACCTTTTTGCACGCTTTAATAAAATTCTTAGCAATTTGCGTGCTGTTGGTGTTAGCTTTTCGGATACTACTAATGCTAGACAAATGCTTAGTTCTTTGGACATGTCAGTGTGGGAGATGAAAGTAACATCTATACAAGAATCTACTACCATGAGCACACTCACATTAGATGTTCTTTATTCTAAGTTGAAGGCTCATGAATTAGATGTTCTTGCTAGGAAGGGTAATTATAAATCAATTGCTTTGATCTCTAACCCTAACATGTCAAATGCTAACCTTCTTCTAGCTTTGCTTTGTCCTCCTTGTCGTCTTTAACAGATGAACAAATTGAAGAACTTCCTGAAGAAGATTTGGCGCTACTCTCTTCTCGTTTTAATAAAGCTTTGCAGAATGTCAGAATGAGAAAGAGAGTAGGTGGTGGTCCTCCTAGGTGCTACCAGTGTGGCGACCTCAACCACATTCGTTCGAGTTGTCCAAAAATTTCAGGTAAAAATTCAAAAGAAGAAAAGGACAAGGATAGGAGGAACGACAAGAAGAAAGCTTCTCCAAGCAGCAGCAACAAGAAAAGAAGCTTTGTGAACCGCAAAGTTATCCACCGAGTTCTTTCCGCTCTTGAACAAGTCAATTTGAGCAATGTGAACTCAGAAAGTAGCGAAGAAGACACAACAACGTCAACCAACCGTGAACTTACAGGTTTGTGTCTTATGGCAAGAAGTGATGAAAGCCTTACCGAAGACAATCACGACAGCGACTTCAATGAGGTAGAACCTTCTTACGATGAATTAGCTATTGTTGTTGCTCGTCTTGGTAAATTGCTTGATAAACGTGACAAGAAAATTAAGAAACATGATGTTCTTGTGGAATCTTTGAATGCTGAAATTGCTAGACTTAAAACATTGATTCCTGATGATGATGCTTGCAAATCATGTGACTTAATTTACAATGAGCTTACTTTGCTTAGGAAGGAACATGTTACCTTGTTAGAGCAAGTTAATGCTGAAAATAAGAAAAATGAGAAACTTGTTAAACATGCTAGTTGTTCTACCATTGATTTGTATGATTCAACTCCATGTTCTAAATGCTTCACACTAGAATTGAAGTTGCATGATGCAATTGCTAGGGTTTCTCAAATGACCAATGAGGTTCTTTCATGCTCAACTTGTCGCAAGCAAAAAGGAAAAGTGGACGTTCCCTGTAATAATTGTTTAACTCTTTCTCGAAAGGTTGATTACTTGGAAAAATCTTTAGAACGTTTCACTAAAGGAAAGAAAAACCTAAACATGATTTTAGATCAATCAAGGGTTAGTACTCATAACAAAGGTTTACGTTTTGATTCTTATGCTCATCATAAATCATATGCTCCCACTGTTGTTAAGGCACTTGAAAGTGAAAATTTTGAAATTGTCAATGAGCTTAAGAAAACTGTTTTTAAGTCTACTGGAGTTTTATCTTCTACTATGATGAATGCAAATTTTGCTTCTACTTCTGAAGCTAAACATTGTGTTAAGTACACTTGTACTCATTGCGGTGAGATGGACATTTAGTAGATTTTTGCCTTAAACTATCTAAACAACAAAGGAGAGAAAGGTTTAATGCTAGATCTAATTTCAGAAAGGCACGCTTTACTCCTCATTTTGTTCCTAGGGTGAAAAAAACAATTTTTATTGCTAGAAACATGGGACATGTTAAAATTGCTTTTGTGCATAAGAATACTCGTGTTGTGCCTACTCGTTGTGTGTCTCAGTACTGGATGGAAACCTAAGTTAGGATGTGTACATGACACAACTTGAGGGTTTTGTCGATTCAAAGAATGCTAGTAAAATATGCAAACTTCAAAAATCCATTTATGGGTTGAAGCAAGCATCTTGGAGTTGGAATATTCATTTTGATGAGGTAGTCAAAGGGTTTGGCTTCATCAAGAACGTAGAAGAATCTTGTGTTTACAAGAAGGTTAGTGGGAGTACACTTGTAATTCTAATCTTATATGTGGATGACATATTATTGATTGGGAATGACATTCCTATGCTGGAATCTGTTAAGACCTCACTGAAAAATAGTTTTTCTATGAAGGACTTAGGAGAAGCAGCATATATCTTAGGCATAAAGATCTATAGAGATAGAGAGAAAAGGCTAATTGGATTAAGCCAGAGTACTTACATCAATAAGGTGTTGAATCGATTCAACATACACGATGCCAAGAAGGGGTTCTTGCATATGTCGCATGGAATAAGTCTTATTAAGACTCAATGTCCTTCGACTATTGATGAGCGAGACCGTATGAGTAAGATTCCATATGCTTCAGCTATTGGGTCTATCATGTACGCTATGTTATGTACTCGACCAGATGTATCAAATGCTCTAAGTGTTACGAGCAGATACCAATCTGATCCAGGTGAAGGTCACTCGACAGCGGTTAAAACATTCTAAAGTACTTAAGAAGGACTAAGGATGTGTTCCTAGTTTATAGAGGTGACAAAGAGCTCATTGTAAACGGTTACACTGATGCAAGCTTTCAAGCCGACAAAGATGATTGTCATTCGCAATCTAGATTTGTATACATTTTAAATGGAGGGGCAGTGAGTTGGAAAAGTTCCAAACAAGGCACGGTTGCTGATTCTACGATGGAGGCCAAGTACATTGTGGGTTCTGAAGCTGCAAAAGAGTGTGTTTGGATAAAGAAATTCATTTCTAAATTGGGGGTGATCCCTACTTCTTCTAGCCCAATGAATCTCTGTTGTGATAATAGTGGAGTCATTGCACAGGCTGAGGAACCAAGGTCCCATCAAAAGTCCAAACACATACTCAAACGATATCTTCTTATTCGCGAGATTGTGGATAGAGGAGATGTAAAGATATGCAAAGTTCAAATGGATTCGAATGTTGCTGATCCATTGACAAAACCCCTCTCGCAGCCAAAGCATGAGGCGCACCATAAGAGCTATGGGTATTAGATACCTGAATGATTTACTCTAGTGCAAGTGGGAGACTATTGGAAATATGCCCTAGAGGAAATCATAGAGATGATTATATTTCCATAAATGTTCATAAACTATGAGATTGTTCTTTGAATAACATCATGGATATTGATTAACAAATACGTGATTTGTTTGTGAAACTCTGTGTTCTTCTTTATGATATTCATTCTAAAAGGGAGTCCTTAGTCGATAATCATATGAGGACACATATGAGTAGACTAGCATATGTATTGATCGATGACCATGTTTCACGGGTCATAGATATGGAGATATCAAACCAATAATATGGACACATGTTAGAGAACATGGTGTTGGACATCGACCCACTATGAGACACTACGAGAACAATGTTTTATTTTATGTCATCAATTCATCTCATATGTGATGTGTATGCTATATCTTTCGACTTGAGATTATTGCACGTTCTCAAGATGCGTAATGGCTAACTTAGGGGTCGTCAAACGCTACTCCGTAACTGGGTAGTTATAAAGATGGCTTTTGTGTTTGTCATGAAACATGCTTCGAGGCGTGGTCGATCAAGATAGGATTTGCCCCTCCAAACAACGGGAGAGACATCTCTAGGCCTCTCGAGTGGTGTAACATCCTAAAATTTACCCTAAATATTATTTTAAAATTATTTGTGCAGTTTGTGATTTTTCTGAATTTATTGGATTTTTTTATAATTTATTATAAAATATCTATATTGGCTTTTTGAGAAAATAAATTAAATATAGACAAAGTTAATACAAAGTGTTGCTAAAACTATTCTAATTTGAGTTCAAAATATCTCAAAGTATTTATGGGAATTTTCTTGGAGTTTTCCTGGTATTATTATTGCCTAAAAGTAATTACACTAATTTCTGTATTTGTTTTAAAAGAAAAACTCATGGGAAATTCATGAACAGTGTTGGGCCAAGCCCGTTACTGTTTGGGCGCATGGCCCGTAGCCGTGCGGCCCAAGCCGGTCAGTGGACCGGCTATTAGAAACCCTAATTAGTTGCCGTTTGATGACGATCTGGCATTTCGGAAGATGCCACATAAGACTTCGTGTCTTGGCCGTTGGATGGGGACACGTGTCAAGCACGGAGTCATTGTCTCCGATTAGAACTCTGCCTCGCGCCGCCGTCGTCTGGAGTGCGGAGTCCAAGGTTCACCGTCCAAATATAGGACTCTTCCGGGTATTTAAGATGCGCAATAGGTTCACTAGGAATCTAGAAGTCAAAGCCCCAAGTTGCATCGTTAGATTGCGTCGAGATTTCGTCGGAATTTGAAGAATTCGCCGAGCACCGCCGAAAAGTTCAAAGCCTCGATTCGTCGTCGGTGGTGACCCTTGGAAGTCATCAACTACATCACTAGGACCGCCGCGATGAGATTCATCTGGTGCGCTCGTCTGATTCGCCAAGGGATCGTCGGAATCGAGGGAAGCCACGGAGGTCATCTCCATTGAGGAAGAAGACGTCGCCGCCCGTGTTCCTGTGCGCAAAGCTCAAGACCCCTCGCGTCATCGTGTTCATCTCGTCGAGGCAAATTCGTAGGTACCCTCTGTAGTCGTCGGCGATGACCTTAGGAACCCGTGCCGCGGTGAGCCAACATGGCTTACTCCGGTTGTGATGTGCGTCTTGATGATGTAAGCATGGCGCAAGGAAGATGTCAGCACGGGACCAATTGTCAAACGAATAGAAGTGTAGACCATGTTCACCGAGCGTGATTCAAGTATTGAGACCTGATCCGTGGACTCGGTCCAATAGACCAGAGGACATGTGTCGGCTCCTGAATAGTCAGAGTCAGGGCTGACGTAAGCATACATCATAAACGTATTTCTTAGTATCAAATAATTTGATTGATTCTTTATTTTTTGATTTTCAGTTTTTTATGATTTTTGAATCTTCCGAGAGTCTGTTCTCCGTCATACAAGCTCCGATTGAGGTGATTCAAATTTCTAAGAATTTGTAAAATTGATATCTATCTAATGGTGAATTTTATTTGATTTTTAGAGTTTTTTTGCTCTCTGTTTTGGTATTTATTTGGGGTTCTCTCTCATTTCGCGTAGACGTTGAATTGTGTAACACCCTAATTTTTGCTCTAACTTAAATTTTAGAGTATTTTTATTTTTGTGAATTTTTTTGGGAATTTATTTAAATTTATTTGGATTTATTCAAATAGGGCTTTTCTTGAAAACAATTGAATAATGGAAAAGTTTTTGCAAAATTTTATTGCAAATATTTTAATTGAGTTCCAAATATCTCAAAGTAATTTCTGGAATTTTTCTAGAATTTTTTGCTATTTAAAAGCTCCAAATGATTTAATTGAATTTCTAGAATTATTTTAAATGTGAAATGGTTTTAAAATCAGTTGAACAGTAATGGGCCGAGCCCATTCTCGTGCGTGTCGCCGCCCAATGCTGCGCGAAACCTAGCGTCGCCCGGTCCGAGCCGTTCGATCTGATCGGATGCACGTGAGTGAGCCACGTCGTCGCGTCGTGCACCTTCGGATCATCGTCGCCGCGAACGGCGGGGAGAGGCCCACGTCGGTCGTCTTCGCGAGATCACCGGAGCTAATGCGCCGGCCGTTTCCGCTCGTTCGCGCTTTGTAGCGCGCCGCGTCGAGGCCCCTTAAAGTGCCGAGTAAGCGCGTCGGCGAGCTCCTTCGCTGCGTCTTTTGACTCCTCGCACGTCGTCGAGGCGCTCTAGAGACCAGAGAGAGCTCGCCGTAGTTGTTCCTCTGCGCCGCCATTTGTTCTCCGCCGTTTGCCGCCGTCGGTCCATTCCGCCGTCGCCGAGGTCACCGATGCCCGCCGAGTCAAGCCGCGTCGAATCGCTAGATCTTCTCGCCGGGAACCACGAAGCGCCGTCGACTCGTCGTCTTCCTCATCTCGACAAGCTTGCACCGCCGCGCCATCGCGGACTCGAGCATCGTTGACCGTCGGATCGCAAGGAGGGTAAGGATCGTGCCACGTCGCCCTTCTCTGGTTACATTTAGTTTGTATCGGTGCCGTTAGATCTGTTATGGACGGTGCGGATTAACCCTAAGGTTTACCGTTAGTTGATCTTGATCGTTAGATCTAGAGCGAACGACTTGGATTAGATCTAGTTTCGCGATATGTTTTTGTCTTAGCCGTTGGATCGTTAGTGAGCGCGTGAGATTGTGCGGCGTGGCGGATTGAATAATAAACAGCTCGGGTAGAGTGGGCGTTGGATTTAGATCGAGCGGCGGTTGTGAGTAGATCGGTGGCGCGCGGATCCGTGCGTTCAAATTTGAGCGTCTGGCGAAGATGACGCCGCACCCCATCGAATCACGTGCGGGCGCTGCGTGTGGCGTTGATCGAGGTGAGACCAGATCCGGCCGTTGAGTTCGGGCGCACCGCTTGGATGCGTGGCGTGGGGCGTGGAGTCGGCGTCGTCGAACCGCGCGGTGAGATCCGGCCGTTGGATGAGCGAGCGGTGCGGATCTTGCCGCGTGTCGCGCCGGATTGGTCTGCGCATCGTCGTCGACGCCACGGCTCGTCACCGGTGCAAAGCACGATCTTTGCCGATCCACGGTGGACGAGCCGAACCGTGGACCCGGCCCATGAACCAAAACAGCGTGGCGGCACTAGAGGTCGCCACGTGTCGTCTTGGCGTCATCGGCGTCATAAATATATTATATATAAAAATATTTTGGCGAAATTCTTTTATGTGCTGACGTCATCATGATGCAATGCTGACGTCATAAATGCGAATTTTCAGTATAAAAATAATTGGGAAAAATCGGATTTCTTAATTTCTGTATTTTCAGATTTTATTCAAACTTCAAATGACTATAACTTTTGCATTTTAACTCGGATTTGGGTGATTCAAATTTCTAAAAATTCATAAAATTATGATCTATTTAATGATGAATTTTATTTGAATTTTTGAGGCCATTTAGTCCACTGTATTAGATTTATATTGTATATTTTGTTTGTTCGCGTAGACGCAAATTTGCCGGAAAGTTTCGAGGAAGAATTCGTCACTCAAGACCAAGCTTCGGAACACGACCAGCAACTCTTTGAAGGCAAGTGATGCTTTGATCATTTTAATCCCAGGTTTTTAAAATATAGTTTATGCTTTGAAACTATGCATGCTTATTTATTTAAAATGAATTTAAATTGATTTGGGATTATGTAGTTAATCAACCCATTTTGTTATGCCACCTTGAATTATTAATTGTATGCCCTAAATCATTGTCACCCTAAGTTTGATTATATTAGTTGGATGCTAATATTGTGCCAACACGGAGGCTAGGCCGTGAGTAGATGCTTAGCCTTGCAACGAGTCATGAATGATCTTTCAGAAAAATGCTACAAAATTGACTAATGGAATATTGAATGTATTTTGAAAAGTGGTGTGATGATGCCACATGATGAGATTGAGGTACAGTGACCTGTGTGGTTCTGTATCGATGTTGAGTTATTCTTGGCATGTGTTGCACAATAATCAAGCTGGGTGAGAAATGATTTAGGCGAGGCAAGTGGCAAGAGGTGTGTGCACAGTGGGCCTGTGTGGCGATGGGTTGATGAGTGTTGTGAGTCTGTGTGCCACAATGGGTCAGTGTGCCATTGTTGAGTGTTGGAAGTCTTGCCTTGGTGATTAAGGACTTCACCTTGCAAGCCTTTGATCCGAGTCACCCGTACAACCACATGTCGATATGGGTGGGACCTAGTTGACTAGGGTTACGATATCTTTCCTCGATACCTCGGGGTGACGATACACAGGTGTATCTGTATGGGGAGCGTACGTGCTACGGCTTGGTGCCCATCCAACGGTGATTGGCGGTCCTATACTTGACTCGTGTGAGGAAGTGATAGTGAAGGCAATCTGGGAGAGGTTCTTTAGTTAAGGTAGAGGTTCTGAAAAGCTTTGTTGCGGACAATCACACTGTGTGGTGGCGGTTGTATCTTGTGGGTAAAGTGTACAACCTCTGCAGTGTCAAAACTATTCGAATAGCCGTGCTCACGGTATTGAGCATTGCTCGGGATTCTGATCAAGGGGTAGATTTTCATAAACAAAGCGTGGAAGGGGTGGCTGTGTGCCAAGTGTTAAAAATGAACTATTAAAATTTGTGTCTGAGAATCTTCGATGAAAAACCATTTGAAGAAATTAGTATTACTTATAACTATTCCACTTCTTTAATTTAAATAAGATACTGGTTTAAAAATGATGTTGATGCAAAAGAACCATTTAAGCCCAACCTTTGGAATAAGCTTTGCATATAGTAATAGCGTTGCATCCTGTGCATTACTTGTTGAGTGCCTTGTGTACTCATCCCACCTTGCTTATCAACCCCAACATCAGTGGAGGAGACTACACCAGTTTGGGAGGAGGAGTACATTGAGGACCCGAGCAACTAGGGGTAAGCCCAGTCGGTTTCCTGTGGCAAGATGAAGGCTTCCACGACATTTGTTTATGTTCATTGCTATTTCTTTTCTCTGAATAATGTAAGCCACTGTGGGTGTCCTATCTGTAAGGAGACCATAAGGTCGTACAACTCGGTTTATATACATGTTTGCACTAATTATTCTTATATCTTCGTGAATGTCCGTGATGTGCAACCTGTATGATGTGTGTGCTAAGCGTGATCTGGGATAGCACATGAATACACGAGGGTCCGGATCTGCGAGTTCGGGTCCCGACAGAGGTGGTATCGAGCAGTGATGTAGGACTTGACCCTAGTTTGGTTGTGCCTAGGAGGGTAAAACTATTTTCTAAAGACCTAATCAACTTGAGCAAGAATATCAATGAAATCTTGACTTATCTCTTCTCTCTTGTTTCATACCTATCTTTGAATTTTTATTATTCTCTGCTTAATTTAAACAAGGTTTGTTTTGGCGAGATGAGGATGATCCATACCTATGGAGGCGCCTTGGAGGATACGCCGCGGAGTTATGGCGTATGATCACGATTGCTCGGAGGTTTTGATGCACCAGCATGTCGAGGACTTGGTGGTGCAGGCGGGACTTGGCGTCGCTGGGATGTCAAGATCACAGTGTATGCTCGGGAGAGGGCGAGGAGAGCCGTCCTATCTACATCACGGTCGGGAGGTCTTCTTTTGAGGCGGAATCCGAGAGACGGCACGACGAGCGATCGGCGGTTGCCCGCACTTACCCACGAGTTGGAGGCACCGTCTTTCATCACCATCCGCGTCGAGACAATCATTTTGACAGGATGAAGCTCATGGAGGAGGGCGCCACGATCTCCCACTGGCGAGTATGTTATCGCCCGGAGGGCGCCTTGGGCGAGGCAGTCCGGAGGCTGCAGAGGACCCGCGACGAGGTCACGGGCGGCGAGATCCAGGTGCGGGAGGGCTTAGCCCACTCCATGCGAAAGATCCGGAGTTGGAGATGGCTTTGTGCGGACCCGAGCTGAGCGATCCTGAGTTACGATCGGATCCGGAGGAGCCAGAGCGGGAGGCACCAGTCAGGAGGCGAGCGGCCGGGACCAGCGAGTCGATGGGGTCTTTTGCACCACCGTGCGATGGTCTTGAGATCGATTCGCCCGATGCGAGCACCCACGGTGTATGCTCGGGGAGCCGCGGCCGGGTTGGCTCGATGAGTGATCGAGTCTAGTCGAGGTAGTGTTGAGACTCGAATAATGGAGTCGCGTCTTTTCTTGAGTCACCATTAGGTGTGAGTCGTCATAGAGTCCTATGTTTGCTTACTTGTTTTTCGTTGTGAGTGTCTCGTATGCGTTGCATTGCCCTTAGGCACTTGTGAGCAACCATACTACTTTATATTATATCAATAAAGTGGCTAAATAATTTAAGTTACACCTGTTTCCCCACATAAGTTCTTTTACTCGTCTATGCTTTCTTCTTTTCTTAACCTTGGAAGCTTGCAGCAGATGGTGAGGACACGTGGAAATGTTGGAGCAGTGAAGTGGAGCTAACGAGCGGACAACGGAATGAAGAGCCGATTCCTCAACCGCCGCAGTCGATATGCGAGAACACAGGAGCCTTCTTGGCGCCTGGACTCAACTTATGAACACGATGGTTCAAACCATGCGTGAGATATCCAACCAAGTGCTGCGAATGTTCAAGCCGGGGTAACCATGGACCACACCCTACTCAAGGTTGTCGGAGTTTATGAGAACCCGTCCACCTACCTTCTCGAACAACGCCAATCCACTAGAGGCGGACGATTGGCTAAGGACAATTGAAAGGAAGCACATTACCCAAAGTGTGTAGGACATGAGAGGGTACTCTATGCCTCTCATCAACTCGAAGGGCTGCCGCAGAATGGTGGGAAAACCTGCGCGACAAATGAGGACCCACAGAGTATCACGTGGGAGAATTCACCTCGACTTTCCGCCCGATACCATGTACCCGAGGGTATCATGGATCTCAAAAGGAGGAATTCGGAGCCTCAAGCGGGGGCGATCGGTGGCGATTACGAACAAATTCACCCAAGCGCACGCTACGCACGGAGGGCGTGGCTACGGATAAGGCCGACAATCCCGCTTCATGAAGGGATTGAATGCGAGGTGCAGTGGGGCCGATCACCCACACATTCCACGACTTCCAAGAGCTAGTTAACAAAGCTCTTATCTTAGAGGACAAGCGCCGAGTTGGATGACAACAGAAGCGCGAATGGTGCAACAAGGAGGTCGTCGGGGCGGCAGAGGCGAGGACGGCACCCCAGCAGTTCATCGGTACCAGCCAGAGGCAATGATAGGGCACCACTGCCGCAAATCGCCCGATGGGTCGAATGTTCAGACTCGGCCCGAGCGTAGCGCAGATGGAGGAACCTCTCGAGCGGTGGGAAGGCGTTGCTATCATTGCAATGAAATGGGGCATTTGCCAACAATTGCCCTAAGAAGGAGGTGTCACCCGGTCCGCTTTAACACGGGAACACACGGCAATGACTCCGCATGTCGTGAACCGCGGGGCATCAACAGCGACAACTCCATCCCAAGGAACGCACGAGGCCGAGTCAACCACATTACGACGGATGAAGTGCAAAGCGCCACGGATGTTGTATCTTGGGTAAGTTCTAGTAAACTCGATGACGCGACTCGTTTTATTTGATTCCGAGCTTCGCATTCTTTTATTTCCGAGATTTTGCTGTTCAAAATGATATGGAAATAGTGAATCTTAAATGTGTGCTCATAGTCCAATCCTCGGATCGAACTCCGATCTAAAGTAGGATGTTACGGGTAAGACTAATAATTAATGGAGTGGAGTTCTAGCGAACTTAATCATCCTTAATACCCAAACCTTGGATGTTATCACGAATGGATTAGTTAACCAAACACAAGGCGATCTTTGGTGTGGAAAAAGAGTCATATCGGTCGAGAGCCGGATGGAAAGAAGATTGAATTTGAAGCAAAATCAGTGCGAGATGGACAATTGATGGTCAACAGCATGAAGACTGTTAGCTTAGAAGAAGTTTCCATAGTCAATGAATATCCGGATGTTTTCCCGGAAGATTTACCTGGGATGCCGCCAGATAGAGATATTGAGTTCGTGATAGAGCTGGTTCCAGGGACAGCTCCAATAGCTAAGAGACCTTACAGGATGTCCACAGAGGAATTGGTGGAAATGAAGAAGCAAATTGAAGAACTGCTGGAAAAAGGATTTATAAGACCTAGTTCATCGCCATGGGGAGCACCTGTCTTATTCGTCAAGAAGAAGGACGGGAGTTTTAGGATGTGTATAGACTATCGTGCACTCAATGATGTGATGATAAAGAATAAGTATCCGCTACCCAGGATCGATGATTTGTTTGACCAGCTGAGAGGAGCAGGAGTATTCTCCAAAATTGATCTCCGATCAAGATACCATCAACTGAAGATCCGATCAGAGGATATTCAAGATCGCATTTCGTCAAGATATGGACACTCGAGTTTACTGAGTGATGTCTTTTGGTTTGACAAATGCACCATATTTCATGAACTTAATGAATAAGGTTTTATGGAATATTTGGATAAGTTAGTCGTCGTATTCATAGATGATATCCTTATCTATTCCAAAACGAGCGAAGAGCACGCCGAGCATTTGAGGCTAGTCCTTGAAAAGTTGAGAGAGCAACAGTTGTTTGCGAAATTTAGCAAATGTGATTTCTGGAAGAATAAGGTTGAATTTCTTGGACACATAATGACTGCAGCAGAGTTGCGGTAGATCCAAAGAAAGTGGAGACGGTTACGCATTGGGAGCAACCCAAGTCGGTAACCCAGATCCGTAGTTTCCTTGGAATGGCGGGTATTACCGTCGATTCATCGAAGGATTCTCTCGATTGCGAGACCACTTACGCAATTGTTGAAAAGGAAAAGAAATTCTTATGGGCCTTTGAGTGTGAGAAGAGTTTTCGGGAGTTGAAGAGGAGATTAACATCGGCTTTGTATTAGTTTTACAGCGTTCATCAAGGCTTCGACATCTATTGTGATGCATCGCGTCGAGGATTGGGATGCATGTTGATGCAAAATAGGAAGGTAATTGCCTATGCATCGAGGCAATTGAGACCACATGAGGAGAACTATCAACCCATGATTTGGAATTAGCCAGTAGTGCATGCACTAAAGATATGGCGTCATCATCTCATCGGAAATAGATGTGAAGTGTATACAGATCATAAAAGTCTTAAGTATATCTTCACGCAAGTGACCTAAATATGAGGCAAAGAAGATGGTTAGAGTTAATCAAGGATTATAATGTGGGAATTCACTACCATCTGGTAAAGCCAACGTAGTGGCGGGCCTTGAGCGAAAAGAACCACAGTGTAAATATCTTTGTTGGAAGCAGTCAGCGGAATTGTGTAAGGATTTCGAAATTAGAACTGGAAATGGTACGGAAGGATTCCTAGCAACTTTGGAAGTAAGACCTACCTGGAAGATCGGATCGGGAAGGGCGAGAAAGATGATGATAAGATCAATAGAATTAAGGGCAAAATGGATGAAGGCAAAGCAAAAGATTTCAAACCGGATGAACAAGGTACTATGTGGTTTAAAGAGCGCATTTGTGTGCCGAACAAAAAGGAGTTGAAGCGATTAATGCGGAGGAGGCTCATGACTCCATGTACTCAATTCATCGAGAAGTGCGAAAATGTATCAAGATTTAAAGGAAAGATTTTGGTGGCCAAGCATGAAGCGAGAAGTCGCGAATATGTTGCATTATGTGACATATGCCAAAGAGTCAAAGCTATGCACCAAAGACCAGCGAGGCTATTACAACCCCTAAAGATACGAATGGAAATGGGAAGAAATTGGTATGGATTTCATAACGGATTGCCCGAGCATAAAGTGGATATGATTCTATATGGGTCATAGTAGATCGTTTAACTAAAGTGGCACATTTCATACCGTGAAGACCACTTATTAGGAGACCGGTTAGCGAGAACTTTATATGGCACGGATCGTGCGCTTGCACGGAGTACCAAGAAGATAGTGTCGGACGAGGTACCCAATTTACCTCCGTTTTGGGGTAAGCTACATGAGGCAATGGGGACTCGTTTGAACTTGATCTGACCTACCATCCACGCAGACGGATGGTCAAGCGAGAGGGTTAACGGATATTGGAAGATATGTTGAGAGCTGCGCTTTAGCATATTCAACCTCATGGGACAAGTGTTTGCCTTATCTTGAGTTTAGTTACAACAACGATTATCGGCGAGTTCTGAGATGTCTCCATTTGAAGCTTTGTATGGTCGGTCTGTCGAACACCATTGAATTGGAATGAGACAGTGAACGACATGTTTTGGATCGGACATTCTTGAGAAGCGGAAGAACAAATCGCCTGATCGAGGAAAGATTGAAGATTGCACAATCAAGGCGTAAGAGTTATCCGACAATCGTCGCGAGGAACCGAGCTTTGAACACGAAGATTTTGTGTACCTTAGAGTCACACCTCTCAAAGGAGTTAGAAGGTTCCATGCAAAGGAAAGCTCGCACCTGGATATATCGGACCATTCAAGATCTTGAGCCACAGAGGTGAAGTTGCTTATCGCTTGAGTTACCGCCATCTTTGGCGGGAGTGCATGATGTATTCCATGTATCTGGCGAAGAAGTGTCTTCGAGTACCGAAGACCAAACACCTTTGGAGGCAATTGAGCCGCAAGAAGATCGACCTACAAAGAACATCAGATGAAGATTCGGGCGTAATGGATCGAGAGACAAGGAACAAGTCAACACGTTTCGCAGAATTCAATGGAGCAACCATTCGGAAAGTGAAGCAACATGGGAGCGAGAAGAAGATCTCAAGAAGGAGTTCCTAACCTATTTCTATAATGACCACGAATCTCGGGGCGAGATTACATTAAGGGGAGGTTTGTAACACCTAATTTTTGCTCTAACTTAAATTTTGGAGTATTTTTATTTTTGTGAATTTTTTGGGAATTTATTTAAATTTATTTGGATTTATTCAAATAGGGCTTTTCTTGAAAACAATTGAATAATGGAAAAGTTTTTGCAAAGTTTTATTGCAAATATTTTAATTGAGTTCCAAATATCTCAAAGTAATTTCTGGAATTTATCTAGAATTTTTCGCTATTTTAAAAGCTCCAAATGATTTAATTGAATTTCTAGAATTATTTTAAATGTGAAATGATTTTAAAATCAGTTGAGCGATAATGGGCGAGCCCATTCTTGTGCGTGTCGCCGCCCAAGCTGCGCCGAAACCCTAGCGTCGCCGGTCCGAGCCGTTCGATCGATCGGATGCACGTGAGTGAGCCACGTCGTCGCGTCGTGCACCTTCGGATCATCGTCGCCGCGAGCGGTGGGAGAGGGCCACGTCGGTCGTCTTGGCGAGATCACCGGAGCTAATGCCGCGACCGTTTCGCTCGTTCGCCGCTGTGCGCGCCACGTCGAGGCCCCTTAAAGTGCACCGAGTAGCGCGTCGTGAGCTCCTTTCGCGCGTCTTTTGACTCCTCGCCGCGTCGTCGAGGCGCTCTAGAGACCAAGAGAGCTCGCCGTAGTTGTTCCTCTGCGCCGCCCTTTTTCTCCGCCGTTTGCTTCGCCGTCGGTCCATTCCGCCGTCGCCGAGGTCACCAGATTCTTTGCCGAGTCAAGCCGCGTCGAATCGCTAGATCTTCTCGGGGAACCACCGAACGCCGTCGACTCGTCGTCTTCCTCATCTCCGCAAGCTTGCACCGCCGCGCCATCGCCGGACTCCGAGCATCGTTGACCGTCGGATCTGCAAGGAGGGGTAAGGATCGTGCCACGTCGCCCTTCTCTTGTTACATTTAGTTTGTATCGGTGCCGTTAGATCTGTTATGGACGGTTTGGATTAACCCTAAGGTTTACACGTTAGTTGATCTTGATCGTTAGATCTAGAGCGAACGGCTTGGATTAGATCTAGTTTCTGCGATATGTTTTTGTCTTAGCCGTTGGATCGTTAGTGAACGCGTGAGATTGTGCCGCGTAGTGGGTTGAATAGTAAACAACTCGGGTACAGTGGGCCGTTGGATTTAGATCGAGCGGCGGTTGTGAGTAGATCGGTGGCGCGGATCCGTGCCGTTCAAATTTGAACGCGTCGGCGGAGATGACGCCGCACTTCATCGAATCACGTGCGACGCGTGTGGCGTTGGCGAGGTGAGACCAGATCCGACCGTTGAGTTGGGCGCACGTTGGATGCGTGGCGCGTGGGGCGTGGAGTGCGGCGTCGCCGAACCGCTGGGGTGAGATCCGACCGTTGGATGGCGATGCGGATCTTGCCGCGTGTCGCGCCGGGATTGGTCGCGCGATCGTCGGCGACGCCACGGCTGCGTCACCCGGTGCAAAAGCACGATCTTTGCCGATCCACGGTGGACGAGCCGAACCGTGGACCCGACCCATGAATCAAACAACGTGGCGGCACTAGAGGTCGCCACGTGTCGTCTTGCCGACGTCATCGGCGTCATAAATATGTTATATATAAAAATATTTTGGCCAAAATTCTTTTATGTGCTGACGTCATCATGATGCAATGCTGACGTCATAAATGCGAATTTTCAGTATAAAAATAATTGGGAAAAATCGGATTTCTTAATTTCTGTATTTTCAGATTTTATTCAAAATTCAAATGACTATAACTTTTGCATTTTAAATCAGATTTGGGTGATTCAAATTTCTAAAAATTCATAAAATTATGATCTATTTAATGATGAATTTTATTTGAATTTTTGAGGCCATTTAGTCCTCTGTATTAGATTTTTATTGTATATTTTGTTTGTTCGCGTAGACGCAAATTTGCCGGAAAGTTTCGAGGAAGAATTCGTCGCTCAAGACCAAGCTTCGGAACACGACCAGCAACTCTTTGAAGGCAAGTGATGCTTTGATCATTTTAATCCCAGGTTTTTAAAATGTAGTTTATGCTTTGAAACTATGCATGCTTATTTATTTAAAATGAATTTAAATTGATTTGGGATAATGTAGTTAATCAACCCATTTTGTTATGCCACCTTGAATTATTAATTGTATGCCTAAATCATTGTCACCCTAAGTTTGATTATATTAGTTGGATGCTAATATTGTGCCAACACGGGAGGCTAGGCCGTGAGTAGATGCTTAGCCTTGCAACGAGTCATGAATGATCTTTCGAAAAATGCTACAAAATTGACTAATGGAATATTGAATGTATTTTGAAAAGTGGTGTGATGATGCCACATGATGAGATTGAGGTACATGACTGTGTGGTTCCGTCATCGATGTTGAGTTATTCTTGGCATGTGTTGCACAATAATCAACTGGGTGGGAAATGATTTAGACGAGGCAAGTGGCAAGAGGTGTGTGCTGGTGGGCTGTGTGGCGATGGGTTGATGAGTGTTGTGAGTCATGTGCCACAATGGGTGTGTGCCATCGTTGAGTGTTGGAAGTCTTGCCTTGGTGATTAAGGACTTCACCTTGCAAGCCTTTGATCCGAGTCACCGTACAACCACATGTCCGATATGGGACAGACCTAGTTGACTAGGGTTACGATATCTTTCCTCGATACCTCGGGGTGACGAGACACGTGGGTGTATCTGTATGGGGAGCGTGCACGTGCTACGGCTTGGTGCCCATCCAGCGGTGATTGGCGGTCCTATACTTGGCTCTGTGTGAGGAAGTGATAGTGAAGGCAATCACGAGAGGTTCTTTAGTTAAGGTAGAGGTTCTGAAAAGCTTTGTTGCGGACAATCACTGTGTGGTGGCGGTGTATCTTGTGGGTAAAGTGTACAACCTCTGCAGAGTGTCAAAACTATTGAATAGCCGTGCTCACGGTATTGAGCATTGCTCGGGATTCTGATCAAGGGTAGATTTTCATAAACAAAGCGTGGAAGGGTGGCTGTGTGCCAAGTGTTAAAAATGAACTGTTAAGGTTGTGTGTCGAGAATCTTCGATGAAAAACCATTTGAAGAAATTAGTATTACTTATAACTATTCCACTTCTTTAATTTAAATAAGATACTGGTTTAAAAATGATGTTGATGCAAAAGAACCATTTAAGCCCAACCTTTGGAATAAGCTTTGCATATAGTAATAGCGTTGCATCCTGTGCATTACTTGTTGAGTGCCTTGTGTACTCATCCCACCTTGCTTATCAACCCCAACATCAGTGGAGGAGACTACACCAGTTTGGGAGGAGGAGTACATTGAGGACCCGAGCAACTAGGGGGTAAGCCCAGTCGGTTGCCTGTGACAAGATGAAGGCTTCCACGACATTTGTTTATGTTCATTGCTATTTCTTTTCTCTCAATAATGTAAGCCTGTGTGGTCAGTCTTATCTGTAAGGAGACCATAAGGTCGTACAACTCGGTTTATATACATGTTTGCACTAATTATTCTTATATCTTCGTGAATGTCTGTGATGTGCAACCCTGTATGACTGTGTGTGCTAGCGTGATCCTGGACTGGCACAGAATACACAGAGGGTCCGGATCTGCAGGTTCGGGTCCCGACAAATTGTGCGAAGTGTCCGAGGAGGATTCGTTGAATCAAGACCAAGGTCCAGAGCAAGAATAAGGGCTTTATTAAGGCAAGTTGTGCTTTGATCATGTCGAACCAATGTTTACAAAATTGCTATATTGTTTTACTCTATTGAATATTATTTCACAAGTACAATTGTTTCAATTAAATTGGGACTTAGCTATTATGACAAATTGGTCTATACCCTACCTTGTAATTTGTACGCCATGATCTATTATCACCCTAGATTGGTTTATTATAGTTGGTTAATACTAAAATCAACATGGGATGGTTAGACCGTGTTAGTTGCTTAGCCTTGCCACGTCATCACATGTACTTGAATCATTAATGTTTAATCTTGACTAATGGAATATGGAACAATGATATGTATTTGTGTGTCATGTGAGATCACACAATGAGATTGAGTTGCGGTGGCGAGTCATGTCACGCAACGATGTTGAATTGTTGATGGCACGTGGTGCTTAGTAATCAACTGGGGTAGTAATCACTTAGATTGGGGCAAGTGACAAGGGGCGAGTATACCAAGGTGGGCCCGATGGGCAGAGGGTATGTGGAAGTCTTGCTTCGATCATCTTAAGGACTTAACCTTACAAGCATTTGACCTGAGTCAATCATGCAACCACATGTCTGGCATGGGATAGCCTAGCTGATTAATTTGCAATGTCTTAGTTTGGTACTATCAATGGCGGTGTGAGTTCCCGAGTTGTGGAGTAACTAACATGGCACAAGAGGGGGCCCTGGCTATGGTTTTCAGATCCACCAGTGTTGAAACCTTAGCGGGTAGTATCGGGTTAAGCCAGAGCATTGTAAAGGCTTTATCATGATCTCTCCGCCGACACACCAAAGGAAGTGTGTTAATTGCATGGCAACAAGAGGTGATCATGTCGTGTGGGTCAAGTGCATAACCTCTGCAGAGTGTAAAACTATTCGAATAGCTGTGCTCGCGATATTGAGCAATGCTCGGGAATTATAGTTAAGGGTTAGTTTAATTAAATGGAAAACTTGGTTGGGATGGCGGGATTGCCATATGGAAGGTTGGAACATGACTTGGGATTGGAAACTTGGTTTATTTGGAAAATGCTGAATCTATCTATCCTCTTCAAAGATCAACTCCAGGCAGTCTTCGAAGTCGTCTTGATTCTTTGTTCCAATTCATTTTCCGAGAACCTCTTTGGCTTCTGAACCTATCTTAACTCCATGCCTCCTCGGCTTCTGATGTCATTACATCTTCGCATTTACATCAACCTTACCGCATCAGCTATAAAAGGCGAACCAATGCTTCTGGAATTTATTCCCTCACGCTTAGTTCTCCATCTTCCTGCTTCGAGCTCGACCTTCTCCTGAGGGATCTTCATGGACGGCCGGGACCCTGAACTCGCCAAGGAGTGGGCGTACTTCGACTGCGCCATGGCCGAATGGGCAGAAGACAAAGCCGTCACCCTCGATCGCGTCGCCGTCGACGCCTTCCTCGAGATTTTCCCTGCCCTTTATAGGGCGAGGGAAGCTCTCGTGGAGGCACTCGGTTGCATGCGCTGTGGAGAAGTATAGGACCCCTGTAAATGTAGGAAAATATTTTCTCAGGCATAATGCCTGGGAAACTTATATATAATAAAGAGATACCTTTCCAAATGATTTCCATGATTGTCGTTAGACATAGCTTAGGCGCAGCTTGGGGTACATCGAAGCTTGCATGGCTCTTCGGTCGGGTGATATCCATATCCAATCGTCTCAGGACATATCTTAGGTCCAACTTGGGACATATCCGACTATTGTAGGATATAGCTCTGGTCTGACTTGGGACAAATCATATTCACGTGGCTCTTGGCCGAGTGATACCCTTATCCGACTGTTGTAGGATATAGCTTAGGCTCAACTTGGAGCGTATCAGTATTTTCTTGGCTCATGGCCGAGTGATAACCATATCCGACTGCTGCAAGATATAGCTTAGGCTCAACTTGGAGCGTATCAGGATTTTCTTGGCTCATGGCCAAGTGATACCCATATCCGACTGCTGCAGGATATAGCTTAGGCTCAACTTGGAGCATATCAGGATTTTCTTAGCTCATGGCCGAGTCATACCCATATCCGACTGCTGTAGGATATAGCTCTGGTCCGTCTTGGGACATATCAAGGTTTATTAGAGACGTCGTGGGGATCAACGTGTCCCAAATATGACTTGGTCAAACCATGACTGCCTTTGTATGTCAGGACGCCGGGCTAGCAAATCATTATGAAGCATAGAGCAGGGTTATGTGTTCTGCAATCTTTTTCCTGCCGAATCGGCGAAAACCTAATTTTTTTCCCCTTTAAAGACTAAGCCGATGGTTCATTTTTCTCATCGCACACTCCTGCCTCTTCTGCTTCCTTGTCTCTCCGACTTCTTCGCCGCTAGGGTTAACTGCTGTTGCACTTGCATCTTTGCGCCGCTGTTGATCTTTTCCTCCGAAAATGTCTTCTCATTTTTCCAAAGACACCTCCTCGCAACCTTTGCCTCAAGATTGGACCACCTCGATCACGACGGAGGAGCGGTTGCAATCTATGGCAGATGACGAGGTTCTTCCAGCCCTGACTTTGATCTCCGCGCGACCGGCCGCAGGTGAATCCATCCCTACCCCCTGTTCCGAAGAGATTGTGGTTTTTTAATCTTTCTTCCAACGCGGGCTGGGCCTTCCTGCCTGCGCTTTTCTTCGCGCTCTTCTCTTCTTCTACGACATTGAATTGGTGAACTTGAATCCCAACTCCATCCTGTAGATCTCCCTCTTTGTTCACCTCTATGAGGCATCCGCCCTCATTTCAATCTCTTTCGCCATTTTTACCTTTTAAAATCTTATCCCTCAAAGAGTGACCCCAAGGTAATTGGGGGAGCCGGATTTCAATTGCGGGAGGGGTTAAAGAAAAACTACTTTGCCATTCCCTTCAAAACTTCCAATAAAGGCTGGCACCAGGAATGGTTCTATTGTGCCAATCCTGATCCAGCTCTCCCCTCCTTTGTCGACCATCGGCCTAAGGTGTCCCTTTCTTAGGTATCTGCTCCCAATGCTGTCGACATGGACCAGGTGCATGATCTTTTGGCCCTGATTGAGAAATTAAAAGAAGATGGTCTCATGGGAGTCGGTTTAGCCCTTTATTTTGTAGATCGCCAGGTACAAACACTAAATGAGCGAGTCCATCTGGGCTACGAATTTGAAGGGAGGGATGACCCGACCCGGGAACTGCCCGAATCAGCATCAAAGGAGCAAGTGTATGCTCAGGTAGGCGACTTTTTCATCCCGAGCATAGAGATGTCCGCCGCCAGATGCCTGAAGTCCTTCACTGCATCAAATCCTCCTCCTGAGGTAAGAAAGTTTAGCTGATAGACTCCCACATTCGTCTCTAAATGACTTTTAACAGTTATAATATTCCTTTCCAGGATTGGTTGGCTTTCTTCAGTGACGCGCCTCTCCCAGAAATGCCTGTTCATAAGAGCGCTCCCTGGAAGCGACCTGCGACCTCCCAAACCGGAGACCCGGCCGCTAAGAAGGGGAAGAAAACAATTGCCAAGGACTTCCTGAAGCCTCGGCGCCCGACTGGTGGTCCAAAAATCCAAGAACCACAAGCGCAAGCCCCCGTGCCTTCAGATCCCCTTCCGCATAAGCCCGTGGTCCAGCCGAGTCCAACTCCGAGTGACTTGAGCGCTCGGGAAGAGCCTAGGGTTACAAATCGTAGCACCTCGACTGGTCCCTCTTGAAGTGGTTCTGCCGCTCGCAAGAAACCCCCAATGAGAATAAAGAAGTCCAACAGGTTGGATGTCCTATCGACTCTTATTCGACGCATTTTGCCTGCTTATTCACCGATCATTCTTCTTATAGGAATCCTTTGTATGATGTTCCTGTCGAGACACCATCTAGGGCCCCTGAAGAAACTGAGCCCCAGGACGTACATGTCTTGGTTGAGGAGGCTTCACAATCTGCCTCACCTGGGGATACAGGGGCGCCCTCCGAGCCACAGCCGCTTTCATTGACACCCCGTGCTTCGGCATCGGGTCCTGCTGCTCAAGAGCCCATCTCCCGTCCATCCCCTGAGGTTGAAGAGATTCCTCGAGATCCGCCGACTATTGCTCGCCCTCAACTCATAATGCAAACCGCGTGGGTTGATGAGGAAGACGGCTTGAAGTCCCTTGACGACTCGGAGGAGGAGAAAGAAAGGAACGACTTTTACAGTCATGACACCACCTATGCTCGCCTGGCCTGAGTAATACTTTCACTACTCTTATCACCTTCTTGCTTGTGCTAGTTAGCATGTTCTCACCTTTATCTGTGATGATTATAGAAATTAGGAGAACGCTCTGCAAAGAAATCCGAATACCTCCATAGGATGCTCCCGGAGGTCAGGACGCGCCAGGAATATTTGGCCGAGTTAGAGCAGATCAAGGCCAAGCATGCAGCCGAGCTGCAGAATCTCCGGTCAGAGGTCCAAGCCCTGCGGAAGGAGAAGGAAACCCTGCGGCAGGAGAAGCTAGACGTCGTTGGTTCCCTTCAAGGTAGATATTTGCTGGACCATGCCGTGTTCTCATTTAATCGTCTGGTATTTTGATCTCCTCGTCTTCGTGTCAGCTCGAGATTCTACCATTGTAAAGCTCCAAGAGCAACTTAAGGCCTCGGAGGTCTCCAAATTGAAATCGGAGAAGGAGCTAGAAGGTATGCTCAGCAGCTTGCCCTCCCTGCCTTCATTGTCTTCTTGGTACTTCTTAATCATCTGTTTCGCTTTCAGACTACAAGTTCAAGACGCGGGCGCAGTATGCCGCTTTTAACGAGAAGGTTGAGGCCCTTGAAACATCTTGTGCTAGGCTTCGCGAGGCCTCTGACCCGTTGCTGAGGTTGCTTCATCCCGGAGGCGAGAGGCCGCTCAGTAGGGACCAAGTTATCTCCCAACTAGAGGAAGCCCCCAAGGAGCTTAAGATACTCTTGAAGGAAACGGTGACCAATGGCGCTAGCCAAGCTCTGGCGATCACCAAGTCGCTTTGTCCCCGAGTGGATCTTGAGGCCATTAAAGACGGCTATGCCTGTAATGAGGATGAAGACCGGGCAGCCGAACTCTGGGAGGAAGTTAAGGATGCTTCTTCGGTTGTCGCGGAAACTTTGGACCTGTGAATAAAATATTTAAAAGTGTTTCCTTGATCTTGCAAGTTTTCTTTAAATATGCTGCTTTGCCCGAGTAGTTTTGACATCTTAAATATCATGTTCGACAAGTTCAGCCCCCAGGCTCTGGGACATGGTTCATGTCGCATGTCTCAAAGTCTTAAAATTCGTGGGAGCGAAGCACTAAGACGCATAATTTTCGAGAAGATTATACGAGAACAACTTTAAGAGCGAACATTTATTCATAAATAAGGGAATGAATTACAAAGTTCAAGTGAAAAAACGACGTAGTTGTTCTATGTTCCAGGTGTTGCTAACAATTGTGCCATCTTCACGCTTGAGCTTATAAGCCCCAGGACGTATCACTTCATCGATGATGTAAGGGCCATCCCAACTTGGGGAGAGCTAATGCTCGCATTTCTGATTCTTTCTATGGACCAGATCTCCTTTGGAGAATGTGCGGCTCCTTATATTGCGATCGTGATAGCGACGTAAGTCCTGAAGGTATCTTGCCGACTAAATTGTTGCAATGTCCCTGGCTTCATCCAGTCGGTCGAGGTCTTCTAGCCGGCTTTCTTCCGAAGCGACCTCTTCATAGTTCCGAACCCGCGGGGATCCAAATTCTAACTCGGTGGGGAGGACCACTGTAATATCCCAAAATTCGCCTAAATATTATTTTATTGTCATTTGTGTATTTTATGATTTTTTCTGGAATTTTTTTGGATTTTTCTGGATTTATTTGAATTAATTTTAAATTAAGTAAGAGTTTGAAGTAAGAGTTTCCAAACCTATTCTCTAGTTAGCCCTGAATCTCAGGGTCAAGATTCTGTTAAGGGGGGGAGATTTGTAACATCCCAAAATTCACATAAATATTATTTTATTGTCATTTGTGCACTTTATGATTTTTCTGGAATTTATTTGGATTTTTCTGGATTTATTTGAATTAATTTTAAATTAAGTATATTGGTCCTTTGTCCAAAACTATTTAAATTATGCAAAGTTAAAATAAAGTTTTGCCAAAATATTTTATCTGAGTTCACAATATCTCAAAGTATTTTTCAAAATTTTCTTGGAATTTTCCTGGTTATTTTATTACCTGAAACAAATCAAATGATTTTCTGTAATTATTTTAAAAGAAAATCCTTTAATAATCTCGTGAACAGTATCGGGCCGGCCCCCGAACTGTGCGGCACAAGTCAGCCCGCGCGGCCCGTTAGTCGCCGAAACCCTAACCCTAATCCGCCGACCGTTGGATCGAGATCCAACGGCCGTGCTTTCGCCCCGTCGCCTGTCGCCTGCAGCCGTCGGATGAAGGCCGCGTGGACGCTCCGGATGAAGCCGCGTCACCTCTTCGTATCGCCGCGGGAGTCCGCCGCCGCCACGACAACCGACTTCGATTTCCAGCACTGCGCCGCGCCTCCGTCGCTTATTTAAGCGCGCTACGGCGCTGAAACCCTCACCCCGCGCCGCACCCGCATGTCAGTTCTCGCACGCCAAGATGCCCTCGCCTGCTCGTGCGAGCTCGCCGGAGTTGACGAAGCCCCCGCCGTGGTTCTCGTCCGTTTTGTGCCGTCGTCACGCCGTCCCGAGCCGTTCCGGTTCCAGATCCGTGACCCTTGGACCGAGACGCACCTACCTCGCCGTTCCCTGCCGCCGGATCGTCGTAGAAACGCCATCGCAAACGTCGCCTTCTCTGCTGCCGGTGAAGCTGCACCGCCGCATCGCCATCGCCGTGTTCGAGCTCTTCCAGCCGTTCGATCTTCGTTTGACGCTCCGGATCGTGCCGCGTGGGTAAGTGTCTTGGGTACCAGTAGCCGTCGGATCCGAATAGGGCGATCGAGCCGTAGCCGCGTGTCCCTTTGCCTAGCGCCGTCCGATCGAACCTATGCGTGCCAGATTGCACCGGCGCCGCGGCCAACCACGTGCCGCCGCGTGTCGAGCGCAGAGCCGTAGCGCCGTGAGCCGCGTCCACCGTGAACCGGTGCAGGTGGGTGGACTGGGTCCATACCCCCGAGATGCGTGGCAGCGTCTGATTGGCTGACATCAGGGCTGACGTCATGCTGACGCAGTAATCTTTTTTCAATTTAAAAATAATTCGGTTAATTCTGATTTTCTAATTTCTGTAATTTCAGTATTTATTCAAACTTCAAAAGGCTATAACTTTTGCATCTTAACTCGGATTTGAGTGATTCAAATTTCTATAATTTTTTAAAATTGAGATCTATTTAATGGTGGATTTTAATTGATTTTTGGAGTTCATTTGCTCTCCATTTTGGTATTTATTTGCTTTTCTCCTTCGTTATGCGTAGACGTTGAATTGTGCGACGCTTCGGAGGAAGTTCCAGCAACTCAAGAGCAAGCTCCAGATCAAGATCAGGACCTATTCCAAGGCAAGTTGTGCTTTGATCATATTGAACCCATGTTTGTAAAATTGCTTTAATTGTTTTACCCTATTGCATATTATTTCAAGTATATAGTTGTTTCAAATTAAATTGGGCTTAGCTATTATACCAAATTGATCTATACCTTACCTTGTCATCATATGCCATGATCTATTGTCACCCTAGTTCGGTTCAATATAGTTGGTTAGTAATAATAATCAACATGGGATGGTTAGACCGTATTAGTTGCTTAGCCATGCCACGTCATCACATGTGTTGGAATCGTTCATAATTAATCTTGATTAATGGAATATGGAAGAATGTTATGAACTTGTGTGTCATGTGGGATCACACAATGAGATTGAGTTGTTTGTGGCGAGTCATGTCACGCAACGATGTTGAATTGTTGATGCCACGTGGTGCTTGGTAATCAACTTGGGTGATATTCACTTAGATTGGGGCAAGTGACAAGGGGCGAGTATGCCAAGGTGGGCCCGATGGGCAGAGGGTATGTGGAAGCATTGCCTTGATCACTCTAAGGACTTAACCTTGCAAGCCTTTGACCTGAGTCAATCATGCAACCACATGTCTGGTATGGGCCAGCCTAGCTGATTAATTTGCAATGTCTTAGCTTTGGTACTATCTTGGTCGGTGTGAGTTCCCGAGTTATGGAGTAATTCACATGGCGCAAGAGGGGGCCTTGGATGTAGTAACCATCCCACGGTGTTGAAACCTTAGCGGGTGGTACCTTTGGTTAAGCCGCGCATTGTAAAGGCTTTGTTATAATCACTCGCCTTGGTGGTGTTTGGTTGTATCGCGTGGGTAAAGTGCATAACCTCTGCAGAGTGTGAAACTATTCGGATAGTCGTGCTCGCGGTATTGAGCAATGCTCGGAATTCTGATTAAGGGTTAGCTTAATTAAATGGACAACTTGGTTGGGATGGCGGATTGCCATGTGGAAGATGGAATTTGACTTAGAATTGGAAACTTGGTTTACTTGAAATGATGAATCTATTTATTGTTATTTGTTTCTGATCTTTACAATCTATTTATTGTATTTGTTCATAAATGCCTTATTGCAAAATAGCCATGATAACCTATCCATTGGAATAAGCCTTACATATAGTTACATAGAATTGCATTCATGCACAACTTGTTGAGTGCTTTAAGTACTCACCCTTGCCAACAACAATAATCAACGATCGAAGAATCTACACTGTGTTGAAGGAGGAGTTCGGAGGACCACGAGTCATTAGGGTCCGAGCCTTGTCGGTTGCCTGTGGTGAACTGATGAGCTATCTACGTTTTCTACTTTCCGCTGCTTAATTCTTAGCTTATATTTCCAGTCTTGCCCTGCGTGGCTTAATAATGTAAGTTGGTCATAAGATCGTACATTTAGTTATAACAATAAATGAATTACTATTTCTATTATCGTTGAGTATGATGTGATATGTACCAATGTTGAGCTGTGTGCACTAGCGTTGGTCCTGGGACTAGTGCGGTGAACACAGTGGGTTCGAATATGTAGATTCGGGTCCTTACAGAGGTGGTATCAGAGCATACTGATTGTAGGTCTTGGCCCTAGATAGTATGGAGAAGTCCGGGTTGTGTCCAAAACTATTTTCTAAAGGAAAATTTTAAATTTGACTAATAACACACCCTTGACTCATCCCATTCTCTACTTCTCGCCTTGCTAAATTTACCATTTTACTGCTGGTCCGGATGGAGATCTTATTCAAAGTTCTTGTGGAGCAGATGCCGATCGTTCCAACCTTTGAGGAGTCAGCAGGTGGCTACGTCGTGGAGCTGTGGAGGGTTCTTCAGACGCTTGGAGGATTCTATCGTCCGCTTTACCGAGGAGGTAGCTGGTCAGTTAATGGTGTGCACTGAGGATTTGTTTGCAAGTTGATTATTTACGCCCGGGAGAATGATGAAGCTAGCAGGCCAATCAGCATTTCTGCAAGGAGGTTCTCGTACGAGGTTGCGATTCAGGAGGTTGCCCGACTTGCTCTTCGTCGTGTCTACCGCGACTACGCTGACGAGCTTCACGACTCAGTGTTCCGACTTCACCCTGATGTGCAAGCATGCCGACGTCGACGGATCGTGGGGAGCGAGTGTGCTACTGCAGTACATCTTGCTGAGTTCACTATCGCCCAGGAGGATCACTTGAGGGACACTGCGCAGGAGCTGGAGACAGTGTACGAGGCACTGAGGGTGGCTGAGCGAGAGTTTCAGAAGACTCGTGATGCCGCAGCCAGAGTCATCAGTGAGCTAGAGGAGGCCTTGCAGGTAGCCGAGGAGCTAGCGGACCAGGTCGTTCAGGAGCCGGACGAGGTCGCCGAAGAAGAAGAAGACCCGGAGGAGCGTGAGTGGGAGCCTGAGGAGCCAGCAGAGGGTCACGAGGATAGGTTTGCTCCTATGCCACCCACCCGCGGTGTATGCGCGGATCGGTCTCGACCAGGTGGTTGGATGAGTGAGAGTCAGTCTTAGAGTTGTGTTGAGACTCGAGTGTTGAGTCGCGTCTTTAAGTTAGTCTTTACCTTTTAGTAAACGTTAAGGTTTCGTGTTAGTTTGGTTCTTAATTATCTGCTGGGTGTGCATTATGTGTTGCAAAGCCCTTAGGCAATGTAAGCAACCATACCAAGTATTAATAAAGATTGTCTAAGTTGGGTTTAACTGCTTTCCCGCCTTAGAAACTCTTGCATCTTATCTATGCTACATCTATCTTTCCTAACCCAAGAAGCAATCAAGCGGATGGTGAACACCCGCAAAGAACAACAGAGCTTGAGTGAAGTGGTCGCGCTCGAGCAACAATCCCAACGAAGGAGCACCACCGCAACAAGCGCCGCCAAAGGATATGCGAACTTGGGAGCTTTTCTTGCCGCACAGACTCAATTGATGCGACCATGATGCAACGGATGACTAACATGGTGCAAATAATAACAACCAAGTAAACGAACAACAATGGTGGGCCGCGGCCGTACTCCAAGCTGTCAGATTTTATGAGGACTCGGCCACCAACCTTTTCAGGAAATGCTAATCCCTTGGAAGCCGATGACTGGCTTAGAACCGTCGAGAGGAAGCTTCATATCACTCAATGTGAGGGCAATGAGAGGGTGCTCTACGCCTCTCATCAATTGGAAGGAACAGCCGCAGAGTGGTGGGAAAACTTTTGTGCCGCGCACGAAGCCCCGCAGGAGATCACATGGGATGAGTTTACCACTGCTTTCCGCCAATACCATGTTCCAGAAGGAATGATGGATCTCAAGAAAGAAGAGTTCAGGTCTCTGAAGCAAGGAGGCCAGCCCGTGGCCGAATATTTCAACAAGTTTACTCAGTTAGCTCGCTATGCCCCTGAAGACGTAGCGACTGATAAAGCTAGGCAGTCTCGCTTCATGAAGGGACTAAATTCAGGATTGCAAGTAGGGCTGATCACCCACAATTTTCCAGACTTTCAGGAGTTGGTTAACAAGGCATTGATTCTGGAGGACAAGCGCAAAGAGTTGGGTGAAAATCGAAAGCGCTTGATGACTAATCAGGGTGGACGTCCCAACCACCTGCGTCTGAGAATGTCACCGCAGCAGTTTACCAGATTCCAACCATCAGCTGTAAACAAGGCATCAACTCCTGCACCTCGCCCTGCTAATCAAAACTTTCAGACGCCAGCACAGGGCAGTAATGCACCAGGAGGGAGTCAGCAGTCTGCAATCAAGAGATGCTATACATGCAATGAGCCAGGGCACTTCTCTAATAGGTGTCCACAGAGAGGAGGCATCACGCCAGTTCGCTTTAACCTGGGAACAACACCTGCCAAGGCACCGGCTTCCGGAGGAACTCGTGCGCCAGGTCAAGCTGGAGCAACCCCTCAATCAACAGCGCGTGGTAGGATCAACCACATCACCGCAGATGGAGCTCAAGAGGCTACGGACGTCGTGTTGGGTAAGTTTCTGGTTAACTCAGTACCCGCTACAGTTTTGTTTGATTCTGGAGCTTCGCATTCGTTTGTTTCTCAAAGTTTTGCAACCAAGAATGGGTTTAAAGTGGTGAATCTTAAGAGTGTCTTTAGTCCAAGCCCGTGATCGAGCTTAGATCTAGCCTCGGGTGCTTGGGAGTTAAGTTGCTCATGGATGGGATATAATTTCTAGCGAATCTTATCTTGTTAGATGTACAATCCCTAGATGTTATCCTTGGAATGGATTGGCTGTCTAAGAATAAGGCTGTTTTGGATTGTGGCCGAAGGATCGTGACTCTGGAAGGCCCTAGTGGCAAGAAGGTAGAATTTCAAGCGACTGCAGTTCGTGATGGGCAGTTAGTGTTCAACAGCGTGCAAGCCATCAGCATAGAGGATGTGCCAGTAGTCAGAGAATACCCGGATGTGCTTCCAGAAGATTTACCAGGGATGCCGCCAAACCGTGATATCGAGTTTGTTATCGAGTTAGCACCAGGAACAACACCAATATCAAAAAGACCGTATCGGATGCCTACCGATGAGTTAGTGGAAATGAAGAAGCAGATTGAGGAACTGCAAGAGAAAGGTTTCATTAGACCAAGTTCATCACCGTGGGGAGCACCAGTTTTGTTTGTTCGTAAGAAGGATGGGAGTCTTAGGATGTGTATCGACTACCGAGCACTCAATGAAGTAACGATCAAGAATAAGTATCCATTGCCCAGGATCGACGATTTATTTGATCAGTTAAGAGGAGCCGGAGTTTTTTTCCAAAATAGATCTTCATTCAGGATACCATCAGTTGAAGATTCGAGCGGAGGATGTGCCTAAGACTGCGTTTTCTACGCGATATGGACACTATGAGTTCACAGTCATGTCATTTGGATTGACTAATGCCCCCGCATATTTCATGAACCTGATGAATAAGGTTTTCATGGAGTATTTGGATAAGTTTGTGGTTGTCTTTATTGACGATATCCTAGTTTTCTCGAAGACAGAGGAAGAGCATGCGGAACATTTAAGGATGGTTTTAGAGAGGCTGCGAGAACACCACCGTATGCTAAGTTTAGCAAGTGTGATTTTTGGAAGGAGAAGGTTGAATTTCTTGGTCATTTAATGATCGCTAAAGGAGTTGCATTGACCCAAGCAAAGTGGACAACTGTCTTTGCATTGGAGCAACCAAGTCCATTACTCGATTCGTAGTTTTAAGGAATGGCGGATATTACCGTCGGTTCATAGAAGGATTCTCCACAATTGCTAAACCCCTTACGCAGCTTGTTGAAGAAAGAAAAGAAGTTTGCATGGACGCTGAAAAGTAGAAAGGTTTTATGGAGCTAAAGAAGCGTTTGACAACAGCTCCGTATTAGTGTTGCGGATGTGCGTAATGGATTTGATATTTATTGCGATGCCTCAAAGCAAGGCACAAAAAGTGCGTGTTAATGCAGAATGGAAAAGTTGTTGCTTATGCGTCAAGGCGCTTAAGGCCGCATGAGGCAAATTATCCTACGATGATTTGGAATTAGTCAGAGTGCATGCTTTGAAGATATGGCGCCATTATCTCATAGGAAATAGATGTGAGATATATATCGACCATAAGAGCACAAATACATTTTCACTCAAACAGATCTTAATATGAGACAACGAAGGTGGCTAGAGTTAATTAAGGATTATAATGTGGGAATTCATTACCACCCTGGAAAAGCTAATGTGGTAGCCGATGCTCTAAGTCGAAAGAGCCATAGTGCAAAAGCGCTGTCAATGGATGACCAACCAGAGCTATGTAAGGAATTTCAGAAGTTAAAGCTAGAAGTCGTTCCGCAAGGAAGTGTAGCTGCACTGGAAGTAAAGCCAACACTGGAGGATCATATTAGAGAAGGCCAAAAAGATGATGAGAAAATCACCAAGATCAAGTCCAAGAAAGACGAAGGCCTAGCAGTGGATTTCACTCTAGATGAGCAGGAACCATGTTCTCAAAGGCCGAATCATGTACTGCATAAAAGGAGTCAAGCAAGCGATTCTTGAAGAAGCTCACGATTCTAAGTACTGATTTATCCAGAAGTGCAAAATGTATCAAGATTTGAGGAGAGATTTTGGTGGCCTAATATGAAGCGTGAGGTGGCTGAGCATGTTGCTCTATGCGATGTATGTCAGAGAGTAAAAGCCATGCATCAAAGACCAGCTGGTTTGCTACAACCGCTGAAAATTCCTGAATGGAAGTGGGAGGAAATTGGTATGGACTTTATCACTAGTTTACCTAAGACTCAGAGAGGTTATGATTCTATTTGGGTTATCGTGGATCGCTTTGACCAAGGTCGCCATTTTATCCCTGTAAAGACCACCTACTCAGAGATCGTTTAGCGGTAGCTGTACATGTCAAGGATTGTATGTTTGCATGGAGTGCCCAAAAGATTGTGTCGCATGAGGTACCAAATTTACCTCAAGATTTTGGAACAAGTTGCATGAGGCAATGGGAACTCACAATTTCAAGATCGCATATCATCCGCAGATGCATGGTCGATCGAAAGAGTAAATCAGATTTTAGAAGATATGTTGAGAGCTTGTGCTTTAGCTTATGCTACATCTTGGGATAAATGTCTACCATATGCGTAATTGGCCATAATAATAGTTATCAAGCTAGCTTACAGATGTCACCATTTGAAGCATTGTATGGACGTGCCTGTCGTACTCTGTTAAACTGGAATGAGACGGGAGAGCGTTTGGTGTTTGAGCTAGATATTCTCGAGGAAGCAGAAAATCAAGTTGTGATGATCCGAGAGAGGTTGAAGATAGCGCAGTCAAGGCAAAAGAACTACGCTGACAACCGACGCCAAGATTTGAGTTTCGAGCCAGAGGATTATGTGTATCTCAGGGTTACCCCTCTTGAGGGTGTTAAAAGGTTTCACGTGAAAGGGAAGCTTGCACCAAGATATGTTGGTCCGTTCAAAATTTTAAGCCGTCGAGGAGAGGTAGCTTATCAGTTGAAATTGCCTCAGTCTTTGGCAGTAGTGCATGACGTGTTTCTTGTGTCACAACTTAAGAAATGTCTCAGAGTGCCAGCAGAACAAACCCCGTTAGATGCAATAGAGCTGCAAGAAGATTTGACTTACAAGGAGTAGCCAGTCAGAATTTTGGATGTTATGGAGCGCAAGACTAGAAACAAGTCTATTCGCTTTTGCAGAGTTCAGTTGAGCAATCATTCTGAAAGCGAAGCAACCTGGGACCGTGAAGAAGATTTGAAGTAAGAGTTTCCAAACCTATTCTCTAGTTAGCCCTGAATCTCAGGGTCAAGATTCTGTTAAGGGGGGGAGATTTGTAACATCCCAAAATTCACATAAATATTATTTTATTGTCATTTGTGCACTTTATGATTTTTCTGGAATTTATTTGGATTTTTCTGGATTTATTTGAATTAATTTTAAATTAAGTATATTGGTCCTTTGTCCAAAACTATTTAAATTATGCAAAGTTAAAATAAAGTTTTGCCAAAATATTTTATCTGAGTTCACAATATCTCAAAGTATTTTTCAAAATTTTCTTGGAATTTTCCTGGTTATTTTATTACCTAAAACAAATCAAATGATTTTCTGTAATTATTTTAAAAGAAAATCCTTTAATAATCTCGTGAACAGTATCGGGCCGGCCCCCGAACTGTGCGGCCCAAGTCAGCCCGCGTGGCCCGTTAGTCGCCGAAACCCTAACCCTAATCCGCCGACCGTTGGATCGAGATCCAACGGCCGTGCTTTCGCCGCGTCGCCTGTCGCCTGCAGCCGTCGGATGAAGGCCGCGTGGACGCTCCGGATGAAGCCGCGTCACCTCTTCGTATCGCCGCGGGAGTCCGCCGCCGCCACGACAACCGACTTCGATTTCCGCGCTGCGCACGCCTCCCTGTGCGCCTATTTAAGGCGCCGCCGCGGGCGCTGAAACCCTCACCCCGCGCCGCACCCGTTTGTAAGTTCTCGCATGCCGAGATGCCCTCGCCTGCCCGTGCGAGCTCGCCGGAGTTGCCGAATCCCCCGTCGTGGTTCCCGTCCGTTTTTCGCCGTCGTCACGCCGTCCCGAGCCGTGCCGGTTCCAGATCCGTGACCCTTGGACCGAGACGCACCTACCTCGCCGTTCCCTGCCGTCAGATCCTCGCAGAAACACCATCGCCGACGTCATCTTCGCTGCCGGTGAAGCTGCGCCGCCGCATCGCCATCGCCGGGTTCGAGCTCTTCCAGCTGTTCGATCTTCGTTTGACGCTCCGGATCGTGCCGCGTGGGTAAGTGTCTTTGGTACCAGTAGCCGTCGGATCCGAATCGGGCGATCGAGCTGTAGCCGCGGGTCCCTTTGCCCAGCGCCGTCCGATCGAACCTATGCGTGCCAGATCGCACCGGCACCGCAGCCAACCGCGTGCCGCCGCGTGTCGAGCGCAGAGCCGTAGCGCCGTGAGCCACGTCCACCGTGAACCGGTGCGGGTGGGTGGACTGGGTCCATACGCCCGAGACGCGTGGCAGCGTCTGATTGGCTGACACGAGGGCTAACATCATGCTGACGCAGTAATCTGTTTTTCAATTTAAAAATAATTCGTTTAATTCTGATTTTCTAATTTCTGTAATTTCAGTATTTATTCAAACTTCAAAAGGCTATAACTTTTGCATCTTAACTCGGATTTGAGTGATTCAAATTTCTAAAAATTTGTAAAATTGATATCTATTTAATGGTGAATTTTAATTGATTTCTGGAGTTAATTTGCTCTCTGTTTTGGTATTTATTTGCTTTTCTCCTTCGGTACGCGTAGACGTTGAATTGTGCGACGCTTCGGAGGAGGATCCAACAACTCAAGAGCAAGCTCCAGATCAAGATCAGGACCTATTCCAAGGCAAGTTGTGCTTTGATCATATTGAACCCTTGTTTGTAAAATTGCTTTAATTGTTTTACCCTATTGCATATTATTTCAAGTATATAGTTGTTTCAAATTAAATTGGGCTTAGCTATTATACCAAATTGATCTATACCCTACCTTGTCATCATATGCATGATCTATTGTCACCCTAGTTTGGTTCAATATAGTTGGTTAGTAATGATAATCAACATGGGATGGTTAGACCGTATTAGTTGCTTAGCCATGCCACGTCATCACATGTGTAGGAATCATTCAAAATTAATCTTGATTAATGGAATATGGAAGAATGTTATGAACTTGTGTGTCATGTGGGATCACACGATGAGATTGAGTTGTTTGTGGCGAGTCATGTCACGCAACGATGTTGAATTGTTGATGGCACGTGGTGCTTGGTAATCAACTTGGGTGATATTCACTTAGATTGGGGCAAGTGACAAGGGGCGAGTATGCCAATGTGGGCCCGATGGGCAGAGGGTATGTGGAAGTCTTGCCTTGATTACTCTAAGGACTTAACCTTGCAAGCCTTTGACCTGAGTCAATCATGCAACCACATGTCTTGTATGGGCCAACCTAGCTGATTAATTTGCAATGTCTTAGCTTTGGTACTATCTTGGTCGGTGTGAGTTCCCGAGTTATGGAGTAATTCACATGGCGCAAGAGGGGGCCCTGGATGTGGTAACCAGTCCCACCAGTGTTGAAACCTTAGCGGGTGGTATCGGGTTAAGCCAGCGCATTGTAAAGGCTTTGTTATAATCACTCGCCTTGGTGGCGATTGGTTGTATCGCGTGGGTAAAGTGCATAACCTCTGCAGAGTTTGAAACTATTCGGATAGTCGTGCTCGCGGTATTGAGCAATGCTCGGGAATTACAGTTAAGGGTTAGCTTAATTAACTGGACAACTTGGTTGGGATGGCAGAATGCCATGTGGAAGATGGAATTTGACTTAGAATTGGAAACTTGGTTTACTTCAGAAATGCTGAATCTATTTATTGTTATTTGTTTTACAGTCTTTACAATCTATTTATTGTATTTGTTCATAAACGCTGCTTATTGCAAAATAGCCATGATAACCTATCCATTGGAATATGCCTTACATATAGTTACATAGAATTGCATTCTGTGCACAACTTGTTGAGTCTTTTAAGTACTCACCCTTGCCAACAACAATAATCAACAGTCGAAGAATCTACACCTGTGTTGGAGGAGGAGTTCCAAGAGGATACGAGTCATTAGGGTCCGAGCCTTGTCGGTTGCCTGTGGTGAACTGATGAGCTATCTACGTTTTCTACTTTCCGCTGCTTAATTCTTAGCTTATATTTCCAGTCTTGCCCTGCGTGGCTTAATAATGTATGTTGGTCATAAGATCATACATTTAGCTATATCAATAAATGAATTATTATTTCTATTATCGTTGAGTATGATGTGATATGTTCCAATGTTGAGCTGTGTGCACTAGCGTTGATCCTGGGACTAGTGCGGTCAACACTGTGGGTTCGAATCAGTGGATTCGGGTCCTTACAACCGCCTCTGAGCCATACACCAGGAAGAAAGGTGGCTGCCCGGTTGCTCTGCTGGGGGTGGTTCGCCGCCCCCAGAGCACCGAAGGCAATTCTTTGACCCACCGAGTGGCGTATGGTTTGAGACGATCAAAAATCCTTGCCTTTAGGCCTTGTAAAACCATGTCGTTGGCTCGTTTGACCTGCCCATTACTTCGGAGGTGTGCTACTGATGCGAAACAAATTTTTATGCCAAGTTCACCGCACCAGTCTTGAAATATGCCACCTCTGAATTGGGTGCCGTTATCCGTGATGATTCGGTTTGGTACGCCGAACCTAACCACGATTTCATGGAAGAATTCTTTGGCCTTTGCGACTGTGATTGTGGTGACTGGCTTGGCCTCAATCCACTTGGTGAATTTATCGATGGCCACGAAGAGGTGAGTATATCCACCTTGAGCCTTCTTCAAAGGTCCCACCATGTCAAGCACCCAGACCGCAAATGGCCAGGTAATTGGGATGGTCTGTAGTTCCTGTGCCGGTTTGTTCATCTGTCGCGCAAAGAACTGACATCCTTCGCATGTCCGGACGATGTCCTTTGCATCAGGGACAGCGGTCAGCCAGAAAAATCCCTGGCGATAAGCCTTGCCGACTAAGGTTGTTGACGCCGCATGATTTTCACAAATTCCCGAGTGGATTTCCTTGAGAAGATCTCTTCCTTCTTGTTCTGATATGCATCGTTGTAGTACACCAGAGGAGCTCTTGCGATAGAGTTCTCCCCTGATTACCACATAGCTCTTGCTTCGGCGCATTACTCGCTCGGCCTGCGTGCGGTCTTCAGGTAGCTCGTCCTTCATTAAATAGTCCAGATACGGAGCTGTCCAATCGGGGGTAATGACCAGGACTTCTGCCTCTTCGTTCTTCTCCACTGGGACGTTCGACTTTGACTGGGTGCTTATTGTGGGCTTATGAATCTCTTCGATGAATAATCCCGCGGGCACTGTGGTCCGGGCGGATCCCATTTTTGCTAAATCGTCGGCCGCTTCGTTATCCTGACGGAGCACGTGAACAAGTTCCAAGCCGTCAAAGTTGCCTTCAAGCTTGCTTACGTCTTGGCAATAGGCAGCCATGTTGCCTTCGATGCAGGACCATTCTTTTTGCACCTGATTGACCACGAGCATTGAATCTCCGCGAACCGTCAAACGTCGGATACCGAGTGATATGGCAATACGGAGCCCATGGATGAGTGCCTCATACTCGGCGGCGTTGTTCGACGTGGGAAAAAGTATTTGAAGGAGTATCTCAACCGTTCTCCACTTGGTGATATGAGCACTATACCAGCCCCCGCGCCACTGAGCATGAGGGAACCATCGAAGTACATCGTCCAATACTCGAGTTCCTTGACGACCGCCGGGTTTTGAAGTTCTGTCCACTCGGCAGTAAAATCGGTGAGCACTTGAGACTTGATGGCTGTGCGAGGCTTGAATAGGATGTCAAAAGCTCCAAGCTCGACTGCCCACGTTGCGATTCTCCGAGTGGCCTCCTGGTTGTGAAGTATATCTCCTATCGGGAAGGAAGTGACCACCGAAACAGTATGCTCTTGGAAGTAGTGCTTGAGTTTGCGACATGTAAGAAGTACGGCGTATAATAATTTCTGCTCTTGTGGATACCGCACCTTAGATTCACTCAGGACCTCGCTGATGAAATAGACGGGTGTTGGATCTTACGCGTGACGTGACCCGCTCCTCCTCTCTACGATAATTACGTTACCGACTCGTGAGTCATTGCCGCGATGTAAAGTAATGAGGTTCTTCCAAAGATCGGTGAAACCAAGACCGGGCGTCGTTAAGAAGGTCTTCAAATCTTCAAACGCTTGCTGTGCCTCAAGCGTCCATTGGAACTTGTCCTGCTTTTTGAGGAGTTTAAAGAATGGCATACCTCGCATACCCAGTCGGGAAATAAACCTGCTGAGCGCGGCCATGCACCCTGTAAGCTTCTGGATCTCCTTTTGTCTAGTCGGTGGTTCCATGTTTAATATGGCCTTGGTCTTTTCTGGATTGGCCTCAATGCCTCGTTGGGATACGATAAACCCAAGCAATTTTCCCGAAGATACTCCGAAAACACACTTCTCGGGATTAAGCTTAATGCTGAAAGTCCTTAGACTTTCAAACATCTCGATTAGATCAGTGATGAGGTCCCTCTTTTCCCGAGTCTTTACCACGACATCGTCCATGTATGCCTCCACGTTGCGTCCGAGTTGGGCGCGAAAACACCGTCAGATTCATGCTACCGACGTTGCACCAAAGATTTTTCAACCCGAACGCCATCGTGGTATAACAGAAGGCCCCAAAGGGCGTGATGAATGAAGTCTTGATATGATCTTCCGCCTTTAGGCGAATCTGGTGGTACCCTGAGTAGGCGTCGAGGAAACTCAGGATCTCGCACCCGGCGGTTGAATCAACCACCTAATCGATTCGAGATAGCCTGAAGGGATCCTTCGGACATGCCTTGTTGAGATCAGTATAATCAACGCACATGCGCCATGTTTTATTCTTCTTTTGAACTACTACAGGGTTCGCCCACCAGTAGGGATGATACACCTCTTTGATAAAACCTGCAGCTAATAGCTTGGTGATCTCCTGCTTGATGGCGTTCCGACGATCTGGAGAGAACCGCCGGAGTCTTTGCTTGATTGGCTTTGCCTTTTCATCGACGTGCAAGGAATGCTCGATCACCTCCCTAGGAACACCCGGCATGTCGGATGACTTTCAGGCAAAGATGTCCTTGTTAGCCTAGAGGAAGGTGACGAGCACGCCTTCCTATTTATCCTCGAGCCCTATCCCGATCAGAGTCATTTTGGACGGGTCGGATGAGCCGAGAATAATTCTCTTGGTTCCTTCGCCAGATTTTATCCCTGACGTGGCCTGCTTCTTGGACGGGATGTCGCCTTCTTCCTGCAATGTGGCAGCCTCTGCCTGGACATTCTTCCCCTCGGCGGTTGCCTCCTGCAGCTCAGCAAGTTCATAGTTCTCTCGGTCGCATTCCAAAGATCGTTGATGTCACTGCGAACCGTGATGACGCTTTTGGGTCCCGGTATCTTCATCACCAAATAGGTGTAGTGCGGGACTACCATGAACCGAGCCAGACCAGGCCTTCCCAAGATAGCGTGATACGCTGTCTCGAAATTCGCTACCTCAAAATTTATATACTCGGTCCGAAAGTTGTCTTTGGTACCGAAGGTGACGGGCAAAGCAATCTGCCCGAGTGGAAACGAAGACGCCCCAGGGATCACCCCGTGGAACGGCTGTGAGCTCGGCCTTAGCTCGGAGTGGGGGACGTTCATGTCATCGAAGGTTTTGGCGAACAAGATGTTGAGTCCGCTCCCTCCATCAATCAAGACTTTCTTGAGCTTTACATTGCGAATAACAGGGTCAAGCACTAGAGGATACTTACTCGGATGTAGAACTCGGTTGGAGTGATCCGAGCGGTCGAAAGTGATCGGAACTTCAGACCACTTTAGATACTGGGGGGTTGTCGGTTCCACCGCATTGATCTCCCGCGCGGTAAGCTTTTGCTTCCGCTTGGACTCGTATCCGGTGGAGCCCCCGTATATATAGTTCAGCTCATGCTCGGGTTCTTGGTAATCATCTTCGCCGGGCGGGTCTTTCTTCTTGGCAGCCTCATCCTTCGCTAGAGCTGGTTGCTTGTTGCTTTCTCGCGCAAAACGCTTCAGAGTGAAGCAGTCTTTGGCGGCGTGCTTTCCCTTAGGGTGGAAAGGACAGATCGCATCCATGACAGTACTGTAATCGGGCGCCTCCCTCCGTGTGGCTCGGGGTCGGCTGCGTTCTGCTACCGCAACTAACTCCTCGTCTTTTCGTTTTTTGTCTCTGTGCTTTGAGGACTCGGCCTTGTCGCCTTTGTTCTTCTGTTGCGGGCGATCTTCTTGGCGCTCGGCCAGGGCATCTGAGGCCGTGGCATAGTGGTCGGCCAACGCAAACATCTCTTTTACGGAGGCCGGTGGTTTCCTGGACATTTTCTTGATCAGATCAGGATCGCTGACCCCTTTCTGAAAAGCTGCTACCACCACTGCATCAGATACATCTCTGATAGTGTTCTTCTTCTGCATGAAACGACGGATGAAATCTCTCAGCGTCTCGTCTTTCTTCTGGTGAAGTTGATACAGGTCCCATGGGGTGGCAGGCCTCTCATAGGTTCCTTGAAAGTTCACGATAAATTTATAGCAAAGATCGCTCCAGGAGTCCACCGAGTTCGCAGGAATATCTGTGAGCCATGCTTGAGTTGAGGGGGCGAGGTTGACCGGCAGATAATTCTCCATCACATTTTGATTGCCCCCAGCCGCTTTAACCGCTAGGGCATAGACCTGTAGCCAAGCTTACGGATCTCGTTCCCGTCAAACTTAACGATGCCCTTGGGGTTGAAACCTTCAGGCCATACTACTCGGCGTAACCGAGAAGTGAACGCTCGGATTCCGTCAATGGATCTGTCGTCATGATGAGGGGGAGTCCGGCGTGCTGAGCCTCTGGCTCGGCGATTGTCATCAACGCGTCGGGGTGGTGTTCAGCGCGGCGAGCCCATGGCTCAACGATCGTCGTTGTCGTTTCGCCCCCGGCGATGATGGTCTCTATAGTCGTTGCGGTCGTCGTACCTTTGATCGCTTCGTCGATCATGGCCGATACCGAAGTGTTCGTAGTCGTCGTGGCGCCAGCGTCGATCCTCTTCGTCCCGCTCTTGCCGCATGGCAGTGATGTCTTGGCGGAGGTCGCGGTTGAGATTTCGGTAGGCGTCTCCGACTGGTGGTGTGGGGCGCCGACTGCTGGAAGTCCAAATGGTAGCAGTCTGACTGCTAGCGACGCGAGTAGCCGCGTGGGAGCACGAATGCGCTTCACCTACCAGCTTTTCCTGATTCTGCTTAATTGCCGCCGCCGTCACCACAACCTTGATCTGGGCCACTATCAGGGCTGTTGGGCTATCAGATGCAATCATCGGGTCCAGCGTGTCGAGAAGAGTCTTGGAGGCGACGATGTTCTGCAACGGTGTGTGGAAGATAGCTTGGTCTCCCAATCTGGATTGTAGGATGTCCTCATGGACATTGCGACCACGAGATCGAAGCGATCGCGTTTGTGCCTCCTTACCCTTACGAAGAAGGTGATCTTCCTCCGCCGCTTCTTGAATCTCTTAGTGGCGTTAGAGATCGGTCTTCTGCTCTTCTATTGCGTAGATGCCGTGAAGATCGTAGCAATTCCTCATGACACCGACTGGTTCGCTCGATGAGTCAGAGTGGCATACCTGAGATGGGTCGGTCTGATCTTTACCAGATTGGATTTGGTTAGGTCCAAGCAGACAAGTTCTCCGCGTGCATCTGCGACGAAGTCCAGGCTTCCAAAGCGAAAAGCCTAGCTGGAGACGAAGGTGGCGATGATTCCGCTGATTGCTGCCATCGAGTTTGTAGGAAAAGATTATAGCGTTTCCCCTACCTAGCGCGCCAACTGTCAACTTTTGTAGTCGGCAATGAATTTATAGGGTAGGCGCTAGATCTCAAACTCGAAGGTCACACAAGACAAAGGTTTAGATAGGTTCAAGCACTCAACGGAGGAGGTAATACCCTAGTCCTATGTGCTGGGATTATTTGGATCTCTTGGATCTAAGATTGCTCGTTTTTTCTGTTGCTGCCCGCCCTCTCCCTTATATAGTGGGGGTGGGGCGGTTTGCAGAGTCCCGATCGGTTAAGGGATTCTGATCGGTTATTGGATACTAATCTGTTATAGGATAGAATTTACATCTTTATCTTACCCTGCTAACAACTTGGATACAGTCGTATCTCTTATATCTAAAGATACGTTCAACTATCTCTAGGATGTATCCCCTGCGCACGGCAGCAAGGCTTGGCGCAGAGCTTATACTTTGGGTCTTCCACTGGGCCCTGTCTCTTCCTCAGGCACTTCTGGGCCTTTTATGAAGACATCTGGGTTCTTATATTCCACACCATGCTACTTGAGTAAAGAGTTACTCGAGTCATCAAGTCAAAGAGTTAACTCGATGTATTCGGGAATCTGAGTCATGGCATTGAGAAAGAGTGATTGAGCCATCCAAATAAGGATGACAAACAACTCGGCTTGGGTTTGACCAATATCGTGAGGCAAAAAGAAATGCATACAGGACATTGTTAAGGTTCGTCCGATCTTTACATGTTCTCGAGAGTCGATAAGTCCTGCTAGGGGCCGCTATCAACTATTGGTCGTTTGCTCGATGATTGAGTAGGAGTACTCGATGGTCGAGAAGGTATACCCGATGATCGAGTAGGAGTACTCAACATCGATAGGGGTACTCCAGCCATGTCCGAGCGCACGTGAACCTATAGGGTCTCACACTTAAGGGGTTGTAACCAATTCAGATAAGGATCCGAGCTGTAATGGGCATAGAGTTCCTAATGGACTTAAAGGTTGAAACCCGATATGGGACGTCTATATAAAGGGAGGAGGTGGTGGCTTTGAGGGGTGATCGATACACGAAGAAACACAATAGGAATTCAGAATTCCTTAAACCCTAGCCGCCACTCCTCCTCCGTCTATAACCGCGCAGCCGACGCTAGCACTTCGGCGCGTGGTGTTCCTGCCCTGTACGTGTGGATACCTTGGAGGCGTTGCTGCGAAGCTTCGACGCTAGGACGATCCGCAACCAGCGACAATCACAAGGAGCTATTAGGGAGGCGCGAGGTTAGTACGACTACATCTACACCACCGCGCTACAGTGACTCTACTTCCTCTACGGGTCTGCGCGTCTAGTGGTAATTCTGTCATCTATAACTTGCAGTGGTTCCTTGGTTACGCTGTAGAAAATTTTTATTTTTCGCTAGAGTAACCCGTTCCCATATATATATTATGTATACAGGGGAGATATCTAGTGTAAACCCTTTTAACCGTAAAAACATCGTAAAACTCACTTGTAGAAGGTTTGAAAAATTCTTAAAAAATTATCATACGTAAGGGAGGTGAGCTTCTACAATCCTATAAAATTTGAAAACCAAACTCAATCATATTTGATAGATATGGAAATACAAATTTAGTGTGATTTTTCACTATTTAGCACTATTCATTTCGTTGTTTCTCCTTTTCATATCTTTCAAATGCTATTGAGTTTGGTTTTCAAATTTAATAGGATTGTAGAAACTCACCTCCCCTACATATGATAATTTTTTAAGAATGTTTCAAAACTTTTACACATGAGTTTCATAGATTTTACACGGTAAGAAAGGTTTACACGGGATACGTTGCCCCATATGTATGTATGTATGTATGTATGTATGTATGTATGTATGTATGTATGTATGTATGTATGTATGTATGTATGTATGTATGTATGTATGTATGTATGTATGTATGTATGTATGTATGTATGTATGTATGTATGTATGTGTGTGTGTGCACTACTACACGAATATACATCACAATCGATTCTTTTTTATCATCACAGTCGGTTCTAGTGGTGACACAAAATCATTAGACAGAGATGAAAAGATGTTAGTACAGTTGGTTCTTGCCCGATAGAGATGATTGTATCATCTATATCGGTTCTTTAGAAGAAGCGATAGAGATTAGGGCTCATCTCTATCGCTTCTTCTAAAGAACCAATAAAGATGAGACGGTCATCTCTATCGCTTCTTACGAAGAACCTATAGAGATGACCCCCTTATCTCTATCGTTTTCTTCTCATAACCGATAGAGATGAGGGGGTATGCTGTTTGCCAATTTACCCTCCAATCAGCATATATTTCACACAATATGTACATATCACATTCACATGGCAATTGCACACATTATGCACATATCACATTCACAGAACACAAACACTTTATTACAACACATGTCACATTCGTTCACAAAACAGAACTCAAACATGCTTCACAGTCAGTACACATGCAATCGCATTCACATATGTAATATTGTTCACATATGGACTAGTAGGAGCTTTCAGGATCTGTAAACCTACCCTCCTCCGAGATATCCTCCATCCAGTACCACTGGCATAAGTGGTATCGTAACTTGTTGAGTGCAGAGCTATCTAAACTCTTCTAGGGGATATTGATATGTTGCAAAATAGAAATGAGTGCTCTAGTTTAAGTTTTGAAATTTCTATGTAAAAGGCTAATTGTCTTATTATGCATGTACATATACCTTAGGGAAAAGCTCTGAGCCACTGACCACGATCAATATGTGCTTCATGATGTACAAACCACAGTGGTCATCGCTGCCCTGTTGATGACACTATGAATAAAAGAAATTAAGAGACAAAGAATTGATGTCAGAAAATATTAATCTTATATATGGTAGGCACTTAAAATATTAATCTTATATATGGTAGGCACTTATACCTTGAAGCGCACATACTCCAGATTCGAGCCCTTTTGTCATCGTGTATCCCTCCTTCAACGACGTAGTTCGAGAGACTCCTATATATATTGGAGAGATGCCGTTGAATCAAAAAAAATTAGCGTAGTTAAATACAAAAAGAGTTAGGTAAGAGTAGTGCACTTACTGCTCCAAAGGAGAATTGATCGCGTAGGCCATCGGTCTCTTCTCGATCGAGTTAAAAGTGTAGACTATGTTGTCACTCGGAACGAGCACGAGTAGAACCCAATGGTTGCTTATTACATGGTATATAGTGAAGGAAATAAATTCACATACGGTTTAAGTGCGTACAAGTAATTGAAAAGGTAAAGTAGTACTTACTCCTCATGGTACGGGAGTAGAATGAAGTCCTTCTTCGACTCATCTCTCAATGCCCCCTTGATGTAGCCGGCAACCCATTCCGATTGAATCCTAGTCATGGTTGCGGACACAAGCTCAGGGTTGACGAACCCAACTAGTTGTCGATTGGTCACGACTCACTGCCTCATTGCCCAGCAACTCGTGTTGAATGTTAAAAAACATAATGCAAAATCCTATGGAAGTCATAAACTCGTGCTATATGGTGCGATACAGAGTTCACGATCGTACAGTAGAAATGTCAATGGCTATCAGTTGATACAGATGGAACAGATCCTCAAAACTGACTGGGAATGTCCCATCATCCTCGCGGTGGAAATATCCCTTTCTGTATTTAACATTGAAGTCGACACGCACACTCGCCCTCTTTCACTATGTCAACGTACCATCTATGGAGTTGTCGAGTCCACTTACCTAGAGGATTCAATTTGATGGAAGGTAGAAAGGGCTTTCCATGTACGTAGGCCTTGAAATCATAAAGGGTCTCTGTGGGCTGCGGTGACTTTCATTTCGGGGCAGAAAGAGTCTTCGAGGTCGGGGCAGTGGACTTTTCAATTACCATAGGGGGCGTTGTGGCCTCTGTGAGCTTTGCCTTCTTAGCATATGGAGTATCTGAGGCCTCTAGTGGTTCTGTGGCTGTCGTGCTAGTCCTTTTACGAGCTAGCTATGCAGTCTGTGCAGGAATTATCACGGTGGTGGGAGCAAGCGCAGGTACAGTACGAACCTACGAAGCACGCGCATATGCAACTTGTTGTAGTACTACTGCAATGGTAGAGAAGACATGGGGTATTTTTATCTTGACCAGTAACGCCCGTCGTGGGCCACTTGATGAACGACATATGAGCTTACACGAGAATGGTGATGTCTTCGTTGGGGGGGAACTCGAGCACATGTGATAAGAAGGCTTCGTGGACGTAGTCCACCTGGACCCTCATGTAGCCCTTCCCCAAAGGCTGACCATGCACCGTGTCGGTCTCTTTGCATGGAAATGCAACCCCGCATGCAGCCTCAACAAGAAATCCGTCTTCCGTCAGGGTGAGCTGGCACATGGTAGGCACGTGCAAAAAGTGCGCAACTTGAGATAAAGCATATGAAGAGTTACCCTCTCACCTTTAAGTTAGGAAAAATTAATTATTACCTTCAGCTGGGGACCAGAATTATCATTTTTGGAACCACAGCTACTGGATCAAGGCATAGGTTTCTCTACGGTAGGCGAGGGGCATCTGACTCTGACTCTGGAAGATTATCGCCATCATCTCGGCCCTCAGGCGCTCCTCACATGCCATCATCTCCTCCCTCATCTCCTCCTCACGTGTCGTCATCTCCCCCATCATCTTCTCCTTGATCTCCTCCCTCAGTTGCTCCTTGAGCGTGTCCTTGAGGTGCTCCGCACGTGCCTCTCATGATCTTGATCTGGCACTCGCAGCGTCATCTTGGAAGTAGGACTTCTTCGTATGCCCCGCCCTTGCGGCAATCACTCGGCCCTTATGGTTGGACTTTCCGATCGTAGAGGACATGATATCCTTGGACCCTTGGCTCAGAAAGGTCCCCTGCACTTTCTACTATCTTACCTCCTCCTGCAAGAAGCGAGTATGAATTAGATCTTAAATACAACAGGAATGGTCAACCGCAATATACTAAGTTAGATGTCTTACGATGGTGGAGATGACGCATGCAGTAGCGGGGTTTGGTACTACGAGCTACCCATACGCGCTTTTCTTTGTCCTCCCTAAACCTAATGATATGTTCGCTCCTCACATATGTGCGACTAAGGCATCGTAGTCCCAGAGGTCACGAACTCCTCAGCTAGTCGCGCCCACTCTACCTTCTTCCCTTCATAGCCACCTGAACCGAGGTGGTGCACGTGCGTGTTCTGCCTCTAGGTAGCAATGCTCTTTTGTCTCAGCTCCTCCACCTCGGGCGTACTCTTGATCCTCCTGAACTCCTCCCAAACACCAGGAGTCACGAATGGATACCTATCGAATGGTGTACGGCCTTTCAGCATTTACTCACTGTGCATAAAGATCTTGAAGTGCCTCAGAACCACACCCATCTTCTTGAAGGCGTACCGCCTTGCATTGCTTTTATCTTCCTTTTCTATAATCCATTTGCCCTTAACCTCGATCCACAGTTGATTATTTTGCTCAGCGCTGACTTCTTTTCTCCAATCCTTAATCATTATAGGAACTCTCTCCCTCACCAATTGGCCGAGGAATGACCGGTATCGCCCCTTGTACTTGGGAGGACCCATGCAAACCCCCATGGCATTGAAGTGGAGAACATGCGGCGTTCTCCCTGTTGCCTCTTTGTTCGGTCCTCAGGCCTTCCTCACCTTACTCGGCTCCTCAATATTTGGAACTTGGCTCAGCTCAACACTTGGAACTTGGCTCGGCCCCTCAGGAGCACCTTCTACTCTGTCTGGCAATGAGCTGATGCTCTCTAATTGTGACATTTTGAGTTTTCTTATCTAACATAGTCATATATTTGACATGAGAGAAAGCAATTCGTAGCTATTATGTGAACTTGACAAAAAATCATGTAAAGCAACTGCTAAATATTGCAGTAGAGTAATAGATGAACGAATGATCTTCAAGAAAAGTTTATCTGTTGACCTTTACTCACTACTACAAAAAACCCCTTTCTTGCCGGCCTATCACTGCTGGTTCATAAGCTACCGAATAAGAACAAGCAGTGATAGTAACTTATCACTGTCGGTTCTAAAAAAACGGTAGTAATATTATTACTGCTGGTCATCTTAAGAACCTACAGTGATAAGTTATTATTACTGCCGGTTCTTAAGAAGAACCGGCAGTGATAAGTTATTATTACTGCCGGTTCTTAAGAAGAACCGGCAGTGATAATATTTTTGAAAAATTATAACATTTTCATAAGAAGTCGGATGGAGACAAAATTCATATGAAAATTGTAGCTCTCGATGAGATCTACAACTTTGTAGTTGACAACTTTTTTATTTGAAGTCATCTAGATGTCCAAATAATCATTGAAACTTTCGGATACAATTGGATAAAAGGAAAATATATCTTATAGTAGTTGAGAAGTGTACGTTTGGTGAATGGTAAGTGGTGTTCACGCGGAGCTGCAGGTCACGGGTTCGAGTCCTACCAACTGCACGCGCATGCATTTCGCATGAAAATCGCATGACTTGTGACTTGCGACGCTCGAGACCGTGCGTAGTAAATACAGGGTAGTCCAGGTGCAAATAATTTTTTTTATTTTAACGAGTGATAGACTATCACTGCCGGTTCGCACACAAACTGGTAATGATATCGGTATCACTGTCGGTTCTAGAACCGGCATTGATAGTCAGACTATCAATGCTGACCAATCACTGCCGGTTCCAATATCCGGCAGTGATCTGGTGTTTTGTAGTAGTGATTCCATAGTACCAACAATAACTCCTAATCTCTAAATAGTTTTCATCCTAATCCCATTCGAGGATGTGGTTCGGGCAAGTTCCTAAGCCATTGAACAACTCCAATAAAATTTTTTGGCAGCATCTCCCCTCTGTTCTCCAGATACACGTCTCGACAACAGGTCAAGAGGGGTGTGTATCCGGAGAACACCAGGGAGATGCTACCGAAATCTACTCTGGAGTTGTACAACAGCTCAGGAACTTGCCCGAACCACATATCCTCGAACTGTCCAAAAAACATGGACAATTCGAGACTGCTCGCTTATAAATATGTCATTCTAGCATATTTATAAATAAGCACTCTCGAATGGGAGACGTAGGTTACGCAACCTAAACTCTAAAATATGCTGAATAAAAAACAAAAGTAATATGCAATTATAACTGAAATAACGATCTCAATTAACAAAGTCGAAAGTTGCATAATAATATGACGACTAAAGAACCACATATGAGAAAATAATGAAAAAGGCACCACTACATACATATAGCTGATACATACAAAACATGGCCAAAAGACAATTGAAATTCCATGAGAGGTTAAAATCATTAAATAAAACATTATAAACTCTGTAGTTAATGAGAAGATATCACTTATTGATTGATACTAAATAATCACAATATGTTACTAAATCCACAAAATTTGGCACTTAATCCATGTGAAGCCTTGACAATTTCAGCTCTTAAGTATAGCAATGGGACATGTGACCACACAGTGTTAGATAATAGTTCATATATATGCATCCAAGTGATTAGACAAAGAACCATATTGTATAGTAGCCTAAATATCATAAAGATGACATGCAACCAAAATAAAAGCCAACTAATTAGTGCATAGTAGGTTCAGTTGTTGTCGTCATACATGCTCCAACTAACCAAGTGGGTAATAAGCAAAAAAAAGCATACCCAATCTTATTCATACAGCATCAGGCCAAGTAAAAAATAAATGGGAAAAGTGCATGTATACGCACACACTCTACTAATCTGATCCCTTGGAAAGCATAAATCGTAGCGTTGTTAGTGCTAATCATCTAATGCATTTAAGCAATTACTTTCTACCATGCAAGGGCATTATTTTACTGAACTTATTGCTTTTTACACAGGGATTACCTTCTCTGTTTCTTATATGCTTTTCCTTGTTACCAGCTAGCTAGGTGGATGGACATAAAGCAACTTGATTAGTTAGCAAGCTAGCTAGCTTCCTGCAATTTTCTATACACCTTCTCAACTGAAAGCAACTTACTTTCAAAAATAAATTTAGCCTCAGCATTTCAGTATGTAAAACACAACATTCAGTCCAAGATACAACTCAATATCAAACTATAAAACATTATCCCATAGAAGACTCACAGCATTCATTTCAGTCATTTGAATTTCATGAACCAATTTTATGAACCAATTTATGAACCATTTGCATGTATCTTTGCAGCAAGTTAAACAATAGTATCACAAGTTCACAACTATGAATGCTCACATTACTAGCCGCTTCTACGCATGACGCTACAACCTTTAGATATAATGCACAACACACCAATTCTTGCAACAATAGAATTAGCACAATAAAATGCAGGTGACCAATGCTGCATAGATAGAATAAAGTGGAGAACAAACCAGCGGTGGGGGGAGGAGACCGACGGTGCGGGGGAGCTCGGTGGGGGGAGGCAGCCGGCGGTGGGAGGGAGCTCGGTGGGGTGAGGAGATCGACGGTGCGGGGGAGCTCAATGGGGGGAGGCAGCCGGCGGGGGGAGGGAGCTCTGTGGGGGGATGCGACCGGCGGTGCGAGGGAGCTCGGTGAGGGGATCGAGGTCAAGGGTGACTACCAGCAGGAGCTCGAGAGGGAGGCGTCAGGAAGAGGGGCGGCAACGGGAGGAGGGGCAGCGTCGGGGAGGCGTCGGGAGGAGGGGCGGCGTAGGGGCGGCGATGGGAGGAGGGGTGGCATCGGGGCAGCGTCAGGAGGAGGGACGGTGGGGGGCGGCGACGACAGGGGTGGCGGGCGCGAGAGCTAGGGTTAGGAGCGGGGGGCGCGTGGGTTTGCTAAATTCCAGTGAGTGGTGAACAAAAAGATGAACCCTACACATATCACTATCGGTTTTTTAAAAAATCGACACAAATACTCCAATATCACTATCAGTTTTATAAAAAAACCAACACAAATGTTTACATATCACTATCAGTTTCTTTAAAAACCGACACAAATTTCCCAATATCACTATCGGTTTTTTCAAAAAAACCGACACAAATGTTTACATATCACTATCGTTTTTTCAAGAAAACCGACACAAATGTTTAACTATTACTATCGGTTTTATAAAAAAATGACATAAATGTTTGGATATCACTATAGGTTCTTTAAGAAAATTGACACAAATGTATGAATATCACTATCAGTTTTTCCAAAAAACTGACACAAATGCTCCAATATCACTATCGGTTTTTTCAAAAAACTGACACAAATAATTTCCAAAGCACTGTATGTTTTTTAGCAAAAAAAGCAAATGTCACTATCGGTTTTTTAAAGAAACTGACTATACATGCCACTGCACAAACCCATGGATAGAACATCACTATCTATTTTTAAAAAAAACCAACATGAATGTTTGGATATCACTATCGGTTCTTTAAAAAAACCGACACAAATGTTTGAATATCTATTGGTTTTTCCAAAAAAACCGACACAAATGCTCCAATATCACTATCGGTGTTTTCAAACAACCGCCTGAAATAATTGCCATAGCATTGTATGTTTTTTAGCAAAAAAGCGCACATCACTATCATTTTTTTAAAGAAACCGACACAAATATATGCCACTGCACAAACCCATGGATAGAACATCACTATCGGTTTTATAAAAAAATCGACTCAAATGCTTCAATATCACTATCGTTTTTTTAAAAACCCGACACAAAATCTTAAATATCACTATCGATTTTTATAAAAAAAACTGACACAAATTCTTAAATATCACTATCATTTTTTTAAAAAAAACCAACACAAATGCATGCATAGAACATCACTATCGGTTTTCTATACAAAACCGACACAAATTTATTATCACTGTCAGTTTTTCTTGAAAAACCGACACAAATGTAGTTCACTGCACTATTGGTTTTCAGACAAACCATGAAGTCTAAATTTTCATAAATATCTGATCAAAGAGTGAAAAGGCTATAAATTTTGTAAATATGGTTGGAATTATTTGAAATTTTGCAGGAGCATACTTTGTGACAGTACAAATCTTTTCCAAAAAGGATTTTGGCAAAAATAGTTAGCGTTGAAAAAAGAAGCCAAAATTCACTTTGTAGGCATGATTTTTGCTCAAAGAGTAGACAAGTTCAATCTTTTTCAAATAAAGTCCAAATATTTTGAAATTTTCAGAAATAATTTGATGTAGAGTGCCTTATTTTTCTTGCAATAAGTAGCTACATACCACAATCCATTGACAAAAATTGTGAAAATTTCTTACGTACACATAAGATTTCCAAACCCAAAACTACAGTTATGTGCAATACAAACATTTCAAACACATAGCAACTGATACAATGATGTACTCCTTTTATTTATAATTCAATCCTTCTTGATGATCTACACGCATGTAATTTCCTCCATGTGTATCATTGTCGCCGCTAAGACAGGTCCCATCCGCAAACGGGGGTATTTCATCGAATTGGTCGTATTCTTCTTCATCTATGATATTTTCGACACCAACGATTCGCCGCATGCCATAAAAGACGACGTGCAACCTTGGATTGGTCAGATCACGCACGTAGAAGACTTGATTTGCTTGCTTCTCAAGGAGGAATGGGTCATCTATGTAGGCGAGTCTGTTGAGATCCACAAGAGTAAAACCTCTCTTGTCGACCTTCACTCTATGTAGAAGTCCCACCTACTTACATCGGAAAAATAGAATTTGGTATATTCTGTAATCGAGCTCCCAAATTTCTTCGATCACCCCGTAGTACAAGTTCATTGCCATTGAGGATCCTCCTTTCGAGTGATGTTCATCAGACAAAGCATCTATGCTTACACCACTATTTTGAATAGTACTCTTCGTATCCTAACTTTCAGTGTAAAAGGTGTACCCATTAATATCGTACCCCTACCAGTTTGTACATTAAATTTAGGTTCGTCAGCCAACCATTTCACATTCTCACTAACAGAGACTTCCGCCTTTTGTTTGAACCATGTGAGAAATCTATCGTTGTATTCTCGCGTGATGGAAAGCTCATCCATATGTGGATTCTCTTCTCGTAATATCAACTTGTGCTACTCAATGTACCCTACAACTTCTGCACTGTGCTGCAAGACTGTCAGATGCGCTTTACAATACATATCAAACTGTGGTCTCGTTAGTTTCGACCCAACGGTTCCTTTGCCAGCAAGTCTGCCCCCATGGCGAGATACAGGAACACCGATTGTTTGTCTTTTCCCAAGATAGTCCATGAAGAACTCAATAACCTCTTTAGTCTAATAACCTTCAACAATACTACCCTCAGGCTTCGACCGATTCCTCATGTAGGACTTTAATATACCCATGTACCTCTCGAACGGATACATGTAACATAGGAAAACGGGTCCACATATTTTAATCTCTCTAACAAGGTGAACAACAAGGTGGACCATGACGTCAAAGAACGATGGTGGGAAATGCATCTCAAGCTGACATAGAGTCTGCACCACCTCACTCTGTAAGTTGTCTAGCACATCGGGATCAATAACCTTGCAAGAGATCGCATTGAAGAAATAACATAGCTTCGTGATTGCGAACCTGACATCCTCTGGCAAAATATTTTTTATTGCAATAGGGAGCATCTGGGTCATCAAGACATGGCAGTCGTGGGACTTCATTCCAAGCAACTTCAAATCATCTATGGACACAAGCTTCTTAATATTCGCGGAGTAGCGATATGGAACTTTAATGCCTTGGAGACACTTGTAGAGGTCTTCTTTCTCCTTCTTGGATAGGGTGCAGCATGCAGCAGGGATGTACGGACCTTTTCCATCCTCCTCTATCACTGCAAACTTGGGCCTGATTCCCATGAAGGCCATGTCGCGATGAGCATTCACACCATCCTTAGTCTTCCCAGGCATGTTCAGCAGGATGCCAACCAAATTGTCGCAGATATTCTTCTCAACGTGCATGATATCAATACAATATTGGACATCTAACTCCTTCCAGTACGGTAAGTCCCAAAATATCTACCTCTTCTCCCAAATGGTCCTAGGATGAACAAATTTATGGCTCTTTCTGTACTGAACATCGATATCCACCACACATGAATATACTAGCCTTCCACTCATAGGCTGCGGGGCCGAACGGACTTCCCTATTCCTATCAAATTTGTCATCCATCTTACAGTTCGATGACTTCGAGGTAGAAACCTACGGTGACCCGTATACACAGTTTTCTTAGAATTCGGCAGCTATAGGCTCTCAGTCTCCTCTTCACAAATAGGACACGCTTTGGCTTCTTTTGTACTGTAGCTCGCCAAATTACCAAAGGTCGGGAAATCATTTATTGTACAAAATACCATAACATTCATCACATGACAGCAACAAAAATTCGAGATTAACACGAGAGCACTACAAATTAAGATAATTAAATACATATGTGATTGTCAAGTAAATGGTGCGAAATCTGATATGATATATATAATACCAGTGCATCCTAAACTTTCTTCGCGGCATATCGAAATTACATAGTGCAAAATTGAAGGGGATTGAAGGAATGCTCACATTTTGAAGAAAATCACAAATTCTGCAAAATAAAGGGAAATCTCCTCAGGTTAAGCTTCAAATTTACTCTCTTAACACCCACCCTTGAGGATTTCAATTTTTCTCACCCAAGTATTGCTTCCAACCACAGAATATGAGCTGTTTTTTTAGATGGCGGTGAAGAAATATCCTCTGGAATAACAACAGAGAAGAGTTCAACCCAAAGAGTATAAATAATCTAGCGAGACACATCACAATTGATTCTCACTTAAGAAGAGATAGTGATGTGCACACACATTACTATCGGTTCTCAGTTGAAAAGCGATAGTGATGTGAGAAAATATCACTTCTCACATAAGAAGCGATAGTGATGATCGCATGCGCGCGCATCACTATCGATTCTTTTGTGAGAACCGATAGTGATGTTAATACACATCACTATCTCTTCTCACATAAGAACCGATTGTGATGTGCCCAGTGCTACATCACAATCACTTCTAACCTGAGAACTAATAGTTATTATTATTAACACCCTCCTTAGTCATCTATCACAATCGTTTTTCCTAAAAACTTAAAATCGATTTAGATAAAACGATAGTGATGTACCATTTTGTAGTATTGGTTGTGTTTATAGAATAATTAACTAAGACACCATAGTATCTAGCACCGTAATCTAAAATGTGTATTTCCCTTCTGGATCACGTGAGAAAAGTTTAAAATGTGTATGAATGTGGATCCATTCATGGAGTCACGGTCCGAACGAACTAGCCCAAACACTTAACGTCATTCGTAAATAGATATGTCCTCCTCCTGTCCGTACATGTAGTATATATTATAAAAGCATTTTGCAACACAAATCCAATGATGCCATTTTTATATAGCAAATTTTGATACTTTAATGTATACTAGTTAAATGCTCGTGCGTTGTTACGAAAATTCTCAAACAACCTTATTAAGAAAAGTTTTTCAAAGCAACAGCCAAGTTGGTTGATGAGAAAGACATGTATTGTAATGTCCCATTTTAATTTAAGTCTGTCGTGGGTCATCCTGGGTTGTTCGCGGGCGGTGTGGGCTATTTTGGGGGGCTCATTCTCAGTCTTGGGCCGTTCGGGGCTGTGTTCGGTCAGCTTTTGGCCCAGGTGGGAGGGGGAAACCCCTAACCCTAATTTTTTCCCTCTACTTTCCCCTCCCAGCCGCCACCCTTTCCCCTCCCCCCAGCCGCACATCCCCTCCCCCTTGGCAGCAGCCACCTCTCCCCTTTCATCTCCTCTAGCTGCCCCTTCCTCTTCCCCCCTTCCTTCTCCTTGAGCCTCCTCCTCCATGGGAGGTTCCCTGCCCTTTCCGCCCTCCATGGTGCTGCTCTAGGGTCCCTTGGTGGTTGCATCCTTGGTTGAATGCAGTGGAGAGGATTGGGCTACGAGGTGAGGAGAGGTTTGCGCGATTTGAGGAATGGGTTCCGTGTTTGTCATCGATCTATTGATCCTTTGGAAGGAGTTGTATCTTTAGGAGTGGCTTCAACCCCGCGTCACTCCGCTCCTCGTGGTTAAGGCAAGTGTATCATCTAGAGTGATGTTTGGATGTTGCTTGCTTGCTTGCGATTAGGAATATGATTATGCTAACGCATATGGTTATGTGTATGAGTATGTTTATGGTGATGAGTATGTTTATGATGATGCAAATGATAAGGTGAGGGATGTAAGTATATAACAATATGCATGCTTATATTTATGTTCATGTTTATGTTTATACACCTGTTTATGACAATGTGAGAGTTGAACTAGAATGTAGTTTGTAAATTATTATATCACTTGCATTTGTGCATTTATGATGGAAGAGGTGACCTGTATGGACCTCTATGTCTCACAAGTAGTGAGACATGAAAGACCTACTTAGGTAGGCCCCTCCACGGGATGGAAGGGAATGAGAGGGTGCACGCCGACGGGTGTGCACTCAGCTATACCGGTATAAGCTATGAGATGACAATGTGCATATGGCATTCTGCATTGCATGAATGGTTTAATCTTTTCAACTGTCGTAGATACGAGTTCTTATGTATGTGCGAAAAGCATGTGGTGTTGTAATTAATCCATTGCATTTATATGATATGTTGCGGTTTTTATGGTGTGCCTCGCTGAGTTTTGAGACTCACGCTTGTTTATTTGAATGTTTTTTTAGGTACCAAGTGACGGCATGGGGAAAAAGGGTTGTAGCACCACTTCTTCACTTCACATGAAATCAATAACTTTAGACTATCGCTACTTTTAAATTTGTAATATTTTCGTCTTGCGGGAAAGAGTCTTTGGTTTACCTTGGTTATGCTATGCTAAAAAGTTGAATGGAGCTATGGTTTGGCGAGGGGGTTATATTTGAGTAACTGGGTTTGTGGCTTTTGTTCCTATTATTCAATCTGTTTATCTGTCCTATGTGAGTAGCTATGGTTACCATGATTTATCGTCTCAAGTAACCTTGTTTAGTTGCAGCGTATGCTTTATTTAGATGATTCTAGTTGTGGAAGTTCAGTTGTTGTGCAAGGGTGATCATTCTAGAATTTTTGGTTTACCTGACTGTTTAGTTGTAATTCTTGCATAAGGTAGTGACATCCGGGGTAGACGAAATGCCAGGGTGTTACATGTATGAAGCGAACTTGTTAGCTACTTAAGAGTGTTTTAAATTATCAGTTAATCATTCATACTAGTATAATTTTAAAAAGCCTCAACATGATAGTACAACGACAACTTTAAAGAATTTAGTCTTTTTTCTTTTTTTTCTCCTCCCCTTTTGTCTCGAGTGCAGTCTTCTGCACCTTGTAACTTTAAACTTTGTTTTCTATCTTTATAATTTAATCACAGCTTTAGCTATTTTAAAAAAAAGAGGGAAGGAGTCAAGATCATGGCCTCCTTCCATATCGTTTCTTGCACCCCTCTTAAATCTTTGATTGCTTCTCTCTCTCTCTCTTGTGTATGTATGAGTCTTTCTCTCCTCTATCTCTTCCTACGTTTCTTCGTATGTCCTCTATGATGGAGATGAAGGTGGCCTTTTATAGGTGGAGGAGAGGGCAGCCAGACATGTGAGTGCTGAGCCTCTATGATACGGTGCCTTGTGATCTCCGGGATTGTCACGTGATTTGATTATGCAATTCTTGCCTTTTAATCTCTGCATTTCCATCCGAATGAGATACAATGAAATAGGATTTTCATGTTATGGGATATGGTGAGTATGTCATTCCATGCAAACAAGATATGATGAGAAAATTCTTTCATTTATAAGGGATATGAATAAAATCATTCTATTTTAAGGAGATGTGATCAGTAATATTTCCATAAAATAGAGGGAATCTGGGTCGGGTGGAGGGCGGGCTGAGTGAACAGAAGGAAAGGCTGAGTGAACAGAAGGAAAGGCTGAGCGAACAGAAGGAAAGACTGAGCGAGAAGGAAAGGCTAAGCGAATAGAAGGAAAGGGGGGTGAGGGCGGGCTGAGCGAATAGAAAGAAAAAGAGGGTATGGAGAATAAGCCGCTGTCACCAAGTCGTAATTAGAAGTAGTAGAGATCAATGGTTAAAGGTATAACGTCTTGATTGCACGGATCCACAACAACGTGTACTCGTGGACAGAGAGTAATGTTGCAGTGACAAGTGACAACGACCATGGCCGCCCTTCTTCATTTGTTGGACATGAAGTAGCATCGATCTATACTAGACTATGTTTATTTCCAGCTGGTCGCCAAGTTTGGATATGTTCATCGTGTACATTCTTCCTAGCATTTTTTTTTTATTTACGAATAAAGTTATTGAATGGTTTGATTTGTTAGATTATGTGCTAAGTGATTGCACTCTGATATTCTGTGAGAGAGACAGTGTATTACGCAAACTACAATTTGTATCTATTGAATCATTAAAGTAAAGTCAAAAGAAGTCGTCGTACTCGCTCTAAAGGGTTAGAAATTATCATATTAATCGATAGAAGAGAAAGATCTACATCGTCGATATTGATTGATCAAGATTATTATAGTCGAGATCAATCAAATATATATTTGCACTATTACAGTTGTATAAGCAATATAATTGTATTTTCAATCATATATTAGAGTTATTTAACAAATATAACTCTATTTTTAAATATAAGAATATGTTTTATAAAATCTACTCGTGTAATTCTGTGGAAATATGGGTAGTTTACTTTAATCACGTGCATATCTCCCTCCGTCACCAAATTCTGATCTTACTGTTCCGAAGTGACATTGTCTTTTCCTAATTTACCGAGTTGCCGCCATCCGGTACTGGAACAGTCCACACGAAATGACCAGTTATGTTTTCGTAAAATGTATGTTTTTTTAATACAAATTGTACAAATCTTAAAGCAAACAAAGGAGTAAGTAATCACCATATATCCTTCATTTATGCTTTAATATTTATGCAACTTAAAAAAAGTATGGAAGCACATCTCAAATGTTGACGCATGAGAGGGTATTGGGATAATCACTAGGCTTTTTTAGGACGTACAGTTATTAGTTACCATTTATCTTTGCGCTCAAATCATTTTTCTTTTACATTTTAAAGTCAACAAGATACAACTTGGACTATTAGATTTTTTTTTCATGCCATTTGTTTGGAAAAATAGGAAATAATCTATACCCCTTTATAATGCATCTAAGTATTCTTTTCTACGTCCACCCTAAATAATGCACTCCACTAGAGATGGCCCAACCTTCATGCACCCAGCGAAACATCCCCAGAAACTTGCCTCCATCAAAATTAGCCTCTCAGATCGTTCCTCAGCTTTACTCACCCACATCCGATGGCCATTGTTTAATGTGTCTAACTCATCCCTGTGGCCCACAACAGATCTCCCCCCACCTCCAGCATCATCTCAAGGAAAAGGAAACAAATATCCTGGAATTAAGGAAAAGGAAACAAACGTTCTAGAAAAGGAAAAGACCATATATTACGTGCTGGGAAAAGGAAATCGGAAGACAGGACACTATACTAGTAATTTATGAAAGTACTAGATTCTGATGGGTAAAGTTCTCACAAACAAAATAGCTTATGATGGTAAATTTACCCATGTCACTTTGAGGCTTGCACTTCTGCCCCCATCTTCTTGCACCAACAAAATGCGCCATCACGGCGGCACGGCGCTCTGCCTTCACGACTGTGATAGCTAGATTTGTGACTGTCATTTTCTACGGTACTATTTGCATAAAATAATAGGTTAGGATGTCATTGAGAAAATTTCCTTATTTTGGAATAACAGGGTTGTGAGGTTTCTAGTTTTTTTTTAAAAAAAAAATTCAAGCAGTACACACCTGGTCTTTTGAACAAAATAATTTCTTTTGAATCGAATTGGACAAAAAAAATGCACTTCTCCAGCCGTTTGATATGCTCGGTTACTTTGATCTTTCTTTCTTTTTCTGAGAGAGAGGGAGAGGAGATATAGGCTCTATTTGAAGGTTTAAAGCTAGCTTTAGCTTATGAGAAGCCAGTAAGTCCCCAAACAGTTCAGCTTTTAAGCGGTTTTTGATATAAGACAAAAGCCATAAAAAACTAACTACTTCCTCCGTTCATTTTTATAAGGCTTATTTTTTGAATAGTCTTATTCACAAATATAAGGTTTGCATGTAGATTTAATGAGGCCTTTCCTTCTATACCACTATTTATTCTCACTCAACTATATGCATTTATTCATTACCACTGCATTTATTCATTACCACTCACACAAAGTATATCTTTCATCTTCCATGACAATTAATTAGGGGCATCTAAGTCATTTTCTCTCATACCTTTATCAATTTCAACGCAATTTTAATCCTTGTGCCAAGTCAAAATACGTCTTATAAAAATGAATGGAGGGAGTAACAAAAACCAAAAACAGAAAGCTAGGCTAGACCTACTTTTGCAGTTTATTGCTAAGATAAATTAACTATCTATTAAACAGTCTTTTATAAAAAACCTATCACCGATTTTTAATTTAGAAAGTAAAAAAAACAGCTTTTCAACCATACTTTGATCTCATCCTAGCTATAAGGTCCACGCATCCAATCCGGCCTCGGATTCATTAGCGATACATGCATGCATAGCATAGTAGACCAGTGGTGGGGCTTCCATGAATTAAGCTAGCTAGCTCCATGAATCGCAAAAAATAATCTTGCATCTGTTGCCTGGCTAATGACATTATTTTCTTTTCTAGTTGTTACGTAATTAGCAGTACCACTAGTTGTTGCTATTTCACCGTCTTCTTGTTCACAAATTCGTGCAATGCTACATCACCCCTTTGAAACGATAGATCGGTTAGCACGTACTACTACACAATGGTATAACACTATCGTTTTATTTAGATCAGTTTTAAACTTTTAAAAAAAATCGATTATGATATATGATTTTAGAGAGAGTGTTAATAATAATCACAATCGATTCTTAGATTAGAACCGATTGTGATGTAGCATTGGGCACGTCACAATCGGTCCTAACATGAGAACCGATTGTGATGTACACGTTTACATCACAATCTGTTTTCATCTAAAAACCGAATTTGATGTGCCACATCATAATCAGTTTCTATTTAAGAACAATCGGTTCTGAGCAGAACAGATTGTGATGTGCCCGTGACTATGACGAGTTATTGACATCATTTAAGCATGTGGTGTTTAAGTTTGAGTTCGTTTTAAACGCTATTCTAAATTTGAAGCAATTTGAGCTATGTCTAGAATTTGCGGTACTACTGGTCATGTGGGAGCACTAGCACTGAGGTGTCGGTACTACCAGCCCCTAGCCCTAGGGGCGGTGTGAATTTTTCAGAGTGCATTCGCTGAGGTTTTTAGAGCATGTGGTACTACCGGCCATGTGAGAGTGGTAGCACCGCGATGTCGGTAGCACCGGCCTCACGCTGGTGTGATTTTTCCAGAGAGAGGGTTTTGAAATTTAGATGAAAGGCAATGCTACTGGCCTAGGGCCGGTAGCACCGACCTAAGGCTGGTGTGGAAATTTCAGAGAGGAATGTTTTGCTGTTTTGGATGAAGGGCGGTACTACCGACTAGGGGGCGGTAGCACCGGCACTTATGAGCGTGAATGATCCAGAAATTGTGATTTTAGGAGTTTAATTGCATATCCTTTTGAACATTGCTATGCGATGGGTACTTCTTGTCTTTGATGGTCGCAGGACGTCCGTCCTTAGGCGAGTTGCGCCGGAGGTCCAAACAGTCGAGGATCGACGCAAGATGATCGGAGACGGAGTCTCTACGAGCCGAGAAGACAAGGAATGGATAATATGCTAACTTGGAGCTACTCGGATCAAGGAGGGCTGTTGGATCACGATTAAGGTGATAGAGTAGCGGGTCTAGTTAGTATGCTTTGAAAAGCGTGCAAAAACCCGTTATGTTAGAGGGTTTCAGGTTAGCCCATGTATGAGTGAGTGAGTCAATTCTAGCTCTTGATGGTGATCCTTACGGTAGAAAGAACTCATCAAAGGGTGGAGGATGACTCAAGAGTAGTATAAATAGAGGAGGAGGGGTAGCCTTCCTCCTCTTGAAGGTTTTAGAGGTTTTGTACTCTTTTGAGTTTTGCCCACTTTGTTGTGAGGCTTTGTAAACCTCTCTTTCAGAAATACAAATCATTTTCTCCTATGCTCTAATTTACTTTATGCAGTTACTTATGTCTTAAATTCAGCACTTAAATTCCGCAATTTATATTCTTGCAATTTACTTTCGCACATTTGGATTTGCCTCCCCTTTTTCTAAATACTTGTGGATCTTGTGCCAAGAATGTATGATTGATGGATAAGTCTTCTTTAGACCATATCCCAATCATCTGGGCAACTCTTGTGTTCTTTATTGTGAAAATTGATTTTTTGCTCTTTGGATGACTAATCTTGGAAGATAGAGTTTCTGGTATTCTTGACTTGTGTTCTTGCTTGTTTGAAGTGTGGGAGGCTATACAAGATTATCTTGATCATCAGAACCTCACGAGAAAGTTATAGATCAAATCTTTTGGTTCTTCCTCTTACTTGGTGCATTTTTCCTTAGATTCAAAAAAGGTCAGAACTTTGACGTCAATCCCTTGGGTTGAAGGTTGGAATATGTTTCTAACCTCCATACAAAGGTGCATACCAAGTTTCACGAGTTTTGACCTACCAATCAAAAGTTGGATCATTTTTGCTTTTGGAGTTCGTGCTGATTTACCCAGTTGTTCTTGATCACGGTGCTACCGACCCTAGTCCGGTCATACTGACCTCTGGTGCTACTGGTTCTCCTGCGGTAGCACCGCCCATACAGGGAATGATCATGATCTCAATTGCATATTTTGATTGATTCATCTGAGGGTTTTCTTGGATTATTTTGAGTGGGGAAAAATTTTATTTGGGATCATTCACCCCTCCCATTGATCGCCATCTCGGTCCTTCAATTGGTATCAGAGTCGATTTTGCTGTTCTATAGATCTTGATCGGTCTCAAGAACCATGGCGATGGACAAATATTTCACTAAGCCTCACATCTTTTCTAGAGTTGATTTTTCCTTCTGGAAGTCTCGAATGGAGTCGTATCAGTGCCCAGGGCTTCCTGATTTGGCAGAAGGTGAAGCTCCCGTATGAGGTTCTTGCCGATGAGAATGTCACGACCGATAATATGGCTGACGTTGAGGCAAATGTTAAGGCAAGGAACATCATCATACAGGGTCTTAGCCGTAGTGAGTATGATAGGATCTCTCACCTACAATCTACTCACCAGATCTGGGTGACCCTCGATGCTTACCATGAGGGCACCACCCAGATCAAGACGGTGAGATAAGATCAGTTCAAGTGTGGCTTCAACAAGTTTGAACAGCATGTTAGTGAGACCCTTGATGAGTGCTTTCGTCATTTTACAAGGATTTTGAGTGATCTCTGTGTAGTTGGTTGCACATACCTTGACTCGGAGAACGCTTGACACTTCTTGACTGCACTCAATCTTCAGGTTTGGGAGATGAAGGCGACCACCATCAAGGGCACCACGGACTTATTGACTCAGACTCTTGACGAGCTTTATTCCCAACTTAGGACTCATGAGATCGATGTCGTCTCTCGTAAGACGAAGTCCCAGTCGATGGCCTTGGTCACCAATCCCATTGGATCCTGTTTTGAGACTTCAGTTGGTTTCTCCCTTTCCGCCCTTTGCGAGCTAAGCGATTAATAGCTGAAAAAATTTACAGAAAGTGAGCTTGCTCTTTTAGCCCGCAAATTTTCTCATGCTTACAAGAGGGTGAGGGAGAGGAAGAGAGGTAGCACAATCACCTGCTTCGAATGTGTGATCCCAACCACATTTGGGCGAACTACCCTAAGCTGGAGAAAGGCAAGATCGACTGGCGGTTCGGGAAAGAACGACTACACCGACAAGAACCGCAATAAGAAGCCTCCAGCTCACGACCCGACGCGTGAGAAGAAGTACCATAACTTCTCGAAGAACAAGAAGCTCTTCCACCGCGTCCTCGCCGCACTCGACGACATCAACCTCTCTAACTCGGAGACCTGGATCGACGAGGGCGAGGATAGAAGAGAAGAACAAAGGCGACGACAACTTCACCGGGATGTGCTTCATGGCGGACAACAACGGCATCAGCGACTTCGAGCTCTACAATGACTCAGACGAGGTACCCTCCTATGACTAGCTCAATAAAGATTTCTGCAAGTTAGGAAAATTTCATGCTAGAGCTGGAGCTAGAGCTAGGTGTACAGAGCTAGAGAAGGAAGTAGGTACCTTGACTCGGGAGTTAGCTTCTCTTAGTTCTTCTCCCTCCCGAGTCTTTGATATGAGACAAAGAAGATGGTTGGAGTTGATCAAAGACAATGACATTGGAATTTATTATCATCCAGGTAAAGCCAATGTGGTAGCTGATGCTTTGAGTAGAAAGAGCTACTGTAATACCCTGATGATTAAAGAAAGTTAGCTAGCACTCTGTGAGAAATTCCAGAAGCTTAATCTGGAAGCGGTTCAAGAAGGTTACTTGACTACTTTGGAAGTACGCCTTGCATTGGAGGATCACATTCGAGAAGAACAGATCGATGATACCGATATCAAGGAGATTAAGAGTAATATGAAGAAAGGAAAAGCCCTAGGTTTCACCGAAGATGAAAAAGGTACTGTTTGGTATGAGGATCGTATCTGCGTACCAGATCAGAAAGAGCTTAAGGAGCTATTACTCAAAGAAGAGCATGAGACTTTATACTCCACTCATCCTGAAGTACCAAGATGTATCAAGACCTTAAGGAAAGGTACTGGTGGCCTAGCATGAAGCGTGAGATTGCAGAGTATGTTGCACTTTGTGATGTTTGTGAAAAGGTCAAAGCAGAACATCAGAGGCCAGCAGGGTTGCTACAGTCATTAAAGATTCCAGAATGGAAGTGAGAAGAAATTGGTATGGATTTTATTACCAGATTTACAAAGACCCAAGGAGGTTATGATTCGATATGGGTAATAGTGGATCGATTGACTAAGGTAGCTCACTTCATTCTAGTTAAGACTACCTATGTAGGAGATAAATTAGAAGAATTGTATATGTCAAGGATCATCAGTCTTCACGGAGTGCCTAAGAAGATAGTGTTTGATAAAGGAACCCAATTTACCTCTCGTTTTTGGTAGAGTCTGCATGAAGCCATGGGAACCCATTTAAGATTCAGTATTGCCTATCATCCCCAAACCGATGGACAGACTAAGCGTGTGAATCAGATTCTTGAGGACATGTTAAAAGCTTGTGCCTTAACGTATGGTGCTAAGTGGGACAAGTGTTTGCCTTATAGAGATTTTTCTTATAATAACAGCTATCAAGCCAGTCTGCAAATATATCCGAAGATATGGAAGATATGGAAGCCTTATATGGAAGAAAGTGCAAAACTCCTCTGAATTGGAAAGAGACCGGAGAAAGACAATTGTTTGGCCTCGCTATAGCAAGAAGCCGAAGAGCAAGTTCTGCTAATTCGACACAAGTTGAAGATAGCTCAAAGCAGACAAAAGAGTTATGTAGATAATCGTTGTCGAGATTTGAGTTTCAAGTCCAATGATTATGTGTACCTTAGAGTCACTCCTCTCAAAGGAGTTAAGAGATTTCAAGTAAAAGGGAAGCTTGCTCCTAGATATGTTGGACCTTTCAAAGTCTTAGAACGAAGAGGAGAGGTTGCTTACAAACTTGAGTTGCCTTAGTCTTTTGCCGGAATCCATGATGTGTTCCACATGTCACAGTTAAAGAAGTGTCTGCGTGTGCTAGAGGAACAGATGCTGTTGGAAGTCACTGATTTGCAAGAGGAACTCACCTACAAGGAGCAGCCTGTGAAAATTTTGGATGTGGCAGAGCGCATTACGAGAAGCAAGACCATCCATTTTTGCAAGGTCCAGTGGAGCAATCACTCAGAAGAGGAAACTACTTGGGAGCGAGAAGATGATCTGAAGTCCGAGTTTCCCTACCTATTTCCCTAGTTTGTCCAAATCTCGGGGTCGAGATTCCTTTTAAGGGGGTAGGTTTGTAACATCTTAAAATTTTTATTTTCATTTGTTTTATTTATTTTATTCAATTTGGAATTTATTTGGAATTTTATGGATTTTATTAAACTCTTTTCGCAATTCTCAGTTTAACAAAATGAATTTATACAGAAAATTTAAAAACTTAAAATTCCAAAAATAATATTATTTGGATCAAAATATTCCAAAGTATTTTTGAGAATTTTTCTAATATTTTTAGAGCCTTTTTACTATTTTTACCAAACATGTTTTTCTCTCAACTTAAATAAATCCGAAAATGGGGACCCACCTATTATATGTTTCTTCTAGCTTGAGCCATGTATAGTGCAAACCCCTCTGTCTCTCCTCCATTAGGGCTTGCAATAAAGCTTCATTTTCTCCACGATTTCCTACTGTTTCTTCTCAATTAAGTGCGCAATCAAATCCTAGTAGCATGCTCAACGTTCCAGGGTTAATTTCCATTCAAAACCATCATGAATTGCTCTAATTTTTGCAAAAAATTTATTCCGGACGTTACCGTTTCCTCCATTAATGCACCTTCTCCGGTCCTTCTCCCGCCCTATTAAAGGGAGCATCGGGTGTCTCTCCCTATCGCCAACCCATTTTACCACTTTTCGCGAGCTAATTCACCGTCATTTCGCCGGATTTCCTAAAAAAGTGAGCTAACGCCACGGGCCCTTTCTTCGGCCACCGCCGCCACACCAGAGCTCCTCCCTCGTTGCCAACCACGTCACAAGGTGCGCAAGAACATGATGAGCATTTTTCCTCAATCATTTGCACCATGGAACTCTCAATCACCGGGATTTGCCAGATTCCAGTACGCACAGCTGAGAATATCATTCTGATCTTCGTGTGAACAGTAGCGTGATGCTACAGTAACTCAGCTACATACCATTTCTCCTTTTCTGTGATATAAATCTTCCAAGAGCCCGTTCTCCTTCGTTCGAGCTTCGATTGAGGCGATTCCAGTTTCTAAATTTTTCTAAAATCAAGCTCTACCTTCTAGAGCCATTTATTTCAATTTTGATCTTATTTGAGTCTCTATTTGGTATTTATTTGTATTCATTGCTTTCTTTTCCGGTAGACGTCAATCTTAAAGGAGCGAACGGAGACTTCGAAGACTAAGACTCAATAGTTGATCAGTAAGGCAAGTTGTAACCTTTGATCATATTGATTCTATGTTTACAAAAGTACTTTGCTTTCATACAATTGCATGCTAGTTGTGTATCAATAATTATTTCATGGGAATAGCTATGTACCTAGTGACATTATGCCACCTTCATCTTTGGAATGCCATGTATCCATTGTTAGCCACTAGATGGGACATTATTAGTTGGACATGATGATACTACCAACACTGGGTTATCGTAGCTATACTTAGACCTGCTTAGTTGTACGATATGATCCATATCACATATTGAATAATGCTTATATTGACTTAATGATATATTGAATTGTGGCTGATAGCTACTGTTGTAAAATTTATTGTACCATGACAGGGTTGCCATTAGTATTGGTTGAACGAATTTGTTTTCCCTCAGGCAAGTGATTGTGCAGTAAAGGGGCGCTTTTAGCACATTGGGATGTGGATGTCTTGCCTGAGATAACTTAAGGACTTAATCTTGTGCGCCATTGAACTGGGCCTAACCGTACTACCACAAGTCTGGTATGGGACAAACCTAGCTAATTAATTTGCAATGTCTAGCCTTGAGTATTGCCAATTAGTGATGTGGGTTCTGGGATGGATGAGTAGATTCGCAAGACGCAAGAGGTGACCCTGAGGGGTGAAACCTTAGCGGGCAGTACCGAGTTTAGACAGTGCATTGTAAAAGCTTTGTCATGATCTCTCTGGAGCACACCAAAGTGTGCTAATGACGTTGCACAAAGAGATGATCATGACTTGTGGGTAAAACTGTACAACCTCTGTAGAGTGTAAAACTATTCGAATAGCCACGTTCGCGGTCATGGACATGCCCGGGAATTTCACATGAGGTATAGAGTATTTCATGAAATGTTGGAATGTGGAATTGTTGGGATGTGCACGAGGAGTTCACTATTGTTTTGTTGTCTGAAGCTAATACCGTTGAATTTATTGGTTCGATACTTGTGTTGGATGGCGTAGAGTGATGCCTTGCCATTCTGTTCATGTTGTCAACAATTGATTTACCAGTTATTTATTATCTTTTCATAATTATGTTTTCAATCTAGTTACTGTATTTCAATTTAAGTTATTGCTTTCAGCAAATGAACCATACATCTATCCTTTGTCAAGCCTGCATGAATATATTGCATCATTTCCCTGTGGCTTGCTGAGTACTTTTTGTACTCACGGCTTTACACCTCTGTTGATCAGTTGCTAAGGAAGTACCAGAAAATAATAAATATCATGAGGAGGAATATTATGAAGACTACGTAGACTAGGAAGGCGTTTCCCCAAACGATTGCCTGTAGCATGTTGAATGGCCCAAGTTATCTTTTCCGCTGCAACAGTTTATTTGTTTCTTAAGCATTTAAGGCATAGTGATGTAAACTTTGACCATAAGGTCTGATGCTTTATTTAATAATAATTTGCTTCTTTCTTAGTTAATTCATTGTATAAAATGGTATTTCATCTATGTTTCCACTGTGTGCACTAGCATGATCCTGGAGTAGTGCAGTATACACAGAGGGTTTCAGATTTGCAAATCCGGGTCCCGATAGAGTGTTGGCTATAACGAAGCCATGGTACATAATTACGCATTGATGCCTACTTTTCTTTCATTTAACATATATCATCATTAATTAACTTTCTCATTTCTTCAATAACAGCGCTCCAAGATGAGAACCAATAAGTTATTACTTGTAGAAATTATAGCAATTCAAGAACAGATCGCTGGATTCATTCATGATGAGATCATCATTCCAAACGACGAGTTCCACGAGCAGCCTCACGCCTGATTCCTTCGATCTCCACCCACTCGTGACATGCCTACTTTGACACCTTGTACTGGAGTCAGCGCAAAATCAAAGTGAATGAGATGTAGTCAAAATATATTTGTAAACAAACTATTGTAAAAACTAAATATTGTGATGTTTTAATACATTTGAATTATGATTTAATGATGCTTTCTATACAACATTAATACACTGTAGAAAAATATTGCATAAAAATAAATAATGCAGTAAAAATATGCAATAAAAACATTCGGTGGAAGGCTTATCACTGCCGGTGCTTGGACAGAACTTGCAGTGATATATATCACTGCCGATTGTTAGTTTGAACCGGCAGTGAAAGTCCAGTACCACTGCCGAATTTTGGTTTGTCTCGACAGTGATAGTTCAATATCACTGCTGGTTATACTACGAACCGTCAGTGATAACCCTTATCACTCCCGGTTCCTGAGCCGGCAGTGATAATCCCGATTATCACTGCCGACTAATCACTGTTGGCTCCAATAATCGGCAGTGATTGCGTTTTGGAGCCGATAGCGATGTACTGTTCTGTAGTATTGCAAGGCAATAGCCTTACGATCTGAGCTACGTGGGCATTGTGTGGTATCACATGTAACAAATATATGAGGCTGATATTTGAGCTACACGTGACCGGCGCCACGCGCGCAACCCGCATTAGGCGTCGCGCGAGGAGAGGCGCGAGGCAACATGGACACATGAGGAGGTTGGAAACCTATTATATAGAAGTATAGTGCCCTGTCTTCCGGTTTCTTTTTCTCAGCACGCAATATATGGTCTTTTCCTTTTCTAGAACGTTTGTTTCCTTTTCCTTAATTCCAATATATTTGTTTCCTTTTCATTGAGATGATGCTGGAGGTGGGGGGAGATCTGTTGTGGGCCACAGGGATGAGTTAGACACATTAAACAATGGCCATCGGATGTGGGTGAGTAAAGCTAAGGAAAGATTTGAGACGTTAATTTTGATGGAGGCAAGTTTCTGGAGATGTTTCGCTGGGTGCATGAAGGTTAGGCCATCTCTAGTGGGATGCATTATTTGAGATGGACATAAAAAAGAATACTTAGGTGCATTATAAAGGGTATAGATGACTCGTAAATTTACTACGCCGGTCACTTTATTAATATGCTCCATATATATGTGTACCTGTTAACCAAGTCAGAGAATGATAGCACTGGGACACATCAAGTACAAGTGCACAGCACCTAGATGTATGATGACTTCACCTGTATTAATATTTTTCTCACACATTCTTAATTAATGCGTGAAGTTCGAATGTCGACATCTCATTGCATGTACCAGAAAGCCATGGTATAATTTTAAATACGCGAATTTAAATCATATTTGAGTACACTTTTGAAAAAAGATTAATTGTGGGTATATATCAATCTTTAACAATTCAAATGAAACACATACCTTTGAAATAATATACTTTGCTGATTTATATATAAAATCAGCACATACGTACCTACAACTAAACTATTATCAAAAAGGGAAATTCTAGTTTGAATTTCAATTCAAACTTATTTGAACTAGTTAGTAAACTGGTTAAACTCAGCAGCTTTAAAAGTTTCAAAAAAAATTCACATGAAAATACATAGAGAAAATATCATTTTTAAGATCATAATGCCTATGCACCATAATACCATAAGTAATTACAATATATATATATATATATATATAAAAGAGAGAGAGAATTCCAGGAGTTCATAAGTATATCTCTGCGATCACATGCTTTGTGTAAGTTATCTTCACTCACATTGTTTGCTTAGTACCTCGCGGTATGTACACAGACGACACGATGTGACTGCAAGAATTTGTAGAGTAATATGCTAGTCAACGCTGTATCCACTCATTTGCATCCTCCCAACTACTATTGCTGTGCAAATTGAGCTTGTCACTTATCTGAGTGATCGATCTGCTGATTAATTTGTAACTTATCTCTTAACTAATTTGCAGAAGTCAATGCAATGCGGCAGCCTTGTGGAGGCCACATCGGTTCACGAGCTCGGCGAATGGACTACCTTGGATGTGTACTGCTCCCTGCAGGTTCCATGGTAAAAGAAGGTCGTTTTTGGTAACGCACTTAAATATTTCAAATTTTGCGTCAAAAATTACTTTTATAATATTATAAGATTATTATATTTTATTAATATATTACAATAAAAATGAGCAGTACTTTGATTCTTCTATGTGTGCACGTGCAACCAAGGTTCACAAAACCGACGAAAACCGCTCGAAAACCGCGGTTTTCGAGCGTACCGCTGAGGTTCGAAATCAAAAACCGTTCGGTAAACCGGTCCATTCAAAAAAAAATTTAAAAATTTAAAAATTTTGAAAAAATTTATGCGCTCGGTTTTTCGTCAAAAACCGCGGTTTTCGTCAAAAACCGCTCACAAAAACCGTTTTGCGACGAACATCCGGTTGGCAGCGGTTTTTCTAATTTTTTTGGAATTTTTCAAAAAAAATTGATTTACTAACCCTTCGGTTTTTGACGGTTTTTAGGCGGTTTTCCGAGCGGTTTTTGCGGTTTTCGTACCGCGAATTTCGAAATTCGGTTTTGTTAACCCTGCGTGCAACCACGTAAGGTGAAGCTACTACCTGCTCGAATATTATCTGTAAGTTGTAACTAAAGTATTGATGAAAACTAGTTTGGTTTAATTTTTCGATGAGAGTGATAATTACGATTGATCGATGTAATGTTAATTATGAGGCTACTTGACTGAGACAATCAAATCCGTCCAGTAATCGTTACACCACACCATTTGTTGGTATCAACTATGCCCAACACAATTGACCTTTCCTGTAAGCAATCGAGAATAAAGCAAAAGAGAAAGAAGCGCAATCTAAATTGGATGATGAAATATGAAGTTTTATTGATTAATGGAGAGGTCTGAAGTTGCCGTAGTTGGTCTAGTCGATACAAATACACAAATGATATTTTCTGAACAAAAAAACCAATCTAAACAAGCCTAAAACCTAAAAGTGACAGCTATAAACGATATAAAGGGGAGCCGGCGTGCTCCAACAGGAGGGGGTACACACACAAGTGGAGTCGGATTCCAGCTCTATTACAAGACCTAAGTTGGCCCAACAGGTAGCGTAGCACATTCCTTTAACGATTTTGATGTGTATACAATGAATCTTAAGGTGGGGCTAGATCCATTAGAAAGGTCTCGTCGTACTCTTCAATTCGAGTACTTGAACACCTCAAACGGACTCCGTATGTGAAAGTTATGATCATTTTACTCGGAGATATCAGGCTGACTCCGAATTGGTTTGGAATTGAAACAGGGTTGGCCTGGACTTGTTGTGGTAGTTGTGCCACTTCTCTCACCTTGGTTCCTGAGTAGAACAACATCAAATGGCTTAGGTAGCAATCTATCCTCAATAAAAAAAATTATGAACTCCTAGAAACGAGTTCACCTGATAATTCAATTGTCGTGCACGTGCCCTTATCATAGGTCCTTGCCTAGCATCTTGTGGAGGATTGTTGTATATATCCAAAGAAGTGATGTCCTTATCATCCTCCCCCTCTTGAAATAGAATCACTCTCGACTGAAGCTCTTCTTCTTCTCTCAAGTATGGCTTTAAATCTATAATGTTAAATGTGGGACTAACCCCAAAATCTGCAATCAGCTCAAGCTTGTATTCGTTATCATGAAACTTTTGAATAATTTTAAAAGGGGCATTAGCTCTAGATATCAACTTAGACTTTCTCAGATATGAAAATCTATCTTTTCTCAAATGCAACCAAACAAGATCACCAAGTTCAAAAGTTATGTCCTTTCTACCTTCACTACCATCAACCTTATATTTCTCGTTCATGCGTTCTATGTTTTTTTTGCATTTAACTTAAGAAGAAATTCAGCATGTTTGTTAGTATCTAGATTTACCTTATCCGAAGTTGGTAGAGATAACAAATCAATTGGAGCGCGAGTGTTAAAGCCAGACACTACATGAAAAGGGCTTATCTTTGTGGTTGAATGCAGCGAGCGGTTGTAGGCAAACTCCACATGAGGTTGACATTTTTCTCACAACTTCAAGCTTTTCTTCAAAACAACCCTCAACATGATTGACAATGTACGGTTGATGACTTTAGTTTGTCCATCAATTTAGGGATGACATGTGGTAGAGAATAGCAACTTCGTCCCCAACTTGTTCCATAAGGTTCTCCAAAAATGGCTCACGAACTTCGCATTTCGATCTGAAACAATAGTGGTTGGCACACCATGTAGTCGAATGATCTCTCTAAAAAATAAATCAGTAACATGTATAGCATCATCGCTCTTATGACAAAGACTAAAGTGTGCCATCTTAAAAAATCTATCCACTCTACAAAAAATACTATCTATCTCCCTCTTTGTTCTATCGAGACTTAGCTTTTTGGCGTATAGTGTAGCGAGCAATATAGTGCTCAACATAAATGTGTTTAGCAAGGATGTATCTAATAGTAATGTATCTATTTATTGAGTATTTGTATTATGTGAGCATGAACAACCCAGGGATTAAAAAGAAACGGCGGTACTCGACTTGTCCTACCGGCTTGAACCGGTAGGTTTCATATTGGCTGAATCGAAGTGATTTGGTACTGATTCTATGAAACCTTATGGCTAATGCTTATAGAACACCAAAGAAGCACGGTACTTTGTGGAAAAATATATAAAAAAGGTAAAAGGAAATACCAAACAGGAGTGACTCCAATACCAAGAATACAAGAAAAATACAAATAGTAATGGGTCTCCAATGGGTAGAGAACACTTAGACACTTATAAGATTGTTACGACATGTTCAGAAAGTGAAGTTCAGTTTTTTTCACGTTCCATGAATCTCTTGTCAACAATTATGACTTGAAATCAACTAGGGAGGTAAGCTCGAAGGAACATTAGCTATGTTCTTATAGACTTATGGAGCTCCTTAGTCCACACTTGGGTAAAAAACCGCATATATGTAATATTTTCTATCTAGTACATGGAAAATACCACTTATATGTCACATTTTATTATATGATGCTCACAAATTAATAATGTGCTATGTGTCACATTTAGATTTACATTTGTGTGTCGGTGCTAAAAAAATATGAAATCCAATAGCATCAAACAAGTCGTCATTTGACTTATGGGTTCCAGGCATTTCCTAACTCAGAACAACCAGTCAGCAAATCTAAAAGCTAGGTTGCCAAACACCAAACATTTTAAGCTCAGCTGTGCAACCGTTTATCCATGCAGCTTAGTCGAAAGCTGCTTCTCAGAAAAGTTGCATCTGTCCCAAACAGGGCCTAAGTATTTAGATGCTTAACTTCCACAAAAAATGACAATTAAATAATTTCAAACTTTCCTTCAGTAGCGTACATTGTCATTATTCCATAGACATATAGTGCTAAGTGCAAATGAACATTTGCTGGAATACAAAAATTCTAAACAGAGAGATGCTCAGTTGGTTGGAGCGCGAGGACTTCCACAAAAAATGACAATTAAATAATTTCAAACTTTCCTTCAGTAGCGTACATTGTCATTATTCCATAGACATATAGTGCTAAGTGCAAATGAACATTTGCTGGAATACAAAAATTCTAAACAGAGAGATGCTCAGTTGGTTGGAGCGCGAGGAGCGAACTTAGCCCGCTTGCGTTCGAGCGCTGCTCAACGCGGGAGCTCAGGAGCCAATGGCGTGGGTGGGCGGGCGTGTGTGGGTGTGCGTTTATAACTCGGCTATTGTCCTTTTTAATTAAATGCTAATGCTCCTGGGAAATTTTTTTTAAAAGAAAATTTTAAACAAAATAAATCTAGAAAAAAAATCAAGGAGAATCTAAGGCCTCAACAACGGGTAAAATGCACGCCACTCAACCGTTCAAACGTCTATTTCAGTGTCGCAACCTTTTTAAGTTTCAATACTTGACACGAAGAATCCTCTAAAACACAAGGTATGAACCATCTCAATAAGTTTGCTCGACCAGAGCAAGCAGCCAAACATGTATCTAGCTGTTAGCATCAGAATTTAGCAAGGTATGACTAATTTATGAGGCTAAGGATGAAAAAGGATTATTTTTGGCCGATATCGGTTAAAAAGAAAAAGGTTAAGTTAAAGATAGGATTATGACCAATATTGATTCAAAGATGAAATTTTATCTGTGCAAAGGCCGATACGGATTGAGATTAGCGACGCATTGGAGAAGGATACGATCGACTTATGCACTATAAAAGAGGATCAAGGGTGAGCAAAACAAAAACAACTCAACCAATCAAATAACTCAGATCTACTTTTTATTTACTTTCCTGTCAACTAGGAGTAGCTTCATAATTTAGAATCTCCCTTGTAATCCGATTTTAGTGAATAAAGTTGCGCATCACCGATTGTTGATCATCCTCTATTACACCAATCAGGTTTGATTTTTCTCCGATCTTATTGCGCATCGCCTTTTTTGAAAAAATCTACCTTTATCAATCATCTAATCAGCCGTAACAAGCTGTTTAGATGTATCGTTACATTTGATTTAATCGATTTTGCATAGCTGTTTAGATCTTTGCCGATTATCATATTAGATCGGATTTGAGAGTATTTCTTCATCTATCTTGCCGATTGCAAGATCAAATCGGCTGGCATTCCCTGAACCAACTTAAACTCGACATTCTCGTTTGTTTCAACCGATTAATCCATCATCACATTTTTTTACGCCAACACACTTTTAACAAGCCTGGTGGGACACGATGTCTTCTTATTGGAAATCAATTCCGCCATTCGATCTCAACACTGAAGCTATAATCGTCCCGACATTAGACGATTTAACACCAGAACAGCGCATAGAGATCGAAGATCGAAAAACCGCTCTCGAGGCGATGATGCTAAGCTGTTAACAGAAAACTCAACGTGGCGTCACCCAAAAGGCTGCATTGCTGACAGTCAATCCCCTCGGCGACGCAGGGATTACCGATACATCGGTAAGTCGATATATGCTTGCACAAGCTGAGTTATCTGCCATGATTAATCAATCTTTGAACCATGCTCTGTTTAACCAATCGTTGGCTCTAGTCACAATACTTATGCCAATAATAGCCAACAGTGTTAAGATTATTGCTCAAGAGTTGGCTTCAGCTGGAAGCCTACTCGATCCAATACAAACCTTGCCGAATTACCCAATCTATTCGGTAGCACCAAGCACACAAAACCCAATGTTAATGGCCGATCCTAAACCATTGGCCACTACTTCATCTCTTACCATGATGCCAACCCAACTGACTATAATACTGCCACGAGATCCTCGTACAAGTAATGTTGTGCATTATCAAGCATATACCGATGCTGCTAAGTTGGATGCACCAGCCAACTCACCACTCTCGGCGCCATTTTGCGTTTTCCCCAATTGGTTCTACAACCGATTGAACCTCCTAGGCACCCACAGTACCCTAAGCTGATTCCGTAGAGGAATGTGGCTCCATACAAGGTTATAACGTACTCGGAACCCTTTGTTCCAGTACTAGAGCCGATTGTTACGAGAACCAACATAGGCTATGAGCAACCTCATCAATTCCCATCAGCAAAAGCGACCCATCAACCTGAGCTTACGCTTAGGGGCAGAATGCTAATTATGAACATAATTGGCAAAATCCTAACACTGCATCGGCTAATGCACTGAATTGGGCCGATCAGATATCCGCCGTATTACAAGACCAATTCGGCATACAACCAAAGGGAAAGGTTACAGGCTATCGGAAGCCGTACCCTGATTACATCGATAGGATGCCTTATCCTAATAACTTCAAAGTTTCTGATTTTGCAAAATTCTCAGCGGATGATTCTATTACTAGTTTGGAGCACGTCGGACGTTTTATCGAGCAAAAATTAGGTTATTCTTGCTATCTTTTTCTGGAGTTGCTTTTACATGGTTAACAAGCTTACCCCTGAGTTCGATCAATTTTTGGATCGATTTGGAGAGCCGATTGCATTAGTACTTTTCTCTGGAAGTATGGAGCTTAGAATTTTTTACTTGAGTCCCATTCACCAGAAATTTGGGGAACCGGTAACAGATTATATTAAGGGATTTAGAGACGTGAGAAATCGGTGTTTTAGTGTTACTTTGCCTGATAAATAATTAGCCAATTTAGCCTTCCAAGGGTTAATTCCCTAGCTGAAGGAGAAATTCGACGGGCAGAAGTTTACTGATTTAAGTCACCTGTTACATAGGGTATCAGTTCAAGAAAGCCGTTTTACCATAATAGAGGCTTTAGAGATAAATTCAACGCTAATAATGATAACAAAGATAAGGATAAAGCAAAAGTTAACCTCGTCGAGTACAGCTCAAAGGGCACATTATACCGTTGGCTGACTAAATCATAAACCGAAGGTATTGCAAATGGCATCATTCTCTTTCTCACAATACTAATACCGCAATATTTTTCGATAGTAGATACAATCGGTTATAGAAGATGGCCGACTCAAATTCACAAAAGAGCCGATGTCGTGCCCGGAATTTGAATTCCGAACACTTTTTGTGATACACTAGTCCAGGATCACGCTGGTGCTCACAGATACAACAGAGATGAATACCATCACATATACACAGCGAAAAAATAATGATAATGTATTTAATTCAAATTAAACTGTTAAGACCTTAAGGTCAGTCTTACCATATTAAGCCACGCAGGGCTGAGTTCAGAGTAAGTAAATAATAGCAGCGGAAATATAAAATTATTCGTGGCGCCTCAGTTTGCCACAGGCAACTGATTGGGCCTTCCCCTTAGTTAGCCGGGTCATCGTTCTTCTTCTCATATGCTTGCAGTTCTTCATCTTCTGATATTGTGATTATGGAGGGGTGAGTACATTGGTACTCAACAAGCTATGCACAGAATGCATCCTAATATGCTACATGCCAGGCTTATTCCAATGGAATGGCTTAAAGGTTAATTTGCAATAAACAGCATTTAACAAGTAACATAGGTAGATTCAAAAGCAGTAAAAATAAAACAAGTAGAATTAACAATAACTTTTCCAGAAGTTACTTAAAAGCATTTCCACATCCTAATTCATACTTCCATCAACTTCATCTTTTATCCCAACCACATTTTTAATAAAGTCTAACCCTTGACTGTAATTCCCGAGCAATGTCCAATACCGTGGACACGGCTATTCGAATAGTTTGTACCCTCTGCAGAGGTTATACACTTTACCCACATGATATAGTTAAACACCACACAGGCGAGTAACCATAACAAAATCTTTCTGAAACTTCTATCCTCGCATGCGTACCTCCCGGTATAGTCCCCACTGTCCCTTCCCTTTTGCGGAGCGGAAGTACAGGGCTAACGTATACCGTTGAAGAGATGTAAGACCGATCCGGTAAACACTACACCCTTCTTTCCACATCCACAGCTACAAAAACCACCTGAGGTCTCACATGCTAAGACTTCGGAATCATACTCAACTAGGTCTGTCCCATACCAGACATGTGGTTGCATGTTAGGCCCAGTTCAAAGGCTTGCAAGGTTAAGTCCTTAGGTTGACCGTGGCAAGACTACCCAAAGTTCACAAAACCAAATTCAACAACATCATTCCCATGTGCCACATCTGGCCCTCCATTAATCACTTGCCACTTGCCACAGTCTAAATTATTTTACCACCCTGGTTGGTTACCGTGCACCGTGTGCCTTCAATAACATCAACACACGTGTCACATTCTCAAAATGTCTTTCATAGCTCATTAGTCAATATTTCATCGTTCCCATGAAACAGTGTCAATGAAGCGTACCGCTTGGCTAAGCATACCTACTTCGTTCTAACCATTTCCCATTGGTGACTAGTATTGACCAATTTAATAGTTTCCATCTTAGGGTGACAATGGATTTATGGCATACAAATACTAGGAACAAGGAATCGATAACAAGTGGTGATTTAACTAAACCCAAATTACTTTAAAGCTTTTTATAATTTAATTAGCATGCATAATTTAAATCAACATAATATTTTAAAAAAAACATTAGGAGCAAGATGGTCAAAGCATAACTTGCCTTCGTAAAGCAGCGAGTCTTGGTCTAGGCCTTGGTCTGGAGCTTGATCCTCAAATCCGCGTCCTCACACACTTTCGACGCGTCTACGCGTAATGAATGATAAGAACCAAATGAACATGCAAAACAACGTACAAATACACATTCAGAAACTACCGCAAAATAAACTAATTCATAACGTTATGAAAACTTCCAGATAATTAATTTAGCATTTTCTAAGATTTATAAAATTTATTTGACATTTTTGGACATATAGTTTAAGAGCTACAAAATTCGTAAGTTTGGGCTTTCCGAGAATATTTTAACAGTACAAATTCATTTATAAAATTTCAGTAAAATTAACATAGCTAGGTGTTCATTTATACTCATTTAAAAAAAATTTGTCGCACGCAGATTGGACTTATAACGAATTTGTAATGAAAATAACAAATTTCGCGATTGTGGACGCATACATGTACAACTAACAACTCGGCTGAACGCATGCATGGTACTATTCATCATATATATGTGTATTCTTCAAGCGCTTCTTCGGCTGGCTATCTTGGCTACGCGAGAGAGACAGAGAAGAAAATCGGCCAGTGCGATCATCAAAGGGCGGCGAACGCAGTTGGCCGGATCGGTCGGTGGCAATGGTCAGGCAACAGCGCACGCATACGGGACCAATCGATCAAGATAGCATCACCAAAATACATATATGCGTACATGTATACAACCCAAAATATATATGTACACATATATTCTAACCTCTAGTATATATATATACTTGCATGCGGCCTAACATATACGTAGATATGCATCCCTACTAACATATATATGTAAACACACCGTACACATCCTAACATATACTTACATATATACATGCGTACATTCCTATTATATCCATGTATACAAGACTATACACTAGAACATGTATAAGCGTTCATGATTCGGCCTAAAATATATACATATACAAGCCTAACATATAAATCCAAACCTGACTTATCTGCAAGCATACACACACATACATGCACAAATACACACAGGCGGAATCATCCGATCGGCAAAGTTAAAGCACGCGCAAGGGAGAAGAGAGAGTACCGACGTCAGCAGCAAAGCAAGCAGATCGTCGGTGTAGGAAGAGGCGAGATCGAGACAATCGGCAACAAATGCAGATCGATGAGCGTGAAAGGAGACAACCAAGCGGAGTTCGGCCGGCAGCGTCCAAGCCAAGAGAAATGACAGGGAGACGTGGAGATGTGAAGAGGAACACAGCCAAAGCGTTGGGGAGGAAAAACAGCAGTGTAAAGGAGGGATTAAGGGGTGATTAGGAGTAGTAAACTCGAAAGGAAAGGAAAAGGCAGAAGAAACGGCTGGGATGAGCAATTCATGCGTACAGATTGAATGATTCATTACGTCGCTGTCGGTTAAATTCCGAATTTGAACAGTGCTGGGTCAAACACGTTTGAGATAAAATAGCAGAAGGGCTCTAAAAATCTTGGAAAAAAACCTCTAAAATACTAGGGAATATTTGAAACCTAGCGAAGTTGGTTTCGTGATTTTTCGATATATAGATTTTCCGCGAAAATTCCTTTAGTGAAACAGACACTTGTGCAGATGTTTATAAAATCAACAACTTAATTTATAGATCAAGTTTTTGAAAATATTCGATAGGAACATTCTTGTTTTTCAATGTCGTTATTTTAAACTAAATTTTTAAATTTTATGCGCACGTGACACACACGATCTTTATTTTATATGATTAACTCAATAAGGCTTAAGTTCAAATTAACTTCACAAGAAAATTCCAAATACATTCCCGAAAAATTCTAATAATTTCAGAATGCCATAAAAATATTAAAAGTAAATTTTGGGACGTTACAGCCGACGATGCAATTGGATGCTAATCCTTTTCCGATTAATATAGTTCACTGTTCTGGAAAAGGAAAAGAGCCGATGCAAGATGCAGGGTCAAAAGTTGCACGTCATGATCAGTCAAGCTCTAGTGGCAAGGAGACCCTAAACGGTTGGCTCACTACAAATAGAAACCGACTGTAAAGGGAGAAGTTCAAGGACCATCAAGCCAAAGTGAGACTTGTGAATTAGCAAGTGGTACAAGGCCGACAAAACATCACCACCACAAAAGCTGATTCACAAACCGAAGCCAACTTTCTCCTAGCTATTAGAAAAATATGAAAGAAGAAGCAACAGGCCACATTATCCTGCACATCGGCCGGATAATATGTACTGGCCCGATAACTTGGAAAAGGCTCACCAACGATGCCCCTTTTGGTAGTTTTGTTGGGAGAGGGCGTTGGCTTTGCCGTCACCATATTCTTGTCTGATGAAATATTATCCTCGCAAAGGTGACTTGCAATGACTTTTGGCTAATGATAGAATATCTGAGCCGATGCAGGGCTGTCATAATGAAGGCCATAGAAGATCGGTTCATGAAAGGATTTCTAGACTGATCCATCCGCAAACACGGTTGGAAGAGGGAAGTTCTATAGGTAAGGTTGAAATGGCAGGAAAAATACGTAAGCCAATTGAATCTAAACTCAGATGGTGTCTTTTAGGACTTAGCTGATCACAACTAAGACGACTTCAAAGGCTAAGGACTCAGGAGATGAGAGAGGCTGAGCAGAAAAATCAACGAGATGAAGCGTTCAATGAGATCCCGCCAATTAAAATCGCTAAGAAAGAATGGAGGAGAAAAGAACCGGTTGAAGAAGAATTTGATTCAACTGATGATCTGGATTCACCTATGATTCGAAATGATTCTCCACATTCGATGGACATCAACATGGTGTTCACTCTACCGAACGAGTTTAAGATAAGTACTATATCGGCTAAGGAAATGTTAGCTTAGTTGTGCTTGGGGGCTCAAGACGTAGTTTTTGAAAAGCCTCAAGACGATCATCGGCATCTAAACCCATTATATTTAAAAAGATATCAATGGCAAGCCGATATCAAGGATGCTAGTTGATGGAGGAGCAACCATCAATCTAATGTTGTATACCACTTGCATGAAGCTGGGTAAGTCTGACAATGATCTTATTAAAACTAACATAGTTTTTAATGACTTCATAGGGGATCCCACTGAGGCAAGATGGGTCATGGTAACAGAGTTAACAGTCGGCAGCAAAACATTGCTGACTACTTTTTTTGTGGTTGACGCCAAGGGTAATTACAATGTTCTATTAGGGCGATACTGTATTCACACCAACTGTTGTGTCCTGTCGACCATGTATCAGATGCTCGTCCAATGGTGAGTTCAGATGAGAATTGGCAATACGAAGAAGCCGAATGCATATCGGGTAAAGCCCTAGATGATTGCGATTTTATTTGCATCAATAAAACAGAGCTTATTTCGATCAATATAAGGCCAAGCACGCTTGATCGGATAGATGAAATTTTACGCCGATAGAGTCCAAATTGGCAATGAAGATTTTACAGGACAAAATGCGAAGCTATTAGCAAACAACGGATAGCTATGAGGCCATTGAAGATTTTTAAGAAATCGAGGAATTAGGCCAAGGTTTCACGTCGACCGATTTACTAGAAGAAGTCGACATAAAAGATGGTGATAGAAAAGAACAACTTTTGTTAGTTCAAAATTAGTTACAGATTACAAAGAAAAGTTGGTCAAGATTTTAAAAAATTATAAGGGTTGCTTTGCTTGGGAGTATCATGAGATGCCTGGTTTAAGACAACAACTTGTTGAGCATCGGCTACCTATAAAACCAGGTTATCGGGCATTTAAACTGTCTCGTAGACAATTTAATCCGGCTTTTTGTACCATTATAAAAGAAGAAACTACGTGATTATTGGAGGCTAAGTTTATCAGGCCTTGCCGATATGCTGAATGGGTTTCCAATGTCGTTCCTGTTATGAAGAAAAATGGCAAACTAAAGGTATGTATTGATTTTAGGGATTTAAATAAAGACACACCAAAGGATGACTACCCGATGCCAATAGCCGATATGCCAAATGCCAAAGATCATTAGTTTTCTTGATGGTAATGCCAGTTATAACGAAATATTCATGGCAGAAGCTGATATACCTATGACAGCCTTTAGGTGCCCTAGGTTTATTTGAATGGGCTATGATGACGTTCGGCTTGAAAAACGCTGGTGCAACATATCAACGTGCCATGAATTTGATTTTCCACGACTTAATTGGCCACATTGTGGAAATTTACATCGATGATGTTGTTGTAAAATATAACGAGGATTTGTAGCATCTGGTCGATTTGAAAATAGTGTTAAAAAACATAAGAGCACATGGTTTGGAGAAAAATTCATACAAATGTGCTTTTCGTGAATTGGCAGGGTAGTTTTTGTGCTTTATGGTTCACGAAAGATGAATTAAAGTTAATCAAGAAAGGGTCAAAACTATAGCCAGATTTAAGCCACTGGCCTCCAAAAAGGACTTACAGAAGTTGATTGGCAAGATTAATTATTTACTATGATTTATTTCAAATATTTCTAGCCTTATCAGTTCATTTACCCCAGTGTTAAAATTAAAGGATAATCAAGATTTTGTTTAGTGAGCCGATCAGCAGAAAGCTTTCAAAAGCATAAAAGAATATTTATCCAATCCTCTAGTTAAATTATATATATCGGCTGAAGAGGCAACAATTGGAGCTATTTTGGCACAAGAGATTGATGGTAAAGAGCGGATTATTTTATACTTAAGCCGATGGTTAATTGATGTAGAAATCAACTACCCTTTTGTGTCATTATATTTTTCTTACACAAAGTTAAGGCATTATATTTTAGCGTAAAGTTATTTGTAAAACCGTTATTGTAAAGTATATGTTGTTAGTTCCAATTTTGCAAGGTTGACTTGGTAAATGGGCATATACGCTCATCGAGTTCAACTTGATGTATGAATCGGCTAAAGCTGTTAAGGGTTAAGTGATTGCCGATTTTACAATAGGACATGAAACTGATACAAATGACGATCTAGTATTTGTTGCCCCTTGGAAACTATTTTTTGATGGATCGGTATGTCTAGAGGGCGATGATATCGGGGTAGTGTTGATTTCGCCAAAAGGATATAGTTTTGAGTTCGCACTCAGGTTGAATTGCAGATGTTCCACTAATCAAACTCAATATGAAGCATTGCTTAAAGGTCTAAAGATACTCGATAATATCAGAGTTGATTTTGTTGAGGCGATTCTTTGTTAGTGGTCTAGCAGATTAAGGGAGAATGTAACTGCTATGATGAAGTTTTGACCAAATATTTGAAGTAGTGTTTCGCTATAATTGGCTCATTTACCTTTTTTCCATTTGTCATATTCCTTGTGAGTTAAATGACAAGGCTAACTTTCTAGCCCAACAAGCGTCGAGGTATAAAGTTTTTGGCCGACTAGAAGAATTTGAGCCGATAGAAAAAATGATCATGTGTGTTACCACCAATGATTAGAGAACAAAAAATAGTGGAATATTTGACCGATCCTTCAAAACCCACTGATCGGAGAATCAAGCGATAAGCCCTAAAGTATGTCCTCTTCAATAACGTACTTTATTATCGAACTTTAGAGGGTTTGCTATTAAGATGTCTTAAAGCCGAAGAAGCTAAAATGTCTATAGGAGAAGTACATGAAGGCATTGGTGGATCACATCAATCAGCTCACAAAATGAAATGGCTATTAAGGCATATTGGGTATTTTTGGCTAACAATGATGGAAAACTGTTTCAAATATTATAAAGAATGACAAACTTATCAGAAATTTGACAACATGCAATTGGCTCTAGCATTGGCTTTGCATCCAATTATCAAGCCTTGGCCATTCAGGGGATGGATAATAGATGTAATCGGACAAATATTTTCAGTGTCAAGCAAAGGCTATAAATTCATATTGGCCATGACCGATTATTTTTCTAAATAGGTTGATGCAATCCCGCTTAAAAAGGTTACAAGTGTTGAAGCTATTGGATTTGTTACATAACATATTGTCCATCGATTTGGAATTCCATAGACTATTATAATCGATTAGGACACTATGTTTATATCCAATGAGTTTCAAAGTTTTGCCAGAAATTTGGGTATAAAATTGTTAAATTCATCACCCTATTATGCTCAGTCTAATGGTCAAGCCAAGTCGTCAAATAAAATGTTGATCAAGTTGATCAAGAGGAATATTGAAGAAAAGCTGAGGAATTGGCATATGACATTATCAAAGTCATTATGGGCCTATCGGATTGCATATCGTGGTGCAACAAAATTAAAGTCTTGTGTGTATATAAATTAATAAGTGGAAACAATTGTTGCAAGATTGACAAACCTCTATGACATTGATCTTCTGTGAACCAATGAGGAGTTGCATGTTGTGGCAAACATAGAATCCACATAGGTTAGTGTCCTTTGGCTGCGGTGGCACTGACAAAATATAATTGGTTAATTAGTTCCAAAGGTATTATTATAGAGTGTGAAGGATTATTGTGTACTAGCGGATACCGAAAAGTATAAGTTTACTTCAGCTTCGTTGGGTCCTTCCTGTGTGGCCCTCCACAAGTTTTGTAGATAGTGAACGACGCATCGAGTAAATTTTTGATAGATGCCAAGTCATGGGTGCCGTCCTTTTTTGAATCAAGGTAAATTACCCGATTCTGTCTTGGTATAATTACGAGTAGAACCCAGTGAAACCTACACAGGTATTCGCCATGGTCATTCAACCTAACTTTGAGCTGTGTTATATAGTATAAATCAACAAGTATAGCAACTAGACGAAGCCCTTACCCCAGGTTGTGAGGTAAAAGTATGAATTTTTTATCCCATTAAGCTAGCAATACTTTCTCCACGTACTCTTGGACGACTTGTAAATTTTCATTCATGGTTTGCTTGGACACCATATGTGGGTCAAGGAAACCCACTGGTTCTTCCCTTATTTTTGCTTCCATGATTATGTATCTACATATACAAAATCAAGGATAATATATATATATGTCATTTATCGGTACGACACGAATATAGACCGTGATTGCACACACTTATAATGTCCAGCATCTCATGAGTGAGGTGTCAAGAGCATTGAGGTTGTAGAGATCGAACAAGTTGTTGAAGCCGACCACGAAGAAGCCATCTAAAAACTGGTGTAAGTGCTCCTCCTTGAAGCTGATAGAGATACTCGATGTGTCTTGTTCCATGCACCAATCTTGCAATCTAACGCGTGCTAATGTAAGCATCTCCTGGCACTCTTTCGGTACGAACGGTTGTCCTAGCTCGAATTGTCGTGCCAATGGGGCAAACGAAAAGTCATGGGCTAATGTGATCCCCTTTGATTTTCCCTCGTCGTTGTCTTGCTGTCTAGAAAATATCGTCTTCACGGGAAATGACTTGGCCCAAACTGCAGTAACGGCCTGTGCCTGACGGGACACGGTAGCCGATTTGGTGGGCTCTTTCGGTGCAACACGTGGCTCTGGTAGTGCTGGTAGCTCCGGCGCATCACGTGGCTCCGGTAGTGCTGGTAGCTTCGGTGCTGCAGGGTGGTCGTCAAAGGAGATGTCCTTCTTGGCCATTGGATGAATGTGCTAATGGTATACCCTATTATGACGATCTCGTTATTTGGGGGCATCTCTAGTGTGACGGTCTTGTAAATTTCATATACACTGTCGACATGGACCTTCGTGTAGCCCGGATCTACTGTACGACCGTGCACAAACGCCACTACACCTGTTAGATACACGTGCCCCCAAGCAGCCTACAGGGGAACAGAACCATTGGCAAGCCTTACTTGGAGATTGCACGGCGTGGCCATCTACATAACGGTACACAATTAATTAGCTAACACGTCGAACAGGTCTATCTAAGGAGTGTTGGAGACATGTATATTACCCAGGTGTCGTTGGGAGAAAATCTGGCCTCGTCCATATCCGTCTCAGGGGCAGACGCACAACTGCTCCGATGGTTAGTTGGGCTCAACTGCAGTTGTGCTTTTGGGGCTTGCATGTTCCATGTCTGCCTCTTCGCAACCACACATTGCTCCATCCTTTTCTCAAAACTTCTTAGCTGACTATCGAACTGTGCTATCAGCCTTTCCTCAATCAGGGCTACTAGCCATTCCTCACGCTTGGCTTTGCTTCTCTTCTTACTCCGGTATGTGTCGAAGTCTTGTGAGAATCCCATTTTTCGGTGAACGAAAACACCTAGGCCTCAGATGCGACCAGGTGCTCCTTGTTTCCCAAGGCCTTGGAGAGTATATATCTCTCTCTGTCTGAAGTGAAAGAGCCCTGGGATGATTCCGTGCTCAACGCTATCAGGCGTTGGGACACTTCCTCATTTGCTGGATTGGCAAAGAACACGTCGCCCGAAGACGTTGGACGTGACCTTGCTCTTACCCAATTTCGGGCGCGCGGGTCCAAGATCGAGGTAAACGATGGCGCGGCCTCCTTCTAGGTTGCCTCATCATCCCCCCTCTTCCATTGTGTGATATTGCCCGTGTACCTAGTGGAGCTGAGTCTGTGCGGGTGGGTGTTTTTTGACTGGACGATCTTGTGCGCCGCACTTCAATGCATGAACTCTTTCGTCGTCTTCATCTCAACAAATCATTCCCACATATCTTCCGTGATGAACCCGTACTTCTGGAATGGAGTCATTTCCTTATTCACGTAATTAGTGACGAGGACGCTCTTGAAGTTCTTCCACGCCTTTCCCACCGCTAGCAATGCATATCGTCGCAGTGCATGCATGGGCCTTGTGGGAGCTCGAACGACGCAAAAGTTTTGGTCACCAGGCTATCGCGCTCCTCATCTATCTACGTCTTCCACGATGGATAGGTGATGGGGACCCTTTCACGCACAACAATCATGCACAATGTCTGTAATGCTGTCGTGGCCTTAGGAGGTGCGGTAGGGGCTCCATCCTGCAGATCGATCATCGTAATGGTTATCGGCTCTGGGGCTTTTTACTAAGCCCTCTTGGACTGCGCCTTGGTTTTCCTACATTGGGCACCTCATCTGATCCATTCAGCGATGAGGAATGAGGGGACACCATCTTGTAATGAAGTAGGTTGTGTTAAATCTTCAAAGATTAGAAAGGTTGGTAAATCCACAATTCATAGAGGGTCATAGAAGAGGAAAGAAAGTAAATTTAAGCATTATTTAGTATAGTTGTAATTGTATGATGCAAGGTTAAGAGAAGGTAGGTTAAGAGAAGCAAAGTTAAGAGTTGTTTTGTATATACGAGGTTAAGAGAAGGTAAGTTAAGAGAAGCAAAGTTAAACACCCAACATATTGAACTCTTGTACTTGTTGTTAGCCTTTTAAAGGAACTAGGTAACCATCCAATACTTCAAATTGAAACAGAACAAACACAAAAATTTATTTCTGGATGGTTTCACAAATTGCGAGAATAAGAGCAAGAATATAATACTAATTCCAAATTAATGTATAATTGATTGATAGTGCTCTCAGGCACTTGGTGTAGGAATGCTATAGACTAGCTCTTACCTCATCTACACCTGAGTCAAATTTATCTCATTTGAACTAAACAATTAACTATGTAAAGAAGGCCTTGAACCCTTACCTTCCTAATCATGCAATTTAAGGTATTCTTTAGTCAATTTCACTTTTATTATGATTAGAATTCAGCATAATACCAGTTCAGACAGCAGGTTATTTAATCAACCAAACAAACAGAGCAGTGCATATGCAAATAAAGTAACAAAGATAGTAATCAAAAGAGGACAAATGTAGGTAAAGAATAATGAACAAGCTTTACAACAGTGAAATGAACCAAAATTTCTAGCATGCAAGTCTACTGGTTCAAGGCCTAATTCACAACCTTAATTGTCCAATTCATCATTTGACCCAATTTGTATCATCAAGCAATAAAAGGTAGCAAAGCAGTATAAAGAAAAATTAGAAGAAAACATTGAAGCATTGACAAGTTCAGAATATGAGAATCTCAAAATAGCAGTTATCCTATGCATAAGTTTTAAGGCAATCACATGCAATAATTACAACCTTCTCAACACCTAAGTCAACAAAAGACATACACTATGTAGCCATAATTTGGAAAATAGTTTGAATTCGGTATGTCACGTTGAAAATGTCGATATGAGATTTAAACTCACCTTCCTTTCTCATTTTGTTTGCAGCTTATGAATCGTCATCTCATAGGATGTCTTTCATTCAACAGAAAAAGACATTAAGTTGGTTTGGTTCTGGAATTGAGTGACTGCAACAATCTGACAGTTAACAACAAACAAGCAACAATGCACACAAAAACAATGGTTACTAATGTTTACTCATATGTCAACTTACCAATGCAAGAAGTAGGATATGTGCAAGTACATACACATGCATTTGAAGAAAATGAAACTGATAGGGTAATTCCTATTGAACAACTGGATTATTATCACAAGCATGCAGACATGCTTGACTCATCCAAAAAAGACCAGTAATACAAAATATTATTGATACATACTGAGCAGAGTTCACCAAAATTATCATAATCAAATAGAGGCAAGGGAAAACTCATATGACTACAAGCATATCATATTCTCATGTGCGTATTAACAACCTCCTCTCTCTTTTGAACATCAGTATTCTCATATGACTACAACCAAGACAAGCATATGATATTCTCATGTGCGTATCAAAGATGTGTTAGGTAATAACACAAAACATTATTGTAACAAACTAGTTTTGCTATTCTGTAAGTGTATACTATACTTTGAATTGGTCTCCCCATAAGTTAATTAAGTTGACATTGTTAAACAGAACCAACTAGAAATGGTCATCACAGATGGTTTTTGGCTAAAACCGTCTGTGATGTGCCCCCTCATAATTGACAATTTTGGCTAAAACAGTCTATGATATGCCACTCATCACAGAAGGTTTTAGCCAAAAACCGTCTGTGATGTGCCCCCTCATCCTAGACGGTTTTTGGCTAAAACCGTCTATGATGTGCCTGAGACTCATCATTGACTGTTTTTCTTGAACAACCATCAGTGATGAAGTATCTAATATAACTCCTTTTGTAGTAGTGACAAATGCCTTTATGGGAACACCCTAGCCTAATAAGTTGTTCAGTCTCATCTTGTATCCATGGTAGATTAGAGTGGTGCAAGCGCCGGGTAGGTAGTTTGAGGGGGTTCCCACACAGGAAGCATATAGGGCCACAACATCAGACACAACGGTTGATTTGTTGAGGTCAGTAGGTTAAACTCATGAGGGTAAAAATCCATCGGGTGGGATAAGGTTAGGGTCGAGTAAGGTAAAGGCCTTGTCATGATCCCTTAGTCGCATGCTGAAGGAAGTGTGTCAAGACCGACATTAAAAGATGATAATGTCTTGTGGGTAAAGTTGTACAACCTCTGCAGTGTCAAAATATATTTGAATAGTCGTACCATTTATGGGCAAAGCATAGTAATGTTGCTAAGGCTAGTCTTATGTTTTCAAAACTTGGATGGGAAAGGAAGGTGGATGTTTTTGTACCTGGGTCACGAGTATGTGAATGTTGTTGATCATGGTGGCTATGGAGAGCCATTTGTGGTTATGCTTATGGCACTTACTTGTTACTTTATACCAAATGTCAATTGTTTTTACAACTCCCAATTGTAATCTTCCACTTATTGTTGTCGAATAAATCTCGCTTTGTGCAAAACAGAAAACTTGGTAGTATAGCCATCTCCTTTGACATAGCCTTGCATACCATATAACATTTCCTTAAAAGTCTTGCAGATTACGATTTTTGTATTTACCGTCGCTTGTTGAATATTATCAGGGCAAGGAGTTCCATGAACAATTATTTTCTTCGCTAGGTGTTGGCGAAGATGACATCGATCACGAAGGTTAAATCCAAGTCAGTTGCCTGTGGTAGGTTAAGGCATGTTTGCTGGAATTTTTTTGTCTCATTTACTATTTTTCCCGCTGCTATTTAATTTTCATTAGAGTTATTTGGCTGGTTGGCCTTGTTGTTGAAAGCTTAGCCGTATGAGCCTATGTTCGGATGTTTATTACATTATGCTATTCTAATTATTTGTGCGCGTATGGATGTTGTAACATCCCAAAAAAAATTCCTAAATATTATTTTATTGCGAGTTGTGCATTTTGTATTTCTCTGGAATTTATTGTATTTTTTGGAATTTATTTGAAGTTAATTCAAATAATGTATATTGGCCTTTTGTAAAAATTTATTTAATTTAGTTAAAGCTAATATAAAGTTTTGCCAAAAATATTTTATTTGAGTCCCAAATGTCTCAAAGTATTTATGAGAATTTTCTTGTATTTTTCCTGATTATTTTATAGCCTGAAACTAATGAAATTAATTTCTGTGATTTTTTTAAAGAAAAAACCCGAGAAAATCGTTGTGAACAGTACTGGGCCGAAGCCCAGCACTGTGCGTGCGCGGCCCGTTTGGCCCGTGTTCTCTGTGTCGTTTCGCTCGGCCGTTGGATCTTCATCGGGTGGTCTTCATCAAGCCGTGTCACCTGTGCTGTGTTGACCGTTGGATTGCGAAAGGACGCTTGTGATTTAAGGATTAGGTCAGAAACCCTAGCGTTTTGATTTGTTGGATTAAGATCGGACGGTGGAGATGGAATCGCGTTGTTTTGGAAGGAAGGGATTGCATCCGTTGGATTTGGAAGGTGCGGATCATATCGTATCGTTTTGAGTGGAATCTCAGCCGTTGATCGCTAATCGGGCGGTCCTCGTTCATCGTCTCCGATTCGGTTTCTGAATCCGCCGTCGCCGCGTAGACTAGGGTTGCCATTTTTATACGTTCGCCGAGGCTATTTAAGGTGCGGACCACACCCCGAGAATCCCCATTCTTGTGTGCATCCGTAGCCCTAGCTGCCGTCGTTGTGCCGCCGTCGTTCGTTCGCTAGAGCTCGCCGGAGTTCCCGAAGCGCCGTCGTTCGCCTTCTTCATTTTGCGCCGCTGTTGAGACAACTTCCACCGCACCGGTTCCAGATCCATACTCGTCGCGTCAAGCCATGTCGGAGCTGCCACTTCATCACGCCGGAGTCGCGCCAAAACCGTCGTTCCGGTGGTCTTCTTCCTCGAGTCCAGTGAAGCTGCGCCGCCGCACTACCATCTACGCCTCGGAGGTTCGCTCAGCCGTCGGATCTTCATTGAACCGTCCTGATCACGCCGCGTCATCTTTTTCAACAGTGAGCCTCTTCGGTAAGATGGACCGTTGGACCTGAGATGAGCGGTCAAGATAGTGCCGCGTAGGAGTAGATCGGTAAGCGTCGGATCATAGTGCGGATGAGTGACGCATGGCGGTGCGGGAACCGAAGCATTGTGTGCCGGGTGCACGGTGGACAGGCGTTGTGCTGTGGACGTGGTCCGTAGACCGAGCGACGTGGCGCAATCCGATTGGTCCACGTGTCGCGATGATGTCATGCTGACATCAGCCGGTCCATGAGCACAGTACCTCAAGTCCACGGTGGACCAGTGAAGTTTCGTGGACCGGGTCCATGCGCCGATGCCATGTGTTAGCCTCTGGTTGGTCCACGTGTCGCTTGCGCAATAATGCTGTTTTTCTTTATAAAAATAATTCGGGAAATTCAAAATTTCTATTTTCTGTATTTCCAGCATTTATTCAAACTTTGAATAGCTATAACTTTTGCATATGAACTCGGATTTGGGTGATTCAAATTTTTAAAAATTTCTAAAATCAAGATATATTTAATGGTGAATTTTATTTTATTTTTAGAGTTTGTTTACTCTCTATTTGGTGTTTAATTGCTATTCTTGCCTCGATTTGCGTAGACATTGCTTTGTTCGATAATCCGGAAGAGAATTCATTGCTTGAAGACCCAAGTCTAGAGAAGGATCAAATCCTATTCCAAGGCAAGTCGGGATTTGATCATGTTGTACCTAGTTTTACAAATTTGCTATATTGTCTTTAAACTATCGCATGATATTTCATAAGTACAAATGGTTTCGATTACTTTGGGATCTAGCTATCATGCCTAGTTGAGTTATACCCTACCTTGTCAATTGTATGCCAAAATCTAATTGTCACCCTAGGATGGTTAAAGTACTAGTTGGTTATTATTTAACAATCAACATGGGTTGGTTAGACAGTGTTAGTCTGCTTAGCCATGCCACGTTCATGTCACGTATTTGGAATGCTGAAAGTTAATCTTGACTAATTAAATATGGAACAATGTTATTATGTGTCATGTGTGGTCACACGATGAAGTGGAGTTGTTGTGGCGAGGGATGTCACACAACGAGATTGAATTGTTGATGGCACGTGGTGCTTGGTAATCAACTGGGGTGGTAATAATTTAGATTAGGGAAAGTGGCGAGGGGCAGTGTGCCAAGGTGGGCCAGGAATGGCAGGGTATGTGGAAGTCTTGCCTTAATCACCTTAAGGACTTAGCCTTGCAAGCCTTTGACCTGAGTCTTTCTTGCAACCACATGTCTGGAATGGGACAGCCTAGCTGATTAATTTGTGATGTCTAGATTTTGGTACTGTCGTAGTGATTAGTGAGTCCCGGGTTTACAGATTAACTCACATAGCGCAAGAGAGGGCCCTGTTGTGGTTTAGCCCTTCAGTGTTGAAACCTTAGCGAGCAGTACTGGGTCTAGGTGGAGCATTGTAAAGGCTTTGTTACAATCACTTGCCTTTGTGGTGTTTGGTTGTATCGTGTGGGTAAAGTGCATAACCTCTGCAGAGTGTATAATTTATTCGAATAGCCGTGCTCGCGGTATTGAGCAATGCTCGGGAATTACAGTCAAGGGTTAAACTTTTATTTAACAAAACCTGGAGGGGATGGCGGTTCGCCATTGGAATTTGAGAAATGATTAGAAATTAAACTGTGGTTCTTGAGAAATGTTACAAGTTACTAATATTGATAGTTGTTTTACCGTCTTCAATCTAATTATTGTATTCTTTATTAAATACTGCCTTACTGCGAATTAGTCTTGTTAGCCATTCCTTTGAAACAAACCTTGCATATAGTTATCGTAGAATTGTATATTGTGCACAACTTGTTGAGTTCTTTATATACTCACCCCAACAACAATAACCTCAGAAGTTGAGGAGGCTATCCTTGCTGTGGAGGAGGAATTCCATGATGATGCGAATGCTTAGGGTTCGAACCTCGTCGGTTGCCTGTGGTGAACTGGAGAGCTGCTACGTTTATTTTTATTTCCGCTGCTGCATATTTCTATTTCTTAGTCTAAGCCCTGCATGGCAATAATCATGTAAGTCACAACAGTTATTACTAAATAATGGAACTATTATCTTATTTCGCTGTGTATGATTGTGGTAACATCTATGTTGAGCCTATGTGCACTAGCGTGATCCTGAACTAGTGCGGTATACACAGAGGGTCCGGATTTGCACATTCGGGTCCCGACAGATGTGGTATGACAATGTTGATGTGTCTACTAGCCACTGATAATAAGACTAGTACGGTATACATATATGGATAGGAATTCAAGATTCCGGGCCCCGGCAATATTGTGCTTACGATATATTACCATAGGTTTTTTTTATTGAGAAATGCATTTAGAGAGGACCAGAGGGAATCCTATCAGTTCTACTCCCACCTGTCTCATTGGCACGCTGGTAAAAAAATATTGCTAAATACATCTTGTTAATTTCACTAAAACTTCTTGCAACTGTGGTGTCAGTTGTATTACCATTGGTATATCCAACGCGGTAATGTTTCGAAAGTCGCAACATCCTTCTCTCTTTTCCACTAGATTGTTAGATACAGACATACAGTGCTCCTACACTGTGTACAGATTGGCCTTACTATTCCCTTGAAAAAAATAAGAAAGTGCAAAATGGCAGACTTCATTCTGCTATATATGCTACGCGAGGAACCAACCTTCTACACATTCCAGTGTTCATGCACAAGGTTTTCATGCTACCTGCAAATTGGAGTTAGATCCCTAACCATCGCTAGGATTAGGACTAGATTGGGCGGAGTTTGATCCAGACCAGAAAAAAACATAAGAGCTTTATTTGGTGCATCAAACCTACTACTGTACTACAGTTCATACCCTGACCAGTCAAACCTAACCCTATATGCATGTAGGACAGAAAGGAACCATCTCACTACCATTTTCTGGAATTCATCCGAGTCCCCAGGATGGTTGACATTGACACGAGGAAGTGATCAATTAAGTTGTTTCATTGTAACTATGGAGGAGTTTGCCTAATGTGTTTGGCACAATTGGCTTGTCACAATCCTACTATGCCTTCCGGATGTTAAATTTGGTAAACTTAGCTTTTTCTTCTCTTGAGGTGCAACACTCAACCAAACTTTTTCTCATGATATACCGCTGTCTCCATGTACCAGTGCAAACGTGACATATTAATTGCGACGGCCACCATTGTTCTTCTCAAATCTCCAATGTCGGCCATGAGAAGAACTTTTCATGCATCCTTCCTACAGAGCAAACTAGCAACCACACAGCTTACTTTCATACATTCCAGAAATTGTCAATAACAGGATTTTTCAGACACCTGATGGCCGTTGACGAGCCGAAAGGATGAGTACAACTTTCCATGCAAACCAACTTTGGTTCCTTTCTGCGTGGAATGTTAATTTGGACTATAGAGCAGACAAATTCTATTTTCATACTCTTGTCATAGTCAGCAAAAAGCACTGGGGACTTGGCGAATGGTGACACTGACACAGAGCCAATAACTGCTGCTGTCTGTTTTGCATGTGTAAGAATGATAGGCTGAAGATTGCCACTCAGTTCACTATACTGAAAGCTAAAGCCATTAAACATATAGCCAGACTTTTTCGGACACCAGGTGCTATTAAGTCAACAAATAATAGCCGAGTTTCTAGGTATTTTTCGGTCATCAAACACAGTATCATCCAACTTTATATGTTCTGTTTGTGTGAAGGCTTGGCTGCACAACATGGAGGCCTATGATCACCAAGTTCAGAACGCTTGACTCCTTTGGGTTTCAGATCAATGAATATGGAAGCTAAATCAGATGCAACTTTTATGGGATGATAGGTATCACCCTTGGAAAGCATAACAACTGTTGGTACTCAGTTGCAAACTGCAATAGATACTACAGTACAAGTACTCCAATAGATAAGCAACAGAAGTGGGCAATAAATAACACCTTATCAGCTTCATGTGGATTATTCGAACGCAATGTCACAACCACTAAAACAACCTACAGATTAACTATTTCCTTCCTCCTGACATAAATCTATCCTATAGACGGTAATCTAGAAGCTTATAGAGCTAACAGTTTTGAAAAATGCTTCTATGTTCCTCAATTAAGAAAACTGCACAAATTCTGAAGAAAGTGAGTTGAGCTGATCTACTGTCAATAGTTAGTAACTATTGATACTCGAAAATTTGTGCCCTTTTCCTTAACCTGGAGCATATAAGCACTCATAAACTGCTTTACAACACCCTTTGGGAAATTTTTTTGCATGCCACTGCAAATTGACAAAATCCTGGATATGCCATCCCTTGTCTCACTGAGCCACTGAGACAAGGGATGGCCTATCCAGGATTTTTTTTGCAATTTGCAGTGGCAAATAAGGAATTGCCTCGTGGAGATACTACCTATGCGGAAGACTAGAATGCCTACAACTATTTGATCCTACCAAGAAGAAGGTGGCATTGTTCTTTAGAAAGTCTGTGATTTGAGACAAGATTCAGATAAATGATTTCTGTCAGGAAGGAATAAATCCCCTGTGTGAGGAAGCAAGATTTGTCGGTTGTTGGTTTTCCTGTCATTGCTGTTTTTGTTTGACGAAGCCTTCATCATTTTCTTCACGATCTCAAAAAATTCAGCAATTTGCACAACATACCTTTATTGAGGGTAAAAACTAAAATCAGCGCTGATTGTCAAAACAGTTGATATCATGACATTCAAAACATTTACAAACAATAATTCTGTTAGCAATGTAATCACTGAAACATAATTGTTCATTGCAGCGGTTTGAAGAAAGACAGATTTATTTGCCACAGCCGGAACTCATGAGTTCTATGTATATTTATAGTTCAGAAAGATTACAACCGACATTAGTTACAGACGAGATATACAGAAAACAAACAACTAAACATTGGATATGCTACAGTAGCGACAGTGACAAAATCTTAACTGAACATCTTCAGTTATCTTCTGAACTCATCTAAACAACTTATCCATACAATGTGATCGGATTATGAATTGTTTAACACGATATTCATCAAAACTCCTACACTTTTCAACAGATCAACGTCAACATGGTTGAACAACCGCAACATGCTAATATTTTATTAAAAAAGAAAGAAACAAATATCAAGAAAAAAATGTCCAGAATAAATTATGTATTTGAGGAAGTGACTGACCTTTTCTCAAGTGGCTGCTTTTGTTGCACTAGGCACTTAGCCGAAGGGAGAATTCAGGAATGTTGTGTTGTTCTTTAGTTCCTAACATAGTTGGTTTGGCTGTAAATAAGTTTCTTTAGTTTAAGGAACCTCATCATCCATTTAAGAAATAACAATGCAGCAGCATCTATTTATTAATAAATTATCATGAGATTGGAGAAAAACTGTATATTTCGCCCCCACATATTTAACTTATAAATTCTCCCAGAAATGCAAACATCAGAAAATTACTCTCGCTAGACCACATCACAGCTATTTGATTAATTAATAAACAATAACCGTTAGATATCCATTATACCTCAGTTCAAATATAAAGTTGTATATAAACCAAACTATTCATGCTCATGGACATGGTGACAATGAAGGTTGAAGGTACAAAGCAGAGGAGGCCAAAATGCAGGACAGGAGAACACAGTCAACACATCTTGCTTGGGCTGTGTAATGTCATTTGGGCAACAAGGCATGCCAACCGATTTAGTCGTGCAATCGGTAAGATATATGGATAAATATGCTCAAAGTCGATCTAGTATAACAGTCAGTGGAGATCTAAATAGCTAAAAAGCCGATTAGACCTTAGGGTAACGATAAGTATAATTAGCCGATTAGGACTAATCAGATGGTAAGAGGTAGATCTTCCTGAAAAAAGCGATGCACAGCAAGATCGGAGAAAATCAAACCTGATTGGCGTAATCGATGAAGATCAACAATCGGTGATGCGCAACTTTATTGATCAACGACGAATTACAAGACTACTCCTAGCTGACAAGAAAGTAAATAAAAAGTAGTGCGAGTTGTTTGATTTAATTGTGTTGTTCTTCTCGCTTCCCTTCTACCATCTTTTATAGCACATCGGCCGATCGTATCCATCTCCGACATGATATCCATCGTGATCTGTATTGGCATCTATTCGAACAGAAATCTCTAAGTTTGAACTAATATCAGTCACAATCCCAACTTCAACTCTTCCTTCGTTATCCAATCGGCCAAAATATCCTTTTATCCTCAGCCTAACAATTTGATCATGCCTTGCCAAATCTTAGTGCAAACATTTGCCCCCCCATTTTTGGGAGATACCATGTTATTTTGCAAAAATCTTCCTTGTCGGCTTTCATTATCATCGTCTTGACGCGATATCCCTGCTGGTAACCGCTGCATTTATGGCACCGTAAAATCATTAACCGCATGCATCCCTTCCAAAAATCTTCCAGCCGTTTCACTTTTTTCACCCCCTATAAATACGCGATTCATTTACTATCATTTTCACGCGCACGAGCTCTCTGATATTCTGCAATTGGCTCAGATGATTTTTTCACCCCCTATAAAGATGTTCCTTGGGGATGTTTATCAAATGATGCACATAATTCGAAGTAGGCTATTCACTTGTATGGGGTCACATGCGGTTGGCAATGTGGGCGGACCCCTTTGGTTCATCCAGACCTGGCTGTACTACGTTTTTAGCTAATCGTTCAAGATTGATTCCTCCGAGATGACCCCTTCCCCCTAGAAGAAGTTTTAGACGACCAGGAAGTAATTATTAGGGATAGCCGATCACTTGGGGAATGGTTTATTCTGTGTTCTAGTAATGAAGCCAAGATAACCCCTATCGGCTCAAAGAAGTACCTAGAGTTCTTCCTTTAGCTGGACAGTGATGACTTCGGCCAACGCAATTTCTTTAGCTACAAGGAGGCTGGTTATTATTCACGCCCATCTTTTCTTCACTTGGCAGCTGATAGAAGCAGTATGCTTGAGACCACTCTAGACTTGTACAAAATCTTCCTTTCCCAAGGACATTGTCCATCGACTTCAACACAAGGAACTGTACCTTCAAACCGTCGTACGAGTTCTATCACCCGTCAGTATACGCCAGGCAGCTTGGTTTTGATCAAGTCCCCTCGACTTTTCAATTGCTCGATCTGCTTCAGCCCAGAGAGCATGTCCACAACGCTTCGGGGGTCAGTATCTTCCTACACTTAGCCGATGACCTCCAGCTGTGATTCTTGCCACACTTTTATCTCAATACTTGAAGGACAGGAAATTTTTCCTCTTGGTGGTCAAACATCTCAGCAGCTTTATACTCAGCGGAAAGAGTTCCATCGACCATTATTGCCAGATTCTTTCTGAATCTTCCGGATGAGCTGACAAAACTGACCAGTGCTGGCAACACCTCAAGTTCTAGCAGCGAGTCTAGCAGTGAAGGCTATACTAACACAAGCCTCGTAGATATTACCGGTGAGGTATCGACCAACGTAGATTTTTCTTTTGCCTTTAAAACTTTTAAACATTTTTGAACTCCACTAATCGGCTATTTTTCTTATTCTACAGGCTAAGTCAACTGGGAAAAGGCCTGCGGGCAAGTCATCAAGCGTTGCCCCTCATGCCAAGAAGCCTTCTGCTAGGAAAGCAATAACCGGCTACTCATCGGCACTTTGGGAGTCCAGTCCCGCTCCCTGTACGATCTTGAAAAACAACAACCCAGTAAGTTCTTAGTCCACCAAGCTACTTTATGTAATTGGCTAACTTTTAATGATTAATTTTTTTACTGATTTTCTCAATCAGAGAAAAAATGTGTCCGCGTTAGTAAGAAGGCTGTAGTTAGCAGGGGAAGCAAACCGCCTCTAGAACAATCGACCGAAAGCTCCCCATGGGCATCGGGTACACTAGAGGTACAATACTTTCTCTTTGTCACTTCATCATTTTCGTCATTTGAACAAATTGGCTTAGCTTGCCTTTGGATCATTTTTGTAGCGCGTGCTCTGCCCAGCAACCATAGCGGACAGCATCTTAGTCGATCTGCCAACAACCGGCTCTGAGGTTCCTCCACCATCTTCCCAGCAAACACCACATGCCCCTGCTGCCGTTGTCCCTGAGCCCGCCAAGACGACAGGATTCCTTACTAACAGGCTGGGATTCACTCTGTCGAACTTAGAGGACGAGGAGGAGGTGGCGATAGACAGCTACCCCGAGGAGATCCAACGGATCCTCAATATCTTCACGAGCATATCGGCTGCAGTGCGTCGGCTCCTGGGATGCAGGAGAGGCTGAACAAGCTTTTTGATCTGGTGATGGCTCCATCGGCCAAACTTCTAGAGAACACTTAGCCAATCCGTGATGCCATGGCCATGGTCAAGGCCGATCTATCCCCATAGGCAATAGCAACATTGCTAGATGTCTGCCATTTGGACGACAAGAAGGCAGAAGTCACTGTGGCCAAGTCTAGGATTGCGCTTCGGGAGGTGCAGAAAGATGATCAAAAAATCCTAGATAAGATAGTAGTACCAAGGCCAAGAAAGCCAAGTTTGATGAGGACACCAAGGCCCTTAAGCTGAACATGGAGACGACTCTAAAGTTGGAGTCGACCAAGAAATTTCTTAAAGCAGAGCTGGCTAAGGTAACCAAACAAATATCCAACGACCGGCAAATGTTAGCAGAATCGACGTTGGCTATAAAGTCCCAAAACCTTAAGCTCACCCTGGCCATGGTAGAAGTGAAAAACAATCGATAAAAGTTGCTCCCATCCTTGTAACTACTGTAGAGGATGAAAAAACACTAGACGATGTGGAGAAAACTATCTCTAAGGCTGTTGCAGCTCTTTTGGCCCTCGGAGCCAGACTTCACAGCTTAGGACTTTAATCGGCCTTTCTTAAACTGTAATGCTTGTAATGGGCTACCTTGAAACAACTTTGACTATCTGTAATATCGGCTGCAACAATGTTCAATATACTTGAATGTTTTGTAATGTTTATAATCGGCTGTTTAGCCGATTCTATTTATGTTTTAATTTCTCTTGCAAAGTGTGATGTATGTAATCGACTTTCATTTTATCTCTTAGCCTAGCCAGAATTAACCACAATGAGTTAATTTGGCCTCTTAGAACCGATAGTCATCTCTAGAAAATTACGACCAAATACAAACACTAAGATAATATTTCTTCAAGTATTTTCCGTTAATCGCCTTAGGAAAGACCACACCTTCTAGTGTTTCCAAAATATAGGAATTACCATCCACAAGCCGATGAATGCTATACGGTACTTCCCATGTTGGTGGCCACTTACCAAATCGACTATCTCTAGAGTCGACAGGAAATATAGTCTTCCAACCTAAATCGGCTTGACAAAATGACTTAGGCATTACCTTTTTGTTATAAGCCCCTACAATCCTTGCCTTATTCTTTCTAAGACGATCCAACGTGTGCAAGTGTACCTCTGCTAAATCATCCAAATTGTCGACCATTAAATTCTTATATTCTTGAGTTGACAAACCATTTTGCCTCGCTGTTCGTATGGAGTCAATATTGATTTCCACGGGCAAAAAAGCTTCTTGTCCAAGACTAATTGATAAGGTGAAAGCTTTGTTGCACCATGGTACGCAAGCTGATACGCCCGCAATAGCTCTGATAGCGTTGCATACCAATTCCTTGTTTTTCTTCAATCTTTCTTTTAATCAACTTGATCAATGTTTTATTGGACAATTTGGCTTGACCATTAGTCTGAGCATAATAAGGCGACGAATTTAACATCTTGATGCCCAAACTCTTAGTAAAACCTTGAAACTCATCGGACATAAACATAGTGCCTTGATCGATTGTAATAGTTTGTGGAATTTCAAACCGATGGATAATATGTTCTGTAACAAACCCGATGGCCTCAACACTTGTAACCCTTTTGAGTGGAATTTCTTCAACCCATTTAGAGAAATAATCGATCATGACCAATATGAATTTATGGTCTTTGCTTGACGCAGGAAATATTTGTCCGATTACATCTATCCCACATCCTCTAAATGGCCAAAGCATGATAATTGGATTCAAAGCTGATGCTCAAGCTAGTTGCACATTGCCAAACTTCTGACAAGTATGGCATCCTTTATAATATTTAAAACAATCTTCCAGCATTGTCGGCCAGAAAAACCTAGTTCACCTTAGCAACCACTTCATCTTATGAGCCGATTGATGGGATCCACAAATACCTTCATGCACTTCTTTCATAGTTACTTTAGTTTCCTCGGCTTCAAGGCATCTTAGCAACAAACCCTCCAAAGTCCAATAGTATAACGCATTATCAAGGACAACATACTTTAAAGCTTGTCGCTTAATTCTTCGATCAATAGGTTTTGAAGGATCAGTGAAATACTCCATTATCTTTACCCTCTAATCGGCAGTAACACACATGGCTATTTTTTCAATCGGCTCACATTCCTCTAGTCAGCCAAAAACTTTATAGCCTAATGCTTGTTGGGCTAGCAAGCTTTCCTTGTTATTCAACTCTTGAGGAATATGACTGATGGAGAAATAAGTAAATGAGCCTATCATAGTGAGACACTGCTCCAAATACTTTATCAAAATTTCATCATAGCAATTATACTCTCCCTTAACCTGCTGGACCACTAACAAGGAATCGCCATAGGCCTCAACAGAATCTACTTCGATATTATCGAGCAACTTTAGGCCTTTAAGCAATTGTTCATATTCGGCTTGATTATTGGAACATATACAATTCAGCCTAAATGAGAACTCAAAACTATATCGTTAAGGCGAAACCATCACTACCCCGATACTATCTTCCCAACATACCGATCCATCAAAAAACAGTTGCCAAGGGGCAATAGATATTAGATCGGCATTCAAACTAGTTTCATTTCCTGTTATAATATCGGCAATCACTCGACCTTTGATTGCTTTAGCCGATTCATATGTTAGGTCGAACTCGATGGGTGCATAAGCCCATTTACCAAGTCGACCTCACAAAATTGGAGCTGATAACATGTATTTTGTAACATCGGTTTTACAAATAACCTTACAAGCCGATACTAAAATATAATGCCTTAACTTTGTGCAAGCAAAAGACAATAACAAGCATAGTTTTTCTACAAAAGGGAACCTGGTCTCTGCGTTAATTAATCATCGCCTTAAGTAGAAAATAACTCGTTCTTTTCAATTGACCTGTTGCACCAAAATAGCTCCAATAGTTGTTTCTTCAACCGATATATATGACTTGAATGGTACACCTTTTCGAGCCACGGCTAAAATTGGATAATTAGTCAAATATTCCTGGATGTTCTCAAAGGCTTTCTATTGTTCAGCTCCCCATATGAATTTTTTATTATGTTTCAACTTCAACAGTGGAGTAAATGAACTAATACAGCCAGATAAGTTCAAAATAAATTGCTGTAAATAGTTAATCTTGCTGATCAACTTTTGTAAATCCTTTTTGCATGTCGGCTGCTTTGTCTAGGCTTTGGCTTTGACCCTTTTTTATTAACTTCAATCCCTCCTTTATGGACCATGAAGCCCAAAAATTGTCCAGCCGACACACCAAAAGCACACTTGTATGGATTCATCTTCAAACAATGTGCCCTTGTGTTTTTAAATATTGTTTCCAAATCGGTCAGATGCTACAAGTCTTCTTTAGATTTCACGACAATGTCATCGATATAGATTTCCACAATATGGCCAATTAGGTCGTGAAAAATTAAATTCATAGCACGCTGATATGTTGCACCAGCATTTTTAAGCCGAATGTCATTACAGTCCACTCAAACAAACCCAAGGCACCTAAAGGCTATTTTAGGTATATCGACTTATGCCATGAATATTTGATTACATCCGGCATTTCTGTCAAGAAAATTAATGACCTTATTCCCCGATGCAGGATCGATAAGCATATCGGCTATTGGTAGCGGGTACTCATCTTTCGATGTGGTCTTATTCAAATCCCTAAAATCAATGCACACCCTGAGCTTGCCATTTTTCTTCAAGACTGGAATGATATTAGAAACACATTCTGCATATCGGCAAGGTCTTATAAACTTGGCCTCTAACAATCGTTCATTTTCTTCTTTTATGATATTGCACAAGGCCATATTAAATCGTCTAGGATACTGTTTAAACGGCCAATAACCTAGCTTTATAGGTAGCCGATGTTCAACAAGATGTCAGTTTAAACCAGGCATCTAATGGTACTCCCAAGCAAAACAATCTTTATAATTTATTAAAATCTTGACCAACTTTTCCTTATAATCTGCAGACAGTTTTGAACTAATAAAAGTTAGATTTTTCCTATCATCGTCACCTATATGGACTTCTTCTAGTAGATCAGTTGACGTGAAACCTTGGCCTAATTTCTCGATTTCTTAGAAATCTTCAATGGCCTCATAGCTATGCGTAATTTGCTGATAGCTTCACATTTTGTCTTGTAAAGCCTTCACTGTTGGTTTGGACTCCATCGTTGCAAAATCTTGCTTGTCCGATCGAGTGTGCTCGGCCTCACATTAATCAGAAAGCTTTTATCGATATACATTTGGTTTCTTCATGTTGCTAATTTGCGTCTGAACTCACCATGGCAATATGAGCCGATGTATCGGCTTGTATGACTTCAACTTCATCCCCATTCCATTGGATAAGCATCTGGTGCATAGTCGATGGTACACAACAATTAGCATGAATCCAATCTTGCCCAAGCAGAATGCTAAAATTTCCCTTAGCATCGATTACGAAAAAGGCAGTCGGCAACGTCTTGCTGCCGACTGTCAACTTAGTGACCATGAACCCTCTTGCTTCAGTGGGATCACTTGTGAAGTCATTTAAAACCATATTAGTTTTAATATGATCCTCATCGGACTTACCCAAATTCTTGCAAGTGGAGTACGACATTAGATTGACAGTTGCTCCTCCGTCGACAAGCATCCTGGATATTGGTTTGCCATTGCTGTATCCCTTCAAGTATAATGTCTTCAGATGCCGATGGTCATCCTGAGGCTTCTCAAAAACCGCGTCTTGGGCTCCAAAGCAAAATTGAGCAAATGTCTCTTTGGCAGATGAAGTCTTTATTTTGAACTCAGCACACGACACAAACACCATGTTGATATCCATCGGCGGTGGATTATCATCCCAGACCACAGGTGAATCTAGGTCTTTCCTCCTCCAATCCTTTTTAGTTGCTTTAATCGGCCGGAGCTCATTAAAAGCTTGATCCCTTTGTTTTTCCTGCTCGGCCTCCCTCATTTCTTGGGTCCTTAGCCTTTGAAATCGTCTCCATTGTGATCCGCTAAGACTCGGAGGTTACCACCTTTGTTTGGGCTTAATCGATTTTCGTATCGTTCTAGCAAGATCAACTTGGCCCATGGAGCTTGACCCCTCTTCCGCTCGCACTTGGGTTTGGTTTGGTGCAGAAATCATTTGATGGACCGGTCTTTTATGACTTTAATCAGAACAGTCTTGAATTGGCTTAGAAATTCTGTCTTTAGCTAATCACCTTGGCCAGTCACCTTGACGAGGGTAGTGTTCCATCGGGCATGTGTAGGGTGACGACAAAGCTGACGCCCTCACCCAACAAAACTTCCAGAAGGGGCATCATTGATGAGTTTTTTCCAAATTATCGGGCCAGTATAAGTTATCTGGCCAACGTGCAGGATAACGCGGCCTATTATTTCTCCTTTCATACTTTTCCATTAACTGGTGGAAAGTTGGCTTTGGATTATGAATCAGCTTCCTTGGTGGTGATGATCTTTCCGCCTTATACCATTTGCCGATCTGCAGTTCTCCCTTTGTCTTGACAGTCCTTGATCGAGCTTTTGCCTTCATGGTCGGTCTCTATTTGCAATGAACTGATCGTAATCTTCAGAATCTCTTTGCCACTTGAGCTTGACTGGGCATCAACATGTCGCGCAACTTTTGGCCATGTATCCTGCATCGGCTCTTTCCCTTTTTCAAAACATTGAACCATATTAATTGGAAAAGGATTGGCATCAACCTCCATCGTCGGCTCTTCTGCAAACTTGAGTCAGCCATCCTCTATTGCCTATTGTATTTGCTATCGAAAGACATTGCAATCGTTAGTATTATGAGAAAAAGAATGATGCCATTTGCAATACTTTCGCTTCTTAATTTCAACAGCCGACGATATAACATGTCCCTTAGGTAACCAAATAATCTTTTCTTGCAACAGTAAGTCAAAAATACGATCACACTTAGAGACATCAAAAGCATATTTTATTTCTGACTTATTCTTAGTATGCTTAAGCGAAGAACAGACAAAGGACTTACTGGATCCCTTAACCCATTCGGCTATGTTTCTTTTGGCCTCAACGTCCTAAGAGGATTCGCTTGAACAGTATTCTACAAGGTTAACTTTGGCTTTATCTTTATCCTTGTTATTATTAATCTTGAACTTGACCTTAAAACATCTATTATCTGTAAATCAGCTTTTTTGGGCCGATACCCTATGGAGCAGATGACTTAAATCGGTGAACTCTTGCCTGCCGAATTTTTCCCTTAGTTGGAGAATTAACCCTTGAAATGCTAAATTGGCTAATTGATTTTTAGGCAGAGTAACGCAAAAACACCAATTTCTTACCTCCCTAAACCTTTTAATATAATCTATTACCAATTCTCCAAATTTCTCGCGAACAGAGCTCAAGTTAGAAATTCTAAGTTCTAGACTGCCAGTGAAAAAGTTTCATGGAATCGACTTTCCAAATTGGTCCAAAAATGCACTGATTTTGGAGGCAAGCTCATGAACCATGTAAAGGCAGCTCTTGATAAAGATTGTGGAAATAACCTAATTTTTAACCCGTTGGACTGAGCTGCGTCACAACATTGAGCAATAAAGCATCCGACGTACTCCAAAGTTGTAACAGAGCCATCCCTAGAAAATTTAGCGAAATCAAGAATCTTGAAGTTGTTGGGGTAAGGCATCTGTTCAATGTAATCAGGATATGGCTTTTGGTAGCCGATAACCTTCCCCTTAGGTTGTATGCCGAATTGATCATGCAATACGGCAGTTATTTGATCGGCCCAATTTACCATGTTAGCCGATGCAGCATTGGGAGCTCGCCAATTATGCTCGTAAGTCTGCCCCCCGAGCGTAAACTCGGGTTGATATGTTGGATTAACCGATGGGAATTGATGAGGTTCACGACCCATGTTATTTCTTCTAACAGTCGACTCTAGTATTGGAACAAAGGGTTCTTAGTACATTACAACTTTGAATGGAGCTGTATTCCTGTGCAGGATTGGTTCATGAAACTATTGGTATTAAGAAGGTTCAATTAGCTATGGAGCCAATTGGGGAAAAACTTAGAATGAAGCCGATGGTAAGTTGGCCGGTACGTCCATCTTAGCCGTATCGGTGTACGCATGATAATGCGCAACCCCACTTGCACGAGGATCTCGCGGCAACATGATAGTGGGCTCGGTTGACATCATAGTAGGTGATGAGGTCATAGCCGATGGTTTAGGATCGGCTACAAGACTCTGGAAACTTTGAGCTACCAAATAAATAGGGTAATTCGGTAGGTTTTGCATTGGGTCGAGCAGACTTCCAGCTGATGCCAACTCTTGAGCAATAGTCTTAACACTATTAGCTATCATCGGCTTAAGTGTTGTGACTAGAGCCGATGATTGGTTAATCAAGGCATGATGCACAGATAGATTAATCATAGCGTATAACTCGGCTTGTGCAGGCATGTATTGACTCACCAAAGTGATGGTAACCCCGTCATTGCCGAGGGCATTGACCATCGGCAATGCGACTTTCTGAGTAACGCCGCGTCGGGTTTTCTAATAACTGCTCAGCATCTTCTCTTCAAGCGTAGCTTTTTGATCTTCAATCTCTTTGCACTGCTCTGGTGTTAAATCATCCAGTGTAAGGACAATTATGGCTTCGGTATTGAGATCGGATGGCGAAATCCACTTGCCAGAGGAAGACATTGTGTCCCACCAGGCGTGCCAAAAGTGTGTTGGCGCCGAAAAATGTGATGAAGGATTGATCGGCTACCACACACGAAGAACACAGGGTTCAAGGCGTGCCAACCAATTTGATCCTGCAATCGGTAAGATATATGGAGAAATATGGTCAAAGCCGATCTAGTATAACAATCAGTGGAGGTCTAAATAGCTAAAAAGCTTATTAGACCTTAGGGTAACGATAAGTCTAATTAGTCGATTAGGACTAATCTGATGGTAAGAGGTAGATCTTTCCGATAAAGGCGATGTGCAGCAAGATCGGAGAAAATCAAACCTGATTGGTGTAATCGATGAAGATCAACAATCGGCGATACGCAACTTTATTGATCAACAGCAAATTACAAGAGATCTAAATTACAAGACTACTCCTAGTTGACAAGAAAGTAAAAAAAATTAGTGCGAGTTGTTTGATTTGATTGTGTTGTTCTTCTTGTTTCTCTTCAACCATCTTTTATAGAACATCGGCCGATCGTATCCATCTCTGACACGTTACCCACCATGATCCATATCGACCTCTATTCGAACAGAAATCTCCGAGTTTGAACTAATATCAGTTACAACCCCATCTTCAACTCTTCCTTCCTTATCTAATATCAGTCAAAATATCCTTTTATCCTCAGCCTAACAATTTGATCATCTCTTGCCAAATCTTAGGACAAATTGCCCCTCAAAAAATTGTGTAACAACCTAACAGATAAGACCACTGACTTGTCTCCTCTAATTCTTACCAATATTCAGCTTCCATGCACACAACTAAAAGTTGCTTATGCATGGAGTAAAGTAACCTTACAGTAAATACAATACCTAATATTCAGAAGAACTATTTGGAAGAATATACACTAGTACAAACTTGATGAGTGCTACCAAGTGGGCCTTAAAAACCCCCAGGTGGTTGCTACAATTTCAACCTTGTACTGCCTGCGCATGGGAATACTTGTCACTTTTGGTCACTTTATTTGTTCATAAATGCCTGACTCTCCACGTTTCTCAATGCACAATTTCCATTTTTCATTATTAATTACTCCATTGTGCTGGTCCTAGAAAATTAATTAATCTAGTTTGTACTTACATAAATAAGGAGAGCAAGATTTAGACATTAAGGGTATTTTGGTCACATTGCAGAAAAACGTTGCCTCATGTGGCCACATGTCACCAAGTCAGCTGCCTTGCTCTAGCAGAGTCAACAACCATGTCATGCCATGTGTCTGCCACATGTTCGCCATGTGTGTGCCACTGAGCCACTGCTTCGAGCTCGCCCCTAGTCACCTTCGACGACCATCGGGTCCCACACCGCCACTGTTGAGTTCACTGGCATCCCCTATCTCAGTTGTGCTGCTCAGTGTCGCCTAGAATGTCATCATTCACTTGAGCCGCCGTTCACCAAAAATGCGCCGCCATCGATGTGTCTGCCCCATCATTGCTGTGCTAGCACTACATGTTGCCGAGCCAGCCGCCATGCCTTAGTCAAGTGAACTGCCATGTCATGCCACTTGTTCACCATGTGTGTGCCACGCTAGCCTAGTGCCTACGTCAACAAGTCTAACCGTAGGCTGCTTTGGTGGACTTGGTCTAGTGTGGCTTGAATCTATGCCATGTCCCACATGTTAGCCTCAGCCAAGAGAATATTCTCCAAAGAATCTCCTTTGTCTCTCAATTTTCAGTATTTTCATATTTGATAAGTCTTTTGAGAACTCGTTCTCCTTTGTACGAGCTCTGATTGAGTTCATTCAAGTTTCTAAATTCATCTGAAATCAATCGATATATTCTAATATAATTATTTTGATTCTTAGAGCTTTGTTTTCCTCTATTGGTTATTTATTTACTTTTCATTTCTCGTTTCGTATAGAAGTTGAAGTGCCAAGAGTGTTCAAAGGAGAAGAACTAGCTCAAGATAAAGATTATGACCTACTTCGAGGCAAGTTGTGCTTCAATCATATTGGACCCAGCTTTTACAAAGTTAGTGAAGGGTTATGGTAGGCTACACTAGCGTAAATTAAAAATTCTATTGATCCCAAGAGGCCACACAAGTAAATGATCATGGATTACAGATCGTTACCACTAGACGCGCAGTGCAGCTGTATTTGTTGCTACACCTATACACTAGAAGAACACTTAGATACTACTCATAATCTGATTTTGATGTTGCATAATTTAGGAAGGAAAGAGTTCAAGGCCTTATTTGCTTAGTTAATTGTCTAGTTCAATTTTGATTACATGACCCTGGTGTAGTGGAGGCAAGAGATTGTCTCTAGCAGCCCTACACCTTGTGGTGAGGAGGCTGAAGATCTAACCTTAGCAGCCTACTTGAGAGCACTCAATCATACAATTACTGATTAATCCGTTAAGTAGACACAATTCAATGTCAAGTTGATATATTAATTATGAATTTCTTTATCCTTTCGATTATGTTGTTTTCCTAAGATTTGAATTGTGCAAATTATATTCCAAAAACATCTAGATGTTTAACTTCTGTCGTGATTCGTCATATAAACATTATATGTCCCAGTGACTGCAAATTGCACACATATATGAAATGGAGTCTACAAACAAGATAAATGACATGAAAAAGCTGTTGGATGCTAAATAAAAACTTGAGGTGGAGATATAACAACTGAAGGGAAAGTCTGAGTTAATAGAAAAGATTTATGAGATGATACAAAAATTTAAAGACATAGACGACAAATCATAAGATATTGATTCTCTTAATAAGGCACACTCATTAAGGAGTGCAAAATGAATGCTGAGCTGGAAGAAGCGAAAGCTGAGCTTATAGAGGTAATATAAAAATTTCTATTATGTAATTCGATGTGGTTAATAATAATATACCAAGACATGCTTTTCACAATAATATGATCGCTTTTATAGGGATTAAGAGATATTACTGGAAGTCAACCAGTTATTGGTGTTAAATAAATAGGCATTGTGCTAGAGTTGTGGAACTTTAGGAAGAATTGAAAAGCTTCTATTGCAGAAGTTGTGGCAAAGATGACGGCAGACATGGAAAAGCCCTAAGGTGGCCTTGTCTTGATCTATCAAGTAATTAAAGTTGTTTCTCAATTTATTCTTGTTGATATTTGTGGTATCATATCTTGTCATTGTATTGATTACTGAAATTATCCTTACTATTCGCTCATCTTGAATTTATCCAATTACTGAATAGTGTCAAGCTTTCTTGTTGGAACCATAAGTTTTTCTACCTCTGTTGATAGAACTTCCATGATTACTATCTATTTTTGAAATTTTCTTCTCTTTAGATATTTCTGCAATGATATTTACAAGACACAACCAGTTATGGGTTTTGTAATTGAAAATCAAAACATCCTAGATGCATCGAGGCAATAGCTTCTCTAATGAGGATGATCCTAAAATATTAATATTTGTAGCACTTTCATCACCTTTCTTATTCTATTGTTGATGGATTTCAAGGCAAAATCCAATTCCATCTACAGTTCATCCTAAAAGTTGTCATACTCTGATTTATCGCTTCCACTTCATCCTCATCCCCGAATGAGAATACCATAGGCAACCTATTTTCACTCTGGTCTTGTGTAGGAACAGGATCACTCTGGTCTTGTTGCTGCACAACACCAGAGTGAAAATAGGCTACATATGGTATTCTCATTTGGGGATGATGATGAAGTGGAAGATAAATAAGAGCATGACAACTTTCAGAACGAACTATGGATGGAATTGGATTTTGCCTTGGAATCCATCAACAATAGAATAAGAAAGGGGATGAAAGTGCTACAAATGTTCATATTTAAGACTATCCTCATCAGACAAGTTGTTGCCTCGATGCATGTAAGATGTTTTGATATTCAATTGCAAAATCTATAATTGGTTGTGCCTTATAATATCGTTGTAGAAATATCTATGGAGAAGAAAATTTCAAACAACAGATACTGATCATGAAAGTTCTGCCAAGAGAGTTAGAAAAAAAACATATCACATACGGTTCTATTTAAAAACTGCTTGTGATCAACTTATATCACAGACGGTTATAGATACAAACCGTCTATGATCAATACATATCACAGACAGTTATATATACAAAGCGTCTATGATCAACACATATCATAGATGGTTCTACATAAAAACCATCTGTGATATGTGTTTTCACAGTCGATTCAAAAACCATCTGTGATGCGCCGTATTATCACTAACACATGCTTACAGACTATTTAGAAAACCGTTTGTGATGATGTTTTAGAATTGTCTGTGATATCCTTCTCTGTACTAGTGGGTAGATATTCCTACTTGTTGTATGGAACTTCCTTGATAAATATGTAAGTATCAACATTGAAATCCATAATGTATGAGGTCAACAATAATTGATGTCAACCTTGGGAATACTTGAATATGTTTATACTTAACCATGCTTTACACTTAGGAGAACAAATGTTTGGGGGATGGAAATCTTTACATGTTGAGAAGTCACCTCTGTTATAATGGTAAAAATTCAAAATGAAGACTAAGTTTTGACACGGGTGAGTTATTAATATATTCTGTGAAGTGCGAGGGATGGACTTGCATATAGTGTAAGGGAACTTCTTGCTCAGGTCGATTAAGGACTAAACTTAGAGTTGTGGAAACTAAGACATCCGTGCAACCATAGGTGCTATTATGGGATGGCCCTAACCTACTAAGTTGTCTAGGACTAGCTTTGCACATTGAAAGGCTAGAGTAGTACAGAAATTTAGGGTAGGTTCGCTCGTAGGGGTGCCCTCACCGAGGTGTTGGGAATAACGCTTGTGATACAACTGTGCATTCCTTCCTATGAGGGGAAATGATTATGACAGAGATGGACCGTCATTGTTATTATGTATTATATGTATTTAATTTTTGCCACAATAGTAAGGGTGAAACATCACCGGACTGGTGCAATGTTAGGTCTAGATGATGTAATTGTTCTTGTCGTGATCTCTCTACCACACACCAAAGGAATGAGAGTTGGTCATATCTTGTGGATGAAGTTGTACACCTCTGCGGAGTTAAATCTTTTCGAAAAGCCACGCTCATGGTCATGAGCAGCTATGTTGTGTCATCAATTAGTCTTGGATCTTCAACAAAAACTTTGTTCGAAATTGGTGGGTAGTCATTTTCCAAGTGTTATGCCAAGTAAGGTAGGGAATGTATCATTTATCACAATCACGAAGGATTGTGAGTTGCTCATATTCACGATATGTACTTTTTATTTACATACTTGTCAACTGCTCTTTAAATTCCGTTTGCAATATACTACTTGTTGTTATTAACTAAATCTTGCTTTATGCAAAAGAAACATGGTATGATAGTCATTTCTTTTTACTTAGCCAAAAACGTACTTATAATTATGATACACTACAAGTCTTGCTGAGTACAATGTACTCACCCTTATGTGTTGATATTCAGAGGTTGTAGAAACTGATATCCCCAATGATTCTTATTTTACCGTAGGTATCGGGGAATACAACCACAACTTTTCTAGGCTTAATCCTTGTTAGTTGCCTATGGATGTTTTGGATTGAGGCATACCACTAGGCCCTACTATTTTATTTCACTATTTTTCTGCTACATTTTTACTTGGCCAATGTCGTTATTGTAATAGTAATATATCTCATGTATATATGATCTATATTTTTAATGTCTAAGTCATGTGTGTATAGATGTTATGACAATATTGTAAATGTGTCTATTGGCCACTGATCATAGGACTAGTATAGCATGCACATGAGAACCTTGGGTATTCCATATGCGAGAGAGGGTCTCCACAGCATTAGTATTAGAGCCGTACTGGCTATAGGTTTAGCGTTTGATAGAATGAGGACTGTGTAATTCAAAATGTTATTTTCAAAAACATGACAGTAATTACAAAATATAGAGTTAGTGCTATCCTTTTCTCCTCCCTATGATCTTTTCTTTACCCTTACTTCTATCTTTGGTTTCTAACACCCCCTCTCCTCAAATTGTTTATAGATGCTAACAGAGACCCAGGGGATCCATACATCCTGGACTAATCTTGTGTGGAAATTATCAAATACATTGGGATGTAGGTGTCACCCCTACTTGTTCATCGAAAAGGAGTACCTAATGGACCAAGTAGTTGGTTACCCTGTTAGAGGATACGTAACCACCAAAAGAGGTAGTCAGGTCTTGCATCATTGCGTGAGCCACCGTAGTGATACCTGGGAGTCTGCCATTGAAGGAGAAAGCCAAAAACTCATGCGCTAGATATGTGCAAGCTTCATATGATCAATATGAATGCATTTATGCAGGCTATAGAGGTATTGTCGCGCCCGAAATTTGAATTCTGAACACCTTGTGTGATACACCAGTCCAGGATCACGCTGGTGCTCACAGATACAACAGAGATGAATACCATCGCACATGCACAGCGGAAAAATAACGATAATGTATTTGATTCAAATTAAACTGTTAAGACCTTAAGGTCAGCCTTACAATATTAAGCCACGCAGGGCTAAATTCAGAGTAAATAAATAATAGCAGCAGAATTATAAAATTATTTGTGGCGCCTCAGTTTGCCACAGGCAACTGACTGGGCCTTTCCCTTAGTTAGCCGGGTCGTCATTCTTCTCCTCATATGCTTGCGGTTCTTCATCTTCTGGTATTGTGATTATGGAGGGGTGAGTACAATGGTACTCAACAAGCTATGCACAGAATGCAACCTAATATGCTACATGCCAGGCTTATTCCAATGGAATGGCTTAAAGGTTAATTTGCGATAAACAGCATTTAACAAGTAACGTAGGTAGATTCAAAAGCAGTAAAAAAATAAGTAGAATTAACAATAACTTTTCCAGAAGTTACGTAAAAGCATTTCCACATCCTAATCCATACTTCCATCAACTTCATCTTTTAACCCAACCACATTTTTAATAAAGTCTAACCCTTGACTGTAATCCCCGAGCAATGTCCAATACCGTGGACACGGCTATTCGAATAGTTTGTACACTCTGCAGAGGTTATACACTTTACCCACACGATATAGTTAAACACCACACAGGCGAGTAACCATAACAAAGTCTTTCCGAAACTTTTATCCTCGCATACGTACCTCCTGGTATAGTCCCCACTCTCCCTTCCCTTTTGCGGAGCGGAAGTACAGGGCTAACGTATACCGTTGAAGAGATGTAAGACCGATTCGGTAAACACTACACCCTTCTTTCCACATCCACAGCTACAAAAACCACCTGAGGTCTCACATGCTAAGACTTCGGAATCATAATCAACTAGGTCTGTCGTATACCAGACATGTGGTTGTATGTTAGGCCCAGTTCAAAGGCTTGCAAGGTTAAGTCCTTAGGTTGACCGTGGCAAGACTACCCAAAGTTCACAAAACCAAATTCAACAACATCACTCCTACGTGCCACATCTGGCCCTCCATTAATCACTTGCCACTTGCCACAGTCTAAATTATTTTATCACCCTGGTTGGTTACCACGCACCGTGTGCCATCAATAACATCAACACACGTGTCACATTCTCAAAATGTCTTTCATAGTTCATTAGTCAATATTTCATCTTTCCCATGAAACAGTGTCAATGAAGCGTACCGCTTGGCTAAGCATACCTACTTCGTTCTAACCATTTCCCGTTGGTGACCAGTATTGACCAATTTAATAGTTTCCATCTTAGGGTGACAATGAATTTATGGCATACAAATACTAGGAACAAGGAATCGATAACAAGTGGTGATTTAACTAAACCCAAATTACTTTAAAGCTTTTATAATTTAATTAGCATGCATAATTTAAATCAACATAATATAAAAACATTAGGAGCAAGATGGTCAAAGTATAACTTGCCTTCGTAAAGCAGCGAGTCTTGGTCTAGGCCTTGGTCTGGAGCTTGATCCTCGAAATTCGTATCCTCACACAGCTCGACGTCTACACGTAACAGATAAAGAACCAAATAAACACGCAAAACAATGTACAAACAAACATTCAGAAACTACCGCAAAACAAACTAATTCATAACATTATGAAAACTTCCAGATAATTAATTTAGCATTTTCTAAGATTTATAAAATTTATTTTGATATTTTTGGACGTATAGTTTAAGAGCTACCAAATTCATAACTTTGGACTTTCCGTGAAAATTTTAACAGTACAAATTTACTTATAAAATTTCAGTAAAATTAACATAGCTAGGTGTTGATTTTTACTCATTTAAAAAATTTGTCTCATGCAGATTGGACTTATAACGAATTTGTAATGAAAATAACAAATTCTGTATTTTCCTAAAAATGTTTACGTACAACTAGTTTTGAACATGTATGACACTATTCATGGCGTATATGCGTATTCTTCTATTGCCTGATGCTTGGCTTGCTTTGGCTACGGAAAAGAGACAGAGAAGGGAAACAACCAGCGTCGGCCAGGACGACGAGCGTAGATCGGCCGAAGGCGAAGCCGGTGGATCTGACGGTGGCGGCGGCGACGTCCGCGGCGAATGGCAAGGAAGGAAACAGCCAGGACATAGAGGTAAACAAAATTCAGTGAAACTAGTTACCTCGATCCTCACGAAAGAAGGGAGAACCGGACTGTACTAGGCCAGCAGTCGGCCAGATACGCGGTTGGCGACGCGAGCCTAGACGGCACAGGGGAATTAAGATGACATCAAAGACAACGGCGCACGTACACGAGACCAATCGATCAAGATAGCATCACCAAAATACATATATGCGTACATGTATACAACCCAAAATATATATGTACACATATGTTCTAACCTCTAGTATATATATATATACTTGCATGCGGCCTAACATATACGTAGATATGCATTCGTACTAACATGTACATATAAACATGCATAAATACACATGGCGAGATCAACCGATCGAGATAGACAGAGCGCATGCAAGAGAGATGAGGGAGTACCGGTCGGCGGCAGGCAGCAGCGTAGACCGTCGACGCAGGAAGAGGCGAGATCGGAGGATGCGCCGGCGTTGGCGAAGTCCGCGTGAGGTGGCAAAAGTTATGAGGAGAGGATGAAATGGAGGAATAGAAGGATGTAGGTGTACTAGATCAGGACATACAAATCAAAATGGCTGGTTATGCGCATAAACAATGACGCTCATCATTCCCTTAATGATGCGACGCATTAACGAGCACTGCCGTTACTAATTCATGCATGGAGGAATGAGGGAACACTGCGTTACATGATTTCCGTTACTACATGCATGGAAGTGGAAAAATCAATGACCACCTGCGTTCATGCACACAGAAACGGCAACGATAAATTCTACAGAATTCCTTCCGTTTAGAACGTCCTCGCCAGATAAATTCCGTATTATGAATAGAGTCAAAACAAAACGTGTTTAGGATAAAATAGCAAAAGAGCTCTAAAATTCTTGGAAAAAACCTCTAAAATACTAGGAAATATTTGAAACCTAGCGAAGTTGGTTTCGTGATTTTTCAATATATATAGATTTTCTGCAAAAATTCTTTTAGTGAATCAGACACTTGTGCATATGTTTATAAAATCAACAACTTAATTTATAGATCAAGGTTTTGAAAATATTCTATAGGAACATTCTTGTTTTTCAATGTCGTTATTTTAAACTAAATTTTGAAATTTTATGCGCACGTGACACACACGATCTTTATTTTATATGATTAACTCAATAAGGCTTAAGTTCGAATTAACTTCAGAAATTCTAAATACATTCCCGAAAATTTCTAATAATTCCAGAATGCCATAAATATATTAACAGCAAATTTTGGGACGTTACATGTATGCACCGTGCAATAGAGAGAATCTCTTATAGAAGCCCCTTATAAGGAATTAGCAACACAGAAATCACCACTTCGCCAGTTGCCCTAGAGCCACTACTATCTGTGGACATGCTAGGGCCAAGTCGATAATGCACTGGCTATAACCAGGAATATCGATGCTGCTTCACCCCTGCTGTCGCTAGAGAGTCCCCACATTCACTACCAACCCACGCTACCCCTTGAGGAGCCAGCATCACTATGCACAATAAAAGGTCATAAGACTAGGCCTTAGAAGATCCATCCTTATTAAGGGAATTCTGGTGTGTTAGTAAAAATATGTTGTTACGCCTAACTATTATGGGTGTTATTATGTAATGGTTGTACTCTGCTACTTGATTTCGGTTTTATCTTCCTATTCAGGCAAAATATCATGCAAAGCTTAACTCTTTCGGTTAAAGTTTTGTGATAAGCTGCCCTTATGTCGTGAGTCATATTATTTTAATGAACAGAACCTTGCCTTATCAACCCACCTAACCCATGTTGAGATATCTTCCATTTTAATTAAATGCCTACAAAATTGTCAAATGTTACAGGATGCCTGTGACAAGATCAGTTAACGAGCTTATAAGGAGTGATGACAGTTATGACTCTCAACCACCAAGAGGTGGCATTCCTACTCCTCCCCAGCCAAACCCACATCATTCTATCATGAGAGCAAACACTTCCCAGCAGCACGGAGCATGCCCAGAAGCCCCAGTGACTGCTCAAAGTCAGCAAGCAGCTATCGATGAAGAAGAGCTGCTAGGGCAACCCACTATGTCACAAGTGCTCACTGTAATCGAGCAAGGGTGCCAAATCAGAACCCTCTTCCTCTAGTAGCTAGTTTAGAATACCACCTACCTTGATGCCATATCCGTGGGAGGTGCTAATGTTGCGCATCACCCAAGTCCCAGTTAGGCGAGTTTTTACGATCTTGGCCACCCACTTTCACTATCATGTTGGATCCATTGGATGCCGATGACTAGCTTCACTCTGTTCAGAGCAAATTGGCCATCACTCAATGCAATGACTATGAGAAGGTGCTCTATGCATCTTACCAGCTACAAAGAGCTATAATGCCTTGGTAGGAATGCCACCAAGCAATGATCCCCAAGGGCCAAGTTATCACTTGGGCCACTTTTAAGGAAGCATTCTCCAGGGCTCATATCCCAATGAGTCCTGTGTAAATCAAGAAGCAGGAGTTCCACAAGCTAAGGTAGTGCAACATGACAGTTATGGAGTACCTCCATCACTTCAATTACCTATCCAGGTATGCTGCCTTGGAATTGCCAAACAAGATGAGAAAAATCAAGTGCTTTCAGGAGTACATGAACGAGGAGATAGGATGGGCCCTTGAGTGGAGTATAGCACTCATATGATTGTGGAGAGCTGCAACCGCAAGTGGATGGTACAGAAATCAACGACCACAAGTCCTTCAAGGCTACATGTTTGGCAACCTTCCAACATCTGTCCATCTACTCCACAACCTCCAAGGTACCCAAGGCAAGTTTCTCACCCTTGGCCATCTTCAGTTCAGTCGCTAAACTGTGGAGGACAGTTGTCTAGAGTAGTCAATACCGAGCAGTTGCTGTCACCTACTTCAGCTATGGTGAGCGCAGGTATTACTCCAGCACTAGCACAAAGAAGAATCCAATAGGCACCTCATCCTCAACCCTAAGGAGTCTAGCAATGACCCTAGGGCTGTGCATAGCATCTTATAGGCCAATAATCCCCTAGGCCAGCCCCTGCTTCGACATAGGGCTTTGGATGCGGTTGCCTTCATCACGCGATAGCCAAGAAGTTCACGCCGTATCCGATATGGTGTTGATTATGTTCCTTTTGCACTAAGCATCTGCCCTGGCACTATTTGATCTTAGAGCTTCTCATTCCTTCATATCCAACAAATTTGTTTAACAACAAAGTAGACCTCCTACCTAACAATTTGATATTCTATTCACCTGGGGTAACCTTAAAAGCAATCAATACATGTTCAAGAGTAAGGATAGAGATAGTGGGGTAGTTTTCTATGTCAACCTTATCATGATAGATAAACTAGGCAGAGATGTGATTCTCAGGATGGATTGGTTATCTATGCACACGGGTTGCATAGATTGCGCCAATCGATCTATATCCCTTGTCAGTCCTAAAAGGACTCAAGTTGAATTCTTATCCATCCCTTCTATCCCAATGCAACAGCCATCTCTCAACATCATCTCAATTTTAGGGCTTAGTCAAGTGCCCGTGGTATTTGAATATCCTAACGCATTTTCAAATGAACTACTGGCAATGTCGCCAGATCGTGGCAAGGAGTTTGTTATTGATTTGCTACCTAGGACAACAACTATATCCAAGTGACCATATCGCATGCCCCTAGATGAGTTGGTTGAATTGAATAAACAACTCAAAGAGTAGCTGGACAAGGGATTTATCTATCCTAGCTTGACACTATTGTGGTTAAGACTGGTGCTCTTTGTTAAGAAGAAGGGTGATAGTCTGTGAATGTGTGTAGACTATCGGTCACTAAATGAAGTCACCATTAAGAAAAAATATCCACTTCCATGGATTGATGATTTTTTGATCAAATGAATGGTGCCCAAGTCTTCTCCAAAATCAACCTAAGGCTTGGATATTTCCAACAAAAAGTCAAACCTGAAGACATTCTGAAAACTGTTTTCACCACCCGTTATGGTTTATATGAATATACCGTGATATCGTTTAGACTTTCCAATGCTCCTCCAAGTTTCATGAATCTTGTGAATAAGGTTTTCGTAGAGTATCTAGATAAGTTAGTGGTGGTCTTCATGACAGTATCCTTGTCTATTCCAAAATGAAGAGGAGCGTAAGCAACATGTGCACATCATGCTAGAAAAGCTCCTAGAGCACATGTTTTATGCCAAATTCAACAAGTATGAATTATGGCTAAAGGAAGTTACCTTTGTTGGACATGTCATATCTGAAGGAGGGATGGTTGTGGACCCAAGCAAAGTCCACAATGTGTTAGCTTGGGATCAGTTCAAGTCTGTTCCTCAAGTCCAGAGTTTTCTAGGACTAGCCAGATATTATCGTCGGTTTATCAAAAACTTCTCAAAAATTGCAAGGCCAATGACTCAACTACTTCAAAAAGAGAAAAATTTTGAGTGGTCGGATGAATGTGAGGAAAGTTTCCAAGAATTGAAGAAGAGGCTAATCACATCCCTAGTACTTGTATTGCCCGACATTAATAAAAGATTCGGTGTATATTGCGATGCATCACGCCATGGTCTTGGTTGTGTACTTATGCAATAAGGCAAAGTTGTAGCTTATGCTTCACACCAATTACAACCTCATGAGATGAATTATCCTACTTATGATTTGGAATTGGCAGACATGGTTTATGCTGTCAAGATATGGCGACATTACCTCATTGGTAATCGGTATGATATTTATATCAGTCACAAAAGTTTGAAGTATTTCTTCACTCAACTAGATCTGAACCTAAGGCAAAGAACATGGCTTCAATTGATCAAGAACTATGATCTTGGGATATATTAACATCCCGATAAAGCCAATGTTGTAGCTGATGCTCTTAGCTGAAAGCTTCATTTCATTAATGCGTCAATTAAAACAAATCAACCTACATTGCATGAAGAATTCTAAAGGCTCCACCTAGGAGTGGTTGAGGAGTGATATGCTGCTGCCATGGAGCTAAAACAAACTCCTAGAGCTCAAATTAAGGCCACTAAACTAAAATATGAAGCCATTGCTAAAATTCGATGTGAATTGGAGACCGGAGATGAAATCAAACCAAATGCTCAAATGGAGTGGTCATCTATGGATAGCGGATATATGTCCCAAGCAATCAATGAATCAAGGAGCTAATTCTCAAAGAAGCTCATGATCCACCACTCTCTATTCACCCCGGGAAAGTACAAAGATGTATCAAGACCTGTCAGGAGAATTTTGGTGGCCCGGCATGAAACGAGATGTTTCTACATAAGTTGCCATTTGTGGCTTATGTCAGGAGGTTAAAGCCGAACAACAATGACCAGTTAGTCTTCTCCAACCTCTGAATGTTCCCAATGGAAATGGGATGATATCAGTCTAGACTTTATTACTGGTTTGCCCACAACCGAAAAGGACATGATTCCATATATTATCATCGACCAACTGACTAAAGTGGCACATTTTATTCTAGTTAGAACCACATATCTAGGAGAGAAGTTTGTTGAGCTCTATATGGATAACATCGTTCACTTGCACGGTGTGCCCAAGATAGTAGTTTTCAACCGAGGTTCCCAATTTACCTCGCTATTCTGGGAAGCTTTGCATGGTCTTTTTGGAAATGAGCAAAATTTTAGCACCAATTATCAAATGGGAGGTCAAACTGAGAGGACTAATAAAGTCTTGGAAGACATGTTGAGAGCGTGTGTATTGTCCAATAGCACAAATTGGGAGAAATGCCTCACATTCACCAAGTTTTCTTACAACAACGGCTTTCAGTCAAGTCTCCAAATGTCACTATTCGAAGAACTTTACGGGAAAAAGTATAGAACACCTCTCTTCTGGTCTGAAGTCAGTAAAAGGCAATTTTTTGGTCCAACCTTTTCCAAGAAGCTCAAGAGCATGTGGATATGATAAGAAGCCAACTAAAAGAATCATAGACGCAATAGAAGAGTTATGCTAACCATCACCAACATGAACTGAGAGTCGAGTTGGATTGTCATGTTTATCTCAAGGTCTTGCCATGGCACGGCATCCATCATTTACAAATTTGAGGGAAACTAGCACCACGTTACATTGGGTCACATTGTATCCTTAAAAAGAAAGACAAGATGGCATAGAAATTGGAGCTGACCCCCAAACTTTTAGATGTGCATGACGTCTTCCATGTCTCTCAACTCAAAAAGTATCTCCCAGTCCCAATGGAGCACACTCAGTTGGAAGTCATCAATTTGCAACTCAATCTCTCTTATTGGGAATAACATATACTCATCATGGAGTAAGCTAAGTAACACACACACATAGTCACTCAATCAAGATGTTAAAAATCAAATGGAGTAACCACATTGAGGATGTGAGAGCGAGAAGATTGTCTTACGAATGAATTCCCACATTTCTTCTGCGAGCTTACCAAATCTTGTGGGCGGGATTCTGTTTAAAGGGGGTAGGACATCCTAAACTGTACCTCAGATTAGAATAATAAGTTTCCAAATTATTTTCTTCAATTACTATAAATTTTCAAGATTTTTTTTACTTTTCTATAATTTCCTGCATTAAAGAAAATGCCTTTTTTATTTTATAAATCTAACCCTTGACTATAATTTTCGAGCATTGCTCACTACCGTGAGTATGGCTATCCAAATAGCCACGTCTGCCATGACTTACCATACAAGATACAATCAACTCACCACGTCTGTCATGACTCTCCATACAAGAGTATGCGATTGAGTGATCATAACAAAACCTTTACAATGCCCTATCTTAACCCAGTACTACCTACTAAGGTTTCAACACTAAAGGGTTACACTGCCACAACAGGCCCCCCCTCTTGTGCCATGTGAGTTGAACCATATAACCCGGGACTGACACAACGACTGGTAGTACCAAAGCTAAATCATTTCAAATTAATCAGCTAGGTCCATCCCATTCCTTACTTGTGATTGCATGTCTAACTCAATTCAAAAGCTTGCAAGGTTAAGTCCTTAGGATGACCGAGGCAAGACTTCCACAACCCAACTGTTGTACTGAACTACCTTGGCAATCTGCCCCCTTGCCACTTGCCTCAATCTAAAATATTTACCATCCCAGTTGATTACCACGCACCACGTGCCATCAACAAGTCAACATCGTTGCGTGACAACCTAACCACTACATCTCAACATTACTGTGTGACAACACTTGACACACCAATTCTATAAACATTTTACATATTCCATTAATCAAGATTCACTTTTGATGTTCCAAAATACATGAGTTATACGTACAAGCAACACATGAGGATCAGGAGCTCACCATGAGCACAAGGGATAGCGGAGAACAGTGGCAGCAGCAATAGGGTCCTTCGTGATAGTGAGCTATGGCGTAAGATGGTCTACAAGGTGGTATGCATTAGCTTGCATACACGCAAGAGATGGCTCTAGAGCAAGCAATCGACAAGGGGGTCACCGAGTGTGTTAATGGTGTTGACGGTGGAAAACAGTGGAAGAGCACGGCATCAAGGATTCATTGTTCTTGCGAAACGAAGGCGCGCACAAGGTGCTCTCGTCGACAGCGAAGCTAATGCAACTGGTCCCAGGTTCTGCAATGGCTTGATGGCGACGAATCGGCGGCTCCCTCGTTGCGGCGGCGCTCGGTGGACTTCACAAATTCACGACGAACGGCGGCGCTTCTCGAGGAACTGATCTAGGGTTTCGGTTGCTTGAGATATCGCGATCCCGATGCGTGCTTTTATAGCCACCCTGATCCTCTCCGATGGCGACTAGGACTGTTACGACTCAGACGCGCGGAGTCCAACTAGGAGACGAGATGAAGACGACGAGCGGATGGTCGACGTGTGGCAAATCCAACAAGCAAATGCAGCCAACGCGTTAAGATCCTAACCGAACACATTATCTACCCTAACGGCGCAGATTTGGCGGAGACCCGAACCGGTACGCCTCACCCTCCACCCTTCGATTCTCATCCGACAGTCGCTAAAACCAACATTAATAGGAAACCTCCCTAACAAATCGTAGCCGTCCGATCTAAATCCTATGGCCCAAATTCCGACTCCCGAAACCAGGCTAAACAAACCACTCGTGCAGTATGGGCCCGACCCATAATGTTTATAAGATTTTCGCAAATTTTCGATTAAACTAATTACAGAAATTACTTTAATTAGTTTTAGGTAACAGAAATGCTAGGAAAAATTTCAAAAAAAATCTCAAAAATACTTAGAGACTTTTTGAACTCCAATAAAATATTTTTGACAAAACTTTGTATTTGCTTTACATATATTTAATTAGTTTTCTTAAAAGACCAATATACTTAATTTAAAATAAATTCAAATAAATCCAAAATAATCAGAAAATACACAAATAGTCAATTCAACTCGATCGGTTGGGGCAACGTACGGCATGGCTACATGGCGCGAGTAGTAAACAAGTGCGCGTGGCACTCCGTGGAGGTGAGGTGATGGGCAGGCCCCTCTTGCTCCACAAGTTAGCAGTGGCGGAGAGGGCGATGGCAAACGCTTTTTCTATTAGGCATGGCCATGCTGGCGAGCGGGCGGGCGCTAGGTGAAAGACGATATCTGACAAGTGAGGCCTGGCTATCAGCAGTGAGGAGGCAGAATTTTAGTGACGCATTTACATATGAGGGAGACTAGAAGTGGGAATTTTTTTTCTTTAATATTTATTTTTATTCTTTTTTTCAAAACTATGCGTGAAATTAAAAAATTACAAAAATACCCTCCGGTCGCCCGTGTATGGGGCGATCGCCCCATACACGGGCGATAGCAGCGCCTCCCGTTGCCAGTAACGGCTAGTGCATTAACGGCGCGAGTGTGGGCCCCTATCGCCTCAGATGGGCGATCGCCCCATCTGAGGCGACATGGTCAGATAGCGCCCAACGCCGCTCTGTCAAGCAGAAAAGAAGAGAGGGGGAGCCGAGCGTAGCGCCGGAGAAAAAGAGAGGGAGAAGAAAGGGAGAAGAGGAAGAGAAGAAGAAGAGAAGGAGCCGAGAAATTTAGGTAAATTTTTGAATTTCATTGTAGAGTTAGTTTAGCAATTTTTTGTAGAGGTAAATGTAGGAATTTTTGATAGGTTATGCAGTATTTAAAATTTAATGTAGCATTTAATATTTAGGAATTTGTTGTAGTATTTAGAAATTTTAGGATTATGTATTGTTTAGAAATTTAAAATAGCAGTTAATATTCAGAAATTTAATGTAGTATGTAGTATTTACAAATTTAATTTAGTATGTCAGTATGTGCAAATTTAATGTAGTATTCAGTATGTAGAAATTTAATACAGTAGAAATATTAGACAATATTTCGGAATTTAATTTAGTAGGGTTGTGTATTAGTAATTTTGTTATGAAAATAATGTATTAGGCAATATATATATAAATGTAATGTGGTATGAATTTAATTTAGTAGGGTCGTGTATTACTAATTTTATTATGTAAATAATGTATTAGGCAATATATACAAATGTAATGTAGTAGAAATTGAATATTAGGCTGTATAGTAGGCTAGTCGAATCACTTATTCATAGTCGTATTTTGTAGTACGATCAATGTACATTTTGTAGATTGTATTTTAGAGTAATATTTTTCCGTCGGACGTTGCAGCATGTCGGAGAAATTGTATTTCCAAATATTTTATGGAGATGGGGAGATAGCACAGGGGGCGGATGGGGTGGATCTATCATCATTTTCAAGAGTCGTACGGGGCATATGTAGACCGAGCGATAGGACATACAGGGGTTTGTTGGAGTGGATGTCTCGGATGTTCAGTTTGGATGCCCAGAGTGTTCGGTTGCGGCTCAGAGCAGTAGTGAGCCGAGCGCAAGACCGTTTTTACGGAGAGTTGATTCCTATTAACTCGACGTCAACATGGAGGAGTTATGTTGGTTTTGCCGTAGAGCGGGGTTGGCCGCCCATGTTGTTAGTACAGTGCTACCCGGTAGCTCCATCGGTGTCGCAAGTTCGTGATGTCGGGGTGGACATTACGGGGGTGGGGACATCAAATGTAGAAGGATGCGAAGAGGAAGGCGGCGAGGAGCCCGAGACGAGGAGCACGAGATCTGGCGGTGGCGAAGGGACCGGGGCGGAGGAGACAGCGGTGGAGGCACGAGGGTGGCCGACGAGGGGAGGAGGTGGAGGACATTGTTGACTGATGGAAGAGGAGGATCGTGCGGATGAGGAAGTCCCTGATGGTGAGCACTTGACGAGGAGGACAACGCCCCGAGGTGCCTATCCTCGTGCGTGGACCAATTACAGTTTCAAGACCTAACAATGAATGAAGGGAACATTGATGCATGGGAGTATCGTGAGAACGAGGTGACGGAGGGGGCCATATATAAAGACAAGAAGGCTGTGATGGATGCGGTGAAGTACTGGGCAATGTCTCTCTGGCGGCAATTCAGGGTAGTGAAGTCCAGCAAGAAGGACTACGACGTGAAGTGCGTAGTTGATTCGTGCCCATGGCGGTGCATGCATACCGGGAAGTGGAAGGACTCACCGAAATGCTCCATAGTGATTGAGCATAATCATGAAATGAAGAAGCGGAGCGAGGACACCGCAACTGTCGTCCACTTGGGTGGCAAATGTGTTTATGGTCGATCGTGGACAATCCCCATCCGCAGCCTCGATCTATTATCACACCGTGGAGGAGAGGTTTCAAGATAAGATTAGCTACGCAAAGGCATGGAGAGCAAAAAGGACAGCTCTGGAAATACGGTTCGGGACGTACAAGGCTTCGTACGAGAATATTCCCCACTTGCTTAGGGCAATCGCACGTAGGAACCCTGGTACATCCGTCGACCTTGCGGAGTTTCCTGCGGGTGGTGTGTGCGCCGGTAAGTGGGTATTGCAGCGTGCATTCTTCGCCTTGGGCGCATGCATAAATGCGTTAAACAAGATCGCCGCCTGGTCCTTTGCATGGATTCGGCACATTCTCACGGGAAGTACAAGGCCAGATTCTAACTGCGATCGCGGTGGATGCCAACAACCAGGTTCTACCGGTTGCATTGGCATTCATGGAGGGGAAAAACACGGAGAGCTGGTACTGGTTCCTTGAAAGAGTGAAGTTGGCGGTTGTTCTTGACAGGCCTGATGTTTGTGTCATCCATGACCGACATGCAAGGCTGCTAAGGGCGATCGTGGATATGCAACAAGGGTCCGTCGTCGTGGGAGCAGCAAAGTGGCCAGACCTGAGGAGCAGGTGGTGCATGAGGCACTTGTGTGCCAATTTTTTCCGTCAGTTTAGGAACAAGGAGCTTATGAACATGTTCAAGCGCCTGTGCAAACAGAACCAACGAAGGAAGTTCGACGCGCTTTGGAGGACGTTGGACGAACTAACGAAGAAGCAATCAATGGATCCCAGAGGTACCGCTAGTTCATCAAGGAACCCGATGGTGTACCATGAGCAAGGAGAGGACCCCACAGCCTTGTGTGCGCTACCGACAGACCCCCCAAACCTCCAGCAGAGGCCGGTACCAAAGATAAAGAGTTTCACCGATTGGATACGACATGAGCCTTTGGAGAAATGGTCCCTTCTGCATGACGAGGGCGGCTCGCGTTATGGGATCATGACAACGAACCTGGCGGAGATTTACAACTGGGTAATGAAAGGCACCAGATGCCTTCCACTGGTGGGTATAGTTGAAGGTGTCTTACTAGGGACACAGAGATATTTCATTGAGCAATACAAGACCTCCACAAGATGTATGTCGGACAATCGGCTGTCAGACTCAATCTGTTGTGTCTACTTACATGTCCAAGAAAACAAGGAAGGCGCAGACACATCGGGTGACACCGTGAGAGTGGCGAGAACGGAGATACCACGTGCATCGCGTGACCGAGGTCGCAGGGTGCGTCGGGAGAGGACTTCCCATCTGCGGCATACTCCGAGCGGTGAGTGCGAGTGCTCTGCCGAAACCACGCCGCCTTTGCACTTGCCGTGCTCGCACATCATTGCCGCACCGCCGAGACGCATCAATCCTCGCCGTCCGCTCATCTCCCGCATTACTACAAGCGAGCGTTCTCAACACGTGGCATCACGAGGTGTACGGTACCGAGTGGATGGATCGCTCACAACACCCCCTCCAACCATCGATGGGTACCGGACATCCGAATGTTGAAGCCGAAGGTCGGCGTCGAAGGACAAGGCGATTCGAACGATATGGACGAGTCCGAGGCGCGCAACCGCGGATAATGTAATTTTCCATGTTGTTCCCATCTTGTATTTTTCAATGGACCGGTAAGTTGTAACGTTCGATGTAATTTTCAATGTACTAGTAAGTTGTTATTCGCATCATGTAATTCTCCGATGTACCAGTTAATAGCTATGAGGATAATGTAAGTCTCGGCGTTGTGTGCCTCGTCGAACATGTTTTTGTCTTTTGTATGTTTGTAATATGAGATTTTTTTGGCTCTCTGCACTTCGGTTGTATTGTTTGTTGAGTATGGTACAATTCGTTATTTCACATTTCATTTTGTGTGCACATGTAATTACTGATAAATTTGTTGTATTTGCTTTGTAACAGGCCACGATGGCGTGACCTTGCCCTGAGCTGCTGGACGTGACCGTCGATGCGACCCACCGGTCTAGGTACTCCGCAGAGGAGAACCGAGAGCTAGGGACACTCCGACCTCGGGTGCCCAACGAGCCGCCGCGATCGACCCACGCTGGGTTCCACGGTAAGTCGCCAACGCTTGCACTCTTTTACGCATATGTACTTACCGTGAATGCAATTTAACGACGCAATGCACTACATGCAAAGTTGCGGCGGTGGCTTACTTCCTCTTTGTAGGATGGTGGAGCGGTGATCGCCCGTTAGCGGGCAAGGAGGTCCCGCGGTTCGGTACGATCGGTCCTCGCTGGCCCACTCGTGGACCGGTGGAGACCGAGAGACACACGCTCCACCTTCCGCGCGGAGAGATGGCTCCGACGCCGCAGGGCGTGTCGCACCTCTTAGGCCTCCCATGCGGGTCCGGCATGCGTGCCGCACGACGCCCGTCATGTGGCACGCCGAGTTGTCCGCTGCGTTTCGCGTGGGTGCAGCGGCACCCCGGCAGCCCCTACCAACCCCTTAGGAGGGTGAGCGCCACGGACCGGCGAAGCGTTCTTTGCTTGATTCACGGTGAGTACCTCTTTTTGGAGAATTAAAAGAGAAGTGCTAAGTTGTCGATAATGTTTGTTGCGAATCCGCAGCTCGGCTTCTCCACCAAGACGCGAGGCGGCGGACGTGGCCCGCCACTTGGAGGCATACCTCCGTTGTTGTTCGGTTGGGTGATGTTCCGTCCTCCCACGGAACACGGTGGACCGCCACCGATCGAGTACGCCCAAAGACATCGCCGACACCCCGGTGGATGAAGTAATACACTCAGTTCAAATCTCGTCTCAGCGAAGCACGTCTAACTCCCCCCTTGTAAACAGATGATGCAGTGCTCGTGGGCCTCAGCTGTGCTTGCAGCGACGTACAGAGGTCTGTGCGACGCCGTCTCTCGGGCGGAGCACGACGCGACGATATCAGGTTGCGTCCTACTCCTCCAGTTGTGGTCCTGGGAGCGCTTCTCCGTCGGCAGGCCTGTTGTTGACATGACACCGTACCCCCAGGACCTTTACGGAGATGACCCGGTGGACTGGCCCAACATGGGCCACTACTAGGTCCGACGACAGGTATGCTCCCTCGTATCTTTTTCCCCACTAATGCACTTGAATAACCTTCGCCATTTCTTATTTCCTCGCAGCGGAGGTACGCGCACCGACAGGTGAGGAGGTCCTACCTGGAGTTCGTTCGGGAGTTCGACCGCCTCCACGACGAGGACGTGCGGTAGACGCCATACACCGCGTACGATGTCCACGCCCGAGCACCTACGGGGTCTCTGTGCTTTGCACGCGAGATGAGGCCTTCTGGCTCTCCCGTAAGTGTAAGGACCCGAATCCACTGATTCGAACCCACTGTGTTTTACCGCACTAGTCCCAGGATCAACGCTAGTGCACACAGCTTAACATTGGTACATATCACATCATACACAACGATAATAGAATAATAGTTCATTTATTGATATAGCTAAATGTATGATCTTATGACCAACTTACATTATTGAGCCACGCAGGGCAAGACTGGAAAATATAAACTAGTAAATAAGCAGCGGAAAGTAGAAAACGTAGATAGCTCATCACTCACCACAGTGCAACCGACAAGGTTCTAACCCTAATGACTCGTGTCTTCCTGGACTTCATCTTCCAAAATAGGTGTAGATTCTTCAACTGTTGATTATTGTTGTTTGGCAAGGGTGAGTACTTAAAGCACTCAACAAGTTGTGCACAGAATGCAATTCTATGTATCTATATGTAAAGCTTATTCCAATGGATAGGCTATCATGGCTATTTTGCAATAAGCAGCATTTATGAACAAATACAATAAATAGATTGTAAAGAATGTAGAACAAATAACAATAATAAATAAATTCAGCATTTTCCAAGTAAACCAAGTTTCCAATCCTAAGTCAAATTTCATCTTCCATATGGCATCCCGCCATCCCAACCATGTTGTCCAATTAATTAAGCTAACCCTTAACTGTAATTTCCGAGCATTGCTCAATACCGCGAGCACGGCTATCCGAATAGTTTCATACTCTGCAGAGGTTATGCACTTTACCCACGTGATACAACCAAACACCACCAAGGCGAGTGATTATAACAAAGCCTTTACAATGCTCTGGCTTAACCGGATACTACCGCTAAGGTTTCAACACCGTGGGTCCGAAAACCATAACTGTGGCCCCTCTTGCGCCATGTGAATTACACCATAACTCGAACTCACATCGACCACAATAGTACCAAAATTAAGACATTGCAAATTACTCACTAAGGTGGCCCATACTGCACATGTGGTTGCATGATTGACTCAGTCAAAGGCTTGCAAGGTTAAGTCCTTAGTGTGATCAAGGCAAGACATCCACATACCCTCCGCCCATCGGGCCCACCTTGGCATCCTCGCCTTGTCACTTGCCCCAATCTAAGTTATTATCACCCGCTTGATTACCAAGCACCACGTGCCATCAATAATTCAACATCGCTATGCGTGACATGACTCGCCACAACAACTCAATCTCATCGTGTGATCCCACATGACACACAAGTTCATAACATTGTTCCATATTCCATTAATCAAGATTAATTATCAATGATTCTGACACATGTGATGACGTGGCACGGCTAAGCAACTAATACGAACTAAGCCTCCAATGTTGATTATAATTATTAACCAACTATATTTAACCAATCTAGGATGACAATGGATCATGGCATACAATAACAAGGTAGGGTATAGATCAATCTGGTATATTAGCTAAGCCCAATCTAACTTGAAACAATTTTATATTTGAAATATATGCAATAGGGTAAAACAAACATAGCAATTTTATAAACATGGGTTCAACATGATCAAAGCACAACTTGCCTTGGAATAGGTCCTGATCTGGTTCTGGAATTTGCTCTTGAGTTGCTGGATCTTCCTCCGAAGCGTCGCACAATTCAACGTCTACGCGTACCGAAGAAGAAAAGCAAATAAATACCAAAATAGAGAGCAATTGAACTCCAAAAATCAAATGAAATTCACCATTAAATAGATCTCAATTTTACAAATTTTTATAAATTGGAATCACTCAAATCCGAGTTAAGATGCAAAAGATATAGCCTTTTGAAGTTTGAAATAAATACTGAAAATACAGAAATTAGAAATTCGAATTTAACAGATTTACTTTTAAACTGAAAAATTGATTTATGACGTCAGCGTGACCTCATGATGACGTCATCATCACAGAATTTCCAATCGGATTATTTTTCCAATTGAAAAATGCAATTATGACGCAAGCATAACGTGAGCGTGACGTCAGCCCTCGCGCCAGCCAATCAGGGCTTGACACCCGTCTCGGGCGTATGGACCCGGTCCACAGCGCAGCGTGAGTCCACGATGCACCCGGTCCATGCCGCCTCGGTACCCACGTCCGACTCGCGGCCGGCTCCGATTGGTTCGCATGCGCGGCTCGATCTGAACCCTCCAATCGGATCCGATGGTCCACATTGCTCGCCACGCACAGGACACGCGGCAAAATCTTACCCCTCCGCTACAGATCGAACGGCTGAGAGCTTTCCCAAGCGCCGATGGTGGCGCGGCGGTGTTTCTTCGCCGGGCTTGGAGACGAAGACCTCGGTGACGGCGTTCTGGCGACGAAACGCTGCTACTGCATCACGGGTCCGACGCGATGAGGTACGGGGATCTCAGATCTGGGACCGGCACGATTCGGGACGGCGAAACGACGGCGGAAAATAGACGAAAACCGCGGCGGAGGCTTCGGTGACTCCGGCGAGCTCGCACGGGCAGGCGGAGGCGTCTCGACGTGCGGGAATTGGCAGACGGGTGCGACGCGGGGTGAGGGTTCCAACGCCCTTGGCGCGCTTTAAATAGTCGCGACAGGAGGCGCGCGCAGCGCAGATTCGAGGATGACTCGCGTGGCGGCGCGACTCGGCGGCGACACGGAGAGGTGACGCGGACGCATCTAGCGCGTCCACGCGGCACGATCCGACGGCTCCAACACTCGCCACGCGGGCGAAGCTCACCGTTGGATCTCGATCCAACGGTTGACCGCATTAGGTTAGGGTTGTCGCGAACGGGCCGATCGGGTCACAGCAGAATGGGCCGCCCAACACTGCTCACCGACTTTTAAAGCTTTCTTATTTAAAATAATTCCGAAATTCATTTTATTTATTTTAAGCAATAAAACTATTAGGAAAAATCCAGGAAAAATCTCAAAAATACTTTGAGACATCCTGGACTTAAATAAAATATTTTTGGCAAAACTTTATTTTAACTCTGCACAGATTTAAATAAATTTGAATAAAAGGCAATAAACTTGAATTGAATTTAATTCAAATAAATCCAGAAAAATCCAAATAAATTCTAGAAAATCATAAATGCACAAATAAGAAATAAAAACTTTAATTAAGCCAAATTTTGGGATGTTACAAACCTCCCCCCCTTAACAGAATCTCGACCCGAGATTCAGGGCTAACTATAGAATAGGTTCGGGAATTCTAACTTCAAATCTTCTTCTCGCTCCCAAGTGGCTTCACTTTCTAATGATTGCTCCATTGAACTCTGCAAAGCGAATAGACTTGTTTCGGTCTTGCGCCCATAACATCCAAAATTACGATCGTTGCTCTTTATAAGTCAAATCTTCTTGCACTCTATTGCATCCAACGGGTTTGCTCAGGGGCACTCGAGACACTTCTTAAGCTGCGACACATGGAATACATCATGCACTCTGCCAAGGACCGAGGCAACTCTAATCGATAAGCTACCTCTCCTCGACGGCTCGTAATCTTGAACGGACCAACATATCTTGGTGCAAGCTTCCTTTCACATGAAATCTTTAACGCCCTTAAGAGGGGTAACCACGAGATACACATGATCTTCGGTTCAAAACTCAAATCTCGACGACGTTATCTCGCATAGCTTTTCTGCCTTGACTGTGCTATCTTCAACCTTTCTCGATCATTGCAACTTGACTTTCGCTTCTTCGAGAATATCCGCCCAAACACCACACGCCTCTGTCTCATTCCAATTTAACGGAGTACGACAAGCACGCCCATACAACACCTCGAATAGTGACATCTGCAGCTAGCTTGATAGCTATTATTGTAATCAACTCGCATATGGCAAACATTTATCCCAAGATGTAGCATAAGCTAAGGCACAAGCTCTTAACATATCCTCTAAAATCTGATTTACTCTTTCACCGACCATCCGTCTCGGGTGATATGTCAGATCAAATTGCACGAGTTCCCATTGCTTCGTGCAACTTATTCCAAAATCTTGAGGTAAATTGGGTACCTCTGTCTGACACGATCTTCTGGGCACTCCATGCAAACATACAATCCTTGACATGTACAACTCGCTAAACGATCTCCGAGTAGGTGGTCTTTATCGATAAAATGGGAGACCTTGGTTAGACGATCCACAATTACCCAAATGGAATCGTAACCTTTCTGAGTTTTAGGTAAACCGGTGATAAAATCCATTCCGATTTCCTCCCACTTCCATTCCGAAATTTTCAATGGCTGCAACAAACCAGCGGGTCTTTGATGCATGGCTTTTACCCTCTGACATACGTCGCATAAAGCAACATGTTCAGCTACTTCATGTTTCATATTAGGCCACCAAAATCTTTCTTTCAAATCCTGGTACATCTTAGCACTTCCGGGATGAATTGAGTACTTCGAATCGTGAGCTTCCTCGAGAATCAATTGCTTTAGTTCCTTTTTATCCGGCACACAAATTCGGCCTTTGAAGAACATGGTTCCTTGCTCATCCAGAGGGAAATCTACGGCTAGGCCTTCTTCCTTTTTAGCCTTAATCTTGGAAATTTTATCATCATCTTTTTGGCCTTCTCTAATCTGACCTTCCAGCGTTGGCTTTACTTCCAGTGCAGCTACCATTCCTTGCGGAACGACCTCCAACCTTAGTTTCAAATTCCTTGCATAATTCTCGTTGATCCTCCATTGTTAGCGATTTGCGCTATGGCTCTTCGACTCGAGCATCTGCTACCACATTGGCCTTTCCGGATGATAATGGATTCCCACATTATAATCCTTAATTAGCTCTAGCCACCTTCACATCTCATATTCAGATCCGCTTGAGTGAATATGTATTTCGTGCTCTTATGGTCTCAGATATATCTCACATCTATTTCCTATGAGATAATGACGCCATATCTTTAAAGCATGCACTACGGCAGCTAACTCCAAATCAGCGTTGGATAATTCACCTCATGCGGTCTCAATCGTCTCGATGCATAAGCAACGACTTTGCCTTCTTGCATTAGCACGCATCTCAAGCCTTGCTTTGAAGCATCGCAGTAAATATCAAATCCATTCTGCACATCTGGCAATACTAATACGGGCTGTTGTTAAACGCTTTTTAACTCCATAAAACTTTTCTCGCACTCGCATCCATGAAAACTTCTTTTCTTTCTTCAACAATCGCGTAAGGGGTTTAGCAATTGTCGAGAATCCTTCTATGAACCGACGGTAATATCCCGCCATTCCCGTAAAACTACGGATCTGGGTAACAGACTTCGGTTGCTCCCAATGCAACATCAAGGCCCACTTTGCTCGAGTCAACTGCAACTCCTTTAGTAGTCATTACATGACCAAGAAATTCAACCTTTTCCTTCCAAAATTCACACTTGCTAAACTTAGCATATAGCTGATGTTCTCGCAGCCTCTCTAAAACCATTCTTAGATGTTCTGCATGCTCTTCCTCTGTCTTCGAGTAAACCAAGATATCGTCTATGAAGACTACAACAAACTTATCCAAATATTCCATGAAAACCTTATTCATCATGTTCATGAAATATGCCGGGGCATTAGTCAATCCAAATGACATGACTGTAAACTCATAATATCCATAACGCGTAGAAAACGCAGTCTTAGGTACATCCTCTGCTCGGATCTTCAACTGATGGTACCCCGAACGAAGATCTATCTTGGAGAAAACTCCAGCTCCTCTTAACTGATCAAATAAGTCGTCGATCCTGGGCAATGGATACTTATTCTTGATCGTTACTTCATTAAGTGCACGATAATTGATGCACATTCTGAGACTTCCATCCTTCTTACGAACAAACAAAACTGGTGCTCCCCATGGTGATGAACTAGGTCTAATGAAGCCTTTCTCTTGCAGTTCCTCAATCTGCTTCTTCATTTCTACTAACTCGTCGGTAGGCATCCGGTATGGTCTCTTTGATATCGGTGCTGTCCCTGGTGCTAACTCGATCACGAACTCGATATCACGGTCCGGTGGCAATCCTGGCAAATCTTCTGGAAACACATCCGGGTATTCTCTGGCTACTGGCACATCTTCCATGCTGATTGCTTTCACACTGTTGACCATTAATTGCCCATCTCGAACAGCGGTCGCTTGAAACTCCACTTTCTTGCCACTAGGGCCTTCCAAAGTCACTATCCTTCGGCCACAATCCAAAACAGCCTTATGTTTGGACAGCCAATCCATTCCAAGGATGACGTTTAGGATTGCGATCTATCAAGATAAGATTCGCTAAAATTCTATCCCATCCATAAGCAACTTAGCTCCCAAACACCCAAGGCTAGATCTAAGCTCAGATCCTGGGGCTTGGACTAAGAGCACACACTTAAGATTCACCACTTTAAATCCATTCTTGGTTGCAAAACTTTGAGAAACAAACGAATGCGAAGCTCCAGAATCAAACAAAATCAGTAGCAGTCTTCGAGTTGACCAGAACTTACCCAAGACGACGCCCGTAGCTTCCTCGAGCTCCATCTGCGGTGATGTGGTTGATCCTCCCACGCTACCGTTGATTGCGGGTTGCTCCACTTGACTGGCGCACGATTTCCTCCCGAGGTGGTGCCTTGGCGTGTTGTTCCCAAGTTGAAACGAATCGGGCGTGATGCCTCCCTTCGTGGACACCTATTAGAAAAGTGTCCTCGCTCATTGCGTATAGCATCTTTTCACGCATCGCCGATTCCCTCCTGGTGCATTGTTTCCCTGTGCTGGGGTCTGAAAATTCTGATTGGCAGGGCGAGGTGCAGGGGTTGATGTCCTGTTCACAGCTGGTGGTTGGAATCTAGCAGATTGTTGTGGTGACATCCTCAAACGTAGATGGTTTGGACGTCCACCCTGATTAGTCATTAAGCGCTTACGGTTTTCACCCAGCTCTTTACGCTTATCCTCTAGGATCAAAGCCTTATTCACTAGCTCCTGAAAGTCTGGAAAGTTGTGGGTAATCAGTCCCACATGCAGTCCTGAATTTAGTCCCTTCATGAAACGAGACTGCCTAGCTTTGTCCGTCGCTACGTCTTCAGGAGCATAGCGAGCTAACTGGGTAAACTTGTTCAGGTATTCGGCCACTGGTTGGCCTCCTTGTTTCAGAGCCCTGAACTCTTCCTTCTTGAGGTCCATCATTCCCTCTGGGACATGATACTGGCGGAAAGCAGTAGTAAAATCCTCCCAGGTGATCTCTTGCAGGGCTCCATGAGCGGCACAATAATTCTCCCACCATTCTGCGGCAGTTCCTTCAAGTTGATGAGAGGCGTAGAGCACCTTCTCATTTCCTTCACATTGCGTGATGTGCAGCTTCTTCTCAATAGTCCTAAGCCGCCATCGGCTTCCAAAGGATTCACATTTCGAGAAGGTTGGTGGCCTAGTCCTCATAAAACTGATAGCTTTGAGTGAGGTCGGGTCCACCATGGTTGTTCGAGCTCTGAGGTTGTTGTTGTTGGTCTGCTGCGTTGGTCATCTCACGCATCTCGCCGATCATAGTCTCATCGCTTGAGTCTGCACGCAAGAAATGCTCCAAGATTCTGCATGTCCACTGGCGGTGGTTGAGGGCTGCCTCTGTCGTTGGTGTTGTCGTTCTGGCGCAGTCCACTTCCTGAAGCTCCGTTGTTCCCTCGAGTATTCACCATCTGATGATTGCCTCTTAGGTTAGGGAAGGTAGATGTAGCATAGATAAGAAGTAAGAATTTCTAAGGCGGGGAGATAGATTATACCCAAACTGAAATAATTCTTTATTATTCTTGGTATGGCCGCTTATTTAAGCCTACAAGCTTTGCAACACATATTGCACACTCAGCATTACAAAGAAGCAAACTAAACACGAAACCTTAACGTCAACTAAAAAGGTAAAGACTAACTTAAGGACGCGACTCACACTCGAGTCTCGACACAGCTCCAAGGCTGACACTCACTCATCCAGCCACCCTGGCTGAGGCTGATCCGGCGCAAACACCGGCGGGTGAGCTGGCATAGGAGCGAACCTATCCTGATGACCTACTACTGGGTCCTCTGCAATCACAGGTCTGCGCACCCTCGGCTCCCACTCGCCTCCTCGGGATCCTCCTCGAACTCCTCACCGGCTCTGAACTCCTCGAGTCACGCGCCCAACTCGCCCTCGACCGCCTCTAGGGCCTCTCCCGGCTCGGTGATCATCCCGATGGTCAAGCACGGTCACCTCAAGCTCTGCTCTGCTACTCGAGTGCCTCATACAGCCTCCACTCTGAGTAGTCTCTCTCATGTGATCCTCCTGAGCAAGGGCGAACTCTGCAAGGTGTGTGGCTGTAGCACATTCGTCCTCCACGATCCGTCGGCTTCGGCACGCTTGAACGTCTGGGTGAAGTCGGAACACTGAGTCATGAAGCTCGTCGGCGTAGTCGCAGCAGACACGGCGAAGAGCAAGTCGGGCAACCTCCTGAATTGCAACCTCGTACGAGAATCTTCTGGCGGAGATGTTGATTGGTCTGCTGGCTTCATCATTCTCCCGAGCGTAGACAATCAGCTTGCAAATAAATCCTCGGTGTACACCATTGACGGTCCAACTGCCTCCCGGGTAAAGCGGACGGTAGAAGCCTCCAAGCGTCTGAAGAACTCTCCACAGCTCCATGGCGTAGCCGCCAGCTGACTCCTCGAAGGTCGGAACGATCGGCATCTGCTCCACAAGAACTTTGAATAAGTTCTCCACCCAAAACGGCAAGTACAACGGGTAAATTCAGCAAAGGCGAGAAGTAGAGAATGAGATGAGTCGAGAGTGTTTTATTAGTCAAATTTAGATTTTCTTTTAGAAAATAGTTTGGACACACACAAGACACCTCCATACTATCTAGGGCCAAGACCTACAGTCAGTATGCTCTGATACCACCTTTGTAAGGACCCGAATCCACTGATTCGAACCCACTGTGTTTTACCGCACTAGTCCCAGGATCAACGCTAGTGCACACAGCCTTAACATTGGTACATATCACATCATACACAACGATAATAGAATAATAGTTCATTTATTGATATAGCTAAATGTATGATCTTATGACCAACTTACATTATTGAGCCACGCAGGGCAAGACTGGAAAATATAAACTAGTAAATAAGCAGCGGAAAGTAGAAAACGTAGATAGCTCATCAGTTCACCACAGGCAACCGACAAGGTTCGGACCCTAATGACTCGTGTCTTCCCGGACTTCATCTTCCAAAACAGGTGTAGATTCTTCAACTGTTGATTATTGTTGTTTGGCAAGGGTGAGTACTTAAAGCACTCAACAAGTTGTGCATGAAATGCAATTCTATGTATCTATATGTAAAGCTTATTCCAATGGATAGGCTATCATGGCTATTTTGCAATAAGCGAGATTTATGAACAAATACAATAAATAGATTGTAAAGAATGTAGAACAAATAACAATAATAAATAAATTCAGATTTTCCAAGTAAACCAAGTTTCCAATCCTAAGTCAAATTTCATCTTCCATATGGCATCCCGCCATCCCAACCATGTTGTCCAATTAATTAAGCTAACCCTTAATCAGTAATTCCGAGCATTGCTCAATACCGCGAGCACGGCTATCCGAATAGTTTCACACTGCAGAGGTTATGCACTTTACCCACGTGATACAACCAAACACCACCAAGGCGAGTGATTATAACAAAGCCTTTACAATGCTCGCTTAACCGGATACTACCCGCTAAGGTTTCAACACTGGTGGTCTGAAAACCATAACCGTGGCCCCCTCTTGCGCCATGTGAATTACACCATAACTCGAACTCACACCGACCACAATAGTACCAAAATTAAGACATTGCAAATTACTCACCTAAGTGGCCCATACCGACATGTGGTTGCATGATTGACTCAAGTCAAAGGCTTGCAAGGTTAAGTCCTTAGTGTGATCAAGGCAAGACATCCACATACCCTCGCCCATCGGGCCCACCTTGGCATCCTCGCCTTGTCACTTGCCCCAATCTAAGTTATTATCACCCGTTGATTACTAAGCACCACGTGCCATCAACAATTCAACATCGCTATGCGTGACATGACTCGCCACAACAACTCAATCTCATCGTGTGATCCCACATGACACACAAGTTCATAACATTGTTCCATATTCCATTAATCAAGATTAATTATCAATGATTCTGACACATGTGATGACGTGGCACGGCTAAGCAACTAATACGAACTAAGCCTCCAATGTTGATTATAATTATTAACCAACTATATTTAACCAATCTAGGGTGACAATGGATCATGGCATACAATAACAAGGTAGGGTATAGATCAATCTGGTATATTAGCTAAGCCCAATCTAACTTGAAACAATTGTATATTTGAAATATATGCAATAGGGTAAAACAAACATAGCAATTTTATAAACATGGGTTCAACATGATCAAAGCACAACTTGCCTTGGAATAGGTCCTGATCTGGTTCTGGAATTTGCTCTTGAGTTGCTGGATCTTCCTCCGAAGCGTCGCACAATTCAACGTCTACGCGTACCGAAGAAGAAAAGCAAATAAATATCAAAACAGAGAGCAATTGAACTCCAAAAATCAAATAAAATTCACCATTAAATAGATCTCAATTTTACAAATTTTTAGAAATTGGAATCACTCAAATCCGAGTTAAGATGCAAAAGATATAGCCTTTTGAAGTTTGAAATAAATACTGAAAATACAGAAATTAGAAATTCGAATTTAACAGATTTACTTTTAAACTGAAAAATCGATTTATGACGTCAGCGTGACCTCATGATGACATCATCATCACAGAATTTCCAATCGGATTATTTTTCGAATTGAAAAATGCAATTATGACGCAAGCATAACGTCAGCGTGACGTCAGCCCTGGCGCCAGCCAATCAGGGCTTGACACGCGTCTCAGCGATGGACCGGTCCACGGCAGCGTGCGAGTCCACGATGCACCCGGTCCATGCCGCCTCGGTACCCACGTCCGACACGCGGCCGGCTCCGATTGGTTCGCATGCGCGGCTCGATCTGAACCCTCCAATCGGATCCGATGGTCCACATTGCTCGCCACGCACAGGACACGCGGCAAAATCTTACCCCTCCGCTACAGATCGAACGGCTGAGAGCTTTCCCAAGCGCCGATGGTGGCGCGGCGGTGTTTCTTCGCCGGGCTTGGAGACGAAGACCTCGGTGACGGCGTTCGGCGACAAACGCCGCTATCGCTTCACGGTCCGACGCGATGAGGTACGGGATCTCGGATCTGGGACCGGCACGATTCGGATGGCGAACGACGGCGGAAAATGATTTAAAACCGCGGCGGAGGCTTCGCGACTCGCGGCGAGCTCGCACGGCAAAGCGGAGGCGTCTCGACGTGCGGAACCGCGCATCGGTGCGGCGCGGGGTGAGGGTTTCAACGCCCTTGGCGGCGCCTTAAATAGCCGCACGGGGAGGCGTGCGCAGCGCAGACTCCGAGGATGACTCCGTGGCGGCGGCGGACTCCGGCGGCGACACGGAGAGGTGACGCGGACGCATCTAGCGCGTCCACGTGGCACACATCCGACGGCTCCGAACACTCGGCCACGCGGCGAAAGCTCAGCCGTTGGATCTCGATCCAACGGTTGACCGCATTAGGGTTAGGGTTGCTGCGAACGGGATGACTGGGCCGCGCAGTAATGGGCCGGCCCAACACTGTTCACCAGACTTTTTAAAGCTTTCTTATTTAAAATAATTCCAGAAATTCATTTTATTTATTTTAAGCAATAAAACTATTAGGAAAAATCCAGGAAAAATCTCAAAAATACTTTGAGACATTTTGGACTTAAATAAAATATTTTTGGCAAAACTTTATTTTAACTCTGCACAGATTTAAATAAATTTGAATAAAAGGCAATAAACTTGAATTGAATTTAATTCAAATAAATCCAGAAAAATCCAAATAAATTCTAGAAAATCATAAATGCACAAATAAGAAATAAAAACTTTAATTAAGCCAAATTTTGGGATGTTACAGTAAGGTTCTCGTCTTTGACCTGTGTGTCGAGGAGTACTCCCCGCACCGAGTGCTGCGGTAGTTCGACCTGTTCCAGTCCTTTCCCTTGTCGCCTCGTCATGTTGTCGCACGTGGCGCTTACAGGTACTTGCCCTAATCCTACTACTCCGCATCTTTGCGAAATGAATGTGGTGTGTACTTACTGTTTTTGCATTGCAGGATGACCGGATGGGTCTTTGCAATGGGCACTCGGTCACGACCGTATGCACCATGGGTCGTCTGATGGGGCGCCAGACTCGACGAGAGGGTCACCGAGACCCGCCAGACGACCATGACATGTACGATCGAGACATGGAGTGGTTCGCCACAAGACTCGCCTCGGGGGGGTACACACCAAAGACCGTCGTCGCATGGCGAGCATCGAGAGCGGACTCGTACCCTTCACTGATGTCCCGAGGGACAACGCCTCGGTAAATGTATCGCAATCGGCTACATGGGCACGCTTTTTCATGTAAATTACGTAATAACAATCGACGCTACATGCGGACTCAGCTCATGGGGAGATTGAGGTGGAGGTCAGGTCCATGTTGACGCGCCCACGGAGGGGCATACAGTGACCACCGCCGAGTCCGAGACAGCTTGGGCTCGGGTCCTCGATAGATGAGGCGGTTGGCTCAGCAGCCACCGGCCGGGCGCGAGACGTCGGCGGACACAAAGACATCACGCCCTCGCGCCAAAGACTCGCCCTACCTCGCCGGGTGCCTCGTCACGCTCCCACGCACTGCAGGGGGACAAGTGGATCGAGGAGGCTCCTTCCGCGTCGCCCTACCTCGCCGGTTCTCGCTACGCTCCCATGCAGCAGCAGTGGGGACAGGTGGGCTGCGGAGGCTCCTCGCTGCCTCGCGCCCAGCAGACCCTGTGGTGGTTTCGACGACCCTGTGGACGATGAGTTCGACCTGGAGGAGTACCTTTCGACCGACTACCTCGACCCCTCTCAGCTCTTGAGAGCGCCGCCATAGGACACGCCCTCGTCGCCGCCACACTACTCTACGCCTGCGCCGCAGGGTCGGCCTAGGAGGGACGTCCGTCCGCCGTCGCCACTCACATACCCCACGGGCCAGATCAGAAAGCGTGGCCGTGATTGACTTGTTGCACGGATGTATTTTTGTAATGGCTTTACGTTCAGCAGCATATTGTATAACTCTCCGAATTAGTAACATGACAGCCTTATCACTTTAAATTGTTTAAATTCATGTATGCATTGCTTGCCTATGCCACACTACGTGACAACACACCAACGTCTCAGTGCACCTATCGCCTCTAGTCGGGGCGATCGCCCTAATATGGGGCGATCGCTCCATACCCGGGCGATATCTGCCCTTTATAATATTCGTTCTCACAAGCGGTCTCGCAAAGAATAGAGGAAGAAAGAATAGAGGGGTGAGGAAAAAAATTCAAGATCAATCGAAAATGCCGAGGCGTGCAAGTGCAAAGGAAGAAGCAAGTGCATGCCCGCGCAATTTAGCGTACCAAGATCTCTTTCTACCTCGTGGAGCTGTAGCACCCATGTGTATGTGCGGAGATCTTTGCAGGCTTGTCCGCTCTTGGGAAATTTCATCTTGGAAGAGGAGGTATTGGAAGTGCCGCAACTACGCCTTCGATCCGTCGGAGAAGAGCCTGAAGGATCGCCGCATGGTAACAATCGTACGGGTTACATAATATTTGTTAATGAAACTTTGCTAATTTACGTTTCATGCAGTCACCTCCGCCATCGTGTGAATTTGAGCGATGGTTTGATACGGAGATCAACCCCGAGGACCAACGGTTTCTTGACCAAGCCAACCGGCAGACGAGTTCACGCGGCTTCAAGAACAACGCATGTCGCACGCGAGGAGGCATGTAGGAAGGAAGCGGAGGAGAAGGAGGCCGAGAGAGAGAGGAACGAGAGAGGCGCGCGCGTGCGCAGGCAGCTACCGGGGCATGGGTGAATGGGAAGTGGCTTCAAGCACTCGATGAGCGCCTGGTTATAACTTTGGTTTTCTTTGTTCGTGGTACTCCTTTCAGTTTTAAGTCGTAATAAAGAGTGCGGCCTAACCTTCAAGTGTATGCTCACCGTCCAAGGGCTCGTATATGTCCCATCGCCTCAGCTTGTCCCAAATGATGTTATTTTTGTCCATCAAGATAGGTTATAGCATTTTAAGTTCATCAGATTTGATTTCATCGAGTTTGACCCTCGTTTGCGAAAGATAAGGCCATTTTTATGTTTTACCGTTTGTATGTTCGGACAACAATAAAATAGTGCAGCCTAAAGTGACATCTAAATTTTTTTAAATAATTGTAACCTATGCAAGCCCAAGAATGCAACAAAAATGGTTCTGTCAAGTTTTGAGGTCCTTTAGACATTATTCTAACTACTTGAACAATGAATGTTATAAAGGGTTTAAACTAGCCATCTTTGATTCAAAATGCAATCATATTTAAATATTTTTGCAAAAATGAAGTGCATAAGGTTGTAGTAACTTATTCTATTTATTTCATGATTTATGGATCAACACACATTGTAATTCCTTCACAATCCATAGTTAGAGCCTAGCATTCGAACTCAAATAAAATTATTTTTCTGCAAACAACAAATAAATTTTGTATTTTACAATCTAATTCTTCATTCCAAAATTTAAATTTAGAAACAAGTTTCATTTCATTTGGACACTCCTAGCAAAAGTTATGGGGTTCATATTAAAAAGGCATATAGTAATTACAAAAAATACTAAAAAAATCAGAACTTTGCAACCCCACTGCCTGTCTCAGGCGACAGGGGGCTACACCGACAATGACCAAAGGCAGCAAACGGCGAGGGAGCTATCGCCCGTGTATGGGGCGATCGCCCCATACACGGGCGACCGGAGGGTATTTTTGTAATTTTTTAATTCCGACGCATAGTTTTGAAAAAAAAGAATAAAAATAAATATTAAAGAAAAAAAATTCCTAGAAGTGGAGGTGGTTCGACTGAGAGTTGTGCACAAGCCAGAGATGGGCCAAAACAATAACAGGCTAGGCCGACAGAAGGGAATTGGGCCCACTGGTAGATTAGATTTTTAAGTGGCTTTTTAAATAATTTAATTGAGAAACAAAGTTAGAATTTATAAAAATTGCAAACCAGCTCTGACAACTGTGAAAATTGTTGGAGAGAAACTTTAGATTATTTAGAACCCAAATACATTATTTCCAAGCTCTCGTCAAGTTTTAGTTCATTTGTAGAATTCAAGACAGCTACTGCAAAATTAGGAAAACATTTCCTTTAATGCAGAAAATCTTGAAAATAGCTCAAAGATTAAAAAAGCACGTTTGGAAATATTTAAGTAGATTTTTGGAATTTTGGGATGTTATAACCATCTTTGCAATTTTAGGAATATTCTTCACAATGCAAGTAAGTTGAGAATTGATGTTCTTAATTCTAGTGCAAAAAACAACACCGTAAATAAGGATTTACCTTCTATTTCCTTGTCGTGTTACATTCCTTTCTTGCAGACACCGCCGTTCATCGTCAATCTCTCCAAAACGATCAGGTTGTTCTGCAACTTTCCATTCTAATTCTCTCACCCTTTGGGGATGAAGGACCATGTGGAGGTTCATCCTTGCTTGTGATAAGTATTTGACTTTATATGATCTAGGATAGCTTAGATTTGAGTTTGTATTTAAATGTGATCTTCATGTGTTGGCCGGACCAAATTTTTGTGATCTTCATGTGTTGGCCGGACCAAATTTTTATGATCTTCATGTGTATGCCGGACCAAATTTTTATAATCTTCATGTGTATGCCGGACCAAATTTTTATGATCTTCATGTGTATGCCGGACAAAAATTTTATGATCTTCATGTGTTGGCCGGACCAAATTTTTGTGATCTTCATGTGTTGGCCGGACCAAATTTTTGTGATCTTCATGTGTTGGCCGGACCAAATTTCGATGGTTCTCATGTGTACTACAGACCAAATCGCGATGGGTCTCATGTACTACGGACCAAATCGCGATGGGTCTCACGTGTACTACGGACCAATTTTTCAGCGTGCAGTAATATGCATTTTTGAGGGTCTTCCTGTACTCAAAAAATTATGTGCTCTACATGAAAGTTGTAGATAATTTCGAAACACAACTTTTTCATGTTGACAAGTTTTTCATTTGAGCAACATAAAAAATCATATAAAATCGGGAAGGTTAACAGAGATTCTCACGTGTACTACGGACCAATTTTTCAGCGTGCAGTAATATGCATTTTTGAGGGTCTTCTGTACTCGAAAAATTATGTGTTCTACATGAAAGTTGTAGATAATTTCGAAACACAACTTTTTCATGTTGACAAGATTTTCAGTAGAACAACATATAAAATCATAACAAATTGAGAAGATCCAGCTGTATTGAAAACAAGCTTGTCGGCATTTGGTTGAAATGCTTTATCCGTTTTGGTCTTTTCTAACCCCAACTCGTGATCGAATTGTTGTGATGGGTTCATGGTGGAACCAAGAAAGGATTTCTTGTCTTTGTGAATGTAGGACTTCATTTGGTGGTCATGGTGAGGCGAAGGGAGGTGGAACTAGGCATGGGATGGCGGAGGTTCAAGTTGGCGGAAGTTCGCCTAAGATGGCCGGAGATGAAGTCGGTGCAGTTCCAAGATACAAGAGATTAGTGGAGAAGCTAGCTTATCACTACTTGGATCAAGGAGAGCTGTAGGGTTGCAGTTCTGGAAGATAAAGTAGTGGATAAAGTGTAGCTTGTCAGTCAGTGTACTAAGAAAGTACACGAGTGTAGTTGAGAGTTGTTGAGAGTGATGATGTAAGGATCAAATCCTGGCTCTTGGAAGTTGGCTTAGGATTGAAGCAAGACATCCAAGGGTGGGAATTGATCCCAGTCACTATAAATAGAGGGTAGGGCGACCTCCCTCTTTGAAGGTTCCGAGGTTTTTTGCTCTTTTGAGTTTTGCCCACTTTGTTGTGAGGCTTTGTAAACCTCCTTTCGAAAATGAAATGTTCTTCATTTATGTTCTAGTTTCATTTCCTTTACACATTTACATTACGCACTTAAATTCTGCTATCTAAATTCGCATTTACTTACTTGCAATTTACTTTACGTATTTTGGATTTGCCTCATCTCCTTCTACATGCTATTGAATCTTTGTTGAAATTCATGGTTTATGAACTCTTCTCTTGATTCGATGCTTTCAATCATTTAGGCAATCCTTCTATTCTTATTGCAAGTTGTAAATCTGTGTGTTCTTGAAGTGTGTAAATCGTGTGACTTGCGCTTTTTTAGTTTTGATTTGCTTCGGTTCTTGTTGCAAAGAATGAGAGATTGATTGGATGAATCTTCACTCAGAGCAATATCCAAATTCTCTAAGCAACCCTGGTTCAAGTTCTGCAAAGAAACTGATCTTTTGTCCCTTCATGATGAATTCTTAATTGATCGAGTTTAGGTGTTTACTCTTGTGCTATCTTGCTTGCTGTGACGTGTGAGAAGGCATTCAAGTCTATCTTGATCTTTAGAATCTCACGAGCAAGCCAAGATCACATATTAGCTTTTGGAGTCGTGCTGTTTTCTGAACACTGCTTGTGTTTTTCTAGTCTCTGTTCTTTTCAAGCAGTATTGAGTCTTTTAACTAGTATTTGTCCAAGAGGTGGGAAAATTTATTTTGGGACCATTCACCCCCCCTCTGGTCGCCATCTCGGTCTTTCAATTGGTATCAGAGCCGGTTTTGCTCTTTCATAGATCTTCACCGGTCTCAAGAGCCATGGCGATGGACAAGTATTCCACCAAGCCACCCATTTTCTCTGGAGTCGATTTTCCATTCTGGAAGTCACGCATGGAGTCATACATCACTGCCCAGGGCTTCCTGATATGGCAGAAGGTAAAACTCCCATATGAGGTTCCTGCCGATGAAAACGTCACGGCCGGCAATATGGCTGACTTTGAGGCGAAAGCTAAGGCAAGGAACATCCTCATACATGGTCTTAGCCAAAGTGAGTATGACAGGATTTCTCACCTTCATTCTGCTCATGAGATTTGGGTAACCCTCGATGCTTACCATGAGGGCACTACCCAAATCAAGACGGTTCGACAGGACCAATTCAAGCGTGAGTTCAACAAGTTTGAACAGCATGCTGGTGAGAGTCTTGACGAATGATTTGGTCGGTTTACGAAGATTTTGAGCGACCTCCGAGCAGTCGGTTGCATATACCCTGACTCGGATAATGCTCGACATTTTTTGACCGCACTCGATCTTCGTGTTTGGGAAATGAAAGTGACCACCATCAAGGACACCACCGACCTGTCGACCTTGACTCTTGATGGGCTGTATTCTCGCCTCAAGACTCATGAGATCGACGTCGTCTCGCGGAAGACGAAATCTCAGTCGATGGCCTTGGTCACCGATCCCATTGGATCTTCCTCTTCTTACTCTTCTTGTGGTTTCTCTCTCTCCACCCTTTGCGAGCTAAGCGATGATCAACTGGAAAAATTTCCAGAAAATGAGCTTGCTCTTCTTGCTCGCAAATTTTCTCATGCCTACAAGAGGGTAAGAGAGAGAAAAAGAGGTGGCGTGATCACCTGCTTCGAGTGTGGTGGCCCCAACCACATTCGAGCAAATTGCCCCAAGCTGGAGAAGGACAAGAGCGAACAAGGCGGTTCGGGCAAGAACGATTACACCGACAAGAACCGCAACAAGAAGGCCCTACTCGTGAGCCGCGAAGAAGAAGTACCACAACCGCCAAGAACAAGAAGCTTTTCACGGGTCCTCGCCGCGCTGGACGACATCGAGCTCTCCGACACTGAGAACTGGAGCGATGCAAGCGAGGACGATCCGCAAGAGAAGGTGAAGAGCGGCGACGACTTCTCCGGCATGTGCTTCATGGCAGGCGCCATTGAAGTGAGCGACTCCGAGCTGTACAGTGACACGGATCAGGTACCCACCTACGACGAGTTAAATGATGCCTTCTGTAAATTAGGCAAGTTTCATGCTAAGGCTAGGTCGAGGTGTTTGGAGTTAGAGAAGGAGGTAGATAGCCTGTCTCGGGAGTTAGCTTTACTTAAATCATGTTCCTCCCGAGACTCTGATAGTTGTACTCTCTGTGATGCTTTGCTTGTGGAGCTGGAGAACCTAAGGAAGTTGCATGATAGTGTGCTTGTTGATCTTGAGAATCTTAAGTTGAAGAATGCTAGTTCTGTTACCTTTGATATTCCTACTGATGCTAGCTTTTCTCCTGCTCGCTCAAATGGTTCTTGTGACAAGTGCCCTAAACTGCTTACTGAAATTGATGCCATGAGCTCACACCTTAGAAAGCTTTCTGCTAGGAATGATGAACTTGAATTGCATGCTTCTAAGGATCCAGTCAGCTCATGTGAGAGTTGTAGGCAACTAAAACTTGACAATAATGCTTTGAATGTCAAGTGTGATCAACTTGCTAAGGACTTACTAGTTAAGTCAAAAATTGGTTGCCTGCTGTGTGTTGGGGTTAAGGATGATATGGATAAAATCCATGTTGAGCTTAGAAAGAAGTTAGAGACCAAACTTTTAGGATTAGAAATGCCCCTTGCGTTTCTTGTGAGGCCCTCAAGATTGAGGCAGCCGTGCTAAGGGAACAAAATGCACGTGTTGAGATAGCTCATCTTTCTGGTTCTTCTTCTTCTTCCCCCTGTTCTTCTTGTGCTTCTTTCTTTCGAGATTGCCAGTATCTTATGAGCACTCTCGAGAAGTTTGTTGGAGGAAAGAAGAAGCTCAATCTTATTCTAGACCAATCCAAGATTAGTAGATTCAATCAAGGTCTAGGATTTGATCCCTTGGAGCACGCTCGGGCGCATCCTCCCACCATTGTGTGCGGCTCCAAGAGTGGTGAGATTGTGGTAGCTCCTGAGTGAGCACCACCAAGTTTAGGTCTCTTTGGGTTGTCCATAGGACTTGACCGAGAAGGGTGTTTCTCCTATTATTCGCCTCTAACAAGGCGAAGTACTCATGCACCTTACAGAAGAAAGATGGTCACCTAGTGGATTTTTGCTTGAGCGCGCCAAGATCATCGGCGTGAGCATGTTGTTGCTTTTAGAGGTTTTCGTGGTCATCCCGGACTCGAGTGCTTCTAAAGCACATAACGCTTTTAGACAAGTTAGAGAGTCGCTTTGTTTTGGGCAGCGTTCGTGACTTGGTTTTCATCTTTGTTCATCGGGTTTTAGTCCTGTAGTCGCTCGTGGTCGATCTTTCCGCCGTCCTCTTGATATTCCTCGTTTTTCCATCGAGGTAGATATCGTGGCGTGAGGTGTTCTTGGTAGGAGATCTAGGTAGGCTTCTTCGGATGGTCCGGCTTTTGCACCACGGCGTGCCAACCCGCTTTGACTCTAGATTATCTACGAGTTGCTTCGATCATGTGAGAGTTGGCGTCGAGAGACACTCGAGTCGATCTTCTTACGTGGTGGGTACTTTGAGGTGTCGTATGGTTCATATTGGGTTCCTAAGTCTTCACTCTATCCCATCTTGAGTCCTCTTTCTCTTGTGTCTTGATCGAGTTAAATTGATGGGGAAGGGCGATGTTTGGATTGTTGACTCGGTTGTTCTCGTCATATGACCGAGATTCTCGTTGGTTCTCTTCCCTAGTCCGAGCCCCCGGTGATGAGTTAATCACTTTTGGGGATGCATCTTCAGGTAGAGTCATTGCTAAAGGTACCATCTGTATTAACCAAAATTTCATTCTTAAAGATGTTGCCTTAGTAAGTAAGCTACAATACAATCTGCTCTCTGTTTCTCAGCTTATCGATGACTCTTTCGAGGTAAGCTTCAAGAGTAATGCCTGTAGAATCCTTGATTCATGAGGAGGGTTAGTTTGCGGGATTTCTAGATTTGGGAGAGTCTTTCGTGCTGATTTTTCTGCTTCTTCTAGAGTCTCTCTTCGATGTTTGATTGCTTCTGAGTCCCGTGATCTCTCCTTCTGGCATAGGAGACTTGGTCACATTGGTTTTGATCATTTGACCCGAGTTAGCGTACGATCTTATTCGGGTATGCCCAAACTCAAGATGGTCAAAGACTTAGTTTGCTCTCCTTGCCGACATGGCAAGATGGTTCTTGCTTCTCATCCTCCGATTCTGAGTAGTGATGGTGATGCACGGGACAGCTTTTACATATGGACACCGTTGGTCGGCTAGAGTGCGATCGGCAGGAGGGAAGTGGTATGTTCTTGTCATCGTTGATGATTTTTCTAGATACTATTGGGTATTCTTCATGGCCTCGAAGGATGAGACTTTTTCTCACTTGGGGTTTGGTCGATGGGTTGTCCATTGAGCTCCCGGTGCATTACGAGCTATCTGCAGTGATAATGGCACGGAGTTCAAGAATTCCTACTTTGAGAGTTTTTGTGTGGAGTCCGGTTTAGAGCATCGCTTCTCTTCTCCTCGCGCCTCGTGAGAATGGCATAGTGGAAAGGAAGAACAAGACCACTGGTTGAGATGGCGGGACGATGCTAGATGAGTCTGATACTCTAGGAAGTTTTAATGAGGCTATAGCTCTTTGCTTGCCATGTTTCTAATCGCGTGTTTTTGAGAGCACATTTGCATCGCACTTCTTATGAGTTGAGGTATGGGCGAAAGCCCAGTGTGTCTCATTTTCGCGTTTTCGGTTGCAAGTGTTTTATCTTGAAGTCTGGTAACCTAGATAAGTTTGAGTCTCGCTCTTCTGATGGTATCTTTCTAGGTTACTCGCCTTCTTCTCATAGCTATAGGGTCTGTAGTGTTGATGCGCATAGGATCATAGAGACCTGTGATGTGACCTTTGATGAGGCTAGCCCAGGAGCTAGATCTGATATTTCAGGCTCTTCTTATCCCTCCGAGACCATCTTTGAAGAAGATGAGGATGATGGAAATGATGGCGTTCCACCGGATCCAGTCCCCTCTCCACCTGAGGTGCCTCCTGTTTCCATTTCTACACCTCAGGGAGACCAGCCCTTGCCTTCCGACTCTCCTTCAGCGAGTGGCTCTGTTCCTACCTCTTTTGTTCAAGAGGTAGAGGCTACTTCATTCTTGGACCTCTCCGTCATATTCGAGAGCGTCATCCTCCCGATCGGATGATTGGCGATTTGTTCGAGCGTGTCACACGCCAAGAACGGTCTGTCCTCCTTCATCTTCACTCGCCTTCGTTGCCTCCTTTGAACCGAATGATGTTTCTCATGCATTATCCGATGAGTCGTGGATTAATGCTATGCATGAGAACTTGAGAACTTTGAGAGGAACAAGGTATGGCGACTTGTCGAGCCCCATCCGGTCATAATGTCATTGGGACCAAGTGGGTGTTCAAAACAAGCAGTGAGGATGGGGTTGTCATTACGCAACAAGGCTAGGCTAGTTGCACAGGCTTTTCTCAAGTTGAGGTCTTGACTTTGAGGAGACCTTTGCCCTCGTAGCTAGGCTAGAGGCTATTAGGATCCCGCTTGCATTTTACGCATCCCGGGCTTCAAGCTCTATCAAATGGATGTCAAGAGTGCATTCCTCAATGGCTATATTGAGGAAGAGGTTTATGTCAAGCAACCTCCGAGATTCGAGAACCCCAAGTTTCGAGTCATGTATACAAGCTTTCCAAAGCTCTGATGGACTCAAGCAGCCCCCGAGCATGGTATGAGAGGCTCAAGTCTTATCTTCTCACCATGACTTTAAAATGGGCATAGTAGATAAAACTCATTCATCGGACACCATGAGTCTCATTTTCTTCTTGTCCGTTTATGTGGACGATATCATCTTTGGTGGCTCGTCTCATTCGCTTGTGTCTCAGTTTTCTGAGGTGATGAGCACAGAGTTTGAGATGAGTATGATGGGCGAGTTGAGCTACTTTCTTGGCTTCCAAATCAAGCAGACTCGGGAGGGTACTTTCTTGCATTAAGGCAAATATACCCGTGACCTCTGAGGCGCCGATATGTCGATGGGAAGCCGGTGATGACTCCTATGGCCACCATCGCTGTCCTCGAGCCTGATGAGGATGGTGAGCCTGCTGATCAAAAGGAGTTTCGGAGCATGATCGGCTCTCTCTTGTACCTCACTGCTTCGAGGCCGGACATACATTTTGCTGTGTGTCTGTGCGCTCGATTTCAAGCTTCTCCTCGCGCCTCTCACCGCCAAAGGATCAAGCGCATATTCAGTACCTTCGTGCTACCACCGATTATGGTATTTGGTACTCTTCTTCTTCTTGTCTATCTCTTAGAGCCTTTTCCGATGCCGACTTTCTTGGTCAGAGGATAGATAGGAAGAGCACTTCGCACTTGCCAATTCATTGGCACTTCTCTTGTTTCTTGGTCATCTAGGAAGCGATGCAGGGTTGCATCCACCACGAGGCCGAGTATGTTGTCACAGCCGATTCTCAGAGCAGTGCTCTGGATGAGATCGACCTTGCGGGACTATCGGTTAGAAATAGAGAGTGTGCCACTTTTTTGTGACAACACTTCTGCTATTTGCATTGCTAAAAACCCAAAGCAACATTCTCGGACCAAGCACATTGACATTAGATATCACTTCCTTAGAGACCATGTGGAGAAGGGAGATATCGCGCTTAGTTTGTAGAGAGTGACCTCCGCTTAGCCGATATCTTCACCAAGCCTTTGGATAGCTCCAGTTTATTTCCTTGAGGAGTGAGCTTGGAGTCGTGAGCCCATACGGCTTATCTTGAGAGGGAGCCGGTTTGTATATTATGTACTATATATTCTCTTCCAAAGATTTCCTTTCTTCTTCCAGGGTAACTTTGGGCTTGTTTTCTTGAGTTGAGTTCACTCACTTAGTCTTCTCGCATGCCTTGTATGGACATCTTATCTTGTGCTTTAGGTTGCTATCATGCGTGATTAGTCGTTCTCTCTCTCTCTAGGTTGAGTTCCCTCACAGCCTTATAAGTCTAGCGGTGTTGGGCCTCCTGGGTAGACAGTGCATGTGCACTCCTTAGTTGGGATCTAGAGTCGACTTCCCTATATCGAGTCTAAGCCGTAGTGAGTCTCTTCTTTTCTACACTCAATAGCCACCCAGTTTGCGCTTTCGACTTCTTCTCCTCATTCTATTTTTTTTCTGGTTGTTATTGAGTTCAATTGGGTTTTCTTTATGCCTAATTCTGATAATAACTCAACTTTAACCAGATTTGAGCTTAAAATTGATTCATATGTTGAGGGGGAGTTTTGGGAATCTGTTCATGCATTGCATTTAGACTGCATTTTCTGCTTTTTTAGCTTTGTCTATTATGCATTTGACTCAATCTTCGTGAAATACATCATGCTATATCTTTTGAAGAAAATCACTAGCTTAGATATGTCCAAGTTCATTTATCAAGCTAAGGTTAATTAAAATCTGAAAAACTTAAAAGCTTTAAATGAAAACTTGATGAAACATGTTGCCTTTACCTTCTAAGTTTCTTCTTAGGGGCTTTTACCATGAATTGTGAAATTTTGGATTTCTCTAGAGTCCCTATAGCAACTTGGGTGAAATTTGCTTGATCCATATTTGAGTCCTTCTAATTGCTCATATGTGCTAAATTGAAAATTAAAAAAATTGACTCTTTTGAGCAAAATTGATCTCAAAGACTTTATATTCTCGAGACTGCCTCCCATTGCATTTGGGATGAACTTGGAATATATTGTGTATGACCAAGATCATTCTCTTAAGAGTTATTCTTGAGATGATCGAAAATGGCTTGAGTCAATCAACAAAAAAAAAATGCAAATATCAAACACATAAGTGGGTAAAGAATGCAAATAATGTCAAACATTTGCACCCCGCTATGTTTTTCGAAGTCTTAAAGAAAATTTGCATAAATTGAAAAATGGGCTCGAAGGACCTTATATGCACTTCGAAATTCTCCAAAGTGTTGAGTAGGTTGAACTCTAGGTTTTCCATTTGATCCTTGAGTGGTTTTGCTTCTAGTTTTGAAACTTTGCTAAGTTTTGCACTTGTCAAATCTTGCTAATAAGATACATTTTCAAAACCTAGCTTATGAGCAAAATTTGTTATTTGCACTTGGACATATCTTAGTTTGGTCATAATCTGAGATTGATAAGCTTGGTGTCATATCTTGTCATTATGATCATTTGGATAATCTTCAAAGCTCCCTTAGGTTGCATTTCATGCATACATAAAAGGGGGAGATATTTTCATTTTGATGCCTATATTGCCAAAAGGGGGAGAAATCGTAGAAAAGGCATCATTAAAATGTGAAAGCTAATTTGGTTCTTATGATCTTTGTAAAATTTTGCTAATTCTTTTGGATCATAATCACATAATTACATTTGGCGCTTATGATTGGATTTTAGAGTCTTTTGTGGAAAACTTGCTCTTTGCTTGATTTAGCTCTAAAATATGTCTTACCAACTTGGTCATGTTCTCAGTCTATTCTCTCTGGACCATGTGTGTTTTTGCAATCAAATTGCTTTCTTCTTATCTTACTCAAACTTAAATTTATGCCTTTTATAAGGTTTGTCAATATACTCATCAAGGGGGAGATTGAAGGACCATGTGGAGGTTCATCCTTGCTTGTGATGAGTATTTGACTTTATATGATCTAGGATAGCTTAGATTTGAGTTTGTATTTAAATGTGATCTTCATGTGTTGGCCGGACCAAATTTTTATGATCTTCATGTGTTGGCCGGACCAAGTTTTTATGATCTTCATGTGTTGGCCGGACCAAATTTTTGTGATCTTCATGTGTTGGCCGGACCAAATTTTTATGATCTTCATGTGTTGGCCGGACCAAATTTTTGTGATCTTCATGTGTTGGTCGGACCAAATTTCGATGGTTCTCATGTGTACTACGGACCAAATCGCGATGGGTCTCATGTGTACTACGGACCAAATCGCGATGGGTCTCACGTGTACTACGGACCAAATCGCGATGGGTCTCACGTGTACTACGGACCAAATCGCGATGGTTCTCACGTGTACTACGGACCAATTTTCTAGCGTGCAGTAATATGCATTTTTGAGGGTCTTCCTGTGCTCGAAAAATTATGTGCTCTACATGAAAGTTGTAGATAATTTCGAAACACAACTTTTTCATGTTGACAAGTTTTTCATTTGAGCAACATAAAAAATCATATAAAATCGGGAAGTTTAACAGAGATTCTCACGTGTACTACGGACCAATTTTTCAGCGTGCAGTAATATGCATTTTTGAGGGTCTTCCTGTGCTCGAAAAATTATGTGTTCTACATGAAAGTTGTAGATAATTTCGAAACACAACTTTTTTATGTTGACAAGTTTTTCATTAGAACAACATATAAAATCATAACAAATTGAGAAGATCCAGCTGTGTTGAAAACAGCTTGTCTGCATTGGGTAGAAATGCTTTGGTCCGTTTTTGGTCTTTTCTAACCCCAACTCGTGATCGAATTGTTGTGATGGGTTCATGGTGGAACCAAGAAGGGATTTCTTGTCTTTGTGAATGTAGGACTTCATTTGGTGGTCATGGTGAGGCGAAGGAGGTCGGAACTAGGCATGGGATGGCCGGAGGTTCAAGTTAGCGGAAGTCCGCGGAAGATGGCGGAGATGAAGTCGGTGCAGTTCCAAGAGACAAGAGATTAGTGGAGAAGCTAGCTTATCACTACTTGGATCAAGGAGAGCTGTAGGGTTGCAGTTCTGGAAGATAAAGTAGTGGATAAAGTGTAGCTTGCTGTCAGGTGTACTAAGAAAGTACCTGGTTGTAGTTGAGAGTTGTTGAGAGTGACAGTGTAAGGATCAAATCCTGGCTCTTGGAAGTTGGCTTAGGATTGAAGCAAAGACATCCAAAGGTGGGAATTGATCCCAGGTCACTATAAATAGAGGGGTAGGGGCAGCCTCCCCTCTTTGAAGGTTCTGAGGTTTTTGCTGCTCTTTTGAGTTTTGCCCACTTTGTTGTGAGGCTTTGTAAACCACCCTTCCAGAAATGAAATGTTCTTCATTTATGTTCTAGTTTAATTTCCTTTACACATTTACATTACGCACTTAAATTCTGCTATCTAAATTCCGCATTTACTTACTTGCAATTTACTTTACGTATTTTGGATTTGCCTCATCTCCTTCTACATGCTATTGAATCTTTGTTGAAATTCATGGTTTATGAACTCTTCTCTTGATTCGATGCTTTCAATCATTTAGGCAATCCTTCTATTCTTATTGCAAGTTGTAAATCTGTGTGTTCTTGAAGTGTGTAAATCGTGTGACTTGCAGTTCTTTAGTTTTGATTTGCTTCTGGTTCTTGTTGCAAAGAATGAGAGATTGATTGGATGAATCTTCACTCAGAGCAATATCCAAATTCTCTAAGCAACCCTGGTTCAAGTTCTGCAAAGAAACTGATCTTTTGTCCCTTCATGATGAATTCTTAATTGATCGAGTTTAGGTGTTTACTCTTGTGCTATCTTGCTTGCTGTGACGTGTGAGAAGGCATTCAAGTCTATCTTGATCATTAGAATCTCACGAGCAAGCCAAGATCACAGATTAGCTTTTGGAGTCGTGCTGTTTTCTGAACACTGCTTGTGTTTTACTAGTCTCTGTTCTTTACAAGCAGTATTGAGTCTTTTAACTAGTATTTGTCCAAGAGGTGGGAAAATTTATTTTGGGACCATTCACCCCCCTCTGGTCGCCATCTCGGTCTTTCAGGGGAACAGAAGTCCTTTCTTGTTCAAGTTCTTTGTAATCAGAAGAAGTCAGGGACGAAGACACATGGTTCAAACAATTGCTATGTTATAGTATTTACCGTTTGAGACTTGCGATCTCTTTAACATCAGCTTTATCTTCTTTCATAAATCTGTCAATCTTAGCAAGCATTTGCTTTTTGTTCTGAATATTTATAGCAATAGCATTAGAAATTACTTCTCTTTTTCGATGTAAAAAACCAGAGTGCAAAAATTTAGAAGTTCTTGTCTAAAGCTACTATACCCGACACTGGTCCGGATAGTATTCCGATCAGTCTACACTCCCACAAAACTGGTTGAACCCTGGTTTGAGTTAATTCGGTAGCTGGTCTCGAGTCACCTCTTGAGGGGGAAGTAAAGAAATAATCTTTCTTTACAGGAGAAAGGTCTTATTCCCAAGCAAAAACAATTTTCAGATTATAAATCAATGAATCCTGCTAAATGATAGTAATCTAGATAACATAAAAGAATGATTAGCTCAGGAACAATTGTTTCAATAAAAGAATGTGTTCGGTGGCAACCTCAACCGCCTCTTCAATAACAATTGTTTCAATAGTGGTCGGAGCCTGCCCAGCCACTTCCTCAGTCATTGTCGCTTCTTCTGCTGCAGCTAGAGTCTGCTCAACCAGTCTTGTAGAAGAAGACAAAGACTCTCGCCTGACCACCTCCTCAGTAACTAGTGTTGTCAAAAATAATCAAAGTGTAAAATCATGTGCTGAAAAATTGGCTTAGTAATGAAATTGGCATTGCGACGTGATTGTGTTCATGGCATGTGCTGTGCTTTTACACGTGTTGTTTCAGATGATTATTTGATATGCTTGTGATAACATGGTAATAGTTTTGCTTGATGCAATGCGCTCGTGTGAGTGGTTGCATGGACTGATCTTGAATCAAGTCGTGGACTTGTGCTCGTACACAGTTTTGTGTTTATTCATGTGCAGGTGTTGCTTGAGGGCGAACGTGATCGATGACGGGACCAGAACTAGGTTCATGGAGGAACTGAGGTTCGGGACTAGGTCCGGGGAGGAACTGAGGTCTTAGTGGTCAAGGATGTCATGCAGAACGTTCGGGCTAGAGAACGGTGCACATGAAGGCTGGTTAGTCACGTGAGTGCGGCAGTGGGCCGTACGCGTGCATTTTAATCGTTTGGGGTAGTTTGCATATATTGGGCCATGTTGGGCCAGGTGGACATGCATGCGAACTGTTGCTCATTATAAATAGGAGAGGGATGTCTCCTATTTAGAGAGAGCTAGGTATTATGGTTTGTACTCTTTTGTTTGGAGTACTGTAACCAGACTAGCCAGAAGAAATAAAAAAATCAGGTTTTCCTCGCCCAGCCAAACGCAGGGACAGAGATCTTCTTGTGCAGCTACAATAACCGCGATGCTACAGTATTTTGGTGTGGTACTATTCACGGGAGGTTTGCTATGCTCGTTCATCACACCCGCACCTCTATGGTTCGTTGGTGTGAGTTCCGACTGAACTAAGGATTTAGCGTGGGCTTAAAATATCCCATTACTTCCTCTAGCTCTTTCAAAAGGGATTAGAACGTAGACTGACTACTACAAGACCCTTCGCTCCGAGGGACCGTAGAACAGAAAGCGCCTTCTAAACAACTCGGCAGAAGGGAAGGGGCCAATCAGCAATAGTGCCCTTGCCCATAATACTCTAATTCTAGGTTCCTTCTAATTTTTCTATAATCAACATGTTTTCTTTTTTTTCTTTTAATTTTGGATTTAATAAGCTTTCTGCCAAAAAAACGGAATGCAGGGAATGACCTTAAGCTTCCATACGCAAGAGAAATTCAAACCACCTTCCTCATTAAATGGATGTTCCGGATGGTTCGATTCAAATGTCCGGGCTCGCCTCCACTCGTGTTCTATTTCTAGGGAATCCAGTCTCAATCTGCCGTAAAAGACGGATTTGGCCAATCGCTTCTCTCTTCTTTCCTGAATGATTCTCTCTTTGTAAGCAACAAGAAAGAAAGGGATAGAACCAATTACCAATAGCAATTGAGGCTTCAAGGAAGATTGCCCGCAAATACGTAGTGTTCGAGATCCAAGTGGTAGTATCAGGGCCCTTAGCTATTGTTCTCGAGAAATGGCCGGCCCTGCCCATCTGGAGGTGCACACCCATTTAGGAACATATGCAAAGGGAAGACCGAGCTTCGTAGTCCAGTTAATCAATAGTGGAAGAATTCCATGACATTAGTCATTCAGTAGTAGACCAGCCTTTTAGTAGCACACTAGAAAATCCGAGTCTCGGAGGTTATGTTCCTTTTTGCTTTTTTCGTATGCGCGTGGGCGCAACGGATTTCTCTCCTGTGCGCTCATCCCTTGCTTGTTCTTTCGGACTAGCACTCTTTCCCTCTCTTTGAAGTAGATTTCTCCAATAAACGTGCCTACACCCCATTCCGTCTAGAAAATGATATGATTGACCGATAGTACTTGATACGGGCGTGTTCTACACAGGAGTTCTTGTAGAACATGTTCCAATCAAACCTCTTTCCCTTCGTCTCCACTTTTCAATATGAACAAGTGTCATCCTCTTCTCCCATCGTTTGGGGGCTATTTCCGGGTGTCGTACTGATCTGATCCGTAACTGGCAATCTGTCCTTTTTCTTTCACAATGAGCTGGATGAGCCGAGCCTACTAGAACGTTGTACCTTATGGTTATAGAATATATACAAAGGTTTTCTATTTAAATCAATTTATATATCAAGTATACTCCATATATAGATATATGGTACGGGGGCCTATGAGTGTGAGTCTGCTATAGTTAAGAAGGTCCAGGAAACCTTGGAGAAACAACCTCAAAATGAGTGGAAGAAGGCCCCCTGTGATGAAGCACACGAAGATAGGCGCTCCAAAAGAATCCCCGAATGAAAGGAAGCAAAGAATGCTCGAGAAAAATAGAAAGTTTGACGATTCTCGGCCTTCAACGTTGTTTTAGAGGAAGGAGTTCCTCACTCATGTCTTCCTTCTAGAAAAAGGTGTGGTAGTAATGCTTAAGCTCGTGATGCTCTGGATGAGACTGACTCTATACGCCCAGCTTGCTATGAACAGGAGATTACTGTGGCTAAAGCTCTGGAACATGATAGTTTGAATTTGACATTTGAGTAGAATTTCCGAGCAATTGGAAGCCGCTTTCGATGACGAGGCCGATAAATTGGGCGTAACAGAAATAGAAAAACCTATTTGAATTCTCAAGCCACTTTCCAAGCCCGGATGAGATCTAGGTTCCAGTGATCTATAGCCAGAACTAATAAGATCAAAGAAAGGAACCCATTTTCTTTACTCGAAAAGTGAGAATTGACACGTAATCCCATTGGATAAAAAAGGGCATTCAAACTCATCAAGCCCTGGATGGATGGCTGTTCTAGCCGATCACGGGACTCCTTGCCTTTCATCTCACTTTTCCATCGGGCAATTGTTTGTTTACAACTGGATTGGATTTCGAACCAAGAAAGATAGGCAACTTTCACTTTCAAGAAAGGAGCTTCAGAACTCAAATTCAAGAACTTCGTACAGAGCATCTCGGAGGAATATGGCTGTCGTCAGCTCGTGCTGTAAGGTGTTGGGTTAAGTCTCACCACCTTCTAAGGCACGCTCACCTAAACCAGATGAATCGAAACAACCAATGCTGACAAGTCAGTTCAACCTAAGGATCTGAAACCTCAGGATCCTAGGCAACCTAAGCAACAAAAACAACCTAAGTGCCTTGTATCGGGTGAAGAGAAGGGGCGGTAGGCTGAGCAAAGTCTCTTGGGACTTCCTATTCGACTCTTATGGATTATGGAACCCGCTGGGCCGAGTGTTTGCCCACTTCAGAGTCTTCGCCTTTAGAGAAAAATCTGTGTCCGCCCCAACAAGAAAACGGCTGCGCGTTATTGTATCCATTTCACATCGATAACGCGGCCTCTTCCACCTATAGGTAGTTTGAGAGAAGTTTATTTTGAATGCCCCAATGTTTTTGGAAAAATAGTGCGGGCATTCCGTCGAGGCCGGGCGCCTTCTGCGCCCCCATGGCAAAAAGCGTGCTCCATCCTTCGTCCCTTCACCTATAGGCGGCTTGGCAGGCAAGCTACCGAAGCGACTAGCTTCTACCAGAAGCAAAGCTTTGTAGAAGCTTCTAAAGGTAGAGAAATTCTTGGGTCATCTCAATGGGTTTAGAAACCACACGTTTCTCTGGATCATCATAGCGGTTCAGTGAGTCTGAAGAGAGAGAAGATCACTAGAGAAGTCCGGCAGCTGTCCGCTTCATCTATCTAAGCCTTTTCCTTGGTCTCTTCTAGATCAAATGACTTTTGAGGAAGCCTACCTTCCCCCCTGTCCTTCTCGATTTAATTGAATAAGACCGGCCCGAGCCATACTTTTAATTATCGAGCCTAGTATAGCTGCGCTTTGTTTTCTTCTTCTTGGTCTAGTCCATCTACCCGTACTGTCTCGAAAGTCCTGCACGAGTCGAAGACCTCATCCACCTAGGATGGTTGGCATCGGCTAGGTCCCAGGCAAGGCGTGAACTTTGAGTTTGGACAGTGATCTTTAGTTGGTCATGGCTATAATGTGCTTTTTTTCCTCGGATTCATTGGAACCCTCTTTTTCCTCGCGAAAATGGTTCCTGTAACAACCACTCACGACGACACCGAGATCTTTGACTTAGCTCCCACAGGTCATCCACCCGGGTCGGAAGTAGGTGTCCTCGTAACTAATCTTATTCCGTTTAACTATTAGTAGATGACCTTCCCTTCTATCAAATTCCAGGGCATAAAAGAAAGCTTATTAGAGCATTGAATGGACTCGACGAGTGATTTATCGATGGCTTTAACAGTGCTTTTCCCTCTCCGTACCATCAAGCATCGGATCACTTAAAATTGGAGGGACGATCTCGAATGAAACTATCCATGGAATCGTGCGCCGTACTGCCAAATCTTTCCGAAATGAGAGAAGGAGGGAAGCGCGCTACAACTAACTGCTGAAAAACGCGAAAAAGCAACAGGAAAGAGGACAACAAGGAGAAAAAACAACAAGAAAAATCCCACGCAAGAGATAGACCGGCAGGCACTCCTAGTGTGATGCTTCAAAACAAAATGCATTAAAGTGGCAAAAAAGGCTGGTTATAAACCCACCGTAAAAAGAAATAATAAGAATATTAGTCACTGGAGCAAGATGCAATCAAGCTTTCATCCTTTTCCGTCACAGCTATCGTCAAGACAAACCTTCAAAACATTCCACTTCCTTTTCTTTTTAGAGAAGGGTCAAAATCTTTGGTTCTTTTCTTTATGGTACGTACCTTCTACTATCAACCAGATGAGGTAGGGCTCATTTGATTTGTTTTTTCTGATTCCATTTGATTTCAGTTTATCGATTTTCTTCAATAGAATCAATTCTTCTTTTCCTCTAAATACCACAAAAGTACAGATCAAGCGCATTTATCCACCCTAAACTGGGTATTTCGCTGTGGTCAGTTACCTGAGAGAAACCCTTCATAAAAATACCGGGTGGAACCCCAGTCCCGTAAGTCAGCTTATAATCTATTGCCACATGCACGAGCCTAGCACGCACAGTAGGCCTGTGAATATGACTGTTTTCTAATAGAAGAACATAGGCCAGAAAGTTCGCTAGTTAGCTTTCCTGCCAGCGAGTAGTCTGATTGTTCTTCCTACTAGCTACGGTGCAGCACATGCTCCTAGCTACGATGCTGCTCCCCCTTCCAAAGAGTAAGTAGGCTAGAATCAACTATTTAAATGTTCATTTGAAGATTCTAGCTTCTATTCTTGGGAACAGCTACACTCTATTAAAGGGCAACCCTCTCATTGCCTTGATTTGCGTTTTATAAGGTACTTCACTCTGGAACGAGGAACGAGTGGAGGCGAGTCCGGACATTTGAATCGAACCATCCGGAACGAAGTAGAGGCACCGCATGTTAACCAAACCAAGCATAGAAGTACATAAAACACAACACTCCGGAACGAGGAACGAGTGGAGGCACCGCCTGTTACGACTACAAAGGATAGAGAAATCGATTGTTGGGGTTTCGACCTCGAGACCGATAGGGATGGAAGCTAGATCGGGTGGGTAAGCGGAGTTTGTATGAGCCTTGGGGCGAAGGGCAGAGAGTTCCGTGATCCAGTTCTTTGAGCATACATAGGTTGAGGATGGAACTCCTACTCAATACAAGACAAGCACTGGAAAGGATATTCAAGAAAAACCGGGCTCGCACTTTAACACACCAGATATACAATCTGTGGTTTTCTAGAAAATGTTTAAGGATGGTAAGATTTCTTGTAAATTTATTTCAAACCTAAATTCAGGTTTTCTGCGAGAAAATAGAAATACGTAGTGAATAGAACTAGTGCTTAAGGAAGAGTCCGCCATACTACTAATCGATTATTTGGCCTTTTGCGATCGAACAATCTATGAACAGTTGTAGCCTACATAACCTACCTACCCAGACCAACCTGCATTGAAAGCGGGGCCGCTCGTTGAAGATAAGAGTATATCCAAATCGAAGCTATTTGATGTCTGACTTAGGCCTATATGACCGATCACCCCGTATTGGTTATGTTCCTTATTCCTCTGCCAAACTCCACAGAATAGCCCAAAAGCGTAGAGATATTGGGGTGCTTTAATCGGGACAAGGAGGCAGTACTTCAGCCTGAGTTCCTCTAGATCCTACTCGTCGGGATTACCTTGCTCCCGCAGGTTGTTCACCATGCGTTCCAAAGCGATGAGCAGGGCCAAGGGTACGGACCGCAGAAACTCTTGTTTGAATGCCCAGATCGGCCTTATCTTAGAAAGAGTAAAGAAAAAAGGCACCTAATCTTTGCCGTCTCCACTGAGATTTCATACCTTCAAGGAGTAGACTCTTGTATAGTATTAGGTAGTAGAGGGCATCGCCACTCAGAGATTCTACGATAACCCACATATTTGCTAGAGACCTTAAAAGGTTAATAGTGACTTCTCGCGGCATCCATCAACTAATTGCACCTCAGTCCACAGTTTGACCTATCTTTCTGGAGTCGGGGTGAACTCGTTCACCTTACGTCTTTGGTGGAATGGAATCCCCTACCCTGTTCGACCTTAAGAGGTGGTCTACGAAAGAGAGAGAGCTCGTGGAAGACTTGGAATTTGCGGAAGACCTCCATTCAAACATGAGAAAAGCTTCTGGGCCCGTCCCACAAGAAAAAAATACTATAATTCACGTTTCGAACAGGCATGGATACATCATCTATGGGATAACTTCCATCTTGAAAGTTCTTTCTAAGTTCCGTGTGATATCCGCGATCCTCCGATGAGTTGAGGTACTTTTGCCAACTCTCAGAGGCGGATCCCGAAGCCGACCCAGAAGAATTCATCCAATTTCAACAACTAGTAGTAGCAAGAAGAAAAGGTGGATCCATTCGTACAAGAGCTAAACTTATGATATAAAGCAAAGAACACTTACTTAATAGGAACTTCCCAAGAGCACTACTCCTTTTCCAAAAAAATAAATAGAACGAGTGATCAGAATCTTCGAAAAATAGAACTCGAAAGAACGATCGAGGATGTAAATGCACCAGATGGACCTTCAGAACAAGAAAACCCTGCCCCTTCAGCAATAAAACATCTGACAAAGCATCAACGACAATACGATCCACGATTGAAAGGGAAAAAACCACCTATGATATTACTCCTGATTGGCTAGGGTGGCAACCCGGTAGAGAAGGTTCAGTGAGTCTTAAGAGAGAAGATCAGTAGAGCAGTCCAGCAGCTATTCGGGGGTCAGCTTTGGGATTTGCCTGATCGACCCCTACTAGTGTATTAATCTACAAAAATGAAGATTGACATTCGTATGTACAATTTACCGGATCCAAGCAGATCTAGCCAAACGGATGCAACAACAGAGTGAAGAGTTTCAAGCTCTAAAACAAAGTTTTGTGAAGAAAGTATGGCTGCCGAAAGCTCTGGGGGAGACTCGCTCCTCCTACATCGAACTCTTCTTTTTTTTTACGAGTTATTTTACACAATGAATTTACAAGCAGATGAGTTTGCAACGGTAGACCTATCTCCTGAAAAGAGTTTAGTAAACAAGGGAACGAAGCGACCGATAACGTCCCCTCGGGGAGGAGACAGTAAAGCAGTGTATCGGAGGGGGTACCTGGAAGGTGCAAGGAGTGGAATTTGAAGCTAAACTGACAGATGGAAGATGGTCAAATCTCCTCTCTTAGAGATGGAGCAACGGAAAGTGACCATCAAAGGGTTGTCCCTTACCGCGGAGTCCTACGCGGCTAGCATCTCATTCACTCAGCGATCTTTTATTGCTTCGTTCTTCCCGTTGTCGCTCAGGAGAGCTCTTTCAGGAGCAGATTTTCTCTTCACTTGTTGTGGAGCGGGGGTTGCAGTCTACCTCCTATATCGCGAGTTTTCTGGTAGTGACTCGGGGTGCTAGATGCGTAAACCCTAAGGAAGCACTTTATGAGGCTTCTCGTAATTTGATTGATTTATTTCTTCCTTTTCTACACGTGGAGGAAGAGGGCTTCTCCTTACAACTCTTCCTGATCTGAAGCGCGAGTTGAAGGCGCAATTTCTTCCAAAGAATGTCTCGCATTGAGAAGGGAAGCGGCGAACGACCTCCAGCGGGACCAAAACTCGTAGCAAAGGGAGTGAAAACTTCTCTTCAATATGTTAGTAAGCCAGTGAATTTCATCAGTAGGCCCTTCAGTAGGACCTATTTTCAGATACAACACTTTTTTTAGTAGGTGTGAATGTGAACTACAGGTCTTTCAAGATGTCGAATTCCAAAAACCAGCGAGATGTTCCCCACTCTTCTTTGATCCTTTTGAGGGCTGAGTGGCAGCCTCGACCCGAGCGGAAGTGCGATGTGTCTGGAAACTCAGGATCGTAAATGGATTCGGCCCATTTTAAAATAGAACAGAACCATAAGAAGATTCGATTCGTCTGTCCAGTCCTTGACAGCTCGTCTAGTGCGATTGGTTTATGTTTTCGCAAATAAAAAGATCAAATCAAAACAAGCAAGAGCTTTTTTCGAAGAAAATCCTATGCTGGCAAAACAAAAAAGCAGGTGAAATCTCACTCGGATTGCCACCAAAACCTGTATATCTCTTCTTTTCCGCGCCCAAAAGCGAGGTTACTTCAGGAAATTTGGAAAGGGTTCGGAAAACACTTACCCAGATTAACATATCCTTCACAAATACAAGCTAGGAAGTGAAGCGAGACAGAAGAACAATACTTGCCCACTCGATATTCCAGATTGTGCAGAATCCTTGGGCACCAAAGATTGAGTCGTTGTAATAACTCGACAAAATCGAGAGAAAAAAAGTTACCTTTTGGGAAAGTAGCTGGCAAATCAAAATTGGAACTAGCTCAATTCCCCATATTATGCCTTGAAGAGGACTTGAACCTCCACGCACTTTAGCATGAGATTTGTGTGCGAGTATTAGTACGCGTGAGCACGTACGCATGCATGCGTAGGTAATTAACCATAGGTTAATTCATTAGCATAACCTTCTTTACAAACACGAGCTATAACGCACTTTAACACACCAGATATACAATCAGTAAAAACAAGACGTAATAAAAAAGGATCGACGAGGAAAGTTTCGAAATCCAAATCGATTCTAGACTGCCTTCCAATCTACATGCTTGAGCCGGTGCCTTTCGAAGCACTTTCACGTGTGAACCGAAGTTGTCTTGCCGTGGGAGTCTGGGCCGTGTCTCAGTCCCAATGTGGCTGATAATCCTCTCGAACCAGCTACTGATCATAATGGATGACCTTCGAAACCATAATCTGTTGATATACGGCGTAAATATGAGTCCAGCAAGAAAACGGATGCGCGTGCTAACGCGCAACGAGCAAGAAAACGGATGTCTAATTAACAGAGTAAAGCTGTAATTGGGCTTAGTGCTCCGATTGTGCCTTAGGACTAGGACTGATAGGTAAATGCCCCTTACTCAATCAATGAAGGCGGGTAGGGCTTTTCTTTCTTTTGTTTAGGATTGGCAAGAGGATGGCTGCCTCGGCTTCAAAGTTGAGGGATTCTGGATTCCGTCATCTTACCTTCTCGATTCGACTAGTGAATTGATTATTAAAAGACAAGGTCAGTGCCCAACCTAATCGACAGGTTGTACAATTTTTTTGTACCAAGGGTTCGAATCCCTCTCTTTCCGCCCCCTCGGATCATTTGGGACTTTCGAATTGGAAGGAATTCAAGGTACACGGGGTCTTACCATCTAGCCATTGGTACTCCGCATCTTCACGGAGAATTCAAATTTCGCTTCGTTTATCTTCAAGTGCCGACAGTTTCTATTCCCGAGTCTCCATCGAAGGCTTTCCACAAATTGAAATTTGGCCGTAGAAGGATCGAATTGTATCCGAGGAATAGGGGGATACAAAAAAGTAATAAGAGAAACGCGGCCCTTTCTATGTATTATCAATATGATCAATTCTAACAAGTCACACACTCATATTCCAGAGATACTGAAACAAAAAAATTCCACGGTCGAACTACCTGAATGTCTAGAAATGTGGTGTGCACCTCCAGATGGGTAGGGGCCGGCCATTTCTCCAGAACAATAGCTAAGGGCCCTGATACTACCACTTGGCGAATGAATTGCAGAACCAAACAAAAATGGGTTGATCGGAGCTATTCTCTAGAATTTCAATCTTGTACAGCCTATCAACCCACCCCATTCTCTGGGGGAGAAGTTTGTATTCAATCTCAAAATCGAGTCCAATGAATTTGGTCCGATGTCTTGAGCAGCAAATAATGGTTTATTGGGAAGCGCAACTGAGCTAAATTGAATGATTTCGCAAATCATTCAATGCCATGCCCCCCTTATTCTAGCGGAGGAACTGCTTCATCAGATTCATTCCCTTGCTAATCCGCCTTCATCCTAAATTTGCGCCTGTTGGATAAGCCAAATATTTATACTAACTTCCAACTACCTTTGTTTAGTTGGGGTGGGGGTCTACGATGTGATACTATAGTATGCCCCGGGGAGAAAGATGCGCAACTCAAAACGGAAGCAGGAAGCGTGTTGTCAAAAATGTCGGAGGTTACCAGATCTTTGAGACTAGTTAATCTAATTTTCCCGGGATAGAACTCTCAGGATGAATGGCAGGTGCGGGGCGCCTCTCTTTTCTCTTGAACCTCGACCAAAAATACAAGCGGAATGGGATAGGGTGTTTTCACGTCTCACCGTAGTGCCCGGTTTGCAGATTCTTTAGTTTGTTTCACTTCAACCTCTTCCGGGTCCTCCTCGAAGTCACGGATAGCTTAACACGACTGTCTTGTCGAAGCAATCCTCTTTATTTTATAGCTTTTCTTTTGATGAAGACCCGTCCCGTGCAGCGCCAATGGAGGCTGGTTTTAGCGTGTTGGGTCACGCGGACCAGATATTCCATTGGGATCCTCAGTCTAGGTGCCTGGAACCACAAGTTTTTTAGACTCCTTTGGTTAGTCACCGAGGGTGCCTTCCTACACCTGACACCGGATGTCGGGTCAATTTAAAGTGAGTAAACAGAATTTCATACTCGATCTCATAGATCCCTATAGAATTATGTGGAAAGCCGTATTCGATGAACATTTGCACATTTGGATGCTACTACCGTACTTTCCAGAGGATTAGCTTCCAAGGGTATTTATCCCCATGGATCTATTCAAAATTCTGGAATCGTCCCATGTTTCTATTTCGATTGTATGGCGTGGCGTATACACATTCTGCAAACAGAACGTATGGAGTTCGTCGATAACACGTTGATGGTACAGAAAGAGTGAAAGTGAAAGCTTAACATTGATCAGATGAGGACCTATACAACGCCTATATTCATGTGTGTTCTTCCACAGATGGCGTGCAGCGACGCATCGAGCCAAAGCTCGCATTCGGTTAAGGCAAAGGAAGAGGCTGACGCGGACGAAAGTTCCATTCTCTTGACTAGATAGAGCCACAGTAAGGGAAGAAAAACAAGAGTTTGAAGATCACCCACGAAAAGGTCAGAACTCTCGATCTAGCCCCACTTTCTATAGCGAGGCCACCCGAAGGGCAATGCCTTAGATAGGTTTTGAGCTCGGTTGTTGCACTGGTGAAACTGCCTTTCCTAAACCTGCATTCCTAAGCTTTTTTGAGAAACTCTAACTAGTCTTTTTTTTCTTTTTTTACTTTAAACTAGACTTTTGACCTTAGAACACTAACAGGAACTGGGAGTATAATTTTAGAATTGAATAAAAAGGAGTAGAAACTGATCCCCAGTTCTTTTTAATATCTTCTTACATCAACATATCATGTTGATTCATATTTTTAGTCAAAAGAAGGAAGATCCGGGCAAAACCCTTTCCGCAGTGAGCTTTAAAAGAATGGATTCGAAAACAACCTGCACCTCACATCTCGGCACAGTGGAACGTGTGACCCGCCTGCTGTCCAAGTCAACCATTTAATTTCCTATAATTCATAGCGCCTAACAGAACGTAGCAGCAAGGGACAACTTCCTTTAAGAAAGCCGTACTCTCATCAGCTTTCAAGTAGATAAAGAAGTTAAGGCTAGTGACATCAGCTATTGGCCTTTGTGAAAGCTTCTCTTCACCCGGACACTTCAAAAATTCTCGGCGTCGAGAGAAAGACGAGATTCAGTAAGCCTAATCTAAATGCTTCCATGTCAATATCCAGCCGAGGGAGGGATGACGTCGATCTGGTCGGAGCTATCGCAAGCATATCCTTTGTTCCGCTGGCAGGACAAGAAAGTTTCATCCAATTCTAGGAGCCCGTTTTTCGACCCGAACCTATTTTTTTTATGTTGTTGAGGATTAAAATAATGTGAATGGGTTAGAAAAAGCAAACAACAAGTTGGAGATACACAGGAGGATCACTTACTATACACGGCCCTACGAAGGGGTTAGGAGCGTTTTCAAGATGATTCTTTCTTTGTCGAGCGAAAATGGGGAGTATCTTCTCTTAGGATATTTTCAAAAAAGGATATTCCTCATATTAGGTTTGTTCTTTAGGAGTTCGCACCGCGTAGTGGGCTTGGCTTCTATCTATCTCGGGGAAGGAGCCAGCCCTATTCATGGCAAGGAGTGAACCCACCAGCCCCAGGACCCCGTCTCCCATATCTTATCTTTCGCGCATAGGAGATCGAGACACAGCCTTAGGGCTATGGGAAAGTAGATCGATTGCCCTAGAATTACAACTACATAGAACAACTCGATGAATTTAGTAGATCCTTTTAGGAGGCCCTCAAACCAAAGAAAGGGCAGCTCCAGTTGTGTTGTCGATTCCCTTCTCCCGAGAGCTTTCACACTCTGGGATGGGAGTCCCTTCCAAGACTTGACCAAAAGCTAGCTGAGAATTTCCTAGCAATTGGAAGCCGCTAATTCCATACTAATCAGTACAGAGAAGCACTGCAACTATCTAATCTCGGTGGTTACCCAAAACAGTTGTTGCCCTGGTACTACCGGGAGGGTACCTGGCCGGGTAATCCTCTTTTGCTTAGCATCTAAATCCTAACAGTGGTTCGAATCCACTTCAGAACGAGAGCGAGCCTTCATGAAAGAAAATGCAAGAACCTTTAGCTCTATGGCCAGATCGAGTTCGATACTGTTTTGACAAGATGAACTGCACCTATACACTCAGTGACAAGCAGCGCCTGCAAAGCTCGATGACAGCCCGCCAGAGAATGAGATGGAGGAGTTCAGAATTCATGGGAGATTTTCAATCTCGAATCTCCGTCTGGTTCCCCGGTGGGGTATTCATCCATTGATCGACCAACTAAAATCATCCCGCACAGACAACAAATAATTTTCATCTGGACGACATGACTCCAAAATAAAATACCAAAAACAGTATCCTCGATGTCAAAAAGAACATTCGCTTATATGAACTTCATTGGCGAAAAAAGAGAAGCTTGCCGGAGTGGCGGAACCTTCTTCCCAAATCCCGGTTATAAAAACCAATTCTTCTCTCAGCTTTGCTACTACCACCGTCGAGCTACCCGTCCCGTGACCAGTACCACCGAAGCCACGACCAGAAACACCTACTCCATTACCTCCTCGAGATCAGATGAGAGAGAGAACTATTTTCCATTTCCAGACAGACCCCGAGCCGACTCAATGCATTTTCTCTTCCTTGCCGCTGCTAAGAGCAACTAGAAAGATCCAGAATAGGAAACGTGAGTATCCAATGTGAGAATTCAAAATTCCATCTGCTACAACCTTCTTTTTCCGTCATTTGGATACTTTTCTTCAACTCCAAAGTATTTTGATACAAATAGTTGAAGTTAACCCTACTTTTTCTAGATCCCTTCTCTTCTAGGCAAGGATCCTTTCTCTTCAGGGATATAGATTTTTCAGAAGGAAGAGTTAGTTACCCTCGGTCTTCCTTCTTTCCTGAGAACGAAAAGTAGCTCTACTGTTAGTGGAGGTTAGAAGTAGCTCGACTGAAAGGATAGGAACCGCGTTTGGGCAACCCTCTCAACAATTAAGAGATCCATTCAGGCTATCGAACACGGAGTCAAAAGTGAATTACGAGTCAGACCAATCTGCGAATCGAGCGAGCCCGCTCACGCTTCGCTGACCTATCGCGTGGTAAAGAGAACAGAGTACGAAAGAATTATAAACAGAGCAGACCGCAGAAAGATTTAATGCCAATCCAAAAATAAGAGTTTTTCGGATCCAGAACCGCAAGAAGGACGGGCGCCTTTGCATTTCAACTCACCTTCTAGCTCTTAGACTTTGAGAAAGGAGCGAGCTAATCCTTGTTTCGTCCGTCGCGCGTTAGTACAATAACGTGCAGCCGTTTTCTTGCTAGGGCGGACATGGATTTTAGCTTTTCTTCTCCCATCCCATCTTGGACGGTCCCAGAAGCTTTTCTCATGTTTGAATGGAGGTCTTCCGCAAATTCACGAAAACTATCAGCCAAAATCCAAATAAAATGCACAGGCGGTGCCTCCACTTTGTTCCGGATGGTTCGATTCAAATGTCCGGGCTCGCCCCCACTCGTTCCTCGTTCCGGAGTTGATAGTGGAAAAGTCGACAGATAAGTCACCCTTACTGTCCCTCTACAGAACCGTACATGAGATTTTCACCTCATACGGCTCCTCGTTCAATTCTTTAGAAGGGATCCTTTTCCTCGTTCGAGCCGGTAGATCCAAGAAAGACTTTGAAAAGTCCCTTCCTAAGCTAAAGGACGGGCCAGACCCCAAGAGCACCAATAAAAAGTAAAATACAAATAAGAGTTATGGCATTCAAAATAAAAAAGGTAGAAGCCACTCAGAAATGATGTTCTCTTGTCCCCTCGAGACAGCGCTTGGAAAAGATCGGAATCACTCACATCAATTAGAGATGACATCACCTCATCCTTCAACATCTGAGATGAGTTATCCGGCTCCAGTCGCAACCTGCGGACGATTTGACCGACCCTGCTCCTACCAGAACATTGTGGAACATTGGATTTCTGGCGTAACAGCGGTGGAAGGAACGAGTTCACTCGTTCCCTATCATGGAAGTTATCTCAAAACCATATCTTCACTTGCGGAGCCCTGCCCCTACCTAAAAACCTGTAGCACGAAAGAACAAAGAAAAAAATATGGCACTCCCATAGACAGGAAAGGCTTCAACTAGAAGGGAGAAGAAACAGCTTAAGCTAGAATCTATATGTATGAGTATATCTCTAGGGATGATTGCTACTACACGGACACTGACTCAGTAGTCCTTGGTCAACCTTGCCCTAACTTGAACTGGCTTAAAGATTCGATTCTCGGCCTTCAACGTTGTTCTAGAGGAAGGAGTTCGTCAGTTCCTTGTCTTCATCCCATCGAGAAATACTATGGTTGTAGGTCGGCGAGATGTCTAGTTTGTTTGTATAAGCCTAATAAACAGGACATAGTCAGCATTTTTTTATTCTATACCATCATTCGAGAATCAAAACTAGAATTATTTCACAGAAAAGTTTCCATTCTGGGACCATCTCCACACAGGTTGGTCTCGGGCTAGGGAGGATGAACGAGTCGAACCACCGGAAATCGAATTCAAACCTTGGTCCTTGAGATTCGGGAAAGTTTTCCATTAGATTAGGGGAAGGGAGCCTCGTCCATTAGTTCAGTTCCTTTCCTTAGTGAAATCCGCCCCCTCCATCTTTCGAGAATAACAAGAGGGCATTCATTTTCCGATCGCATAAAAAAAGTCAAAATCGAATTTCTTGGTGTAGTGTTTCTATTTAATCCACTTATTCATTTCCTTCTTTCATATACCTCCCCACCAATAGATAGAGACAAATGGGAATAACCGAACTCCTTCGAGAGATTTTTAGGATCGTTAAGGCTATATAACAAAGACGATGGATGAGATTTTGAAGGGAGCTACTTGGCTGAAGGTCTGGATAAATATAAATCGCGGGTAAGTTCTAGATTATAGCCCTAAAATCATTGGGTTGGCACGCATCCAAGACGAAATGGGCCCGAGTAGCATTAATCAAATTTGCTTTTTCTCGTTCTATCTCAAAGTATCCATTCATTCGATACTAATCTGATGTCCACTTCATACTTCTAGTATTAGATTTCGATGTCTTCGTCTTCTTCAGAGTAGTTAGAGAGGGGTGATGAGATGATCGGAATTCTTTTAGAAGAGCTGTTTGCTACAGTACCTTCGTTTTGATTGCCTTATTTTGTTCTTATAGATTGATTCATTGTCTCTCTTGATTCAACGAGTTTAATCTTGATTTGATCCATCCAAAACCTTCCTAGGGCATCAACTTAGTGTCTCTCAAAGTTTCGTTGGTTAATCTTTTGTAGATTGTGATTAATCACGAAATTAGGGTTTGATCAGTTCTCATCATAATCTGTCACAGCAAGCTTGCGAGGTTAATAACTTTTGCTCCGTTGGTCCGATCGAGCTGATTCTTTTTTTATTAGATTCGTATTGGAATCTAGTTTCTACAATTCAAATTGCAGGTCAATCCGATGGTTGGATCTCCAGGAATTAGCGATTTACCGAATGCATCTAACTCTATTTTGTTGAATACGAAGCAATTATTTGAGTCCGAATTGGGGTGAATTTTTAGTAGATCAAAAATTTGGTTTATTTTCCACACAATCATTCACCCCCCTCTGATTGCTAGTTTAGTATATATCGATCCTACAAGTGGTATCAGAGCACGGTTTTTCTAATTTATCTTAACCGGTGATTAGATTCATGGATCGTTATTCGACAAAACCGTGTGTGTTCGATGGTGTTGATTTTCAGTTTTGGAAGGCCAAGATGGAGGCGTACATCCAAGCACAGGGCTTCGCAATTTGGGAGAAGGTTTACAAGCCATACGAAGTCCCTGAGAACGACAACATCAACGACGCCAATTGCGCACATGTTGAAGCAAACGGCAAGGCGCGCAACTTGATCATCCAGGGCTTGGGACGTAGCGACTTCGATCGAGTGGTTCATCTTCGATCCGCATATGAGGTATGGAAATCTCTTTGTGACTATCATGAAGGATCAAACACTGTCAAAGAGGTTCGCCAAGATATATATAAGAAAGAATACATGCCATTTTAGATGAAAACTGGCGAGTCGCTAGATGATTTCTTTGCACATTTCAATAAGATTCTTAGCAATTTACGTGCTATTGGAGTTAGCTATGACGATGCTGCTAATGCTAGACAAATGCTTAGTGCTTTGGACATGTCGGTGTGGGAGATGAAGGTAACATCTATACAAGAATCTACTATCATGAGCACACTCACATTAGATGTTCTTTATTCTAAGTTGAAGACTCATGAATTAGATGTTCTTGCTAGGAAGAATGATCATAAATCAATTGCTTTGACCTCCCAATCTAGCATGTCTCATAATAATGCTTCTTCAAGTTTTACTTTGTCTTTCTTGTCTTCACTAACCGATGAACAGATTGAGGAATTTCCAGAAGAAGACTTGGCATCACTCTCTTCTCGTTTTAATAAAGCTTTGCAGAATGTGTGAATGAGGAAGAGAGTTGGTGGTGACCCTCCAAGATGCTATGAGTGTGGTGATCTCAACCACATTCGTTCAAATTGTCCTAAACTTGCAGGTAAATCATCGAAGGAGGAGAAAGAGACAAAGTACAAGCGTCCGTTCAATGACAAGAAGAAAAGGAGCTTCCTAAATAGCAAAGTTCTGCATCGAGTTCTTTCAGCACTTGAACAAGTCAACTTGAGTGATGTAGACTCTGAAAGAAGTGATGAAGATACAATATCCAAAGGTAAGACGAGACAAGACTTGACGGGCTTGTGTCTCATGGCAAGTATGGACAGCTCAACCGAAGATGAACTTGACAGTGAGGGAAACGAGGTAAATGCTTCAACTCTTGAGAAAATTAAGGATGAAATTGATAAAAATGAAAGGCTAGTTGTTTTGAGTAGTAAACAAGTTAAAAATGCTAGTTGTTCAACTATTGATTTGCATGATTCAACTCCATGTTCTAAATGCTCCACACTAGAATTGAAGTTGCATGATGCAAATGCTAGGGTTTCTCAAATGACAGATGCTTTGCTCACACATGAGATTCTTTCATGCTCAACTTGTCGCAAGCAAAAAGGAAAAGTGGACGTTTCGTGTAATAATTGTTTAACTCTTTCTCGAACGGTTGATTACTTGGAAAAATCTTTAGAACGTTTCACTAAAGGAAAGAAAAATCTAAACATGATTTTGGATCAATCAAGGGTTAGCACGCATAACAAAGGTTTAGGTTTTGATTCTTATGCTCATCATAAATCACATGCTTCCACTGTTGTTAAGTCACTTGAAAGTGGAAAATTTGAAATTGTCAATGAGCCTAAGAAAACTGTTTTTAAGTCTGCTGGAGTTTTATCTTCTTGAAGGACCATATGGAGGTCCAACCATATTTGTGATGAGTATTTGACTTTATTTGAGCAAGGTGTGCTCAAGTTTGAGTTTGATTTGGATTGATTTTCAAAATGAAGCAATTTGAGTTGTCTCTGCCAGGAGTGGCAGTACCGGTCGTATGGACACGGTAGTGATGAGTTGGATGGTTTATTGCACATCTTTGTGGGAATTGCTATGTGAGGAGTTTCCTTGTCTTTGATGGTTGCGAGGCGACGGCATAGGTCATGGTGAGGCGAAGGATGACCGGGACTAGGCGAGGAGCGTCGGAGGTCCAGACGGTTGGGAGATTGCCGGAAGATGATCGGAGACGGAGTCCGAGCAAGTCAAGAAGACAAGGAAAGGAGTTGATGCTAGCTAGATGCCGCGTGGATCAATGAGGGCCGTTGGATTGAGGTCTAGTTGATAGGTTAGCGGGTCTATGTAGTATGCTTTGAAAACCGTGCAAGAAAACCCGGTATGTGTGTGGGTTTTGGGTTAGCCCTTGCATGGCTGTGTGTGTGGGTTAATCCTAGCCCTTAGATGAGTGCTCTAGGGTTGAGGGACACATCCAAGGGTGGTAGGTGGCCCAAGAGTAGTATAAATAGGGGTGGAGGGGTAGCCTCCTTCCCTTGAAGGTGTTGAGGTTTTTGATGCTCATTTGAGCTTTGCCCATATGAATGTGAGGCTTTGTAACCTCCCCTTCCAGAAATGAAAGTTTTATCCATCCACCTCTGAATTTATTTTGCGCATTTACATTATGTCTTTACTTTACGCAATTAAAATTCAGCATTTACTTTCCCGCAATTACATTCCCGCAATTTACTTTCAAGTAATTTGGATTTGCCTCCCCACCTTCTAAATGCTGCTGATCTTGGATGTTTTGAGTGTTTTCATATGGTTTTACATCTCTTTTGCACTCTTGGATTGAGTAGAGAACATCTTTTCTTTCAAGTTCCAACTTTGTTCAGAACTTGTTCTTCGCGCAGCAGTCAGTGCTTGATTTTTGTAAAAATATAGAAACATCCTTTTTGAGTGATTCTTATTGGAGAAGGTGAGGGACTCTGATATACACCTGCATAAAAATTTTGGAGTTCACTTGTGGCACCGTTTGGGCGCCATGAGGTGAAAACCGAGCCCAAAACTTTCTGCTCGAAGTTCTTGAGCATACTGTGTTCTTAGATTTTTCCTGTTTTTTATGTAAGGCTTTTTGAGGACAAATTTGGTGGAGTTCTTCACGACTCTGATTATCATAGGGAGAAAAATTCTCAGAATTTTGTGAGCTGCAGAAACCCACCAACCTCCTGTGCAAATTGAGGACAAGTTCTGGAAATTCTGCTTTTGCTTTTCTGAAAGTGACTTTTGTGATTTGAATTGATGTCCTTTCTAAAAGCAAGAGTTTGAATTGATTCCTGTTTATCTTGGACCCTAGACAACCAGGAATGTGACTCAAAAATCCCCACATATTTTATGGTACTTATCCATGCAAGCTTGGGGTACACATAGTTGTCTTGTTTTTCGGGTCTTTCACAATTTCCTTTGAGCGATCTTGTCGAGGTTTTTGTTGGAGTATCTTGGAGGAATTTTTATTTGCGACCATTCACCCCCCCTCTGTTCGCCATCTCGGTCCTTCAATTGGTATCAGAGCCGGTTCTGCTCTTTCTAGATCTTGACCGGTCTCAAGAGCCATGGCGACGGACAAATATTCCACCAAGCCTCCCATCTTTAATGGAGTTGATTTTCCTTTTTGGAAGTCCCGGATGGAGTCATACATCACTGCCTAGGGCTACCTGATATGGCAGAAGGTGAAACTCCCGTATGAGGTTCCTGCTGATGAAAATGTCACGGCCATCAATATGGTTGACGTTGAGGCGAATGCTAAGGCAAGGAACATTCTCATACAGGTCTTAGCCATGATGAGTATGATAGATTTTCACCTTCGCTCCGCTCACGAGATTTGGGTAACCCTCGATGCTTACCATGAGGGCTCTACTCAAATCAAGACGTGAGGCAGACGAGTTCAAGCGAGTACAACAAGTTTGATCAACGCTGGTGAGAGTCTCGACGAGTGTTTTGGTCGGTTTACAAAGATTATGAGCGACCTCCGAGCGAGTTGGTTGCATATACCCGACTGGACAATGCTCGGCATTTCTTGACCGCACTCGACCTTCGGGTTTGGGAGATGAAGGTGACCACCATCAAGGACACCACCGACTTATCGACTCGACTCTTGACGGGCTTTATTCCCGCCTCAAGACTCATGAGATCGATGTCGTCTCTGGAAGATGAAATCTCGGTCGATGGCTTTGGTCACCGATCCCATTGGATCTTCTTCTTGATCCTTCTATTGGTTTCTCTCTTCCGCCTTTGCGAGCTAAGCGATGACCAATCTGGAAAAATTTCGGAAAATGAGCTTACTCTTCTCGCCGCAAGTTTTCTCATGCATACAAGAGGGTGAGAGAGAGGAAGAGAGGTGGCATGATCACCGCTTGAGTGTGGTGGCCCCAACCACATTCGGTGAACTGTCCCAAGCCGGAGAAGGGCAAGAACGACGCTGGCGGTTCGGGCAAGAACGACTACACCGACAAGAACCGCAACAAGAAGCCTCCGGTTCGTGAACCCACGCGACGAGAAGAAGTACCGCAACTTCTCCAAGAACAAGAAGCTCTTCCACCGCGTCCTCGCCGCGCTTGACGACATCAACCTCTCCGACACGGAGACATGGAGCGACGAGGCGAGGATGATTCGCAAGAGAAGAAGGGCGGCGATGACTTCTCCAGATGTGCTTCGTGGTCGACACCAACGACATCACGACTCGAGCTCTACAATGACTCGGATGAGGTACCCTCCTATGACCAAATCAACGAAGCTTTACGCAAATTAGGAAAATTTCATGCTAGAGCTAGAGCTAGGTGTACGAAGCTTGAGAAGGAAGTAGGTACCTTGACTCGGAGTTAGCTTCACTTAGAACTTCTCCTCCCGAGTCACCGATGATTGCTCTTGTGTGATGCTATTCTTGTGGAGTTGGAGAACCTAAGGACCATACATGATAGTGTGCTTGTTGAACTTGATAGTCTTAGGTTGAAAAATGCTAGCACTAGTTCTATTGATGCTATTCTGTTGAGGCTAGTTTTCTTCATGCTCACTCCACTCCATCATGTGCTAATTGCCTAAATTGCTTGCGAAATTGATGCCATGAGCGAACACCTTAGAAAGCTTTCGCTAGAAATGATGAACTTGAATTGCATGCTTCTAAGGACCCAATACCATGTGAGGGTCAGAAGCAACTAAAACTTGACAAAGATGCTTTGAATGTCAAGTGTGATCAACTTGCTAAGGATTTACTAGTTAAGTCACAAACTGGTTGCTTGTTTGTGTGTTGGGGTTAAGGATGATGTGGATCAAATCCATGTCGAGCTTAAGAAGAAGTTAAAAGACCAAACCCTTAGGATTAGAGATGCTCCTTGCGTTTCTTGTGAGGCCCTCAAGATTGAGGCACGTGCTAAGGGAACAAAAGCACGTCGAGAGATCTTCTCTTCTGGTTCTTCTTCTTCCTCTCCTTCCCCTGCTCTTCTTGTGCTTCTTTCTTCCGAGATTGCCAGATCTTATGAGCACTTTCGAGAAGTTTGTTGGAGGCAAGAAGAAGCTCAATCTTATTCTAGACCAATCCAAGATTAGTAAATTCAATCAAGGTCTAGGATTTGATCCCTTGGAGCACGCTGGCACATCCTCCCACCATTGTGCGGTTCCAAAGTGGTGAGATTGTGGTAGCTCCTGAGTGAGTACCACCATGTTTAGGTCTCTGGGTTGTCCATAGGACTTCCACTGTAAGGGTGTTACTCCTATTGCTTCGCTTCTAGCAAGGCGAAGTACACATGCACCTTCAGTAAAAGGATGGTCACCTAGTAGATTTACGCTTGAGCGTGCCAAGATCACTCGGCGTGGCGTGTTGTCGCTCTTAGGGGTATTCGTGGTCATCCCTGCACTTTGAGAGCTCCTAAGACACACACTGCTTCTAGACAGGTTAGAGAGTCGCCTGTTTTTGGGTAGTGTCCAGGACTTGGTTTTCATGCTATTCTTCGAGTTTTAGTCCTGGAGCTGTTCGTAGTCAGTCTTTCCGCCGTCCTCTTGATATTCCTCGTTTTTCCCATCGAGGTAGATATCAGCGGTGTGAGGTGTTTTTCGGTAGGAGATCTGAGCAGCCTTCTTTGGGATGGTCGGCTTTTGCACCACTGCGTGCCAACCCGCTTTGACTCCTAGATTATCTACGAGTTGCTCTGATCGTGTGAGAGTTGAGCGTTAGAGAGACACTCGAGTCCGCCTTCTTCGTGGCTAGTACTGAGGCGTCGAGTGGTTCAAGATTGGGTCCCCAAGTCTTCACTCTATCCCGATCTCGAGTCATCTTTCCTCTTGTGTCAATTCCTAGTGTCATGTCTATGCGATGATGCTTTTAAGTGCCTTTTGCCTTTCTCATGGCATGAGTCGCTTGAGGCTAGCTTGAGGATGTGATCATTGCCTAGTGGAGTGGTTTTGGGTCATCTTGTAGACTTGTCCTTTCTTAGTTCGATTCTTAGTCCATGAGTTGTCCCGAGGCATCATCTTCGCCAGACATAAGTAGTGGACCTCGTTTTCCTCGAGGTACCCACTCACGGCAAGAGTTGAAAGTAAGTATGTTGGTCATGTTGATCTTTACTAATCTCATCTAGGATCGGTTTGTTGCTTTTCAATGTTGGCACTCGATGTGAATTCCGAGTTGGCCTTTGCGGCTTGTCTCTAGAGGATTGGATCTTCCTGCATAACCATCATGAGCATCATGTAACCTGCATGTACTTTCAACTTTGTTTGCCTCGTGTCTCGCTCCACAAGTGTTGAGCTTCATGATAACAGCATTGGGGACTTCCACTTCCATGGTGAGCTATCTCATATCCTCATGTCGGTTATACTTGTGATCATCATTTCCATGGCATGTTGTGATTGCTCTTGCTCCCATGTGTATTATATGTACTTTGCTAGGTCTTGTTAGTTTTTGTCGGTCTTGTTTTGTGCCATAGCATGTTTTCCCAAACCATCTTTGTGCTTCACGTATTATATCCTAAATTCATGAGCTTTTTCCCAGCATGTGATTTTCTTGTTTTTATCCTGTCCATGATATTGTTCATTTGGTATGAGCATTTGTATTAACTATGGGCATGTGCTATATATCATTTACTTTATTTTGTCATGAGTAGTATCTAGGTTATATGACCCTGATTTTCTATTACATCCATGATTAGCCTTGTTTAGACTTTGTTTGTCAGACTTTGTGCTACATGTGAGTGCCTTTCATGAGATTAGGGTTATATGATCTAGCTGCCGCTGTATGACTTATATTGTTCATGATCACCTTTTATTGTCCTTCTTGCTTATATGCTTCATACCTATTTTGCATGAGCTTGTGTTCTTCATTCATGGCATGTATTCATCATCATGCATAGAGTGTTGCCATAAGTAGCTTCTCATCTTTGTGTCCATGGTCACCATTTACTTTCATGTCGCTGTGTCCTCATGACCTTTTGTTTGGTCTTCTTTGACGGGCCTTTTTGCAGCAAGTAAATATTGTTATTGAGACTATGGATAAATGGATCTTGATGTTGCTAACTGGTTTGTTTTATGCATGATCCTCTTTGGCTGTCTTCATTCATCTTGCTCATGTTATATCTAGTAGCATGTTGTTGTGCTTCATTGTGGTATTTCTTCATTTACATGCTCATTGCCATGTTTAGGGTAGTATCTTGATCCATGTATTTCTAGGCTTTCACATGATCCCTGCTAGCATTTTGTTGCTGTGATACACCTTGCTTAGCTTCTTATGCCAAAGATGACAAATGCTATGATGCACCTTGCTGTTGTTTATCATGTGGATATGTTTTCACTGTTGTCTATGGATATATGGATCTCGATGCTATCTTTAGCTTGGTTGTGATACATGATCTTGCATTACCTTTTGCATCATGTTCATGCTCTGGATGATTGTTTGCCACATTTTTCCTGTATCTTGTCCATTCGTGCCTAGGAACTGGATCCGCCTAACCCCAGTTTCGAAAGCATAGATTTGTTGGATGCATGTGTGTAGGCTTTCTGGTGAGGAGACCATCATCCTAGAAATATCTCTAAGTCTTCTTCCTCTGCTTTTTGGATCCACTTCAGGTCATTTGCTACTACTTGCACTACACTGCAGTAGGTAAGTACCTCTAAAAATGTTGATGATAGTGATGGGTCTCTTAGGAGGTTGTGGTTCTTTTGTAGGTAGAGCTTGTGTCCTGTTTGTCTAGAGTCTTTTGGTTGGACTTCTAGCATAGTTAGGTTGCTTTTTACCTTGAGCCATCTTGCTCCTTAGAGACCATGTGGTTTTAGATCTTATCTCTTCTCCTCTAGCTTTCTACCTATCTCTTGTGAGGTGAGAGTTTTAGAGTGTGCCTCAAGGGGAGTAGAGTGTGTTCAGGGGGATTTGAGCTTGGGTTTATGAGCTCATATGGCATTTCTTGAGGGGGAGCTGATCTTTATTTTATGTACTATATATTTTCTTCCAAAGATTTCCTTTCTTCTTACAGGTGACTTTGGGCTTGTTTTCTTGAGTTGAGTTCACTCACTTAGACTTCTGCATGCCTTCCATGGACCTCTTATCTTGTGCTTTAGGTTGCTATCATGCGTGATTAGTGTTCTCTCTTCTCTCTAGGTTGAGTTCCTCACGCCTTATAAGTCTAGCGGTATTGGGCCTCCGGGTAGACAGGTGTGTCATGTGCACTCCTTAGTTGGGATCTAGAGTCGACTTCCTATGTCACCATCGGGAAGATAAGAGCGAGTCTAAGCCGTAGTGAGTCTCTTCTATCTTATCTATGCTCAATAGCCATCCAGCTTTGCGCTTTCTCGGCTTCTTCTCCTCATTCTGCTTTTTCTCGTTGTTATTGAGTTCATTCGGTTTTCTTTATGCCTAATCTTGATAATAACTCAACTTTAACCAGATTTGAGCTTAAAATTGATTCATTTGTTGAGGGGAGTTTGGGAATCTGTTCATGCATTGCATTTAGACCGCATTTTCTGCTTTATGAGCTTTGTCTATTATGCAATTGATTTCTTCTTCATGCTATACACCATGCTACATCATTTGAAGAAAATCACTAGCTTAGGTATGTCCAAGTTCATTTAACTTGCTAAGCTTAAAAATGAAATAAGCCTTAAATGAAAAACTTGATGAAACTTGTTGCTTATACTTGCTAGGTTTCTTCTCTAGAGGTTTGTGCCATAATTTGAGAAATTTAGGAGTTCTCTAGAGTCCCTATAGCAACTTGGGTGAAACTAGTTTGATCCATGCTAGAGTCCTTCAATTGCTCATGAATCATTGTGCAAAAAAAATGAAAATTAAACAAAATTGACTCTTCTTGTGCACATATGACTCAACACCTTGCATTCACAAGACCGCTTCCCATTGCACTTGGGATGAACTTGCAATACATCGTGTTTGACCTAGACCATCCTCTTAAGAGTTTATCTTGAGATGGTCGCATACGGCTTGAGTCAATTGGTTGTCAAAAGAAAATGCAAATAAATTAAAAACAAAGACATATGTGGGTAAAGAATGCAAATAATGTCAAACATTTGCACCCCGCTATGTCTTGTATGATGATAAATCAAAATTTGCATTAAGTGATAAATGAGCCCGAAGGACCTTGTATGCTCTTCTAGATTCCCCAAAGTGTTGAGTACGTTGAACTCTAGGTTTTCCTTTTGATCCTTAGAGTGGCTATTCTTCTATTTTTGAAACTAAAGCTAAGTGTTGCACTTGTCTAATCTTGCTAAAATGAAATATTCAAAACTAAGCTCAGATTTGCACTTGAACATGTCTTAGTTTAGTCATCTTCTGAAATTGACAAGCTTGGTGTAATATCCTTCCATTTTGATCAATTGGATAATCTTCAAAGCTCTTTCGATTGCATTTCATGCATACATAAAAAAATTGATGCCTATATTGCCAAAAGGGGGAGAAAACATAGAAAAGGCATCACTAAAATGATAAAAATGTTAAATGCTTATTTGGTTATTATGATCTTTGTAAAACTATGCTACTACTTCTGTTGGATCATAATCTCATAATCACATTTGACATGTTTAGTTGGATTTTAGAGTTTTTGTTGAAAACTTGCTCTTTCTTAAATTTAACTCTAAAATCTGAATTCCTCTTCGTCAACTTGGTCATGGTTCTAATTTCTATCTTTGGACCAAGTTTGACTTTGCAACTAAAAATTGCTTTCTTCTTCATTTTCTTCAAACTCAAATTTATGCATTTTGTGTGGTTTGTCAATATACTCATCAAGGGGGAGATTGAAGGACCATGTGGAGGTCCATCCATGTTTGTGATGAGTATTTGACTTTATTTGAGCAAGGTGTGCTCAAGTTTGAGTTTGATTTGGATTGATTTTCAAAATGAAGCAATTTGAGTTGTCTCTGCCAGGAGTGGCAGTACCGGTCGTATGGACACGGTAGTGATGAGTTGGATGGTTTATTGCACATCTTTGTGGGAATTGCTATGTGAGGAGTTTCCTTGTCTTTGATGGTTGCAGGGCGACGGTGCTAGGTCATGGTGAGGCGAAGGATGACCGGGACTAGGCGAGGAGCGTCGGAGGTCCAGACGGTTGGGAGATTGCCGGAAGATGATCGGAGACGGAGTCCGGCAAGTCAAGAAGACAAGGAAAGGAGTTGATGCTAGCTAGATGCTGCGTGGATCAATGAGGGCCGTCGGATTGAGGTCTAGTTGATAGGTTAGCGGGTCTAGGTAGTATGCTTTGAAAACCATGCAAGAAAACCCGGTATGTGTGTGGGTTTTGGGTTAGCCCTTGCATGGTTGTGTGTGTGGGTTAATCCTAGCCCTTAGATGAGTGCTCTAGGGTTGAGGGACTCATCCAAGGGTGGTAGGTGGCCCAAGAGTAGTATAAAAAGGGGTGGAGGGGTAGCCTCCTTCCCTTGAAGGTGTTGAGGTTTTTGATGCTCATTTGAGCTTTGCCCACATGAATGTGAGGCTTTGTAACCTCCCCTTCCAGAAATGAAAGTTTTATCCATCCACCTCTGAATTTATTTTATGATTTACATTATGTCTTTACTTTACGCAATTTAAATTCAGCATTTACTTTCCCGCAATTACATTCCCGCAATTTACTTTCAAGTAATTTGGATTTGCCTCCCCTCCTTCTAAATGCTGCTGATCTTGCATGTTTTGAGTGTGTTCATATGGTTTTACATCTCTTTTGCACTCTTGGATTGAGTAGAGAACATCTTTTCTTTCAAGTTCCAACTTTGTTCAGAACTTGTTCTTCGCGCAGCAGTCAGTGTTTGATTTTTCTAAAAATATAGAAACATCCTTTTTGAGTGATTCTTATTGGAGGAGGTGCGGGACTCTGATATACACCTGCAAAAAAATTTGGAGTTCACTTGTGGCACGTTTGGGCGCCATGAGGTGAAAACCGAGCCCCAAACTTTCAGTTCGAAGTTCTTGAGCATACTGTGTTCTTAGATTTTTCCTGTTTTTTCTGTAAGGATTTTTGAGGAGAAATTTGGTGGAGTTCTTCACGACTCTTATGCTCATACGGAGAAAAATGCTCAGAATTTTGTGAGCTGCAGAAACCCACCAACCTCCTGTGCAAATTGAGGACAAGTTCTGGAAATTCTGCTTTTGCTTTTCTGAAAGTGACTTTTGTGATTTGAATTGATGTCCTTTCTAAAAGCAAGAGTTTGAATTGATTCCTCTTTATCTTGAACCCTAGACAACCAGGATTGTGACTCAAAAATCCCCACATATTTTATGGTACTTATCCATGCAAGCTTGGGGTACACATAGTTGTCTAGTTTTTCGGGTCTTTCACAATTTCCTTTGAGCGATCTTGTCGAGGTTTTTGTTGGAGTATCTTGGGGGAATTTTTATTTGCGACCATTCACCCCCCTCTGTTCGCCATCTCGGTCCTTCACTTCTACTATAATGAATACAAATGTTGCTTCTACTTCTAAAGCTAAACATCGTGTTAAGTACACTTGCACTCATTGTGGTAGAAATGGACACTTAGTAGATTTTTGCTTTAGACTAGTCAAACAACAAAAGAAAGAAAAGGCTAAGGCTAGGTCTAATTTCAGACAAGCACGCTTTACTCCTCATTGTGGGCCTAGGGTGATGCAAACACCTTTTGTTGCTAGAAACGCAGGAAAGGGCAAATCTGATTTTGTGCATAAGAATACTCGTGTTGTGCCTACTACTGTGTGTCGTGTGTCTCAGTACTAGACTCCTAAATGCTTTATTTCTAACCCCAGTACCGAGGCCTCGACATCTTCTAGTGCTATGTAGGTTTTTCATATGCGGGTTGGAGAACAGAAGATTAATGGATCATGGACTTTTGAAAGATGTGGTCAAGACTTGGATGGTTCTTGTCGACTTTTGTAGTCGGCAATAAAATTATGGGGCAGGCGCTAGATCTCAAACTCGAAGGTCACACAAGACAAGGGGTTAGGCAGGTTCAGGCCCTCGACGGTGGAGGTAATACCCTAATCCTGTGCGCTGAGATTATATGAATCTCTTGGATCTAGATTGCTCAAAGCGCAATGTGCTCTAGGCGATATGAGGTGTGTGGTGCTCTATGGCTTGATACCCCTATTGTTGTTCGCCCTCTCCCTTATATAATGGGGGTGACGCGGCTTACAGAGTCCTGATCGGTCTAAGAGATTCTGATCGGTTACAGGATTCTAGTCGGTTATAGGATAAAGTTTACATCTTTATCTACCCTATTAACAACTCAGATTACAATCATATCTTTTATATCCAAATACACATTCAACTGTCTATAGGATGTGCCCCCTTCCGTATGGCAGCTTGGCGTGGGGCTTTATCCTTTGGGCCTTCTATTTAGGCCTGTCTTCTCCTCAAGCGATGCTGGGCCGGTCATGGAGGTACCTGGTTTCATATATTCCACAGTAGCCCCCGAGTGATTCATGATCCGATTGCGACATTTTTGTCCGGGCCTTGTTTCTGGATCAACATTTCTAGCATAAATTTGCTTCTTCTTGCAGCAAGGGGATTATGAAGGACTCGAATATAATCTTCAGTTTTTCCAACTGATCATAATCTTCAAGGGTCAACGCCGGACGGTCTTCGAAGTCGTTTTTGATTTCCCATGCTATTCCATTTTCCCAAAAACCTCTTTGATTTCTGAAATGATCTTAACTCCAAGTCTCCTTGGTTTTTAGTGTTACTGCACCTTCGCATTTACTTCAACCTTGCCGCATCGGCTATAAAAGGCGAACCAATGCTTCTTGGATGTATTCCTTTACGCTTAGTCCTCCACCTTATTGCTTCAAGCTTCTATCTTCTCGAGAAATCTCATGGACAACTAGGATCCGGAGCTCGCCGAGCTATGGGAGTCCTACGAACTCGCCATGGCGGAATTGGCCGAGGAGGAGGCGGTCGCCCGCGACCGCGTCGCCATCGAAACCTTTCTCGAGATCGTCTCGGCCCTTCATGAGGTCAAGGAAGTTCTCATGGAGGCGCTCGGCTGGGCGCGCCGCGGGGAAATCTAGAGCTCCTGCCAATGTAATAGGATCTTTTCTTGGGCATAATGCCCCGGAAATTAATATAATAAAAGTACCTTTTTAAAGTGTTCTTCATGATTGTCTTTTGTCGTAGCTTAGGCCCAGCTTAGGGTATTTCGAAGCTTGCATGGTTCCTTGGTCAGGTGATATCTGCCTCCGTCCGTCGTAGGATGTAGCTTAGGCTCGATGTGGAGCGCATCGTATTAAGATTTGCGTGACTCTTGGCCAAGCGGCATCCAAATCCGACCGGCACGGGATATACCTTAGGTCCGACTAGGGACATATGAAGATTTGTGCGGCTCTTGGCCGAGCGGCATCCAAATCCGACCGGCACGGGATATACCTTAGGTCCGACTAGGGACATATGAAGATTTGTGCGGCTCTTGGCCGAATAATGCCTGTACCCGACTAATGTAGGATACAACTTAGGCTCTCTTGGAGCGTATCAGGGCTTTTGTGGCTCATGGCCGAATGATGCCCATACCCAACTGCTATTGGATATGGCTTAGACTCGTCTTGGAGTGCACCATGCTTACGTGGCTCTTGGCCGAGTGATACCTATACCCGATTGGCGTAGGATATAGCTTAGACTCATCTTGGAGCGTACCATACACACGTGGCTCTTGGCCGAGTGATACCCGTATCCGACTGGTGTAGGACACAGCTCTGGTCCGACTTGAGAAATATCGAGATTTATTCGAACGGTATCCGTACTCATTTATTATGACGCACAGCTTTCTGACCCTCATGGGACATACCATTGGATTAGTGCCCATTTAGGCTCAACTTGCGACATATGATTCCGTCATGCGGTAACCACCTAATGACCCAGCGTGGGGTATATCGCAAGAAGATATTTTTTATCCAAATTGGAGAATATCCACGTCCCGCTTAGCATGGTAAGTGATTAGACACCCCAACGTGGGGAGCAACGTGTCCCAAATATGACTTGGTCTAACCACGACTGTCTCTGTAAGTCAGAACGTCGGGCCTGCAAACCATTATGAAGCATAAGGAAGGGCGAGACGTTTCGCAATCTTTTTCCCGCCGATTCGGCGAAAACCTAATTTTTCCCTCCTTTAAATGCTAGGCCATGCGTCGCCCGACGGTTCATTCCTTCACCACGCACTCTTGCCCCTTTCGTTTCATTGTCTCTCAGACTTCTCCGCCGCTAGGGTTACCCGCTGTTGCGCTCGTATTTTTGCGCCGCCATTGATCTCTCCTTCGAAGATGTCTTCCCTTTCCTCCTCGCAGCCTTTGCCCCAGGATTGGACGACCTCAACTACAACAAAGGAGAAACTGCAGTCCATGGTGAATGATGGAGTTCTCCCTAACTTGGCCTTGATCTCCGCTCGGCCGGCTGCCGGCGAATCCATCCCCACTCCTCGTTCTGAAGAAGTCATGGTATTTGAGTCCTTCCAGCGCGGGCTGGGTCTTCTGGCCTGTGCTTTTCTCCGCGGCCTTCTCTTCTTTTATGATATCGAGTTGGTGAACTTGAATCCCAACTCTATTTTGCTAATCTCTATCTTTGTTCACCTTTGCGAAGCTTTCTTGGGCATCCACCCTCATTTTGATCTTTTCTCCATTTTTACTTTCTGAAGCCCTATCCCTCAAAAAGCGACCCCAAGGTAATTGGGGGAGCCGGATTCCAACTTCGGGAGGGGCTAAAGAAATCGTATTTTGCTATTCCTTTCAAGTCTTCGAATAAAGGCTAGCACCAGGAGTGGTTTTATTGTGCCAATCCTGATCCAGCTCTTCCTTCTTTCATCGGGCGCCGGCCGAAGGTGTCCCTCTCTTGGTCTTCTGTCGGTGATGCCTGCAACATGGATCAAGTGCAAGACCTCTTGGTGCTCATTGGCAAATTGAAGGAAGGGGGCCTCATAGGGGTTGGCCTAGCCCTTCACTTCGTCGCTCGCCGAGTTCAGCCCCTGAAGGAGCGCGTCCACCTAGGGTATTAGTTTGAGGGGAAGGACGATCCAACCCGGGAATTGCCCGATTTGATAACGAAAGAGTAGATTTTTGCTTGAGTAGATGATTTTTTTATCCCGAGCGTTGAGATGCCCACCAGATGCCCCAAGGCCTTCACTACATCGAATCCTCCTCCTGAGGTGAGAGAGTTTTGCCGATAGATTTTTACATCCGTCTTCTGAATGACTTCTAACTTTTAATCTTCCTTTCCAGGATCGGGCGACCTTCTTCAGCGACGCGCCTCTTCCGGAAATGCCCACTCGTATATGCGCTTTCCCGAAGCGGCCCGCAAGCTCTTCTGCAGGAGATCCCGCTACCAAGAAGGGGAAGAAGACGGCGGCCAAGGACTCCACGAAGCCCCGGCGCCCGACTGGTGGTCCCAAGATCCAGGACCCGTCAGCACGAGCTCCGGTGCCTTCAGCTCCCTTTTCCTGCGAGCCCGCGGCGCAGCTGAGTCCACCTCCGGGGGACTCGGGCGGTCGGAGGAAGCCCAGGGTGCCAATCGACAGTGCCCCGAGTGGTCCCTCCGGAAGCAGCTCGGCCACTCGGAAGAAGCCCCCGATGAGGATGAAGAAGTTCGACAGGTTTGTTATCCTATCGACTCTTATTTGGCGCGTTTCACCGGCTTATTTACTGACAGTTCTTCTTGTAGGAATCCTTCGCTTGATCTTCCTGTCGGGACGCCGCCTAGGGCCCTAGTGGAGGCTGGGCCCCCGGAGGTTCATGTCTCAGTTGAGGGAGCCTCGCCCAGGGACACCGGAACGCCCTCCGAGCCCCAGCCGCTGTCTCCGACTCCTGCTTCGGCATCAGGCCCTGCTGTTCAGGAGCCCGCCTCCCGTCCCTCCCCCGAGATTGAAGAGATCTCCCGGGCTCTGCCGACTCCTGCTCGCCCCGGCTCATAATGCAAGCTGCGTGGGTTGATGAGGAGGATGGCTTGAAGCTCCTGGACGACTCTGAGGAGGAGAGGAAGAGGAATGTCTTTTATAGTCATGCCACTGCTTGCGCGCGCCTGGCCCGGGTATAATTTTTTCTATTCTTGCTGTCTCGTTGCTTATGTCGGTTAGCATGTTCACCTTCTCCTGTGATGGTTTACAAAAATTAGGGGAGCGCTCTGAGAAGAAGTTCGAGTACCTCCAGAGGATGCTCCCGGAGGTCCGAACGCACTAGGAATATCTGGCCGAGCTGGAGCAGATCAAGGCTGGACATGCAGCCGAGCTGCGAGCTCTTCGGTCGGAGGTCCAGGCGCTGCGGGAGGAGAAGGAGGCTCTTCGGCAGAAGCTGGATGTCGTCGGCTCCCTTCGAGGTAACTATTTCCTCGGCCACCCCGTGCTTTTGTTTAGTCATCCAGTCTTTTGATCTTATCCACGTGTCAGTTCGGGACTCTGCTATCGTGAAGCTCCAGAAGCAATTTAAAGCTTCGGAGTTCTCCAAATCGAAGTCAGAGAAGGAGCTATAAAGTACTATCGGCAGCTTGGCCCTCCCATGTCTTAATTGCCTTTTTGGTACTTCTTAATACTTGGTCTTGCTTGCAGACTATAAGTTCAAGACGCGGGTGCAATACACCGTTTTTAACGAAAAGGTTGAAACCCTTGAGGCGTCTTGCGCCAAGCTTTGTGAAGCTTCAGAGCCGCTATTGAGCCTGCCTCATCCCGGAGGCGAGAGGCCGCTCAACAGGGACCAGGCCGTCTCTCGACTGGAGGAAGCCCCCGAGGCACTCAAGAGACTCTTGAACGAGACAGCGACCAACGGTGCTAGCCAGGCTTTGGCGATCACCAAGTCGCTCTACCCCCGAGTGGATCTTGAGGCCGTTAAAGAAGGCTACGCCTGCAATGTAGATGAGGATCGGGCCGCCGAGCTCTGGAAGGAAGTCAAGCATACTTTTTCGGCCGTTGTAGAAACTTTGGACCTATAAATTAAATATATGTGAAAGCATTTCCTTGATCTTGCGAGTTTTCTTTAAATATGCTGTTATGTTTGATGAGAACATCCGAGTGGTTTTTGACGTATCATATCCGACTAGTCCAGCCCCCAGGCTCTGAGGCATGGTTCATGACGCATGTCTCAGAGTTTTAAGATCGTAGGAGCAAAGCACTAGGACGCGTAAAACTCGAGAAGATTATATGAAAATAACTTTAAGAGCGAACTTTCATTCATAAAGAACAATAGAATTACAAAGTTCAAGTGAAAAAATGACGTAGTTGTTCTATGTTCCAAGTGTTGCTGATAGCTGTGCCATCTTCACGCTTGAGCTTATAAGCCTTAGGGCGTACCACCTCATAGAAAACGTAAGGACCTTCCCAGCTTGGGGAGAGCTTATGCTCGCATTTCTGATTCTTCCTAAGGACTAGGTCTCCTTTCGAGAATGCGTGGCTCCTCACATAGCGACCGTGATAGCGACGTAGGCCCTGGAGATACTTTGCCGACTGAATTGTTGCGACGTCCCTGGCTTCTTCCAGTCGGTCGAGATCTTCTAGCCGGCTTTCTTCTAAGGCGAACTCTTCATAGCTCTGAACTAGCGGGGATCCGAATTCTAACTCGGTGGGGAGGATCGCCTCTGAACTGTACACCAGGAAGAAAGGTGATTGCCCGGTTGCTCTGCTGGGGGTGGTTCGCAGCCCCCAGAGTATCGAAGGCAATTCTTTCACCCACCGAGTGGCGTATGGTTTGAGACGATCGAAAACCCTTGCCTTTAGGCCTTGTTGTTCACCATGCTGTAGGCTCGTTCGACCTGCCTGTTACTTCAGGGGTGAGCCACTGATGCGAAGCAAATTTTTATGTCGAGTTCGCCGCACCAGTCTTGAAATACGCCGCCTCTGAATTGGGTGCCGTTGTCCGTGATGATTCGGTTTGGAACACCGAACCTAATCACAATTTCGTTGAAAAATTCTTTGGCCTTAGCGGCTGTGATTGTGGCGACTGGCTTGGCCTCAATCCACTTGGTGAATTTATCGACGACCACAAAGAGATGAGTATAACCGCCTTGAGCCTTCTTCAAAGGTCCCACCATGTCGAGCCCCCAGACCGCGAATGGCCAGGTGATTGGAATGGTTTGTAGTTCCTGTGCCGGTTTGTACATCTGTCGCGCAAAGAACTGACATCCTTCGCATGTCCGGACGATGTCCTCTGCGTCTGTGACAGCAGTCGGCCAGAAAAATCCCTGACGATACGCCTTGCCAACTAGGGTTGATGACACCGCATGATTCCCACAAACTCCCGAATGGATTTCCTTGAGAAGATCTCTTCCTTCTTGTTCTGATATGCACCGTCGTAGTACACCAGAGGAGCTCTTGCGATAGAGTTCTTCCCTGATCACCACATAACTCTTGCTTCGGCGCATTATTCGTTCGGCTTGCACGCGGTCTTCGGGTAATTTGTTCTTCATCAGATAGTCCAGATACGGGGCTGTCCAATCGGGGATAATGACCAAGACTTCAGCCTCTTCGCTCTTCTCCGCTCCGACGTCCGTCTTTGGCTGAGTACTAATCGTGGGCTTATGAATTTCTTCGACGAATACTCCCACGGGTACTGTAGATCGGCATGATCCCATTTTCACTGACTCTTCGACCGCTTCATTATCTCAGCGGAGCACATGAATGAGTTTCAGGCCATCAAAGTTACCTTCTAGCTTGCGTACCTCTTGGCAATAGGCTGCCATGTTGTCTTCGATGCAGGACCATTCTTTTTGCACTTGATTGACCACGAGCATTAAATCTCCGCGGACTATCAATCGTTGGATACCGAGTGATATGGCAATGCGGAGTCCATGCATGAGTGCCTCGTACTCGGCGGTGTTGTTGGATGCAGGAAAAAATATCTGCAGAACGTACCTCAACCTTTCTCCACTTGGCGATATGAGCACAATACCAGCCCCCGCGCCGCTGAGCATGAGGGAACCATCGAAGTACATCGTCCAATATTCGAGATCCTTGATAACCGTCGGGTTTTGAAGCTCTGTCCATTCGGCCGTGAAGTCGGCGAGCGCTGGAGACTTGATGGCGGCGCGAGGTTTGAATAAGATATCAAAAGCTCCAAGCTCGATCGCCCACTTTGCAATCCTCCCAGTGGCCTCCTGGTTGTGAAGTATATCTCCTATTGGGAAGGAGGTGACCACCGAAATAGTATGCCCTTGGAAGTAGTGCTTGAGCTTACGAGATGTCAAAAGTACGGCATATAGTAATTTTTGCACTTGCGGGTATCGCACCTTAGATTCACTCAGGACCTCGCTGACGAAGTAGACCGGGTGTTGGATCTTCTGCACGTGGCCCGGTTCCTCCCTTTCTACGAAGACCGCAGCGTTGATTAACATGAGTCGTTGCCGCGATGTAAAGTAGGAGAGGTTGCTCTGGCATCGGTGAAACCAAGACCGGGGGCGTCGTTAAGAAGGTCTTTAAATCTTCAAACGCCTGTTGTGCCTCTGGAGTCCGTTGGAACTTGTCCTGCTTCTTGAGGAGTTTAAAGAATGGCATACCTCGCATACCCAGTCGAGAAATAAACCTGCTGAGTGCTGCCATGCATCCTATAAGCTTTTGGACGTCCTTTTGGCAAGTCGGCGGTTCCATATTTGATATGGCCCTGATCTTCTCTAGGTTGGACTCGATGCCTCGTTGGGATACGATAAATCCGAGCAGTTTTCCCGAAGATACTCCGAAAAGATACTTCTCGGGGTTAAGCTTCATGCTGAAAGCCATTAGACTCTCGAACGTATAGGTCAGGTCGGCAATAAGGTCCTTCCTTTCTTGAGTCTTCACCACGACATCATCCACATATGCCTCCACGTTGCGTCCGAGTTGGGCATGAAAACACTGCTGTATCGCGCGTTGATACGTCGCACTAGCGTTTTTCGGCCCGAATGCCATCGTGGTATAGCAGAAGGCCCCAAAGGGCGTGATGAATGAGGTTTTGATATGATCTTCCGCCTTTAGGAGAATCTGGTGGTACCCTGAGAAGGCATCAAGGAAACTCAAGATCTCGCACCCGGCGGTTGAATCAACCACTTGATCAATCTGAGGTAACCCGAAAGGATCCTTCGGACATGCCTTGTTGAGATCAGTATAATCAACGCACATGCGCCAAGTTTTATTCTTCTTTTGAACTAATGCAGGGTTTGCCAACCAATCGGGATGATACACTTCTTTTATAAAGCCTGTAGCTAAAAGCTTGGTGATCTCCTGCTTGATGGCGTTTCGGCGATCTGGAGCGAACCGCCGAAGCCTTTGCTTGATTGGCTTTGCCATTTCATCGACGTGCAGAGAATGCTTGATCACCTCCCGAGGAACACCCGGCATGTCGGATGGTTTCCAGGCAAAGATGTTCTTGTTAGCCTGGAGGAAGGTGACGAGCTCGTCTTCCTATTTGTCCTCGAGCCCTGTCCCGATCAGAGTCGTCTTAGATGGATCGGACGGGTCAAGAATAATTCTCTTGGTTCCTTCGCCGGGCTTCATCCTTGACGTGGCCTACTTCTTGGACAGGATGTCGCCTTCTTCTTGCAACGTGGCCGCCTCTATATGGATATTCTTCCCTTCGGCGGTCGCCTCCTACAACTCGGCAAGTTCAGGTTTTCTCGGTCGCACTGCAGAGATCGCTTGATGTCACTGCGAATCATGATGACGCTTCTGGGTCCAGGCATATTCATCATCAAGTAGGTGTAGTGCGGGACGGCCATGAACCGAGCCAGTCCGGGTCTTCCCAAGATAGCGTGATACGCTGTCTCGAAATCCGCCACTTCGAAATTTATGTACTCGGTCTAGTAGTTGTCCTTGGTACCAAAAGTGACGGGCAAAGAAATCTGCCCGAGTGGAAACGAAGACGCCCCAGGGATGACCCCATGGAACAGCTATGTGCTCGGTCTTAGCTCGGAGCGGGGGATGTTCATGTCGTTGAAGGTCTTGGCGAATAAGACGTTGAGTCCAGTCCCTCCATCGATCAGGACCTTCTTGAGCTTTACGCTGTGAATAACAGGGTCGAGCACCAGAGGGAACTTACCCGGATGTAGAACTCGATTGGGGTGATCCGAACGATCAAAGGTGATCGGGACCTCAGACCACTTTAGGTACTGGGGGGCTGCTGGTTCCACCGTATTGATCTCCCGAGCGGTAAGCTTTTGTTTCCGCTTGGACTCGTATCCGGTGGCACCCCCATAGATGTAGTTCAACTCGTGCTTAGGCTCTTGAAAATCGTCCTCATCTGGAAGGTCTTTCTTCTTGGCCGCCTGATCCTTCGCTGGAACCGGTTGCTTGTTGCTTTCCTGCGCAAAACGCTTCAGGGTGAAGCAGTCCTTGGCGGCGTGCTTTCCCTTGGGGTGGAAAGGACATATCTCTTCCATGAAGGTACTGTAATCGGGTGCCTCTCTCCGCACAGCCCGTGGCCGGCTGTGTTCGGCTACCGCGACTAGTTCCTCGCCTTTCCGCTTTTTGTCCTTATGCTTGGACGACTCGGGCTTGTCGCCTTTGCCCTTCTGTTGCGGGCGATCTTCTTGGCGCTCGGCCAGGGCGTCTGAGGCCGTGGCGTAGCGGTCGGCCAATGCGAACATCTCTTTGACGGAGGTCGGGGGTTTCCTGGATATTTTCTTGATTAGATCAGGATCACTTACCCCTTTCTGAAAGGCCGCCACCACCACCGCATCAGATACATCCCTGATGGTGTTTTTTATCTGCATGAAACGCCGGATGAAATCTCTCAGCGTCTCGTCCTTCTTCTGGTTCAGCTGGTACAGGTCCCACGGGGTGCCAGGCCTCTCATAGGTTCCCTGGAAGTTTGCGATAAACTGATCGCAAAGATTGCTCCAGGAGTCCACCGAGTTCGCAGGAAGTCCCGTGAGCCATGCTTGAGTCGAGGGGGTGAGATTGACTGGCAGATAATTCTCCATCACATTCTGATTGCCTCCGGCGGCTTTAACTGCCAGGGTATGGACTTGCAGCCAAGCTTCCGGATCTCGCTCCCCGTCAAACTTGACGATGCCCTTGGGATTGAATCCTTCAGGCCATACCACTCGGCGTAGCCGAGGAGTGAACGCTCGGATCCCGTAAATGGATTTCTCATCATGATGAGGGGGAGTCCGGCGTGGCGAGCCTCTGGCTCGGCGACGGTCATCAACGCGTCGAGGTGGAGTTCGACGCGGCGAGTCCATGACTCGGCGATCGTCATCGTTTCGACCCCAACGGTGATGGTCTCTGTGGTCGTCGTAGTCGTCATACCTCCGATCACTTCGTCGATCGTGGCCGGTGCCAAAACGCTCGTAGTCGTCGTGGTACCCGCATCGTTCTTCCTCATCCCGCTCTTGCCGTCTGGCGGTGATATCTTGGCGGAGGTTGCGGTTCAGAATTCGGCGAGCATCACCGACTGGTGGTGTGAGGCGCCGACTTGCTGGAATTCCAACTGGTTGCCGTCCGACTGCTGGCGACACGAGTGGCCGCGTGGGAGCGTGAGCGTGCTTCCTCTACCAACTTTTCCTGATTCTGTTGAATCGCTGCCGCCATCACCATGGCCTTGATCTGGGCCACGATCGGGGCTGCCGGGCTGTCAGACGCAATCATTGGATCATGCGTATCGAGAAGCGTCTTAGAGGCGACGACGTTCTGCATTGGTGTATGAAAGACAGCTTGGTCTCCCAATCTGGACTGCAAGATGTTCTCTCGGACATGGTGGCCGCGAGATCGAAGCGACCGCGTTTGTGCCTCCTTTCCCTTACGGAACGGACGATCTTCCTCTATAGCTTCTTGACCTTCTTGCTGTCGTTAGAGATCGGTCTTCTGTTCTTCTATGGCAAAGATGCCACGAAGATCGTAGCAATTCCTTGCGTAGCCGACTGGTTTGCCGGCCAAGTCAAAGTGACATACCTGAGATTGGTCGGCCTGATTTTTACCAGTTCGGATCTGGTTTAGGCCTAGGCAGACCAGCTCTCCACACGCGTTTGCGACGAGGTCCAGGCTTCTGAAGCGAAAAGCCTGGCCGGAGACGAAGGTGATGGTGATTCCGCCAATTGCTACCATCGAGTCTGCAGGAAAAGATTATAGCGCTTCCCCTACCTGGCACGCCAACTGTCGACTTTTGTAGTCAAAAATAAAATTATGGGGCAGGCGCTAGATCTCAAACTCGAAGGTCACACAAGACAAGGGGTTAGGCAGGTTCAGGCCCTCGACGGTGGAGGTAATACCCTAATCCTGTGTGCTGGGATTATATGGATCTCTTGGATCTAGATTGCTCAAAGCGCAATGTGCTCTGGGCGATATGAGGTTTGTGGTGCTCTATGGCTTGATACCCCTGTTGTTGTCCGCCCTCTCCCTTATATAATGGGGGTGGCGCGGCTTACAGAGTCCTGATCGGTCTAAGAGATTCCGATCGATTACAGGATTCTAGTCGGTTACAGGATAGATTTTACATCTTTATCTACCCTATTAACGACTCAGATTACAATCATATCTTTTATATCCAAATACACATTCAACACTCTATAGGATGTGCCCCCTTCCGTATGGCAGCTTGGTGCGGGGCTTTATCCTTTGGGCCTTCTATTTGGGCCTGTCTTCTCCTCAGGCGATGCTGGGCCGGTCATGGAGGTACCTGGTTTCATATATTCCATAGTTCTCACCCTTGAGATGGCTTTCAAGAGGCATGTGCGATAATTTTTCACCTACTTTGTGAGCTATTTTATACACTCATATCTTTTACATTCACAGATATCTAATTGTGGTATGAGATGAGATGTTTGCTTATATGCTCATATGTATCCCCTGGTATGTTCAATTATGTTATATCTTATATCATGCCTTTTCATGCTCAGTATTCATTTATCATGATTCATACTTATGCTTAACTGAACATACCGTGATAACACAAACACATGTATATCATCACCTCTCTTTTGATTTCATTGGTTATTCGTTTGAGGGGGAGTAAATGGACTTTTGGTGAAAATTTCTTTCGTTTTCCTATTGGGAGGATTGTTCTTTTAGACTTTTGTATATAAAATTAATCTCATTGGGTGACAATTTTGAAGAAAGTTTTTAAGATGGTTTGTTTTGAGGGGGAGTTTGTGAAAACTTTGTAATATTTTGTAACATACTTTTTATTTTGTGTGTTTCTTAAATGAAAAACAAAAAAAAATAATGAAAAAGTAATGAGCATTGTATTTGATACACATATGTCCTTTGAAGCCATGTTTATGCTACAAGGTCTTTGCAACTTCATATTTATGCATATATGGTGTAGTTGATGTCATGACTATTTAATTGGAACGACAACTTGAATTAAATCTTGTCATGGTTGAACTTTCTTGGCTATCTTGATCCTGCTCAAAAAGTGCTAAATATGAAATTTATCAAAGTTTAGTGCTAAAGCTCAAAGAGTGATTGTTGATAAATGCAAGATCAAGGTTATGTACTATCGCACTTCTTCTTTACGAGACTGCTTATCATTGCACTTTGATATGAACTTGGAAGAGGTTGTGTATGACCGAAACCATGAAACCTTAAGCTTGTGATTGCTTGGCATGGTTGAAAAGTAAGGCTGATAGTATATTTAATTCCTTAAAATTTTTACATTCTACTGCAATCGATTAATGAATCAGTTTTTCAAGCATCAATAAGTGCATAAAAATTCAATGTTTTCAGGTTTTGAGATTGTTGAGAAAGGGAGATCATGCCAAGCAATAAATTTATTAATAGTACTTGATTTCTAATTATGCTTACTCTACATGGTCTTTGTGTAGATTTGAGGATGCAAGTATTTTTGATAGCATGGCTTGGTGATGAATTTGCAACATTTGTGGATGACTTAGAATGCTCATTACAAAAAAAAAGGTGAAACTTAAAAAAAAGATTTTGTTTTCTCTCTTTTGTGTTCTTGATGAATCCATTGTCAAAGGGGGAGAATTTTGCCACTTTGGAGAATTTTGAAGGAGATTTTTGGAGAACTTTATACATGCTTTACACATGCACATGTTCTTATATAAGTGGTATTCATTCATTCACTCACATTTTTCTTCTTAGAGGGAGATTTTTCTTATTTTCACCTAGGGTGAGTTTTTCACTTTGCATATTTGTCAAAGGGGGAGATTTTGTGTTTTTCACTTTGGCTTTTGATTATAGAACTTTTTGATTTCAAAAACTTTTCTTGTGAGATGAATGCCAATGTTCAATTCTAAGTGGTGTTGCCAATGTTTTCATCAAGGGGGGAGATTGTAAAATCATGTGCTGAAAAATTGGCTTAGTAATGAAATTGGCATTGCGAAGTGGTTGTGTTCATGGCTTGTGCTGTGCTTTTGCACGTGTTGTTTCAGATGATAATTTGATATGCTTGTGATAGCATGGTAATAGTTTTTCTTGATGCAATGCTCTCGTGTGAGTGGTTGTATGGACTGATCTTGAGTGAAGTCGTGGACTTGTACTCGTACACAGTTTTGTGTTTATTCATGTGCAAGTGTTGCTTGAGGGCGAACGTGGTCGATGACGGGACCAGAATTAGGTTCATAGAGGAACTGAGGTTCGGGACTAGGTTCGGGGAGGAACTGAGGTCTTAGTGGTCAAGGATGTCATGCAGGACGTTCGGGCTAGAGAATGGTGCACATGAAGGCTGGTTAGTCACGTGAGTGCGACAGGTGGACCGTACACGTGAATTGTAATCGTTTGGGGTAGTTTTCATGTATTGGGCTATGTTGGGCCAGGTGGACATGCATGCGAACAGTTGCTCATTATAAATAGGAGAGGGATGTCTCCTGTTTAGAGAGAGCTAGGTATTATGATTTGTACTCTTTTGTTTGGAGTACTATAACCAGACTAGCCAGAAGAAATAAAAAATCAGGTTTTCCTCACCCAGCCGAACGCCGGGACAGAGATCTCCTCGCGCAGCTACAGTAACCGCGATGCTACAGTAATTTGGCGTGGTACTGTTTATGAGAGGTTGTTACAGTACCTTCGTTTTGATTGCCTTGTTTTGTTCTTATAGATTGATTCATTGTGTCTCTTGATTCAATGAGTTTAATCTTGATTTGATCCATCCAAAACCTTCCTCGGGCATCAACTTAGTGTCTCTCAAATTTTCATTGGTTAATCTTTTGTAGATTGCGATTAATCACGAAATTAAGGTTTGATCAGTTCTCATCGTAATCTATCACAGCAAGCTTGCAAGGTTAATACCTATTGATCCGTTGGTCCGATCGAGCTGATTCTTTTTTTATTAGATTATTATTTGAATCTAGTTTCTACAGTTCAAATTGCAGGTCAATCTGACGATTGGATCTCTGGGAATTAGCGATTTACCGAATACATCTAACTCTGTTTTGTTGAATACGAAGCAATTATTTGAGTCCGATTGGGGTGAATTTTTAGTAGATCAAAAATTTGGTTTTAGCTTCCGCGCAATCATTCACCTCCCCTCTGATTGCTAGTTTAGTATATATCGATCCTACACAAAGCAAGAAGCCTTCAGAAAATATTAATTTATTTACTCAATGCTTAGGGCTAGCTGACGAGGATCCTAGACGACGTCAACATTTTCGATGAAAAGAAGTGAAAATAGAATTTCATTTATCTAGGAGATGTTCAATGAATAATCTCTATGTCTAGCATATAGATCAATTCACTTAATGGATTGTAAGGAGTATGTAATTAATGAGGTGCAGACAATTATATTAAAGATGTATGATAGAGCACACCACATATTAATGGAAGTTTTTTTTTCTTTCAACTTAAAGAATATTCTAATATCTGTGAGACCGCTCGAACTTGAAGATTATGAGATATCACGTCGAGGTAGAGTCATGCAAGTTGGTTGAAAATTATCTAGAGCAACCAATGGAAGGTTTGATCAAAATCCTGTTTATAAGGATGAAACTGAGTCCGGTACTCAGATCTCATCTACAATTATATGTGAAACTGCAAAAACGGTTGCAAACTCTAGCAGTCACAGATGCGAATGTACAAGCTGTTTGAAGAAGGAAGATGTGGTGAGAGCAACCACATGGTACCATCAAGCAGGTAAAGCTTCGAGGTGGTATAAACATATAGTATAGTGGGTTGTAGGAACAGGCATATGGTTAAACAAACTACACAACAACGGAACTCTTAGGTGGAGGGTCCAGGCAGATTAGCCCAGACATCAATTGTAGTAATGCGCATGAGTCTATGATTTGGGCACTCCCAAAGGTAGGAGGTACATACAAAAAATAGGAAACAAAAATAGATCGACTTGAAGAAAGTTTTCGGAGAAGCACAATGACTTTAACGAATAAGAGTCAAGGTGGAGATTGTTGAGTAAGTATCTCGTATTCTAATTTACTGGGACTTGGAGAAGTGTGCTAAAAGGATTCCTAGAAAAATTCTAATCTGATTAGAATTTATTCTTTTCTTTTGGGTATGATTTCTACTTCACATTAGAGGGGGGCTTGGGGACCATACAAAGTCATGAGATGTGGCCATAGAGGACCCAAGTAACAAAACAGCTCATCTAAAGCAAGAGGTTTATGAGAGGATTAGAGGTTAGGTTATTATTTAGCATTAGATTCTTATATATAGTAAAGATCCAAAGGTCCTAAAGGGATACAGAGGGTTGTGAGAGAGTGACCATTCCTAGTACTCTTTTAAAATCACGATTAAGGAATTTGCGGCCAGCTTCACCAAATCTCTGTTGCTGTGATTGTTTCCACATCATTATTTCGGTTCTTCCTACAAGATTTATTTACTTTGTTCTTGATATCGTGCACGCTCGTGTTACATCTCACTAACTCTGATCTAATTAAACTAAGCGCTACTACACATAAGGGGTATCGGAGTATAACAAATATCATTTTCATCCCACATACAGTAATTTCTTTTTAAGAATAATCTATGCACATCAAATTCTATTTTCAGACCAACGTAGTTAATTCAGCAACATTCAAACAATACTCCACTTTTATTTACTTATTATGGCAAACCCACAAAATTACAATTAACACAAATTATTTTAGTGGCTTATTGTTCATGAGAGAAAACATACCAGAACTATGAACAACTCATCAAGTAACCAAAACAAAAGTGCAAAGTTGGACAAATAATAAGATGCTTTATAGCCTATACCTGCAAGAAGTGGGAACTGCATTAGGTAAAGCAAAAGAACTAATTCCAATGAATTAGATTCACTTTGCTAAACAGGCACCAGCTAGAGAGCAAGCGGGAAGATGAAGGTAGAATCTGCAGAGAGAGAGAGAGAGAGAGAGAGAGATTTTCCCCTTAGAAATTCTCGGTTGCCATTGTCACAGTTGCCTATACATCTCCATGATGATGAGCTGCAAAAAAGATACCATGCTAAAAGGAGAGAAAGAGCACAGTGATAACTGCAACAGAGATTCAAATATGAAGAGTAACAGAGGAAACAAGGAAGGGATGGTCCAGAATCGAGAGTCCAGACCCTTCGACTGACCACTGATCAGGCTTCGCAGTTTCGTGCTTCACTTATCTCCCCCTTTTTACTTTGAGATTTCTTCACTTCACTTCAAATATTCACGTGAAAAAAAAACGGTAGAGGAAGCTATTTCTGAGATTTAGCTGGAGGAATAAGTTAAATTAGGAAATATTTTGGTATATATATAGAGAGAATTATTATTATACATCAATCAATGAAATTGATTTACCAATATAGATTTTCCAACTCAATTAAATGAAAAAGAAAAAACGTTATATCTAATACTCAAACCATGTATAGAGGTTAAGTCTTGCCTTTATGGAAGTAGAGAAACCAATATACTCTTGCTCGGAGCATAGGGGACTTCAATTGCATTGTCGTAAAGAAACAGAGAGAAATAATGTCTTCCTTTTAGATTACCACAAGAGCTACAACAGCAGAAATTTCATTCAATCTTATTAGGCATTACTGTGAGTCTGAATTACACAATTAAACTACACACATACTGCCACATAACCCAAAAACACTGAACGACATGGTAACCCATGATACATATCACACAACATCGCAAGCAAACTCCTCAAGCCTTGGTATAGCTCCTCACCAACTTCACATGCACATTATATTATCTCTTGACATTTACAACGTCACTAGAAAATTATAGCCACACTGTTGCAAAAAAATAAAATAAAGCGACAAAAGGCTTTAAAAGAAACCAAGAACACAATAGCTTATATCAACAGACCGCACATCAATTCCTAATAGTTCACACAAGAACCAGCAGCAATGTTGCTCCAATAAGAGTGAAAGTTGGCAGAGCGGAGTAGCCGAGGGCCCTGCTCGCGGCGCCGCGGTGATGGTGGCCCCGGGTGGCGACATTGTGGGGATCTACGGCCGGTGTGCCGGTGCCGCCATCCTCAGGGTTCGGGTTGTGCGCGCGGTGGTTGCTGTAACCGTGCCCATGGCCGGCGACACCCGTCCTCACCGTGACCGGCTTGCCGTCGATGCCTGCAGTACATATCAGTTTACCAGTGAGTTACTGTTTTTTTTTCCAAGTGCCATAGAATATGCCAAGCCGATTAATAATAATTCTGCTGCTTTTTCTTGTTTGTTCTTGATTGACCAGATTTTTTTTTCTGGGGTAGTACAATGGTGCCATGTTAAATTATTGGGTGCCTGATCACTTTGTGATATCATGAGGCATTAGGAATAAGTATTCTTAACATGTTGTGACTTGTGCGTCATGAAATGTAGGGAATAATATCTGATTGTGCTATATTTTCCCCACATGGACAGGACAGAGCATCTGTTCTTGGGATGGGGTCTCAGATGTCAGATCGGTGTTTGTACACCGTGTTCAAGAAAATATATTCTTACATTTTTTATTCCTTAATGGTTGGAATTTCAAGTGTTTAGGTCGAGAAAACCATGGATACAGTCTAGAGTAAGTTAATTGGCTCAAAGGGCCTGAAGGATCCTTGTGTGCTCTAGAGAATTGCTTCTTTCCGACAAAATAATCCCTTGAAATTTCTACGTTCTAACAAGCCCAGAAAATTTTAATCATCAGATGTATAGTTATTTTTTAATACATATTTTAGGTGGAAGTGCAACTTAAGTAGAGAGGGAGAGCGGATGTACGTACAGAGAGAATTTCTCAGATACTATAAAAATAGCAGATTAAGGTTCCATTTTGCAAATGATACGGTGGAGGGAATCTTGCACTTACCTTTTCTTAACAATTTTCTGATTTTTTTTAACCGAGGAAAATTTGCTGATTTTACACTGAGAGGTAGTGTACCATGGAGTTATGGCCATTACCCAATGGCTAGCAACTACAACCATGTCTCATGTTACTTGTTCTTCAACAAAATCATCACTTTATTTAGAGTAAATTTCACAAAACTATAAGTTTCTTATATATAAACTATCATAAAACTATATGTTTTAACTTTTATTTCACAAAACCATAGATTTTAGAAGAATTTGTGTATCAAAACTACATGTTTCAGAATTAATCTTTTCTTTTAACGAGTCTGTCAGTATGGACCCATATAACAGCCTCACGTATGAGTGAAGCAGGAAATGAGGGCACGTGAGGCTGCCATGTGGGTCCACACTTTCAGACCCATTACAAGAAACGGTAAATTCTAAAACCTATAGTTTTGTAAGATAAATTCTCCTAAAATCTATAATTTCGTGAAGTAGAAATTAAACCATGTAGTTTTATGATATTTTGTACAAAAAAAACCTATAGTTTTGTAAAATTTACTCCTTCATTTATAATGGTTGTAAACAAAGAAATCCATTTGTCAGCTGTCTTATCCCTGAAAAATCAAGTTGGTTTACAATCTATTCTTGGAAGTTGGGATTAAGCTCTATCCAACTACAAATTGGTGATACTAGCAGGACAACAGAAATCAAGTTTGGAACAATTTTACCAACATTAATAAACTTGATTTGCTTCAGTCCAACGGGTGATACACTGATTTCATCAGTTAAAAGAAGTGCCCTAATATCGTTTCTTACCACAGGAACTCAGATATTTGTTCACTGTTAACTAACGAAACCTATAGCTAGGTTGCTATTTCCCCAAGGCAATATTCATGTCATAGCGCATAACCAGGGGCGGAGCCAGGCCTCAGGCCACCCGGGCCTGGGCCCGAGGCCTGGCCCAAAAATCCTTTACAATAAGCCATCACAAATCCATGCAAAAAGCCAAAATATTTGGACCAGCCCAGTCCAGCCCGAGGCTTGAGCCTGGGCTGGCTCCGTCCCTGCGCATAACTGCATATAATCGGAAGGACTGAACAGTCTCTTTAATGCTTCAATAATGAACAGGACACTAAAAGAGCAGTCGTCCTTCGCTTCATAGATAGAAAAAAAAACATGAATTGAAGGCTAGAAGTTTGCAATTGTATATGAAAGATAAGAAAGACATGGAAGACAGATGAACATGAGACAAGTTCATGCAGAGAGATGAGCACTACAGACCGGTGTCCATGGCATCTGCAACAAGCCGAGCTCCATGGACGGTAGACGCAAGGATCAAGAATAGGAGAACGGAGATGAGAAGGCAGGATTTCTTTGTGCTCGCCATGGCTGCCCTGCTCAGAGCTACACTGTGTAGTAGACCAAGAGCAAGAACTCCTCTCTCTCTCTGGTAGACTGGTACCAACTCTCGTTACCCCTCCCTTAAAAATCCCTCAAAAAGGAGAGAGAATAAGTTCCTCTAGGAGCTTTCCACGTGGTCTTCCAAAGATGGCCACCACATTAACCATATAATTTATTTGTTTGTTTATTTTGTAACAGCCAGCACTAATACCTGTCTTTCTTTTTTATCCCCAACACATCAAAGATGGGTTGAACAAAACTACGTGTACCACAGAGTTTGTTTTTAAGGAGTATATTGCACATGTCAAATGTGATATATTGACGCTGTTGTGTATGGGACTTACAATACAGAAGGGCAGTATGTAATGCATTTTTTTTTATGAAAACTGACATGTTTCCATGCTTCTCTGCAAAGACCAGTCTGATTCAAACAAGTTATCAGATTGGCAATATTGAAACATGGTATATAGATCACTAATTTCTATTGTTTATGTGGCACATCTGCACTTGTAGGTTTTTGCCATTGTAGGGTCAATTCCAAAAAAAGTTCAACGCCTTGATCGAATCAGCTGGCACTACTACATAAAGGTTTATATTAGACGCCTCAACACAGATGGTTATGACAAACCGTCTGTGATAAAGAACATCACTGACGGTTCTATAGTGAAACCGTCAGTGAAACAATCACATACGGTACTCTTCATAAACCGTCAGTGATATACATCAATATCACAGACGGTTTTAGTTAAAACCCGTTTGTGATAATATCACAGACAATTTTAAATACAAACAGTCTGTGATAAGTTCACATCACAGACGGTTCTAACTAAGAACCGTCTGCGATATGATCTCAAACCACTATATAAACATACCGATAGAGCTTCGTAGCGCATATCCATACGTTTCGTCTCCCTCAAACCCTAGCCCCCCGGCGTTCCTCCTCCTGGGCGACCTCCTCCCCAGCGAAGTCCTCCCTAGCATCCTCCTCCCATGCTACCTCCTTCACACAGATCATTCAGTTACCCTAGCTAACGCTTCATCTGTCATCGACGATTCGTCCCCCGCTACGGCGCCTCCCCATGATGACCTCGCCGACGCCCCCGGCCTCGGCGCGTCCCCGGCCGGCATCTCCCCTCGTGCCCTTGACCTCCCCTCACCGGTGGCTACACGCATCGGTCACCCTCGAGCCCGAGGTTGTGGAGGCGAAAACGACCATCCCGGCCGCGAGCATCCTCCTCCCCGCAGAACTCCTCGTCGGTGATTAGTAGCTTGTGTCCTTGTGTTAATAGATTAATGGTTGTGATTGTGAAGCATCATCATGTGATTTGGATTGTGAAGCATCAATATCTACCTAGGGCTTGCTTGTGATTGTGAACCAGTGTCAATTGCTATACTTGCTCTTGAATACATTGATTCTAATCATGTTGCAGATTATAAATATCATGTTGCAGACACAATAGCAATCACATTTGCTACATAGTATAAACGTGTGTGATATAGACATATATCCATACATTAGTTCATATGTGACTCGTAGAAATCACATTTGCTTGATGTTGTTCAGTCAATTTTCATTACTAAAATGGGTAAAACAGCATGCATGCTTGGGTATCATATTTGCATGGATCTTTAGTAATATAGTGCATTGATTGCTAGCATCTCTAGTTACAGAATACATGATGATATTATATGGAATTTTGGATGGATTATATATGCATGCAAATCGTAACATTGGCAACCCGAATGTGAGTGTTGACTTATATATATTGGTTAGCTTTAATATCTTAATTTACCTGCTTGCGCTTAGTCGTTAGATACGCACCATTTCTCTTAGGCATTTCTTGTTACTAACTCTCTCTATCTGTAAGACACTATAGCATCTCTGCAGATCTAACCAAAGCAGGAACCTCTTTAGTTTTCATGAACTATATTATTTATATGTATTTTGTGAGGTTGAGGTGTATGTCATACATCTCCTTCAGAACTTTTCAGTACTAACAGATAATAAATTTAATTTTAAGAAACAAAGTATACAAATGCAAAGTCAGATAGCCTAACCTGCTTTTCAAAATAGCCAACAGCAGTGTGAGGTTGACTTATATATATTGGCAACGACCATCGTGGAGTTGCCATTTTTATGTACTATTTTACAAATATTTCTATTTGAAGACACCACATATACATGTGTATATAAAGCAATTGAAAGGACATGGTAGTACTTGCCTGTCAACCAATAATGTTTAGACTACACGGCATAAAATAAATTGAAAGAACATTTGATGATTTTGAAGAACTTTTTCTATCTTTCTTACCTAATCCAATTCTCCAGCACTCTGCCGTCTGTGATCCTCTTCTTTTTCCCTCACACCCCAGCAGAACTTCCATCATTAGTATGTGTTGTTCGAAATTTTCTTCTGCTTAGGTATTTTTGCAATGAAATTTATAAGGCACAACCAAGTTATAGATTTAGTAATTGAATATCTAAACTTCCTAGATGCATCGAGGCAACAGCTTGTCTGATCAGGATCGTCTTAAAATATGAAGTTTTGTAGCACTTTCATCTCTTTCTCATTATAATATTGACGGATTCTAAGATAAAATTCATTTCATTCCACAGTTCGTCCTGAAAGGTGTCATGCGCTGATTTATCGTTATCACTTTATCCTCATCCCCGAATGAGAATACCATAGGAAGCCATACTTCTTGAATTATAGAGTTGATTAAGTCATCGTATGGAGTTGATTAAATTATCGTATAGTGCCATACGATAATTTAATCAACCCCATATACGATGACTTAATCAACTCTATAATTGAAGAAGCATGGTTGCCTATGGTATTCTCGTTCGGGGATGAGGATGAAGTGGAAGCGATAAATCAGAGCATGACAGCGTTCATGACGAACTGTGGAATGAAATATATTTTACCTTAGAATCCATCAATATTATAATAAGAAAGAGATGAAAGTGCTACAAAACTTCATATTTTAAGACGATCCTGATCAGACAAGCTGTTGCCTCGATGCATCTAGGAAGTTTAGCTATTCAATTACTAAATCTATAACTTGGTTGTGCCTTATAAATTTCATTGCAGAAATACCTAAGCAGAAGAAAATTTCGAACAACACATACTAATGATGGAAGTTCTTCTGGGGTGTGGGGGAAAAAAGAAGATCATAGACGGTTCTATTTAGAAATCGTCTGTGATGTTTATGTATGACAGGCGGTTTTAGTTAAAACCTGTCTGTGATGAGTACCCATTACAGACGGTTCTAAACTAGAATCGTCTGTGATGATAATTTTCACAGACGGTTCGAAAATCGTCTGTGATGTGCCCTTACATCACTGATATATTGTTAGTGACGGTTCATAAAACCGTCTGAGATGACGATTTTGAACTATCTGAGATGATGATTTCTGCAGTAGTGTGGTTTACATCAGCACTTGTAGGTCTACGCATTTCGGGATGGCTAGGGGAAAGCATTCTTCCAATTGTCCAAAAATGCAGCTCCTACACCCTAAGGCACCTTATAATTTGTGCATTTTTGTTACTGGTTTGATCCAGGGTGAAGGACCATGTGGAGGTCCATCCTTGTTTGTGATGAGTATTTGACTTTATATGATCTAGGATAGCTTAGATTTGAGTTTGTATTTAAATGTGATCTTCATGTGTTGGCCGGACCAAAATTTTATGATCTTCATGTGTAGGCCGGACCAAATTTTTGTGATCTTCATGTGTAGGCCGGACCAAATTTTTATGATCTTCATGTGTAGGCCGGACCAAATTTTTGTGATCTTCATGTGTAGGCCGGACCAAATTTTTATGATCTTCATGTGTAGGTCGGACCAAATTTTTGTGATCTTCATGTGTAGGCCGGACCAAATTTTTGTGATCTTCATGTGTAGGCCGGACCAAATTTTTATGATCTTCATGTGTATGACAGACCAAATCGCGATGGTTCTCATGTGTACTACGGACCAAATCGCGATGGTTCTCATGTGTACTACGGACCAATTTTACTCGCGTGTAGTAATATACATTTTTGAAAGTTTTCCCGTACTCAAACAATTATTTGGTATACATGAAAGTTGTAGAGAATTTCAAGACGCATCTTTTTTATGTTGACAAGATTTTCATTTGAGCAACATAAAAAATCATATAAAATCGGGAAGGTTAACAGAGATTCTCACGTGTACTACGGACCAATTTTCCAGCGTGCAGTAATATGCATTTTTGAGGGTCTTACCGTGCTCGAAAAATTATGTGTTCTACATGAAAGTTGTAGATAATTTCAAAACACAACTTTTTCATGTTGACAAGATTTTCAGTAAAACAACATATAAAATCATAACAAATTGAGAAGATCCTGCTGTATTGAAAACAGCTTGTCTGCATTTGGTTGAAATGCTTTGGTCCGTTTTTAGTTTTTCTTTTCTAACCCCAACTCGTGATCGAATTGTTGTGATGGGTTCATGGTGGAACCAAGAAGGGATTTCTTGTCTTTGTGAATGTAGGACTTCATTTGGTGGTCATGGTGAGGCGAAGGGAGGCTGGAACTAGGCATGGGATGGCCGGAGGTTCAAGTTGGCCAGAAGTTCGCCGAAAGATGGCCGGAGATGAAGTCGGTGCAGTTCCAAGAGACAAGAGATCAGTGGAGAAGCTAGCTTATCACTACTTGGATCAAGGAAAGCTGTAGGGTTGCAGTTTGGAAGATAAAGTAGTGGATAAGTATAGCTCGCTTTCAGGTGTACTAGAAAGTACCTGACTGTAGTTGAGAGTTGTTGATAGTGATAGTGTAAGGATCAAATCCTGGCTCTTGGAAGTTGGCTTAGGATTGAAGCAAGACATCCAAGGGTGGGAATTGATCCCAGGTCACTATAAATAGAAGGGTAGGGGCAGCCTCCCCTCTTTAAAGGTTCTGAGGTTTTTGCTGCTCATTTGAGTTTTGCCCACTTTGTTGTGAGGCTTTGTAAACCTCGCTTCCAGAAATGAAATGTTCTTCATTTATATTCTAGTTTCATTTCCTTTACGCATTTACATTACGCACTTAAATTCTGTTATCTAAATTCCGCATTTACTTGCAATTTACTTTACGTAATTTGGATTTGCCTCATCTCCTTCTACATGCTATTGAATCTTTGTTGAAATTCATGGTTGATGAACTCTTCTCTTGATTCGATGTTTTCAATCATTTAGGCAATCCTTCTGTTCTTGTTGCAAGTTGTAAATCTGTTTGTTCTTGAAGTGTGTAAAACGTGTGACTTGCAGTTCTTTATTTTTGATTTGCTTCTAGTTCTTGTTGCAAAGAATGAGATATTGATTGGATGAATTTTCACTCAGAGCATATCCAAATTCTCTAGGCAACCCTGGTTCAAGTTCTGCAAAGACTGATCTTTTGTTCCTTCATGATGAATTCTTAATTGATCGAGTTTTGGTGTTTACTCTTGTGCTATCTTGCTTGCTGTGACGTGTGAGAAGGCATTCAAGTCTATCTTGATCATTAGAATCTCACGAGCAAGCCAAGATCACAGATTGGCTTCTGGAGTCGTGTTGTTTTCTGAACACTGCTTGTGTTTTTCTAGTCTTTGTTCTTTCAAGCAGTATTGAGTCTTTTGACTAGTATTTGTCCAAGAGGTGGGAAAATTTATTTTGGGACCATTCACCCCCCCTCTGGTCGCCATCTCGGTCTTTCAATTGGTATCAGAGCCGGTTTTGCTCTTTCATAATTCTTGACCGGTCTCAAGAGCTATGGTGATGGACAAGTATTCCACCAAGCCACCCATTTTCTCTGGAGTCGATTTTCCATTCTGGAAGTCACGCATGGAGTCATACATCACGCCTGGGCTTCTCGATATGGCGTAAGGTGAAACTCCCTTATGAGGTTCCTGCCGATGAAAACGTCACGGCCGGCAATATGGCTGACGTTGAGGCGAACGCTAAGGCAAGGAACATCCTCATACAGGGTCTTAGCCGAAGTGAGTATGACAGGATTTCTCACCTTCGTTCTGCTCATGAGATTTGGGTAACCCTCGATGCTTACCATGAGGGCACTACCCAAATCAAGACGGTTCGACAGGACCAATTCAAGCGTGAGTTTAACAAGTTTGAACAGCATGCTGGTGAGAGTCTTGACGAGTGCTTCGGTCGGTACCTCCGAGTAGTCGGTTGCATATACCCTAACTCGGATAATGCTCGACATTTCTTGACCGCACTCGATCTTCGTGTTTGGGAAATGAAAGTGACCACCATCAAGGACACCACCGACCTGTCGACCTTGACTCTTGACGGGCTGTATTCCCGCCTCAAGACTCATGAGATCGACGTCGTCTCGTGGAAGACGAAATCTCAGTCGATGGCCTTGGTCACCGATCCCATTGGATCTTCCTCTTCTTGTGGTTTCTCTCTCTCCACCCTTTGCGAGCTAAGCGATGACCAACTGGAAAAATTTCCAGAAAATGAGCTTGCTCTTCTTGCTCGCAAGTTTTCTCATGCCTACAAGAGGGTAAGAGAGAGAAAAAGAGGTGGCGTGATCACCTACTTCGAGTGTGGTGGCCCCAACCACATTCGAGCAAACTGCCCCAAGTTGGAGAAGGGCAAGAGCGAACAAGGCGGTTCGGGCAAGAACGATTACACCAACAAGAACCGCAACAAGAAGGCCCCAGCTCATGAGCCGGCGAAGAAGAAATACCACAACTTCGCCAAGAACAAGAAGCTCTTTCACCGGGTCCTCGCCGCGCTGGACGACATCGAGCTCTCCGACACTGAGAACTGGAGCGATGCAAGCGAGGACAATCCGCAAGAGAAGGTGAAGAGCGGCGACGACTTCTCCAAGATGTGCTTCATGGCAGCGCCATTGAAGTGAGCGACTCGAGCCGTCAAATGACACGGATCGTACCCACCTACGACGAGTTAAATGATGCCTTCTGTAAATTAGGCAAGTTTCATGCTAAGGCTAGGTCGAGGTGTTCGGAGTTAGAGAAGGAGGTAGATAGCCTGTCTCGGGAGTTAGCTTTACTTAAATCATGTTCCTCCCGAGACTCTGATAGCTGTACTCTCTGTGATGCTTTGCTTGTGGAGCTGGAGAACCTAAGGAAGTTGCATGATAGTGTGCTTGTTGATCTTGAGAATCTGAAGTTGAAGAATGCTAGTTCTGTTACCTTTGATATTCCTGCTGATGCTAGCTTTTCTCCTCTCACTCAAATGCTTCTTGTGACAATTGCCCTAAACTGCTTACTGAAATTGATGTCATGAGCTTACACCTTAGAAAGCTTTCTGTTAGGAATGATGAACTTGAATTGCATGCTTCTAAGGATCCAGTCAGCTCATGTGAGAGTTGTAGGCAACTAAAACTTGACAATAATGCTTTGAATGTCAAGTGTGATCAACTTGCTAAGGACTTACTAGTTAAGTCAAAAATTGGTTGCCTGCTATGTGTTGGGGTTAAGGATGATATGGATAAAATCCATATTGAGCTTAGAAAGAAGTTAGAAGACCAAACTCTTAGGATTAGAAATGCCCCTTACGTTTCTTGTGAGGCCCTCAAGATTGAGGCAGCCGTGCTAAGGGAACAAAAAGCACGTGCTGAGAGATCTTATCTTTCTAGTTCTTCTTCCTCTCCTTCCCCCTGTTCTTCATGTGCCTCGTTCTTCCGGGAGTGTGAGTATCTCATGAGCACTCTCAAGAAGTTTGTTGGGGGCAAAAAGAAGCTCAATCTAATTCTAGACCAATCCAAGATTAGCCGATTTAATCAGGGTCTAGGATTTGACTACTTGGAGCACGCTAGGACTCATCCTCCTACCATTGTGCGTGGCTCCAAGAGTGGTGAGATCATGGTAGCTCCCAGGGTGAGTACTACTGTGTTTAGGTCTGCTGGGATTGACCATGGGATCTCTGAACAGAAGGGTGCTTCTCCTGTTGCTTCTGCCTCTAGTAAGGCAAAGTACTCATGCACTTTCTGTAAGAAAGATGGTCACCTAGTGGATTTCTGCTTCAGGCGCGCCAAGATTATCAGGCGTGAGCATGTTGATGCTTTTAGAGGTTTTCAGGGTCATCCCCAGACTCTGAGTGCTTCTAAAGCACGCACTGCTTTTAGACAGGTTAGAGAGTCGCCTGTTTTTGGGCAGCGTACAGGACTTGGTTTTCATGTCGCTCACCGGTTTTAACTCGTAGTCGCTCGTGGTCGGGCTTTCCGCCGTCCTCTTGATATTCCTCGTTTTTCCCATCGAGGTAGATATCGTGGCGTGAGGTGTTTATCGGTAGGAGATCTAGGCAAAGCTTCTTCGGGATGGTCCGCTTTTGCACTCGGCGTACAACCCGATTCGACTACTAGATTATCTACCGAGTTGCTCCCGATCGTGTGAGAGTTGAGCGTCGAGAGAGACACTCGAGTCCACCTTCTTCTCGTGGTCGGTACTGAGGTGTCGATGGTTCAAGATTGGGTTCCTAAGTCTTCACTCTATCCCAAGATCGAGTCATCTTTCTCTTGTGTTTTGATCGGTGTTCATCGGATGGGAAGGGCGATGCTTGGATTGTTGACTCGGTTGTTCTCGCCATATGACCGGTGATTCTCGTTGGTTCTCTTCCCTACTCCGAGCCCCTGATGAGTTAATCACTTTGGGGATGCATCTTCGTAGAGTCATTGCTAAAGGTACCAACCGCATTAACCAAATTTTCATTCTTAAAGATGTTGCCTTAGTAAGTAAGTCGCAATACAATCTACTCTCTTTTCTCGACTTATCGATGACTCTTTCGAGGTAAGCTTCAAGAGTAATGCCCAGAGAATCCTTGATTCATCGGAGGGTTAGTTTATGGATTTCTAGATTTGGGAGAGTCTTTCGTGCTGATTTTTCCGCTTCTTCCGAGACTCTCTTCGATGTTTGATTGCTTCGAGTCCCGTGATCTCTCCTTCGGCATAGGAGACTTGGTCACATTGGTTTTGATCATTTGACCGAGTTAGCACCACGATCTCATTCGGGTTTGCCCAAACTCAAGATGGTCAAAGACTTAGTTTGCTCTCCTTGTCGACATGGCAAGATGGTTATCGCTTCTCATCCTCTAGTCACCGTAGTGATGACTGATGCACCAGGACAGCTTTTACATATGGACACTGTTGGTCCAACTAGAGTGCAGTCAGCAGGAGGGAAGTGGTATGTTCTTGTCATCGTTGATGATTTTTCTAGATACTCTTGGGTATTCTTCATGGCCTCAAGGATGAGACTTTTCTCACTTCAGGGGTTTGGTCAGTAGGTTGTCTATTGAGCTCCTAGGTGCATTACGAGCTATACGCAGTGATAATGGCACGGAGTTCAAGAATTCCTACTTTGAGAGTTTTTGTGTGGAGTCTGGTTTAGAGCATCAAGATTTTTCTCCCTACGCCTCTCAGAGAATGGCGAGTGGAAAGGAAGAATAGGACCTGTTGAGATGGCCAGACGATGCTAGACGAGTACAGTACTCCTAGGAAGTTTTGGGCTGAGGCTATAGCTACTGCTTGCCATGTTTCTAATCGCGTGTTTTTGAGAGCACATTTGCATCACACTTCTTATGAGTTGAGGTATGGGCGAAAGCCTAGTGTGTCTCATTTTCGCGTTTTCGGTTGTAAGTGTTTTATCTTGAAGTCTGGTAACCTAGATAAGTTTGAGTCTCGCTCTTCTGATGGTATCTTTCTAGGTTACTCGATTTCTTCTCGTAGCTATAGGGTCTGGAGTGTTGATGCGCATAGGATCATAGAGACATGTGATGTGACCTTTGATGAGGCTAGCCCAGGAGCTAGACCCGATATTTCAGGCACTTCTTCTTCCTCCGAGACCATTTTTGTAGAGGATGAGGATGATGGAGATGATGGTGTTCCACCTGATCCAGTCCCCTCTACACCTGAGGTGCCTCCTGTTTCCATTTCTGCACCTCAGGAAGGTCAGCCCTTGCCTTCTGTCTCTCATGCAGCTAGTGGCTCTGATCCTACTTCTTCTGTTCAAGAGGTAGAGGCCACTTTTGTTGCTGGTCCTCCACGTCATATTCAGAGACGTCATCCACCTGATCAGATGATCGGCGATTTGTTCGAGCGTGTCACACGCTCAAGAACGGGTCTGTCTTCTTTCTTCCTTCACTCTGCCTTTGTTGCCTCGTTTGAGCCGAAGGATGTGACTCATGCACTATCTGACGAGTCTTGGACTAATGCTATGCATGAGGAACTTGAAAACTTCGAAAGGAACAAAGTCTGGCAGCTTGTAGAACGTCCATCTGGCCATAATGTCATTGGGACCAAGTGGGTGTTCAAAAACAAGCAGAGTGAGGATGGGGTTGTCATTCGCAACAAGGCTAGGCTAGTTGCACAGGGCTTTTCTCAGGTTGAGGGTCTTGACTTTGAGGAGACCTTTGCCCCTGTAGCTAGACTAGAGGCTATTAGAATTCTGCTTGCATTCTCTGCATCCCGGGGTTTCAAGCTCTATCAAATGGATGTCAAGAGTGCATTCCTCAATGGCTATATTGAGGAAGAGGTTTATGTCAAGCAACCTCTAAGATTTGAGAACCCCAAGTTTCCGAGTCATGTATACAAGCTTTCCAAAGCTCTGTATAGACTCAAGCAGGCCCCCAGAGCATGGTATGAGAGGCTCAAGTCTTATCTTCTCAGCCATGACTTTAAAATGGGCATAGTAGACAAAACTCTGTTCATCAGACACCATGAGTCTCATTTTCTTCTTGTCCAGATTTATGTGGATGATATCATATTTGGTGGCTCTTCTCATTCTCTTGTCTCTCGGTTTTCTGATGTGATGAGTACAGAGTTTGAGATGAGTATGATGGGCGAGTTGAGCTACTTTCTTGGCTTCCAAATCAAGCAGACTCAGGAGGGTACTTTCTTGCATCAAGGAAAGTATACCCGTGACCTCCTGAGGAGCTTCGATATGTCTGATGGGAAGCCAGTGATGACTCCTATGGCCACCACTGCTGTCCTCGAGCCCGATGAGGATGGTGAGCCTGCTGATCAAAAAGAGTTTGAGCATGATCGGCTCCTCTTGTACCTCACCGCTTGAGGCCGACATACATTTCGCAGTGTGTCCAGGCGCTGTTTTCAAGCTTCTCCTCGCGCTCTCACCGCCAGCGATCAAGCGCATCTTCGTACCTTCGTGCTACCACCGATTATGGTATTTGGTACTCTTCCTCTTCTTTCTATCTCTTAGAGCCTTTTCCGATGCCGACTTTGTCGGGTCAGAGGATAGATAGGAAGAGCACTTCGCACTTGCCAATTCATTGGCACTTCTCTTGTTTCTTGGTCGCCTCTGGCGATCCGAGTTGCACACCCATCACGAGGCCGAGTATGTTGTCGCACCGATTGTCAGAGCTGTGTGCTCGATGAGATCGACCTTGCGGGACTTTGGATTAGAGATAGAGAGTGTGCCACTTTTCGTGACAACACTTCGCTATTTGCATTGCTAAAAACCAGTGCAACATTCTCGAACCAAGCACATTGATATTAGATATCACTTTCTTAGAGACCATGTGGAGAAGGGTGATATTGTGCTTCATTCATAGATGGTGACCACCAGCTAGCCGATATCTTTACCAAGCCTATGGATAGCTCTAGGTTTGTTGCCTTGAGGAGTGAGCTTGGAGTCATGAGCCCTACGGCCTTTCGTGAGGGGAGCCGGTTTGTATTTTATGTAATATATGTTTTCTTCCAGTTTTTCTCTTCTTTGTGTTTCCTTTGGGTGTTTTTGAGCTTATTTTCTTGAGTTGAGTTCACTCACTTAGACTTCTGGCATGGTTTGCATGGACCTCTTGTCGTGTGCTTTAGGTTGCTATCATGCGTGATTAGCTGTTCTCTCTTCTCTCTAGGTTGAGTTCCTCACGCCTTATAAGTCTAGCGTGTTTTGGGCCTCCTGGGTAGACAGGGTCTGTGTGCACTCCTTAGTTGGGATCTAGAGTCAGCTTCCCTATATCAGTCACTGGGGAAGATAAGAGCGAGTCTGAGCCATAGTGAGTCTCTTCTATCTTTTCTATGCCCAATAGCCACCTAGTTTGCAGTTTTCTCGACCTCTTCTCCTCATTCTGTTTTCTCTGGTTGTTATTGAGTTCAATTGGGTTTTCTTTATGCCTAATCTTGATAATAACTCAACTTTAACCAGATTTGAGCTTAAAATTGATTCATATGTTGAGGGGGAGTTTTGGGAATCTGTTCATGCATTGCATTTAGACTGCATTTTCTGTTTTATGAGCTTTGTCTATTATGCATTTGACTCAATCTTCGTGAAATACATCATGCTATATCTTTTGAAGAAAATCACTAGCTTAGATATGTCCAAGTTCATTTATCTAGCTAAGGTTAATTAAAATCTGAAAAACTTAAAAGCTTTAAATGAAAACTTGATGAAACATGTTGCTTTTACTTACTAAGTTTCTTCTCTAGGGGCTTTTACCATGAATTGTGAAATTTTGGATTTCTCTAGAGTCCCTATAGCAACTTGGGTGAAATTTGCTTGATCCATATTTGAGTCCTTCAGAATTGCTCATATGTGCTAAATTGAAAATTAAAAAAATTGACTCTTTTGTGCAAAATTGATCTCAACACTTTATATTCACGAGATTGCTTCCCATTGCACTTGGGATGAACTTGGAATATATTGTGTGTGACCAAGATCATTCTCTTAAGAGTTACTCTTGAGATGATCGAAAATGGCTTGAGTCAATCAACAAAAAAAATGCAAATATCAAACACATAAGTGGGTAAAGAATGCAAATAATGTCAAACATTTGCACCCGCTATGTTTTTCAAGTCTTAAAGAAAATTTGCATAAATTGAAAAATGGGCTCGAAGGACCTTATATGCACTTCAAAATTCCCCAAAGTGTTGAGTAGGTTGAACTCTAGGTTTTCCATTTGATCCTTAAGTGGTTTTGCTTCTAGTTTTGAAACTTTGCTAAGTTTTGCACTTGTCAAATCTTGCTAAAAAGATACATTTTCAAAACCAAGCTTATGAGCAAAATTTGTTATTTGCACTTGGACATGTCTTAGTTTGGTCATAATCTGAGATTGATAAGCTTGGTGTCATATCTTGTCATTATGATCATTTGGATAATCTTCAAAGCTCCCTTAGGTTGCATTTCATGCATACATAAAAAGAGGGAGAAATTTTCTTTTTGATGCCTATATTGCCAAAAGAGGGAGAAATCGTAGAAAAGGCATCATTAAAAATGTGAAAGCTTATTTGGTTCTTATGATCTTTGTAAAATTTTGCTAATTCTTATGGATCATAATTACATAATCACTTATGGATCATAATTACATAATCACATTTGGCGCTTATGATTGGATTTTAGAGCTTTTTGTGGAAAACTTGCTCTTTACTTGATTTAGCTCTAAAATATGTCTTACCAACTTGGTCATGTTCTCAGTCTATTCTCTCTGGACCATGTGTGTTTTTGCAATCAAATTGCTTTCTTCTTATCTTACTCAAACTCAAATTTATGCCTTTTATAAGGTTTGTCAATATACTCATCAAGGGGGAGATTGAAGGACCATGTGGAGGTCCATCCTTGCTTGTGATGAGTATTTGACTTTATATGATCTAGGATAGCTTAGATTTGAGTTTGTATTTAAATATGATCTTCATGTGTTGGCCAGACCAAATTTTTATGATCTTCATGTGTAGACCGGACCAAATTTTTGTGATCTTCATCTGTAGGCCGGACCAAATTTTTATGATCTTCATGTGTAGGCCGGACCAAATTTTTGTGATCTTCATGTGTAGGCCGGACCAAATTTTTGTGATCTTCATGTGTAGGCCGGACCAAATTTTTGTGATCTTCATGTGTAGGCCGGACCAAATTTTTGTGATCTTCATGTGTAGGCCGGATCAAATTTTTGTGATCTTCATGTGTAGGACGGACCAAATTTCTATGATCTTCATGTGTATGACGGACCAAATCGCGATGGTTCTCATGTGTACTACGGACCAAATCGCGATGGTTCTCATGTGTACTACGGACCAATTTTACTCGCGTGTAGTAATATGCATTTTTGAAAGTTTTCCCGTGCTCAAAAAATTATTTGGTCTACATGAAAGTTGTAGAGAATTTAAGATGCATCTTTTTCATGTTGACAAGTTTTTCATTTGAGCAACATAAAAAATCATATAAAATCGGGAAGGTTAACAGAGATTCTCACGTGTACTACGGACCAATTTTCCAGCGTGCAGTAATATGCATTTTTGAGGGTCTTACCTTGCTCGAAAAATTATGTGTTCTACATGAAAGTTGTAGATAATTTCGAAACATAACTTTTTCATGTTGACAAGATTTTTAGTAGAACAACATATAAAATCATAACAAATTGAGAAGATCCTGCTGTATTGAAAACAGCTTGTCTGCATTTGGTTGAAATGCTTTGGTACGTTTTTGGTTTTTCTTTTCTAACCCCAACTCGTGATCGAATTGTTGTGATGGGTTCATGGTGGAACCAAGAAGGGATTTCTTGTCTTTGTGAATGTAGGACTTCATTTGGTGGTCATGGTGAGGCGAAGGGAGGCTGGAACTAGGCATGGGATGGCCGGAGGTTCAAGTTAGCCGGAAGTTCGCCGGAAGATGGCCGAAGATGAAGTCGGTGCAGTTCCAAGAGACAAGAGATCAGTGGAGAAGCTAGCTTATCACTACTTGGATCAAGGAAAGCTGTAGGGTTGCAGTCTGGAAGATAAAGTAGTGGATAAGTATAGCTCGCTTTCAGGTCTACTAGAAAGTACATGACTGTAGTTGGGAGTTGTTGATAGTGACAGTGTAAGGATCAAATCCTGGCTCTTGGAAGTTGGCTTAGGATTGAAGCAAGACATCCAAGGGTGGGAATTGATCCCAGGTCACTATAAATAGAGGGGTAGGGCAGCCTCCCCTCTTTGAAGGTTCTGAGGTTTTTGCTGCTCATTTGTGTTTTGCCCACTTTGTTGTGAGGCTTTGTAAACCTCGCTTCCAGAAATGAAATGTTCTTCATTTATATTCTAGTTTCATTTCCTTTACGCATTTACATTACGCACTTAAATTCTGTTATCTAAATTCCGCATTTACTTACTTGCAATTTACTTTACGTAATTTGGATTTGCCTCATCTCCTTCTACATGCTATTGAATCTTTGTTGAAATTCATGGTTGATGAACTCTTCTCTTAATTCGATGTTTTCAATCATTTAGGCAATCCTTCTGTTCTTGTTGCAAGTTGTAAATCTGTGTGTTCTTGAAGTGTGTAAAACGTGTGACTTGCAGTTCTTTAGTTTTGATTTGCTTCTGGTTCTTGTTGCAAAGAATGAGATATTGATTGGATGAATTTTCACTCAGCGCATATCCAAATTCTCTAGGCAACCCTGGTTCAAGTTCTGCAAAGACTGATCTTTTGTTCCTTCATGATGAATTCTTAATTGATCGAGTTTTGGTGTTTACTCTTGTGCTATCTTGATTGTTGTGACGTGTGAGAAGGCATTCAAGTCTATCTTGATCATTAGAATCTCACGAGCAAGCCAAGATCACAGATTGGCTTTTGGAGTCGTGCTGTTTTCTGAACACTGCTTGTGTTTTTCTCATCTTTGTTCTTTATATAGCAAGCCAAGATCACAAACACACTTGTATTTGTCCAAGAGGTGGGAAAATTTATTTTGGGACCATTCACCCCCCCTCTGGTCGTCATCTCGGTCTTTCACAGGGTAAGGTCGAGTTCTGGCAACAGTGTTCGTACTTCACTACTACACAAAGGCCTATATATAAGACGCCTTATCACAGACGGTTTTCAAAAACCGTATGTATTAAAACTAATCACATATGGTTTTACACCACGACCATCAGAAGCTACATGATGAGCTAAGAATCGTCTATGAAGTATCACAGACGGTTCTTAGATAGAACCGTCTATGATATTGACTTATTACATACGATTTTTTAATAGAATCGTCTGTGATAAAACTCCTTAGTATATATATCGTTCTAGGTTTTGTGCTCGCCGCACTCAGCCAAATGAAATTGAAAACTGTTCGCCTCCTTCGTCGCCCATTCGGCCGCACACCTTGGCGTCCTCCCTAGCCGTGGCCTCCCCATCGACGACCTCTCCCTCGGCACACCCCTGTGTGGCGGCCTCCCCGTCAGCGTCCTTGCCCTCAGCACCTCCCCCACGGTGGCCTCCCCGTCAGCGACCTCGCCCTCGGCATCCTCCTCCACGGCGGCCTCCCTGTCGGCGACCTCGCTCCCCCTCAGTGAGTAAGCACATTCACCCTTATTTGAAAATCCATATATATGGTGTGCATTGAGTGATACATGTATATGAATATGATGTGCATTGAGTGAAATCCATATATATGATGTGCATTGAGTGATATCCATATATATGAAGCACTACTCATAGGAGGAATATGTGGTTGTGCTAATATGTACCAAGTAATATGTATATGATCTTCTAATTTCAAATCTGTTATGAAATGATGGTGATACATCCGTCTTAGATCATATGTAGCAATTTGGTTGTGTTTTTTTTTGTTGCTGTTATTTCTTAATTTTTGTTATTTACATTTTAGCAATCCTGCGGTTGATTTGTGGACATGTAATACGTAGCACTGTCTGATTTCAGTGTTCCCCATACAAAGAAAGTAGCTAGCTTTAGGTAATGAACATTAGATAGAAATAGCTACAAATAGCAAGGTATTGAAATCTATCAATGAACAATTGTTTTTCTTGATATATAATAAGACTTGAAATCTATCAACCAAAAATTCTACTTTCAATTAACTCATTGTCACTGCTCCGGCATCGGCAAGTACATGTTATATAAGCATGATCTCTTTATTCCTATATGTGTGTGATCTAAATGAATTGAAATCTGATTTGGTAAAATAGATGACATAGAAAAGCTGTTAGAAGCTAAACCAAAACTTGAGATGGAGATCGAGCAACTGAAGGGTAAATCTAAGTTAACTGACAAGATTAATGAGATGAAACAAGAACTGAAATACATAGATGAAAAATTGCAAGCTATTGAATCTTTTAACACGGCACTTATCATTATGGACCGCAGGGCGAATGCAGAACTAGAAGAAGCCAAAGCTGACACTACTACAGAACAGTACATCACTGTCGGTTTCAAAACGCCATCATTGTCGGTCATTGGTGCCAGCAGTAATTGGTCGGCAGTGATACTCGGAGATTATCACTGTCGGCTCAGGAACCGGCAGTGATGAGGATTATCACTGCCGATTCTACCTACAACTGGCAGTGATATTGAACTATCACTGCCGGGTCAAACCAAATCCGGCAGTGATGATAATTATCACTGCCGGTTATACATAAAATCGGCAGTGATATTGAACTATCACTGCCGGGTTATACCACAATCCAACAGTGATATGTACATATCACTGCTGGTTTTCTCCAAGAACCGGCAGTGACAAGCCGTGTACCAAATATTTTTATTGCATATTTTTTGTGCAATATATATTTTTATACAATTGTTTATATAGTGTCCATATATAGTATATAAAGCATCGTTCAAATCATAATTCAAATATATCCATATATATATATATAAAGCATCATTAAAATCATAATTCAAATATATTAAATTAAGCATCACAATATTTTATTTTTACAATTATTTGTTTACAAATGTAGTTCGACTACATCTCATCTCATCTCATTCACTTTGATTTTGCACCAGCTACAGTAGAAGGAGTTGAAGTAGGCATGTCACGGGTCTAGATCGAAGGAATGAGGGCGATGAGGCTACTCGTGGAACTCACCGTTTGGATTGATGACATCATCATGAATGAATCCGGTGATCTATTCTTGAATTGCTATAATTTTTGTCAGTAATAACTTATTGGTTCTCAGTTTGGAGCACTGTTATTGAAGAAAAGAGAAAGTTAATTAATGATGATATATGTTAAATGAAAAAAGTAGGAATCAATGTGTAATTATGTACCATGGCTTCGTTATAGCCCACAGTCTCCATGACAATTGAATATAATTTTGTACATACATAGTATGCACATAAATTATTTCTCGGGTCCTGCCTCATACATGGAAAGTTGGTTACTATTTCAAAATGTTTCCAATAGGGACGATGCCGAACACTTTTCTTGCAGTATCGTGCGAATGCCCTGTGAGTGATTTTGAATAGTAAGTAAACTTAAATGCAATAGAATGGAATATTGCTAGAGCAATGGCGCAACGATCGAGTTTACCTGTTCAGCATGTCCCAAAAGTCTTGATATAGATTAGTTGGTTTTCTCCTAGAGTCCAAGAAAAAAATCCTGCTAGCATCTAACTGGATGACGAGGAGGACCCAGTGAAACCAGCACATATATGTCAACGTTGTCAATTACTCCCACATCGTACGTGTTATGCAAAAATAGTAAAACGATATTAGAAGTAGGGAAATACATACTTAAAGTCATAGTGTAAAAGTATGGAGGTTTTGTATTGCAGCTTCAAAAAAGTATTAAATAAATAGTCTTCATTGTATTGTGGATTGTCCCTCACAAGCTTCTCGTTGACAAACCTTGGATCTAGGAATCCTAGATTGTCATTACCATTTCTTCTACATGTCTGTATCTCCATTCTACATAACAAAGAAGTCAGACATGCAATTAAACAGTACAAGAATGCACAATAATATACGTAGAGACTTAAAAAGTCCACAGTCTAAGTATATTTACGTCCAGGGCATCTTGCTGGTACAACATATACAACTCCTCGAAACCCACCCAGAAGATGTTATTCCCATTGTGAAAATCTTGCTCCGTGTATCTGACTGCGAACGCCTCCATACCATCGTTGGACTGCTGCATGTACCACTGATGGACGCTCCGCAGTTGTGTTGAGCTGGTTCAACCAACGGTTTCCCCATAAAAAACTTCCACCTTAGACCTTGCTCCTGAGCATCTCGTTGAGAAGCATCTGCTTGAGCATCCAACCTTAACGCGCCTGCACTAGCCGCCTTCAAGTATTGCTTTTTGGATATGCGCTCGTAGTCTGACATTTTGCAAGGTTCAGAAGCCTGCCCCGTTTTTTGCACTTTTGCCATATTCAAGAAAAACTTTTGCGTGTTAGCATCAACTTTAGTCTACTCAGGTGATGGCACCTTTTTAAAGTGAGATGTTACGCTAGCGCTTACATGCTTTTTCTGTTCTTCTTCAGTCATCTCAGCTAGTAATTTCTTCTGGGATTGTCCTTGCTTCACAGATGTTTGAGATTTCTTCGAGGACGGTGCTGACTTCCGAGATGGTGCTGGTGTTCGATTCTTTTCAGATTTCGGCGGAGGAGTCAGACTTTTTCTGGTTGGTGCCAGCGGAGGAGTTGGACTTTGTCTGTGTGGTGGCGACCAGGGCAGGAAGTCTCTGTGTGGAGAGTGCGGCTGATCATCATCTTCGTCGTCCTCATCGTCGGAGCCAAACTTAATCAAGCTCTTGCACCACGCAAGGAAGCTATGCACGTTTTCTCCTAGTTTTTTGTTTTCGTCCTCGCCACGGATCTCTACCTCTATTTTACAGTATTGGCGGACTACACTATCCAGTTCGACCCTGGCGAATCCCTGCGGTATCGGGCGACAGTGCAAAACCTGCGACTCCTGGCATGGCCAAGCCCTGCCCTCAGCCACCTTGATGGTAATGCCATGTGCGGACAAATGTAGCTTGCACAGTGTCGGTTCTTTGATGTCATCCATAGGAAAATAGAGTCCATGCTCTTCGGGAATCCCTGTGGACGCGTAGCTGCTCTTATGAGCACCAGGACTAATGAGCTCAAGGCTTTCACCGGGTGGCGGTCGTGAGCTGAAAGCTTTCTGTACTGCTTGCTCCACAGCCTTATCTAGTTCCGCTCTCTGTTCCTCTAACGCTCTCGCCATAGCATTTTTTATTTGACGATCCAGTTGATCTTCTCTTAATCTCTTTGGACGCTTGTACAACCATACGTCTGCTGGGAAGGCTTCTTTCCACGGCACCAAACCAACTCCTCGGGTGCAACCTAGATGCTCCTTGTTACCCAGGGCTACGGTTAGCTCGTCATTCTCCCCTCGTGGCCTGAAAGATCCTTCGGAAGACTGCACGTGAGCATCTATGATTCTGCGCGACACTTCCTGCTCTCTATCGCTTCTGAAGCTTAAGCTGCCATCATCCGAGATAGAAGCACCCCTCCCAAGCAACCAGTGCTTCAATCGTTCGCTCAATGCGGCCATCGCAGGAATGACACCCTTGCGGATTAGTTCTTCTTCGGACCGATCCCATGCTGGTATTTTCTTCACGCACCCTCCTATTCCTAGTGTGTGAGGGTGAATATTCTTATCCGTGTTTGCCTTGTTCTTTTGACTTACTATCTGCGCTTCTTCAGACCTCTTGTACGCCACAAAGTCCTCCCAAAACTCTCTTAACTTTGGGTACGTGTCAAAATTTGGCGTTTCATTCTTCTTCACATAGTTCTTATTTAGTGCCATCTTCCAATTCTTTCACGCTGTGCACATGATGCATAGTGCACGTTTCTTTGCAACCAGCTTGGTCCCTTGAGGGAACTGGAACACTTGTTTTAGCTTGTCCCACAACGAGTTCTTCAGGTCATTGGGAACCACCCATGGGTCACCTCGGCGGCCAATCCATGATCTGTACCTCATGGGCACATCATCCCTAGCAAGAACCCCGCATGTTGTCCTGTATGGCCCCAACGATGACTCGGGTAGAGCAAGTTCCTTGACTGCTGAGAGCTCCACTATGTTAAAAAGTCCCTTAGGCATCTTGTTCGGACCACGACTTGCGCGCTGCCTTCGTTGATCAGACGTCTGAGCCTGCAATTTGATCTTCTTATTAGTCGTCTGGGCCTAAAATGTTTTGGGAACCACAGTGTACTAATACTTTACCTCGCCTACGTTAGTGACGTCAAGTTGATCCATGGTAGGATCTTGCAAGTTCAGGTAGGACTCTGGGCTGTGGTTCGGGCTACCCATACCTCCTTCGTCCATATTTGAGGGCCTAGCTCCCTCCGGCACTTGTCCCTGGTCAGAGGCCATTCCTAGCAAGTTTATCGGAAATTTCAAATTAACAAGGTCATTTTTGAAAGACACATACAAATGAAGATAGACATAACAAATGAACATAGATGTAAAAGCATATGAGCCTACGTTCATACACTAAGGTTTGGATTAATAAGAGGAAAACACTAAGGTTTGTATTGATAAGAGGAAAACATTCATGGTAGCAATTTAGGGTGTTTGCTTTAACAGAGTTTATATGATAAGCAAGTTATAATTTGGATATTTTTCTATAATTTGGTTGTCCATATACTAAAGTGTGTTTCTGAACCAACTTCCTGAAAATTTAAGTTTAGACGAGTTGTTTTACGAGCCGCCGAAAAGGCTTAAGTGATATCAAATCTGTACAGTTTATGAACATTTAGGGTTTTTGTTGTGATTGAATTCGGATGCAAAGCAAGTTCTAATTAGGATCTTTTTCCAGATTATGTTAGTATATATATCAAATAATGTTTTTGGGCTATTCCCGCATTATTTTGTATTAATACAGGATATTTTACGGGCTGCCGGAAAAGCTTAAATGATCATGTTGTTTGCACGTTTGCGGTCCAGTTTTCATATTTCGTGATGTCAATTTAACGACAAATACATAACAAGTGTAGAGCACAAAATACATCTTTCGAGGATACATACACGTACATCTTTCGAGGATACATACACATATACATCTTTCAAGGACACATATACAGTAAAAAAACTACCTAGATGTACCAAGTCTAAGTGAACTTTAAAATAAGTAACAGAGGATGTTCCATTTTGCCTGTAATTAAATATTACATATATATTTTCTTACATCCTCATTTGTATGATTGTGGGTTCAATTAAGAGGTGCATAAAAATTGTGTCTGATAAACATGACAGTGATATAATATTGAATTGTCAAAAGATATAAAAATTCCATACTAGCACCATACAGATCATATTTTGGACGTATGACAAGAAGCACTAGTCCCATTTTGCCACATGCTATCTATACCAGCAAAAGAAAATAAGTTCTATCATACTGTCTAACACAAGAAATTATTATTGAGTAACCGGAGACTTATCCCTTCCACAAATTAGCTACCATAACAAAACTCCAGCACAATCTGAACCAGACATGGTGGGAATAATAGTGTAAAATTAGAATCACAACATAATAGCACATGACATCGCAATCCAGCGAAGATTTTGGCATTGCATTGCATTGTTCACACTTTAAGAAACAGTAAGCATTCTTTGCATTTTCAGACATCTGAGCTAAACATTTTGCATTGCATTGGCAAAGATCATATTGCACAAAAAAATGTTGTTACCCCAAAAACATCATTTCTCTGAAGATTTACAGACAACTAATACCACGCTATTGTACATGATCTGAAGAACTTCATCAGTTTCAATGCGAAATATGGAAATGTGTTGGACATTAATCGGTTGATCCACAGCGGCGGGTCTTCGGCTCGGTCAGCCCACCGACAAGCGCGAACGGCGGTGGGTCTTCGGCTCGGTCAGCCCACCGGCGAGCACGAACGTCGGCGGGACTTCGACAGCCTCAGGAGGAGGAGGAGGGCACGGGGAAGGGAGAGAAAGGGCCCTAGGGCTTCACCTAAGTGGGGATGCGACGGCGGCGATGAAGGCGAGGGGATGCGATGGCGAGGCGACGGCGGCGAGGCTTGATGCTGTCGAAGGCGCGGAGGTGAAGGTGGCGGAGATGCAAGTGACAGGAGAGGGTTTGGGTTGGGCGCGGCAGTGATATTTATAGGGGTCAACTATCACTGTCGGGTCCCCACAAGAATCGGCAGTGATAGTATATCACTGCCAGGTCATAAAGAGAGCCGACAGTGATAGTGGCCTTATCACTACCGGCCCAACTTAAACCCGGCAGTAGTACTAAGTATCATTGCAGGTTCTTGTGGGACCGGCAGTGATAGTTGCCTTATCACTGTCAGCGCAACCCAAACCTGGCAGTAATACTAAGTATCACTGCCGGGTTTTAGTAGAACCGGCAGTGATATAACTTAAGCCTACAAACCGGCACTAATAATAGACAGTACTCCCAGTTTTCTGAGGCAACCGGCAGTGATAAGCTAGTGTCCGCCCAATTAAGTCAAACTTTTAGTTTATTTCATTTCAAAGACTGAGTGCCAAAGATTTTTGAAATCCTATCAAATTTGATCCAAATTATCTAAAAATTTTTGGAGGCATACTGCAGGACATATACTGTTTTATATAAATATTTTCCCCTAATTTTGACTAAGATCTAAAATTATGAAAAACCAGATTGCTCACTGTTTTTATATTTTATAAATCAAATAATGCTTCAGAAATTCACACAAATGCTATAAATAATTTCACACAAATGTAGATGGACTGAAGGTGAATGTATGACACGGACCATTACGGCGCAGAGTTCTTTAATGGTGTGACTTGTAACAATTCATACAAATGCAGTCAAATCCATTACTTCATATAATACATTAATTGTTATACATGAGAAAATAAACATGTTGTTCGTACAAAAGAAAGCATATCTTTAATTTGTACAACTAAGCTACGATTCGACCTTCATTATGATCACGGCGTATGTACGTAGCTTCCTCACTCTCTTCCATGAGACTTAGGTCAACGTCCTCTCTGAAAGGAGGAAGCTCATCAAATTGGTTGTATTTTTCCTCATCGACAACATTCTGAACTCCGACAATCCTTCTTTTTCCTTGAATAACCACGTGGCGTTCCTTATTAGCCGGGTCAATTACAAAGAAGATTTGTGTAACAGAATTAGCAAGTACAAATGGTTCTTCCCTGTATCCGACGAGTTTGAGGTCCACAGTAGTGATATCGTACTTGTCGATGTTCACGCCCCCTGGAAGTTTGACCCATTGGCACCGAAAGAGAGGGACCTTCAAAGGTCCATAGTCAAGCTCCCAAATCTCTTCTATGAATCCGTAGTAGCTTTGCCTATTTTCATTGCTGTCATAGGCATTGTACGGATACCACTATTTTGGTTCATGCTCTTTTTATCTTGTGCTCTTGTATAAAATGTAAAATCATTTATGTCGTATCCTTGGAATGTCCGAATTGTAGTTGACGGTCCCTGAGCCAACACTTTCAACTGAGCGCACTCTGTCTCCGTATGCATCATGTGCCTACGCAACCAATCGTCGAAGTTATCTCTATGCTCTCTCGCGATCCAACCCTCTGACTTCCCTGGGTTTATTCTGGATGGCATGCTCTTGTGCATGTTGACATACTGGGCCACCACAACTGATTGTCCCAAAACTGCGAAATGTGCTTGTTTAAATGAAGCTAGATTGGTTGTACGGAGTGATTTCTCGCCTACTGTCCCTTTCCCCTGTAGCCTCCCCTCATGCCGAGATATAGGCAAACCAATCGGTTTGAGATCCATATAATCGACGCAGAACTCAATGACCTCCTCGGTTCCCCAACCATCAACAATGCAGCCTTTCGACCGATGTCGGTTACAAACATATTTCTTTATAACCCCCATGAACCTCTCGAAAGGGTACATCTGATGTAGAAACACGGGACCAAGAATCTGTATCTCTTTCACAATGTGAACAATGAGATGGACCATAATATCAAAAAAAGATAGAGGGAAACACATCTCAAGCCTACACAGAGTGTGGACCACGTCTTCCTGTAGCTTATCTAGTTTTAACGGATCGATGGCCTTCTGTGAAATCGCGTTGAAGAATGAACACAACTTTATAATTGGGTCTCGGACTTTCTCTGGTAGAACACCCCTAATTGCAACTGGAAGCATCTGTGTCATCATCATGTGGCAATCGTGAGACTTCATGCCAATTAATTTTAAGTCTTTCATTGAGACTGGTCTCTTTATGTTGGCAGAGCAATGGTCCGTGTCATACATCCACTTTCGGTCCATCTACAATTAATTAAATCAAACTTCACATAAGCATATAATTGTAAATGATAAGATTTAAAAATCCATATAGAAAATTTTGACTATATTAAAATACATCAACCTTTTTTCATTATGTAAATATCCATCTAGCAATTTTTTATTATTTTATAAAATGAAAATAATTGTAAATACTTAGGATATATTTTTACTATATTAAAATACATCGATCTTTTTTTATTATGTAAATATCCATCTTGCAATTTTTTATTATTTAAAAAATAATAAATAATTGTAAATAGTTAGGATATATTTTGACTATATTAAAATACATCAACCTTTTTTCATTATGTAAATATCCATCTAACAATTTTTTATTATTTCAAAATTTGAGCATACATCAACCTTTTTTCATTATGTAAATATCCATCTGGCAATTTTTTATTATTTACAAAATTGAAAATAATTGTAAATAATTAGGATATATTTTTACTATATTAAAAATATCCAAGTAGCAATTTTTTAATTACTTTCATAATTGATAATATCAATGTTGTAATTTTTTAATTACTTTAATAATTGAAAATAAGCATATGATTGAAAGTACATGATATATTTGTAAATAATTAGATTTACAAATGTATCTTGCAATTTTCATTATTGCAAAATTCATCTAACCATTTTCACTATTTAAAAATCCACTAAATCACTAAAATGAATAAGAATTGTAATTATCAAAATCTAAAGCAATCTATAAAGTAAAATCCAACTACAAATATAATGTAGATCAAATTACTAACCTTGAAGAGAAATAGATATGAATTTTAATACAATTTTTCAGCAGCAATTCATCACAATAAATGGAGCAGAGACGCCTCTCTATTATGCTCGATCGGTCGGGGGAAGGGATGGCTAGATATATAAAGGACTTATCACTGCCGGTTCTGCGCAGAACCAGCCGTGTCACTGCCGGTTCTGGTGTAAAACCGGCAGTGAAAATATCAATATCACTGCCGGTTGATAGAAGATTCGGCAATGATATATCACTACCGATTTTAGATGTAAACCGGTAGTGATATCTGGTCATCACTGCCAGTTGGTTCCACAAACCGACAGTGATAAGTTCTCCCCCCCCCCCCCGACTTAACTTTCTAACCGGCAGTGATATGTTATCACTACTGGCTCTATCCCAACCGCCAGTGATATGCCGGAAAGGATTGCCTGTTCTGTAGTAGTGGGTAATATAAAGGTTTACAGTATTTAATTTGATGTGGTTACTAATAATATACCAACACACCCTTTTCACAACAACATGGTCACTTTTGTAAGGATAAAGAGATATGAGATATGACTGGAGATCATTCGGTTATTGGTGTCAAACAAATCGGCACTATACTAGAGTTGTGGAACTTCAGATAGAACCAAGAAGCCTCTATTGCAGAAGCTATGTCACATATGATGGCAGACATGAAAAACCCCTAAGGTCTTGTCTTGAACTATGAAATAATGTATTGTCATATTTGTTGAACTTTTGTTAATGTATTATCACCTGAACTATGAAATATTTCATTATCATATTTGTGGTAAAGTCTTCTTATCTTGAACTATGAAATAATATTTTTTCCCTACCTCTCTTGGCAGAACTTCCATGATTAGTATCTGTTGTTCAAAATTTTATTCTCCTTAAACATTTCTACAATGACATTTACAAAGCATAAACAGTTATAGATATTGCAATTGAATATCCAAACATCCTAGATGCATTGAGGCAACATCTTGTCTGATGAGGAGGGTATTAAAATATGAACATTTGTAGCACTTTCATCACCTTTCTTATTCTAATGTTGATGTATTCCAAGGCAAAATCCAATTCCATCAACAGTTCGTCTTGAAAGTTGTCATGCTCTGATTTATCTTCCACTTCATTCTCATATACATATAATCATGGAATACATCAACATTACAATAAGAAAGGTGTTGAAAGTGCAGCAAATGTTCATATTTTAAGACCCTCCTCATCAGACAAAGTTGTTGCCTCCATGCATCTATGACGTTTTGATATTAAGTAAATTTCACAAAATTACAGGTTTCTTGTACAAACTATATCAGAAAACTACAAATTTTATCTTCTATTTAACAAAACTATAGATTTTAATGTTTTTCCATATTACGGTATTCCACAACCTAAATGACATTTCTAGGCTGATCTTCTCAAAATTTGAATTTAGACGAGATGTTTTATGAGTTGCCGAAAAGGCTTAAGCATTTCTAAAAACATAAAACTTAAGGTTATTTTGCTATCAAGATTTATATGCAAAGCATGATAAAATGAGATTCTTTCTTTAGAATATAATAGTATGTACTTTGAAGAGTATTTCTACACTGATTTGATAAATTGTAGTGTTTAGACGAGATATTTTATTTGCTGCTGAAATAGCATAAATGACCATTCTGGAATATATGCATGTACATATCTTTTATACTAGGGTCTCATTCTTATTCATGAAACAATTCAAGTCAAGGTTATTTCTTAAGTATTTTAGCCTACTCAGGTAATCTACTGACATATTAGTATTTAGAAATCAATTATTCTCATTTTGGATTTCTTCCATACAAAGTATATCCTTTTGAATATTTAATGATTGAGAACAACCTTTAATAGAAAATGATTCAAACAAAGATGATATTTAAATATTTTTATATATTTGGGTTGCTATCAGAATGAGAATTCCATAAAAATTTGTTTTATTTAAATTCTAAGCATGCTTGCAGAACTTTGCTCATGGCATATTTTGAACCCCTTTCTTTAACTTTAATTTAAAATTTACACAGAGTTCATTTTCAAAATATATTTGCATATTCAGAAATCACATGATTTTATATTAATATAGAAATTTATTTTATTCAATTTGTTTGGAAAATTCAAAAGTTACAACTATTTGATTATTAATCGGCTTGGAAATTAGATGAAAATGGAAAATACGCTTTCTTACATTGGAAGCGCATTGACTGATTTGCTTGCTTGGGCTTTGCTCTAACTGACATCGAGGCCCCACTGTCAGCTGCACAAAATAGAGGGAAACCAGGGCAGTGTCGTCGGTGGCGAGTGGCGGCCGGAGTCAGATGGCTGGCGGGCGGAGGAGCACCAGCGAAGTAGCACGCACTCAGGGGATGTCTCAATTTGATTCGGCGTTGGCCAGAGCAGGGCTGCCACCGGAGTAGAGTGGCAGCAGAAATGGTGAATCACTGGAGAAGAAGAAAGACAATGTCTCAGTTTGAATCGGTAGAAGATTAAGCATTAGTAAGCTATTTGGGTCCCGTTTTACTGATCAATTGAAGTGGAGATGGGCTGTGAAGCTGCGCCACCGGTGGCCGACCGTGGAGAAGAAAGCGGCAGTGGCGACGGTGATTCGGGTGTGATGAGTTGAAAATGATAGTGGCAGGGTGGTTTAGGATGTATGAGGATGCTCTGTGCGCAATGAATTTTACTAATTCCTACCGGATTGCTCGATTCAGTTTTCCTCCTCTCCCTCGGTTTTCTCTGCGAAAATGGTGGTTTGGGTGAGTTCTGGCGCAAAAGGTTTTGGCTCCGGAAGAAAGGGCTATGAGTGGCTGGGTTGTGCTCTGGAGAAGATGGACAACAACTTTTATAGGCGAGGCGATGATGTATGACGAAGCTTCACGGAAGCTACCCGCTGGCGATTTTGCTGATGATCAAATAACGCAGGGATATGGCTGTCAGGGCAATGCAATTTATGGGGAAATGATGCCATAACAGGGTGTGGCGAACTGACAAGGTGGACAATGATTGCGCTGCAAGATTGCAGTTCAATTCATACAATGTGGCATGCTTGAGATGAGTTGCTGAGGCATGAAACAGAGGGCATGCATCCTTCATTGTTGTACATAGGGGAAATGAACCAGGGCCAAGCTGAGGCTTCCAGGTGGGGTCATCTACAGGAAATATGCACTGCTCCATTGACAAGAGATGAAACTACCTTATCTCTTCCATACGCAGGCAATGATGTTGAGCTTTAAATGATCAATAATCCTGGATGGGATATTTTTGATAATTTTTCTCAGAGACGGCTAAACAATTATCTTCATACTGTAGAAATTTCAAATGAAAATACTTGTACAAAATTTACAGAAATTCTGACAAGGCACTGTGCTCAAAATTGGGTTTTCTGTTTTTAATTTATCAGAGGACCTATATCTTACCAAAACTTTTTGAAACATTTTATAGAAGTTCCCCTTGGTCATATAAGCTTTCAATAAAAAATTAAATTTAATATATTTTTATTTAATTTATAGAAATTCTGACATTCTGATTATTAGATTTTCAGAAATTCTGTTTTTGAATTTTTAAATATAGTATAATTGATTATTTATTTTTAATATTTTTACTGTAGATTCATTTATCTATCTAGAATATAATATTAAATATTTAGCTCGAGATAAGGTTGGATTATTTTTATTTAAATCTGACAAATTTACTGTTGCTAGTGAAGAAACATTAATTGGGTATTTATTGCACATTAGGATTACTTGGATTTTATAATTCAGACGTTAGATTCTAGAGATCTCTCAAGATCATAGAGGGATTTTTTATATATTTTATTAATATAAGCTTTTGTTATTGTTATTTATCTATTATATATAAAGGTTTTCTCATTAGAGCAAAAATCAAGGAAAATCCAGAATAATTCAGAAAATGCAGAAAAAACATTAATAAATATAATTAAATTATAAAATTTAATTTCTTACTTTATTTTAATTTTTGGGGCTTTACAGGTGAAAATTTAAAAAGATGAAAGTAAAAATCTAAAAATTGATATTAAATTTTTTAAGTCTCTAGTGACCTCTTTCAGCAGTTAAAAGATTTTTAATGCAATAAATAATGATATGGAATATGAAATGACTCATTTTGACTGCAAAACTATGGAATGTCAGAATTTGAAAAAAAATCTTAGAAACTTATCTTTAGCTAAAAATTTTATCATATCTTCCAAAAAACTGTATTAAAAACTGGTAAAAATATAAATAATTAATAATTAAATTTAGTACTTTTTAAAATTCAAAAGTACAAATCATGAAAAATCTGAAATCTTAATAGAAAATACATATGCATGATATTGATATAAATTTTTTATAAAATAATTATTAGCCCATATAAAGATCTCTAAAAAAATTTCAAAAATTGTTGATCCCATTTTCATCCTCAAATAAAATAAAAACAAAAATGGTGTTTCTGGCTAGTCAGCATTGTCAGAATTTTTGTAATTTTTATGTAAAATATTTTAACCCGAAATTTTTACTGGGTATCAATCCATATCGTAGGACCTTAGTCAAATTTTTTTGAATATTTGCATTGCGATTTGTGGCCAAATTAATACCAAACCTGAGGTATCCAGAGACCTCTCCCCCTCTTGTCTCACTTTCTCTGTCTTGCTTATGGGCTCGTTTCTCTGTTAGGGACCCATTCACCAGGTGAACCGAGCCAGACTCTCATTCAGTATCTGCCCGGTGGGTCCGGTCCCGCATGTCGGGGGTCTCTTCCTCCCTCACGCCTTTCTTCCTCCTTGCGTAACCGGATCAAAGTTGCACCGCCTCCCTGTGCTGCTTCAGTCGCCGCATCCCCGCAAAATCCGGGCCACATCGCGTCATCCATGCCTTGCTTCTGCCATGCCCTGCCTTGATCTTCCCGCGCCTCACCTCACCGGCAAAAATCTCGCATACAAGTTGACCAGCTTATTTCTCAGTTGTGTCGATTTACTTCGTCTCAATCCATCGCACGTCTGCCCTGGCAAGGAATTCACCACTCACCCCTTGCCACGGCAAGCGCCTCGTCACCTCCAGCACAGGATTGTGGTAGCCAATCCCTCTTGTGTTCACACCCAGTCCGGCTGCCATCTGTTGCCGCGATGGTGCGAACCGACTCATCTAAGCTGCCGTGGCAAGCAGACATGGCACTGGAGCTCTAATCTTCACTGGCGCGAGTAATGGCGAAGAGAAATAAACCATACCCGGTTAATTCACGACCTTCTCATCACTGCTAGTCATGCCCTATAAACTCATCTTTTCATTCAAGCTCTGCACCAGAAGCCGCACGCTCAATTGACTGCCGCACATGCCTTGCCCTCTCACCTCCTGTGATTTACCGCCATAGCCTCCTATATAAGCTGCCCGAGTGCTTCCCTAGCTCCTCACACCATTCCATTTCCCCTCCAACTTGATAGCTCACGGCCAAGTCCTTAGCTCTAATGAAGTCCACCATTTTCGTCAAAACTTGAGCTCGGAGGCCGAAGTCCAATCAAGCCACTACAGTAAAGCATCATCAAATTCCTTTGCGCATAAGCTTTCTGGATGCTAAACAATGTTTTCCCCCACTTTACCTCAGCCTTCGCCCATGTGTAGACCACCTCATCACTATTCTTCTTCCCCAACTCAGGCACTCGGTGGCAGCCAACATTGATCATTCTTTGCCGCCATTTTCAGGTAAAATGGGATCCATAGGACTCACTAATACTCAAGAACCACTCGTCCGATGAAAATGCTAAGTTTTCAAGTTTTCCTCCGCCTGGCCACGGCACCGCCGCACCCCTGCGGTGGCGGAGCAGTTCCAGCTGTCGCCGCTGATGATTAAGCCCACCTAGTGGTGCGCCAAGTCATTGAAGTGCTCTAGGAGCAATCTTCCGGCGGCCATCTCGGCCCTAGCGCCGTCGCCGGCGAGCCCTAGGCGGTACCCTGTTCTGGAGTCACTGTCGGGTGGGGGCGGCTTGTCAATTGGCGCGAAGGTGAGAGGGAGATGTTCAAACCGGAAAAAGACGCTTTCGGTTTAGTGAAAGCGTAATATGCTATTTTAGTGAATATTTGAGCCGATCCAAATTCAAATACCTATATTTGTGCATTTTAACTCCAAATTGAATGAACCAAATTTTTAAAACCATATAAAATCTTTTAGTTTTATAATATACAAAAAAAATTGAAAATAGAAACTGCGTGATTTTAAAATTTAAATTTAAAGTATAGGTTTAAAATATGCTCTGTATGCAATTTTTGCAAATGAATTTAAAATGGAATAAAACCAATTTTGAAAGAATTATCGAATCAAAATAAACTCAAATATATAAAAATATTTAAATTTCAATTTGTTTTAGATCTTTTTCTAATAAAGATTAAATTCAATATGTTAAAAATTCAAATAAGCATACTTTAATCAAAAGAGCTCCAAAGGAAGTATAATAAATTTATATGTGTCATTTATTCAATAATCTACCCTAATATTCAAAAATACTTTGGGTGATCTATTAGGTATACACATGTTATACCATGTGGTGATTAAATGGTTAATATTAATCCAAATAACTTTAGCCTCTTGAATTCGAAATTATTTATATAAAAATACATAATTTTGGTCTCTTGAATTCATAAAATAAATAAAAATATTTCATTAAAATCAAGGCACCTTTTCGTGAATATAACCTAAATCTGCTAATAATGGAAAAGATTAAAGGGCAGTCTAAAACGCTATAACATAAACTCATGAACCCCAACCCTAAAACCACACTTGTTTTCTATAGAAAATTTTTATTTGATTTATTGTATGTCTTCTTTTTGCCTTTATTAAAGTTCGCTATTTGTCACTAATTTCCTGTTGAACGGCGAATAGACTCTGACGCTCCTAAGTTCGCTGACAACGACCTCGCCGATGACGCCGACTACGTTCCCGACGACAAACAGGAAGGCAAGCACCCCTTGATCATTAGACCAACTATTTCAATTACTTTATATTGTTTTGTCAAACTATTATGCATGTGCGTACTTTTTGGTAAAATTGCTATATTGGGAATTATGGTAGTTATACCTGTAAATTCATGGAACTTCCTTAATAAGTATGGATATGTGAACCTTGATAACCGTAGCATAAAGTAGAAAATACATGATATCAACTTGAATATATTCGATAGCCTAATACTCATGCTTAGCCATGTTTAGTAAAGAACCTTATTATTCTTTTTTACTTAAAAAGGCTGGATATGACTTTTCAAAGGTTGTTGGTATTTTGGTTAAAAATGAAAATAAAACTATGTTTTGACACGGGTGATTATTGGCAATAACCGATTGTGCATGTGGATTGCACATAGTGTAGGGAGAGATTATCGCTCGGGTTGGATTAAGGACCGAACTATGGGTTGTTTTCAGGCCAAGAATTCGTACAACCACAAGTGCCGGTATGGGATAGAGTTAATCTATTAAGTTACTTAGATGTGGCTTTGAACATTGAAAAGTTGGCGTAGTACAGGCATTCTGGTTAGGTCTGCTTGTAGGGGTTTCTACATACCAATGCAACGGTGTGCGCCTTGCTATGGGGAGAAGTGTGTGTGGTAGGGTTGATCTGCCTTGGTTATTGTGAGAATGATATCTTGTCTTGGGTGTGTGTTTCTGCCTCCATTGTAAGGGCTATCGTCACCGGGCTGGTGCAAAGTCATGTCTAGGTAATGTAACAGTTATGTTATAATCTCCTTGCAGACACACCAAAAGAAGTGTGTTATTGGCCTGGCAATAGAGGTTGAACATTTCTTGTGGGTAAAGCTATACACCTCTGCAGAGTGTAAATCTAATCGATGAGCCACGCCCGCGGTTATAGGCACTTGGTAAAGTCATCACATAGTTAGAGTTTTGGTATTTTCAAAAACTAGATTTTGTTGGAAACTGGTTTGGCAACCGTTATTTCATGTCGGGGATCGACATTGTTTTGGCTCTAAACAGTCGGGTAGACTGTGTCATGAAATCTATTACTCAGTCATTATTTTAATAATCATACTGGCTTTTACAAATTCCGTTTGTAATCTATCATATTCATATGCTTATGATTCATTTATGCTTATGCAAAATAACCGTAGAGCCTCTTTATTGTCATAGCCTGCATTCCAATATTATCTGTATTTGTGAAACACTATAAGTCTTGTTGATACAAAAACTTTCTTAAATTGTTGATTCAGAAGGCGAAAAATGTGAAATACCAGATGATTCGTACTTCAACACAGGATATGGGGATTTTGATAACGATCTTTTCTAGGGTTAACCTTGTCAGTTGCTTGCGGGTTTAGATGGGCTAACCACAAGGCTTTTGGATCTTCTTCTATTTCCGCTGCTATGTAATATATTATGTATGAACTTTTATATAATTAAACTTGTATTATCATCATGTAATAAAATCTGTGTATGGATGTGGTGCCAATGTTGTAAACATGTACGTACTAGTCGCCAATCATGGAACTAGTATTGTGGACACATGGAGGTCTTCCGTCCTACAATGACGGGTCTTTACAGGCAGCTGGGCCGAGCAACTGGGCCAAGGCGCAGAGAACTAGGTTACACAAGATGGGTTTCGGCCTAAAGCCTTTTTCAGATTTTAAATACTTTTCTTTTAAATAAATACAAAAATATAAATATCTCAATTAAATAGAAAATAAATTAAAAAAATCTATAAAATTTTGTAAATACTTTAGAGCATATAGAACTCAGATAAAATATTTTTTCAAATATTCACTTGAACATTATGTATATTAAATCATTTTTTACTTAGAGAAAAATCCAAAATAAAATTTAGTTCGCAATAAAATTCTAAAGAAATCCCAAAAATGCAAAAACACATAAAACCAATTCAAATGTGTAAAAATTGGGATGGTACATCCTACAACCATCAGCGGCTATGGGGGCTGTGTCCAGAATGGGTTATCTTGAATAACAACTAAGGGTCTGAGTGTTTAATTTGGAGCGATGTCTGAGAGAGAAGATAGAAAACTTAAGGAAACTGAAATGATACGACCGAATCCCATAGAAAGAGGCAACTTCCCACGCTCGTGCGGTTTGTTATTTTAAAAAAAAAAACTAGTTATGACCCGTAAAAAAATCAAACCATCCACAACAAATACTGCAGACACACCAAAAAATATGTCACTCACTAGAACTTACGAAAAATGCATTTAACCACTGAGCGGTTGCTACAGTCAAACAGTTGCATAATGTATACGATCAAATATATAAAATTTTACAGCTAAAATGTAGATGCTCAACGGACCACGCGTTGCCGCGGACGGAAGGAATCGCAGACACAGGTAGAGATTGTAACAGAGAGAGGAAATTTTCTTTACGAACACCCGGGGAGGGACGAAATGAATTTGTTACAATTTCTAAAAACCATAAAAACTTGACAATGTTTTTTTTTCCTATAGTAGCTCAGGCATGCCCTCACCCTCCTAACAAATTCTAAAGAATCTACAAACTTAGCGGCTCAATTAAACCAGTGAAGCTACTTGAAGTGCGCTAGTAGAACTGTCAGAATTTTAAAAAATTACGAAAGCTTGATCACGATTTGAAATTTAATTGTACGTTACCGTAGGCATGTTTTGAGGACTCTCCTAAATTTTTTTCAAGAACTCGTAAATGTAGTAGCTCAACCAAATCAGCGAAATTGTTTTAAATGTATTAGTAGCATTCATGTATTTTTAATCGCTCAAATTTGATCATGATCCGAATTTTTTATGGTAGGGTAAGCATGCTTCCAGGAACTTTATAAAAGAGTTTCAAAAATTTATAACATGATTTAATAGTTCAATCAAATTAGCAAAGCTCATCTCTATTTTCACCCAAAATAAAAAACTGTCGCGCCCGTACGCGTCAGCTAAATTCGCCTTAAGTTGGCTGGGGCTCGAACCGAAGACCGAGCGATTGCAGGGCTACGCGCTAACCAACAGAGCAGCCCACCGCATGTGAAATGTTACGGCTAGTAAATATTTCACTCTATGTCCAGCTATCGTAGAAAAACGATGCGTGTCGCATTCGCGCGAGACCGGCCGTACGTCCCCAACAATATTAGTATTTATATGTTGTATATCATCTTTACTGGATGCGTCCTTGGATTTCATTGTTACTCCGATCATGCTGCAAATCAAAATGAAGGATCTAAGAAGAAACTTACTTGATGCCTTGTCGTAATTTACTGTCGCATTTAACCATGCTGTATACAAATATAAAGAAAGCTGTAAAAAAATGGAAGTTACACTTACGTTCGGATGCGAAACAAAATACGTTCTAGTTATATATTATGTTATTGTACATGTGGTTAAACATTACTTGCTAAATTAACCGTGACATGAAAATTATATCCAGATGCATACCCAATTAGGGCCAGATTTGAATATTGTACATGGGCTTTACGTAAGTAAGTGGGTCCGTGGCCCATGACCATCTAAGCGGGTGGGGACAGTTGCATGCAGTTGAAGAATAATATATCTATTTTTTTCTCACTCTATATATAGTTCAAATTGATGGTGAGTCAGAGCTGGGCACTCTAGCCGGGATCTTTTGGGCCAGCCCAAGGCACGACGTCACGGTCCGGCACGAAACCCGACCCGGCATGAAGTGGGCCGTGTCGGGCCAAGACGACATCAGAGCACGGTCGTCTTGGGCTCGAAATCGAGCACGATGGGCGGCCCGGCCCGGCACGACACTGTAGAATGGGCTATACTGGGCCTGATGATCGAGGGCATGAGAAAGAAGTCTAGTATGAAGGTCACTGACTCACAGAGTATGACCGTCATGGATGCACCCAGTAACATGAACGTCACCCCTATCGCCAACACCTGAGAGAGACCGACAAAACAGGAGAGAGAGCTAAGAGAGATTGAGAGACGGTACAAGAAGCTGCTATCTCTCGCTCGTCCCTCTCAATCTCTCTCAGCTCTTTCTCTCACCAGTCTCTCTCAATCTCTCTCGTCTGTCTCGCTCACTCTCTTTCTCGCCCATTCTCCCCTCTCTCGTCCGTATTGAGCATATCTTTCTCGCTCTATATAACTGTTCGATAATAAATAAAGTTTAGTACTTTTTCTCATAATATTTGCATTCACTGCCTTAATTCTATGTATTTCCGTCTCTTTTCCTTTCGTTGAAATAGTGCAAATAGGTCGGGCCTAGGCCGGCACGAAGCAGGCACGAAGTGCAAATGGACCATGTCTGGGCTCGCCGAAGGCGAGCTGGGCCGGCACGGCGAGCACGACGGGCCGTCGCGGCCCGGCACGGTTCAGTCACGAAGCACGATGAGCCTGTGCCGGGCTGGCCCGGCACGGCATGACGCCCACCTCTGATGGTGACAGCACGCTGCATATGGACAAATTTGTATTGATATATCAGGGGCGATCAAACCTTGATCTAACTCGTTTCGAGAATACGCAGAGGAGTGGAGGACTGCGTATGTTTGTATTAAAAAGGTAGAAAGTACACGATACAACCTAAGATACAAGCAAACTAAGCGGGGGTTACATTAACCATTCACGCGCCCACACTAAACCTTTGATCTAACTCAGGCCAGGATAATTGTATTTCATAGTCTAATTAAACTCTTAAGTAATGTAATTCAGGTCGAACTAAAGATGAAGAAACCAACTAACGGCGGCGATGAGGAGGATGCAAATGCCCACCGCGCGATGCCCGTGGTGGTGTTCGGCGGCGCTGGAGATGATCCAAGGGTTTGACATGGCCGGAGTCCCCGGCGTGCCGTGTCCACCGTAGCCGTTGCAGTCGCTGCCTCCGTTTATGATGGTGACGCCGGACTGTCCGACCTCGGGGATGTACGTCTCGTTAGCGCCTGCATGTGTGCAGTAAACGTGTAAACTAAGAGCCAAATTAAATTAGTAGAGTTAGTTACATGTATATGAATCAAATCAGCAAACTAAGAAACCTAAGAGTAATGTTGAGAGGAGAGAGAGAGAGAGAGAATTAGTTACCGATTTCTTTAGTGCCATCTGCAAGATCATGAGCTGCATCTACGTGAACACCTGAGCGAAGAACTGAGACGAGGAGGAGAGAGATCATGAGGAGGAAAAGGCATACTTTCTTCGGTTGCTCCATTGTACCACCAATTGATTCGATCAATCGGCAACTGTTGATCCAATAATGCATAGGTACCTCGGTATTTAAATGCGACTATACGACTGGATTACGACTAGTCTTTGGTTTAGTAATGGATCCTACCCATCCAAAATCTCTTGCAAAAAAAAAATCGTTGGATACGACAGCATTTCAGGCCAGGGATATGATTTGATATCGAGTAAGATAAGGAAAGTTGCCATAAATCGGACGTCGATTTCCTTTTCAGCATCCCAAACAACTGCCACGGTAGCTAGCTAGTTTGTATGGAAACGTTTCGATTACTCGGACATCTTTTCCGCTTAAAACAACTGGCACGATAGCTAGTTTATATGGCATGGCAATGTTGTGTTTTCCATCCTCGATGCGATTCAACGAAATCCATTTATATATACAACGGGTCCAATCAAACTTGTTGAGCATCCAAATAGATCATCATCTCTTGCCAAAAGATAAAGATATACAGCTATTCAGCTAATCAATATTCAGCAGGTTAAATTAACAATGAAGCAACGAAATGGCCGCCATAAGGAGGACGATGCAGCAGGTTGCCACAATCGTGGACGGCCGGCCGAGCTCTGGTCCGGGTGCGGCGCTGCGCCTGTGGTGGTAGTTGCTGGTGCCGGAGATGGTCCGAGGGTTGATCACAGTCGGCGTCTGGTGTGCGCGGCCGTGGTCGCTGCCGCCGCCGTTGCCATGGCCGCGTCCGTGTCCATGGCCGCCGTGGCCACCTTTTCTAACGGTGACAGACCATCGAGCCGCCGAGGTGTGCGTCGTGTTAGTCCCTGGGTGCAGCCATTTGTTCATTTAGCAAACATGTTGAGACTTTTTATTGTTGTTGGGATATATACTAAAATTTATATAGAAGTAGTACTAGTACTAAATCAATGTAAATTTTAGTACTTCTTAGGGACAGTAAAAATTCTCATAACATATTAGCAGTATTGGTACTTCCTAAGTAAAAAATTGTTCTTGGAATGCTTAGGTATTGGGCTCGCATCTTGCTCGGCTCAAATCTAGTTGGGCTAGGCTTGAGCTAGTGTGCCAATAAGCCGAAAATTGAGCTATGCCAGAGAGAGGGCATATCCCATATGCAAATAGTCTACTTTGTTCACATTGGCTTTTACAGGACAAAGCATACCGTGCAACATAAATCGACATCTAGATTTTCGAACAAAAAAGAGGCATAAATCGACATGAACACATGAACATTCTAGAAATTTCTCCACCTTAGACCCGCTACAGAGATAGCTTCTAGTGGCCTAATTCAGTCAATCCACTGAGAAGAAAATGCAACATTTGCAAAAAGCATGTAAATTCGACTCTGCAATATATAATTGTTGGAGCATTCTAAGAACTGCATCTTATCATAGCTAAGACACAAAATGTGGGCTGCCATTCACCTCAAAAAAGAAAACTTGAATGCACCAAATTCATCTCTCACAGCAAACAAAAGGTCATACATGAAAGGACGATAGAGAGAGAGAGAGAGAGAGAGAGAGTAAACGTACCTATGTCGTCTTCGACATCTGTAGAAACATCGACTCCATGAACAGCTGGGAGAAGAGCCGGCAGAAAGATAAGCAGGAGGATGATAACAAGGCTTGGCCTCCTGATTTGTTGCTCCATTATTGCTTCACAGATTCAGAGCAGCTAAAACCAACACAAGACAAGGATTAGGTAATAATTCTACAGTAAGTGACTCTGCAGTAAGTTATCCCATTCGCCAGCCTTTGCCCACCTCACACTCATCCAATCATAATCTCCCCTCAAACAAAACCCAAAAACTAAATGTAGTCGAGAAGAGAACATCGAATACGTGTGGAGATGGGGAAGCTATCTAGCCAGCGGATATGAGTGTGTGTGTGACCCACATGCAGACCTCATGCATCCTGCCCGCGGGGCATGGTTACGTGCCGCAACGTCGAGACATCTTTGTCCGAAGATGAGCTGGACAACAAGTCGACAGATGGCCGCGAAACTTGTGTGGCCATTTGGTGCTACCTCTTCTACTTTCTTATGGATGTCTAACGGCTCTGTGCCGTCGAGAAAAACGGCAATGGATCTACTGGCTAGGTTTCAAGTGTTTCTCCATCCTCCATCCTCCATTCTTTTTAGGTCATTTCAGGCTTTGGTATACATAAAACGCACGAAACTGTCACCACAAGTTTCATCTATAACAACTTAATTAGTTCAAAATCCGTGCAATATCTAGCCCATTCATACAACGTCATTTACATTTTTATCGTTACTTCGTATAAAAGAGTTAATCCAAAGACGTTACGTTTAAACTTAACGAGTATCATATGGTACTATAACTTATTTTAGATAAATAATATAGGACTAATCTCACTACCACAATTCTATGTGTGTTACATGGGCTAACACTACAAATTGATCGAGGTACTGCACCGTGTTATATCTTTTACTACCACTACTACAGAATCAGTAATCCTTGCCAACGTAACACTGCCGGTTCATCCAAAACCGGCAGTAATAATATTATCATTGTTGATTCGACGGAAAACCGGCAGTAATGGCTTTTTTTGATGAACCGGTAGTGATAAATCCCATATTACTGCCGGTTTGGACAAAAACCGGCAGTAATACTATCACTGCTGATTTTTTTAGAAGAACCGATAGTGCTGATATTTTTCGAAAAATCATATATTTTTCATACGGAGTCGGATGGAGATAAAATTTACATGAAAATTGTAGCTCTTGACGAGTTCTACAACTTTGTAGTTGACAACTTTTTCAATTGAAGTAATTTAGATATCCAAATAATGGTATCACGGCCGGTTGGCGGTTCGTATTCCCAACCGGCAGTAATAATGCTATCAACCATTTTTCGAAAAATCATAAATCTTTCATACGGAGTAGGATGGAGATAACATTATATGAAAATTGTAGATTTCGACGAGTTCTGCAACTTTGTAGTTGACAACTTTTTCATTTGAAGTAATTTAAATATCCAAATAATGGTATCACTGCCGATTGGCGGTTCGTATTCCCAACCGGCAGTAATAATGCTATCAATCATTTTTCGAAAAATCATAATTTTTTCATACGGAGTCGGATGGAGATAACATTTATATGAAAATTGTAGCTCTCGACGAGTTCTACAACTTTGTAGTTGTCAACCTTTTCATTTGAAGTAATTTAAATATCCAAATAATGGTATCACGGCCGGTTGGCGGTTCGTATTCCCAACCGGCAGTAATAATGCTATCAACCATTTTTCGAAAACTCATAACTTTTTCATACGGAGTCGGATGGAGATAAAATTTATATGAAAATTGTAGCGCTCGACGAGTTCTACAACTTTGTAGTTGACAACTTTTTCATTTGAAGTAATTTAAATATCCAAATAATAGTATCACTCCCGGTTAGCGGTTCGTATTCCCAACCGACAGTAATAATGCTATCAACCATTTTTCAAAAAATCATAACTTTTTCATACGGAGTCGGATGGAGATAAAATTTATATGAAAATTGTTGCTCTCCACGAGTTCTAAAACTTTGTAGTTGATAACTTTTCATTTGAATTAATTTAAATATCCAAATAATGGTATCACTGCCGGTTGGCGGTTCATATTCCCAACCGGCAGTAATAATTCTATCAACCATTTTTGGAAAAATTACAACTTTTTCATACAAAGTTGGATGGAGATAAAATTTATATAAAAATTGTAGCTCTCGACGAGATCTACAACTTTGTAGTTGACAATCTTTCCATTTGAAGTCATTTAGATATCCGAATAATCATTAAAAGTTTCAGAGACAAAGGAAGAAAAGGAAAATATATCCTATACTAGTTGAGGAAAATATATCCTATACTAGTTGAGGAATGAGTGATAGGTGAGATGGTAAGGTGGGCTCGCGCGGGGCAGCAGATCGCGAGTTTGAGCCCTAGCAACCGCACGCGCGCGTATTTCACGCGAAAATTGCGTGACTTGTGACGCATGGTCGTGCGTAGAATACGGGGTGGTCGGTCCGGATGCAAATAATTTTTTTTTTGTTTTTGACTGAGTGATTTACGAACCGAACTATCACTGCTGGTTCGCATACAAACCGACAATGATATCGACATCACTGCCGATTCCAAAATCCAACAGTAATGCCAGTTTAGAATCGACAATGATATAGTGTTCTGTAGTAGTGTACCTCAGATTAGTTTGTGATTTATACCACCCACCTAGTCCTAGTCTATACCCCTTTATAATGCACCTAAGCAATTTTTTCTACGTCCATCCTAAATAATGCACCTCACTAGAGATGGCCCAACGTTCGTGCACCCAGCAAAATATCCCCAGAAACTTGCATTCATCAAAATGAACATCTCGGATCTTCCCTCAGTTTTACTCACCCACATCCGATGGCCATTATTTAGTGTGTCTAATCTTCCTCGAATTAAAGAAATTAAGTCAATAATTAAGTACATATTGTACAAATGAGAACGAAGTCATGTTCACGCGGTGACCCGGATTTCCATCGATTGTGTCTCCACCCGAACGCCGAAATGCCTCCTATCCCCTTCGGCCGGATGGAAACCAATTCGGGTTGTGCCCCCACCCTTCCATCGATTCCATCTCCACGCGTACGCCTCCGATCTGTTTCTATCGCCCCAAGCCCCCCGTGAGACCGCCATTTCTGTCGCTCAGGCCGCCGCCCTCCGGATCCCGTCTCCAGCGCCCCCACCGCGCGTGCGCTCGGACAGCCCGCCCACCTCCCGATCTGGTCTCCAGCGCCCCCACACCAATCGGCCCACCCCCCCAACCCGCGCGCGCGAGCGCCGGATTTCCCTCGCTCAGCCCAGTCTCCTCCCAATCCAGATTACCTTCCCTTTGATCCGGATTGGATTGATTGACGCGCTTCCAAAGGAAGCAAATCTCCGATTCGTCAATATGAGTTTCTTCTCTACTCTTGATTTGATTGATTGATTCGTAAGGAAGCAAATCTCCGATTCGTCAAGATGAGTTTCTTCTCGAGTCTTTACCTTTTATCGCTCTCTTTCGGTTGGTACATAACCCATCAGTTTCGTTATGCTTCCTTTTCTTGCTGCTTATTGCGGGACTGGGAATTCGGGCGGCGGCCGCGGTGCAGTGCCCTAGAGTCGGTTTCTTCAGTCAGTGCGTGGAGAAGAGGAAGTCAAAAGGACAACCACATTTGCATCCCCTTTATCAGCTTTAGCCAGGTATCCATCATTTTTCACCTTACCAGTAGTTAGCTTTTTTGTTCTTATATTCTTTCGTGTTGTCCCTTGCCAGCATTTGAACAAATTTTTATGCTGAATCCCTCAAGCAGCTAGCAGTAGTAGACAAGTAGACAACAACTTCAATTATCAGAAGATCTGTTATGTGTGGCATTTTTTTGTTGTTTTCTAGATATGAGTCTCATGTTTCCACAATCGGTTGATATTCATTAGCGATTGATTCATTACTTGCTTGTATTTTAACATGCCAATGCTATTTAGATCTTGACTATTGCAACAGAAATTCTCCTGCCTTGGGAATATCAACCGATTGCACCTTTGAGTCAGCAGGTTTGTCCCGAAATCCCATTGGGTGTGTTGTTAGTAAATTATTTAGTTAAGCTTACTTCTTGATTAACATGCTGGAATCATGAGTATAATTTCCAAATTGTTTAGTTTGTTTTACTTAAGGAAAGTTGGTGAGATATTATCAGAAGATCTGTTATGTGTGGCATTTTTTTTGTTGTTTTCTAGATATGAGTCTCATGTTTCCACAATCGGTTGATATTCATTAGCGATTGATTCATTACTTGCTTGTCTTTTAACATGCCAATGCTGTTTAGATCTCTACTATTGCAACATAAATTCTCCTGCCTTGGGAGTTGAGAATGATTACAAAAGGTTAAGAGTTAACTAGATATTGTTCATGTTCACTTGATCGCATAAAAAATTATTCTCAATTTTACCAACTTATATATGAATTGTGATCCTATATTCAACGGTAGCATCCTAAAAGGTAATCCTATATATGAATTGTGAGTTTTAAATACAAACACAGTAGCATCATGCACATATTGTGAAATAAATTAAATATTCAATTGTAGAGTAAATTTCTAGATTGTTGCGGCGTAATGAAGCAGCGCTGAAGGTGTAAAGTCGGTACGAATAGTCCATTGTGAAGAAAAAGATCATTTTTTGCTCATAATATCGCTTACAATATTCAACAACAAGAATCTGATTGCTTATACACTTCATTATGAACAAATGCAACTGATACAGGAGAGGAATTAGATCTGGCATTCTTTTTGCGTAAGAAAAAATTATTAAAAGAAACCAAAAAAAAGCTACAAATTTTTTCCAATTTCTGAGCAATTGTTTGAAATATGTGCGGCCGCCACAATGTTGCTTTTAATATGAAACAGGTTAACCCACAGTTTATATCACATCTTACAATGTTTAATCTGATTCTTTCTATACTTTACCAACATCAATTATTTATTCCTTGCAACCTAATTAATCATCTTGATATGTACATTTGGACAACTAAAATGACAATTATTTCTCTCCAAGGTCATTTTATCATATCTTAGGCAAATAAATAAATATACTTTAGCAAGACATAGATTTGCAATTGAAATGAACATAAAGCTTGGATTTTCCTGCATGCTGGCTTGAGATATATACCAAATTGGCTGCATAAGGCAAAAGCATGGCCTAATCATGCAATGATTTACCATGATCAAACTGACCTTGAAACAATAGCAAAAGACAACATATAGATATACAACAACGTTTGAATTTTCAATCAAGACTAAACCGAAAACAGCCGGCGTGGTTGATTGTTGCACTGAATCTTCAATTTTCAGCTATGGTGTTGCTTCCATAGTTTGGCATCTTTAGTTGTTTACCATTCCATGCTTATATTGGTTGAGAGTTTAGACAATGTAAAATATTGGAGTTTACAATTTGCAAGGTGGATATTTAATCAAACTTACTGTGCTCAGGGGGATAATAAAGTTATATATAACTTTAGTTAAAACTAAAAAAACTCTTATCCGAATTAACTACCATAGAAAAAAATCCGAAACCCACATCTCTTTCACCTAATCTCTTGTAACCGGGGATGTTAAGTGCTATCTGGTTCAACCCAATATATGAGTGTGTTGAAAGTATCAGTATGAGGTGACACTTCCTTCTGAATCACTTGCCATACTATTTTTTGAGAATGCTTGAAATGGAATCTTACATAGGTTATGGAGAATAATATTGTATAGATTAACATTTGGAACAATCTAAGCCTTGAGCATATGCTCAAAAATGCTTCAGCTAGATTGTAGTAACCAACTCTGAAAAGACCATTAATCAGGGTTCCGTATGTCACAGCATCAGCTTGCATTCCCTTATAACCCATTTCCTTGAATAGCTTCAATGCAGAATTTACCTTTTTTTACTTGCAAAATGCATCAATTAGTCTATTACTTAACATTCTCTGCATTCTCTGTGATGAAACAAAAATCATGTTATTTGTATGATTTATCTCAGTCCGTTGAGCTGTTTACTTGCACCAAACACAGTAGTTTTTTTTTGGTTAAAGAACACACATGTTTAGGATTCATGAGGAAACTACGCTACATTTTGCTTTATATTTTTTTTTGCCTGCTTCTGTTTGTTAGTCGTATATCACAGACTTGAAAAATGCATCAATTAGATATCACAGCTACAGGATACAATATCACAGAACCCACCAATTTCCATATAATTAGAAAAGAAAGCAAATGCCTTGTCCAGTTGATGGGCTTTGCATAGTCCTTTTAACAACTAATTATAGCTGTACCGATCAGGATTCACGCCACTCATTTCCATTCTTGTTATCAAATTTGCAGCTTTTTCCATCATACCCATATTGCAGTAATGGTTCTTTGAATTGCACGTTATTATCTGATCAACTATTTATACCTCTAATGTTATGTATGAATTGTAGCCATCTCTTGAGAAATATCCATTTCATATGCCTTGCTTGCTTTGTATAGATACCCAAAGAACTTGTGTGATAGCAAAGTTTTCTTTCATTTCTCGACTTACAGTTGACTTCAAATTAATTGAATTCTGCAGAATTGGACTATTCCTACTACTCTTGCAGAATTGGACTATTCCTACTCCTCTGCTGAAGACATTGCCTTATTTTCATTATCTCCTCGAGCGTAATTACTGATTAGGTAAGGACTTGTAATTTTGGGGTGCAAGATTATTGATTAGGTAATTACTGATTAGGTTGTGTGAAACACTACTATGGTTACTACTGTTTCTATCCCTCTCAATAATCCATTTTTTTTGTTCTGTATCCAAAAGTCATATATGCCCCCTTGACTTTAAATATTGCATTATATTTTTAAGTTTACAATTTGACTAATTATGCTTATTAAACACTACTTACTTTCATAGTTTGTGAAAACGTTTATGATGTACAATGTAAGACAATGCTGACTAGTTATGTCTCTACAAGCATTGGGTATGCCTATATTACTTGCAATATTTAATAGAAATGGATGCTAATGCAATGATCATTTTAAATGTTGCTTGCCTTAAATGTATACTGCATGAGAAACACAAAAAATGTAATGTGATTTACGGAATGTGGAAAATGCTCCTGTCAGTCTGTCACCATTAATAAAAATATTTTGTAACATTTTAACGTTTTCCAGCTCAATGGCACCAATTAATCAAACACGAAAGAGAACGTTAGTGTTGTTTTCTGAAAGCTCTGTGGTGCCTACGTGAGTTTTACTTGACTATCTCTTCCATTTAATTAAAAGTAGACCAAATGTTTACATATGCTTCATTTTTTTAGATTCAAGGAGTTCGACAACATTGAATTCGCTGATATAGACATGTCTTGGAGCATTTGTGTTTTAGTAGATGGCAAATTTCCTATTGAAGATAACGGTGATTTGCTTCGATTGATCTTAATAGATGAGACTGTAAGTCCAACAAGAATTCAACCCCTATAAAATTCATTTTTTATGTTAGCTAACATGGTTTATTTTAAACTTAAAAGGGTTCCAAAATAGAAGCTATTGCCAGGGACAGTAATGTTCATAGGTTTAAATTAGCACTTAATGAAGGACGTAAGTACATCATTCATCGTGTGCAATCCAGCCTAACTGTGAGGAAGTTTAGTTTCGGAGCATTCGAAACTCTTATGAGTGCTTGCTAACGAGACGTACAACAGTTGAACCTTCTACAGTATTAGTTGATTTTCCTCTCTACCCAAAACGTTTTATGTCATTTGAAGACGTTTGTGGACGTCCGAACAAAACATTTGTAGGTATGGCTCAAAATTCCTTGGTAGCAAATATAATATCAAATGATATTTTGATGGCTAAATTTAAACATACAATATTTCATGTAGATATAGTTGGAGTGGTTGTTCATTTTGGTAATCTTGAGTACTACGAAACCTTTCCACGCCGTATAATGAATAGAGAGATCACTCTCATAGACACAAGGTAAAACTATAGTGTTTTAAAAAAAGTATGGTTTGATTTAAACTAATATGCGCATAATATTTGAAATATTTCTTCTTATGTTTAATTGTAGGTTTAACTTGTTAGTTGTTCAAGTATGGGATGAGCATTTAACCTAACATATACTCAGTTGGTCAGAGGCTAAGGCAAAAAAACCATGTGCTTGTTACTACTATGTTGAAAAAAGACAATAGATATGGCAACTAAATCATCAACCTAGAAAATAATAAATACTATTGGTAATGTGTAATTAAAGAAAAAGGTACTCATGATATGTTGTTTTTTAAAATAGGTTGTGTTGAGACTGCTCAGTGCACGAAACTAGCCTTTGCCCCAGATCTTCCTACACATCATGCACTTGAAAGTAAGTTTTTTTAATAAGAAAAAATAGACTCCATTCAAAAGAAATATATAAGCCCCTTTTATTAATACATTTTTAAATTTTAAAATTATTATTGTAGGTTTTCGACACTCTCTGGTGGCAGGAGCATTTGATCTCACATTCATAAAAAGATTTATTGAAAGGAGGTGGCAATACCTAGCTCATGTGGTTACTAGGAATACCAATTGATATAGATGATGGTAATATGATTAGTGATGTAACTGGATGCTAGACATGTTTTATTATTCTGATCACTTGAATAATTTCTTGTGTGGACATGTTTGTGTATGTTTGCTTATCAAAGTATGGGAAAAAATTCTGAGAAAATATGGAAAAATAAACTGCGCTCGCCGACTGCTGGATCCACAAGGAAAAAAAGATAAAAATTAAACAGTGCTCGTCGGTCACTTGTTTCGCGAGAAAAAATTGAAAAACATTAAGCATCACTCACAGGCCGCTGGTTCCGTGGATAAAAAATTAAAAAAATCAGTGCTCTCCGTGCGTTGAAATTAGGCTCTTGGGGCTAGATCCGTAAAAAAGTCTACAGAAGGATCATGTTCAAAAAAAATATGATCACGAGGCTAGGATAGTAAAAAAATTCAAGTCTGGTTGCCTTGTATGCATAGTTTTAAAGCCTTTCAAGTGTCAAACTGCTTAGTTTTCTTTTCTTTTTCTTAATCCTCTGATTTGTCAAATGTCAAACTTGTGCCCGTGATTAATGTTTATCTGCCTTATCCTTTTTCTTGTTTAAATACACAGCAGAATCGAGATGCAGGGAGACATGGTTCGAGATGTCCCAATTGTTCCTTCATTGAAATATCAGACGGTCAATTCCGAAGATCAGAAAGAACTGATTGACATCAACACTGATATACAGATGATGGATAATGTTATTGAGTCGAAAGCTTCTCGTCATAACAAACCGAAAAAATCCCACATCAGTGTAGTATATGCACAAGGTAACCTTTTACAAAAATGTCGACAATGTCTTTTCTAATTCAAAAGTAATGTACTTATATCTTGTTATTTCGATGCAGATTACGTTTGTGATGAAGAAGACAAATTCATTATTAGCTCAATTATGAACTCACCTGACAAAAAGATTATTGTTGATGTGGAGGGTGCATTTATCGATTTCTTCCATTTTAAATGTCTTTTGAAGCCTGCCGAACACTTGTATGGCGATGTAAGTATACATATGTAGTTTAACCTTTATTATGTACGTATTAAAGTTATGTGCTTTATATATTTCTATTTTCTAATAATATATTAACTTTAAACTGCAGGTCATAAACGCGTACATCAACCTCATTATCTCTGAAAAATATCTATTGTGCAGAGAAGGGGCAACTATCTACTTGGAGAATACTTTGATATTTTACATTCTTCATCGTGATGACCAGTATTGGAAACAAAATAAACCAAATATTAAAGAAGACAAGATCGTCGAAAGGGTGACGTCCTATGTTCAACATGACATGGTAAATAATTGGTTCCTATTTTGAATCCGATCATGCTTCACGTGCCTTTGGTACTCATAAATTATTTTATTATAATCAGGTTTTTATCCCTATTAACATTAAAGATACTCACTGGTACCTAGCTGTAATAAATGGCAAAAAATGTCAGATACAAGTTCTTGACTCTTTGGGCTTAATGTGTCGCGACGATCTCACTTATGCTGTAAGTATTTTTTAGCTATACCTTTAATCATCGTTATTTTTTATGATTATTATAGGACTGATTGTTTTCTTATAAAAATAACTGTTAAAAGGTCTCCAGATACAAATTGATATAGCATCACAGGTTAAAGAGTTCACAACATACAAGTGGCCGGATCTACAAGTTACTTCGTGGCCTGTTATTGAGCAATTTAAAGAACCAATGCAGAATAACGGGTACGATTTCAATCTATATGTTACCACAAAACTTTGTTTGAACAATATATTAAAATACCCGAATGTTCAACATTTGGTTGTAATGTGTCATGTGGCCTATTTTTATTAAATTACATGGAGTACTGGACGGGAGATGGATTAACTAACAATATTTGTCAGGTAATTATAAAAAAGTTATTATTACGTGTTTACACATGTGTTCTGTATAAAGTTAATTTGTTTTAATATTTCTACGCAGCAAGACATGACTAATTTCAGATCAAAATTAGCTGCCATCCTTTTGGATTCGCCTCTAAATTGCAAAAAAGGATGCCAAGATGAAGTTTCCAGTACCGAACAAGTAGTAGATCCAAATGAATGTGTGATTTTAGACACACTACAGGAAACGAGAGAAGATGCACTATTGCCTTGCATAAACACTCAAGTGAATTGTGTTAGTTTTAAAGAGACGGCCAATGCGATTTGTGGCTATATCATGTACTGACGGAGATGCTTTTGGGTATGTGATTCTTATTATTTCTACTATTTTTTCATGCCTTCATACACATAGCTACTCTTTTGTATGTGTTAAGCTAATTAGTGTTAATATCTAACACAAATCATCTTTTACAGGAAAGAATGGGTGCAAAACTCCAAGCCTTACCCTATAAGCATAACAGTCAAGAAACTTCCAGAAATACTTGATGGCAGAAAACATATGGACATTGATTGCTTTAATGTAGGGGTGCGCATGCTCGCAAGCGATGAAACCATGTATTTCAGGGATCCCATATGCCACTACCTAGATTTACAGTTCTGCGTATGTTTTGATATTTTTGCATTATATATGCACACATTATGCAATAATCAACTGGCTATTTTTTAATGTTTTAATTTATCGCAGACACTTTGTAATTACCGACGGTACCATAAGTTTCGTGTCAAGGTTGAAGATGAGAAGCTCGCAAAATTATTTGACGCTTGGCCTGAGACTGGAATTGCGTCTTCTGAATGCCGAATGGTAAGCTTTGCTTAATAAATTGTTTGACGCTTTATTATGTTACTATATATGTGTGCAAAAGATATAATGTCTATATTTGTAGATTATGCTGCCTTTTCATCATGGAGGATGATTCAGCATGTTATCGTTCGACATGAAGGACAGGGTTATCTCCGTTATTGATCCAACACCTCTACCCGGATGGGTTCCAACGGATAAACCATCCAGTTACTATCTTGATAGAATACAAAAAATTGGTATAATATTCAATCGTGCTATGAGGATAGTAAATCCCTCATGGAACGACGATATCTATGATTGGCGTGTTGTAGTTCCAAAGTCTGTTCCAAAAACAATAGACCGGTAAGTTATTTACATATGATTAGTAAATAGTTAAATTTTTGAGCCCTTACATGTAGCAATTAAATGTTGTGCAGGAACTTGACAGGTTATTTGGTCATGAACTTCATGCACATTTGGAATGGTCAACAGTTTAATGCATGGATCTGCATGGTAATTACTCTCTATTTTATTAATCACTTTTTATAAGGTTGTAAAGTAGGTCTATGCTGATGATGCTCTACAATGTACTTACAGGGTTCACCTAACCTCAGGAAGTGTTTCTTAATTGAAATACTAAAATACAAGTGGAATGAGTGCCCAGAAAATATCCCTCAAGATATAAGAACAAGTCTTAAGAGCATACGAGAAACGTTTAGTGAAAAATATTATTGAGTGTTATATCTTCATTTTTGTACTCGCATACGGGCACTGTGATTATTTATTATTAAGTGTTATATTCATACTTATCTTCTCATTTAATTGATAAGCGGGTATACTGCCGTCGTAGCGTTAGCACGGGCACTATACTATTATGGATGATTAATGATATTTTTTCTGAACAAAACCATTGATTTCACGTACTACGCTAATTGCTACTAAATGAGATCTTTGTTTCTTTGAAAGCCATTGCACTCCTGTTAGTCAACACCCATTTACCTTTCTGTAAATTTGCTAATAAACCGTACTGTTCCCTAATAAACAACTTATATTTGTCAATCCAATATGGATAACCAACATGGAGAAAGCACCGCTTTGAACGATATATCCAACAACACGAGCACAGGTATAAGCTGACTACAACATGATAATTGTCCTTTTGAAAATATATATATTCTCATAAATACGGTGTCGTGCAAGTTATCGGATATAATGGTGCTCTTAAAATATCGACTGCAGCACAACAAGCAAACCCAATTGACGAGGCGCAGCGTAAGAAGGACGAAAGAAACAGAAAACAACGTGAATATCAAGCAAGGAAGAGGGCACAAGCAACAAGCACTGGTACGGTATAATGCATCTTAATTCATAATCCATATTGCATGACTATGACGGTTTTAATCTCAATATTTGAATAGAAATTGAAGAGGCAAACAATAATAAGCGTGATTACAGAGCGAGAAAATGCGCTACTACTTGTAGTGAAAGCAATGGAACGAACGCATCGTCAGCCGAATGGACACGTAGTCAGTTAACGGGCCAAAATTCTACAAGAACTGATCGAGGTAATATTTGTAAAAAAATATATTCGACCTCTTTTGTCTTTTACCATATAAAAAGGAATTCACATTTTTATATATGAACTTACTCGGCAGTAGTACAACTAACACCCATACTACAATCAGGTAGCGCAATATCAAAAGAGAATGTCGATCCACAAGATGGTTTGGAGTGGCTGCACATAAATGATAACTATGTGCGACAATATCATCCTAGACGTGGTGTATCTACTTTTCAACATGACCCAACAGCACGTACCCTGCGAACTCCAAATACGACCCCTTTAGGTCCAATGTTTAATACTTCAGACTTTTTATATGTCACTTCTTGAATAACCATTATGTATACTAACATTGTGGAAACTAGGTACTTTACCAAGTTGTCCTATCGAATGGATGCAAAGTCAGGTAACCAACGATCATCGATAAGTCCTATTCCAGGTAAGAAAAATGAGATGGCCTACGGTTTGCATCTTTATGCATTTGAATAGATGGAGAACATGAATCACACTCATTTTTCTGAAAATACCCTGCCATAGGACATAAAACACCTGATGCATCATCAATCAACCTGACAAGATCTACATTTGGAACTCCAAATACTGCACCTTCAGGTACCATGTGTCATACTTTAATTTTTTGCTCGTTTTTTTTCTCCTCATTTCCAAAAAGTGACATATCCTTGATGACCAGGTTGCATGAGATCGAGCTATGACAAAAATACGTTAGCCAGAGAAAAATACAATAATATGGATGGAGCCAAGAAGGAATTATTATTGAAACAAAAACGAGAGTACAACAAAAAAATGAAAGAATGCCGCACTACAAACCATGAAGAACCTTCAATTCCTGATCTGGTCTCAAATGATGTTACACAGAAAAATGATTTAGAGTTCGACAGCTGTTTATTCGAGCCTACACTTCATGTTGGCGAATTAGGTGAATATATATATACATGTGTCGTCAATAAGGTATTATTTACAAATCTTCCTTTATAATTGACAAATTTATTGTTGAAGGTAACATGGCAGAGGGTGAGACATGCCATGATGGGGACATTGTAGAAGCTGATGATGAGGAGTACCGGGAATCTCTCGTTGAAGGTAACAATTATGTATATATTCAAATATACACTTTGTGTATTGGTTCAAAATAATGAATTGGTGATAGTGTAAATCTTAATACAATTAATGTTGATCGGTTCAAAATAAGATCATGTTTGGAATTGCCTGACTCTACTTTTCTTACAGATGATGACTTTGAGTCGTACCGCGTGCAAGTAACATGTGTTGGTGCGCGTCGCACATGATCCATACGACTATATCTACCATGACCTCCCTTTGGACATGTTTTGAGAATGTATCATTGCCAATATTGTCTTTGCAAAAGATTTCAATATGAGCCACACGGATTACATTGCGGAAAGGGAGGTCTTGATCCATATCCTGATGTGCTGAAGAACTAAAGCGGTTGTTTACCATCGGGATCATAGTGATGCAAATTATTTGAAGCCATATCACGGTACTTCAACTCTCATTTCGCTTTCACCACCTTGAGTCACCCTTGATCGTAGAGTTAGCACCGCAAATGTCTTGGTATCTATACATTTCGTATGCATGGTGGCTTGTACCATCGGCTAGATCGATTGGTGCCAAGCTCTCAAGGGCCTCGTCATATGCAGCTCTACTTCTATGATCTGAGAAGACGATGATACATTATCCCATAGAGTGAAGAGGTCTCCGACCTTGATATCAATCTCATCCGAAATATCCTAAGAATATTACAAGATAACCCATATGTGCAGACTTTTAAGAGAGTTGGTTCTATCCCAAACCTAGATGAATACGGAATTGAGCTCAATTCTAATGTCATGCCAGACCAAAGAAGGTACAATGCACCAATGGCCTCTCAGGTTGCTGCTATATGGACAGTAGGGAAAGATCCACAAAAACTTTTGATAGGAGTGTGATTGTATATCCCAAATGTGATCGCCCCCGCTATATTAAAGCATATCATGGTTGTTATGACCCATTGACATATCCATTATTTTTCCCAAGAGGGGAAACTGGCTGGAACCTCAAAATGTCGTATAATGGAGTACCAACAGTTCCTGAACCACCGACTGTTAATGTGAATACCAACAAATGTGCTACTTGTGATGATCATCCAGGTACGTATACACACATCAGTCCTAAATTTTGTGATATACATCAGGCTTAATTTCTTTTTAATATATACATATAGCTTTTAATGGTTTGTGACATTTTAAAAGCTCAAAACTGTCATTGATATCTCTAATTATTTTCTGCGATGTTTTCATTTTGCTTAATGTAATACTAATTTCGGTGCAAAGCTAAGTAAAAATCCATTGTAAAAGCATTGCAACATTTAAACCATACGCCACCAGAAACATGGTAAAAGCTCAGAAAATGAAATTAAAGTTAAAGATACATGGTACCTGCGTGCTCACTCTTTTTCTAAATAATACGCTCAATATAACCATTGTTGATAGTGCGTCCTCCAATAATAATATTTCATTTTCTTTGCCATAACATATTGATGTCGCAGGTCATTTTGCAAATGATGAAGGATATAATGACATACTGAGCGGTGATTACTTTGTTAGTGATCCGCATGGAGGCGATTACTTGATCGTTGATAGATGCGAGACCCACCTGCTAGGTTTTTAACGGCAAGGGAATACTATTGTTTCAGGCTGCAAGTTAGAAAAGGCCTTTTTAACATCTTGTTATTTGGAGGGCGATTATTCCAGCAATGGGTTGTTGACATGTATATCAAGATTGAGACTATGAGGCTTGATTGGTACTCGAATCCTGAGAACCAAAAAAAATACGGGCTGAACTATACCAGGTGAAGCTCTCAAATTTGGTATTATCCTTACATTTACTGCACGGACAACTATCATTACAAATAAGCTTTATTCATGTCCATCTTTTAATCTGTCATAGGGTGTGGTTGATGTCATTTCTGCCGGAGAGACACGGGCTTCTGAGGTTGGCAAGAGAGTTGTGCTTCCACGTACTTTTCCAGGGGGCGATCGTGATATGCAGCAAAGATTTCTCAATGCAATGGCTATCGTCCAACATTTTGGGAAACCAGATTACTTCATCACGATGACTTGCAATCCATACTGGGAAGAGATAACATCAAATCTCGAGCACGGCGGACACCACAAGATAGACCGGACACAGTGGCTAGAGTATCTGAGGCCAAGTTGAGGGAAATGAAAGATTTTTGATAAAGAAAAATAATTTGGAGAGGTAGCTGCATATGTTCATGTTCTGAGTTCGGAAGAGGGCCTACCACACGAACACTTTCTGTTGATTATGAGGACGGGCAGTAAGTTAACAAGCCCAGATGGTTATGATAAAGTCATTTCTGCTGAGATACCAGACAAGGACAAATACCCCGTGTTGCATGGGCTGGTCATGAAGCATATGTTGCACGGACCATGTGGTGCACTGAATAGAAGGTGTGCTTGTATGGTGGATAGAGAATGCCGCTTTCGCTATCCTCGACAGTTTTGTTCTGCAACACAGCAAGGAAAGGACTCCTATCCTATATATAGGAGGAGAGATGATGGGCAACGTGTAAAGATTAGAGGTGTAGAGTTAGATAATAAGTGGGTGGTACCATACAATCCTGGACTTCTTATGCGGTACAACTGCCACATCAACGTTGAAGTATGCTCAAGCATCAAATCTGTAAAGTACCTATTTAAGTACATGTATAAAGGCCACGACTGTGCATCATTCTCAATAGACCCTGCTCAGAAGGAAGGTGGAGTAATCAATGAGATTCGTCGATACAGGGATGCTAGATACGTATCACCACCAAAAGCTGTGCACAGGATTTTTTTCTATGACAACACTAACTGAGTATTTCAAAATGAATCAGGTTTATAGTTATGCAAGTAAATTATTGTACAGACAGTTCCCAGAGCACTATCGGTGGATCAAGAGTAGAAAAGAATGGCAAAGAAGAGTACGGCAGATAGGTCAGATTGGACGGACTGTGTATGCAAACCCTGCAGAAGGGGAGAGATACTTCTTGAGAGTGCTCCTGAATCATGTGACTGGCGCAACCTCATATGAGGATTTGAGAATGGTGGCCGGCATCATATACTCCACTTTTAGAGAATCCTGTGAGAAAAGAGGACTCATAGAGACGGACAAGTTGCTTGACGACTGCTTGAGTGAGGCTGCAACATTTCAGATGTTGTCTGCTCTACAAAGGTTATTTGCCACTATTCTTGTATTTTGCGAGGCCACCAATATCCATGCACTGTGGGACAAGCACAAGGATTCATTGTCTCAAGATTACAGCCGAGATAACTCCAACAGAGCGGCAGTTGAGCAGATGGTGCTTATAGACATCCGCAATATGGTTCATTCGATGGGGAAGGATATAATAAATTATGGTCTCCCTGAGCTTAATGATACAGGTTAGTCATGCTGATGACCACTTATGTTTAATTCAATTGGCCTACCTCTCTCATATAATAAATTGTTATATTGTTGTTTACTGCTGAAAGATACTTAAATGATTATTATTTGTCTTTTCTATATAGTGTTAGAATTTGTATTTAGTGCTTTCTTAAACTCGGAAAAATAATAAACATAAGTAGGTTATATTGTTATAATCCTACACTCTTTATTTCATCTCTATCTTAAATTTACTTATCTGATTTCCCGATGATTTCGTGATACATTTATTATTTTTTTGTACAATTCAAGTGAATTTTCCAATGAAATAATGAGGGAGGTTAGAGAGGAACTTTCTGTGCCCATAGACCAACAACATATAGATGGATATAAATCTCTTAACAAGGAGCAGTGTGCAGGATTTGATGAAATCTTACATCATGTATTAAACAAAAAAAGGCAGATATTCTTTGTCGATAGTCCAGGAGGCACGGGAAAGACGTACCTATATAAGGCACTTCTAGCCAAAGTGCGCTCAGAGGGCTTAATAGGCATTGCGACAGAAACTTCTGGTATAGCAGCATCCATATTACCCGGAGGACGGACTGCACACTCAAGGTTCAAAATCCCAATTAAGATTGCTGACAATAGCATGTGTAGCTTCACAAAGCAAAGTGGCACTGCAGAGTTACTTCGTAGGGCATCCTTGATTATCTGGGATGAAGTTGCCATGACGAAGCGAATAGCGGTTGAGACACTTGATAGGTCTCTACAAGATATTATGGATTGTAGCTTGCCGTTTGGAGGAAAGGTTGTGGTATTTGGTGGAGATTTTAGACAAGTTCTTCCTGTGATACCGCGTGGTACAAGAGCACAGATAAATGATGCTACCTTGCAGAGATCGTATTTATGGAAAAATATAAGGAAGATACGATTGACACGTAACATGAGGGCACAATCAGACCCAGTGTTTGCAGATTATCTCCTCAAAATTGGAAATGGGACTGAAAAGACCATTGTAGATGATTATGTTCAGCTGCTTGATGACATTGTGATCGGTCATACGGACACCGAAGATTCAATAAGCAAACTCATTCAACATGTGTTCCCATCACTTCATGAAAATGCAAGGTCAGCATACTTTCAACCAAAAATGAGCATGTGGATCAGTTTAACGCAAGGATGACTGACCAGTTTCTAGGCCAGGAAAAATTTTACCACAGCTTCGACTTAGTAGATGATGATTCACACAATCAGTACCCTATTGACTTTCTAAACTCGATCACTCCAAACGGCCTTCCTCCACATGTGCTCAAAGTAAAAATCAACTGCCCTGTGATTCTTATTCGCAATATCGATCCTAACAATGGCTTGTGCAATGGAACAAGACTAATGGTTAGAGCATTCCAAGACAATGCAATTGATGACGAAATTGTGGGTGGACAGCATGCAGGCTCACGGGTGTTCATACCAAGGATCCCTATGTCTCCCTCGGATGATATTTCACTTCCTTTCAAGTTCAAGAGAAAACAATTCCCAATACGCCTAAGTTTTGCAATGACCATAAATAAAGTGCAGGGACAAACCATCCCAAATGTTGGGATCTACCTTCCAGAACCTGTGTTCTCACATGGACAGCTTTATGTTGCATTGTCACGGGGTGTCTCGAGGCAAACAACAAAAATTTTGGTAAAGCCAAATAAAGAATTAGATCCTACAGGAAAGAGCACCAGGAATATTGTCTATCAAGATGTTCTGGATTGGTGAAATTGGTAAGTACTATTTCACACAATTTTTAGCATGCTGTTGGAAATTTGCATAAGTTTCCTGTTTCTTTGATTTGGACAATCATTTCCTTGTACTTTACTTTCATAATACCTTATTTGTGGTTATCTGCTCTAGAATCCTTTGTTATTTTGAAAAATGAACTCTTGTTTATAGCCTACATCAAAGTGACGAGACCAAGAAAGAATGTTGTGTTGGTGAACTGAAGAGTCTAACCAAACCAAGGAAGAAGATTGCGAACTGAAGACCTATGATTAAGATTTATGGGGCATGAATGCGATGGCCAACATCAATGTTTTATTGTTGCTGTCTATATGTAACTGTATCCAGTAGGCACATATATATCCAAAATTGGGGATGGCCTTGTGTCTTGACTCTTTGAGTTGTTGCTCATTTACGTCTTTTGTTCTCCAATAACTGGTATCTCAGTAGTAACTGTTTTGCCTTGCGTTCCAGACTGATTTCTTTTTCAGAGAAATGGGTTTTGATAATAAAACAGTGGGAAAGATTTTGTGAATAGAATTCTATTATTGGAAGATGTGAATAGAATTGATCACATGATAAAGTTGCCGCAAGCGCTTAAAAAGGCACTCGTATCTTCACATTCTTTCTTTCTTGTGTGATCTCATATGCAACAGAATCCTCTAAAAAAAGGTCTATACTGATGATGCTCTACAATGTACTTACAGGGTTCATCTATCCTTAGAAAGTGTTTCTTAATTAAAATACTAAAATACAAGTGGAATGAGTGTGTAGAAAACATCCCTCAAAACATAAGAACAAGTCTTAAGAGCATACGGGAAACGTTTAGTGAAAAATATTATTGAGTGTTATATCTTCATTTTTGTAATTGCATACGGGCACTGTGATTATTTATTACTAAGTGTTATATTCATACTTATCTTCTTATTTAATTGATAAGCGGGTGTACTGTCTTCGTAGTGTTAGCACGGACATTATACTAGTCTTTGTTAAAGCGAACCAACGAGATTTCTCGGAGATTGGAACTTACTCTCTCTCTCTCTCTCGGACTAATCTGATCAAACCTCCTTGTGCTTCTGTGTACAAGCCAGCAAAACGATCCCACAAGTTCGGAACACAGGTTGCTCCAAAAAAACGTTTGGAAGTCTGGTAGCTTACGCACTGTGCACACGATCGACATTGATCCCGACGAAATTAGCCTCCAGAGCAAGCACCTACGCTGTCGCTAGGCGATTTTTCTCGCTGTATCTTTCTTCTCTCGTTATCTAGCTATTCCGTGTATGCAATAATAACCCTACTATACCTGGAAGAATCCCTAGATAGGGAGAGCAGCCACGTGTCGCCGGAGCCGGCTCAGCTCGCGGCTCGGCTCGAGCCGCGAGCCGAGCCGAAAAATATTTACGGATAGGTCCTTTTTTTATTTACGGATAGGTCCTTTTTTACAAAAAAAATTACAATCAGGTCCTTGTTCGTAAAAAAAATTATAAACAGGTCCTTCCCGAAAAAGAATATATATTACGATTTGGCCCTTTATGCGTTTTTAAGGCTTGCGCTCGGGTCCTTTTCCATAAAAAAAATTACATCTAGATCCTTTTACGTTACGAATAGGTCCCTTTTTTTCAAAAAAAATATATATCACACTTAAGTCCTTTATGCGTTTTAACTGCTTGCGCTCGGGTCCTTTTCCACAGAATCAAAATTATGTTTAGGTCCTTTTCCGTCAAGAAAAAAACCGTACGGATCCTTCTTACCGAAAAAAAACATATATTTCTTCCCGCTTTTTTTTACCATTAAGTTTAAGCCTTTTTCCCGAAAAAAAACTCAACTTTCTCGTGTGGAAGGCGGCGCTCGCGGCGTGGCACGCCGCGTCCAAGATGCTAGTTGATCCTATCGCCGATCGACCTTGTGCCCGGTCGCGTGCTTTTGTCCTGTGTCGATCCTGCATAATCTACAGGTCTTGCGCCGCGCGCATGGATGGTGTTCTCGTGAAGCATACTGCATTGCATGAGGGAGGCGAGAACGGCTAGCTGCACGCGAGTTCTCTTAGTAGTAATCTTGTAATAGGAAAGGTTTAGTTTGGAAAGTTTGTATTAAAAAAGTTTAGGATGAGGAGTCCAACTAGGACATGGAAGTAGAATCCTATTCCGTTTCTTAGGGTTGTGGTTTTGGGTATAAATATAGGGGTATGCTTGAGTTTTGTAATTGAACAGAGCGAGAAGTAATAAAGAGAAAATTATCCCAAAACTTTTGGCGTTCTGTTCCAACAATTGGTATCAGAGCCTAAAGGTTTCGGATCAACCCGCTGCCTCCGGGAGGAGGAGACTCCCGGAGGCGGCACCCAAGGAGGCAAGCTATCGTCACTAAGCATGTAATCATCGAGGGTGCGAGAAGCGGCACGACAGCGTACTAGCCGACGGTGGTTGGCGGTGTCGTTATGGCCGGCACATGCGGAAGGCAACGGCGTCGTGCCTGTCGAGGAAAGGAGGCTGACGTCAATGAAGAAGTAACCAGGCACATGTCGCAAGGAAGCATGCCCGAAGATTATCTAGCGGTATGGAGGCGTGAAGGCATTAGCCTCGGTAGCGCGAGGATACGAGCTACGGCCAGTTGCTTCATTAGCACGGGTGCTAATTATGACTTGGGAACTTCGAAGCGCAGATGGTGTTCATGGCAAGAAAGGCGTGCAAGATGCCGACTTGGCAAGGAAACCTCGAGAGGAAGTTGTTGCCGATCACGAGCTCAATAAAGTTGATGCACTGTTGTGCATCTTGGGCGAGAGAAGCATGGACTCGCGGGGCTGCGGTGGCGCAAGCACGCACCGAGGCGCAAGGAAGCGGCGAGAACTCCCGATTGACAAAGCGGCGAAGCGGCGGGCGCTGCGAGGCTTCCTCTGTGAAGGCTCTCCGAGGCATAAAGGTAGCGAGGTAGTCGCGTGCGTCGAGCAAACCAAGTTTCGGCAACAAAGGAAATTGATGAGACCGACATCGAGTCTAAAGGCATTGAACTGGTGTTGATACATGTCTCGTGTCAAGGTCAAAGGCGATCTGATCTGCAGACATGTCTTCCTACTAGTACAACAAGAAGCCAAGCTCTAGAAAGCCAAGCCAGCAAATCATCGTGAGGCTGATATAAGAAGTAAAGCAAAGGCTCCCGAAAATAACAATAGTTCAACGCTTGGCGTATTTTGTTTCGCGTCGTATCTTTTCGCATGTCGCGACAAAGGCGTCGGGAAAGCGCAGAGGCACGAGTTGGTGCAACACGGCCGTCGAGGAGGCGCGAGGCACGGTGGAGTGCGATCTGAGCGTCGAGGAAGGCGCAGAGGCACCAGTGGAGTGCGAGCAGCGTCGAGGAAGGCGCAAAGGTGAGTGCGAGTGTAGGCGACTCGGAAGAGCACGACATTGTTTCATGTACGCAGGCGAGACACACGGAACGAGCTGAACAAGTTATTGAAGATGAGTGAGAAGATCGGCGTGATCAAAGATATTACAAGATTAGGGGGGAAAATGTTAGTAGTAATCTTGTAATAGGAAAGGTTTAGTTTGGAAAGTTTGTATTAAGAAAGTTTAGGATGACGAGTCCAACTAGGACATGGAAGTAGAATCCTATTCCGTTTCTTAGGGTTGTGGTTTTGGGTATAAATATAGGGGTATGCTTGAGTTTTGTAATTGAACAGAGCGAGAAGTAATAAAGAGAAAATTATCCCAAAACTTTTGGCGTTCTGTTCCAATAAGTTCGGCCGAATTCGATGCTCTGTTAGTTGAGCGCTACATGCCGATTTCTTTACCATTCGTTGCAATCCTCTCTATCGACAAATAAACTACTGCCGAGGCAAACGCAATGCTACACTGATCTTCTTTTTCAGGTTGGATTTGATTAATATAATCATCATGCTATTATGTGGAATCCACCCTTAGTCATATGTTAGGCACAAAAAATGGGAGAAACTTAGCTCGGAGGAATAGCCAAAGAACCCGTTATATTCTTTTCAAAATTTTGTTTTTCCCTCAAATAAAGCTTTACACTTTGTTATGTACAGTATTTTTGATAGTGACAATAATCGCGATGCATTACACGGTGGAAAACATGTTACATATATAGCCAGACTCATGCCAAATCAACCACACAGTTTATGGAATAGCACTGGTGGGATAGGCATGAATTAGGCGCTAAACAGGAAAGAATCTCAACCAATCGGGAGATCACCAGATATCGTCTAACACTCCCCCGCAGTCGGAACGGCAATAGGACAAATGTTCAGACTGGACCTAAACTCAGTGAAGATAGATGATGGAAGACCTTTTGTGAAGATGTCCGTGTACAATGAAGAAGTAGGCACGTGAAGCACACGCATAGCGCCCGTGGCCACTTGTTCACGGACGAACTGAAGAGGACAATGAAGCTCCAGAAGCAACTGGCGCAGCCAGGTGGTCTCGGCAATAGCGTTGGCAACTACACGATACTCGGCCTTGGCGCTAGAGCGGGACACAGTAGGCTGGCGTTTTGACGACCAGGAGATGAGATTATCTCCAAGAAAAACACCATATCTAGAAGTAAAGCGACGAGTATCCGGACAGCCAGCCCAGTCAGCATCAGAAAAGGCAACAAGAGATGCAGTGTCGGTGCAATGAAGCTGCAACCCATGATCCAAAGTGCCCTGAAGATAGTGCGAAATGCTCTTGATTAATGCATAGTGGGGATCCCGAGGGTCATGCATATGCAAACAAACCTGCTGAACAGCATATGTGATATCCAATCGTGTGAAGCTGATACTATAAAGCACTAGCAAAACCCTTGTAATGTGTAGGATTAGACACAGGCGCACCATCAGAAGCTGAGATTTTGGAGCTGGTATCAACAGGCGTTGTGCATAGCTTGCAATCAGACATACCAACACGTTCAAGGACATCAAGGATGTATTGGTGCTGCGAGAGAAGCAAGCCATTTCCATGGCAAGACACTGAAACTCCAAGGAAGTGATGCAATGGTCCAAGATCCTTCATAGAGAATTCTCCCTGCAAGGCATATATAACATGTTGAAGCAGAGGCACAGATGAGGTTGTCAAAATTATGTCATCAACATATAGTAACAAGTAAACCTTGTCGTTGCCCCGACGGTAGACAAATAAAGAAGTATCGGACTTGGCGCCTGCGAAACCAAGAGATAATAGATGAGTGGCAAATCGACTATACCATGCAAATCGACTATTCAGGCGGCAGACATTATCGGGTCGAGCAGTGTAAACAAACCCAGACGGCTGAACACAGTACACAATTTCAGATAAAGTGCCATGGAGAAAAGCAATTTTCACATCAAGCTGATGAATAGACCAGTCCTGAGAGAGAGCTACTGTGAGAACTGTCCGAATGTTCGCAGGTTTAACAACTGGACTGAATGTCTCTCCAAAATCAATGCCGGGGCGTTAGGTGAATCCCCTAAGAACCCATCGTGCCGATCAAGAGACCCATTGGGATGGAGCTTATGGTGGAACACCCACTTGCCTGTAACAATATTAGCACCAGGAGGGCATGGAATGAGGTCCCAGGTGTTGTTGGCCTGCAAGGCAGAAAATTCCTCAATCATAGCAGCACGCCAATTAGGATCTGCGAGAGCACCTCGATAAGTCTTTGGCAATGGTGAAATAGCAGTGGCCTGCAAGTTGAGGAACTGGCATGGTTGTCGAAAGCCAGACTTGCCCCGTGTGACCATGGAGTGATCATTGGCCACAGGATCAATCAGGACCGTGCCAGCTGGGAATGTCGGAGGCACCATTTCTTTGAGGCACCTGAATATGGCGAGGGTGACGATTGCTCGAGCGATGCGGTATAGTAGGCGAGGCGGCGTTGCCGGATGGCGATCTTGCAGGTGGTGACCGCATCGTCGGTGCAGCGCTGCTGATAGCACTACTACAGAATGGTACATCACTATTGCTTTATCTATGTTGGTTCTTATGTTTTTAGGAAAAACGATTGTGATAGATGACTTAGGAGGGGTGTTAATAATAATCACTATCGGTTCTCAGGTTAGAAGCGATTGTGATGTAACACTCGACCCATTACAATCGGTTCTTATGTGGGAAGCGATAGTGATGTGCAAGGTCATCACTATCGGCTCTCACATAAGAAGCGATAATGATGTTACCATGCACATCACTATCGGTTCTTTTGTGAGAAGCGATAGTCGATTCTCACAAAAGAACCGATAGTGATAAGCACGGGCACATCACTATTGGTTCTTGTGTGAGAAGCGATAGTGATGATCGTGCACATCACTATCGGTTCTCACATAAGAAGCGATATGTATCACTATAGCTTCTTAAATAAGAACCGACTGTGATATACCTCGCTAGGTTATTTATACTACTGGGACTAAACTCTCCTCTGTTGTTGTTCTAGTGGAGATTTCGTCGCCGCCACCTGAAAAAACAGCTCATATTCTGTGGTTGGAAGCAATACTTGGGTGAGAAAAATTGAAATCTTTAAGGGTGGGTGTTAAGAGGGTAAATTTGAAGCCTAGCTTGAGGAGATTTCCCCTCATTTTGCAGAATTTATGGTTTTCTTCAAAATATGAGCATTCCTTCGAACCCCTTCAATTTTGCACTATGTAACGTCGATATGTCGTGAAGAAAGTTTAGGTTGCACTGATATTGTGCATATCCTATCAAATTTCACACCCTTTATTTGACAAGCACACATGTATTTAATTATCTTAATTTGTAGTGCTCTCACGTTAATCTGGAATTATATTATTGCTGTCACATGATGAATGTTAGAGTTTAGGCTACGGACCTATGTCCCCCTTTCGAGGGTGCTTGTTTATAAATATGGAGATCGAAATGGCATATTTTTAAGCAGGTAGTCACGAATTGTCCACGTCTTTGGACAGTTCAAGGATATGTGGTTCGGGCAAGTTCCTGAGCTATTGTACAACTCCAGAGTAGATTTTGGTAGCATCTCCCTGGTGTTCTCCGGATACACACCCCTCTTGACCTATTGTCGAGACGTGTATTTGGAGAACAGCGGGGAGATGCTGTCGAAATTTTCTCTAGAGTTGTACAACGGCTTAGCAACTTGCCCGAACCACATATCCTCGAATGAGATTAGGACCTAACCTATTCAGAGATTAGGAGTCATCGTTGGTACTCTTGTTTTGTTTAATTGAAATAAAAAAGATTTGCAAGCTACTGCACTATATAATCAGTTTATTCAATATCATTGTTGATGTTTGCAATATGTCTCCTAACTAGGGAATTGAAGCTCTTAACTAGGGAAGAAGCTAGGTATCGATTGGAAGTACATTTATATATTTTGCAAAGGTAATATTAATTGAAACAATGTCTCAATATTTGAAATAGCTAGCTAGTTGTCGCTCTAGTTTTTCCTTAATTTATTGTGCGAAGTCTAATTGCAGATGGACCGTGAGGAATGGATGTATCAGAAAAGCCGTGTGAGTGATAAATTTCAGAGGGGTGTTCAGGAGTTCAAAAAAATTGCAGAAGAGGACATGGTGAAGAGGGGTGTAAACTTCATTTATTGTCCTTGCATGGATTGCACCAATCTCAGGAGATTTAACAACTCAGCTCAAATTGAGGATCACCTGACTCGACGTGGCTTCATGAGGAATTACATGTGTTGGATCCATCACGGGGAGACAGGTAGTACCCTTCTAGTATGCAATGAAGATATGGTGGGACCCGATGACGAGTTGTAGCGTGATATGTTTGAGGAAGACAATTTAGAGCAAATGTGTAGGGATGTGTAGGGAAATTACACGGAAAGAGAGTTTGAAAAGTTTAAAAGCTTGATGGAAGACGATGCCAAACCGCTATTCTCGGGTTGCAAAGTGAAATACACCAAGCTGGGTTTGGTCCTTGCATTGTTCGAACTGAAGGCAAAACACCGTTGGACATATACAAGTTTCAATGCACCTCTAGTTCTTCTATCGGATCTGCTTCTGGAGGGAAATGAGTTGCCAACAAGCATTTATGAAGCAAAGAAGCTACTATGTCCCATGGGAATGGAAATAGAAAGGATACATGCATGTTCGAATGATTGCATCTTGTACCGTAACGCGCATCAGGAGCTGCACGTTTGTCCAGTTTGCGGTGTGCCCTGGTATAAACAAAAGGAGAAGCGTAATGACAATAAGCGTAAGAGCCGGGCCGACGACGGTGAAGAGGTCACTAAAGGTGCACCGGCCAAGGTATTGTGGTACTTGCACATCATTCTCCGTTTTGAGCGGTTGTTTGCAAACCCTAGAGAGACAAAATTGTTGTGTTGGCATTATGAGTCTCGAAAGGAAGATGGCAAGCTGAGACACCCTACTGGTTCGGCTCAATAGAGAAACATCGATTGAAAACATAAGGAGTTCGGTGCTGAAATGAGGAACATAAGATTTGGATTAAGTACGGATGGAATGAATCCGTTTGGTAACATGAGCAGTCGTCACAGCACCTGGCCAGTTTTGTTGTGTATCTACAATCTCCCTCCTTGGCTGTGCATGAAGCGAAAGTACATCATGATGTCGTTGCTAATCTTGGGACCCAAACAGTCTGGGAATGATATTAATGTGTACCTTACTCCACTGATCGAGGATTTGGTAAAATTGTGGAACGAGGGGGTCGTGGTGTGGGATGCGTACAAAAGAGAGCACACCCTACAGGCTATGGTATTTTGCACCATAAATAATTTTCTGGCTCTCGGTAATTTGGCAGGCTACAGTACGAAAGGAGTCAAAGCGTGTCCTATTTGTGAAGAGAAGACTGAGAGCCTATGATTGCCGAATTCCAAGAAAATTGTGTATATGGGTCACCGTAGGTTTCTACCTCAAAGTCATCGATACCGTAAGATGGATGGCAAATTTGATGGGAAGAGGGAAGTCCGCTCAACTCCACAGCCTATGAGTGGAAGGCAAGTATATTCATGTGTGGAGGATATCGATGTTCAGTACGAAAAGAGCCGTAAATCTGTTCATCCTAGGACCATTTGGAAGAAGAGGTCGATATTTTGGGATTTACCGTACTGGAAGGAGTTAGATGTCCAGCATTGTATTGATGTCATGCACATTGAGAAGAATGTCTACGATAATTTGGTTGGCATCCTACTGAACATACCTGGGAAGATCAAATATGGTGTGAATGCTCGTCGCGACATGTCCTACATGGGAATAAGGCCCAAGCTTGCAGTGATAGAGGAGTATGGAAAAGGTCCATACATCCCTGCTGCATGCTACACCCTATCCAAGAAGGAGAAAGAAGATCTCTGCAAGTGTGTCCAATGTATTAAAGTTCCATCGGGCTACTCCGCAAACATTAAAAAGCTTGTGTCTATAGATGATTTAAAGTTACTTGGCATGAAGACCAACGACTGTCATGTCTTGATGACCCAAATGCTCCCAGTTGCAATCTACTCATCCTCGTTCTGAGTGAAAACACAGTCTACATTTTTAACTCGATCGAGAAGAGACCGATGGCCTACACGATCAAGCCTCCTTTGCAGTAGTAAGTACATTACTGTAACCTAACACTTTCTGAATTTAACTATGTTTATTTATTTTTTTGACTCAATGGCATCTCTCCAATATATGTAGGAGTTTCTCAGACTACGTCAATGAAGGAGGGTCACACGATGACAAAATGGGCAAGACGCTGGAGTATAAGTGATTCAAGGTACAAGTGCCTAGCATATATACGATTAATTTTTTCTGACATCTAATCTTCATGTGTTAATTTCTTTTTCTCCCTTCACAGTGTCATCAACAGGGCAACGATGACCTGTGCAGCTTCTATGTCATGCAGCACATGCTGGTCGTGGTCGGCGGCTCATACCTTTTCCCTAAGGTATATGTACATGCATAATAATATACTTAGCCTTTTACATACAAATTTTGAAACTTAAATTAGTACACTCATATCTATTTTGCAGAAGATCAATATCTCCCAGAAGAGCTTAGACAGCAAAGCACTCAATAATTTACGAGACCACTTATGCTAGTGGTACTGGTTAGAAGTTATATCGGAGGACGGTAGGTTTAGAGATCCTGAAGCATCCTACTAGTCCATATGTAAACAATATTAATTATATATGTCAATGTGATATATATGCATGTTTACTGATTGTTAAGCATGTTTGTGTTGTATATTGTGAACGAATGTGATATGTGTTGTAATTAATGTGTTGTCATGTGAATGTGATATGTGCATTCTGTGTTCTGTACTGTGAATGTGATATATGTGTGTGTGTGCATACTGTTAATATGTGCTATTTTGGAGAATATGCAAAAATAGCACACCCCTATGAGGGTCATCATAATCGGTTCTTATGTGGAACTGATTCTGATAACCACATCATCAGAATCAGATCTTATGTGGAACCGATTATGATGACCTTATCATCAGAATCGGTTCTTTGAAGGAACCGATTGTGATGATAATATCATCAGAATCTGATGATCCATCATCACAATCAGTTCTTTGAAGAAACCGATTCTAATGATAAGGTCATTAGAATCGATTCCACATAAGAACCGATTCTGATGAGCCCTCATCACAATCGGTTATTTGAAGAAACCGATTCTGATGATAAGGTCATTAGAATCGGTTCCACATAAGAACTGATTCTGATGAGCCCTTATCACAATCGGTTCTTTCGAGGAACCGATTGTGATGATGAGGACATCAGAATCGTTTCCACATAAGAACCAATTCTGATGATGAGATCAGCAGAATCGGTTCTCGATAAAAACCGATTGTGATGAGGCTCTATCACAATCGGGCCAAAACCAACTGTTATAGCTCTCCTCGTCACTATTTAAATACTTTGTATCGCCACTAGAACCAACTGTAATGACAAAAAAGAACCGATTCTGAAGTGCAATCCTATAGTAGTATAGCGACCTGTGGCGAGGCGCCAACAGGGGCAGCAGTGCTTCCCGTGAAGGGGACTGAACTAGCTCCGCTGTCAACAGCCCGTGGCGAGGATCCAGCGGGGGCAACAGGGCCGATACGGCAAGCGACGTCGGGGGTACCTGCATGAAAACGGGTGCCAACAAGAAGCGGCGCATAGTCAAACTCCGAAAGAAAGTCAAAGTCGGAAGAAGGAGGAGGAGCGGCAACCTCGGCAAACAGAAAGGATGACTCATCAAAGGTAACATAACAAGAGATGATGATTCGGTTAGTGGACAAGTCTAAACAACAGTAACCCTTGTGGTCAGGAGGATAGCCAAGGAACACACAAAGGGTAGACCATGCCTGAATCAAAAGGGAACGGATAATATTGTTTGTGGTGCGAATGATACGCTCAGCTTGACCATTCTATGGAGAGGTGTGAGGGCACGACATATGAACGGTGACGTCACAAGTGAGAAAGAAGGTCCGGGTGGTGGAGTTATCAAACTCGCGCCCATTATCACACTAGATGCTCTTAATGTTGTAGCCAAACTGAGTCACCACATAAGAGAAAAAATTAGAAAGGGTGGGGAAGGTGTCGGATTTGAGGAGGAGAGGGAATGTCCACAAAAAGTGCGAGCAGTTATCAAGAATAACAAGATAATATTTGTAACCCGACACGCTGACAATGGGAGATGTCCAGAGATCACAATGTATAAAATCGAAATTCTTGGATGCACAAGAAGTGGAGCAAACAAAAGGGAGGTGCACATGACGGCCAAGTTGACAGGCATGGCAGAGACTATTCGACGTGTCTTTATTACATGGAAGACCAAAAGATAATGCTAGTCTAGAGAGTGCCTCATGACCGAGACGGCCAAGGCGGCGATGCCAAAGAGCAGTGGATGTGCCGGTAGAGGTGAGGGAGTGAGTCTGGGACACCAACGCATAGAGAGGGTAGAGCTCCCTGGAACTATTGCACCTGAGGATGACGTTCTTGGAGTTGAGGTCCTTCACAGAGAGGCTATAAGGGTCAAACTTGACGGAACAATTATTGTCAGTAGTGAACCGACTAACAGAAACCAAATTTTTAATGATATGCGGGGAACACAAGAATGTTATGAATGCAAAGGGCCACGGGCGGCGGGAAAAGACATCGACCCGATGGAAGTGACGGGGAGCAAAGACCTGTTGCCGACAATAATGTTAGACGGACAAGATGAAGTGGGTGGATGGGAAACAAGGAGATTACCGGAGTTCGACATCATGTGAGAGGTGGCACCCGAATCCATATACTAGTCCGGTGTCGACAGAGGCATGAGTGTCATCATGTTAAACACGTTAACCAACGCGTTCTGATCCCATGACATCATGGGTGGCGACGCGGGCATCCACGACTGCTGTTGTGGCCAGGGTGGTGTCAGACCAGGGTGAGGGGATAGGCCCAGGATGGCTGGCCGTAGGGCAGGTGGCATGGCCAGCAATCCGGGAGGTACACCAAATGGCATGGGTGCGCCCAACACACCACCTGCGACTAGCACATGAGGCGGGGCTGCAGGATGTTGCTGCTGCCCGGACTGAGGGCCGGACGGGCGTTGGCGAGGATCCACGGAACTGGGCCACACCTAAAAAGTTTCGATCAACGGATTGTACATGGAAGGCCACCCGTAGTTGGTCGTGGCACCGTCATTACGAAGAACACGGCTTAGACACCATGGTAAGTTCCTCGAGCAGCAGGTCGGAGCGAACATCGATGAACGACGGGAACGGCTTTTGGCACTTGAGGAGGGCGGCCATGTAGGCGAACTTGTCGTTGAGGCCGCGAAGAACGGACAGGATGAGTGTACGGTCTTGATCCGGCTCGCCTAGATCACCCAGCGCATCGGCCATCCCTTTGAGCTTGCGGAAATAATCTGAAATAGATAAATCACCTAGGAAGAACGTGCGAAATTGGGTGTCTAGGTAGAGGGCACGCATCTCCTTGTTGCCGATGAATTGATTTTCAAGGCCCGTCCAAATGGTACCGGGGGTGGAGACGGGTGTCATAATGACCTCGAGCAGCTCGGTGGAGATTGTGCCGTAGAGCCACGACTGCACGATGCAGTCCATCCGATGCCAGTTGGCATCGTCGGCAGCAACCTTGTCGTTGGAGAGGACGTGATTGGTCGTACCTGCCGAGGGTGTTGAGAAAGAGGCCGCGCCACTTGTTGTAGTTCGAAGACGCAAGATCGAGGACAATGGGGATGAGCGCCTTGATGTTGAGGACGGCGACGGCCTGCGCGTGAAACGCGGCGGTCGTGGCTTGGGCCTGCGCCATAGCATAGGCGTGGTGCGCCTCCTCCTCCTGGCGAGCGTGCTCGGCGACCTGGTGCTGACGCTCGGCCTCAGCAGCTTGAATCGTGTCGTTGTCAGCCATGGAGGGAGAGAGGGCGACGGCGCACTAGGGTTTGAGAGAGAGCGGAAGGAGGGTCGCAGGAGCGAACCAATCACGATGCATTAAACTGTGGAACACATGTTACATATATAGCTAGACTCATGCCAAATCAACCACACAGTTTATGGAATAGCACCGTGGGATAGGCATGAATTAGGTGCTAAATAAGGAAAGAATATCAACCAATCGGGAGATCACCAGATATCATCTAACATTTTTTCCCTTTTGCTATTATTGTCGGTCTACATGAGGTCAGACATAGTAGACTTATACTCCATCATGTGACAAATAATTGTCGTTTTAGATATAAATATTGTCAAACTTTCAAAACAATTTGCCTCAAAAGTACTTTCATAATATTACAATTTTATTGGATTTTTGAAATATTATAATAGAAATTAGTGGTCAAAGCTGTGTTTTGAAGACCGTATCGATGTCCAAAATAATAACTATTTGTGATCGGAGGGGGTAGAATTGTAGCAGTAAAGACCAAACTATAGTTGACTAAGGGGTCTCTAATAGTGGCCACCTCAGCCCATCTTTTCCTTGCCAAATAGCATGTAAAGAAAGAGAATACGCTATCTCTTATGCAAGAGACAATATAGATGGACGAACATTCACACATGAAAGAGAATGGTGAGGAAGAGTTGGTGGTTAAAATAATAAAATATAGTTATGAAAATGATGTAGGCATAAATTGTTGGAGATCTTGTCTTAGTCTTCTCTCTGGGTGAGATAAGAGTCTTTACAGACAACCTTTATTTGCGGACTACCGTGTATACTCTGGCATTGTAACCATGCATCGCAACAGCATGGCTGAACAACAATAGCAACATTATTGTTAAGGAACCTCGCTATCGAATAGTCTGGGGTTCCCGAATAGATCTAAAGTGGAGAACAGAGAGAGAGAGAGACACAGGTATATGGGGAGCGACGGCAGAGTTCTTTATTGATTTCTGATTGCTTGTACATAGGGGGGACCCCCCTCCTCCTTATATAGTAGTCGCCTAGGGTTTCGGCTAAGGGACCATCGTGGGCTTTTCATTGGGCCACGTGGTTTCCCAACACTCCCCCTTGGGCCCTTTGCCACAAGATGCATATGCCTCATTAAAACTCCAGAAAAACCCAGTGGGAAAAATACTTAGAGAAAGAGTACATACACTACACCAAAAAACGTCATCAGTGGCGGTTCATAACCGCCATCAGTGGCGGTTATTGAACCGCCACAGATATAGTGCCACTGATAATCGGGGATTATCAGTGGCGGTTTTCTAACCGTCACAGATAAGTGTTATCTGTGACGGTTCTACATACTAACCGCCACAGATAACAATACTATCTGTGGCGGTTCTATCCACCAACCGCCACAGATAACAATACTATCTGTGGCGGTTCTATCCACCAACCGCCACAGATAACTACACTATCTGTGATGGTTCTTTCCTACAACCGCCACAGATAAAAATATTATCTGTGGCGGTTCTTCCCACCAACCGCCACAGATAACTATATTATCTGTGGCGGTTCTATACATCAACCGCCACAGATCTATATTATACGTGGCGGTTCTATCCACCAACCGCCACAGATAGTGCACGACCGAAAAATAAAAACTGCATTTTGGGCTAGCCTCGGTGCTTGCTAGCCATGCCCTCTCAAACATATAATACATCAATCACAGATTTTGCATACACACGATTACAATGTACAACAATCACAGATTTCGCATATACACAACTACAATATAATACATCAATCACAATTGCAATTTTGCATATGCACAATTATAATGTACAACAATCACAGATTTTGCATATACACAACTACAATATAATACATCAATCACAATTACATATAATACATCAATCACAATTACAATCACAGATTTTGCATATCACAATTACAATATACACAATTACAATGTACAATTAAAGTGTCTCATGCATGAGGTGCTCGATCATGGTGATGGTGTAGGGCATGCCTCCCACTGGACTGCTCCCTTCTCCTCCATTCACTCATCTTTGCATCAATATTTCTCGAGTATGTAAATGAAGTCATTATATATCATACTATGGAAAGCTAAATAGATCACTTTTGTTGTATCACAAATCTAGCCGATCCATTGCCGTCTTATTCCATGTGAATGCCGTGGCATCCTCCGGATATTGTACATGCATTAGCTAGTTTATACTCCCTCTATTTTTGAATATGTGACATTCTATTTTTCAATTTTTATTCCTAAATACATATCATTCTACAATTTTGATCCTACTTTTACTATTTTTCCTTCTATAATCTCCATTTAGCTATTTTTAATGGCATTTACTATCATACATTAGAGTAAAACACACCATCTAAAAATATAAGGACCATGTAATCAAATATCTTATGAATGGAAGGTAAAGATGCAAAAGGAGGGTTCCCATTTGAAAGGAACAAAGAGTTATTTACACTTTGTAATGAAACAGAATTGAAGTAAAAAGCCTAAACTAGTGGAGGTAAACTAGAAGCTCATGGGTCTTCTGAGGTTGAAGACATGTGATTTGGGACAATAGTATGGATGATTGGATCGTTGTTGTCTTCGTCATAAAACTCGCCATTTTGTTGATTATTTCCTTCATGATGAAGTAGGCGAGCTGGCCCCAATGCCTTGGATTTGAAGGAAGCGATCCTACCGTAGACAACTTGAGGCGCTGTAAGTATAAAAACAAAATTAAGAGAGAATATAGAAATTGAGTGGTGTGAATCAATGTGTCATGTCAAGATGACTGACCTCTACGTCATTGTCTTTTATTGTGCATGATAAGATTTCGCGCATGTCTTGGCACACGAAGTACCCACATAAATTTGTTCCTTTCGGCTGCTTGTGACACTGCAAAAATCGAATGAACTAAGATGTCGTCGAAGGAGCTATTTACTATGAAATATGATATAAGAGTATTCCCTTCGTGCGTCACTCGAAACTTCAGACGGATTGTAAGGGATTTGTGGTATGGGCGGTATCTCGAGCTCTTTTGACAATATCTTTTGAACGCCTCATTCACTAAATGTGTCATCTCTTCAAAGTCTTTTTAGGTTTATCTAGTGGATCCATGATCGACATCTTGCTCTTTTCTCGGATGAATTATTACGAGAATCCAATGGAAGCTACATACACATGCATGATGCCACCATTAGTCCTTACATCGAGTAAATAACGAAATAAACGAGTAATTTAACTAGCTAGTGAGCAACTTACTTAAAATTGTATGGCAAAAGTATAAACTCCTTGTCTTGTAGTTTAATCAAAACTTTATATACGCACTCCTCGACCTCCTTTGGTACTCTTTTGATTTCATGTTGGCAAACCGCTCCGGTCGAGGAATCCCACTGCCCCTTGGTTCTTTGTACTTCAATCATCTCGTATCTATATAACGAATTAGTTAGACATGAAATTTATCGGTATTACGTGAATGTAGGCCAAGATTAATATATTAGACACTTACAAAGACCAAAGATCTCAAAAAGATATGTCGAGGGCGCCGTGATAGAACAAGTTGTGCAAGTTATCGAATTCTATTAAGAAGTAGCCATGGCCCTCATGGTGAAAATGTTCCTCACGGAAAATTGCGGTGATCATCTTTGGGAGTACGCCTTGGTTGGATCGATCTAAGTACCATGCATGTAATCGCCGCATCATGGGTGTTAGACTTTTAACTTGAAGCGGTGACCAAGGGCTTCCTACCTCGAATTTCAATCTTTGTTGATCATCTTGGTCATTAGACTTCGCTTGCCCTTACTTTTTGTCGCACGACATCATACTCGGTCCCGCCTCGCTTTGATCCGGGCCGATCTGACTTGTCTAATGTGCCAATTTTGGGATCGAGGTTGTAGGTTTGTCATTTGAAGTACCGGTGTTATAGGTTTCGCTTTGGAGTACTAACGGTGGCCATCTTGATGGGGTCCTCAATGCATTTCTTTTCTACCTCATTTTGCTTCTTCCCGCTTCACTCTCGTGTCTTTGGTGACGGATGCGAGGATTGTACTGCAGGAGAGGATGGCACTGCATGGTCCAAGACGATGTCACGCTTGCGCCATTGGATGAATGAGTGGACGGCACTTCCTAGAGTAGTTATCTCATCATTGGTGGGTTTTTCCAGTCCGATCTCAGCAAACTGTGCAAATACCGTGTCCACTTGGACCTTTGCATAACCTGGCGCTATCGGGGTATTGTGCAGGACACCCCCTTCTTGGCACGGATAGACTACCCTCAGAGCGGCTGCATAAATATGTTCATCACGGCACGTTGAGTCGACAGGTGTGGGGTCCCGTATGTCGCCCACGGGATAATGGTTGTTGTCCGCCGCTAATGGCGTGGGCGCGCAATCGCCGCGACGACTGTAGGATCGAGAAAACGTTGTGGGCTGCGATCGACTCAAGGCTTGTTGTACTTGTCGCTCAACTTGTTCTTCAATGGTGCCTTGTATTTCTCGCAGAACCCTTTCCTTCATCATTTCCATTTCCTTCTCGGCCGCTCATCTTTAGCTCTCTTCCGACTCCTATAAGAGTCTCCGTGCTCGTGGAATCCACTCCTCCATGGAACCTTGACCCGACGCCTCGTGTCCACCGTGGTGCTCTTTGTTTCCTAGGGCATCTGTTAGTTCGTCTTTCTCCTGTGCGGGTGAAAAGATCCTTGGGAGGATCGGGCGTGAAACTCGTGAACTCGTTGCGTCATTGCTTCGTCTTCATTTGCTCTTGAATGATAAACCCCGATGAGACAACATATCGCCCTCGCTAGCACGTAGTGCTTCACTCGGTCCGTAGTCCGATCAAGGGACTTGTGCCGACCAATTGACCGCTTCTAATTCTTGCCTCTCCCATTGAGCAATTTTACCCGCACACCCACTCGTGCCAAGTCCGTGGGGTGAGTATTCCTTCTTGCGATGCTAATGTGGTCCTCACCGACTTCCTTGTCGCTTCGATTGCTTCATCGCCACAAACTCATCCCAATATGGCTCCAATCTTGGGTACTCTCCGATGGTGACCGGTTTTGCTTCACATAATTTGTGTTCACCTCGCTTGAAGTTTCTCCACGCCGCATCCATGGTCATCAATGCGTCGCGACGCACAAGATCTTCGGCTCCTTCGGGAATTCGAAGGTTTCTTTGAGCTCGTCCACGATCCTCTTTGGTGGCTCGGGGCACTTTATGCCAATCCGAATAGGTGATTGGCACTTTATCCTTACGATGTACCCGCATGTTGACCTGTATTTTGTCTTTGATTTTCTCGGTGCAACAGGGCCCGATATCTAAGACCTCGAGATGGTGTACCGCCTTGAGCTTCTTAGTTTTCCCCGTCCTCGGCGTCTTGCAACAGGAGCATCATCTGCAATGCGGTGGAGGCCTCGGCACATTGGGTGGTTGTGTGGAGGGTAAGGTACCTCGGGCTCTCCTCCACTATAGGCTCGGTTTGGGCTCCATTATAACTACATTCAACCCAAACATAATTTTCACAATTATTACAGAATCATCTCATGGAATTTCAAAGTACAGATGTACTGTCCTGTGTGTAATATTGTGTGTTGCTAAGATGAAAATGATTTTGCAAGAGCAAGATACTTAATTAGCTCAGAACAAAATCAAGAGCTTAAGTATGAGGTAATATGAAAGTTTCTAGTACTGAATTCAATGTGGTTACTGCCCTTCTCACAACAACATGATCGCTTTTAATTTGTAGGGATTGAGAGATATGACTAAAGATCAATCGGTTATTGGTGTCAAACAAATCGGCACTATACTGGAGTTATGAAACTTCAGAGAGAACCGAGAAGCCTCTATTGCAGAAGCTATGGCACATATGATGGAAGACATGAAAAAACTATAAGGTTTTGTTGTCTTGAATTACGAAATAATGTGGTTTCTAGCTTAACACTTATTGATATTTGTGGTATATATCATATTTTGTTAATGTATTGCTACCTGAACTATGAAATATTTTGTTATCATATTTGTGGTAAGGTCTTCTGGCCTTGAACTATGAAATAGTGTTTTCTGGCCTTGAACTATGATGGTTCACTAAATCGTCTGAGATGACGATTTTGAACCATCCGTGATGAGATATTATGTAGTAGTGTGATTTTCTTGATCAGAGTGTCCAATCTTGTAATTAACACAACCCGATACAAGATATCGGAGAGAAAATAAGAAAGATGCCAAAGTCCTAATCGATTCATATAATTAAAACTTCCGTGTACAGACTCAGAATCGGAGAAAAGAATCACGCCACGAAGCTAGCCACGCGCATCCAACGTTAATAGTTAAGTTTAGCTACTCAGAATCACGACGTTGATAGGTTCACGAGAGGGAAAAGAGAACAAATTCACATGCAACTGGCTAGCCAGACATATCAAAAATTAATTATTTGATTTAGCTGTTCGGAGTAATTATGTTGACGAGTGCACAAGGAACCAAAAATACTTTCACCTACCAATTGGCAGATGTTAATTGTGCTAGATTCCAATATACCACAAATGCATATTCATAATTTAAGAGTAAAAAAAAAAGAAAAAGAATTTCTATGTGTATGTCTCCCTCTGTTCCACAATATATATAACTCTACTTTCTTATAAAACATTTATAATGTAAGTCCATTGAACAAACTAAGAACGTAGTTTCTTACAATATTCATACTGTGAAAAAGGTCGAGTCGGGGGCGGCGTCGGGCGCGAGCGCGAGGGCGGCGACCGTGGCAAAGATCGGGCTGGGTCGGCGTCGTTGGGGACGGCGTCGGGGCGCCGAGTCGGGCGGCGTCGGGCGCGAGCGCGAGGGCGGCGACCGTGGTGGCGTCGGCCGGGTCGGCGTCGTTGGGGACGGCGTCGGAGGCGCGGGTCGGGACGGCGGCGGCGCGCGCGGGGGGCGGGGGGACGGTGTCAAGCACGCGTCGGGCGCGGGGCGAGGACGGCGTCGCGCGGGGCGGGGCTCAAGGGTTTTAGGGTAGAAGAGAGAAGGGCGGGAGTTTTAAGGGTAAAGGGTACAAGCGGTGGATCTATTATTTATAGATGGAGATTATCGCGGCGGTTCTTAAAAATAACCGCCATCGATAACATTATCGTGGCGGTTCGTATACGAACCGCCATCGATCAACATATTATCTGTGGCGGTTCTTTATACGAACCGCCACGGATAATGTTATCGATGGCGTTATTTTTAAGAACCGCCACGGATAAATATATTATCTGTGACGGTTCGTATACGTAACCGCCATCGATAATGTATTATCGTGGCGGTTACGTATACGAACCGCCACAGATAATGTTATCGATGGCGGTTCTTTTTAAGAACCGCCACTGATGTGCCTCCCTTGAAATTTGTTTCTGAATCTTATACAGCTATTGTCGAATAGCAACTATTTGTTCGAAGACCTAGTTTTTGGTGTTTGCGCAATTGCAATTGCGTTTTACGATTTTGTGTATTACTTGTAAAGCAAATACATAAGCGATTTACAGAAAGAATCCGACTCCTTTCACCGACGGACTCAACAAACTTTCCAAACTTTCAATCGGATAGAACACTATTTTGTCATCCCAAAAACAAACAAGTACTCTTCGATACATCAAACAATCACCAAAACTAGCAAAGTCCAAACCGACTCAAAGACCAAAAAACTAGCACATAGCTAGGAAACAAAACCAAAACAGACTTTAAACTACCATGCACAAGATTATCTTCAACAATGGTTATCATTAGGGTTGATTACATAGAGGAAGACTTGTGCGGCCCGGTCATAATTTGCCCAGAGCTAGCTCCGCCTCGATATTTTGCCATTACTCGTATATAGCTAATTATTTTCTTTCACAATTTGCCCTTCTTCATGATCGTCGCGATGATAGGTAGCTTCTGAGTGGTTTCTTCCTCGAGCCTCGATGTTGCCATCTACGAAAGGAGGCAACTCATCAAACTGGTTGTACTCTTCCTCATCCATGACATTCTCAACTCCGACGATCCTTCTTTTCCCTGAAGAACTACATGGCGCTTCTTATCTGCCGGTCGATTACATAGAAGACTTGTGCTACTTGCTTCGCAAGTACGAATGGTTCATCTCAGATCCGACATGTTCGATGTCCAAAGTAGTGAAGCCGCATTTGTCCACCTTGACACCCTTTGGGAGTTGTACCCAACGACACCAAACATTGGGATCTTAAAAATACATGAGTCGAGCTCCCAAATCTCTTCTATGAACCCGTAGAAGCTACTCTTCTTCTTCGCTGTGTTGTCATAGGCATCTATGCGAACACCACTATTTTGGTAAGTGCTTTTGCTATCCCGAGATCTCGTGTAAAAGGTATATCCATTTATGTCGATCCTTGCCATGTCAAGATTGTACCGATGGCCCTTTGCCACCACCTCAACATGACACTCGCTTCTTTCCAGTCATATGCTCTTTGAACCAATGATTGAACAAACGGTTATGCTCTTTTGTTACCCAAACCTCGATCGTCCACGATTTTCCTCTCGTAGCTTATCCTTGTGCATGTCCATATACAAGGACACCTCAACCGATCAAGCAAAACTGTGAAATGAGCTTTTGAATAATCCATGATCGTAAGAATTTGTTGATTTCCTTCCAATCGTCCCTTTCCCACCAAATACCCTCATGTCGGGATACAGCACTCCTACCGGTTCCACCCTCCATGTAATCCATGCAAAACTCGATAACCTCCTCAGTTGCATAACCTTCCACAATGCAGCCCTTCGGCCGAGATCGATTGCGTACATACTTCTTCAGGATACCCATGTACCTTTCGAACGGGTACATCTGATGCAGAATACGGGGCCACATACATTTATCTCATTCACAAGGTGAACAATGAGATGAACCATTATATCGAAAAATGATGGAGGGAAATACATCTCTAGTCGGCATAGTGTCTTGACCACATCATTCTGCATTCGAGTAAAGTCCGATGGGATCGATGACCTTACGTGAAATCGTGTTGAAGAAGAAACACAACCTCATGATTGCCTCTCGGACCTTTTCGTGCAAAATACCTCTAATTGCAATAGGAAGCATTTGTGTCATCATCACATGACAATCATGAGACTTCATGCCGCTTAACTTCAAATCTTTCATCGAGACCAGTTTCTTGATGCTTATGAGTAACCGGACGGAACTTTCACACCATGCAAGCATTTGCAAAGTTACATTCTCTCTTTCTTCGAAAGAGTGTAGCAAGTCGGGAAGGTAAAGTCGCCCTTTCCTGTCCCGAGGATGTAGCTCACTCGATTTTCATATCTTCCAGTCCCTTCGTGCCTTTAGTCCGTCCTTAGTTTTGCTAGGAATGTTCAAAGAAAAGACCAATCAAGCTATCACATACATTTTTCTCTCGTGCATGACGCCTATGCAATGTCGAACTTCTAAGTCCTTCCAATAGGGCAAGTTCCAAAATATCGATCTCTTCTTCCATGTGGTCTTCTCAGTACGAGACCTCGATGTATTATTACTATCTCCCTTTCCAAGTACGACATTAATATCCTTAACCATATCATATACCTCTTCCCACGACGAGGCCTTGGGGCTATACCATCCTCTTTTGTCCCGTCGAATTGTTTTTTCATATTGCGGTAGGGGTGATTCCTGCGAAGGAACCTACGGTGATGCATGTACACGGTTTTCCTCGAGTTATTGAGCCACACACTAGCGGTTTCATCCATGCACTGGGGGCATGCTTTGGCCCCTTTTATAGTACGACCGGATAGGTTACCAAGGGCAGGGAAATCATTGATGGTGCAAAACAACAATGCCCGTAGGATGAAGTACTCTCGCTTGTACTCATCCCATACACATACACCTTCGCTCCACAAGATCACAAGATCTTCCACCAATGGTTGTAGGTATACATCAATATCATTGCCAGGTTGTCTCGGCCCTTGGATAAGCAGTGACATCATAATGTACTTTCGTTTCATACACAACCAAGGAGGAAGGTTGTAGATACAGAGAGTTACGGGCCAAGTGCTATGAATACTACTCATGTTACCGAAAGGATTCATTCCATCCGTACTCAACCCAAACCTTACATTCCTCGGTTCATTCCCGAAGTCCATCCTAAAGAGCCTATCGATGGTTCTCCACCGCGTAATCGCAGGTGTCTCACCTTTCCATCCTTTTACGCTCTTACGAGTGCCATCGCATCGCTTGGGCATGCTTTTGTTTCCAAATAAACGCTTCAACCTAGGTATTACCGTAAATACCACACCACTTTAGCGGAGCCCTTTCTTCACCACGGTGCCCTCATTGTCATGGCCTTTACGCTTGTATCGTGATGATTTGCACATCGACATACATGCATGTCTCAGATACTTTGCGATAGAGTATACAATCGCTTGGACATGCATGTATTCTTTCTACTTCCAATCCCAATGGACATACAACCTTCTTAGCTAAATAATTGGTTATCGGCAATACGTTTCCATCCGAAGCATGTCCGCTAAGAGTTGTAATAGCGCCGTGAAACTTTTATCTGACCAACCATTGCTTGCCTTCAATTTTAGAAGTGAAAGCACGGTGTGCAACTTTGTGTATTCCTCCTTGCAACCCGGGAACAAAGGTGTGTCCGAGTCATCCAACAAACCCTTGAATTGATTAAACTCTCTCTGACTAGTGTAGTTCCCTTCTGCATCGCGCAACATCTGAGCAAGATTATTATCGTCATCAATGTCCAACCTATCCTCATCGATCCATAATCGATGTCACCGCCATAATGCCTTCTCCATCATCCAATACGTTATCACCTTCATGTATGTTTTCCTCTTCACCGTGACTTGTCCAACGTGTATAGCCAAGTACAAAACCTCTTTGAATCAAGTGCAAGTGGATGTGCTCTTTGTCCAAAACATTTTCTCATTCTTGCAATCAATGCATGGACAATGTATGTACTCCGCCTTCTTGTGCAACTTGTTCTCCTCAATGCTCTTAGAAAAGCAGATACCCCATCGATGTAATCTCTACGGTGAACGGTTCGCATTGTACATCCATCTCCTATCCATCTAAAATTAATTAACATATAAAAATTGATTAAAAACTAATCTAATTACTTATCATCTAAATGAGCTAGATAATAAATTCATCATCTAAAATGATGAGCATCCACCTACCAAATTAGCTAAAATTTCATGTATATTAATATCCAATAATCTTAATTAAATAAATTTAATATATGTCCGCACTAATGGAACCAAATTAATAGTAATTAAAAACTAATCAATACTTTTCCGTAAAGAAGCTAGATAATAAATTCATCATCTAAAAATGATGAGCACCCACCTACCAAATTAACTAAAATTTCATTTATATTAATACCCAATAATCTTAATTAAATAAATTTATTATATGCAAGATGTATATGTCCGTACACTAATGGAACTAAATTAATAGTAATTAAAAACTAATCTAATTACTTATCATCTAAAAGAGCTAGATAATAAATTCATATATATGCAAGATGTATATGTCCGTACACTAATAGAACCCAATTAATAGTAATTAAAAACCAATCTAATTACTTATCATCTAAAGGAGCTAGATAATAAATTCATCATGTATCAAATTAACTTAAAATGCAATTAATATTAAATATATGCTTAATCATAATTCATCATCTATAAAAGGAACACAACATCATCTAATGAACCTAGCTAGAAATAAATTCATCAACTACAAAATGGTAGCTAAATAAAAATAAACAAAATCTAAACTTTTCATCTCATCTACATATAAATCCTAATTAAACTTGGTTTAAAAATTAAATTGCAACAAGATTAACACAAATCAAGAGAGGAGAAAAATAACTCACCAAGGAACAACTAGAGGAAGTACAAGCACAAGAATTGGAGAAAACGAAATCAAATTTAGAAGTTTTGGTTTGCTCTCGGAAGAAGACCAAGTCTTGCTCGACTACCTATTTATAGGCAATATTATTAGTGGCGGTTTTTAACTAGAACCGCCATCGATAACGATATCTGTGACGGTTCTATCCTAGAACCGCCATCGATAATGAATTATCGATGGCGGTTCGAGGATATAACCGCCACGGATAATCAATAGAATCGATGGCGGTTGGAGGATAGCACCGCCACTAATAATTTAGTTATCGCGACGGTTCTAGCCTCCAACCGCCATCGATAATGTATTTAGTTATCGCGGCGGTTCTATCCTTGAACCGCCATCGATAATTAATTATCAGTGGCGGTTCTAGGATAGAACCGCCACTGATATTTTTCCCGCCATTTTTGAAATAGAACCGCCACTGATAATTATCTTTGTGGCGGTTCAAAAAAAACCGCCACAAATAGACCGTCACCTATTGTAGGTTTTGGCGTAGTGATAGCATACGCTTACTATGTTGCACGAATTGCCTCGTTAAAACCTTATGCAAGAAAACTTTCATGAAAAACTTGCTGAGGAAAAAGAGTACAATTCACCCAACTTCAATTGCTAATCTTCGAGATTCATGTTGGGTATTCATAATTCATGTTTGAGATTCATGTGGGAGTATGTGAAATATCTCCCCCTGAAATCTGCACTTCTCTGAGTCTTATCATTCCAATCCCTTTTCGCACCTTTCAAAAGTAGATGCTGGGAGTGATTTAGTGAACAAATCTGCGAGATTTTCACATGACTTAGTATGCAATATCTTGATCTCGTTCATCTTATGCAATTCGTGAGCATAGAAAAACTTGGGGTTGATATGCTTCGTGAGATTGCTCTTCACATAACCCATCTGTGCTTGGGCAACACAAGCTACATTATCTTCATATATGATCGTGGGAGTTTGCTCAATGTTCAAGCCACATGACTTCTGGATGTGGTGAACCATTCTTCTGAGCCATGCACATTCACGAGATGCTTCATACAAAGCAATGATTTCTGAGTGGTTTGTCGATGTCGAGACAAGGGTCTGCTTAGACGACTTCCAAGAAATTGCTTGTTCCTCCACATAGGAAAACATAGCCGTTTGGGCATGCGAAATGCGGTCCGATAAATACCCAAAGATCGGCATAGCCAACCAAATTCAATTCATTGTTTCTTCGAAAAACAAACCAAGATCTTTGCTTCCTTGGAGGTAACGGAAGATGTTCTTGATCCTTTCAATGCCTTTTGGTGGGTTCTCGCATCGCATCGGCTAGCAAATTTACTTGAACGAAATGTCCGCCTAGTGCTATTCGCAAGGTACATGAGCGCTCAACTGCACTCGGATATGGGAATTCTGCTCCCGGGACTTCCTCCCCTCTTCTCTAGGTCTGTATGGGTCTAGGTGCGCTTGGAGTGACCTTCCGCCATTGGAGTCTTCGCAGGATATGCTTTTCAAATCCAAACCTTTCCAACACTTTCTGCGTGTAGGTTGATTGGTGTACCAAGATTCCTCCTTGGACATGTTCAAGCCGCAAGCCTAAACAAAACTTGGTTTTACCCAAATCCTTCATTTCAAACTCGGACTTCAAGTATGAGCATGCTTCTTCAATTTCTTCATCCGTCCCAATGATGTTCAAGTCATCTACATAGACGGAGATTATCTGAGAATCCATTCGGGATCATTGTATAAACACACATGGACAATCTTCGCTGTTTGTGTAGCCTTTCTTGCGAGAAAGTCACTCAGCGATTGTACCACATTCTTCTGATCGCTTTAGCCCATACAATGATTTCTCCAATTTCACACTGCATGTGTTTCTATTTGCTCCGTCTTGGTTCGGGATAGGATTCCTTCCAGACTTTCATGTATATCTCGAATCCAAGTTTCCATACAAATATCTTTGTGACAACATCCATTAGCTTCATTCTCAACTTCAAGTTGATGCCATTGAGATCAAATATCTAAAGGTAATTCCTCCCATGACCGGAGAATAGGTTTCTTCATAATCAACTCCGGGACGTTGAGTGAAACCTTGAGCTACAAGCCTTGCCTTGTACCTTACAACTTCGTTGTTTTCATTCCTCTTCCGAACAAAGACCCATTTGTGACCTCTGTGGTTTATATGGGGAGGTGTGCGGCATCGGCACAAACACCTCTCTTGTTCGGAGAGACTAACTCTGCAGTGATTGCCTTTTTCCATTCTTTCCAATCTAGCCTTTTCTTGCACTCTGCGAGAGATGCCGGCTCGGGATCATGATCAATGATCGAGGCAATCTTCTTTGCAAAGTATGCATCAACATTGGCTGTTGCTCTATTCAGGGATTCTCCTGTTATTACAAGGTTTAAGGCCATTTCTTCATGGGGTGCTTCATGCACTTCTACTTGCTCTTCGCTGCTATTTCCTATCGCAGGAGCAAGTTCCTTTAGCTTTTCATCGCCTATGTGTGCGCACACATTATTTCCGGCGGCTTCCTGCAGTGGAAGATTCAAGTTTGGAATTGCCTTTCCTGTTGGCTTCTTTCCAGTGCCAGGTCTCAACTGGCTCCCCTTCTTTCCTTGGGGCATTTTCGTGATTGGTTGTGGTAAGTCCTCTCGCCAGATTTTCTCAGACGTCTCCGGTATCTTGGGTTTGAGGAGCAGGTTTCTGTTCTTTTCTTTGAGGCCTCTGAGCAGTGAGGATACCTTCTATTTTCTTTGGTATTTCCACCCTCTCTGGTGCATTCCTTGCGGGTACATGCGACTTAACCACGTCCTTCAGATCACAAAAATGATCAGGCAGTTCATTTGCAAAATTCTGCAAATCAATTATCTTCTGGACTTCTTGATTTGCTTCATTAGTGCGAGGATCATGTGCGGGGATCCTAGTGGAATGCCATATGATTTCTCGGCATTTTTCATCCAAAGGTTGATTTCCTCCCCCTAATGACGGGAAACGGTCCTCGTCAAAGATGCAATCAGCGAATCGGGCTGTATGCAAGTCTCCAGTCATGGGTTCCAAATACCTGATTATGGATGCACTCTCATAACCAACGTATATCTCAGATTTGCGGAGAGGGCCCATTGCAGTCCGCTGAGGGGGTGGTATAGGTACATATACCATACACCCAAATTTCCTGAGATGGGAGATCTTCGGGATGATCCCGTGCACAAGCTGCATAGGAGAATGGATGTTGTAGGCCGACGGTCTGAAATTGATAAGAGCTGTTGTGTGCAGGACTGCGTGTCCCCAACAAGTGTTGGGCAAGTTACAACTCTGCAAAAGCAGCCTGGCAATGAATTTAATCCTCTTTATTAATGCTTCAGCTAGCCTATTTTGCGTATGGACGTGCGGTACGGAGTGCTCAACTGCTATCCCTGTTGCCGTGCAATAATCATCAAATGCCTTTGAAGTAAATTCTCCGGTATTGTCCATTCTAATGGACTTCACGCGATGATCAGGGAAAGCATTCTTAATTCTTATGATCTGCGAGATCAGCTTTGCAAAAGCATGGTTTCTTGTTGACAATAAGCATACATGCGACCATTTCGAGGAAGCATCGATGAGCACCATAAAGTATCGAAACGGCCCTGACAAGGGTTGAATCGGGCCGCAAATATCCCCCTGGATGCGTTCCAGGAATGCAGGGATTTCACTTTGCACTTTCATGACAGAGGGTCTAGTTATTAATTTCCCGGTGGCACATGCAGGGTACACAAAATCTTCATGATTTGGGAAATTTTTAACATTAATACCATGACCTTGTGAGTTGTTCACTATATTTCTCATAATTCTAAGACCAGGATGACCTAATCTACCATGCCATAAAGAAAATAACTCAGAGCTTCTAAAAACAGTCTTCAAGGAAGTATACACTTCGGGTGCATGAATATTCGTGTAGTACAACCCAGATTCATATGAGGGACATTTTTCTAATACCATTTTTCCACATACCGCGTGCTTCACAATGCACAAGTATTCTTTGCCATTTTCTTCGTTGGTTTCTACATGAAAACCATTGGCGCGGATGTCTTTGAAGCTTAAGAGAGTGCGCGTTGATTCAGGTACAAAGGGCTTCTTCAATTACCAAAGTTGTACCCATAGGCAATATAATAGTGGCTCTTCCCGAGCCGATTACATATGAGTCGCTTCTGCGATCGTAGTAATCTTTCCAAATGTTCTCGTGATCGATCGAAATATTTAGACTCTCTTAAGATGGTATTTGTTGTGCCACTATCAACAATGCATATCTCTTCCATTTGGGCGTTACACGATTTCTAGATCAAAGAAATATAATTCCAATCAGATAGAGGCAAAATATTTCAAATATTGCTTGCAAATTTGAAGAATACTGGAATAAATAATAAATTGCATGTTTATTCATGGGAGAAGTATGCTCTTCTAGAGCTTACAATTCATTATTCAAAGAAAATGCTAACAACCATAATCTAAAAAAAATGCATTAAACAGAATCTGTAAAATATGCATTAATTTTTGCTTCTATGTCATCGACAGAAGTTTTCTCTTCATTTGCCATAATATTGGCTGCAGCGTCGATGTCCAGGCTATTCTGTGAGGATGAGACAAGTGGGGTATCTTCATCCATGGCATCATCATCATCGGTATTGGCGATGTGCGCCTCTGCGAGGGCGTTTTCTTTTGCCTTCCTCTTAGCCTGATATGCGTTGATCACTTCCTTGGATTCTCGACATATCTTCGACTGTGTCCCAAGTGCCACACCAAGCACGCTTGGTTCTGCTGTCCATACGGCTTGGCGTGCACCTTTTCTTTGTCATCCTTTTCACCGGGCTTTGACTTTGCTTTGGCCTCGAGTCCTCTCTTTCCCACCCCGCTTGCCCTTCTTTCGTTAATGGGCTTTCACCTTGTAGCTATTGGCATTGACTTACGTGCGGCTGCCTCGTCCAGTGGTCGAGACATAGTTTTTGCGTAGAACATCGTCTTGCGATTCCGCAACTTGCATTACATCAATCAGTTCGCTATACTCCTTGTATGCGTTCTGACGATAGCTACGTGCACTCTAGATAGCATTTGGGTGGAGGGTGGAAGGTGGAGACAGTTTTCTCAATCTTCTCCTCATCTGTGATCTTCTTGCCACATAGGGAGAGATTGGTACAAATTCTGTGCAAGGCAGAATTGTACTCGGCCACTATTTTAAAGTCTACAAATCTCAGGCGCACCCAATCTTGCTGTGCTTGGGGCAAGATAGTGTACTTGAGCTTTTCGAACCGCTTCTGAAGTGTAGTTCAAAGCTCATGTGCACTCTCCTCAGCCATGTATTCGTTCTTCAAAGTGGCTGAGAGGTGGTGCCTGAGAAAATGCAGGGCTTGATCGTTACGCTCGGCGAGAGGTTTCAAGTCCCCGCGAGGACCCTAGACCAATCGCGACGCGGAGCTTCTTGCCCCAAGAACGATTTTCACGCTCGATGCCTAAGTGAGGTAGTTACGCCGTGCGGGCCGCTTCTTCAAACTCACGATTCACGATGCCAGACATCTGCATGATTTCAAAATTCCGATTTAGATTACTGCGTGTAATCTGATAGAAAATGGTTGCAAAACATAAAGTGCAGAAAATTAAATTGCTATGCATTGCAATATCTTAAATAAAGCAACGGATTCAAAATTCATAGGGAATATTCATAAAACAGAGAAATAAAGCTAGAAAATTTAAAAACAGAGCCAAATAAATCTTCTGGATTTTCTGGCAAATTTTCAAAAATTTCTGCAATAATTTTTTTCTTTTTTTTCGTTTTCTTTCCCTTTTCTTTCTTTTCTTTTTTCTGCTAAATCGGCCACTTGGGCCTCCCACGCAGCCCATAAAGCAAGGCGGCTAGGGTTTCCAACCCTAGCCGCCAGTTCTTCTTCATGCGCACGGGGGCCAAGCGGCGGGCGACGCTCACGCGGGCGGAGGCCGAGGCGCGGCCGGGCGCGAGGCGATGGTCGGGCGCGCTTCGAGCCGGCGGGTGATGCTCACGCGAGCGGAGGCCGAGGCGCGGCGGCGTGGGGCGATGGCGGAGGTCGCCGAGCCGCCACTCGCCGGACGAGGTGCGCGCGCCACCACCGATTCGGTCACGTCGCGAGACGGACACGGCGGTCGGCCGGCGCGCGTCGGCGCGGCGATGGCGAGGGCTGCGAGTAAGGGGCGCCGAAAGCACATGCGATAAAGAGCAAGCAAGCCGAGGCGACAACAACACCGATGTCGCCTTCTTTGTGCGCGCGTCGGTGGAGCCGAAAGTCGGCGGTCGGCCGAGGCGACGGCAAGACGGGCTTAGGCGTCGACGACGCTTCTAGCGCCACGGGCGGAGATGGCGCTTCGCGTCGGGCGATCGAGGCACGGCGGCTACGAGCCAATCAATGACGCGACGGCGGCCGGGGAGGCGGCGGTCGTCGCCATGGCGGCGCGGCCGTGCCGCTTCGGCGACGGCGAAGCCGGGCCGCGCGCCGTCGCGGCAACGTCGGTGGCGCGGCAGCCGCAACGGCGACGTCGGTAAGCTTCGAGCCGTGAGTCGAAGCGGCGCGCGACGGCAGGTAGGCGTATGCGGCGCGTCTACATGACGGTCGACGATGAACAGTGCTTCAAGCGCGTATACCGAGGCTTCTGTGATTTTTCTTCTTCTTTTGTATGAACAGCAAAACTATAGATGCATGTCGTTGACAGATGCGTAGGGTAGATGCATGCATAGGATCAACAACGATTAGATTCAATCGCCGATTCTCACCTCTTCTCACCTTTTCAATTCTGAACTCTGGTAGAGCTTCATGCTGATAACGTGTTAAGGAACCTCGCTATCGAATAGTCCGGAGTTCCCGAACAGATCTAAAGTGGAGAACAGAGAGAGACACAGGTATATGGGCAGCGACGGCAGAGTTCTTTATTGATTTCTGATTGCTTGTACATAGAGGGACCCCCTCCTCCTTATATAGTAGTCACCTGGGGTTTTAACTAAGGAACCATCGTGAGATTTTCATTGCGCCACGTGGTTTCCCAATAATTATGACTCGGATCTTATTTCTTTGGACATCTTTCGAGCAGCAAAACAGGGCCGACCCCATGGACTGGACATCGTTCTGTTACGAAACGAGGTCCAAGAATCAAACGCGCGTCTCTTTCTTTCGAAACGCTGCAGTGACTAGCCGCCGGTCACTGCTGGTTCCTGAAATTCACGGTGGGGCGCAGTTCTAGAGATTCCGCAGAGAACACTGGCTCCCATTCGCAACAAGCCACCGTCCGTCCGTCCGTCCCCGTGACACCGGTGGGGCGTCGCATCGTACGGCCCGACCGAAAGCACAGCCTCCTTCAATTCAATTCGACGCGTTGCAGCCGGATCCATTCCATTTATTGCGCTTCACAGCCGTCCGCAGAGCCACCCTGCCCTGACGACGCGGTGCCCGCCGTGAAGATCCATCCATCTCTGCTCCAAATCAGACGGCTTTTACACCGTTGCTGCTCTCATCCTGCCTCCTGGCGTCCCATTTTTGCTTGGCAGTGTTTGGTCGGTGGCAGGCAGCTAGTGCTTGCTGCTTCATTTAAGCCAGAGAGTTTTTACTGTTCTTGAAATTACCAAGCTATCTATTAAATTAGCATTAAAAGATACCAAAAATTTTAAAAAAAAGTATCAAAAGTTTAAGAGTAATTCGATGGTACATTCTAAAAACAGTAAAAACTCTCTTTGGCCCTACCTAGATGATGGATGGTCCTTGGACCGCAAAAAAATGCGCATCTTTTAATTTTACAATCATTCTTGTTATGGAAGCTCAAATACGTTTGGGCCAAATGTTGATGGCAAGAATGTTAGTACATACATATATTGCCATTACACGAATGTAGCCTGCTTGTTTCATTCAGGCAAAAGGCCGAAACAAATTTTAGATCTGTTGTTCCACTGGCAATCTAACAACAGAAGCATTCCAAATCATAGCATCTCACTGACGGCCAATATTCCAAACTTTCTTCTTTGAAAATGTGAAGAACAGTAAGAGCATATATATCATTACTGTTGAGAAACCCTAAAGCCCACCGAAGGCCCATGTGGTCCCTAATGCCGAAACCCTAGAGAGCGCTATAAAAGGAGGAGGGGGGGTCCCCCCATGTACAGAGAATTCATTAGCAATAAAGAATTTCCGCTTTCGCTCTCCCTAAACACGTGTGTCTCTCTCTTTCTGTTCTCCACTTCAGATCTGTTCGGAACCGGACTATTCGATAGCGAGGTTCCTCAACACGTTATCGACGAAGCTCTCCGAGATCGATTGAAAAGGTGAGAAAAGGTGGGAATTGACGATTGAATCTAATCGCCGTTTCTATGCATGCATCTAACCTACGATCTAGTCTTCGTCTCACACGTGGCAAGAAGCTACACGACATGAAGCTACGATACAAGAATTACTGCTCATTCAAAAAAAAGATGGCGCTCGAAGCGCCGCCGCTTGGCCTTCGTGCTCGCGAAGACGTCGTCGCCTCGGCCTCGGCGCTCGCTCGCGACCTTCAAGATGCCCTCGTCGCGCCTCGCCGCAAGACGGTCGCGCCGCCCGGCCGCTGCGCGGCACTCGATCTGGCCGTCTCGTGCTCGCGAAGACGACGACGAACGCCGACACGGCCGACGGCCGCTACCCGCCGCCGCCTCGCCGAAGAAGCTCGCCGCCGCCACGCCGTCGCCAAGACGCACCGCGGCCGCCATCGCCGCCGCGCCTCGGCTCCTTCGGCGCCACAAGACGGCTCCCGACCAATGGCTAGGCACGCACTTCGCGCCGGCCGCGCCTCGGTCGTGCTGGCCGCGCGCTCCGAGGAAGACCGGCCACGGCCGGCTCGAAGAATCCGCAACGGCACCGCCTTTTTGCTCGGCAGAGGTCGGGCGCGCGCGCGCTTCTCTTGTCGCCGCGGCCATTCCCGCCTCGCCGCGCCGCTCGCGCGCACGCCACACCGGCAGCCGTGCCCCACGCAGCAAATGACGGCGATCGCTCGGCCATCCGTCTTGCCGCCGCCACACACTCGAGGAAGCCGGCGCGCCGGCCCGAGCGGCCGCCGTTACGCGCCGTTTCGTTCTTGGCTCGGCCGTCGCCGTCGTCTCGGCCTCCGGCCGGCGCGCGCGCAGCCATGCCGTCGCCGGCGGCGCGCCAGACGGACTTCATGCGCCTTCGCTCGTTCGAGCCGCATCCGTGCACCGCCGGCCGCGGCCGGCCTGCCGCCGCCGCCTGCGCCGCGTTGCCCCTTGGTCGGTCTTGCGGCCGCCACGGCCGCTTGGCTCGACCTCGCGCCACACCGCCGCCGCCGCCGGCCTCGCGCCCGCGCGCGCGCCTCGGCCTCCGCCCGCGTGGCGTCGCCGCCGGCTCAAGCCGCTCCGGCCAGCGCCCGACCTCCGCCTCGCGATCCGCCGCTGCCTCGGCCTCCGGCCGCTCGTCAGCGCCGCCGCGCCGCGCCTCGCAGAGCCGTCTGCCCGACCTCGGCCTCGGCCCTTCGCAGCGACCTCCGCAGCGCTCCGTCGCCGCCTGCCACGGTTTCGGCTCGGCCGCCGGCCGCCCGCCTCGGTCTCGGCCCGCCATTCGCCCGCGCTTGCAGCTGCGCCGCGCCTCGGTTTTCCGTGGCCAAGATTGGCCTTCCGTCCGGGCTCGGCTCGCACTGCACCGCCGAGCCGTCGCCGGCCTACGGCCCACGCGCGTCGCCGCACTAACCTCAGGCCGTGCCGCCGCAACGCAGCTTCCTCCCCGCCGGCCCTGCGCTCACGCATGAAAACAAAAAGAAAAGCGTAGTGCACGGGAGAAGAAACAAAGAAAAGGAGGGAAGCAGTGGCAGCGGCGGCTAGGGGAAACCCTAGCCGCGCGCTGTGCCCGGCCGGGAGCAGGCCAAGTGGGCCAAGCGGGAAATGGGCAAGGCCCATGGGCCGGTTCGGCCAGAAGAAAAAGAAAGAGAAAAAGAAAAGAAAGGAGAAAAAAAGAGAGAAAATTGCAGAAAATTTTGAAAAATTGCCAGAAAATCAAGAAGATTTATTTGGCTCTGTTTTAATTTTTTTTGTCTTTATTTCTCTGTTTTATGAATTTTCTTTATGAATTTTGAATCATTGCTTTATTTAAGATATTGCAATGCATAGCAATTTAATTTTTCGCACTTTATGCTTATTGCAACCATTTTCTATTAGATTACACGCAGAATCTAATGTCGAATTTTGAAATCATGAATCGTGAATCGTGAGTTTGAAGAACGGCCCCGCACGTCCGAACTACCTCACTTGGGCATCGGACTTGAAGATAGTTCTTGGGGCAAGAAGCTCCGTCTTTGCGATTGGTCTAGAGTCCTCGCAGACGCCAAACCTACCATCGAGCGTAACGATCAAACCAAGCCCGCCGCTTAAATGCATGAATCGCATTTTCTTTTAGATTATGGTTGTTAGCATTTTCTTTTGAATAATGAATTGTAAGCTCTAGAAGAGCGCATTTCTTTCATGAATAAATACGCAATTTATTCTTTATTCCAATATTCTTAATTTTGCAAGTAATATTTGGATTGTTTTTGCCTCTATCCGATTAGAATTATATTTCTTTTATCTAGAAATCGTAGCGCCCAAATGGAAGAGATATGCATTGTTGATAGTGGCACAACAAATACCATCTTAAGAGAGTCTAAGTATTTCCAATCGATCACGAAGAACGCTGAAAGATTACTACGATCGCAGAAGCGACTCATATGTAATCGGCTCAGAAGAGCCACTATTATATTGCCTATGGGTACAACTTTGGTAATTGAAGAAGCCCTTTGTACCTCGAATCAACGCGCACTCTCTTAAGCTTTAAAGACATCCGCGCCAATGGTTTTCACGTAGAAACCAATGAAGAAAATGGCAAAGAATACTTGTGCATTGTGAAGCACGCGGTATGTGGAAAAATGGTATTAGAAAAATGTCCTCATATGAATCGGGTTGTACTACACGAATATTCATGCACCAAGTGTATACTTCCTTGAAGACTGCTTTTAGAAGCTCAATTATTTTCTTTATGGCATGGTAGATTAGGTCATCCCGGTCTTAGAATGATGAGAAATATAGTGAACAACTCACAAGGTCATGGCATTAACGTTAAGAATTTCCCGAATCATGAAGATTTTGTGTGCCCCGCATGTGCCACCGGAAATTAATAACTAGACCCTCTGTCATGAAAGTGCAAAGTGAAATCCTGCATTCTGGAACGCATCCAGGGGATATTTGCGGTCCGATTCAGCCCTGTCGTGGCCGCTTCGATACTTTATGGTGCTCATCGATGCTTCCTCGAAATGGTCGCATGTATGCTTGTTGTCAACAAGAAACCATGCTTTTGCAAAGTCGATCTCGCAGATCATAAGAATTAAGAACGCTTTCCACGATCATCGCGTGAAGTCCATTAGAATGGACAATGCCGAGAATTTACTTCAAAGGCGTTTGATGATTATTGCACAAAGAACAGGGATAGCAGCTTGAGCACTCCGCATCGCACGCTCATACGCAGAATCGGACTAGCGTAAGCACTAATAAAGAGGATTAAGTTCATTGCCGACCGCTTTGCAGAGTTGTAACTTGCCCAACACTTGTTGGGGACACGCAGATCTGCACGCAGCAGCTCTTATCAATTTCGCACCATCGCCTACAACATCCATTCCCCATGCAACTTGTGCACGGATCATCCCAAGATCTCCCATCTTAGAAAATTTGGGTGTATGGTATATGTACCTATACCACCCCTCAATGATCGCAATGGGCCCTCTCCGCAAGTCTGGGATATACGTTGGTTATGAGAGTGCATCCATAATCAGGTATTTGGAACCCATGACTAGAGATTTGCATACAGCCCGGTTCGCTGATTGCATCTTTGACGAGGATCGTTTCCCGTCATTAGGGGGAGGAAATCAACCTTTGGATGAAAAATGCCGGAAATCATATGGCATTCCACCGATCCCCGCACATGACCCCGCACTAATGAAGCAAATCAAGAAGTCCGAAGATAATTGATTTGCGAATTTAGCAAATGAACCGCTGATCATTTTTGTGATCCAAGGGCGTGGTTAAGTCGCATGTACCCGCAAGGAATGCACCAGAGAGGGTGGAAATACCAAAGAAAATAGAAGGTATCCTCAACCTGCTCGAGAGGCCTCAAAGAAAAAGAACAGTAACTGCTCCTCAAACCCAAAGTACCCGAGACGTCTGGAGAAAGCAAGCAGAGGACTTACCACAACCAATCACGAAAATGCCCCAAGGAAAGAAGGGGAGCAGTTGAGACTGCACCGGAAAGAAGCCAACAGAAAGGCAATTCCAGACTTGAATCTTCCATCGCAGAAGCCACGGAAATAATGTGTGCACACATAGGCGATGAAAGCTAAAGGAACTTGCTCTGCGATAGGGAAAAGCAAATAAGAGCAAGTAGAAGTGCATGAAGCACCCCATGAAGAAATGGCCATAAACTTTGTAATAACAGGAGAATCCTCAATAGAGCAACACCAACATTGATGCCTACTTCGCAAAGAAGATTGCCTCGATCATTGATCATGATCCCGAGCCGCATCTCGCAGAGTGCAAGAAAAGGCTAGATTGGGAAGAATGGAAAAGGCAATTATCGCAGAGTTAGTCTCTCCGAACAAGAGAGAGGTGTTTGAGCCATATGCCGCACACCTCCCATATAAGCCCTGTAGGTCACAAATGGGTCTTTGTTCGGAAGAGGAATGAAAACAACGGTTGTAAGGTACAAAGCAAGGCTTGTAGCTCAAGGTTTCACTCAACGCCCCGGAGTTGATTATGAAGAAACCTATTCTCCGGTCATGGGAGGAATTACCTTTAGATATTTGATCTCAATGGCGATCAACTTGAAGTTGAGAATGAAGTCGATGGATGTTGTCACAAATACCAGATGGAAACTTGGATTCGAGATATACATGAAAGTACCTAAGGAATTCCTATCCCGAACCAAGATGGAGCAAATAGAAACTGTCATGTGTGAAATTGGAGAAATCATCGTATGGGTCAAGCGATCAGAAGAATGTGGTACAATCGCTGAGTGACTTTCTCGCAAGAAAGGCTACACAAACAAATGAAGATTGTCCATGTGTGTTTATACTGACGATCCCGAATGGATTCTCAGATAATCTCCGTCTATGTAGATGACTTGAACATCATTGGGACGGATGAAGAAATTGAAGAGGCATGCTCATACTTGAAGTCCGAGTTTGAAATGAAAGATTTGGGTAAAACCAAGTTTTGTTTAGGCTTGCGGCTTGAACATGTCCAAGGAGGAATCTTGGTACATCAATCAACCTACACACGTAAAGTGTTGGAAAGGTTTGGTTTTGAAAAGGCATATCCTCGCGAAGACTCCAATGGCTCAAGGTCACTCCAAGCGCACCTAGACCCATACTGCACCTAGAGAAGAGGGAGGAAGTCCCGGGAGCAGAATACCCATATCCGAGTGCAATTGAGCGCTCATGTACCTTGCAAATAGCACTAGGCCTGACATTGCGTCACTGTGAATTTGCTAGCTCTGATCAGATCGTAACCCACCAAAAGGCATTGGAAAGGGATCAAGGACATCTTCCGCTACCTCCAAGGAAGCAAAGACCTTGGTCATTTTGAAGAAATAATGAATTGAATTTGGTTGGCTATGCCGATGTTTGGTATTTATCGACCCGCATACCGGCAAGTCCCAAATCGCTATGTTTTCCTATGTGGAGGAACAAAGAATTTCTTGGAAGTCGTCTAAGCGCACTCTTGTCTCGACGCCGACAAACCACTCGAAATCATCGCTTTGTATGAAGCATCGCGTGAATGTGCATGGCTCGGAAGAATGGTTCACCACATCCGTAAGTCATGTGGCTTGAACATTGAGCAAACTCCCACGATAATTTATGAAGATAATGCGACTTGTGTTGCCCAAGCACGATGGGTTATGTGAAGAGCAATCTCACGGCATATCAACCCCAAGTTCTTCTATGCTCATGAATTGCATAAGATGAACGAGATCAAGATATTGCATACTAAGTCATGTGAAAATCTTGCAGATTTGTTCACTAAATCACTCCCAAAGATCTACCTTTGAAAGGTGCGTGAAAGGAATTGGGATGATGAGACTTAGAGAAGTGCAGATTTCGGGGAGATATTTCACATACTCCCACATGAATCTCAAGATGAATTATGAATACCCAACATGAATCTCAAGATTAGCATTTGAAGTTGGGAGAATTGTACTCTTTTCCTTAGCAAGTTTTTCATGAAGTTTTCTTGCATAAGGTTTTAACGAGGCAATTCGTGCAACATAGTAGCGTATGCTATGTGCTCTTTCTCCAAGTATTTTTCCCACTGGGTTTTTCCGGAGTTTTAATGAGGCATATGCATCTCGCGCAAAGGGCCCAAGGGAGTGTTGAGAAACCCTAAAGCCCACCGAAGGCCCATGTGGTCCCTAATGCCAAACCCTAGAGAGCTATAAAAGGAGGAGGGGTCCCCATGTACTGAGAATTCATTAGCAATAAAGAATTTCCGCTTCGCTCTCCTAAACACGTGTGTCTCTCTCTTTCTGTTCTCCACTTCAGATCTGTTCGGGAACCCCGGACTATTCGATAGCGAGGTTCCTCAACAATTACATGAACAAACAACACTGCCCACCACACCACCACTTTACGCAAATGGGACAATTTTACTACACAGGATGAATTTGAATTACACTGCTAAAAACCCTACTCATCTGTTCCTGCTAAGATATCAACTGTATGGAACGTGGAATGAACAAACCCTGGAATGTGCATAATTTAATTTACTATATAAACAATTGGCATATATTCCTTCTATCCATATGGTAGATCCATTCCTGCCTCTTATTGCGAGTGAGACATACTCTCATTTGGTGAGCCATGCAGCATGAAGCAACTTTGATAAATTAAATTCACCATTGTTGTTTTCCCTCAAATAAATAAAGAATGACGAAGAATCGACAACAGGCGTACAATGTCTTCTGCGGAAGAACTGCACAAGGATGTCATAGCCTCCTATTTGCCCCCAATATCACAGAGGAGGCTGATCTACCACTATGGAATGAAAGAAATGCCAGATATCTGTGTTTCTATCTACAGGAAAGAATTCCAAAAAAGTGTGGGCATAATTCACTGGCAAAAGAATTTCTTCAAGCATGTATTATCGCGCAGATTTTGATTGAAGGCCTCTTAGTTACAGTCCAAACCACATTCCTCCAAAAGCGGGCCATCATTCTTTGCAAGGAAAGGATCGATCCGGACCCACAGAAGCGAGAAGATTGAAGCCAGTAGAATGGACCACACAATGACAATTGTTGGCGTCCTGTTTTGTCTTCCAACCAAACCTTTGAGGAATGGATATAGATGGACAATCACCCAGAATGCAAAGAAGAGCTTCCCAAAGAGAGGTCCCCATGACTCATATCCATTGTTGATCGCGTTAGAAACTCCAGCTACAACTCCGATGAAGTTCAATAGCAGTAGAGTAGTTGGAGGTATCAGCAAGGTAGTCCATTTGAACGTATATAGCTCTGAGAACTCTTCATCATCTCCACCCTTTGATGTCACTGTGAAGCTAGTATCGACACCGGCAAGGACCTTCAGAAGTCCTTGGAATACAGCAAAGAGATGAGAAGAAACACCTCCAATGACCCAAAACTGCTCATTTCTCCACCAATCATCAATGGCCACACCACTCCATCTCATTTCAAGTATGCTTGTGGCAAAAATACAGATGAAAAGTGACATGAACCAGAGACTGGCAGCATTGTTAAGCTGCAAGTCGAAATAACAAGGATGGTAAGATCCAAAAAGAAAGAAGATTCCAAAGGTTTGTAGTTAAATAAAGTTTACCTCTGGAGTGATAAATTTCCCTGTGAGCAAGCATATGGCAGGCAAGGTACAATAAGCCAAGAGCGGAATGGATGTCCAGGGATATACAATGGAATTGATATAAGAAAATCTCTCCAAAAATTTTAGCCCGCCACCATACCCATACCAAAGTGGGCAATGATTGCTGAAGAAAATTTCAACAGATCCAAGAGCCCAACGAAGGACTTGGTGAAGACGATCAGAAAGATTCAGAGGTGCAGAACCTTTGAATGCAGGCCGCTTCGGAATGCAGTAAATAGACCGCCAACCATGACAGTGCATCTTAAACCCAGTCAGGATATCTTCAGTAATTGATCCATAAATCCAGCCGATCTGCAAGGAAGCATGATTTAACAGGTAAGAAATATTTTCAATAGATTAATCATCAGTCTTTCAATCAGGGTCTAGGCTATATACCTCCTTCCCCCAGTCTGTCTTGTCTTCATAACCACAACTGATTACATGTATAGCTTCCTTTAGTAGAGAAGCTGGACTTGCACTCTTCAGGGTTCCACCATTCTCAAGAAGTGTTGATGCAACAAAAACAGAAGACTGCCCAAATTTCTTTTCTAGCTTCTGTTGATTTACAATTCCAGCCTTGTCGGTTTCAGCTCCTGCGGTGACAGTAAAAATGTTATTTACAATAAGAGAAATATGGATGTTGAATAGAAAATGCAGCCTTTTGAAAAACACTATAGATATTCAATTTAATGCGAAATGATTGTAAGCATTTTCCTCATTTTTAAATCCCTGGCATATGACTAGACTGCATGGCATTTGTAGAGGTCACAAAGTGACACTTTGCAGGTGCTGTAATAATTTATCTGGCTATTGTTAGAAAGGTTGACAATACCTGGAATGCCTTCCTCAATTTCACCAAGAGCATATGCAGGAGACTGATTTTCAGCTCTCTTGAAAAACAATCTTTTCTTCTTCTCTGGCTTAGATTTTGTTGTCTTCTTCTTATTCCTGTTACTGCAACAGCAACAGCAGCACCACTTGGGCCAGCAATTGCAAGTTCTTGATGGGGGCTTCTTTGTTTTGGGAGCATCATAACCATACAACGCCTGCCGTCTAAAGACACATCCAGTACCAACATAAATGGGGCCTTGAATCCCATCCAAACCTTTCATGTTGATCTGTATAATGCAAATGTTAGGAAACCTATATTACAGTGACAAGCACAGTAGAGGGCAGAAGGTTTTAGGAACCATGCCAAATCTTACATCGAAAAAGACAACGTTCCTATTCGCATATCGATCATGACGGTCAATACCATCAAACCTCTGGGGGAACTGCACATAGCACACTTTCTTCCCTACCAAAGGGTCCATCATGAAACACATTGCTTCCCTTATGGCTTTGCTATTGTTGATGTAGTGATCACAATCCAAGTTTAATAGGTATGGAGCATTCGTAAGAACAGCAGAGACACGGACCTGTCATTTAATAAAATGAGACAGAGCAAAGAATCCATCATATTTTGCTATTAGATTACCAGACAAATGATACAAGATGTCACGTGCAGGGTCTTTACCAGTGCATTCATAGCACCAGCCTTCTTATGATGATTATAGCCAGGCCTCTTTTCTCTTGAGACATATACCAGGCGAGGAAGCTCATTTCCTTCCGCATCACGGCCACCACTTTGGCCAAGGAAGACCTATTGGCATATAAATTTAAGCATTTTGAGGTAAAATAAAATAGAAAGGTATAACCATTACAATGTAAAAAAGTATACTGTATGTAGTACAACACCAAAAACTGTAAAAGCATACCTGAATCATGCCAGGATGATCGCGTACGTTGTTTCCAGGCCAAGGGCTTCCGTCTTGCATTGTCCATCCTTCCTCAGGAACTTTTTGTGCTTTCGCAACCAAGGCATTGATTCTTATCTTGAATTCCTCATAATCTCTCTGGATGAAATTTACAGTTGTGTAACTAGCCTATTTATAAAAACTAAAGATTGCATAGCAAAGCAGAACAAAAGATAGCGCACCTTCATTGCTCTCCTCTCCCTAACAAAGGTTGCAGCCACCTTATCCTTCAGGTAGTCTATCTTCTGCTGGAAGTACCACTCTGGAGCACGAGGCTCGATATTAAACTTTTTGCAGAAAGGGACCCATTTCTTTGCAAATTCAGAAGTTTCGGACAGTGCTTCGAATGTAAGCATTGCAGCACCATCATCAGAAACATAGCAGGAAACCTTATCAACTGGATAATCCACAGCAAGGATGGAAAGGACAGTGTTTGCTGTGACTAAGGGAGGTTCCTTTGATGGATCAACTGTACTGACAAAGAAGTCAACTGGAGCAAGTTTAGAAGGCTGCCCTTCCTTTTCAAACCTGATCAGACAAGCAAAAAGCATTTTAGATTCAAAATTTTAACAAGATTGGCAAAGCATTTCTTGGTTTTGACATTGAACCAACCTTAGTGATAAACGGTCGAGGTAAGTCTCTCTCTCAATGGGAAGCCATTTTGGGAATTGATCAAGAATCCAAGACATGGCAAACCAGATTTCACATATTACAGAAATAAGCCATAAAGCAAATGCATCATTCACTGGATGCATCACTCGGTAGTGGAAGAAGAACCCCAAAACCACCAACCGAATAATGATAATCATCCTATAGGGATTAATTCGGCTTGAAGGAATTGGGATTTTTCTGGACAACGGCTGTCGAGCTTCATCCATTCTGTTCAACAAATTTAAGAAACACTTTACAACTATAGTCTAGCAGCACTTTTGCAAAGGAAAGGACAAAGGTTTCCTTGACAAAATACTTCAGCAAAAAGTTATTCCTTGTATTAAACATTAGGAATTAAAGATAAAATCTCAATAATGCCATGCAAATTAGTATTACACACACCGCCATACTGATTTCTATGAGCATAAAGCTATTGACCATGATCCAAGGCAAATCAAGATGGAACAGTGAAGAAATCAATACATAACAAAAAACAATCCAGTGCGGGTGAAGTATTATATAATTTAATAACGTCAACTGTTTTGCAATAATCTACTGCATGGCACAAATAGTTGTATTTGTTTTCTGGCGTCTGGCAGACAAAGTCCCGATGTGCATCATCTAGCAGGCAGCAACTATAGAGTTGCCCCCAAATTTTGGAATGTCATGACTAAATACAACAACCACTTTTTAATATACCATAAAATGAGAATGAATATCACCTTATCTGTATTTATTGTTTAGCTAGAGATTAGCAATTTAAGAAAGTATAGCATAAGGCTCCAGCAAAGTATGAGACCTTTAGTGCAAGCAATTAGCATCAGCTAATTTCTTTAACTAACCAATTCTATTAGACCGACAGCGCATCGAACTAACTAGAGAACCTAGCAGCTCCAAAACTAACACTGGTCACTCAAAGTTCGAGCACATACAGCGGCAGATCTGCATCACCGTCGCCGTCCCAATCACCGCCACCGTCGCTCCGGAGTTGCTGCAGCCTCTCCTGCTTCTGCTTCCATCCCTCCATGCGATCCTTCCAGGCCACGCTCCCATACCCGTAGGCGGCCAGATCCTTGGACGGGTCCATAGATCTTGGTGGCACTGCAGCACCAACACAACCATCAGCACACACGCCACCAGCACAAGCAAATCAACACCAACAGATTCCAACCCAAAACACCCACCAGGAAGGCTCGGATCTGCGAACGGGAGAGGGTGGATCCTCTTCCTCCCGCCGCCGCCGCCGCCCATGTACGACGGCACCAGTGCGTGCTGCTCCGGCGGGATGTCATCAAACTGCGAGATTCGCACACCCCAGAATCGAATTTGTCAACTCAGAGCAATGCAAGAAGCAGCAGCAGAGGAAGACCAAGAAAAGGACGACTCCGTACCATCTGGCCGTCGGTGAGGAGCGGCACATTGGGGATGGGCTGGAACGGCTGCGGGTCACCGCCGCGGCCGTAGCTCATCTGCGCCCGCAGCATGGACTCGGCGACGTACTGCGGGTCGTCCTCCCGGCCGTTCGCTTGCAGGCCGAACTCGCCCTCCAGGTCATCCACGCCGTCCTCCTCCTCGTCCCCCGCCACTCGTGCGCACCCTGCGAATCAATCGATCAAGCGCCATTAGAACGAGCACCAGAGACACCAAGCCGCGCCAATGCCGGAGCAAATTTAGCTACGTACCCCTGAGGCGCTTGAAGCGGGTCTTGCACTGGGGGCACGCCTGCGAGCCCTCGCGGCGCTCGTACTGGTAGCAGGCGCGGCAGACGGGGAAGGCGCACTCGTTGCACGCCACGAAGGGCTCGCCGTCAGGCCCCACCCCAACGTCGTCGCCGCATATCTGGCACGCCTGCGCGTCCGCCCGCCGCGCCGCCGCGCCGCCACCTCCCCCGCCTCCGCCCTCCCGCCGGATCACCACCAGCTCGTTCCGGTTGTGCGATCCGGCCACCAGCCCCGCGCTCGCCTCCATCCCCCTCCCACCGCCGGATCTCGCGCTCGCTGCGGCGGCGGCTGGAGACGGAGTTCTCTTTCGCGCCGCTGGAGCGCTCGCTCACATGCGCGCACGACGCGGACAAGAGTGGTGTGGTGCTCTGCTCTGCTGCTGCTGCGTAGGGTGGAATGGGTGGTGGTATAATAATGCGGGCGCCGTGCTGTGCTGTGCTGGTGCGTTGCTTGGAGAGCAGAGCAGTGCAACCACCGCGTTGTTAGCTGTACTCTATTTTGCTTTGTTTTTTAAAAGGGGGTTGGTTAGGGAGGGAAAGAGTGTCGGTGTGGCACCAAAACGGCATTGGTTTTAATCTTCAGTGCTAGAGTGAGGTTGGTAGAATGTTTGTTTGCTCTGGTCTGGGCTGGACATTACAAAGAGCTGGATTAAAATCCAAATTTATAAGTCATATTTTCTTTTAGCCTGTAGATCAATAAAATATTAAAATAACTAAACTATATCTAATTATTATCTTTAAGCACTGGATTTAATGTATGCATATAGAGCTAGATATTTATTAGGGGTACTAGTCTTCAATCCGTGCGCGCGCCTACGCGGCTAACAATTTCTATAAATATATTTTTTATTTTACTTCTTGTAGCTATTTGATAATAAAAAAGTTTTGCCGAGATGTGTTCAACATCGTTTTCAAATTCAACGGAGCGGATTTCAATCATTTTTTACATAATTTTTTTTTATTATTCTTAATTTCCAAATTAACTATAAATCTTGGGCTATTCATCTATTTCTACAACAACAATGTATACTATATGATAACTTTGATGGGTTAATCTTTTTATGTTTGATAGTCAATGTGTAATTGTATCTTGTTTGAGAACGCATTGAGCATCTAGGTAATAGCATTTTTTTCTATTCGGACTTAACTAAAAGTTGTACACATTTAATGGATGGCATAGATTACTTTGATTTTGACTGCATACGTATGCTACCTTTTTTTTAGTTTGATTCATATCCATACATACATTGGTTCAATCAATCTACAATTTGCATGGTTAAGATATTTTCTTTTTCCGATTAATCTAGAAATTTCTAGCTTTTTTTCTTTTTCTATGATTAATGTGGTAATTTCTACCTTGGAATGGTACATTCTAAATTGTATCCTTAATAAATGAAAATGAGATATAATAATGACTTAAAGTTATACAAAAAATAATAATAAATTTAGGATGAAACCTAATGTAATTATCTATATTTATTTCATTAGCATGATAATAACTATTTTAAATAATAATTTGTTGAAATACCTAATACCTAATTCTGTGATTAAAATCTTATTGGGAAAAAGAAGAGTTACATAAGAGTGATATATATATATATATATATATATATATATATATATATATATATATAGACACACACACACACATAGACAGAGAGAGGGGTTCTAATATATCATTTTCGTAGTCCAATAAAACATGGAGAGTAACGCTGAGATCTCTTACTTTTCGGACTCAAGTTGTACTTGATCCGACCGTGTGCATGCTTGCTACCATATTTATTTTAGTTTCTATGTCAGACACAACTTTCTAATTGCATGTTGTCTATTACATATAGATATAAGTCATGGATGAAAATGATTAAGGAGACTGGACAACCAAGGTTTTCTCATTTTTTAGAATAATGTGGGATTTTCTAGCAATTTTTCTTTTTCTCAGATTAATGTGGAATTTCTAGCTTTTTCCTCTCCTAGGATTAATGTGGGGGCTTTTAGGAGGACCTCCAATTAGTAGATATAAAAATAGAGGGAACATCACAATAACTTTGTATTGAAATGTTAGTAGAATGTTTGCTCAGGGTTGGTCTGGGCTGGACATTACAAAGAGCTGGATTAATTTCCAAATTTATAAGTTATGTTTTCTTTTAGCATATAGATCAATAAGATATTAAAATGACTAATGGGACGCCCCCACTTTTCCTAACCAGGCCAGATTCAGTGGAAAGCATTATAGAACAGAGTTGCGCCAAGATCAGCTAAGAAAAACAACACATACACATGTAGAAACTTTCACCGTACAGTACATGGGGATTTATTCTTAAAGTACTTATAGTATTGTATCAGGTCTGGCTACGGTAATTTCTACGCCGCTTGCCTATTTATTACAATATTACTCTAGTGCCTCCATCCTAAGAGTTTTTCATTTCGCCAGGTCTTAGTCCTCTGCTCCCACATATTCATAGCCCTCCACAGCAACATTAGCATCACAATAATAATTCATAGAGTCATGAATATCACCCTCTACTTCGTCTGGGTTTGTGGACGTTGCAGGTCCTGTAAACCAACAATGAAAGCAAGCCTGAGTACTCCAGTACTCAATAAGCCATAGAAAATTGATGTACGAATTCATATATGTATTCATATACTCCCAGCCACCAATACGTATCCCAAAGTAGCTCTTTATCCAAAATTATCCACCCCTTTACCCATTCATTGGAAATATCAAGTTTTAACTTTTAAATCTACTAACGGTAGAGCGACATGGGATTTTCCAACCTGTATTAGAGGAAAACGCATACAACACACTTCCAAACCCAGAAGCTAGGAATAATATCACATTTTTAACTCTGATCAGAGGTGTACTACTTTGCCCATAGCATCACTTAACTTATAATATCCGACCAATGCGCTACCTTCAACACACGATTAAGCCAAGAAAGCAGAACCTTTGGCCAACTGTATCTTGACCTCTGGCATACCTTCCTCGCCTCACCAAAGGCACACGGGTTGGGACTCCTACCTAGCAGTCTCGCCCTAGGGTGATTATTCCTACCTGACAAGAGTCACCTTCTCATCTGTGGCAGAGACAGCTACTTATTGGTTACTTAGTTCAGCTTGTCCCATTTTAGGCCTATAGTCAGCACGATTTTACGCCGCTTTTGAAGTAAGCGCCAGTTTTATTTATACTCTTAAGTGATATCCTACGTAGAGGAGTCTTGACTTTCACATCAACCCTACCTAAGTTGTTCTTACCCTAAACTCTACCCACCAAATAGTTCCACAACCCTACCTGAGTTATGGTTTTACCATTGGACCTCTTTGGTCTAGACTCATCAATATCACCAACTGGATCCACCCGATCCACTCAATATATTTTAGTTTCTTTTAAAAATTGACATTTTGAATTATAAGCAAGAATTTCAAGACAACTCGGAGTCCACAAAAAACATTTCATAAGACATGGCCAAAGGGCGACTTGCCTACGGGTGCTTCCGCCAATTGAACCATAGTAGGATCTTGGTGGGTACATGATGAGGACATCTCCACAATGGATACAACCAGCTCTAACTCCACTCACCAGAATGAACCACCACTTCAAGGACCACTCACTCGAGCCCGTGCACGTCAACTAAATTATCAGGTGAAGGCGTTCCTAAGTATTCCAATTAATGATACAATGAATGGGATGCTACTTAATTTTTGTGATGATGTGATTATTCTTAGGAACCATGGGGAAGACCCACAACGCACAAAGGAGTTCGCGTCTGGAAGGAAGAGCAAATTGGAATCAGATTCGGACTTCCAGAAATGGTCAAATTCAAACGGCCATAACTTTTGATCCAGAAGACTTCTGGAGGTCTACGAGTACAAGAACGAAAGCTCTAGTCGTCCTCTTTCCAACCAATCCGAGATCACCTCCAAATTCCTTCCGAATCAACAGGAATACGCAAAACAATCCAGAACACTTTTCCAGTCTGAATCTAATTGGGCTCTAGTCTTTATTCGAGTTGTAATCAGTAGGCCCATGTTAAGGCCTAGTGCTGCACGCCCTTGGTCTATAATTAGCCAACCGCCACCATAGTTAGGGTTTGGGTTTTGTTTGTTTCAGTTAGCCATTGCTACTGCTTGTACTCGTGCGTGCTGACTAGGCCACCCGTCTACTTGTTCATCGGAACCCCAACTTCGAGTGTTTTTGTTTCAGAACCGATCTGAATTCATATTCGCAATTGAGTTGCTTGTAATCCCTTGTTCTTGCTGGTTCTTCGATTGCTCGTAGGAACAAAAAAGACCTTCGTGGTCAGGTTGGTCGCGCTTCCCGCGGGATCAATAACCTTCAGGAGGGTGGTGTACCGGTCGCTAAGGCACGACATCGGGTTCATTGTAGTTGGGCCGCCAACTTCGCCCTCCACCAGATCGACGCTAACTCCTCTCATCGAAAGATCGGGATGCCTAGTTCTATCAAGTGGTATCAGAGCTTTCGGTTGCTCGGTGAGAGACTTCTTGTTCTTAGATTTGTTCTGCCCACAGTCCAAAAAACAATAGCCCAACAAAAATAAAATCCTTTCGGTCCTAGCCAAATTTGGCCTATTGCTTTTGCTGTTTTAGCCATTCTTGTTGAGTTTGCATTACGTCGTCGAGTCGTTGCTGGTCTTAGTGTTTGTGTCGTTTAGAGTTTCAAGTTCTTATCACCTTAGTGTCACGTGTTTTGTTCAATCATGTATTCGTTGTGCCATACCATCGTCCCTACCATAATAGCATATCAGAATCAATCACCTGCCACATCCCCTACCTTTCCACCATCATCCCTACCATAACAGCAGATCAGAATCAATCACTCGCCACATTTCCCACCTTTTCCATTCATCATCCAATCAATTAGCCTTTCCAAATTTGGTTTCCCCCTGTTCAGAAATTAATAAAAATATCCACGGCATACCTCTCTGCTCCCTCTGTGATCCCCTCCCTGCAAGAGGGACGTTAAAAAAATCAGAAGTCAAAGTTTAGAGAGAGAGAGAGAGTATCTTTTAATTACCGTTTTACCCCTGGTATTTTTCCACAAAAGTGCTTGTGACAATTGGTGTTCCGGGGTCCTACAAGTTCATATTTCCAAGTTTGGGACTCTGGCAAAAAAAAAGAGAAAAGAAGGGGAGATATCTTAGGTTGTTTCTCTTCGCTTTACTTGCTGTTCCGTGACGACATCTGTGAATAGGCTTGCGTCTCTAATACGGCCTTGCATAGGACCAGCACATACCGTCGTCGAATGTTTATTCAGCTTGTTTTGACTAACGTGGCTCTAGCATTTCCTTGAGTTGTTTCTCGGCCACCTATAGCTCCACAGAAAACTACAACTTACCAGGCTCTAGCGTTTGGCATCTGTACACTACCTCTCCAGGAGATTTTGACTCGCGGTCGCTGACACCTCCTACTAAGGCTTGGTACGAACTGGTAAGAGCTTGGTGATACAAGTTGAGAGACAGTGCCCTTTCCTATGAATTGTTTGTTCTTTTGCTTTCTAACCATGTCAGGAACAGCGAGCAATGATGGTCAGCATTCCCCTCGCACTAGGGGAATCATTCAACATTTCGAGCGCCGAGTCAAGCTGCATACAGAGGGCCTTGATGGTGATGTGCAGGTGGTAAATGAGCGGCTGGGACAGGTGGAGAAGGCTCAGATTGACACCAACACCTCACTTGCTGCTATTAACACTTCACTTGCTGAGGTGATAAAGCGGCTTGATGAGTTCGGGCGAGCTCCTTCAGGAGACGGCGCTGCTCCTCGTCGGCATCATAACAACAATGGTGCTTTGGGCAGCGAGGTGGAGGAGAATGTTGATGAATACTCTGCTGACACGGAAGTGGACGACGAGGGAGCCCATCTACGACGGCAGTTGCGCCGCAATCGCTTTGGCATGCCTCCCTTGCGCATGCCACGTGAGGTACGCGCTGATGATGACACACTTGGCAGAATTAAATTCTCTATTCCACCTTTTGATGGAAAATATGATCCTGATGCATATCTCACATGGGGATTAGTCAGAGAACAAAAGTTTGCATGTCATGAGTATCCCGAAACAAAAGAGTTAGGGCTGCCACTAGTGAGTTCACTGATTTTGCCTCTATTTGGTGGAGTGAGTTTCGACGTAAGAATCCCAATGCTGCGCAAAACTGGGCTGATTTGAAAAGAATCATGCAAGCTAGATTTGTTCCCTCTTATTACCAACGTGATTTGATAAATGAGCTGCAGCTACTTAGGCAAGATAGTAAGAGTGTAGAGGAATACTCAGGAATTACAAATGGGCATGTAGCGCTGTGGTATAGAGAAGTCTGAGGAGGCTGCTATGGCTAGATTTATGGGTGGGCTGAACCATGAGATTTATGATATTCTTAATTACAAGGAATATAATTCAATCACTCGCTTGTTTCATCTTGCTTGCCATGCTGAAAGAGAAGTGCAAGGACGACGCAAATGGTTTAGCACGAGAACTAATATTTCTGCAGGTCATGCTAACACTTGGTCAACACGAGCTCCACCTACAGCCACAAGGCAACCGGCTGCACCGTCCTCCAACAACAACAAGAATCGACCAACCTCTTTCGTGCCGACTTCCAAGGCTTTGGAAGTAACAAAAACTTCTACACCAGAGCCCGCCAAGAGCTCTGCTTTGGTTGCTTCAAATGGGAGGACGAGGGATGTGCAATGCCATCAATGCAAGGGGTATGGTCACATGAGGAGTCAATGTCCGAGCAAGCGTGTGCTGATTGTGCGAGACAATGGTGAGTTTTCTTCCGCTAGTGATTTGGATGAAGAAACATATGCTATGCTATGCTTGCAGCTGACAATGCAGAGAGCGAAGATGATCATGACCAGGAAGAGCACATTGATGCCAACCATGCTGACTATTATGAGAGCCTCATTGTACAGCGTGCATTGAGTGTCCAGATTGGAAAGTCCGACCAAAATCAGCGGCACAACCTGTTCCAAACAAAATGTGTCATCAAGGAGCGATCATGTCGTGTGATCATTGACGGAGGAAGTTGCAACAACCTTGCAAGCTTAAACATGGTGGAGAAGCTTTTGTTGGAGACAAGACCGCACCCCCAGCCCTACTATGTTCAATGGTTCAACAGTATTGGTAAGGTTAAGGTTACACACTTGGTGAGAGTACAATTTTCTATTAGTTCCTATCATGATTTTGCTGAATGTGATGTCATTCCCATGCAAGCATGTTCTATATTGTTAGGTAGACCTTGGCAATATGATAAAAGTTCTGTGCATGATGGTAGAACCAACCAATATTCTTTTGTGCATAAGGGAAAGAAGATTGTATTGCATCCTATGACTCCTGATTCCATTCTTAAAGAGGACATTGCTAGAGCTAGTAAGCAAAAGATTGATGAAAGTGCTAAAAAGAAAATTCTAGTTCTGTTTGTGATAACAAAAATGAGTTTAAGTTGAAAGGTGCATGTTTTCTCGCTACCAAATCTGATGTGAAGGAACTGGTTGTTGTTGAATCTGTTTGCTATGCCTTAGTTTGCAAGGATGCTTTGTTCTCATTTGAGGAGATACCTGCTGCTTTGCCTCTTCTTGGTACTAACCTTTGCGAGAATATGTTGATGTTTTTCCCAAGGACGTTCCTCCAGGCTTGCCACCAATTCGAGGGATTGAACATCAGATTGACCTCATTCCTGGAGCATATTTGCCCAATCGAGCGTCATATAGGACTAATCCGGAAGAAACTAAGAAGATACAACACCAAGTGCAAGAACTACTTGACAAAGGGTACGTGCGTGAATCTCTTAGTCCTTGTGCCGTTCCGGTCATTTTAGTTCCTAAGAAGGATGGATCATGGTGCATGTGTGTGGATTGTAGAGCAATCAATAACATTACTATTAGATATCGTCATCCTATTCCTAGGTTAGATGATATGCTTGATGAATTAAGTGGCTCTACTGTGTTCTCTAAGGTTGATTTGCGTAGTGGTTACCATCAAATCTGCATGAAATTAGGTGATGAATGGAAAACAACTTTCAAAACTAAGTTCGGTCTATATGAGTGGCTAGTGATGCCTTTTGGATTGACTAACGCACCTAGCACTTTCATGAGACTAATGAATGAAGTTTTGAGTGCTTTCATTGGTAGATTTGTGGTGGTATATTTTGATGGTATCTTGATCTATAGCAAATCATTAGATGAACATCTTGCTCATTTGCGTGCTGTTTTTATGCCTTACGAGATGCACGTTTATTTGGTAACCTTGAGAAGTGCACATTTTGCACCGATCAAGTTGCTTTTCTTGGCTATGTTGTTACTCCACAGGGAATTGAAGTTGATCAAGCCAAGGTTGAGGCAATTCAGAGTTGGCCGACTCCTAAAATGGTCACACAGGTGCGGGATTTCCTTGGATTTGCAAGATTCTATCGTCGCTTCGTGAAAGATTTCAGTACGATTGCTGCACCGCTGAATGAGTTGTCCAAGAAAGGCGTGGCTTTCCAATGGGGCAAGTCACATGAAGATGCCTTTAACTTGTTGAAAGAGAAGCTGACCCATGCACCACTGCTCCAACTCCCAAACTTTGGTAAGACTTTTGAACTTGAGTGTGATGCTAGTGGCATTGGGATTGGAGGCGTGCTGATCCAAGAAGGTAAGCCAGTTGCTTATTTCAGTGAGAAATTATCTGGGCCTCGTTTGAACTACTCAACTTATGATAAGGAATTGTACGCACTAGTTCGAACATTAGAGACTTGGCAACATTATTTGTGGCCCAAAGAGTTTGTTATACACTCTAATCATGAATCCTTGAAGCACATTCGTAGCCAAAATAAGTTGAACCGTAGGCATGCAACATGGGTAGAATTCATTGAGTCTTTCTCTTATGTTATCAAACACAAGAAGGGGAAGGATAATGTTATTGCTGATGCTTTATCTCGACGATATACCATGCTTTCACAACTAGACTCTAAAATCTTTGGCTTAGAAACGATTAAAGAGTAATATGCACTTGATGCTGATTTTAAAGATGTTTTGCTAAATTGTAAGGAAGGAAGAGTTTGGAATAAGTTCATTGTTAATGATGGTTTTGTGTTTCGTTCTAACAAGCTATGCATTCCAGCTGGATCTGTTCGTTTGTTGTTGCTTCAGGAAGCACATGGAGGAGGACTGATGGGCCACTTTGGTGTGAAGAAGACAAAGGATGTGTTGGCCAACCATTTTTATTGGCCAAAGATGAGGCTCGATGTGGGAGCGCTATGTCTCTCGCTATTCTACTTGCAATAAAGCTAAGTCACGACTGAACCCACATGGTTTATATATGCATTTTCCTGTTCCTAGTGTTCTATGGGAGGATATTTCAATGGACTTTGTTTTAGGCCTACCTAGGACAAAGAGGGGGAGGGATAGCATATTTGTTGTCGTGGATCGGTTTTCTAAGATAGCACATTTTATACCTTGTCATAAGAGTGATGATGCTATAAACATTGCTGACTTGTTTTTCAGGGAGATAGTTCGCCTACATGGAGTGCCTTCGACAATTGTGTCATATCGGGATGCAAAATTTTTAGTCATGTTTGGCGGACGCTTTGGAAGAAACTGGGTACCAAGCTTTTGTTGTCTACTACATGTCACCCTCAAACTGATGGCCAGACTGAAGTCGTCAACAAAACGTTGTCTACAATGTTGAGAGCCATTTTGAAGAACAATTTGAAGATGTGGGAAGAGTGCCTACCTCATGTGGAGTTTGCCTACAACCGCTCATTGCATTCTACTACCAAGATGACTCCTTTTCAGGTGGTATATGGTTTCAATCCTCGTGCACCCATTGATATTTTGCCGTTACCATGTTCTGAAAAAGTAAACTTAGATGCTGCTAAACGTGCTGATTTTGTGCTGAAATTACATGAGACTACTAAAGATAACATTGAGCTCATGAATGCTAGATATAGAGCTGCTGGTAGTCAGGGTATGAAGGAATTAACTTTTGAACCTGGAGATCTTGTTTGGTTGCACTTGAAAAAGGATAGGTTTCCTGATTTGCAAAAGTCTAAATTGATGCCTAGAGCTGATGGTCCTTTTAAAGCGATTGCTAAGATAAATGATAATGCATACAAGCTTGATTTGCCTGCAGACTACGGTGTAAGCAATTCTTTCAATGTTGCTGATTTGAAGCCGTAAATGGGTGATGAAGATGAGCTTGAGTCGAGGACGACTCCATTTCAGGAGAGGGAGGATGATGAGGACATCTCCATAATGGATACAACCAGCTCTAACTCCACTCACCAGGATGAGCCACCACTTCAAGGACCACTCACTCGAGCCCGTGCACATCAACTAAATTATCAGGTGAAGGCGTTCCTAAGTATTCCAATTAATGAGAAAATGAATGAGATGCTACTTAATTTTTGTGATGATGTGATTATTCTTAGGAACCATGGGGAAGACCCACAACGCACAAAGGAGTTCGCGTCCGAAGGGAAGAGCAAATTGGAATCAGATTTGGACTTCCAGAGATGGTCAAATTCAAATAGCCATAACTTTTGATCTAGAAGGCTTCTGGAGGTCTACGAGTACAAGAACGAAAGCTCTAGTCGTCCTCTTTCCAACCAATCCGAGATCACCTCCAAATTCCTTCCGAGTCAACAGGAATACGCAAAACAATCCAGAACACTTTTCCAGTCTAAGTCTAATTGGGCTCTAGTCTTTATTCGAGTTGTAATCAGTAGGCCCATGTTAAGGCCTAGTGCTGCACGCCCTTGGTCTATAATTAGCCAGCCGCCACCATAGTTAGGTTTTGGGTTTTGTTTGTTTCAGTTAGCCATTGCTACCGCTTGTACTCGCGCGCCGACTAGGCCGCCCGCCTACTTGTTCATCTAACCCCAACTTCGAGTGTTTTTGTTTCGAACCGATCCAATTCATATTCGCAATTGAGTTGCTTGTAATCCCTTGTTCTTGCTGGTTCTTCGATTGCTCACAGGAACAAAAAAGACCTTCATGGTCAGGTTGGTCGCACTTCCCGCGGGATCAATAACCTTCAGGAGGGTGGTGTACCGGTCGCTAAGGCGCAACGTCGGGTTCGTTGTAGTCGGGCCGCCAACTTCGCCCTCCACCAGATCGACTCTACCTCCTCTCATCGAAAGATCGGGACGCCTAGTTGTATCAGTACAGTCATAGACAGAGTCACGACGGATCGAGCATGTCATCGTTGTTCGAATTCGACTACACTAATCCCTATGCCGATCCGTATGCACGACACAAGCATGTTAGGTACTTGTACCAGTCAGAGGATCCGAGAACCTAGATGGCACATTATGAACATTAGAAGTCCATCTAGCTACCATGGGACATGAGCTGACAAGAGTACAAGCAACAACACGAGAGAAAGCATCACGAGATAATTATCGATAACACGGAGGTGCAGTTTTCACCATATGCGTACTACTACTTGTAGGTACGTCAACGCATAGTTCTCCATGCTTAACATATTCATACTTCTTTAATTAGGCCTCTTCTTGCAAAACATATTCATAGTTCATAGTTCATACTCATTCTTTAATTATGCCCCTTGCAAGTGGTTCGGGTAGAGCGGTGCGTTCTGGCGTCATCCAAGATTCCATAGGTAGTTCTCTCATTTATTAACCACTCTTGCATGGTCATATACTCATATATGTGGTGAATATGCTCATGTATGCTCATATATGTGGTGTATATGCCCTTGTATGCTTATATATGTGGTGAATTATCATATGTCTCAATTTTATTTCATTTATATCATTTGTGATGACATTATATATTGATTGTTTCCAATTGTAACTCTCATCATCCGAATATTAGTCGAAATGCTACCAAAATTTGTAACTTTACGATCTTTGATGTCAAAATATTTAGTATGTTGCATTCAAACAGATAGCACTATTAGAATTCTTTAAAATTCTTTAGGATTGATTATTATCTGAAACAAATTTATGGCAACATTACTAATGCATTAGGATGATAAAATTTTCAAAATTTTATAACATGGTTTGAAGTATGTTTCATTCGGTTAAAATTTGTCGGTAAGGCTTTTATTAGGACAGAAGCACTCTCCGAATTTTCAAAAATTCCTCAAGCTTGATCATTATCTAAAACATTTATGGAAATATTAGTGATATGTCAGTACCATGCAAAAAAATTTCAAAATTTTCTAACATTGTTTGTTCTATTTTTCATTCTGTTCAAATTTGTCGGTCAGTATTTTATCAGGAGAGTAGCACTTTCTAAATTTTTAAAAGTTCCTCAGGGTTGATTATCATTTGAAATTTTTATGGAAACATTAATGGCATGTCAGGACCATCCACACAAAAAATTAAAAATTTTAAACTTGTTTTAGACCAATTTTCGCTCATTCAATTTGACTGAAATCTAGGCAATTCTCGGCGAAAATTTGGTATTTATTGTCAAAATTTCAGAAATCTCGGTGCAACAAAACTGGATTCGAATTTTTGTTTTTCTATTTCATCCAGAATTTGTTCAAAATTATGAGATCTCATCGAAATTTCATTTTTTGGTCCCCTCTGAGATGTCTCTGGAAACCGAGATTTGAAACCTTGGGAGAGGACCGTTAACTAGAATTATTTTAGATGTCAACTTTCATGTCTGTCTATATCATGTAGAGTTCAGTTCTCTGGCTCCTCCTGCCTTACATATCCACTAGCAAGGGTTCGCGCGCTACGTTGTGTCGTGCGAAATTTAGTTGCGCGACGCTGTGTCGCAGAAAATTTGGTCTGATGATTATTTCTGAAAAATAGGTGTGAGGACGTAAATGCGGAATTGTTTTTTCTCCGAAATTTTCTAAGAAATACGCCAGCTAGGAGACATTGGTGAATTTGCGTCACCATGGGTCATCTTTGTGTGGCGCGAACCGCTAGGAGTCGTCGTCAAATAAATGAAAATGTGTTTTTTTTGCGTGATATCGGTTTTCTCTTGTTCTTTTCTAAAAAACGGTGGATTTTTTTCGCGTAATTTCGGTTTTTTTTGTTTTTTCTTAAAAAAATGGGTTGTTAGGATCTGTCGCTGAATCTACGGATTGCTATGAGCCACCGGTAAATCAGTGGCCTTTTGTAAAAAAACGTGAAGGGACATAAACATAATTCGGTTTTTCGGGTCAATTCAACAAAAAAATGTTTTTTGGACCAAAACGTAATTTCGTTTTTTCTCGGGTCCATTCTATTAAAAAACCGTCTGGAGGACCTGAACGTAAACCGTGTAGGGACTTAAACGTAATTTTAATTTTTTTGGGTCTATTTTATTATAAAACCGATGGACGGACCTAAATATAATTTTTAATTTTTTTTGAGGAAATTCTCGCAAAAAGATGACGTGGCACCGTTGGGAGGCGTCCAATTCCTCCCACTATAATATAAGTTATTATTATTATTATTATTATACATCGGTGTTGATGGTAGTGTCATTAACAAGTGGCAAAAGCATTAGAGGAGTTTCGGTGGGAGTATACGGAGGAGAAGGACAATATGGTAAGATAACAAATAGAAATTGAATTAATATAATTGTTTAAGAGTCTTCTGTTTATAAGCTTTAAGTAAATAATTTTTTTATTGTTTTTACCCCTGTTATGACCATAAAAAATTATAGGAAGTCAGCCTTAGCGTGAAAAACATGGGCTAAGAATAAAGGCTGCTGTGAATTAACGTGAACATATTATAATTTGGGACAAAATCAACACATGGGGATGCGGTAGGTGAAGTGTTATTAGCTGCGACGCATGTGATTAATGGTTTTCATTTTGTTTCAATGCAAACCTTTCTTTCATGTAATAACACACATGCGGAGTGAGTAATGGAAGAGATATTTAATGGGGAAAAGGAAAAATAATCAGAACGAGAGAGAGCGAGGTAGGAGCCAGTCCTCTGCGCGCGAGGTGGCAGCTAGAGGGAGAAAAAATGAATGGAAAGGGACAAAATAGCTACAGGGACAATGTTGTTTTTGGAGAACTCATGATACTCAACTCAAACAGTGTGTAAAACCATGATAAAATACATTTGTCACCTATTTTTAACATATTTCATCCTAATGAAACACTCTCTAAATATTTTTGATAGTAATTTGGCCCTTACGTGATGTTTTCGGGTGAAACAAGTTCACCCAAAAGCTTGCGACAGTAGTCGGTGATGTTGAGGTCGCCTTACGTGAAGATACGAAATTTTGCCTCTAGATGAAGCGCACGAGTCTCCCCATTGCCGAGAAATTGCTGCTCCAAACTGGTCCAAACGAGGCGTGCAGTTGCATTGGGAGTCATGACAATCTCGAGGAGATCGGCGGATATCCGGTCGTAAATCCAAGAAAGCACGACGCAATTCATACGCGCCTAGGACGGTTGGTCGAAGAAGCCGGCGTTGGAGATAACGTGGTCGGTGAGGGCAAAACGGCCTAGCGTGACGAGGAATAATCCACGCCACTTGCTATAGTTGGCGGGCGAGATGTCGAGGATGAGAGGCACAAGGGAGGCGATGTTGTTGACGCCTACTGCCTGGGCGTGGAGAGTCGCGAGGGCGGCATCTTCCACAGATGAGACGTGGAGCATGGTCAGGGCGGCACGGGCATCCGTGAGCTCCTGTTCGACGGCAGCGAGACGTTGAGCGGCTTGGGCAGTAGCACCAGTGGACGAGTCGCCGAGCGCACCCGCAGGAGAATCGTCAGTACAGCCCGAGCGATAGCCTCGGCCCGTGCGGCGGCCTCAGCTGCAGCTGCCGCTTCGTCTTGTGCACGACGCGCATCAGAAGACAAGGCGTCAGGCATGTTTTAGGCGGTGGATGTTTTAGTGGAAGCAAGAGGCAGGAGAGCCTATAACTGATACCATGAAAGTGTAGATAATTTGGGAGTAATCGCCATGTTTCACAATGAGTAATCACCAGTTACATGTATAGGCCAGACCGCATGATGTCCTACCATACGTGCGGTTAGCGAAACCAAGAAGTAAAGATACATGTCGTGATTACATGATTAGTCTTGCCATGATTAGCCATACGGTTTATGGAAACAATGACCGTAGGGGATATGGCAGGAAATCACGCTAACACGCCCCGTAGTATGAGCAGGAGCTGCGTGGACATTCAGACTAGATCGAAACTCCGTGAACACCGAAGAGGCCAATCCTTTTGTGAAGATATCCGCATACTATGATGATATCGGTACATGAAGCACACGTATTGCACCGGTGGCCACAAGATCACAAACAAAGTGCAAATCAATCTCAACATGTTTTGTGCGTTGATGTTGCACGGGGTTAGTTGAGAGATAAACAACACTTATGTTGTCACAGTAGACGACGGAGGCACGAGAGAGCAGGTGATGGAGTTCTTGAAGTAGTTGTCGGAGCCAACAAATCTTAGCAACAACGTTGGCCACAGCGCGATACTCCGCCTCAGCACTAAAGCGAGAAACTGTGTATTGGCGCTTGGAAGATCAGGAGATAAGATTATCACCAAGAAAGACTATCACCAAGAAAGACTCCATAGCCCGAAGTAGATCGACGAGTGTCGGGGCAGCCGACCCAGTCAGCATCAGAGTATGCTACTAACTCAGTCATAGTGATGCGATGAAGCTGCAAATCATGATCAATAGTGCCGCGGAGGTAGCGAAGAATACGCTTGACTAACGAGAGATGAGGTTCCCGAGGATCATGCATATGTAAACAGACTTGCTGAACCGCATAAGCAATATCAGGGCGGGTGAAGGTAAGATACTGTAAAGCACCAGTCAGTTCACCCAAAAATTTAAACTGACAAGGAAAAATGAACAATTCACTTATACTTCAACAATACTAACTTAATCATTTGAAATCCTATTCTAGACTACTCAAAACAGTCCGAATAAGCTAGCCCTCTTAAATCAGTTATGTGGTATGCTCTTTGTAGTCCTATTTTTTATTAAAAAAACATAGAGCGACATTGGTTCTAACCCAAATAACTATCCCGAAACATGCAGGAAGCGAACTTTTACTATTGTAGAATGTCTCTGAAATTTCTGTGTTCACGGAGGCCCCAAGCCGGAGAAGGTCCAAGTGCGAAGAAGACACTGCCCTGTTGACGTACCAGAATAATAAGATGGAGCGAGCAAAATCACCGGGCCATCCTGTCCTACGACCGGTAGCAGTAGTGCCTTTTGCATCAGGAGCAACTCTGACCTCCCTGGTCTCCCGTTCTCCGCTCGACGCGCTTTCCTTCGCGAAGCATTGGCCTACGCCTACTTGGGACCTGGGCTTTTTGCACATTTTTTCAGATTTGGCTTCTGTCCGAAGTCCGAACACATTTGCTCGGTGGTGTCGATCTCTGCTGCGGTAGAGAAATACGATGACTACCACTTGTTTTTTTATCTTGCTTCCGCGAAGATAGCTATATTTATAATTTTAGTAGAACAAAAAAAGACTAAAAAGAAAGAAGAAAAGTGTGCGAGGACAATAATACACACGTCGATGCTTCTTCGTTCGCCATCTCTGATCTCCCCTCTATTTTCGCGCGCGCGCGTGCGTTGTTCGCATTTCTAGCAGCCAGCCCGCCGGATCCGTGCCGCCGACACTTCCGCGTTTATCTCTCCAATCGGTCCAGCTCGCTGTCTCCACTCGCGCACTGTTTACAACTTTGTTAGACGGTGACAGGGGCCCAGCCAATAAACTAATCGAAACTAATTGAGCTGGACCACGGTCTCACTGAATAAAACCGAATTAGAGAGGGGAAGGTTCACTTCACATTCATCATGCAACGTTCCAACTGTACTGTAGCACAATATATTATATATCCCCATTCTTCTCCTTTGAACTAAACTCGCATGTGCCCTTATAATTTAATTTCAGCCATGTGCCGACGGTCCAAAAGAAAAACTAAACTCACATCAAATCTATTTTTTTGTCTATATATTTATTTATTTATTTGCACCGCCTTAATCATCCTGGAAAAGGAAAAAAATAGAAAAAAACAGATAGAGATTACCGCGATAATTGGAGGAAGAGAACATCTTAGCCATCTATTTAATACGTTGATAGTATCTACAGCTTTGATTGAGTATCATGACAATGCTACTTGCAACCATCCTAATCAATTTTTTCCAGCATTCTGTTTTCGTCAAACGGCAAGCAAACCTGGGTGCCAATACGTGCACCAAACAAGCTTCGCCGACATCCCAGATTAGGGGTGAAAAAAAAACTCAAAACTCGTGAGCTAAAGGAGTACACGAAAACTCGGCTCAAACTCGTTCTTTAGCGAGTCGAGTCGAGTAGGGATTTAAACTCGTTAAGATAACGAGTTTAACGAGCGAGTTAGAGAGTTTAACAGCTAGCCAGCCACCCCTACCGGCCCTACCCATAGACTGTATCATCCTGACCATAACCCCAGTCCCCTCTAGCCTCCACCTACAGTCCTCCACCCGTGAACCCGCCTCCCCTCCCTATCTCCCATGCGCCGCCGCCGCCTCCCCTCCCCTTGCTCGTGCCGCCGCCACCTTGCCTCCCCCTATCTCCCGCCACTGTCTCCCCTTGTAACATCCCTTTTTGGCTCAAATTATTTTAATATTGTTATTTGTGCCTTTCATGAATTTTGGAATTTTTTAGATTTTTTTGGAATTTATTTATTACTTTTCAATTATGCTCAATATGAATATTATTTAATTATATGAAAAATTCTAAATAAACTTTTGTTAAAAATATTTTATTTCAGTTCTAAATATTTCAAAATATGTTTCAGAATTTTTATGGGATTTTTATAATATTTTTACTATTTTATTTAGCTTACTTTAATTTCTAGGAGTATTTTAAATAAGAAAAGAATTTAGAAAAAAAGTCAATAGTGTTGGGCCAGAAACCGATTGGGTCTAGTCCAGTCTCTTGTGCCAGCCCGGTCTGTTTCCACGCCGAATAGGCCATTCCAATGAAACTCTTGCTCATCAGGCCGTGCCATCTTGGCCGTCGGATTTAAGGAGTGGACGGTCGAGATTAATTCGGAATTTTGGAACCCTAAAGGTTGTTGGGCGTTGGATTGGGATGCATGGTCATCTGGGATTTTGCCGCATTGTATGCGACGGGAACAAACGGATGTTCGACGTGTGGAAAGTTGGGATTTCGTCTCCCTCCGAACATCGCTGTCGCATTGGACGGGGACTCCGCCATCGCGTCAGTCTTGATGTCCGTGTAGAGCACGATTTTTGAGGCTTTAAAAGGGGCGGGTGGTCTTCCAAAGATCGCCGTCCCAAGTTGTGTGTTTTTCCTAGTCAGTTGTCGCTGGAGAAGCCTTGGTGTTGCCGCAAGAGATCGTCGGAGTTCCTGGCCGCACCACCAAGCTTCTTCTGCCGAGATCTACTCCCTTGTCGCATCTCCGTTGAAGCCAAGGGCATAGCCGAGTTTGCTGAGAAGCGCTCTTCTAGATCTGCGCGAGAATGAGCCAAATCCATCGTCGGTGCGCTGTGCGGTATGTCATCTTCTTCGACTCTAGTCAAGCGCCGCCGTCAGGAGTCTCGCCGGAGAAATCACCATGGCTAGCGTCGGTCAAACTGACGTGGCACCTACGTGCCTATCGCATCAATGCTGTGTCAGCGGTTGTGACCCATGTGGCGATGACGTGTTGTCTAGGTCAACTCTGCCACGTCAGCTTGTCTAGTCCCATGCGTCAATCGGTAGGTAGGGAGATGCACCTAGTTCACCGTGGATGGTGAGGACTTATGAAATAGGTCCATAGACCAGAGGTCCCACGTGTCGCCCAGAGAGTATTTTTGAGTATTTTATTTGGTGTTGAAGTCAACGATGACATCATTAGTAGAATTTTCAATACAAAAACAATTCGAGAAAATATGGTTTATTATTTTTCTGGTTTTCAAATCTTTCGAGAGCCCGTTCTTCCTCATACGAGCTTCGATTGAGACGATTCAAGTTTCTATTTTTTTAAAAAAATTGAGATCTATTTTATAGTAAATTTATTTGATTTTTAGAGTTTGTTTTCTCTCTATTTTGTATTTATGTGGTGTTTTGTCTTGATTTTCTTATAAGTCGAAGTACCCGGATTGTGCAAGAGCGAAGAGTGTAACCAAGACCAAGGTCCAGAGCGGCAATAAGAGCTTTTCGAAGACAAGTTGTGCTTTGATAATGTTGAACCTAGTTTTACAAATGCTATGTTGATTCTACCCAATTGGATTATACCTACATTGTCATTTGTATGCCATAATTATTTACCACCCTAGGATGGTTCATTATTAGTTGGTTGGTAACAGATGCCAATATGGGTTGATTAGACCGTGTGTAGTTGCTTAGCCATGCCACGTTATCTCATGCCTTTTGAATAATCAAATTAATCTTGATTAATGTATTATGGAACATGTTTATGAAAGGTGTGTTGTCACACAATGATGTTGAGTTGTAGTGACATGTGTTGTCACGTAATGATGTTAACTTGTTGATGAAATGTGTTGCACATTAATCAACTGGGGTGGTAAATGATTTAGACTGGGGCATGTGGCAAGAGTTGTGAGCTTTGGTGGGCCTCTGTGGTAATGGGTTGATATGATGACATGATGTTTTATGAGTAGATGTGAGGTGGTTCTTGTGAGTTTTGATTGTAGTCTTGCCTCGATCAATTAAGGACTTAACCTTGAAAGCCTTTGAATTGAGTCAAACATGCAACCACATGTCTAGAATAGGACAATCCTAACTAAGTTGTTGAGTCTTAACATTGGAAGCCTCGAGAAGACAACCAAACTTAGTGTGCGGTTATGAGGAGGACTTAGGTGTGCTGTGCAGTGGCCTCATATCTGTCCAACAGTCTCTCTTATTCTTCTGCTCTCAGTGAGGGAAGGAATAGTGAGTGAGACTTAACGGGAGGGTCAGTGTTAAGATGAAGGTTTCGAAAGGTTTGTTATGATCTTCTAGCCACACGTCGATGGGTACGTGAAAATGCATAGCAGTATAGTTTAATCATATCATGTTGGTAAAGTGTGTAACCTTTGCAAAGTGTAAATATGTTCAAATAGCCGTATCCCCGGTAATAGACAATGCTCGGGAATTATAGTCAAGGGTTACATTTTGTAAAATAAAACTTGGGAAGGGAAGCTTTGTGCCATTAAAAAGTTTGAAAGTTGTTTAGGGCTGTGTGCAAGTTTACTTTGATAAATACTTGCGAATTACTTATTAATTGTTATTTGTTTTATAGTCATTTCAATCCATTTATTGTATTCATTTGTAAATCCTGCTTTATTGCAAAATAACCATATCAGCCATCAATTGGAATAAGCTTTGCATATAGTTATGTTAGAATTGCATTCTATGCACAACTTGTTAAGTACTTTAAGTACTCACCCTTGTCACAATAAAATCATCAGTTAAGAAAGAATCTATACCAGCACTAGAGTACTAGGAGGAGATGAATGTTTAGGGTGCGAGTCTTGTCAGTTGCCTGTGGTATATTGATGGGTTTAACTTCATGTTCTTTCCGCTGTAGTTTAGTTTATCTCTTATAGTTTAGCCCTGTGCAGCAAAGTCATATAAAGTTGACCATAAGGTCAATCAACACGTTTATATTTAATATATGAAGTCTTTTATATTTTTCTGCTATATATGATTGTGATATTCATCTATGTTGAGCTTGTGTGCATTAGCGTGATCCTGGACTAGGGCGATATACGCAGAGGATCCAGGTTTGCATATTCGGGTCCCGACACCCCTCCCGTTCCCCTTGCTCCTGTCATTGCCTCCCCTCCCTACATCGTCTTAGATCTAGCCCGCCTAGGTGCACTACACTGCACACGGAGCCTCTCCTCTGACCACCGTATCTGTTCCCTACATCCCTTCCGACCATCGCTTCGGCCCAGCTCCGCCCCCGCTATGCTCTCTCCGATCGGACGCTCCTCCTATCAGTCAAGCTTGTTCTTTTGATTTATATGTTTGTAGGTGTACCAGCAATCCATTGGTGCTATTTGCAATGTGGACTGGCCAATGTCGAACTTTTTGGTGCAGGTGCTTGATGATTCTGATGATGATGCCACTTCAGCTCTTATCAAGGAGGTACATTCTTATCTAAGGATGAGTCCATTAAGGTTCGTTTGTCTGACTAGTTGCATGTGGGACTTCTAGGGCAATGAGGATGTTAGATTAGTTCATGCAAGGTGGTCTTTCGTAAACAAGGATGAGAACTTGCTAACTACACTGCAAAACATAAATATGTGCTTCTACTTTGAGGTGGAGCAGCAGGTAGACATTATCATATCAAAGGTATAGACTTATTCTTTTAGGCATATTCTGAAAGCTAAGGTGGTGGACATTAGAGAAAACATGTCACTTAGAATTTAGTTCTCTTGTAAGGATCGCTTTCACATGGTTTGGGTTCATCCTTTTCTTTCTGTTGGGAAGGTTTTAGCTGCATTGAATAGGATAATTTAGCACAATGGATTATCTTGACAAGAAGCATCACTACTACAAAATCAGTAATCCTTGTCACCATATCACTGCCGGTTCATTAAAAACTGGCAGTAATAATATTATCACTACCGGTTTAGATGGAAAACCGGTAGTAACGGCTTTTTCTGATGAATCGGCTGTAATAAATCCCTTATTACTGCCGGTTCGGACAAAAACCGACATTGATACTATCACTGTCGGTTTTTAGAAGAACCGACAGTGATAAATCCCTTATTACTGCCGGTTTGGAACAAGAACCGATAGTGATAATGAACGACATGAACTGGTAGTGATAATATTTTAGAAAAATCATAACTTTTTCATACGGAGTCGGATGGAGATAAAATTTATAGGAAAATTATAGCTCTCGACGAGATCTATAACTGTGTAGGTGATAAATGTTTCATTTGAAGTAATTTAGATATCCAAATAATGGTAGCACTGCCGGTTCGTATTACCAATCGGTAGTAATAATGCTATCACAACATTATTCGAAAAATCAAAACTTTTTCATACGAAGTCGTATGGAGATAAAATTTATATGAAAATTGTAGATCTCGATGAGATCTATAACTTTGTAGTTGACAACTTTTCAATTGAAGTAATTTAGATATCCAAATAATGGTATCACGGCCGGTTCGTATTACCAACCGGCAGTAATAATGCTATCACACCATTTTTTGAAAAATCATAACTTTTTATACAGAGTCGGATGTAGATAAAATTTATACGAAAATTGTAGCTCTCAACGAGATCTACAACTTTGTAGTTGACAATATTTCCATTTTAAGTAATTTAGATATCCAAATAATCATCAAAAGTTTCGGAAACAAAGGATGAAAAGGAAAATATATCCTATACTAGTTGAGGAATGAGTGATAGGTGAGATGGTAAGGCGGGCTCACGCGGGGCAACAGGTCGCCAGTTTGACTCCTAGAAAATTGTGTGACTTGTGACTTGTGACGCGCGGCCGCGTGTGCGTAGTAAATACAGGGTGATCCAGGTGCAAATAAAATTATTTTTTTGATTTACCGAGTGATTTTTGGATTTAGACTATCACTGCCGGTTCGCATACAACCGACAGTGATAGTCGGACTATCACTGTCGGTTCCAATATCCGACAGTAATGCTAGTTTGGAACCGGCGGTGATCTAGTGTTTTGTAGTAGTGCATTAGTTATGCTGATTCTCTAAGTTAGTTGATTTCTATTTAAGTTCCTCTAGTTTCACCTCAGTTATGTAGTGAAAGACCATGTGGAGATCTACTCATATTTGTGATGAGTAATTGACTGTATTTGAGCTTATGATGCACAAGTTTGAATTTGATCAGTTTGTAAACTGGTCGGGATTGGTTGTGAACTAGTTGAAAAAGATTGTAAACAAGTTGGGACAAATTGTGTATTTTTCTGGCTATGTGTTGATTTGATTGCATATGTTGTTGGACATTGCTATGTGATGTGTTTTTCTTGTCTATGATGGTCGCAAGACTTTGGAGCTAGGTCATGGTGAGGCGGAGGAGATCGAGACTAGGCTGGGAGGGCTGAGGTCCAGACGGTCAAGGTATCACCAAAGATGAGTGAGGCCAGGGAGTAGCTGCAAGCCGAGAAGACAAAGAATGGATGAGATGCTAACATGGAGTTGCTCGGATCAAGGAGGGCCGTTGGATCGCGGTCTAGAGGATAGAGTAGCGGGTCAAGTTAGAGTGCTTTGAAAAGCATGCAAAACCCGTTATGTTGTTGGGTTTCGGTTCAGCCCATATATGGTTGTGTGAGTTGATCCCAGTCCTTGATAAGGTTCCTTCTGGGAGAAGAGAGTTATCCAAGGGTGGGGTTTGCTCCTAGTGTGCTATAAATAGAGGGGGAGAGGGGTGTCCCTCCCGTGAAGGTTTTAGAGATTCTGGTGCTCATTTGAGCTTTGCCCACTTTGTTGTGAGGCTTTGTAAACCTTCCTTCTAAGAAATGAAAGTTTCATTTCTCTATCCTGATCTACTTTCAGCATTTATATTATGCTTTAAATTCAACATTTAATTTTTTGCAATTTACTTTCTGCACATTTGGATTTGCCTCCTCTCCTTCTATGTGCTTTTGGATCTTGTGCCAAGGATGAAAGATTACTAGATGAATTTCCCGTAGATCATATCCAATCATCTAGGCAATCTGCAATCTCTTCTTTTTAGTTTCTGCAAGAAACCAATCTATGTGCTTGGTAGAAGAAAGATCATTGTAGATTGCACTTGCTGTGATATGTGAGAGGCCATCTAAGATCATCTTGATCATCAATTCCCACGAGCAAGCTAAGGGTGAAGTTTGTGTTTTGACCCGGTTTTTGGTGCAACATTATTTAAACTAAAAAAGGTGGAACTTTGACATCAATCCTTACGATTGAATATTGGAAAATGTTCCTGACATCTCATCAGAAGGTGCACACCAAGTTTCACGGGTTTTCGGTTAGCCGATCAAAAGTTACAACGATTCTTGTTTTTGAGATCGTGCTGATTTTACTGTTCATCCGACCAGTTAACAGCAATGTTCATCCCGAACACTGTTCATCTGACCAGTTTGTAGCATTGTTTATCCGAGCACTATTCATACCGAACACTATTTATCCGGCCAGTTCGCAGCACTATTCATTCGAACAATGTTCACCAAGCACTGTTCATTCGACTAGTTTGTTGTTTACTATTATCCGACCAGTGCAGTTTTCTTGGTTTATCTAAGTACTGTTCTTCCGAACTCCTGGTCGGGGTACTGTTCATCCAACCACCTCTTTGATTGTACAGTCTTTAAAACTGGTCTCTTGATGGTTTGATTTTGAGGGGGAAAATTTTATTTGTGATCATTCACTCTCCTCTGATCGCCTTTTTGGTCCTTCAATTGGTATCAGAGCGAGGTTTTGCTCTTCCATAGATCTTGACCGGTCTCAAGAGCCATAGCGATGACAAATACTCCACCAAGCCTCCCATCTTTTCTGGAGTTGATTTTCCTTTCTAGAAGTCTCGAATGGAGTCGTACATCACTACCCAAGGCTTCCTGATTTGGCAAAAGGTGAAGCTCTCGTATGAGGTTCCTGCTGATGAGAACGTCACGGCCGACAATATGGCTGATGTTGAGTCGAATGCTAAGGCAAGGAACATCCTTATACAGGGACTTAGACGCAATGAGTACGATAGGATCTCTCACCTTCATTCTGCACACCAGATCTAGGTGACCCTCAATGCTTACTATGAGGGAATCACTCAGATCAAGACGGTGAGACAAGACCAATTCAAGCGTGACTACAACAAGTTTGAACAGCACGCTGGTAAGACCCTTGATGAGTGCTTTGGTCAGTTCACAAAGATTTTGAGCGATCTCCGTGCAGTCGGTTGCATATACCCTGACTTGGATAATGCTTGACATTTCTTGACCGCACTTGATCTTTGGGTTTGGGAAATGAAGGTGACCACCATCAAGAACACTACCGACTTATCGACTCTGACTTTTGACGGGCTTTATTATAGTCTCAAGACTCATGAGATCGACGTCGTCTCTCGCAAGACGAAGTCACAGTCGATGGCCTTGGTCACTGATCCCATTTCATCCACTTCTGAGACTTCCACTGGTTTCTCTCTTTCCACCCTTTGCGAGCTAAGCGATAAACAACTTGAAATTATTTTAAAAAGTGAGCTTGCCCTATTAGCCCGCAAATTTTCTCATGCTTACAAAAGGGTGAGGAAGAGGAAGAGATGTGGCATGATCACCTGCTTCGAGTGTGGTGGGCCCAACCACATTCGGGCAACCTGCCCCAAGCTGGAGAAGGGCAAGAACGACGACACCAATAAGAACCACAACAAGAAGCCTCCTCCAGCTCATGACCCGGCGTGTGAGAAGAAGTATCACAACTTCTTGAAGAATAAGAAGCTCTTCCACCACGTCCTTGCCGCCCTCGACGACATCAGCCTCTCCGACATGGAGACCTGGAGCAACGAGGGTGAGGATGATCCACAAGAGAAGAACAAAGGCGGCGATGACTTCATGGGGATGTGTTTCATAGCGGACGCCATCAACATCAACGACTCTGAGCTCTACAGTTACTTGGATGAGGTACCCTCCTATGACCAGCTCAATGAAGCTTTCCGCAAATTAAAGAAATTTCATACTAGAGCTAGAGCTAGGTGTTTGGAGTTAGAGAAGGAAGTAGGTACTTTATCTCGGAAGTTAGGTTCTCTTAGATCATGTTCCTCCCGAGAGTCTGTTGATTGTACTCTTTGCGATGCTTTGCTTGTGGAGCTTGAGAACCTAAGGACTATGCATGATAGTGTAGTTTCTGAGCTTAAGAGTCTTAGGTCGAAGAATGTTACCACCTGTTCTGTTGATGTTATTCATGTATATAATAGTTTTCTTCATGCTGACACTAGCGCATCGTGCGAAAATTACCCTAATTTGATTGCTGAAATTGATGCCATGAGCACTCACCTTAGGAAGCTATCTACTAGAACAATGAACTTGAATTGCATGCTTCTAAAGACTAAGTCGGCTCATGTGAAGGTTGTAGGCAACTAAAACTTGACAATGAATCTTTAAATGTCAAGTGTGCTGAACTTGCTAAGGACTTACTAGCTAAATCACAAGAAAGTTGCTTCTTCTAGAGATTCTCTTCGTTGTTTGATTGCTTCTGAGTCCCGTGATATCTCCTTCTGGCATAGGAGACTTGGTCACATTGGCTTCAATCACTTGACCAGGGATAGCAACCACAATCTCATTCATGGTTTGCCTAAACTCAAAATGGTCAAAGACTTAGTTTACCCTTGGGAGCATCCATTATGTGTTAATGGAGTGCATTGATGATTGAGACAACCATGTGTTTTGGACTAACACTTTCAATGAGTTCGAAATAGGTTAAGTCCAAGGTTGAGATGGATAAACAGGACAAGTATGTCATCATATGTTGATTAGCATCAAGAGAGGATGTCGAAGCTAAGATAAGGGGAGTTCATCATGTGTTGATGAACAAGATGAAGATCCCGACTTGGAGAAGGATGATCGGTTATCATGAAAGCCCCAAGGGGTTGCAAGAGGCAAAGGTATAACTAGCTAGGGCTAAGAATGTGTTCCTGGTCTTTTATCGGTATTGGTGTTTGGTTGGGAGACCGGGTTGCTAGTATAGTTTGTCGTACTATTAAGAGGGGTCGGGTCTTATAGCTTGAGTCTCATCATGTCTTGATAGCTCAATCCAGCTTCACTAGCTTGCACACGCTTGATTTGGTTTTTGCATGGAGCTAATATTTGCGAATGTGTTTTGCAATTAGTTAGAGCTCATGTACTTGGTTTCTTAGCATGTGACTAGAGTTTGCAAATATGTTTTGCAAATTGCTAGAGATCATGTGTTGATCATCACATGACTATTCAAGAGTTCTTGTTTGTTCCTTATGGTGTTTATTTGCTTGGATTTGTTACTTGCAAATGCGTTTTGAAAATAAGCTGAAGTTTATGCAATTCTTGTGGAGCATGTGATTAGCATTTGCAAATGTGTTTTGCAAAGTGTCGTGATCATGTGTTGATCATCACATGACTCAAAAATTGATCTTTTGGTTTTTTGTTGAAATTTGAAAAGTAGATTTCTGTGTGAAATCTTGCTTTTGATCTATGACCAGCACTACCGCCGCGGTGAGGCTAGTACTACCAAAGTTCGGTAGTACCGCTCATGGGAGCGCTAGTTATTTTCCAGACAACGTGTTTCTTAGAAAATTCCTCAGGCTGGCACTACCGCTGTGTTAAAGCCGGTACTACCGCAGGTCCGATAGTACCGCGTTATTTGTGCGGTAGTTATTTTACAGAAGTGTGTTTTTCTCTAAGTTTGAATTATGGCACTACCGTGGTTCAAAGGCCGGTACTACCGCTGGTCCGGTAGTACCGCTATTTAGTTGCCGGTACATATTCTCCAGAGTGTGTAATTATTGGAGTTTTTGTGATATTTGGAAATATCTATGTACGATTAAATCTTGAAAAAGGATGGAAATTGTAGCCCTCTTGATAAGCTTTTTATAGAGTCCAAGATCACCTAAATCGGAGTTCGGAGTAAAAAGTTATGACCGTTTTAGTTGCTGAAACAGTGATACTACCGAGTTTTACATGGTGGTAGTACCGATGTTCGGTACTACTGACTTTTACATGGTGGTAGTACCGCTCCAGAAGGCCGGTAGTTATTTTCTAGAGCCGTGTTTTTGAGTTTTTGGGGTAAAAAATATCGGTACTATCGGGATTTACATGGAGGTAACACCGAGGTACTGTTGCAACAGCTATTTTTAGTGCTTTTAATGCCTAGAACTCTCCTTTACCGAGGTACTGTTGCAACAGCTACATGACGGTAGTACTAGAAATTACATGTTTTTTCCGATTTCCCCCCAAACGGCTAGTTTCTTTGAGAGGCTTTATAAGAAGCTGAATGGGGAGGGTTTTGCTGTTGCTCTAGCACCCATTTGAGTCATACACTTGAGAGCAAAACCTCTAGAGCTCATATAACCATGTTTGAGTGATTTGATAGGCTTTTGAGCTAGTGTTTCTTGTTTGATGCCTCTTGGTGTTCCATTTGATTTGTCTTGAGCTAGTGCAAACCTCTCATCTCAATTGTGCATGTGTTGCACCTTGTGAATAAGGAGAGAAGGTCTCTACTTGCATGTGTTGTATCTGGAGAAGGATTGAGCATCCTTGTGCATGTGTTGCACTTGGTGAGGATCAAGCAAGAGGCTTGACTTGTTACTCTTGGTGTTTGCCGACACCTAGATGGCATGTAACATCCCAAAAATTGGAGTTTTGGAATGTTTAAATTTGAAAATTCACCATTTGCATTTTTCTTGAATTAATTTCAGCTTAATATGAATTTTCTATTTATAAAAGGATTTAATTTGGCTAATCTATCCATCAAACAAAAGATTTTCAGTTTTAGTTGGCTTCATTATGCTGCAAGGAATTTTTTTTGTATTTTTGGAGATTTTTATGAATTTATTTGCTATTTATTTGGATTTATTTGCTTTTATTTGAATTTTTGGAATTTCTTTAATTTGGAAAAGGTTTGAATTTCCAAAACCCTCTGCGGGCCGAATCCTTCCCCGGCCCGTTCTTATTCCCCGCTCGGTCCAGCCCAGCTCCTCCCCGTTCGGCCGTCGCCGCAAGCAAGCCGCCACCAAGTCGAGTCCACCGTCGGATCCGTCGCGCGTGGGCCGCGCGATCGGCCGCGTCACTCGCGCCGCCGCCGCCAACAAAACCCTAACCCTAACCGCGTCGCCGCCGCGTCCGCGCCAATTTCGGCGTCCGTGCCGCCCGCCTCTCGAGGCTATTTAAAGCCCCGAGGACCCCCTGCCCGAGGTTCCTCGCTCCGCGCTGCCCCATTTGACCTAACCCGTGCTGCCCAAGACGCCGCCGTCTTCGCGCACGAGCTCGCCGAAGTTCTCCGCCGTCCCGACCTCTTTGCCGCCGCCGTTCTTCGCCCACGGTGAGCCTCCGTCGCCGCTTTTGGTCGCGCCGAGTTCGCCGCGACACCCTTTTCCTTTTGCCCCAGATCCGATCGCGTCTCGTCGCATTTTTGCGCGAAGCAGCGTCGTCTTCTTCGGCTCCGGCGAGTTCGCGCCGCCCGTGCCCCGCTGGAGCCTCGTCAGTGCCGCGTGGCTGCCACCTCAGCGCCACGTCGCCTCACCTTCCGCCGATCACGCCGCCTCGCCTCCGTGCCGCGTCGGGTCACCGCCAACGTGGCGGCCTGCTGGCCGTCCGCCGCCGCCACGTCAGCGTGGTCCGCCACATCGGCATCATCCCTTCTCGGTGAACCCGGTTCATCGTGGACCGAGTCACTGACGCGTGGGTCCCACGTGTCAGCCGGCTTTTGTTTTCCTTTTCTGATTTTCCAGAAATCCAAAAATTCCAGCCAATCAGATTGAGCCACGTGTCAGCTCTCTGGTTTTTCTGATTTTCTGATCCGAGGAACTTCCAAGAGCCCGTTCTCCTTCGTTCGAGCTCCGATTCTAGTGTTTGAAATTTCTAAATTCATCTAAATTCAAGATCTATCTTTCAGTACCATTCTTTTCAATGTTTGAATTTTTTTTGAATTTGTTTTATTTATTTGTCTCGTTTCGCGTGTAGACGACGCAGTCGAAGCTCAAGCAAATCAGCAATCAGAGGTAGAACCAGCAAGAGGCATCGAAGACAAGTCTTCCTTGAACATATTGATCCCAAATTTTACAAAATGCCTATATTGTTTTGAATTATGCATGCTTACTTTTATGCAAAGTACTTTAAATGTAGTCTTAAGGTTTAGTTAAATTCTAGTTTGTTATACCCTCATTGGTATTGATCATGTCGAACCTTTGACACCCTAGATGATATATACTGGCTATTTTACTTGGTGATATCTAGTAGATTAGCATGGAACGGTAGAATCGCTTAGTCCAGCTTAAGCGTTTCGGTATTGTGCCATTATGGGAATCATTTCAAGTGTTGTTTAAACTTATTTGTGAAATCGCGGCAATTGGTGTTGCTACTGTGATTTAAGTAAAATAAAGTGGAAATGGTTTAGACTGGGGCGGATGGATGTTTGGTAGGTGCAGAAAGCATGAGACCTTGGTATGTGAATGTTCCACCCTAGTCAATTAAGGACCGAAGCGTGTGTTACCATGGACCGAGCACTACCGTACAACCACAAGTCTATATGGGTACGACTTGGCTAAATAATTTGTGCATCTCATTATTAGCTTCGCCAGTTGGTGAGTGCCAGATGTTGGCAGGCGCAAGAGGGGCTTCTGTACTGGGCAGCTAGAACCCTAACAACGGTGAAACCTTAGCGGGCGAGGTTACTAGTGGGGTTGTACATTGTAAAGGCCTTGTCATGATCTCTCTGCCGACACACCAAAGAAAGTGTGTTAATTGCATGGCAACAAGAGTCGATCATGTCTTGTGGGTAAAGTGTACACACTCTGCGGAGTTAAAACTACTTAAGTAGCCGTGCCACGATCAAGGGCAGGCGAGGTACGCTTGCACATTGTAGATTTCATGGTTTTGTTTTAAAGGAAAATGGTGGTTTGGGAATCCGTGAGCAGATGGAACTCTCGGGTTATGGTTTGGCGGATGGAGCCAGTCAAGTAGATGGAACCTGCTTTATTTGTCATATCAAATTCAATTACTATTCAATTACATTTTGATCAAATGATGCTTTGTGAAATTACTATTGGTATTTACAGTTAAACTTTGCTTTATGCTAAAAGAGCCATATTATGCCTTCAATTGTTTAGCCTTGCATATAGTTATCATGCATTACATTTCCAAGACTTGCGGAGTACATTTTGTGCTCACCCTTGCAACATCCCCAACCTTCCGCAGAGGAGTTCGCAGAAGCTGAAGGTGACTACGATTTCTACGCTTGTGGTTACGACGAAGGCGATCCGGAATGCTAGGACGCGAACCCCAGTCGATTGCCTGTTGGGCAAATGGATGGGCTTACTTTGCTTTTGTTATTTCGTTTCTGCTGTTTCTTATTGAACTCAAGCTATGATGCTGCTTATTTGTAATAATTGGCCATAAGGCTAATACTCTTTTTCTTAATTAATATTATATGCTTCGTGATATGGATGTGTTGTCATCACTGTTTCTAATGTGTGTGCTAGCTTTTCCTGGACTAGCACAGGTTATACATAGAGGGTTCGGATTCGGAAATCCAGTCCCGACATGGCGTGTGGAGGCGTCGTGCGCGGTGACCTTCTCAAGGAGATTGTGAGAAGGCCCGGCAATGTTGTGAAGGTCGGAGCTCGCCTAACCGGAGGGGGAAAGAGCTACGACTAGTGGAATCAAGGCGGGTGCTCAATTTGTGGAGCCGGCCCAAAGTGGTTTGGGCTTGCCTCAACGTGGATTAGGGGAGACCGACAAGTCTCCGAACACCACGGTAAAATATCGGTGTGTCCTTTGTGATTTGCATTCTATTCTTTATTTATACTCAAGAAATTTATATTTATAGAATTGATGGTTTGTTTGCTTGTATTTAGGATTGCAAATTATTTTTAGAGACATAAATAGTTAGTACACTTATTGAGCCTAGTTGACTTAGGCTTTAATTGTCAAAACCTTAGTTTATCGCTTCTACATCAATTATCATTTAGGTTTTTACATAAGGGTACTTAGGCAAGATTTTAATTAATCGTAGAAGAAATTTTTATAGCCGCTTATTCACCCCTCTCTAGTCGGCATCCTTGATCTTACACCCTCTACACCTGAGGCGCCTCCTGTTTCCATTTTTTGCACCTTAGGGAGACCAGCCCTTACCTTTAGACCCTTCTGCAGCAAGTGGCTATGATCCTGCCTCTTCTGCTCATAAGGTACATGCCACTTCTGTCGATGGACCTCCCCGCCATATTCAGAAGCATCATCCACCTGATCAGATCATTGGTGATCTGTTTGAGCGAGTCACACGCTCAAAATCAGGCTTGTCCAGCTTCTGCCTCCACTCAGCCTTTGTTGCCTCTTTTGAGCTGAAGGATGTTTCTCATGCTTTATCCGATAAGTTATGGATTAATGTTATGTATGAGGAACTTGAGAACTTCGAGAGGAACAAGGTATGGCAGCTTGTTGAGCTCCCATCTAGTCATAATGTCATTAGGACCAAGTGGGTGTTCAAGAACAAGCAGAGTGAGGATGGGGTTATCATTATAAACAAGGCTAGACTAGTTGCTTAGGGCTTTAATCAGGTTGAGGGTATTGACTTTGAGGAGACCTTTGCCCTTGTAGCTAGACTAGAGGCTATTAGGGTCCTGCTTACATTTTCGGCATTTAAGGGCTTTAAGCTTTATCAAATGGATATCAAGAGTACATTCCTCAATGGGTATATTGAGGAAGAGGTGTATGTCAGGAAGCCTCTAGGATTCGAGAACCCCAAGTACTTAAACCATGTCTTCAAGCTTTTCAAAGACTTATATGGACTTAAATAGGCCCCTAGAGCTTGTTATGAGAGGCTTAAGTCCTATCTTCTTAGACATGGTTTTAAGATGGGTATATTAGACAAGATTTTGTTCATCAGACACCAGGATTCTCATTTTCTCCTTGTCCAGATTTATGTGGACGATATTATCTTTGGTGGCTCTTCGTACTCTCTTGTGTCTCAGTTTTCAGAGGTGACGAGCACAGAGTTTGAGATGAGCATGATGGGCGAGTTGAGCTTCTTCTTTGGTTTCCAAATCAATCAGACTCGGAAGGGACCTTCTTGCATCAAGGCAAGTACACTCGAGACCTCATGAGATGCTTCGATATGTCTGATGGGAAGCCAGTGATGACTCCTATGGCCGCCAATGTTGTTCTTAAGCTTGACGAGGATGGCGAGCCAGTTGATCAGAAGGAGTTCCGGAGCATGATTGGCTCCCTCCTATATCTCACTGCCTCGTGGCCGGACATATATTTTGCTGTGTGTCTATGTGCTCGATTTCAGGCTTCTTCTCACGCCTCTTACTACCAAGTGGTGAAGCGCATCTTCAAGTACCTTCGAGCTACCATTGTCTATGGTATTTGGTACTCTTCCTCTTCTTGTCTGTCCTTTAGAGCCTTTGTCGATGCAGATTTTGCTGGCTGTAGGATAGATAGGAAGAGCACTTTTGGCACTTGCCAATTCATTGGCACTTCTCTTGTCTCTTGGTCATTTAGGAAGTAGTTCGGAGTTGCACAGTCCACCGCTGAGGCCAAGTATGTTGCAACTGCTAGTTGCTGTAGTTAGGTACTTTGGATGAGATCGACCTTACGGGACTTTGGGTTAGAAATAGAGTGTTCCACTTTTCTGTGATAACACTTCTGCTATTTGCATTGCTAAAAGGCCAGCGCAGTACTCCAGGACCAAGCATATAGACATTAGATATCACTTCCTTAGAGACCATGTTTAGAAGGTTGACATAGTGCTTTAGTTTATAGAGAGTGACCACCAGATTGCTGATATCTTTACCAAGCCTTGAGAGGAGAGCTTGGAGTTGTGTGCCCTTACGGCAGGCATCTCTTGAGGGGGAGATGGTTTGTACACTATGTATTATATATGTTTTTTTTCAGTATTTCCTTTATTTTGCATCTTCTGGGTGATATTAGGCTTATTTCTAGAGTTCTGAGTTCACTTCACTTAGACTTCTGGCATGCTTTGCATTAACCTCACATCTTATGCTATAGGTTACCATCATGCATAATTAGCTGTTCTCTCTTCTCTCTAGGTTGAGTTCCCTCACATTCTTATAAGTCTAGTAAGTATTGGGCCTCCTAGGTAGACTTGGTCTGTGTGCACTCATTAGCTTGAGATTTAGAGTCAGTTTCCTATGTTAGTCATTAGGGAAGATGGAAGTGATTCTGAGCTGTAGTGTTTTCTACTATCTTTTCTATACTTTATAGCCACCTAGTTTGCAGTTTTTCTCAACCTCTTCTCCTCATTCTGTGTTTTTTATTTTGATTGAGTTCATTTGGACCTTATTTGATCTTAATTCTGCTAATAACTCAATTTGAACCAGATTTGTGCTTAAAATTAAATTCACTTGTTGAGGAGGAGCTTGAGAACCTGCTTCATGCATTGCATATAGACATTATTTTTTGTTCTATGAGCTTTGTCTATTATGCAAATGAGTTACTATTCATGCTATGCACCCTACTACTTTTATGAAGAAAAATGCTAGTTTAGACATGTCCAAGTTCGTTTTGATTCATCTTGCTAAACTTGTTAAAAATTTGATAATTAAAGCTTTAAATGTAAACTTGATGAAACATGTTGCTTTTACTTGTTGTGTTTCCTCTCTAGGTGCATATACCGTTATTTGTAAGATTTTGGATTTCTACTAGAGTCCTTATAGAAACTTGGATGAAACTAGGTTGATCCATACTCGAGTCCTTCACATTCTCATAAATCTATGTACTAAAATAAGAAACATTGAATCTTTTTGAGCAAATAGATCTCAACACCTTACATTCACGAGACTACTTCCTATTGCACTTGGGATGAACTTGGAATGTGTCGAATATAACTAAGACCATTCTCTTAAGAGTTCTTCTTGAGATGGTCGCCTATGGATTAAGTCAATTCCACTTGAAAATACAAATACAAAAAATAAGTGGGTAAAGAATATAAATAAAGATGCCTCTCGGGGCATCTGAGAATGATTCGAGCCGTATGAAGGGAAACTCCCACGTACAGTTTGTTTTGGGGGGGAAGGAGCCCGACAGGGTCCCCCCACTGACTTGTTTCAATGGATTTCGAGAAGAAGTAGATTCAAATAATTATAGTATAGGGGTTGGCGCCACTCTCTGTCAATAGTGGAGGATAAGCAATAGCAATAGTTCTTGTTCGCGGGGAACTATCTTTAGTTGTAGACGCCACTCCGACCCGAGGGAGAAGTGTCAAACATTTGCACCTCACTATGTCATTTGAGATCTTAAAGAAAAATTTGCATTAAAAATAATTGAGCCCGAAGAACCTTGTATGTACATCTAGCTTTCTCAAAGTGTCAAGTAGGTTGAACTCTAGATTTTCCATTTGATCCATGGTATGGCTCTGCTTCTAGTTTGGAAACTATGCTAAGTGTTGCACTTGTTAAATCAAGCAAAAATGACGGTCTTATTTGTGCTTGCTAGCATAATTGACATTTGCACTTGGACATATCTTAGTTTAGCATAACTTGAACTTGAGTAGCTTGGTATCATATTTTGTCTATATGGTCACTTGGATAATTCTCAAATCTCTTTTAGGATGCATTTCATGTAGACATTTTCAACAAGGGAAATAGGAGACAATACCTTCTTGATGCCTATATTGCCAAAAGGGGGAGAAATCGTAGAAAAGACATCATATCGTAGAAAAGGCATTATGAAAAGATAAAAATGTGAATGCATCTTGGTTCTTATGATCATGGTAAAAACTCGCTAATTCTTATGATCATAAGCATATTTGAGCTTTTGTGAGTTTTCTATTTGGATTTCTAGAGCTTTTGTGGAAAACTTGTTCGTTCTGTTGGCTAGCTCTAAAATCCTCCTTGCCAACTTGGTCATAACCTTATTTTCTCTTGCTCTGGACCAAGTAAGGCTTTGCAATCAAATTGCTCTCTTCTTTCCTTTTCAAACTCAAAATTATGCCTTTTCGGTGTTTGTCAATATACTCATCAAGGGTGAAAGATTACTAGATGAATTTTCTATAGATCATATCCCAATCATCTTGGCAATCTGCAACCTCTTCATTTTAGTTTCTGCAAGAAACCGATTTATGTGCTTGGTAGAAGAAAGATCCTTGTAGATTGGGTTCTTGTTTGTTTGAAGGGTTGTTCCTTGGTGTTCTCACTTGCTGTGATATGCGGGAGGTCAATTAAGATCATCCTGATCATCAATTTCCATGAGCAATCTAATGGTGAAGTTTGTGTTTTGACCCGGTTTTTGGTGTAGTATTCTTTAAACTGAAAAAGGTGGGAACTTTGACATCAATCCTTGCGATTGAAGGTTGGAATAGGTTCCTGACATATATCGGAAGGTGCACACCAAGTTTCACTGGTTTTAGGTCAGCCGATCAAAAGTTACAACGATTCTTGTTTTTGAGGTTGTGCTGATTTACTGTTCACCCTAATACTATTCATCCAACCACTGCTGCCGGCCAGTTCGCAGCACTGTTCACCGAGCACTGTTTGCTGTTCATCCGACCAGTATGCTGTTTACTATTCATCCGACCAGTGCAATTTCTGTTGGTTTATCTAAGTACTGTTCTTTCGAACTCCTGGTCAGGGTAGTGTTCATTGAACCACTTGTTTGGATTGTACAGTCTTTAAAACTGGTCTCTTGGTGGTTTGATTTACAGGGGGTAAATTTTATTTGTGATCATTCACCCCTCTCTGATCGCCTTTTTGGTCCTTCATGTAGTGATAGTTTGTATCGCTTGTCTTTTGTACAATTCACTCCAATCACCTTTGAAAAATAATAGGTAATGAGCTAAGTGTGTCATGCTGTATGCACATGTTTGCATTTATTTAGAGTATCTTGCAAGCCTCTTCTCAGTAGGACAAGTCTAAGTTATAGTTCTAAGGTTTTATTCCTCACGAACTCGGTTTTGTTTTGTTGTTTCGTTGTTTCAGTCGGTATAATCTTGCGCCACCAATCATTCGCGGCTTGTTGTAAAACCTTTTGTTATTTATCTCTTTCCTGATTGAGAGGCAGAGCTTCTGCCAATCTTTTTTTTTTAAAAAAAGAGTATCTTGCTGCCTTGGTGAACATATGCTGTCTGCCTGTTGCTCTTACGAAATCAGCTCTTCTCATTTCTGCAGGCATTTGGCACAACACCAAGCAAATGGCAGGTGGCAGGGTTGCACATGCTACCCTCAAGGGGCCAAGCGTAGTGAAGATCTGCATTGGACCAAGGTCTCAAATTTCGGTTTCAGAATAAATTTCGTCCCTAGCCGGATCGTGAAATTTCGGCGAAATTTTGAAATTTCAGAAATATTTCGGACGAAATTTGAATTTGAAAATTCAAATCCGGTCCATTCCGGAAATAAAAGTCCAAAATTCGGCGAAAAAATCCGAAATTTTGGGTTTTTTGCACTGGCTGAAAAGTGGTCTAAATGTTGTCAAATTTTTTTTAAATATTTTTTGGAGGTTCCTTACACATTGCTGATGTTCTCACAAAAATTTCAGGTGATTATCACATCTGAGGAATTTTTAAAAATTCGGAGAGTGGTACTGTCGTGATAAAACACTGACCGACAAGTTTGATCCGAATGGAAAATGGTACAAATCAAGTTATAAACTGTTGAAAGTTTTTTTGCATGGTTATGATCCATAAATAATGTTCTCACAAAAATATCATCTAATTATCACATTTGAGGAATTTTTGAAAATTCGGAGAGTGGTACTATCGTGATAGAACACTGACCGACAAGTTTGACCGAATGGAAAATGGTACACATGAAATTAGAAACTGTTGAAATTTTTTTTGCATGGTTATGAGGTATATATAATTATCTCATAAAATTTTCAGATTATTAACAAAATTTATGATTTTTTAAAAATTCGAACAGTACTACTGCCCTGTTAAAAGGCTTACCGGTAAACTTGAACAAAATGAAAAATTATGTAAACCATTAAAATTTTTGAAAATTTTAAAGAATGGTGATAAGGAATTTCTTAATATCCCATAAAAATTTTGATTCATGATCACACTCCAGTGGATTTATAAAATTCTTACAAGGCACAGTACCATTTATGTTCTTTTCTTTTTTATTTTTGAAATATAATATAACAAACGAAGTTCAATGCTTACATAGATTTGATTGACCAAACAAAAAAAGTAAAATTTTTTGAAAAATTTATATAATGGTACTGAGTTAATTATTAATCTCTCACAAAAATTTTAGATCATAATCATAATCAATAAAATTTATAAAATTATGACAATATAACTGTCCCAATTATGTTCATTCTGTTTTTGATTTTTTAAAGATAACAAATGAAGTTAAATTATTTTTTATTTTTTTTATTTATGATCCTAAACTACTAAAGATAGTATCATAAAATTTTTAGCCTATTAGCAAGCTTGTACAAATTTATAAAAATCTGACAGTGTTTTTGCCAAAATTTTAAAATGTTTAAAAAATTCGTTTTTTCATAGGAGATGACTTTCTTAAGGGTTATTGGACCAAATCCGGTAAAAAAACACGACATTCGGGTTACTATAACAATTTCAAAAAAAAAAAATTTCGGTCAGTACTTTAGATTTCGGGGTGGTCCGAAATCCGAAATTTCGCCAAAATTTGTAACCCTGCATTGGACTCACCTAGTCACCCTTGGGCTGTTTGCTGGTGCTTCGTGGAAGACGACGCATCACTGGAACGAGCAGAGGACGACAAGATCCTTCTACGACATGCTTGAGAAGGGGCAAATCAGCATCGTTGTTGAAGAGTAGTTTTGATGCGTCAAATCTGAAGTTCTATATCTCAAGTCTTTTTTCAGTTATTTCCCAATCTCCGGGGAAAGCATGACAAAGTGAGTGCCGTAGAGATTATCATGAAAATAAGCACAACAAAGTTTCATGAGCAAATTACATAGTTACACAAACTACCTCAATGCTTTCCCTTCCAATACAAGTTGTACAAATCTTAAAGCAAATAAAAGGGTAAGTAATCATCATCTACCATTCATTCATGCTTTAATATTTGTGCAACTGTCAAAATAAAAAGCATGAAAGCACCTCTCAGTTACTAATTATTAGGTCACTAAGAAAATTGAGTTTTAGAGACTGAATGAGTTTATTTTGTGGCATGCCCTTCCCTGATGCCATCCTAATCCTTCACAATTTAGGATACTGAAGGGAAAAAAAAATCTTATTTGGCGTATTCATGCTGTATTTCTTTCCAATGCATGCTCTAGTGCTCACATTGTAACAAGCCAACTCGAGCTTTTGACGAGTTGAGTTGAGCTAAGGTTCCAACTTGTTAAGATAACGAGTAAGTCAAGTTTAATCGAGCCGAGTCGAGTCGAGCTAAGTTGGCTTTTTATCCACCCATCCCAAACCTGTTCCTAGCTGGGCCAAGATCAATTCTTTCTGTCGCCGGTGTTGCGGCAGGATTGTAATTCTGCCGGCTGCCGTTTCAATATAAAGTGAAAGCTCTTTTTTTTTTAAGAAAAAAAAACCTGCTAGCCAATAGATTCCTATGTTTTAGAGACAGAGAGAGAGCAGATTCCTGTGATCAGACCTGAGCCAAAAGGCCGACCGTGGCTGGAACGGAAATCGGTTTGTTTCCGGCCTAATTAAAATGGCTTCTCAAACTCGGGCCGTTAAGTCTATTAGGTTGGGCCGAATTTGCGCAGCTTGTGAGCTATAGTAAATGATATTGAAAATAGTTAATGTGTAGAGTATAGAAGAAAAAATAGTAAAAAGTCACTTTGAAATTATATAATGATATGCATTTAGAAATAAAATTTGAAAGCTAAAATAACATGTATTCAATAAATGTGAGAGTATTTTGCTAGCAGGCAAGGCTAAGTTGCATTAGCAACTCAAACTTTTGCCGAACTCTGGTTATCGACAAATTTGAGTCATTTCACCATAGCAAACGGATCGTCTGTTCACCATAGCAAACTTACCTCTTATAGCAGAACGAAATCGCGTGCAGCCAGAGCGCCACATCAGCCTTCTTTGCAGAAAGGCCCTCCTATTTTTGGTAATTACGTACAAGTCCCTATTGTCGACGGCCGTTGATCTTCCGTGTCGGTGCAGATCTAGCTATCCACACGTCCCCGGACCCCCACTCTTGCCTCGCCAGGAAATCAACCCCCATGGAGCACTCAAGGGGCCACTCCCGTTTTCCCCGCTGCCATCTAGATGCCCTTCTCCCCGCCCGCGCCATTCTCACCCCACCTTGAACCTCTTGCAGAGTCATCACCGCCGTTGCCCTACTGTCTTCTGCGCCGCTACCGTTTCCCCCTGTGGTCGTCTGCCCTCCACTGCCGCCCATTGTCTAATCTAATGCCGGAAGGATTTGCGTGTAGCCTAGAAAGGCCTCCGTACGTTCCGCCGGCTTCGTGTGCTGGCTGCCTTCCAGTCTTTTCCTTCGGTGGGCCACTGTGATCGCTTCGTCGCGGCCTCCCCGATGGCGCTTGCTTGGTCGCGGGTTCGGTGTCGCGTCGTGCTTCGGTCCATCGCTACATGCTATGTCGATCGCTATCAGTTCACCTCGGTTGGCGTGCACTGGGGTTCGGTGGATGCCTGATGAAAACTAGTTTGCCCTATCTTCCAATGAGAGTGATAACTACGATTGATCGATGTGATGTTGACTATAATGTTACTTGACCGAGATGACCAAGTCCGTCCTGCAATCACTACACCACACCCTTTTTTCGTTATCAATCGTGCCCAACATAGTTGATCTTTCCTATAAGTAATCAAGAATCAAGCAAGAAAGAAACAAGCACAATCTGAATTGGATGATGAAATATGAAGTTTAATTGACTAATAGAGAGGCCTGAAATTACCGTAGTTGGTCTAGTCGACAAAAGTACACAACTAATGTTTTCTAAACGAAAAATTAATCTAAACAAGCCTAAATCCTAAAAGTGGCGGCCACAAAGGATATAAAGGGGAGGCAACGTGCTCCAATAGGAGGGGGGCTCACACACAATTGGAGTCTGATTCCATCTCTATTACAAGGTCCAAGTTGGCCTAGCAGGTGGTGCATCACCTTCTTTTGACGATTGTGATGTTTATACAATGAATTTGAAGGTGGGACTAGATCTGTTGGAGAGGTCTCGTCGTCCTCTTCAATTCAAGTACTTGAACGCCTCAAACAAACTCCATATTTGAAAGTTATGATCATTTTGCTTTATTTCTTACTACAATACCGTTTTCATCTTGCTTATTTCGAAATACCCATTTTGTGCCGATGATGTTGTGATCTTTGGGTCTTTCGACTAGTGTCCATACATTATTCCAGGCGAAGTTGTTGAGTTCTTCATGCATGGAGTTCACCCAATTCAGATTATCTAAAGCTTAATCTATATGAGAGGGTTCAAAAGAAGACACAAAAGAGTAATACTCAAAAAAAGAAACGACACGAGATCGAGTTTGAACACCCTTACTAACTTCACCCAATATTTGATCTATTGAGTGATTCGTCGAGATTGCATGATGGATTCTTGAAGATGGAGGTTGAAGTTGTTGGTCGTCCTCCTTTTCATCCACATCAATAGGTTGAGCTTGATTTGGTGTTGCGGAAGTAGAAGGTTCAACTTGAGTAGATGAAGATTGATCTTCTTTTTCCTCCTTCGGCTTGATTTCTTCAAGTGTCATGTTCTTTATTGCATGTCTTAATCTTTCATCACCTACATCATCCAAATTATCTTGCTCCTTTTGAGAGCCGTTAGTTTCATCAAATTCAACATCACATGTTTCGTCAACTATACCTTTATTTTTGTTAAAACACGATAAGCTTTACTATTCGAGGAATAACCAAGCAAGAAACTAACATCACAACGACTTTAAAATTTTGACAGCCGAACACCCTTTTTCAAAATATAACATTTGCATCCAAAAGCACAGAAATATGAGATGTTCGGTCTTCTTCCAATGAGAAGCTCATAGGAAGTCTTTTTCAAAAGACGATGCAAATAAAGATGATTTGTTGCATGGCAGGCGTTATTAATCGCTTTCACCCAAAAACTATTAAAAGTACCATATTCATCTAACATAGTTCTTACCATTTCAATTAATATTTGATTTTTCTATTCTACAATTCCATTTTGTACAGGAGTGTCAGTAGCGGAAAGCTCGTGCTTTATTCCAAGTTCATCACAATAATCTTCAATTGTTGTATTTTTGAACATAGAACCATTATCGCTACGGATTTTCTTTATTTTAAAATCAAATTCATTTTGAGCCCTTTTAGCAAAACTTTTAAAAATACCGAAGGCTTCGGATTTGTCATCTAAGAAGAAGAGCCAAGTATATCTTGAGTACTCATCTACAATAACTAAACAATAAGAATTGCCCCTGATGCTCTTATAGGTTGTTGGGCCAAACAAATCCATATGTAAGAGCTCTAATAGTCTAGATGTGGACATGTTACTCTTGGAAGGATGAGAACTAGCACTTGCTTACCAGCTTTGCAAGCACTACACAATTTATTTTTCTTACACTTCACATCTTTCAAGCCACAACTAGATCATTTTTTAAATGCCTTTTGAGTTGAATCATCCCAACATGAGCTAGTCTTCTATGCCATAACCAACCCAATGAGGTTTTCGCAATTAAACATGTTTGAAGATAAGACTCATTTAAGGTAAAGTCAACTAATAAAGATTTCCAAATTTAAAACCTTTGAATACCAAAGAATTATCATTTTCTTTAGAAATCACAACACCATTTTTAGAGAATGTGCAATTAAGACCAAGATCACAAATTTGAGCAATGGATAGCAATTTAAAATTTAATATTTCAACTAATGAGCCATTTGAAATAGAAAGGTCATTGGAGATAGCAATTTTACCTAATCCTAATACCTTTCCCTTGCTATTGTCGCCAAAAGTGATCTTGTTATGTTGACCACTCCCAACTTCAAATGTAGTGAACATCTTCCAGTTTTCGGTCATGTGTTGAGTGCAACCGCTATCCAACACCCAATGCCGTCTACCAGTTTTGTAGTTCACATACAACAGAAGATCAAACCTTTTTAGGTACCTAAATTTGTTTGGGTCCTTGAAGGTTAGTAACCAAGGCTTTGGGCACCCAAATGGCATTCTTTTTACGGCTGAGTATAGGAATGCCAACAAATTTTGCAATAATTTTACCATTGCTATTTTTTTTCTAAGAACATAGCATAAATCATAAATGTTATTCTTAAGAGTTTTACTTAATGGGAAATTATTTGCTATGTGCCCCACATCATGGCACTTATATATAGCAAAGCTTCCCATTTGATTTTACAAATCTTGGAGCTTTGTTGCTCATTTTCTTACTCTTCTTAGGAATGAACCCAAGGCCTTCTTTGTTGTAGGAGCAACGTTGATTGTTCAAGATTTTATCAAGAGTCTCCTTACCCTTGAAACACCAATCTAAGCTCTTACTTAGCTTGCTCACTTGCTCTTTAAGCTCATTGCTCTCAATAATTAAATTATCATTAATAGCAATTGAACTAGAGCATGAACTAGAAGGCATGTCTAAATCATCACATGATGTAGAAATACTAGACATGGATATACAACATGAATCATTCTCTAGTCTTGGCAAATCATTAATAATATTGCAAGTAATTCCTACATCATTTTGAGATTTTGAATGATCCTTGAGAAGAAGAGTCTCATGAGCTTCCTTTAGCTCCTCATAAGAGTCCTTGAGAGAGAGATTCCTTTCTCAAGGCCTTATGCTTGACTTCTGTAACATCCCAAAAATTGCTCTAAATATTAGTTTAATGTCATTTGTGCCTTTTGTGATTTTCTGGAATCTATTGGATTTTTTGGATTTTATTTGAATTAATTTCAGAAAATGTATATTGGCCTTTTGTGAAAATTAATTAATTATATAAAAAGATAAAATAAAGTGTAGCCAAAAATATTTTATTTGAGTTCAAAATGTCTCAAAGTATTTTTGAGATTTTACTGGGATTTTTCCTGATAATTTTATTGCCTAAAACAAATCAAATGAATTTATATAATTATTTTAATTATTAAACTCGTGAAAATCCATTCTAATAATGTTGGGCTGAGCCCATGCACTGTGCGAGCCCGGCCGCGTTGGCACGGCCCACCCATTCACGCCGCCGGCCCGTTAGCCCAGTTCTGAACCGCTGACCGTAGGATCCGAATTGGGCGGCTAAGATTAGAAGATGGGTTTCCAATTTAAGCCCAGCGATGAAGGCCGTTGGATCGAGATCGTGCGTCTGTGATTGAAGCGTACCGGTTTGGGTCTCCTCCAGATCTGAGCTGTTGCGAAAAGTGCATGGATGGATAAGATCGTGCGGCGTCTAGGGTGTTCGTGATCGTCCGATCGTCATCGCACAGAGCTGCGTCGTCGTCTTCGTGGCGGATTTAGGATCGCGTCTGAGCCGTAGCCACCATGGACTCTAGGTCCGAGTCGACATCGGAGAGGGCTAGCTCGGCTATAAAAGGAGCGCATCGGGTGCGCAGATCCCCAAGCGACCAAAACCATAAGGTTTAGCCTCGGAAATCGTCGTCGTCTTGCCGCAATCAAAGGTCTTCTGCAGAGCGCCGCCGCAACGAGGAAGCCGCCGATTCGTCGCCGTCAAGCCATCGCAGGACCTGGGACCAGTCACGTAAGTTTCGCCGTGGACCAGAGCACCTTGTGCGTGCCTTCGTTTTGCCAGAACATCGCCGAAGAGGGAGTTCGTCGTGGAGGCCATCGCCGCCAGTGAAGAGGATCACGCCTCCGTTGAACCAGTACCTGAACTCGGGATCTGAGCGCGTCAGGAGGTAGGCGAGGTGATGACCTCACCGTAGGTGGTCTCGCTGGTAACCGGTGGTGACCCTAGGGTTGTGCGCGCCGCTGTCTGACGTGGGTTGACGCTTCGTTGACACGTGGCAGACACGCAGGCAGGGTCGCTGAGGTGGTGCTGGCGTGGCGGGTAGCGTGTGCACCTCGGTGTCGCTGAGTCAGCACAGCGCGAGGCCCGTTTGTTATCAGCGCAAGAGCTGTGTAGACCGGGTTCACCGTGGACCGACGAAGCTCATGGACTCAGTCCATGGACCGAGGGACACGTGTCGCATCTCGGTTGGCTCAGGTCAGGGCTGACATCAGCATGACGCAGTAATGCGGTTTTCAGAATAAAAATAATTTGGGAAAATCGGATTTTCTATTTTCTGTATTTCCAGAATTAATTCAATCTTTGAAAGGCTATAAGTTTTGCATTTGAACTCGGATTTGGGTGATTCAAATTTTAAAAAATTGTAAAATTGAGATATATTTAATGGTGAATTTTATTTGATTTTTGGAGTTCATTTGCTCTCTGGTTTGGTATTTATTTGCTTTTCTCCTACGGCTCACGTAGACGTTGAATTGTGCGACGCTTCGGAGGAGGATCCGTCAACTCAAGATCAAGTTCCTGAGCAAGACCAGAACCTATTCCAAGGCAAGTTGTGACTTGATCATGTTGAACCCATGTTTATAAAATGGCTATATTGTTTTACCCTATTGCATATTATTTCAAGTATACAATTGTTTCAAATTAAATTGGGGCTTAGCTATTATACCAATTTGATCTATAACCTACCTTGTCATCTGTATGCCATTATCTATTGTCACCCTAGATTGGTTCACTATAGTTGGTTAATACTAAAATCAACATGGGATGGTTAGACCGTGTTAGTTGCTTAGCCATGCCATGTCATCACATGTACTTGAATCATTGATAATTAATCTTGACTAATGGAATATGGAACAATGATATGAACTTGTGTGTCATGTGAGATCACACAATGAGATTTTGTTGTAGTGGCGAGTCATGTCACGCAACGATGTTGAATTGTTGATGGCACGTGGTGCTTGGTAATCAACTTGGGTGGTAATCACTTAGATTGGGGCAAGTGTCAAGGGGCGAGTATGCCAAGGTGGGCCCGATGGGCAGAGGGTATGTGGAAGTCTTGCTTCGATCATCCTAAGGACTTAACCTTACAAGTCTTTGACCTGAGTCAATCATGCAACCACATGTCTGGTATGGAACAGCCTAGCTGATTAATTTGCAATGTCTTAGTTTGGTACTATCAATGGTAGTGTGAGTTTTCGAGTTATAGAGTAATTCACATGGAGCAAGAGGGGGACCTTGGTTGTGGTTTTCAGACCCACCAGTGTTAAAACCTTAGCGGGTATTATCAGGTTAAGGTAGTGCATTGTAAAGGCTTTGTTATAATCACTCGTCTTTGTGGTGTATGGTTGTATCGTGCGGGTAAAGTGCATCACCTCTGCAGAGTGTAAAACTATTCGAATAGCCGTGCTCGCGGTATTGAGCAATGCTCGGGAATTACAGTTAAGGGTTAGCTTAATTAAATGGAAAACTTGGTTGGGATGGCAGGATTGCCATGTGGAAGGTTGAACTTGACTTAGGATTGGAAACTTGGTTTAATTGAGAAATGTTGAATCTATTTATTACTGCTATTTGCTTTACAGTTTTTACAATCTATTTATTGTATTTATTCATAAACGCTACTTATTGCAAAAGAGCCATAATAGCCTTTTCCTTTGGAATAAGCCTTGCATATAGTTACGTAGAATTGCATTCTGTGCGCAACTTGTTGAGTGCTTTAAGTACTCACCCTTGCCAAACAACAACAATCAATAGTTGAAGAGTCTACACCTTTGTTGGAGGAGTTCCAGGAGGACACGAGTCGTTAGGGTCCGAGCCTTATCAGTTTCCTGTGGCGAACTGATGAGTTATATACGTCTTCTATTTTTCACTACTTATTTCTTAGTTTATATTTCAAGTCTAGCCCTGCGTGGCTTAATAATGTAAGTTGGTCATAAGATCATACACTTAGCTATATCAATAAATGAATTATTATTATTATTATTATTATTATTATTATTATTATCGTTGAGTATGATGTGATATGTACCAATGTTAAGCTGTGTGCACTAGCGTTGATCCTGAGACTAGTGCGGTAAACACAGTGGGTTCGAATTAGTGGATTCGGGTCCTTACAACTTCTCATTGCCAAGATATTCATTCAAATCCTCGAGCATATCCATTAGCTCATCATAAGTTGGCTCATCATCGTTATTTGATTTTACCTTATGATCTCCTTTTTCCATAAGACAAAAAGGAGTGATGAATGGAGAATAAGCCTCCTTGATGGCGACATTGGCAAGACCCTTTTTTCTTAGAAGAAGTGTCGTCATCGGGTGAGTCAGAATCCGAATACTCCTATTCGGAATCCCACTCTCCAATGTGGGCCTCGCCTTTGCCGTCCTTGCAAAGCTTCTTGAAAAGCTTTCTTCTTCTTGGGTGATTTGGCCTTGTCATCCTTCTTCTTAGGACATTGAGAAGCAATGTGACCCTTCTCATCACACTCAAAGCACCAAATGTTGGCGTAGCAGTTGGTACTAGAGTGTTGTCCCTCTTCCTTGTCCTTCTTGTAAAGCACATTGGTAATGAGATTTCCAAGAAATCCGGTTGGCGTCATCATTGGCAACTCAATTGAGTTGAGAAATAATGTCACCAAGGTCTCATATTTGTCTAAAAGAGCCCTAAGCATCTTACGAATAATATCAAAATCGGTTAGTGACGCCCCAAGGCCTTGAGCTCACTCACTATGTTATTGAGCCTTGAGTACATCTTATTGATGTTCTCATGGGGTAACATAATGAAACACTCATATTTTATCCTAAGCATATGCAATTTGTCCTCCTTGATCGAGGATGTTCCCTCATGAATTTCCGAGAGGGTAGTCTAAATCTCATGAGCGGTGTCGAGGTTGCTCACTCGATTGAACTTATTCGCGTTCAAGGCTCCAAAGAGAGCATTCATTGCTTGAGCATTGAGATGAGAATTTCTCTGTTCTTGTTCAATGGTGAGTCTGGGATTTACTCCCATAGCGAAACCCTCATCTACAATTCTCCATATGCTCGGGCTCATGGCCTTGAGATAAACAGTCATGCATATTTTCCAATACAAATAATTTGTATCATCAAAGAAAGGTGCTTTGCCTATAAATACCCCGTTGCTAGTCATTATTTACTCTCTAGGCGGTAAAGCCACTAAAGAGAGTCCAAGCTCTGATACCACTTGTGGGATCAAGGATAACCGACTAGAGGGGAGTGAATAGGAGGTTTTAAAATTCTTCAGCTCTAATTGCAATAAATACTCAATCTAAGCAAGAATCATGATTTTGATAATTAAAGCCTAAATGATCTAGGTTTCACTACATGCACCGACAAGCAAAGTATAAGCAAAAACTACAATTCTAATAAAAGATCAAATGACAAGCAAGCTAGGAATGTAAATTTGCACAAATGAATACAAGAAATCAAACCACAAGAGAGAATGGACACAAAGTTTATCCCGTGATCTCAGAGACTTGCCAGTCTCCTCTAATCTATGTTGAGGTAGCTTGACCAACTTCAAGCTTGCTCCTTTGCACACTTGAGCCTCCCTCGATCACTATGGTAGCTCTTCTCCGCTCCTGGTAGGTAAGCTCCGACCTTCAAAAACCACCGAGCTTTCTCACAAGCTCTTTTGAGAAAGTCACCAGTTCCTTTACCTCTAAGCCATCTAGGAGGCGGCAACCTCTAAGAGTAACAAGTCTTGATGATTACTTGAGGTCGATTCAAGTGTCTAAAGGCTCAAACTCTAAATACGCACCTGAATGCTCCTAGCTCTCTCAAAATGGGAATTTAATGAGCAAGAGTGAGTTGGAGACTTGCTAGAGCTCAAATATGATCAATGAGGTCCAAGAATTACTCTAGTATGCAGGTGTGGGGGTATTTATAGCCCCCACCAACATTTCCAACCGTTGGAGGAAAATCATAGGAAAAATTTAGTATTTCCGGTGCTACCGCCCATGTAGGGCCGGTAGCACTGGACCCATGTCCAACGGTCAGCTCAGGGAATTAAATGCACCTTTAGTAGCCGTTGCTACTGAGGGCCGGTGCCGTTCCCTTTTTATTTTCAGCCTGCCCAAAAACATGCTCTCTGGAATTTCCACACCGGGCATGAGGCTGGTGCTACTGCTCAGCCGGTAGCACTGGCCTGCAAAATCAACCGAGTGGCCTTCTCTGGAATTTTCACACCAGCCTTGGGGCCGGTGCTACCACAGGTGTGGTGGTGCGGTAGCACCGCACCCATATGGGTGGTACAGCCGGCCACTCTAAACTTTTTTCTGAAATTGCCAACTTGACTCATATGCAAAATAGGTATGAATTCAAATATGCAAGATTTGAGCCTTTAAACTTTGATCAACATCAGAATACTAGCCAAGACCCCTCTTAATAGTACAACACCTATTCTAGCAACCCGATCTTTCTCAAAAACTCCAAGATTGGCAAAAGCTATGAGAAACAAAATAATGCGAAGCTACAGAATCAAACAAAACCGTTGCAGGTATGTAGTTAACCAAGAACTTACCCAGTACAACGTCTGATGCATCCTGGGCTCCATCAGCTATAATGTGGTTGACAAGACCTCTCACTGTTGGCTAGGGCATAGTTCCAGCTTGAGTTGTTCCATGATTCACTCCTGGCACATGTGTCTTTGCAAGTGTAGAACCAAGGTTGAAGCGAACAGGTGTAATACCTCCTCTTTGAGGGCATTTGTTGGTAGTGTCCCGACTCATTGCAACTGAAACAACGTTTAACATAAGTTTGTTGATTTCCTCTCAGCGCATTGTTTCCTTGAGCAGGCATTTGAAAACTCTAACCAGCTGGGCGTGGTACAGGTGTCGATGTCTTGTTTGTAGCCTGCGGCTAAAATCTCGCAAACTGTTGACTAGTTATTCTTAACCTTAACTGATTTGGACGTCCTACTTGATGAGCCATCCTGCGCTTGCGATCCTCACTAAATTCTTTACGCTTGTCTTCCAAAATTAGAGCCTTATTGACCAACTCATCGAAATCAGGGAAGTAATGGGTAATCAATCCCACCTGCAAAGAAGAGTTTAGCCCCTTCATGAAATGAGACTATCTTGCTTTATCTATAGCAACATCCTCAGAAGCATAGCATGCTAGCTGTGTAAACTTATTCAGATACTCCGCCACTGACTGGCTTCCTTGCTTAAGTGCCCTGAATTCCTCCTTCTTCAAGTCCATCATTCCTTCAGGTACATGGTACTAGCGAAATACAACAGTAAACTCCTCTCATGTGATCTCTTGTTGTAACATCCCAATTTTTGATAATTTCAATTTAATATGCAATTTTTGAATTTATTGGTTTTTTTTCTGGATTTTATTTGAATTTATTTAATATTATTAAATTTGGCCTATTGAGAAAAATATTTAAATAATGAGAAAGTTTAAATAAAGTTTTGCCAAAAATATTTTATTTGATTTCCAAAAGTCTCAAAATATTTTCTAGAATTTTTTTTGATATTTTTGCTATTTCATTTGGCTTAAATTAATTTATGGAATTATTTAAATTAGAAAAGTATTTTAAAAACCGTTTGAATAGTAACAGGCTGAAACCCATGTGGGGTAAGCCCAGATAGGCGTTGTGTGGCCTATTTCTTGAAGCCACTGATCATAGTCGTCGATTGGAGATCAGGAGGTCATTTTCATTTGGAAAACCTAAAGAACGTCCACCGTTGAATCGAGATTGGACGCCCATGATTGTATCTTGTCGGTTTGGGACATCATCTAATCACGGCTATTGGATTGCGTTCACGTCTCTGATTGGAACACACCGCTTCGAATCTGGCCACTCATCTCACCGCATGTACGGTTGATGGTCATCATCTTCGTGTGACTGCTCGAGACTCTGTTCCGTGTCTGCCATAGACTCGAGGTCCGAGTTGACACCAGAGAGGACTTGGGCGGCTATAAAAGTGTGCACCAGGATCGCTAGGATCTAAGGAATCAAAGCCCCAAGTTAATTTGCTGAGTTGTGACTTGGTTTCACCGGGATTCGAAGAAGTTCGCAAGCACCGCCGAGAGCTTTGACCCACCGATTCACTACCGTCCTTGCCTGTTAGAGCTCACTGTTGGTTCAATTCACTTCGTCTCATCGAGGAGGTGCTCATGTGCACGTTAGTTTCGTTGAGAAGATGCCAAAGATCGCTATCCGTGGAAGCCCTAACTCGTCGATTTTGGCGATTGCCACCGACGTTGTTCCAGAGCCCCAGGTGAGCAACCAATTGTGTCATCGGATGCATGACAGCAAGATCTTGTTGTGGGTGCCATCGCCGACGCTGGCGGTGACCCTAGGGCCGCGCGCGCTGTCGGGTGATGTGGCTACCCTGGTGAGCACCATCTGTCGCTAACGTGGAGGCCACGTTGATGCTAGGTCAGCACCGTGTTAGCGTGTGAGCCGACATGGCTGCTCGGGTGGCGTGTGATCACGTGCCGAGCATATCTCGGGTCCCACCTATTAGCGGTACATCATCTCTGGACCAGGTCCATGGTAGACAGATCTGGTCTCGTGGACCAAATTCATCGACCAGTGTCCACGTGTCACATTCTGGTGGTCTAGACCAGGGCTGACATCATGCTTGCATCATAAATCGAGTTTTCAGTATATTTTTTTTGGATAATTAGTGATTTTCTGTATTTTCTTTATTTTCAAATCTTTCATGAGCGTGATCTCTCTCATATGAGTTCCGATTGAGATGATTCAAATTTATAAAAAATTGTAAAATTGAGATATATTTAATAGTGAATTTTATTGATTTTGAAAAATTTTAGAAATATGAATCGGCTCAATTGGAGCTCGTGTGAGGGAGAATGGGCACTTGAAAGATTTCATAAATAAGAAAGTAAGAAAATATTAAATAATTAATTTCCTGAATTAAATCTATAATGAAAAATAGATTATTGTGTCTACTGACATCAACACCTGATCTTGATCAATCGGAAGCCGACGACACGTGTCCCTAGTGCATAGACCCGGTGCACGAACCAAATCAGTTCATCATGGACTCAATCTAGTATTCCATGAAACGACAGATGTAAGCGATGATGTCACAGGGGTCACGTCAGCGCAACGCTCGACGCGAAGCGGAGGCGACATGTGTTAGACATTAGACCACTAGCTGGATCGAATGGCTACGACTCTACAATTAAGCATGACGTTACGCAGACACGCGGTAGACGAAGACAACGACACATGGCATGATCTCAACGGTGCTTGGCTGATCGGACTGCTGAGGACGATGATGAAGGTCGGGGGTGATGGCTCATGGTGGCGCTTACCGGCACTGAGGACGAAGGCAATCGAAATGGTGGAACAGCCATGGATTCGCTTTGGGTTTGCTTGGATCTGGAATAACTCGTAGCGACGTCCTCGGATCTAACCTCGAACATGGTGGATATGACTTGACGATGGTGCACAAACGCAAAAACTGCAGCGGTCGCCTTCTTGAACTCCGATGAGTAAGATCTTTGCATTACGAGCACGCAGGGCAACGAGACCTTGGGGAAAGATGCGGTGAACACTGACGATCATCGGGGCAGGATTAATGCAGATTATAAAGCCCTAGGCTTCCATGCTTGAGGCTAAGCCCATCCCGTACAGTTTGCTAGGTCGTTAGAATTAGCAGAGGATGAGAGTTGCTCCTCAACAGTTTGCTAGGTTTCAACCTCAAGCTACATTCAAGACACGTTCCCCTGCACCATGTCCTACTGGTTAGAATTTCCAAGCCTCTGTGCAGGCGAATGCTACCCCAGGAGGAAGACAATAGTCCTCGATCAAGAGTTGTTTCAGTTGTATAGAGCCGAGATATTTTGCCAACAACTATCCCCAAAGAGGAGGCATCACTTCTGTTGGCTTTAATCTTGGATCTATACTAGCAAAGGCACCTACGCTAGGAGCTAATCATGGAACAAATCAAGCTAGAGCTACCTGCGAGCAACAGTGAGAGGTAAAGTCAATCATATCACAGTTGATGGAGCTCAGGATGTGTCAAAGTTGTGCTGGGTAAGTTTGTGATTAACTCAGTACCCACAACAGTTTTATCTTATTCTGAAACTTTGCATTCTTTTTTTTCTCGAGCTTTTACTGTTAGGTATGGGTTAGATGTTATAAATCTTAAGTGTTTGCTATTAGTCCAATCTCCTGGATCATAACTCTGATTTAACCTAGGTTGTTTGGGAGTTAAGTTGCTTATTGATGGTATAGAGTTTTTGGCAAAACTTATCGTGTTGGATACTTAGACTCTAGATGTAATCCTTCGAATGGATTGGTTGACAAAATATAAGGATGGTTTGGATTGTGGTCGAAGAGTTGTGTCGATTGAAAGCCCAAAAAAGTGAAAAAGTAGAATTTCAAGCGATCATATTTCGTGATGGTCAGTTAATGATTAATAGTGCAAAGGTTGCTAGTATAGAGGATGTGCCAGTTGTCAGAGAATGCTCTGATATTTTTTCTGTGGATTTCCCTGGTATGTCGCCAGATCTTTTATTGAGTTTGTTATAGAGTTGGTGCCTAGTACAACCCCAATAGCGAAGAGACATATCGGATGCCTACGAATGAATTAGTGGAAATGAAGAAGCATATTGAAGAGTTGCTAGAAAAATGTTTTGTGAGACCTATTCTGTTTGTCATAAAAAAGATAGAAGTTTAAGGATGTGTATTGATTATCATGCACTTAATTAAGTGACGATAAAGAACAAATATCTGTTACCTAGGATTGATATTTATTTGATCAGTTAAGAGGAGCTAGAGTTTTCTCTAAGATGGATATTCAATCAGGATACCATCAATTGAAGGTTCATGCTGAAGATGTACCTAAATGAGTTCTCTATGCGATATGGGCATTATGAGTTTACGATCATGTCCTTTGAAATGACTAATACTCCTGTATATTTCTTGAACATGATGAATAAGGTTTTTATGGACTATGTGGACAAGTTTGTTGTCATATTCATAGACGATATTCTGGTCTACTCTAAGTCAGAAGAGGAGCATGCAGAGCATTTGAGATTAGTTTTTTAGAAACTTCAAGAACAACAGTTGTATGCTAAATTTAGTAAGTATGACTTTTGGGAAAAAGAAAGTTGAGTTCCTTGGACATGTAATTACTGCTAAAGGAGTTGTTGTCAACCCAAGCAAAGTGGAAACAGTGCTGCATTGGGAGCAACCAAAGTCAGTTACCCAGATTCATAGTTTTCTGGGAATGGCAGAATATTATCGTTGATTTTTGATAATTTCTGGGTCACTTATGCAGATGTTGAAAAAAGAAAAGAAGTTTGCATGGACTCTAGAGTGTGAGAAGAGTTTTCAGGAATTAAAGAACCATCTAACGATAGCACCAGTGTTAGTGTTGCCAGATGTTCATAGTAGCTTTAATATCTACTATGATGCTTCAAGATAAGAAGTTGGATGTGTGTTGATGAAAAACGACAAAGTCGTTGCGTATGCGTTAAGGCAATTGAGGCTGTATGAGGAGAATTACCCGACACGTGATTTGGTGTTAACTGCCGTGATGAATGCTTTGAAGTTGTGGCGTCATTATCTCATCGGAAATAAATTTGAGATATATATTGACCACAAGAGTTGGAAGTATATTTTTACTCAATCAAATCTTAATATGAGACGGTGAAGGTAGTTGGAATTAATAAAATGTTATAACGTGGGAATCCACTATCATCCTAGGAAAGCTAACATGGTAGTAGATGCTTTGAGTCGAAAGAATTACAGTGTTAATATGCTAGTTCAGGAGAGTTAGTCTGAATTGTGCAAGAAGTTTCGGAAGCTGAAATTGGAAGTGGTACCAAAAGGATTTTTAGCTACATTGGAAGTGAAGCAACATTAGAGGATCATATCCAAGAAAGTTAGAAAGATGATGACAAGATCAAAAGAATTAAGCCCAAAATGGATGAAGGCAAATCCAAGGAATTTTCTTTGGATAATCAAGGTATGATGTGGTTCAAAAGTCGCATTTGTGTACCTAATCAAAAAGAGCTAAAACAGATGATTCTTGAGGAAGCTCTTGATTCGAAGTATTCGATTCACCCAGGGAGTGCTAAGATTTATCAGGATCTTAAAGAGAGGTTTTAGTGGCCTAGTATGAAGCGTGAACTTGTCGAATATGTTGCTTTGTATGACGTGTGTCAGAGAGTGAAGGTAATGCATCAAAGGCCTGTTGGGTTGCTACAATCATTAAAGATTGATGAGTGGAAGTGGGAGAAAATTGGTATAGATTTTATTACTGATTTACCTAAAACGCAAAGTGGATATGATTCTATATGGTCATAGTTGATCGGTTCTCAAAAGTTGCCTACTTCATATCAGTTAAAACCACTTATACAGGAGATCACTTGGCAGAATTGTATATATCAAGGATTGTGTGTTTGCATAGAGTGCCAAAGAAAATAGTGTCAGATAGAGGTACCCAATTTATGTCAAGATTTTGGAATAAGTTGCATAAAACAACGAGAACTCGTTTAAATTTTAGTATAGCTTATCATCTACAAATGGATGGTTAGATTGAAAGAGTCAATCAGATTTTGGAACATATGTTGAGAGCTTGCGCTCTAGCTTATGTTATTTCTTGGGACAAATTAATGTTTGTCGTATGTAGAATTCGGTTATAATAACAGCTATCATACGAGTTTGCAAATGTTACCATTTGAAGCTTTGTATGAATGTTCTTATCGAACTTTGTTGAATTGGAATGAGACAGGAGAGCGTCTTGTTTTGGACCTGAAATCCTTAAAGAAGCTAAAGAGAAGATTACTTTGATCTGACAAAGGTTAAAGGTAGCTCAATCAAGATAGAAGAGCTATGCTGATAATCGTCGACGAGAGTTGAGCTTTAAGCTAGAAAATTTTGTATATCTCAGAGTTACCCCTCTTAAAGGAGTTAAAAGATTTCATGCTAAAGAAAAGCTTGCACAAAGATATGTTGGTCCATTTCAAGTCTTAAGCTATAGAGGAGAAGTTGCTTATCATTTGGAGTTGCCTTAGTCATTGGTAGGTGTGCATAGTGTGTTACATGTTTCTCAGTTCAAGAAGTGTCTTCGAGTGCCAACAGAGCAAATACCGTTAGAGTCAATTAAATTGCAAGAAGATTTGACTTATAAGGAGCAACCGATTAAGAAGCAAGTCAGTTTGTTTCTATAGAGTACAATGGAGTAATCATTTAGAAAGTGTAGCAACGTGGGAGTGCGAGGAAGATCTAAGGATAGAATTCCCTAACCTATTTATGTAGTTTGTCATGAATCTCGGGATCAAGATTTCGTTAATGGGGGAGGTTTATAACATCCTAATTTTATGGCTCATTTTGATTTTATAATGTTAATTGTGATTTTGGTGAATTTTGAGAATTTTCTTGAATTTATCTGGATTTTGAATAATATTTTTGAAATAAACTTATAGCAAATAATATGTAATTATGTGTAAAGTTTATATAAACTTTTGTCAAAAATATTTTATTTAAGTTCTAAATGTCTGAGAAAAATTTCAAATTTTTTTGGAATTTTTTTGATATTTTTTATATGTACTTGAATTTAATTCATTTTCGAGAATCAATTTGTTGTGAAAACCTTGGAAATTTGGTTTTTGTGTTGGGTCGAATTCTCAGGTCCAGCCCATATCTGCTCAACGCTCTTTGCCCGATTCTTTGTTTGGTCTAGTCAGTAATGCCTTGGCTTGCTCCAGCCCGATCTGGTCTGCCAGCTCTCTGTCCTAGCCCAACCCAATCCGTCGGCCGCTCGGAACCCTAGCGCTATCCGCCATTTCTGTGTCAATCCCGGCACTGCCTCCGAAACTGTCTTGACATCCGTGTCTTGCGCTATACCCTAGGCTTTAAAAGCCGGCTTGACCCCCGTCCGAGGTCCCTAATGTTCCGCCACACCTTTTGCCCCAAAAACTAGAGCCCAGGTTGTCGTTGGTCGCCTATGCCTACTCGTCGGAGTTGGTCCAACCCCGTTTTGGTCCAACCCCATTTTGGTCCAACCCAAGGCTGGATCTGAGCTTGTCGTCTCGTGGTCTTCCAGATCCGCATGGGTGCGCTTTGAATCCGACGTGTTTTTGCCGTTTCTTGGTCGCTGCCCCCAGCGCTGGTGGGTTGCACCACCGTCCTCTCATTGGAGCCCGTCGGGTCGATGCTGAGCCATTCAAGCTGACGTGGTGCCATGTGGACACTATGTGTGTGCCACGTTTTCGCCCAATTGCGATCCACCCATCAGCCGCATTGATTCCATGCGCTGAGTTCACGATGCACCCGGTTCGTCTCGTGTGTCAACCTGTAAAAGAAACTAGAAACTTGTACGCGGCGTGCCACGTCGTGGGCATCGCTCTCCACGCGAGAAAATCGAGAAAACGCGCGTTTGACGCTCCATACACGAGTAAATCTAGAAAACGAGCGAAAAGGATCCAAAAAGAATTTTCGTTTTCCGCAAAAGGGTTTAAACGTAATGCTAGAAAATTGCAAAAAGGGCCTAAATGCAATGCATTTTTTTCCAAAAAAAAAGTATCCGAGCAGTTTTTTTTACAAAAAAGGACCTAAACGTAATTTCGAGTTTCTGAAAAAGGACCCGAGCGCTACTCTTAAAAACGCTAAAAGGGCATGGACGTAATATATATTCTTTTTCGAAAAAAAGGACCTAACCGTAACTTTTTCTCAGAAAGGACCTACACGTAATTTTTTTTTCGAAAAAGGACCCGATTGTAATTTTTTTTTCACCAGCTCGGCTCAAGCCGCGAGCCGAGCCGGCTCTCCAACGGGTCTAAGCAATGAGAGGCAAGGAACTCTTCAGGCTTTAGTAAAGGTAGTATTTCAAGTTTATTTTATTTGGGGAAGTTGGCTGTTGACATCATCATGACATCATAAAATTGAATTTCCAATAGAAAAATAAATCTAGAAATTCTGGTTTTTCTATTTTCTATCTTTTTCTTTTATTTGAATCTTTCGGGAGCCCATTCTTCTTCATACGAGCTCCAATTGAGGTGATTCAAGTTTCGAAAAATTTGTAAAATTAGGATCTATTTAATGATAAATTTTATTTAATTTTTGGAGTTTATTTGCTTTCTATTTTGTATTTATTAGCGTTCTCTCTCTCTTAGTTCCCGTAGATGTAGAAGTGCCCGAATTGTTTAAAGGTGAAGCATTGACTCAAGATCAAACTCAAGACCAAGACTACGACCTTTTCCATAGCAAGTTGCGTTTTGATCATGTTGAACCTAGTTTTACAAATGCTATGTTGTTTTAAACTACAACATGTTATTTTATGCTTAGAACTATTTTCAATTAATTTGGGATCTAGCTATTCAACCAATTGGATTATGCCTAACTTGTCATTTGTATGACATGATTATTTGTCACCCTAGAATGGATAATTATTAGTTGGTTGCTATTAGATGCCAACGTGGGTTGGTTAGATCGTGCGTAGTTTGCTTAGCCATGTAACGGGTTATTGATACCATTTTGACAATGCAAATTCAATTTTACTAATGAAATATGAAACATGTTTACGAATGGTGTGTGATGTGTTGTCACACAATGATGTTGAGTTGTTGATCGCATGTGTTGCACGATAATCAACTGGGGTTGTAAATGATTTAGATTGGGGTAAATGGCAAAGGGCTGTGAGCCATGGCGGGCCTGAGTGGCATTGGGTTGACATGTTGATATATGAGTGAATGTGAGGTGGTTTCTTAAGTGAATTGTTGAAAGTTTTATCTTGATCAATTAAGGACTTAACCTTGTAAGTCATTGAGCTAGGCTAATCATACAACAACATGTCTAGTATTGGACATACCTAACTAAGTTACCGAGTATTGATATTTGATACCTTAGGGGGATAATTAAACTGGGTGTGCGGTTAGGGGAAGGTGTGTGTGCAGAGTGGCCTCACATCTATCCAATGGTAAGTCACTCCTATTCTTCTGCTCTGTGTGAGTGGAGAAATAAAACCAAACAACCAAATCAGAAAATGAGGCAATGATCCACAGAATTTGCGCTTCTACAATAAAACCGAACAACCAAATCAGAAAAAGCCTTCGATAGAGGACCGATCCCCCTTCCGCTTCCACAAATTCGCCAACTCTTGGCAGTCCGACACTCCGACTTCAAGATCACCTTTACATTTCTCCTTTTTCGAAAGCATGTGTATCGACCGGTGAAACTGAGACTGGGATCTGGTTCAGGTGGATTTGAGTCTACCTTCAACGTAAATGTCAAGCATTTCATGAGTGATAGCTATGCTGTCTAATCCACTATAATGTAACTTAATTTTGTTCTCTCCTAAGAAGGCTCTGCATCCCACTTTCATGGCCATGTCCCAAGTTCAATTTGGGTACTTTCAACCTGTCAGGCATTTTAAAAGAGCACAGATCATTCATGCCCTAATAGCTGCACCGTTCATTCGAAAATTGGAGGCAAGAGAAAATTTTGTACATATCTGTATCCAGGAGACCAGGACTCGTCACTTTAGGGATGCTTGCTAACTTAATTGTAAAAATTGTATGATTGCGCGTTTCCACTGTTCCATAATGTATACACAAACAATTCCATGTTTTTGGCAGGATGCCAGACGCTTCATGAGCTTGCACAGCAAATCTGTAAAAAGACCATCACCATGCAAGCTCTTGATACAAGTACTAACCAGGGAGCATTGTTCGAAGAAACAGAAGCCCAAAGGTGATGCTTAATCTGTTATATAATATTAAGGTACACAACTAGAACTACAATCATATTACAGTAAACAGAACAAAATTCAATCCAGTACATTATTCAGCTCCCACAATTTCACCGTGCCATCATCGCTCGCAGATGCCAACATCCTCGGGTCCTAGAAATTTATTTGAAAAGATAAATATGTCTATCCAAAGTTAAATATATATAAAACTACTATGGATAGTGATAGTGACAAACTGACAAGGTAGAAACAAATAAATCCATTGCACCAGCTTAGTACATTTAAACTATTTTGTTGCTAATTCTCAGACATTACCTGAGGACACCATCGGACACAATTTATATCCATGTCATGTGCCTTCTCTTTCTTCAACATTAATCTGTATGAAGGCCCATCAACCTGCACCGTCCAAGTTTACCTTCATTACTTCAAACAAAACACCATGTATTCCTTTTTGTTTAGTTTTTTCTAGAATATTTTCACTGACACTGACACACATCCTATGTGTGGAACTTTGCATGCTGTCTTCAGCTTTTGCATAAGAAAATGCCATGATGGTAATGGGAAACAATAGTCATACATTTTTAAATTTTTGAAAAGAAAAAAATACCCATACATAATTTTTCAGTGATCTAAATTAAAGGCAGCCAGCAGCAAGCTATGTCACTAGGAAAATGAAACAACATTTGTTCAGCCAATGGTCATGTGCATTTTTTTTCAAATTTGTTGGTGACTCTCGACCCTTTATTCCTGTGAAAAGTTGATTACAAACGAATTATGCAATCCCTATTGGATTGGAACGTTGCACTCCAGTATTTACCACAAATATAACTTGGACAAACAGGCTGGCTAAAAACAGAACATAAAGATTGAAAAATCATGAGAATTTGAATGTGCAATGGAAGGTTAAGATACCACACTATTCTCCTCGGCAAAAAAACAGATTGCATCATCACTTGCCCCACTGGCTATAACATCCTTGCTGCCACGCACAGAGGAGGAACAGGGAAATGTCAAAGAATAGTACAAGAGATTGTTCTATTTAATTTAGCATGCCAATTCATATTGAATGATGTAAAGAAATTGGTATATTGTAATGATCACAAGACGATAGTAAAAAATGTGTTATCTGATTCAGAAACCAACCATCAGTGCCAACAGAATTTGGGGAGTTAATAATTTTGCCTTTCAAATGGAAGTTCAGCATATAAGAATACAACAATGGTACTTCTAATTTCGAAATATACACATCAATAGTCATATTCATGCAACAAAAAAAAAATTCTATCTTTTGCCAGGATGTTGAACTGAAAGTTTAGCACTTCAAGCAGCTTTTCTTGGCTTCTGGCCATTAGTCCAACAGGAATCTTGATGTGTACAATTAAGTTTATCCGCATAAAATGCAATGAGCCTCCTTTTGCAGAACACATAATCCTCCCAACTAGAAGCTAGAAATTAGTACTGATGGATTGAATGATAAACCGTGCTCATGTTCTAGCTGATAATAAAACAGCGTTAATCTGTTCCGTAGGAATTAAATTCAGATGCATCAAGGATATCTTGGTATCGGAGATTTCAACTTACCTTGACCAATGGGCTGAAAAAATGGTTCGACCATGATATCCTGTGAGAGTAGAAAGATGTCGCCTGAAATCAAATAACAACCATCTGTTTAGGAGGCAAGGTGTGGAAAGACAATATAATTTTGGTACCTAGCTTCACTGTAGTGATGTAATATGTTGTGGCGCCGGAATCGTCGCCTTGGTAGGTAATAAGGCGGTGCGGACCTCATCATGGAGGTGGTGGTGATCACCGGCGGCTGGCCGTTGATCTATGGTGGCGGTAGAGATAGGTAGAAGGAAGAGAGATAGATTAGGAATAGTCCTTTATTTGCTTAAGCCTTCCCAGTACAACCCATTGACTTATATTATGCCAACAGCCAACTAGTTTGGCAACTAATCCCTTGATTTGGGCTCTTCCTATCTTTAGCAAACTAACCAAATATAGAAGTAAGGCTATTCAGCCTGATTCTTATTGCCCCTGCGGCTATAGTACTTTCCCCACATAACATCTCTCCCCCCCTCGACAAGCAGCTCGTCCCCGAGCTGAAATTCTGGATAACGCTGTTTGAAGGAGTCGATGTCTTCCCATGTAGCAGATGATGGTGGTTTGCCGACCCACTGAATCAACACTTGACGTATGCCGCGTGCCACCCTGACTCGACTGGCCTTTGCCGGGGCCAATAGAGCTGCGCCGTGCTGAATGGAAGGCAACGGAGGCGGTTGTGTCGGAGGGGAGCCCACGAATGTCTTGAACAGGCCGACGTGGAAGACGTTATGCATACGCGTTCCCGGGGGTAAGTCAAGGCGGAATGCCACTGGGTTGATCTCCTCCGTGATGCGGTAGGGCCCATAGTACCGCTGGCCGTAGTTTGCCCGTCATCGCACCGGTAGTGACGATGGAACCCGGTGCATGCAGCGGCCATACATAGTCACCCACCTTGAAGTGGGCGCCTGTGTCGCTTGTCATCTTCGCCGCTTAGCGATTACTCGAGCTTGTTCCAATCGGTAGCGTGCGTCTGCTAATAGCTCGTCCTTGTCCGCCATGGTGCGTGCGACGGCGGCCACCCGACTCTCCCCCGGCTCATAGGATCGATGGATGGCGGCTCGCCATAGACTAAGCGAAATGGTGTACACCGAGTCTTTGTCGATAAGCTGTGTTGTAAGTGTATTACGCCCAGGAGCCATCTAATCCATTGCCGTGGTCGATCCGGTGAAGCACCGAGGTACATTGCTATAATTTTGTTGGTAGCCTCGGTGCCCATCGAGTTAATGGGTGGAACAGCGTGGTCATGTGGAGCTTGGAGCCCGCCACAGAGTAGTTCTTTCGAATATAGATGTAAAAACTGGGTCACGGCGAAACAATTGAGGTTGGCACCCCATGGAGACGGACGATTTCGCGAAAAAACGCGGTGATGTCTCACCGAGTATGGATGCGCGAGGTATGAAGTCGCATACTTGGAGAATCTGTCGACGATCGTGAGGATCACGGTCTTGCCACCCACCTTCGGCACCCTTCCACGAAATCCATGGCAACATCGGCCCAAACCAGCCGTGGGGCGGGAGTGGAAGCGGCAGCCCAGCGGGATGGAGGTGCTCTGTTTTGTAGCGCTGGCAGGTGACACACCCTTTGATATAGTCCTGGACCGCGCGACGAAGGTTGGGCGCATGGATGTCTCGGCGAAGGCGCCGCAGAGTGCGTAGGACCCCTTCATGTCCATTGTCGTGGACGGCGGCGATGACGGCTCCTAGGAGTGGCGAACTGGGAGGCACATAGAGCCGACCGTTGAAGGTGATCATGCCGTCAGTCTGAGCCCATGGCGCGCCCCGGCGTTCAGTGGCGATTTCATTGGTGAGAGCCACTAAGGCGGGATCAGTGCCCTGCGCTTGTCGGAGCTGCTCGACGAAGTCAAAACGGACGGCGGACACGGCGTGAAGAGTATTGTTGTCCGTGTCCCGTCGTGACAAAGCGTCGCCACAACATTTGTCCCACGGACTTAAACTCCACCGAGAAGTCGAAGCCCGATGGTTTGCCCACCCAATGGTGTTGGGAATGGTGGCGAGCCGATCGAGCAAAACTTCAAGTCGTAGTGGTCCGTGCGTACCAAAACTTGCGCCCCATAGGTATGGCCTCGGTGGCGACTGACTGGGCGAGGCCGATCAACTCCCGCTCATAAGTTGCCAGGAACGATGGCGCGGTCGGCCGTCCATGTAGTAAGCGATTGGCATCCTCCGGAGGAGCACCGCCCGAAACCCACCGTAGGCGTCGCATTCCACGGTGAATGGTTTAGCGGTCGGGCAAGGATAGCACCGCGCCGCCGTCAATCGCGCCTTGAGTTGGTCGAATCGGGTGTAACTTCGTGTCCGGAGAAACCTTCCTTCTTGAGAAGCGCGGTTAGGGAGCCGCGATGGTGCCATAGCCTGAACAAATTTGCGGTAGTAGCCGTGAGGCCGAAACCGCAATACCGAACGGAGCGTGGTGTGGCGATCGATGGCGTCCCGAATTTTGGCCGAGTCCATGGCGGCCGGCGGCGAAATGACATGGCCTGTGCATCGCACGAGATTCCCAAAGGTGCACTTGGGCGCTTGACGATGAGCACCGCTGTTGGCGAAGCAATCGAGGCAACGCACGGACGTCTGGAGGTGCTCGACCCAAGTCGCGCTATAAATTAGGATGTCGTCGAAGAAGACAAGGACGAAGCGGCGGAGATACGGCCGGAGAATATTGTTCATCAGCGCCTGGAAGGTAGCAGGTGCGTTGCAGAGGCCGAATGGCATCACGAAACTTCGTAGAGGCCATCGTGCGTCTGAATGCCGTTTATGGATGTCGCGGGGCACATCCGCGCTGGTGATACCGAGCGGAGGTCAATTTTGTGAAGATGCGCGCCATGCAATTCATCCAAGAGCTCGTCGACGATCGGAATCGGAAGGCATCCTTGATGGTGATGGAGTTCGTAGCGATAGTCCACGAAGCGCCAAGACCCTCCGATTTCTTGACCAAGAGAACCGGTGGCGAACGCGGAGGAGCTGCGCGAATTAAGCCGTGGTTGAGCATGGAGTGCATGGCGTTCGGCTCGTCCTTATGCTGGCCGCACCGGTATGGTCGAACCGCGACCGGTCTGCGAGCCCGTAGCGAGCGGATCTTGTGGTCTTGATCCCGTTGCGGTGGCAAGCCGTGGGGCTCTTGGAAGATGTCGTCGAAGTCATGGAGGAGTGCTTGGAGCAAGTCAGGGCCGTCGCACATGTGTAGGCGTGCGGGCGACCGAGTCTGCAAGCCGTGCCATCGCACCGTGTGGTCGCCGCCGTAGCGACATGGTTAGGCGATCAAATCCCATAGGATCGGTCAGGGTTGCCCGACCATCGGGTGCCCAACACCACGTCATATCCGGCCACGGCAGAAGGAAGAAGTCGTCATGGAAATCTTCCGAGTTGATGGCGAAGTGCGCCTTGCGAAGGACACCGGCGCAGGGAACGCGTTCGCCATTGGCGACTGTGACGGAGAGGCTATCACGGGCCTTGGTTCGCAGAGAGGTGCGGCGGTGCGCGCTGTGATATAAAATTGTGCGTGGAGCTGAGTCGATCAATCCGGTAAACGACGTCCCGGCGTGGCGGACTTGCATCGTTTCGCTTGTCCCGATTCCCGCCATGGCGTGCGGGGAGATCGGCGGCCTCCAACTCGGCCCGTCGGCGACCTCGATCCGTCGGCGGCCGAATCGTCAATTCCAGCGGAAGAGGTGCTTGCACGCGATTATGGCCGCGCACGCTTCTTCTCCTCACAGAAGCGAGTCCCAGCGCGCGTTCGTCCATCTCCTCCGGACTCGAGCGTTTCACCGTCGGCGTCTCATTGACTCAATCACGGGCGCCGGCGGTATGTTGGCGCTGGAGAAGCGGCGACGCTGTCTTGCGTGAGTGGTAGATGCCCCGACGGCCGCGCGATGCCTGGACAATGGCGTGCTCGCGGCGCTCGAAGGACCTTGCGAGGCTCATGGCGACCTCCAAAGTCTGCGGGTTCTGGAGCTCAACGTCCAAGCTGAGCGGTTCGTGCAGCCCAACGGTGAACAATTGGACCTGTTGGCCCTCGGTCAGGGGGCCTGCGCGTGCAGCCGGCTCTAAAACCGATCTGGTATTCGACGACTGTCCCCGTGCGTCGACATGCCGCCAATTCTCCCAGTGGATTGGACCGCAGCGGAGGCCCAAAACGGAGGTTCAAGAGTTCGGAGAATCGACGCCAAGGGGGAGTACCCTCCTCCCGCTGGATCCGCATATACCAAAGCTGCGCGGCTCCCTCCAGATTGAAGGAGGCCATCCACACCTTCTCCTCTTCCACAATGCGGTGGTGGAAATAAGTTCTAGCGATGGAGGAATGGAAGCGGATCGCCTTTGCCGTCGAACTTGGGAAGTCCAACTTCAAACCGCGGAGGACGGTCATTGTGGTGGCCCCGGCGAAGGTTACGCATCGCCGCCGAGGCGTCTTGAGTTCGGCGGTCGTTGTGGTGGACGCCGGCGAAGGTCCCGCATCGCCGCCGAGGTGTTGGTGCGGAGCACCACGTGGTCGGTTTCCACGCGCAAGTGCCAATGCGTTAGCGTCGATCTTTCGCCAATGGCCCGGACCGTGGCGGTGAGGTCTTGCATAGCCGGAGCGAGGAGGCGAGGAGGTTTGTCTGCGTCGTCGCCGGACATGGTGGCGCAGGATCGGAATCGATACCAAGATGTTGTGGCGCGGAATCGCCGCCTTGGTAGGGGTAGGCGGCGGTCTTGGACCCTTCTGCTGAGGTGGTGGTGATCACCGTGGTGGCCGTTGATCTATGGTGGCGGTAGAGATAGGTAGAAGGAAGAGAGATAGATTAGGAATAGTCCTTTATTTGCTTAAGCCTTCCCAAGACAACCCATTGACTTATATTATGCCAACGACCAACTAGTTTGGCAACTAATCCCTTGATTTGGGCTCTTCCTATCTTTAGCAAACTAACCAAATATAGAAGTAAGGCTATTCAGCCTGATTCTTATTGCCCCTGCGGCTATAGTACTTTCCCCACATAACATAATATAATAGCAATATAAATAGAACTAGGGCAGTTACAATGAAGTCAACTCGTAGTCATTAAGCGAGACATGTTAGGAAGTATGTCTCAGCTAGTCAGCTTTAACCAATAGACATTAGCCACCATATGTATGGGCACTGGGCAGGGCTAAATTGCAAGTAAGTATTAATATAATAATATTAGATCTTACCCTAATAGCAACAAAAGATGAATACCTTTAAATTAGACTAGTTGCTCTACGAAATATGAATGTAAACTAGGGGTATACCAAACAACCACTGCTCTGTGAAGAACAGGCACATCCTTGTATATTGGTTTAGATTTCTCACAGGACTATACTAGTGGAGAATAAAAAAATGTTGATGCATACCAGAGTAACAGTCAATTAAAAAGGCGTAAGGACAGTAATATATTTAATTTATTACCGGCATAGCCTAATTTTTGGGGTGTTGGGTTTAAATTGTTTTAACTACCATATAGGTTGTCTTCTTCAGCAGCCAGAGCTTTTAGGCATAGCTATTTTATTTCAGTGTTGCCAAACTTTATAGGAAAAATATAATTCAATAAACTGCAGGATGCTACTCAAGCAGAGAACATATGTATTAAAAGAAAATTTCTTACCAAGATTCATGACCTTCTCCAGTTTTTGGTTGAGACAAATCAGCACTTGTGTCCCATATTTTCAAAGTACGGTCATCACTGAATAACAACTGTATGGAATTAGTAACTTCTCTAGTGGCCTGTTTGGAACACAAGAATTTCGCAATCTACAAGAATCTGGGAAAATTCCACGTTCCAAATGAAGCCTAGGACATCATGCAATAAAAGACAGATCTTAATTAAGCATGATAAAGCGGACCTGCATGTGACCATCCTATCACCTTTCGGGTTAAAAGACAATGCCCATACTGTTGATGAATGGCCACTGGAATTAAAGAAAAAAGAGATAAATCATACAAAGGAATGACACAATAATCAGTAAAGCACTGAAACGAAAAAGAATATACAAGTATTCTGTTACCAATCAGAGAACATAATATCCATTGACAATTGAAGTGAACAACAAAAGGAGATAAAATTATCGTATGCTCAAATATTGTGAAAGACGGATGGCAGAAAATTGATCTTATTATCCAAAAAGAGATGAAATAGTATTAAAACAATCCTAACAGTTAATTGCAAGATAACACAAACATATTATTATGTTTGACATGGGATCCAAAACAAAATGCAAGCGAAACAACAAATAAGTAATGGGGATAGAGGATAATAATATACAAGACCCAAACATATTAGAGGGTATTGTCATGAAACAAAAGTTTTAGTACAAATCCTAAAATCAACAGCAATGTAATTCAGAAAAAAAGTAAAATGCGACGAATTTGCATGCATCACATCTTTCTATAATCAACAACATCATTGGAATTTGGTGATTTGAATACTTTAATACGATATTACAATGTAAATAAGTCAAACAGATTATACCACAAGGTGGTAGTAGTTTTATCGAACATGGGATAACAAAAAGGGCAACAGGACAAAAGAGCCTCTTCACCAGTTATTGGCTTCAGTTAATGTCTGTACGCAGTGCCACTCATCATCGCCGTCATCAGCCCAGACCTGCATCATATAATCTTCCATATCAACCATTGTTACACTTGAAGAAAACTACCAAATGAATAGAGCAAGAGCATCAAGACTCTCCATCCTTTTTCCGCACACCAGTAGTAGCGTCCTGAAATCGCAAGATGTCCAGCACAATACGCAGGGCAAACAAATGCATGCCCATGATATATGCGATTGTTTAAAATTAACCAAGTTCATACCCTGATCGAATTGTCATAGCTAACGGAAACCAAAACATCAAGGAATGGGTGCCACTGCACCATCTTCACGTCCTGTGTGTGCCCCTGCAGCACGGCGACGCACTCGTAATCGTTCCCTGGCTGCACCTCCCATATCCACACCGTTTTGTCCCGGCTGCACGTTGCGAGCAGTGACCCTGACGGGCTCCACGACACGCTCTTCACCTCATTCTCATGCCCCTACATACCCACAGCAAAAGTCAACACCCACAACCAAACAAGTCCCTACCACAACGAACAGTGATAACACCGATGCCAATCTCTAATTTCAGTAACTCACCTCCAATGTGGCGACACACTCAAAGTCGCCGCCGGAGTACTCCCATATCGCCGTCGTGGAATCGAAGCTCGCGGTCGCCAGCAGCTTCCCGTTGGGGGACCAAGCGCACGACCTCACCGTGCGGTTGTGCGTGTCTTCGAGCACATCCTAACCAAATCAAACCTCGCAATTAAAGCTAATCGCCGCAATCTGCAGCTCCAAACCAAATAAAACCCGAGTAAAAAAGCTTCCGCGAGGAGCTTGGCGTTACCGAGCAGTGCCAGGCGCCGTCGGGCGCGCGCTTCCAGATCCGGACGGCCTTGTCGCCGCCGCAGGATGCGAGGACGGGGCCAGCGCCGGCGCCGGGAGAGGGGTTCCAGGCGAGGGCCCACACGCGGTCGGCGTGGCCCGTCAGGAGGTGGGCCTCGCGGAGCTCCGCCGCGCCGCCGCCGTCCATGGTCGAGTCGCTGGCGATCGGTGGTGCCTTAGGATATTGGGTGTGAGAGTGAGGAGTACGGTCACTCACCGGTGCAGGGAGGTGGGGCAGGGCAAAGAGGAGCCGCACAGAAGCGGGAGGCGGCGACCAGCGAGGACGGACGGTGGGGTTACGGGGAGGTGAGGGCAAAACTCGCCGGAGTCAACCGCGCGTGGAGGGCACGTGCGTGCTCGCCGCCTAGGCTATAAGAACTGGACCGGTGATCAACCAACTCGAAATTTGTTTACCGATTAGACTATGATGTCCCGTGGGCCGGGCTTCGGGCTGAACAAGTTCCATGACCCACATTGCAATTCACCTTTTTTTTACAAGTACTTGTGTTGTAAATAACTAGCTATGTGCAATAATTAATTTTTGACTCAAAATGTGAACCTACATACTTAATATTCTACTGTATTAGCTACAAGTGCTATAGTTAGTAATAGCTTTACTATATGCTGTAGCTTGTAGATATCGATAGCTCCGCTATTTTATGTAGATACTATGGACCAAAACATTTGACCCATTTTAAAATCCAATATTACTAGAAGGCTTAAATGCATCTCCTATAAGCCTCAACGATAAGAAAACCGGGTAAAAGACATCATCACCAGCGTTCGCAAAATCGCCGAAAATCGGTCGCTTTTTGCGATTTTCGCCCGTATCGCCACATTTCGATTTCTAAAACCGCTCGATAAACCGATCAATTCAAAAAAAAATTCAGAAAAATTCGGAAAAATTTATGTAAACCGGTTAAAAATTGGTGAAAATCGAGCGATTATTGACAAAAATCGACGAAGATCGCTAAAAATCGACCGTGAGAAGAACACAATCGGTCTGTCGATTATCGGTGAAAATCGATTTTTTTAAAAAAAAATTCCAAAAAGTTTGATTTCGAAACCATTCGATTTTTGACAATTTTCGGTACCAGTCTGGAGGCGATTTTCCAGATCAAAACGATAATGTAAACCCTGATCATCACACCCTTTTCCAATAATCTAGCATTCATATTTCTTTGTGATTAAATACTTATCGTTAAGACATTATGATATAGTTATTAGTTATGGTCTTTAACATATATTATTATGTTTGCTGATTCCGGACTTGACTCATATTTTTATTATAAAAATATTAATATCTTCTAAAGTTTCGTGATTTTATGATTTGTTTAGAGGTGACTTACATTATATACATATTTAATTTTTAAATTTTTTAATACTGAAAACATGTTGAATGATAGCTTCTGCGATAACTATTATAGCTTTTAGAATTTTACTGTGAACCCGCAAAATCATGATTTAAAACCTGGATAAGTATGTTTTCTTTTTTTAATCGCTAGCCAACAAAATAAATGTAGCACGCGGTTTCGTCCATCATCAGACCAGCACCCACCTAATGTCCACATCCATACGCCGCAAGAGCAGGTGCCACCTTTGTTATATTCACTTGGACAATAAAGAAAACCAGTAAGAGTAGTGCGCTAAGCTACGCTGGTTATAAGAATAGTTATCTTTGTAAATTAACAGGGCACAAAATGGTTTGGGAATCACAATTCACATGCAACACATATAACCAAAAGGCAACAAATCTATAATTGAATGGAATGAAATGTGAAAGGTCTAAAGCTGAACCATAAAGACAAAAGTACAATTAATATAGAGGTAACATAAAGTGAAATACATATTATAAGCTTTGTATTCAGTCACTCATAAATGTAATCTGTAATGGGGTAGTGAAGTTTGTGTTCGTGAATTGATGACTAAGAGTGAACATCTTAAAAACGCTACAGCAATGACACATATTTTTGAAATGATGACCGGAGATGATCAACACTCCAAGCATACAATCCTGTGGATCTAGGCCAAGAGCCTTCGTCTTTAGGTGTTCGTGGTTTTGACGATCTAGACCAATCTGCTTATCAAGAGTGCTTAGTCTACAACATACATGAGAAAATTCTAGTTGAAGCACTATATCTGTTTTAAAAAAGGTTACAATGCTATTCTACTTCTACTTGTGATAGCATCTAGGCCCCCTCAATTTTTATTATCATGTTTTATTATAGTTTTGGTGCTGATGACTAAGTTAATAATGCTTAAGTTTTGAAGAGCATGTGCTGAAATCAATGATAAAGCAAGTTGGGCTAACAAGATTAAGATGTTTTGTTACTAGTTTATGACTTGGGAGTTGATTCAAGTCAAATAGCTAGGATTATTTTCAGTTTGGCTGTACTAAAGGGGCACTTTGCACAAGCTAGCGGATTGGATCATAAGGCAAAGACAAAATTAGATTGCTTGGAGTAAAAAACACTTAGTCATTGCTCTTTAAATCAAAATTCTCCTTCATTTCAATAGTCTAAATATGTGACGGACAAAAATTCAGCTATCCATTTCTTAAGTCTGTTGCATACATGGCCAAAATCCGTTTTCAGTCAAAAGCTCCTTTAATCCAGCATTGAAAATTTTCCTTGTCAAAATTCCTATCAAGGTATCTACTCATCGGACCAAACTTCTTATTTTCACATACTTTAGTCCGTGGTGAAAATTCCTTGAAGATATCTTGCAACCAAGTGTTTTTCTATGTTCCGGCATACATATAAAGTCATACTCCTTCAACAGACCAAAAACTTCTCAGATTTCCATCTATAGCGGACCAAATATTTTTAGTCCGGCACTCATTCAGATTATAAGCCTTTTTGCTGGACCAAACCTTGGAGTTCTATTTATTAAATCCATAGATAGATATACATTCTTATTCGAAGGATTTTCCTGTGTTGATGGACCAAATCTTCTCGTTTAAAATTTTAGTCCTTTGCTAAAGCAAATCTCTTGGATAAACTTATTTTTTGTCAAAAAGGTCCTTGGCTACTGATCTTAGAAATTCCCATGTATGACGGACCAAATAATTTGGTCCGGCATACGTGTAACTCACTCATTCCTTTGCCGGACCAAACTCTCTGAAAATCCCATGTATAACGGATCAAATTTTTTGGTCCGTCGTAAATATCTTAAATTGGTCTGTGATACACATGATCAGTATCGCTAAGTTCTGTTGCTTAGTCCGTTGTAAACGTATATTTTTGATATTCTGACACGTCCAACGGCTACAGTGGTAGGTGCAACGACTATATTCATTCCAAATGGCTATATGAGCATTTTCTGAGCCATCTACCAAAAAGTAGAATGGACTCGTTGACCTTTTAGCATTCAAAATAGCTCTCATTCTAAAAAGGAGTCTGTGCTTCATTTTCAAACTCAAAATCCTCAACATCTCTAAGTGTTTTAGCTCCAAGCTGAAGTCTAGTTGTGTGATTTGCGAGTGAACCAAGAGACAGAGCTTGTGCAAAGTTTATTACTCTTAGATCTTAGTGATCCTAGAAAGCTTGGAGGAAGTGAAAAGTGCGACCTGTCCAAAGGTGATTGTGGAAGGCCACTGTGGTTGTGAAAGGTTTGGAGCTCACCTCACTGGAGTAGTGAAAGAGTTTCCTGAGTGATCACCAGAGCTATTGCGACTAGCTTTGGAGAAGCAATACTTCGAAAGAAGTTCTTCAACGTGGAGTAGGAGTGAGGCTCTGAACCACGGGATAAATCTCTGTCTCATTTGTGCTTTATTTCACTTTGTTGCTTTCGCTGTTATCAGTATTTGCTTTTTACTTCTGTCATATATTGTACTGAGTTATTCTCATAAAGAGAATAGTGAATTGTCTCTAAGGAGTTAAAATTTGCAAAAGTTGCCTATTCAAACCCCTCTAGGCCAACTAGTTCCTTCAACTTGGCTAATTGTTGTTCAACACAAAGAAATATTAGGAAAATAATGAGGTAGGATCCTTATTTATGAAAAAAACAGAATGATTCACACGTAACTTCATAAAGTATATTGAAGAAATTGGCTGTCTATGTTTTCACCAATCCATGGACCATGTCTCTCAAACAACGACAATAATGAATCAATCTGCTTGTGATGGAGATAACAAAATAGCATTGTGACCCTACAATTACAAAAACATATCTTGCGTAAGTATCTTTAGAAAGAAGTCATCATAATATTGGACTGAAAGACATAAGTAAGCTAGAACAATTACTATGAATTTATGTAGTTGCTTTTAGCAATAACAGGAGCAGCTAGCCTAGATACATGGATAATATGGTCTTAGGGATGACATATGCTGGTGAACAGTAAAATCATTTCTCCTCTAAAATGTACGGATTGGCCCATGATGACATTTATATGAAAACTTTCTTCACACTATTCTCTTTGATCAAGCACCTTTAAATATTTACCAAACAGAAGAAACTAAAGAAAAGAATTTGGAGTGTTTTATGTGCTCTTTTATCTCCTAATATGTAGCTGTCTAGTTATCACTTTATCAATACATAACAATGGGTTGCATTTTTTCTGAAAAGTTCATGATATTTTGCATTCACCAAATAATCGATGACATTTGGTGGTAAAAGAAGATATCAATGGAAAGAGAAGAATTGGAACATCAAATACCATGCAAATAGGAAATTAAGACGATGAGCTCCCTTCTATGTCATGGAATAGGGAAATGTTACCGATATAGTTCCTGAGCTGACGTAGGATATAAATCATAAAATTTAGCAGGCCTAGGGAACCACGGCTGTAGGTCACATAGAAATTTATTAATGCGATAAAATAAACCAAAGTATTTTATCAAACATTAGGTAAAAACTAAAATAACTGCTTGCTGGCATAAAGGCCATATTGTTACATAAGATATATGAAGGACCGAAATGACGATCAGAGAGAGTGTGAATGATCCCAAATAAAATTTTTCCCCCACTCAAAATGATCCAATCAAACCCACAGACAAATCAATCAAAAGGAGCAAATGTGAAGGAGTAACTGCTTTGTATGGGCGGTGCTACCGCAGGGAGACCGGTAGTACCGCACAATGGGTGGTAGCATCGAACTCACGAACAACAGCAAGAACAGAGTCTGAAAACAGTACGATTTAAAAGCAAATTTTGAGGAATCTTTTGACCGGCTGAACAAAAACTCATGAAACTTGATAGATGTGATCTTAAGGCTGTCAGAAACTTATTTCAACCTTCAATCGCAAGGATTGACGTCAAAGTTCTGACCCTTTTGCCCTGGAAGGAAAAACACACCAAGTTCAAGCAAAACACAAGAACTTGATCTTGGACTTGCTCGTGGGGTTTTGATGATCAAGATGATCTTGAATAACCTCCCACTTGTCACAGCAAGCAAGAACTCAAGTCAAAATCTCCGCAGACACGATCTACAAGAATGAATCACTCAGAACACAAGATCGATTTCTTGGAACAAAAACACAACGATCCTTCGAAATAAAAGGAGAATGAGGGGAGGCAAATCCAAATTGCGTATAAGTAGATTGCAAGAATGTAAGTGCGGAATTTAAATGCGTAAAGTAAATTCAAGCATAAGGGAAAATAATTTGCATTTCTGGAAGGGAGGTTTACAAAGCCTCACAACAAAGTGGGCAAAAAGCTCAAAGGAGCCAAAACCTCAAAAACCTTCACACCCCTCCCCCTCTATTTATACTACCTTCGAGCCACCCTCCACCATTGGATGAGATCCTTCTGCCCTAAGGACCACCATCAAGGGTTAGGATGACTCCCACACACAGCCTTACATAGCCTAACCAGAAACCCAACAAGCACACTGGTTTTTCAAGGTCTGCTAACTAGACCCGCTACTCTATCACCTAGACCACGATCCGACGGCCCTCCTTGATTAGAGTAGCTCTATAGCTAGCATCTCATCCATTACTTGTCTGCTAGGTTCACTGCAACTCCATCTCCGATCATCTTCCGGCGATCCTTGACCGTCTGGACCTCCGGCGCACCTCGCCTAGTCCCAGCATCGTTCGCCTCACCATGACCTAGCACCATCGTCCTGCAACCTCTAAAAACAAGAAAACACATCACATAGCATTGCCCACTTTGCTCAAAATTTAGTCGATGAGTCGATATCGAGCATCGAGTAGCCCTACTCAATACTTATCGATTCTCGCTCTACTCGAGTCACTCGGCCACAAGCCGACGAAGCATTACTCGACCAAACCAAAACTTGGCAGTAATCGACCAAGCGTTTGAACTAACCCGCCGCTCGACCTGGCAGCATCCCTACTCGATACTTCTCGATTCTCACTCTACTCGAGTCGCTCGACCACTGGTCTTCGACTAGCCAAAGTCCAGACCACTCGAGGTCTGACCACTGGTCTTAGACCAGTCAAAGTCCAGACCACTCGAGGTTCGACCACTGGTCTTCGACCAGGACAGACTCAAATCAAACTCAACCTTGAGCACCAAAAGCTCAAATTCAATCAATTACTCATCACACACTCGGATAGACCTCCACATGGTCTTTCAATATATCTCTAGAACTGCCTGCTCCTAGAAAGCTAGAGAATGTAAGTTGTGTCTTTTATAAATGGAAATGCAGGGTGGATATTATGCAATGAAGCAGGGATTTGTCATCTTAATCTAAATAGGCCTTCCTATATAACAGGCCAAAACAAAACCTTGAATAATCTGATGGAGATCTATGCAAATCATTTGCAATTTTCTTTGTAAGTATGAGGCCTATATTTGTGCTCCTAACTATATGAAGCGTAGGTAGTAGTACCATGATACCATGAACATCTCTTCAAAGGACACTCACCTCTCGTAGTCCATGCTTTAGATATTAATACCCACCACATGGAAAATGGTAAGAGGACAAAGCTCGTAAGCATGGAATAAATAGTGAATAATACACAAATCCTTAGCTAGCATGAAAACGGCCATGAATATGCAAAAGCAAAGCAGAAGCATAGTTAATGCATATATGATTTTGAACTATAAATATGTGAGGTATCGCTAATTATCTTATTTAGTAGATAACTAATCATGAGAATACAGATCGTGGTCATGAATAAGAAAGATTAATGAGAGAGCAACAAAGCAAAATCTTACAAAAATAATTTGCCTACTAAATACTAGTTATATAATGGAACCTCCTTTTGCCTCAATTCCTTCAAGATAGAAGCAAGTTTACATCCTCATGCAAATATAGAAATCATTGACACAAAGTAGGCAGCCCAACTTAGCTATATAATCAATAGCAAGAACAGACTATAATAGAATTAGACTCCTATGAAGCAGATACAAATTGGAGTTGAAAATCGACAAGTGCTAATGGAAAAACCAGGTGATATAATACGTAGAAAGCGCCTTCCCACATGGCCTTAAATCGCACTGGATCCAATCTTTTTTACAGGGTTATATCCAAGACTTCTTTTTGTATGTTACTGATTTATGCATTATGAATTTGCACATTAGACTCATGTCAAAATTATATTTATATGCCATAAGGACATGGAAACATGCTTGTGTTAGCTCAAATTAACTTGAAAGCATGAAAGATCACAATAATAGTTGAGACTTGGAGAACTGGTGCTAAATCATCATCAGAGCAACACATAGATAACAGTGGTCAACAAAACAAATAGTCAATCAAGAGCAAGCTTGGTAAGTCTTTGCTATAGGAACCTCACTTTCACTTGGGATATATAGGCTCACTATACTAAGCTACTATTGTTGGATTTGGACCTTCTAAGCTGAATTAAGAAAAATCAACAGATATATATAGTATATGTATATGTATATGTATATATATATGCATGTGTATATATGTATATATATGTGTGTGTATATGTGTGTGTGTATATATATGCTAATTGCTAAGCACAAAATCAACATGGTAATTCAGCTAAGGACCTGGCTCCCACTCAACTTGTCTTTTCTTCCAACGAAGCATTATTGCAAGGTAAATTTTGCAATGTCTGTCAGATTATTACCTACTTGCATGTAACTAACAAGAGGGTAACAGACTGTGTGGGAGACCATCAAGAACGAAATAATATACTTTCTCAACTTGGTTCTTACAGACAAGAAAAAACAATTGACTTACTGTAATGTCTTCGGGAAGAGGCAAATTAACATAACAAAGTCTGAGTTTTCTGCCTTTTCTGAAGATAAACACCATTTGAATATCGCAAAAGCCCATATCTTCAAGAAATACAGCTGGTTCCTCTAGGTAAACATTCTGACTCGAACATCAAAAGTGAGTCAAATAGATCGTATGGAGTCACCAATCCAAGCAGAACTTTCATCATAACAGCATGTAGAAGAAATCTCTTTCATAGATGATGTTTATGGTGCATTTGCCAATAATATACTAAAAATACCTCTTTTAGAAGGCTGTAGATCTCGGTGTGGCCGCCCTCTCTGCGTCGACCAGCCTTGGTGGCGGCGACCTCGGCGGCCGCCAAATTTCGAAGTATATATGATCTTCTAGCACAGATCAGCTTTCTAATTTCCTCCAACAGACTTCAGAAGGAAAAGTAGATGATCCAAATTCCGAAGTATATATGATCTTCTATCACAGATTAGCTTCAACAGAGTACATGCAGCCTTCCATAAAAGAACATTTAGTTATTCGATGAACAACTACCTTGATAAAGTCCGCTGCCTGCAGTCAACTATCAATATCAAAGCTGCAAAAGAAAAAAAATAGATCATTAAGAGGAAGTGTTAGCATAAAAAAAACAAGGTCAGATATTGGTATAGCTAAATAACAAGAAAATTTAACCTGATGTCAATAGCTAGTATGCTATTTCTTTCCAAAAAATTCACAATTGGCACCGGGCCTTTGCTATTACATGTCATGAAAGAAAAATGACTCCAACAAAATAAGAAACTCGGTATCTACTCGATTGACAAATAACAAACCGACAACTGCAGAACAAAGTGATGATAGCTTCCAAAGTCAAAAGAACTGCGTTTGGTCCCTTCCAAGGTAACCACCTATCCCACATTACGATGAAAGCTTGGTCCCTTCCAAAGTTCAAAGAACTGCTATCTAAAAAACAAATACGATGAAAGCTGAAAGCTTTTGTCATTTCAAGCTTCCCTTGTGGATTGGCTGCAGAAGGAGCAGGTCACACCAAAGCTAGCTCTATCTCTTTCTCCCATAAACCAAACTTCCAATAGCTAAACTGTAATTAACTACAGGATCACATGCATTCTTCCGAAACAATAGTCGTAAGATACACTATTGCATGATTTACATAATCATACAGGCATGCACTAATTCAATTAGATGATCCAGTTATATACTCCTATGCTCAACTACATAACATTTGGAATGACTACTGCACGATTTACATAATCATACAGGCATGCACTAATTCAATTAGATGATCTAGTTATGTACTCTTATGCTCAATGACATAACATTTGGAATGGTGATTATCAGAAGCTAATCTCAGATTCCAAAAAAAATTAGAAGATCGTAGTTTCCCGATGTAGTTCCTGTTCATTTCCTCATGACAAAACGAAAAGGATAAATCTGTTAGTAGCTGTACTGCAACATCACACAGAGCTAAGAATAAATTCTTTCTGACAATCAAATCCCAAAATAAAAAACATAGGGCACCTAAAAATTTAAATACCCTTGGGTCATCTCCGATCCGATGGGCTCCTCAATTTCATCCTGTGTGCACTCCTGCTCCTTAGGCATTTGTACAGAGAACTAGTGTGCACCTGCAACGGCAAAGACAACACACAAATACAATTAAACAAACATGCATTCTTACAACTACCTATCACACAATAATGTATGCAGCGGAATGAACGAAGGACCCGTTAACCCCACGCCGCCACATAGACATTCGCTCAAACAACTGACGCACACACTGGAGACAAGAATGATCAGCAAACATAAGAACAAAAAGTTACGGGCTCAAGCATTACTCTGCAATTAGAGGCGACGAACTCCGTGTAGTCCAGCACCTCCCCCTCCATGCCGGGGTAATGCACGAGCATGCCACAGACGTCGCCGCTGCTGTAGCCAAAGTCCTTGCAGGCACAAATGATAAACATACGGATGGCACAAGCACAGGGATAAATAGCTCTCAGAAAAGTGGTCTATATTACCAAGAAAGAAACACAGTATTAAGTTGGAAAGGCTATGTGCATGAAATGGGAAAACACATAAGATCAACACAAACAAATGCTAGTGGAAAATAATCTGGAAGCAACAATAAGCCAACTCACATGGGACTAACAAGCGGAAGGCGCAACCCTTCCAATCCGCAATCGGCGCCAACGGACGAATGAACACAGACTTGCACGAAAGGACAGAAGCAAATGAACAAATAGAAGGAAAAATAGAATCTACGACCAATCGCTAAGACCAGGAGCTGCGCGAAACTCGAATGAAGCAGGAGAGGGCTAATCGGCAAGGAAGCACCAAGATCAGAAGCCACGCAAAACCCGAACGAAGCGAAAAATAGGACGAAACGACAGCACCTGGAACCGCAAGCCGAAGGAGCGAGGCTGAAACAATGATGGGGACGAAGCGAGCGATGGGGAACGAAGGGCATCAAACACAACGATTGAACGAAGCACACCTATTTCACAACGCGTGGGCTGAGGCAAACCAACTGGCGACGATGCACCAGTCGCAGACGCCCCATACGAAACCCCGGTGGCCAACCCGATGGAACCGACGAGACGAAATAGGCCCAAAACCATAGCCCTTTAAGGGACATCGGCTGGGGCGCGGCGGTGGCCGCCGACGAACGAACCGCAACCCCCCGCACCAAATGCCATCGAGCAGAGACCCTGAACCAAACGGTGACGTCTGCAATGACGGAAGAAACGTCAAAATCGTGACCCTTTAAGGGCCATCGCTCGGGGCATGGCTGGCGCCGACGGGCGAATGGAGCACCGGCGGTGGCGTGAAGGAGCAGGAGAAGGAGGGCGGACGGAACGCCGGTGATGGCGTGAAGGAGCAGGAGAAGGCGGGCAGACGAAACGCCGGTGATGCCGTGAAGGAGCAGAAGAAGGCAGAGACACCAAAACAAACGGCGCCATCCACAACGGTGGAAGAAAAGCCAAAATCGTGACCATTTAACGAAGTGCCGACGACGATGTGAAGGAGCAGGAGAAGGCGGGTGGACGGAACGTCGGTGACGCTGTGAAGGACCAAAAAAGAAGGCATGACACGGGCGAGCACGATTGGCGCAAGAACTGCGAAGCGTACGGGGCCGACGACGGCGTGAAGGAGCAGGAGAAGGCGGGTGTACGGAAGGCCGGCGACGCCATAAACTGCGAAGCGTATGGGGAGCGCTCTAATGCGAGATGAACCCGAAGAAAAATTACGAGAACCGGAGGGGCCTCTGCGCATAGGCGAATGAAGGTGATTACATAAAGCAGTTAACAAGTTGGGTTAGAATGTAAATATAATATAACTATATGCAAAACTTATTCTAAATGAATAGTTAATATGATTATTTTACAATAAAACAACGTTTACAATTGAATACCATAAATAGATTGAAATGATAGGAAAACAAATAACAATAATAAGAAACTTTTAGGTATTTCTCAAGAATAAATTGGCACACAGTCTAAACCAACTTCCAATATTTTCAACAGCACACAGCATCCCTTCCCAAGTTTTATTTCATAAAATCTAACTATTGACTGAAATTCTCGAGCATTTTCCATAACCGGGGACTTGACTATCCGAATAGATTGACACTGCAAAGATTATACAATTTACCCACAAGATACGATCAAGCTTATAATGCCATGCAATGATACGTACCCATCGACGTGTGGCTAAGAAGATCATAACAAAACCCTTCGAAAACTCTATCCAAACATAAACTCTCCCGATAAGCCTGAACTCACTATTCCTTCCCTCATATAGAGCAGAAGAATAGGAGGGACTATTCGTCGGACTAGGAACAATCTTTGTTCGAGATGTGTGGATACAGCAACACACTTTCACCCAACCGCACACATAGTTTGGTCATCCACCTGAGGCATCACATGCTAAAACTTGGTAACTTACTAAATTAGATCAAGCCCATAATAGACATGTGGTTATATGATTAACCCAATTCAATAACTTACATAGTTAAGTCCTTAATTGACTGATGCAATACTTCCAATCACTCACAGTAACCATCTCACTTTCACTTACACATCAATATACCAACCCAATGGCACACAGGACCACCACGACTCATAGCTAATTACCACTTGCCTCAATCTAAATCATTTATTACCGAAGTTGATTATTATGTAACACATGCCATCAACAACTCAACATCATTGTGTGACAATACATGACGCACCCTTTCGCAAACATGTTATATATTCCATTAGTCAAATTGAATTTGCACTTCCAAAGATATCAGTTGTACGTGGCATGGATAAGCAAACTACACACGATCTAACCAACTCATGTTGGCATCTATTAGCAATCAACTATTAATTATCTATCCTAGGGTGACAAATAATAATGGCATATAAATGACAAGGTATGTATAATCCAATTAGGTTAAATAACTAATTCCTAAATTAATTGAAAACAGTTCTAAGCATAAAATATCCTGCAATCGATTGAAACAATATATCATTTGTAAAATTTGGTTCAACATGATCAAAGCACAACTTGTCATGGAACAACTCTTAATCTTGATCTAGATCTTGAGTTTGAGTCAACTCTTCACCCTCATACGCTCTCAACACTGTAACTTCTACGCGAAACGAGAAGCGAAAACCAAAATAAATACAAACCAAAAACAAAAAATTTCCAAAAATAAAATAAAATTTACCAAAGAGTAGAACCTGAATTTAGAAAAATTAAAAAATTGAATTGCCTCAATCGGAGTTCGCATGAGGCAGAACGGACTTTTGAAAGATTCAGATCACATAAAATGATAAATAGTAGATTTCTGAATTTTTGAAATTACTTTCCTAAATAAAAAAATTAATCACTGTGCAATATCAGAAATTTGAATTTTAAACTTGAGATTTTTATTTTTTTATTTTCTTTTCTCCTTTTCACTCTCTTCCTTCCTTGCTTGCTGTTCTTCCTGTACGCTTGATCGAGACAACAAAGCACAGAGGACAACAACCTGGCGCAAGGAAGGCAACAGAGGGCAAGGTGGCAGTGGCTTTGGCCAGGCGACGCTCTGGCGACAGCACGACGAATGTCGATAAACAACTCGAGAAATCGCAAAGATGATGCACTAAACTCCAAATTAATTGAGGAGTTACCTCCATAATGATCGATGGCAGGATGTGACGTGAACAGATAGGGAAGAGAAGCTCCGAGAAGCTTGCAAGGGTACGTCAAGCCATATTGACTATGGTCTTCGAGACTCCCAGTTTTTCAGGCAAATGAGGACACCAAAGCAAAGAACGAGCATAGGAATGGGATGAGCACGATGAGACGGTCTTAGTGCTCACCTTAAATAGACTCGGGAAGGCTCGAGGGGATAGAAATGGACTCAGGCAAAGAAGAGTCCAAACCAAGAAAAACTCAAAATCCTCGCGAAAAAAGGATTAGGCTAGGAAAATGGGTTGATTAGATAGGGATAAGATTGGCCACGAATTTTCAAAAGAAATAGGGAAGAAATCGACTTTGATTTGAGCTCCCAAAATCCATCTACTGAGGAAAGAGAGAGAGGCAACATGCTCTCTAGACTCTAGAATCCCTTCGTGAGAAATATGACCTTCCTAACATGTGGGCTCAGGTCTCACGTGTTAGTGAAGGGATTTCCTGATTTTCGAATTAATTTAATTGCTGACAATAAAAAGACTTTTAGATAATAGCAAATAAGGTTAAAAAATTCTGAACAAATTCTCAAAAATACCTTGAGAAATTTGTAACATAATAAAATTATTTCAAGAAATTTCAGATTTTTTATTTTGCTACAGTAAATCATTTTATATATCTGAAAATGGAAAACCCTTTTAAAAATCTAGAAAATTTAGGGAAAATCTCAAAAAATCATAATTAAATAATTAAACACCAATATGCAAAATTTGGGATGTTACGCTCCATCACTATCTGTAATATTTTAGAATGAAATGGAGGAAAAAAATAGGGGATTTTGCCATTTTGGGATGGGTTGGCTAGTTTTGGCCCAAGAGGGGAGGAGCTAGGCCCCCAAACCCTAGCCACCCTCCTCTCTCCCCCCTAGCTGTAGCCCTGCCTCCCCCACAGCCGCAACCCTCCCCCTTCTCTTCCCCAAGCTGCAACCCCTCCTCTATTGCTGCTGCCTCCTCCTCTTCCCCCAAACCCTAGCGGTTTTCCTCCCCTCACCCCTAGCCGCCCCTCCTTCTTGCCCCTTGTGCAGCCACCTCTCCTCCCTGTGCTTGAGGCTGGCCATCTCTATCCTCACCGCTGCTTGGAGGTGTCAACGGCAGTGGAAAGTCATAGGATTGGAGTTCGAGTCTTGCGGGCGCAAGGAACGTGCGATCTGAAGGGTGAACGCTGGCATCACCGATCCATCGGGTCTTCAGGTGAAGGTAAACCCTAAGTCTGGCCTTGGTGGTGTTGTTGTTGCGTTAGGGTGGAATTTTGGTGGTTTTGCTTGTTGGTTGTTGTTTGGGGTGTTTACCAGATTATTTTTGGGTAGGTTCAGAATTCGTGCAGTTTTGGATGCGATCTTCAACAGTAGGTATGGTTCTATCAGTGGAAGGGATGTCCTCATCATCCTTCCCTTCTTGAATTGGAGTCGTCCTTGACTCAAGCTCATCTTCTTCTCTCAAGTACGGCTTCAAATCTGCAATGTTAAATGTGGGATTAACCCCAAAATCTGCAGGCAGATCAAGCTTATATGCATTATCATTAATCTTCTCTAGCACTTTAAATAGACCATAAGCTCTAGGCATCAATTTTGATTTTCTCAAGTCAGGGAACCTTTCTTTTCTCAAGTGTAACCAAACAAGATCACCAGGTTCAAATTTAATTTCTTTTCTACCCTAACTACCAACAAATTTATATTTAGCATTCATACACTCTATATTATCCTTAGTGGTTTCATGCATCTTAAGTATCAATTCAGCACGTTATTTAGCATCAATATTTACCTTTTCTGAAGATGGTAGAGGTAATAAATCAATAGAAGTGTGAGGAATAAATCCATATACTAACTGAAAAGGGCACATCTTTGTTGTTGAATGTAGTGTACGGTTGTAAGCAAACTCCACATGAGGCAAACAATCTTCCCACATCTTCAAGTTTTTCTTCAAAATAGCCCTCAATATAGTAGAAATCTGCACTACATGAGGACACAAGGAAGAATATTGAGAAGAAATCTGCACAAACACTACATGAGGACACAAGGAAGAATATTGAGAAGGAATCTGCACAGTATACAAAGCAAACAAACAAGGGTAAGAAAAAAGTTATATTTCAACCAGGTGACTAGTGTGGTTGCATTTGCCCAAAGATCGATTTCCCCACCAGCGCAAGAGTAAGTTATCACCACGAGGTGATGGTCCATTTACGATCCTAGAAAAGATAAATGATAACGCTTACAAAATTCATCTCCCTCCTGAATATTCCAATGTGAGTGCAACATTCAATGTCAAAGATTTGCTTCCATTTGTTGGCGAGTCAGAGTTGAGGACAACTCCTTTTCAAGAGGGGGAGGCTGATGAGGACATCCCTAGCATCCACTCTTCTGTACTTCCCACTAATAGTAGTTCTGAAATGGTTGGTCCAATTACAAGGAGTAGAGCTAAACAACTAGAGAAGGAAATGCATTCTCAGGTGAACGCTAACCTTGTTTTAATTAATCATAGTATTTCAGATTCCATGCTTTTGAGTTCTTGTTTTAATATTCTTAGGAATGATGGAGTGTACGAGAGTGCATGGGATGATGATGGTTTTCGCCCTCAAAATTTGTGCTGATCCAGTGAATGATGATGATACCTCTAATTCAAAGAATCCTAAGGATCATACCATCACGTTTCAGTTGGCATGTTATACATGGCTGGAAAGATAATCAAGTTTACTTTCACCTCCAACAAACGGCTTGTCATTTCAACTTCCCAATAAAGAGTTATGGCGGTTTTAGTGGAGACTTCACAGAAGCTGGAAGGGCTACGCGAGGCTCCACGGGATTACTTATTGCTGACCCTTAAACTGCCTTTTCTTTAGGAAACCTGCAAGGAGCTTTCATACCCAACTAGGAGGGATGTTCCTAGTATAAATATCTCTTATGTTTCTACCATAAAGAACTTTTTTGGCTGCCAATTCAGAATACTACTTGTCGACTTTCGTAGTCGGCAATAAATTTATGGGGCAGGCGCTATATCTCAAACTCGAAGGTCACACAAGACAAGGGGTTAGACAGGTTCAGGCCCTCATCGATGGAGGTAATACCCTAATCCTGTGTGCTGGGATTATATGGATCTCTTGGATTTAAGATTGCTCAAAGCGCAATGTGCTCTGGGCGATATGAGGTGTGCTATGCTCTATGGCTTGATGATTCTCCCTCTACGTTGTTGCTCACCCTCTCCCTTATATAGCGGGGGTCGTGGCGGCTTACAGAGTCCTGATCGGTTAGGAGATTCCCATCGGTTACTAGATTCTAGTCGATTACAAGATAGAGTTTACATCTTTATCTACCCTAATAACGACTCGGATTACAACTGTATCTTTTATATCTAAATACATATTCGACTGTCTATTGGACGTGTCCCCTTCCGTGCGGTAGCAATTCTTGGCGTAGGGCCCATCCTTTGGGCCTTCTGTTTGGACCTGTCCCCTCCTTAGGCGATACTGGGCCGGTCTTGAAGATACCTAGTTCCATATATTCCACACTACTCATTTGATTTCTTCTCATGTGGTGAGTCTTGAGAGGCTTGCAAACTTTTTCTTTCGATTCCTGAGGAAGTTGTAGAACGCCGAACTACGGTTCACCCAGTTTGTGCCTTCACGTCTATACGGCATGATTGTGTGGGCTGGCTTCGTCGGTACGTGGGAGAGCGATTATCTCGGTTGTTCGGCGCGTGTGCAATATCTCGCGGTGGGCAGCCTCATCGTTAGGTCACGTAGTGATAGTTATCAAGTTCCTAGTATCCTTCGAGAAGATCGGGCCACAACTGTTGCTCCCGTGTAATCCATATGCGTGCGCACATCACATAGTGTTTGGGACGAAAGCCATCGATCCGGCCTAATTCATCCCGCGACACCGACCCACGCAGCCCGCCTCACCGCAAACCCTAGCCGCATCGCGGCATCACCGTTAGATCTTGATCCATCAGCCGCCTTTGTGCCGCATCGCCCGCATATGTACGCCGTCGGATCATTTCCGCGTGGACCCCCGTGATGGAGCCACATCCGCAAACCTTATCTCCACTGGATTTCGCTGTTGTCTCGAAACCGACTCCGAGTTTCGTGCCGCGCACGCCTTCCCAAGATGCCTATTGAATGAACCGCAGTCGTCCCTGGACTCCCCACCTCGAGCCACACCTGTAGCCCTAGCGCACACCTACCGAGACGCTGTCTTGTGCCCGTGCGAGCTCGCCGAAGTTCAGAGAGAGCCCCATCGTGGTTTTTTGCCATTTCGCCACTAACCGTCACCATTCTGCCGCACCTGAGGATAGATCTGGGAAGACCACGTCGAGACGCGTTGAACGTGCCATCTACCGTCGGAGGAGGACCTCCACAGCGCCGTCGGCTTTGTCTTCATCCTCGTCTCCGATGAACCAGTGCCACCGCGCAATCGCCGTCGCCAGGAGCTTCGCTGACTGTTGGATTGGGTGAGGCACCGTCGGATCTTCTCCACATGTCACGCGCTGGAGTAACCGCGTGGATGCCTTCCCTTCGCCGCTTCGCCGCCATTGGATCTACATCGTTCATTCGCTGTTGCGCCACGTAGCTGTCGCCGTCTCACCTCGTGCCGCTGCATCTTAGCCGTCAAATCCACAGTGTGTGCTTCGGATTCCGTCGCATGTCATCCGCCTGGCCAGCCTCTCTGCTGTGCCGCTTTGTCGTCGCCGCATGATCTGGGTCAGACCCCGCCGTGTGTCGCCCGCCGGGGTAGCAGCGTCGCCCTGATGCTTCAGTTCTTCCCGCAGTCACCGCCATCCGATCGGATTTGAACAATCGGGATGCCGTCGCGTGTCGCCTTCGTAGTAGATCTGGACCGCGTTGCGTCAACTGATCTTGGCCATCCGTTTTGATTTGGGTAGGTGATATTGCGCCAAGCATTGCACTAGCTGCATCGCGCTGTGTGTTGTGCTGTAATTGGACCACGTGTCGCCGCTGACGCCATGGCTTGCATCAGCCAGCGCATGGGCATAGTGCCATCAGTCTATTTTCAGCCTTTTGCTTTTATTTTCAAACTTTGTTTAGCTATATCTTTCTCATACGAACTCTGATTGAGATAATTCTAGTTTCTAAAATTTTTTAAAATCAAGCTCTATTTATTGGTGAATTTTATTTAATTTTTGGAGTTGAATTTACTCACTATTGTTGGTATTTATTGCTTTCTCGATCGTTTCGTGTAGACGTCGAGGTGCCCAGTGAGTTCGTGATCAAGAAGATAGCACAAGAACAAGGTCCAAAGTAGGTTTCAGGGCTGTTTGAAGGCAAGTTGTGCTTTGATCATATTGAGCCCATGTTTTAAAAGTTATATTGTTTTAAACTATTGCATGCTAATTCAACTGATACTTGTTTCAATTAATTTGGGATTAGCTATTTGTCCAAGTTGAATTATACCCACCTTGTCATTTGTATGCCATGATTCATATGTCACCCTTGTATGGTTCCTCATATGTTGGTAACTATTATTTGCCAATGTGCGTTAGCTAGAACGTGAATAGTTTGCCTAGCCGTGCAACGAGTTATTTATATCATTTTATGTGAGAAAATTTAATCTCGCTTAATGGAATATGGAACATGTTTTTGAAATGTGTGTCAGGTGTTGTCACGCAATGTTGTTGATGTCACGTGGTGCATGGCAATCAACTGGGGTGGTAAAATGATTTAGATTGAGGCATGTGGTAAGAATTTATGGTGGGCCAATGTTGCATTTGGGCGGTCGTTTGTTTTTTATAATGGTAACAATAATGGTGAATTTTTTATTAGTCTTGCCTTGGTCAACATAAGGACTTAACCTTGCAAGCATTTGACCTGAGTCAAACATGCAACCACATGTTTGGAACGGGACGGACCTAGCTAATTAATTTGCAATGTCTTAGCTTGGTACTACTAGTGGTGGTGTGAGCCCCGACTTTATGGGTAAACTCATTAGCACAAGAGGGGGGCCCTTAATGTGGTAACCAGTCCCATCAGTGTTGAAACCTCAGCTGTAAGGACCCGAATCCACTGATTCGAACCCACTGTGTTTACCGCACTAGTCTCAGGATCAACGCTAGTGCACACAGCTTAACATTGGTACATATCACATCATACTCATCGAATATAGAAATAATAGTTCATTTATTGATATAGCTAAATGTATGATCTTATGACCAACTGCAACACCCTAATTCTTTTTGCTCTAATTTAAAGTTTGAAGTATTTTTGATTTTTGAGAAATTTTGGAAATTTATTGAAATTTATTTGGAATTATACAAATATAGCCTTTCTTGAAAACAAATTAAATAAAGGAAAAGTTTTTGCAAAGTTTTATTGAAAATATTTTAATTGAGTTCCAAATATCTCAAAGTAATTTAAAATTTTCTAGAAATTTTACGCTATTTTAAAAGCCCCAAATGATTTAATTGAATTTCTAGAATTATTTTAAATGTGAAATTTTTAAAAATCACTTGAGCGATGTGGGCCGAGCCCATTCTTGTCGCGTGTCACTGACCGCCCGCGAAACCCTAGCGCCGCTTAGCCTAAGCCATCCGATCCGGATCGCGCGCTGTCGTGTGCCACGTCGCCACGCGTGAGCCTTGGATCGTCATTGCCGACGAACGCCGCGAGGATCGCGCCACGTCGCCGTCCCGCGAGATCATCGGAGAGCGTGGCGTTGATGACCGTGACTTCGCCGGCCGTTCGCGCGCGTCGAGTAGCCCTTAAGTCCCGTTGAAGGTGTCGTGCACAGCTTTCCTCCGCATCTTTTGACTCCTCGCACGCACGCCGAGACTCCTCTAGCGCCCGTCTGAGCTCGCCAGTGGTTGCTTCTTTGTGCCGCCGCTGTTTTTAAATCGTTTGCTTCGCGCGGTTTCTCTCGCCGTCGCCAAGGTCACCGGAGTAATCCTTCCGCCAAGCCGCGTCGAGCGAGCCACTTCATAACGCCGAGAAGCCTCAGTAGCGCCGTGGCTGCGTCATCTTCCTCGACTCGGCGACCTTTTCTTCTGCGCCGTCGCCTTCATCGAGCTTCGTCGTCCGTCCGATCTTCATCGCACGCTCGTTCGTCCACGTCACCCTTCTTTGTGTTCTTCTAGAGTAGATCATGCACTGTTAGATCTGGATTGAGCGGTAGAGATTAGATCTAGTCTCGTAACTTAGTTTCATCTCACCGTTGGATTGTTAGTGTACGCGTAGGATTGAGCCACGTCGCGCCATGTATAGTAAACACTCGGAAACTGGCCGTTGGATCGGATCGAGCGGTTGAGTTCGGATCCGGTTTTGCCCTAGGATCCGCGGCGTTCAAATTCGAGCGTCTTGGCGGTGATAGCGCCGCACCTCCAACTAATCGCGTCGCGGCGCGTGTTTCCTTTGACCGCGTGACCAATCTCGGCGTTGATTCAAATGAGCCGTTGCGATTGCGCGGCGTGTCGCTGCGTATCCGGCGTCGTCGAGTCCGCGTCGTTGGCCGTTGGATCCGAGGGGACCGTTCGATGCGTGACGCGTGGCCGTCGCGGAAATCGGCGTCGCCGAGCCGCGCGAGATAGGATCGACCGTCGATTTTAGCGAACGGTGCGGATTTTGCGCGTGGCTGCAGCATTCGTGAACCAAGTCCACATGGACCGTGCCGTGGACCCGGCCCATAGACGAGCGGCGTGGCGACCTGCGGCGTGCCGCGTGTCGAGATGACGTCGATGACGTCATAAATATTTTATATATAAAAATATTTCGACCAAATTCATTTCTGTGCTGACGTCATCATGACGCGATCTTGACATCATATATGCGAATTTCCAGTATAAAAATAATTCAGAAAAATCGGATTTTCTTAATTTCTGTATTTTCAGATTTTATTCAAACTTCAAATGACTATAACTTTTGCATTTTAACTCGGATTTGGGTGATTCAAATTTCTAAAAATTCATAAAATTATGAGCTATTTAATGGTGAATTTTATTTGAATTTTTGAGGTCATCTAGTCTTCTGTATTAGCTATTTATTGCATATTTTGTTTGTACGCGTAGATGCAAATTTGCCGGAAAGTTTCGAGGAAGAATTCGTCGCTCAAGACCAAGCTTCGGAACACGACCAGCAACTCTTTGAAGGCAAGTGATGCTTTGATCATTTTGATCCCAGATTTTAAAATGTAATTTATGCTTTGAAACTATGCATGCTAATTATTTAAAATGAATTTAAATTAATTTGGGATAATGTAGTTAATCAACCCATTTTGTTATGCCACCTTGAATTATTAATTGTATGCCCTAAATCATTGTCACCCTAAGTTTGATTATATTAGTTGGACGTTAATATTGTGCCAACACGGGAGGCTAGACCGTGAGTAGATGCTTAGCCTTGCAACGAGTCATGAATGATCTTTCAGAAAAATGCTACAAAATTGACTAATGGAATATTGAATGTATTTTGAAAGTGGTTGATGATGCCACATGATGATATGGAAGTATGGTGACCTGTGTGGTTTCATATTGATGTTGAGTTATTGCTGGCATGTGTTGCACAATAATCAATGGGTGGGAAATGATTTAGGCTGGGCAAGTGGCAAGAGGTGTGTGCAGTGGGCTGTGTGGCATTGGGTTGATGAGTGTTGTGAGTCTGTGTGCCACAATGGGCTGTGTGCCATTGTTGAGTGTTGGAAGTCTTGCCTTGGTCGATTAAGGACTTCACCTTGCAAGCCTTTGATCCGAGTCACCGTACAACCACATATCCGATATGGGACAGACCTAGTTGACTAGGGTTACGATATCTTTCCTCGATACCTCGGGTGACAAAGACACGGGGTGTATCTGTATGGGGCGCGCACGTGCTACGGCTTGGTGCCCATCCAACGGTGATTGGCCGGTCCTATACTTGGCTCTGTGAGGGAAGTGATAGTGAAGGCAATACCGAGAGGTTCTTTAGTTAAGGTAGAGGTTCTGAAAAGCTTTGTTGCGGACAATCACACGTGTGGTGGCGGTGTATCTTGTGGGTAAAGTGTACAACCTCTGCAGAGTGTCAAAACTATTCGAATAGCCGCTTTCATGTATTGAGCATTGCTCGGGATTACTGATCAAGGGTAGATTTTTATAAACAAAACATGGAAGGGGTGGTGTGTGCCAAGTGTTAAAATGAACTATTAAGGTGTGTGCCGAGAATCCTCAAGGAAAAACCATTTGAAATTATTATTACGTATAAGCTGTTCCTTTGCTTTAATCTAACTAAGATATTGGTTAAAAATGCTGCTGATGCAAAAGAACCATTTAAGCCAATCCTTTGGAATAAGCTCGCATATAGTAATAGCGCCGCATTCATGCATTACTTGTTGAGTGCCTTGTGTACTCACCCCACCTTGCTTTCAACCCCAACATCGGTGGAGAGACTACACGGTTTGGGAGGAGGAGTACATCGAGGACACGATGAACTAGGGGACAAGCCCGATCGGTTGCTCGTGGCAAGATGAGGGCTTCCACGACTTTTATTTATGTTCCTCTGCTATTTCTTTACTTTGAATAATGTAAGCCCTGCGTGGCTGACTTATCTGTAAGGAGACCATAAGGTTGTACAACTCGGTTTATATACATGTTTGTACTATTTACTCTTATATCTTCGTGAATGTCAGTGATGTGCAACCCTGTATGCCTGTGTGTGCTAGCGTGATCCTGGGTAGCATGTAATACACAGAGGGTCGGATTTGCGATTCGGGCCCGACACCAACTTACATTATTAAGCCATGCGAGGCAAGATGAAAATATAAACTAATAATTAGCGTGGATGAAGAAAACGTAGATAGCTCATCAGTTCACCACAGGCAATTGACAAGGCTCGGACCCTAATGACTCGCGTCCTCTTGGACTTCCTCTTCCAACACAGGTGTAGATTCTTCAACTGTTGATTATTGTTGTTTGGCAAGGGTGAGTACTTAAGCACTCAACAAGTTGTGCACAGAATGCAATTCTATGTATCTATATGTAAGGCTTATTCCAATGGAGAGGCTATCATGGCTATTTTGCAATAAGCAGCATTTATGAACAATTATAATAAATAGATTGTAAAGACTGTAAAACAAATAACGATAGTAAATAAGTTCAGTACTTCTCAAGTAAACCAAGTTTCCAATCCTAAGTCAATTTCCACCTTCCATATGGCATTCCGCCATCCCAACCAAGTTGTCCAATTAATTAAGCTAACCCTTAACTGTAATTCCCGAGCATTGCTCAATACCGCGAGCACGGCTATCCGAATAGTTTCACACTCTGCAGAGGTTATGCACTTTACCCACGTGATACAACCAAACACCACCAAGGCGAGTGATTATAACAAAGCCTTTACGATGCTCTGGCTTAACCCGATACTACCCGCTAAGGTTTCAACACTGGTGGGACTGGTTACCACATCTAGGGCCCCCCTCTTGCGCCATGTGAATTACTCCATAACTCGGGAACTCACACCGACCACGATAGTACCAAAATTGAGACATTGCAAATTACTCAGCTAGGCTGACCCATACCAGACATGTGGTTGCATGATTGACTCAGGTCAAAGGCTTGCAAGGTTAAGTCCTTAGAGTGATCAAGGCAAGACATCCACATACCCTCTGCCCATCGGGCCCACCTTGGCATCCTCGCCCCTTGTCACTTGCCCCAATCTAAGTGATTATCACCCAGTTGATTACCAAGCACCACGTGCCATCAACAATTCAACATCGTTGCGTGACATAACTCGCCACAACAACTCCATCTCATCGTGTGATCCCATATGACACACAAGTTCATAACATTGTTCCATATTCCATTAATCAAGATTAATTATCAATGATTCTGACACATGTGATGAAGTGGCATGGCTAAGCAACTAATACGGACTAACCATCCCATGTTGATTATAATTACTAACCAACTATATTGAACCAATCTAGGGTGACAATAGGTCATGGCATACAATGACAAGGTAGGGTATAGATCAATCTGGTATATTAGCTAAACCCAATCTAATTTGAAACAATTGTATATTTGAAATATATGCAATAGGGTAAACAAACATAGCAATTTTATAAACATGGGTTCAACATGATCAAAGCACAACTTGCCTTGGAATAGGTCCTGATCTGGTTCTGGAACTTGCTCTTGAGTTGCTGGATCTTCCTCCGAAGCGTCACACAATTCAACGTCTACGCGTACCAAAGGAGAAAAGCAAATAAATGCCAAAACAGAGAGCAAATAAACTCCAAAAATCAAATAAAATTCACCATTAAATAGATCTCAATTTTAAAATTTTTTAGAAATTTGAATCACTCAAATCCGAGTTACGATGCAAAAGATATAGCCTTTTGAAGTCTGAAAAAAATACTGAATTACAGAAATTAGAAATTCGGAATTAACAGATTTATTTTTATTCTGAAAAACCGATTTATGACGTCAGCGTGACCTCATGATGACGTCATCATCACAGAATTTCCAATCAGATTATTTTTCCAATTGAAAAATGCAATTATGACGCAAGCATGACGTCGGCGAACTTCGGCCAATCACGGTAAACACGTGTCCCGGGCGCATGGACTGGGTCCACGGCGCAGCACGAGACTACGGTGAACTCGGTCCATGCTGCCTCGGCACTCACGCCCGACACGCGTTGCAATCTGATTGGTCTCACGTGCGGCTCGATCTGGTACGAGGAAAAGGAATCGGACGGCTACAATCTAATCTGACTCTGCGCGTCCCTCATCCGATGGCTTACCCAAGATCGGCGGTCGAACGCGAGCGAGGGAACAACGACGGTCGCGTGGCGCCTTTCACGAGATGGAAAGATGACCCACGCGGCGCTCGGCGCGCTCCTAGCGACGAGATGGCGGGGATCCGACGCGCGCGGTTCGACGAACTTCGGTTCTGCGGCCCAGCGACGGAAGGCGGCGGTCGGCGGCGTCCTCGGGCAAAAACGCGGCGGTTCCACGCTTCAACTCGGGCGAGCTCGCGGCTGCGTTCCACGCTGCTCTCACGAAACCTTCCGACCAAAGATGCGGCGTTCAGCTGCGAACCTCGGGTGCTACCCCTCCTTTTATAGCCTCGGCGTCCGAGCTCTACGGCGAAAGAAATCCGGCGTCGAACGGCGACGGACTCGAGTCCCGAACGGAGACGACGGCCGACCGTGCGGCGCGTGTCACGATCCGACGGCCAAAACGTGGCGCACACGCGCCTTCACCGGGCCGTTGGATCGCACACAAACGACCACGGATCTAGGGTTTTGCCCTTGCGTCTCACGGCCGGATCGTAGGCTGCACTAACGCGGGCCTCGAGCGCCAATATTGGGCTTCTACCAATCTCGCTCCAAGGATTTCTAAAACTTTATTAATTTAATTAATTCTAGAAATTCGTTTAATTGATTTTAGGCAAATAAATTACCAGGAAAAATCCCAGGAAATTCTCAAAAATACCTTGAGACATCCTGGACTCAAATAAAATATATTTGGCAAAACTACATTTTAACTTTGCATAAATTTAAATAGATTTGAACAAAAGGTCAATAAAATTAATTTAAAATTAATTCAGATAAATCCAGAAAAATCCAAATAAATTCCAGAAAATCATAAATGCACTTTTGAGCAATAAAATAATATTTACGCAAATTTTTGGGATGTTACATCAGCGAGTAGTACTGGGTTAAGACAGAGCTCTATAAATGCTTTGTCATGATCTCTTTGCCGACACACCGAAGAAAGTGTGTTAATTGCATGGCAACAAGAGACGATCATGTCGTGTGGGTAAAGAGCATAACCTCTGCAAAGTGTAAAATCTATTCGAATAGCCATGCTCGCGGTATTGAGCAATGCTCGGGAATTACGGTCAAGGGTTAGATTTTGTAAAATGAAACTTGGGTGGGAAGGTTGGATGAAATTGGAAAGTTGGAAATATGATTTTGGGCTAGATGCTAGGTTTACTTAAGAAACACTTGAAAGTTATTACTTACTATTATTTATTTTACTGTCTTTTCAATCTAATTAAAGTATTCATTTATAAATGCTACTTACTGCAAAATAGACATGTTAGCTATTCCATTGGAATAAGCCTTGCATATAGTTATGTTAGAATTGCATTCTGTACACAACTTGTTGAGTGCTTTAAGTACTCACCCTTGCCTACAACCAAATCATCAGTTGAGGAGAAGTCTACACCTTCTAAAGAGATGGAGTTCTATAAGGAGGCAAACATCTAGGAGTTGAACCTTGTCAGATGCCTATAGCATGTTGATGGGATTCACCGACGTTCTTCGTTCTTGTAACATTCTAAAATTTGCTTATAATATTATTTTATTGTTATTTGTGCATTTTGTGATTTTTCTGAATTTATTAGATTTTTTGGATTTTATTTGAATTTATTTTAAATTAAGTATATTGGCCCTTTTGTGAAAACTAATTAAATATAGATATAGTTAATATAAATTTTGGCTAAAAATATTTTATTTTAGTTCGAAATGTCTCAAAGTATTTATGAGAATTTTCTAAGAATTTTCCTGATGTTTTATTGGCTAAAACTAATTAAACTAATTTCTGAAATTATTTTAATTAAGAAAATGCGGGGAAATCGTTAATCAGTGTTGGGCCGAAACTCAACACTATTCGTGTGCGGCTTGTTGCTGTACGACCTAGTTGTTTGGAGCTGTCGGCCCGTTAGCCTAGCCTCGGGAGTCAAATCGTCGGACGTAGGATCTAGATCGGATGGCTACGGTTTGCTAATGAGGTTTCCTATTTGACCTAGTGTTACCAACCATTGGATGCAGATCGAAGGGTGGAGATCGAGGTGTACCAGTTCGAGTCTTCGCCGAATCTGCATCGTTAGTGTTGGTTGTGTGTGCGTCCGAGATTGAATCGCGTGTGTTGTGCTTAGCCGTAGGATCCGCCACGCCTCGGCCATCCGTTCATCTTTTTCGAGGCGTCTCTGAGCCAAACTTTGCCTATGCTACCGTACGCGCCGTGGACTACTTGTCGAATTGGACTCTATCCAGCCACCGTGTGCTACATAAGTGGAAGCATCGGGTGCGCAGAACCTCAAGCAATCAAAGCCCTAAAGTACTATCTCCAGAATCGCCGCCATTTGTCTGGAATTCAAGAAGTTCGCCGAGCACCGCCGTAAGGAAGAAACCGCCGATTCGTCGCCGTCAAGTCACCGAAGAACCCGAGATCTAGCGCATTAGGTTCGCCGTCGGCCAAAGCACCTCGTGCGCTCCTTCATTCCGCCAGAGCGCCGCCGGAAAGGGAGATCACCGTCGAGGCTGACCGCCGTTGAAGAAGAACCGCCGACGCCGTTGCACTGGAGCACAAAAGATGAACCTGATCACATCACCAGATTCGCAACGTCGAGATATGCCCATATATGCCCACCTCTGCCGCTGTTGATGACCCTAGGGTTGCGTGTGCCACCGTCTGTCGTGGCTTGATGCTTCGTCAACGCGTGTCAGACATGTGGGCGGGTCTGCTGATGTGGCGACTGCGTGGTGGGCAGCGTAAGCGTTGTGCTGGCGCTGAGTCACCATGACATCAGCATGATGCAGAAAAGGGATCTTTCTATTTAAAAAAAATTCGGTTTATTATTTGATTTTCAATTTTCTGATTTTTAGATTTTTGAATCTTCCACGAGCCCGTTCTCCCTCATACAAGCTTCGATTGATGTGATTTAAATTTTTAAAAATTTGTAAAATCGAGATCTATCTAATGGTGAATTTTATTTTATTTTTGGAGTTAATTTGCTCTCTATTTTGGTGTCTATTTGGTGTTCTTTTTTGTTTTGCGTAGACGTTGAATTGTGTGATGCATCCGAGGGAGACCCATCAACTCAAGACCAAGATCCAGAGCAAGAATAAGGGCTTTTCTAAGGCAAGTTGTGCTTTGATCATGTTGAACCCATGTTTATAAAATCGCTATATTGTTTTACTCTATTGCATATTATTTCAGGTATACAATTGTTTCAAATTAAATTGGGACTTAGCTATTCTACCAATTTGATCTATACCCTACCATGTCATTTGTATGCCATGATCTGTTGTTACCCTATATTGGTTCACTATAGTTGGTTAATATTAAAATAAACATGGGATGGTTAGACCTGGTTAGTTGCTTAGCCATGCCACGTCGTCACATGTACTTGAATCATCAATGGTTAATCTTGACTAATAGAATATGGAACATGATATGAATTGGTGTGTCAGGTGTTGTCACACAAGGATGTTGAGTTGTAGTGGTGAGGGATGTCACGCAACGATGTTGACTTGTTGATGGCACGTGGTGCTTGGTAACCAACCGGGGTGGTAATCACTTAGATCGGGGCAAGTGGAAAGGGGCAAGTGTGCCAAGATGGGCCCTATGGGCAGAGGGTATATGGAAGTCTTGCTTCGATCATCTTAAGGACTTAACCTTGCAAGCCTTTGACCTAAGTCAATCATGCAACCACATGTCTGGTATGGGACTGCATAGTTGATTAATTAGCAATGTTTTAGTTATGGTACTACCATTGGTGGTGTGAGTCTCGGGTTCACGGATCAACTCACATGACGCAAGAGGGGGGTCCTGTTGTGGTGGTTTAACCCTTCAGTGTTGAAACCTCAACGGGTAGTACTAGGCTAAGGCAGAGCTTTGTAAAGGCTTTGTCATGATCTCTCCGCCGACACACTAAAGGAAGTGTGTTAATATCATGGCACCAAGAGACGATCATGTCGTGTGGGTAAAGTGCATAACCTCTGCAGAGTGTAAATCTATTCGGATAGCCGTGCTTGCGGTATTGAGCAAAGCTCAGGAATTACAGTTAAGGGATAGTTTAATTAAATGGAAACTTGGTTTGGATGGCGGGTTGCCATTTGGAAGGTTGGAACCTGACTTAGGATTATAAACTTGGTTTACTGGAGAAATGCTGAATCTATCTATTACTGATATTTGTTTTACTGTCTTTACAATCTACTTAATGTATCCATTTACAAATGCTTCTTTACTACAAAAGAGCCATGTTAGCCATTCATTTGGAACAAACTTACATATAGTTATATAGAATTGCATTCTATGCACAACTTGTTGAGTGCTTTAAGTACTCACCCTTGCCAACAACATCATCACCAGTTGAGAATCTACATCAAAGCTGGAAGAGGAGTTCTAGGAGGAGACGAATGTTTAGGGCGCGAACCTTGTCAGTTGCTTGTAGTATACTGGGAGGTTTATCTACGTTTTCATTCTGCTGCCGTTTAATTTGTTATTCAGCCTTGCGAGGCATAGTCTTGTAAGTTGACCATAAGGTCTTTCAACATGTATTAATTAATATATGATGTCTTTCATAATGTTTCCGTTGTGTATGATTGTGATATTCATCTATGTTGAGCCTGTGTGCACTAGTGTGATCTTGGACTAGTGCAGTATACACAAAGGGTCTAGATTTGCATATTTGGGTCCCGACAGAGGTGGTATCTGAGCCATACTGACTATAGGTGTTGGCCTTAGATAGTCAATCGTCTCTTTAGAACCTTCAAAATTAATTTCTTAATTAAGACTAGACTTGAAAGAATAATATGTTCTTGACTTACCTCGTCCTTCTATTCTTCTCCCCTGCCAAAATTTCTTTCTCTTATCCTTGCTAAATCGAGTTAAAATCTTACTTGATTTGTCTTAGTAGTTGACGATATACCACACCTTAGGATAAAGCATCGGGTGCTTGTTGTCAACCTCGAAGATCATGAAGGAAGGAATTGTCGAGTTCAAGGAGTGGATCGATGAAGTATTCCTGAAGCTAGAAGACCCGGTGCTCCGAGTAGTCAATTGAGACTCATGTGTGGGAGTCGTGTCTGCTTAAGATAGGAGTGTGGCCCATGTAGGCGGTAGTTTTGTGTGTTTAGGTTGAGTTGGTTCTTCCTTGATTGCTGAGTGTGCGGTATGTGTTGCAGAGCTTTTAGGCTTATGTAATAAACCATACCAAGTTATTAATATTATTTGCTTAAGTTGATTGGGTTAAACCTATCTCCCTTGCATTAAGATTCCTGCTTCTTACCTATGCTATTCCCTCTTCTCTAACCCTGTCAAGCAATCAAGCAGATGGCCCAGACTAATGGAAACAACGGAGTCAGCAAAAGTGGTGATCAACTCAGCGAGAATCTCAATGGTGAATCAGCTCCCCAACCTCCCCTACAGATGGACATGCATAGTTTTGGAGCATTCTTAGCTGTTCAAACTCAGTTGATGCGTGCAATAACGAAGCAAATGTAGAATATGACCAATGAAGCTAATGTTAGTAAAGCATCTCGGGCCATTGCCAGTGATCCCTGTTCCTGCTCAAGGTTATCAAAATTCATAAGGACTCGTCGGCCGATGTTTTCTGGAAATGTTTCACCTTTGGAAGCAGAAGATTGGCTTAAGACCATTGAGAGGAAGTTATGCGTTGCTCAGTGTAAGGGTGACGAGAAGGTATTGTATGCTTCTTATCTGCTAGAAGGAATTTCTGCTGAATGGTGGAGGAAGTACTGTGCTATCCATGAAGCCCCGCAGAATATCACTTGGAGTGAGTTTGTTGCTGCTTTTTGTGATCTCTTTGCTTCACCAGAGGACAGTATGGTCACAGTGAATTCAGAGAAGAATGCTACCCCTGCACCTTATTCGATATCTAGACGATGTTCTTTGAAGTGTTGTCAATGAAACAAGTCGAAAGATCATGCATGCAATCGCTGTGGAGAAATAGGACATACCTCTAATGAGCATGCGATCAATTGCTCCAGCTGTGAAGGAAGCCACCCTCTTGGAGAATGTTCGATGAGCAACATCACATGTTACCTTTGTGAAGGTCAAGATCATTGCCCAGCTCAATGCCCCTTGGATCCGATAGTTACTGTTGTGACTCAGCATTAGCAAAAGAATCTTCGAGCCCCAGTTGCTCAAGAACCGTCAAAAAGAGTTAGAATGTCAGCTGTGCAGGTGATGCCATTTGAAGAGCTAAAGACGCAGCACCTTGATCCTGTCAGCTTTTATCAGGAAAGCAGTAAGTGGCAATCACCAACAACATATTTCTTATGTGATGAAGAAGGTTATTGTGCCAGGGAGTGCCCTAAGAAATGTTCAATTGAGATTCACAAGAAGGACAATATTGAGCATACAGTTGCACCCAATAAGGCACAATGATGCGAACGTTTGTGTTATTACTGTCATGAGGGAGGCCATTTTGTTAAACAATGCCCACAAAGAGGATAAGTATTTCCTACAGCTGTGGTCATTCCAGAAGTTAACTCAGTTATGTACATAACGCCAAGAAGGAGTGGTGAAGTTACAAGAGAAGCTTGCCCAGAGAACCAGTTGAAGAAAAGATGTCTGAGTGAAGCACTACCCCGGTCAATAAATGCTCAAGAAAGAGAGTTTGCCCTAAACTCTGTTATACCTGCAACAAGCCCGGGCATTTTACCAGAAATTGTCCTCAGAAGAAAGCGACCATGCCGGTTCAAGTCAATCTCAACTCCATCCCATTCAAGACTTCGGCTCCAACGCCAATCGAGGAAGTTTATATCAATGATTTTACCCTGTGTAAGTGTCATATCTTCACCTGTAAAGGAGAGTGATTAGTGATGAATTCCATGTAAAGATTTCCTTAATAGAGAAATAAAGTAGAGATGAGTGATATGTTGGTATGGGAAGTGTTCAAGTAAAAGTATCGATGGTGAAGGACCATGTGGAGGTCCATCCATGTTTGTGATGAGTATTTGACTTTATGTGATCTAGGATAGCTTAGATTTGAGTTTGGATTTAAAACAGATTTCAAGATTGGAAGTATTTTTGTGCCTGCATGATAGGTTACGCCAGACCAAGTTTAATCGGTTTCATGTTTGCGCCGGACCAAATATTGCATGAGTTGCATTTGCGCCGGATTGGGGTAGAAATGATGTGCTTTTGCGCCGGACCGAGTTAGGATAGACTTCAGGTTTGCGCCGGACCAAGGGCGATAAGAAAACAGAGAGTTTTCCTTTTGCGCGGGACCAAAGGAAATGAGAAAAAGAGAGTTTCTCATTCGCGCCGGACCAAGGGAAGAGGGAAACAGAGAGTTTCCCATTTGTGCCGGACTGATTTTTTCGCGCCGGACCAAGTCACAGTGAGTTCCACGTTTACGCTGGACCGGTTTTGACAGCCGGCAGTAATTAGCATTTTTGAAGGTCTTCCCTTGCTCAAAAAATTATTTGGTCTACATGAAAGTTGTAGAGAATTTTAAGAAGCATCTTTTTCATGTTGACAAGTTTTTCATTTGAGCAACATAAAAATCATAAAAAATCGAGAAGGTTAATAGAGAATTTCACGTTTACGCCGGACCAGTTTTGACAGCGTGCAGTAATATGCCTCCCTTGCTCAAAAATTATGTGTTATACATGAAAGTTGTAGAGCATTTCGAAACACAACTTTTTCATGTTGACAAGTTTTTCATCTGAGCAACATAAAAACTCATAAAAAATTGAGAAGATTATTGTTGTATTGAAAATAGGATGAAGTGTTTTGGTCCGTTTTGGTCTGTTCTAACCCCAATTCGTGATTGAATTGATGCGCTGGATTCATGGTGGAACCAAGAAGGGTTTTCTTGTCTTTGTGGATGTAGGACTTCATTTGGTGGTCATGGTGAGGCGAAGGGATGCTGAAACTAGGCATGGGATGGCCGGAGGTTCATGATGGCCGGGTGTTCGCCGGAAGATGGCCGGAGATGAAGTCGGTGCAGTCCCAAGAGATAAGAGATCAGTGGAGAAGCTTGCTTATCACTACTTGGATCAAGGAGAGCTGTTGGGTTGTAGTTTTGGAAGATAGAGTAGTGGATCGGTGTAGCTTGCTTTGAAATGTGTGCTTTGAGAAACGTGCAAGAAAACCCATTATGTGCTGTGGGTTTTGGGTGAACCCTTGCATGGCTGGTTGAGTGGGTTAATCCTAGCACTTGATGGATGCTCTAGGGTTTAGAGGCTCATCCAAGGGTGGTAGGTGGCCCAAGAGTTGTATAAATAGGGGTGGAGGGGTAGCCTTCCCCTCTCGAAGGTTTTGAGGTTTTTGATTATCTTTTGAGCTTTGCCTATATGAATGTGAGGCTTTGTAACCTCTCCTTTTAGAAATGAAATGTTCTTCATTTATGTTCTTGTTTCATTTCCTTCACGCATTTACTTTACACATTTAAATTACGCAATTTAAATTCCGCATTTACTTTCTTGCAATTTACATTTACGCAATTTGGATTTGCCTCCTCTCCTTCTACATGCTTACGAATCTTTGTTGAGGTTGATGTTTGATGAATGATTCTTTTCTGAACTTATATTCTCAATCATCTAAGAAATCCATGGTTTTTTCTTGCAAGAAGTTGATCTTTTGCGTTCTTGAATGCTTGATCTTATAGATTGTGTATCCTTGAGTTTCTTTGTGTTCCCTTGGTTGCTGGGACATGTGGGAAGTCATTCAAGATCACTTTGATCATCAAAACCCCACGAGCAAGCCTCGATCGAAGTTCATTTGGTTTTTATTGAAACTTGGTATGTTCTTCATTCCCGAGCATAAAGGTCGGAACTTTGACATCAGTCCTTGTGATTGAAGGTTGGAATAAGTTCCTGACAACCCAAGGACCTTATCTACCAAGTTTGGTTGAGTTTGGATCAACGGATCAAAAGATACATCAATTTTCCTATTTGAACCTGCGCTGAAAACGCTGTTCGTACGCCCGATTTCACTGTAGCTATAGTAACCCCGGTAGTACCGGCCCCGGAGGGCGGTAGCACTGGCCTCAGGTTGATTTTTGTGAAAATTGACTCTTTTGCTTCCATTTGATATTCAAGGATTTTGGCTTGGTTTCTTTAGGTGAAAATCTGCATTTGTGATCTTCCTAGGGGATATATTTTTAATTTGGGATCATTCACCCCCCTCTGATTGCTATCTCGATCTTTCAATTGGTATCAGAGCCAGTTTTGCTCTTTCATAGATCTTGACTGGTCTCAAGAGCCATGGCGATGGACAAGTATTCCACCAAGCCTCCTATTTTTTCTGGAGTTGATTTTCCATTTTAGAAATCTCGAATGGAGTCGTACATCACTGCCTAGGGCTTCCTGATATGGCAGAAGGTGAAACTCCCGTATGAGGTTCCTGCTGATGAAAACATCACGACCGGCAATATGGTTGACGTTGAGGCGAATGCTAAGGAAAGAAACATCCTCATACAGGGTCTTAGCCGCATTGAGTACGATAGGATTTCTCACCTTCGTTCTGCTCATCAGATTTGGGTGACCCTCGATGCTTACCATGAGGGCACTACTCAAATCAAGACGGTTCGATAGGACCAATTCAAGCGTGAGTTCAACAAGTTTGAACAACACGCTGATGAGAGTCTTGATGAGTGTTTCGATCGTTTTACCAAGATCTTGAGCGATCTTCGAGCAGTTGGTTGCATATACCCTGACTCGAATAATGCTCGACATTTCTTGACCGCACTCGATTTGCGTGTTTGGGAGATGAAGGTGACCACCATCAAGGACACCACCGACTTATCAACTCTTACTCTTGACGGGCTTTATTCCCGCCTCAAGACTCATGAGATCGATGTCGTCTCACGGAAGACGAAATCTCAGTCGATGGCATTGGTCACCGATCCCATTGGATCTTCTTCTTCTGATCCTTCTATTGGTTTCACTCTTTCTGCCCTTTGCGAGCTAAGCGATGACCAACTGAAAAAATTTCTAGAAAATGAGCTTGCTCTTCTCGCTCGCAAGTTTTCTCATGCATACAAGAGGGTGAGAGAGAGAAAAAGAGGTAGCATGATCACATGCTTTGAGTGTGGTGGCCCCAACCACATTGGGGCTAATTGCCCTAAATTGGAGAAGGCTAAGAACGATGCTGGCGGTTCGGCAAAGAACGACTACATCGACAAGAACCACAATAAGAAGCCTCCAGTTCGTGAGTCGGCGCGTGAGAAGAAGTATCGCAACTTCTCCAAGAACAAGAAGCTCTTCCACCGCGTCCTCGCTGCGCTTGACGACATCAACCTCTCCGACACGGAGACATGGAGCAACGAGGGCGAGGATGAACCGCAAGAGAAGAAGGGCAGCGACGACTTCTCCGGCATGTGCTTCATGGCCGACGCCAACGGCATCAGCGACTCCGAGCTCTATAGCGACTGAGAAGAGGTTCGTCGGATGGGGAAAGGAGATGTTTGGATTGTCGACTCCGGTTTTTCTCGTCATATGACCGGAGATTCTCGTTGGTTCTCTTCCCTAGTCCGAGCCCCCGGTGATGAGTTGATCACTTTCGGGGATGCTTCTTCAGGTAGAGTCATTGCTAAAGGTACCATCTGCATTAATGACAATTTCATTCTTAAAGATGTTGCCTTAGTGAGTAAGCTGCAATATAATTTGCTTTCTGTTTCTCTCCTTCTACATGCTTACGAATCTTTGTTGAGGTTTATATTTGATGAATGATTCTATTCTGAACTTATATTCTCAATCATCTAAGAAATCCATGCTTTCTTCTTGCAAGAAGTTGATATTTTGCGTTCTTGAATGGTTGATCTTGTAGATTGTGTATCCTTGAGTTTCTTTGTGTTCCCTTGCTTGCTGGGATGTGTGGGAAGTCATTCAAGATCACTTTGTTCATCAAAACCTCACGAGCAAGCATCGATCGAAGTTCTTTTGGTTTTTATTGAAACTTGGTATGTTCTTCATTCCCGGGTATAAAGATCAGAACTTTGACATCAATCCTTGTGATTGAAGGTTGGAATAAACTCCTGACATCCCAAGGACCTTATCTACCAAGTTTGGTTGAGGTTGGATCAACGGATCAAAAGATACATCAATTTTGCTATTTGAACCTGTGCTGAAAACGATGTTCATACGCCCGATTTCACTGTATCTACAGTAACCCCGGTAGTACCGGCCCCAGAGGGCGGTAGCATTGGTCTCAGGCTGATTTTTTGTGAAAATTGACTCTTTTGCTTCCATTTGATATTCAAGGATTTTGGCTTGTTTTCTTTGGGTGAAAAATCTGCATTTGTGATCTTCCTAGGGGTATATTTTTAATTTGGGATCATTCACCCCCCTCTGATCGCCATCTCGGTCTTTCAGATGGTAAATGAATGGTCAGATGTTTCCCTAGGTATTCACCTGTGTTGATGGTTCACCTGAAGATGTTGCGTGTGTAATGATGGTCAGTTCATTGGTGTTCATGAAGCTTGTCAGCCTAGAAGAATTGCCGTTATCAGAAAGTACAGTATTGTTTGATCTAACCTAGAATGTTATGAATTTAAGTTGCTTAAGTTTGGAGAAAAGTTCCTAGTGAACCATATTAGATACCAGACCCTAGATGCTACTCTTGAAATGGACTGGTCATCCAGACATAAGGCTGTCTTAGAGTTTGGTCGAAGAGTTGTGTCAGCTAAAATCCCTGAAGGCAAAAAAATGGAATTTCAAGCGACTAAAGATTATGGTGGTCAGTTGATGGTAAACAGTGTGGAAGTTGCCAACCTAGAAGATGTGCCAGTTGTTGGAGAATATTCGAATATGTTTTTCGAGGATTTGTCTAGTATGCCGTCAGATCGAGAGATCAAATTTGTTATTGAGTTAGTGCCTGGTGCAGCGCCAAAAGCGAAGAGACCTTGTTAAATGCCTACAGATAAGCTAGTTGAGATGAACAAGCAGATCGAAGAGTTGCTAGAAAAATATTTCGTCAGAACCAGTTTGTCACCATAGGGAGCGCCTGTTCTATTTGAAAGATGGGAGCTTAAGGATGTGTATCGACCATTGAGCACTTAATGAAGTGACGATTAAGAATAAGTATCTGTCGCCTAGGATCAATGATTTGTCAGATCAGTTAAGAGGAGCTGGAGTTTTCTCTAAGATAGACCTTCAATCAAGTTATCATCAGTTAAATATTCGTGCATAGAATATTTTTAAGTCAGAGATTTCTTCGCGATATGGACAATATGAGTTTACAGTTGTGTTTGCTAGAATGATCAATGCCATTACATAATTTATGAACATGATGAATGAAGTTTAATGGAATAGTTGGACAAGCTGTTGTTGTACACATAGATGACATTCTTATTTACTCCAAGTCTAGGGAAGATCATGCAGAATATTAGACATTGGTTTTGGAAAGGCTACGAGAGCAACAGCTATACGCTAAGATTAGCAAGTGTGACTTTTGAAAGGAGATAATGGAATTTTTGGCCATGTGATGACTGCTAAAGGAGTTGTCGTTGATCCAAGCAAAGTAGAAGCAATGTTGCATTGTGAGCAACTGAAGTTTGTTACTCAGATTCATAGTTTTCTAGGGAATGGCAAGATATTACCGGTGTATTATAGAGGGATTTTCGACGATTGCGAGACCCCTTACGCAACTGTTGAAGAAGGAAAAGAAGTTTGCATGGATGCCAGAGTGCGATAAAAGTTTTAAGGAATTAAAGAAGTGTTTGACGACATCCCCGATGTTGGTATTGCCGGACGTTCAAAGTAGTTTTGATATATACTGTGATACTTCAAGACAAGGTCTTGGATGTGTGTTGATGCAGAATAGCAAAGTTATTGCTTATGCGTCGAGGCAGTTGAGGCCGCATGAGGAGAATTATCCGACGCATGATTTGGAGTTAGCTACTGTAGTGCATGCTTTGAAAATATGGTATCATTATCTCATTGGAAATAGATGTGAGATATATACAAACCATAAGAGTCTAAAATATATATTTACTCAGTCGGATCTTAATATGAGGCAACGGAGATGGCTAGAACTAATTAAGGATTACAATGTTGGAATTCATTATCATCTTGGGAAAGCTAATGTGGTAGCTGATGCTTTGAGTCGTAAGAGCCACATTGCAAATATGTTAGTAGTGGATGATCAACCAGAGCTGTGTAAAGAGTTTCAGAAGCTGAAGTTGGAAGTTGTTCCACAAGGATTTGTAGTTGCTTTGGAAGTGAAGCCAACGCTTGAGGATCAGATCCGAGAGGGTCAGAAAGACGATGAGAAGATCATCAAAATCAAGTCCAATAAAGATGAAGGCTTAGCTGTGGATTTCACTTTGGATGAGCAAGGTACCATGTGGTTTAAAGGCCGAATCTGTGTACCGAATAAGAAGGAGCTTAAGCAATTGATTCTTAAAGAAGCTCATGATTCCAAGTACTCGATTCACCCAGGAAGTGCTAAATGTATCAGGATTTGAAGGAAAGGTTCTGGTGGCCCAAAATGAAGCGTGAAGTGGCTGAGCACGTTACATTATGTGACGTATGCCAGAGAGTCAAGGCAATGCACCAGAGGCCAGCAGGTTTGCTACAACCACTGAAGGTTCCTAAATGGAAATGGGAAGAAATTGGTATAGATTTTATCACCGGTTTGCCGAAAACACAAAGTGGGTATGATTCTATATGGGTCATTGTGGATTGACTGTACAAAGTGGCTCACTTCGTTCCAATCAAGACGACTTACTCCGAAGAACGATTAGCAGAGCTGTACATGGCTAGGATTGTGTGTTTGCATGTTGTGCCTAAGAAGATAGTTTCTAATAGAGGTACTCAATTTACCTGAAGGTTCTGGGGTAAACTACATGAGGCTATGGGAACTCGGTTGAATTTTAGTACAGCGTATCATCTGCAGACAGATGATCAGATGGAAAGAGTGAATCAGATTCTAGAGGATATGCTGAGAGCCTATGCATTGGCTTATACTACTTCATGGGATAAATGTTTGCCATATGCAGAATTCAGTTACGACAATAGTTATCAAGCAAGCTTGCAGATATCACCATTTGAGGCTTTATATGGACGTGCCTGTCGTACACCGTTGAATTGGAATGAGACAGGAGATCGTATGGTATTTGGACCTGATATTCTCAAGAAAGTCGAAGAGCAGGTTGCTATGATCAGAGAGAGGTTGAAGATAGCACAATCAAAGCAAAAGAGCTATGCGGATAATCGTCGTCGTGATTTGAGTTTTGAGCTAGGTGATTTCGTGTATCTTAGAGTTACCCCTCTCAAAGTGTTAAAATGTTTCACGCTAAAGGGAAGCTTGCGCCAAGATACGTTGGTTCGTTCAAGATCTTAAGCCGTCAAGGAGAGGTTGCTTATCAGTTGAGATTTTCGTAATCATTGGCAGGAGTGCATGATGTGTTTCATGTGTCACAGCTGAAGAAATGTCTCAGAGTACCAACAGAGCAGACGCCATTAGAAACAATTGAACTACATGAGGATTTAACCTACAAAGAGCAGCCAAGACCAGGAACAAGTTTGTTCGCTTTTGCAGAGTTCAATGGAGCAATCATGCAGAGAGTGGAGCTACCTGGGAGCATGAAGAGGATCTGAAGTCAGAATTCCCAAACCTATTCTCTAATTAGCCCTAAATTACTGGGTCAAGATTCTGTTAAGGGGGAGGTTTGTAACATCCCACAATTTGCCTATAATATTATTTCATTGTTATTTGTGTATTTTGTGATTTTTTTGAATTTATTGGCTTTTTTTGGATTTTATTTGAATTTATTTTAAATTAAGTATATTGGCCCTTTTGTGAAAACTAATTAAATATAGATAAAGTTAATATAAATTTTGGCTAAAAATATTTTATTTTAGTTCAAAATGTCTCAAATTATTTATGAGGATTTTCTAGGAATTTTCCTAATGTTTTTATTGCCTAAAACTAATTAAACTAATTTCTGGAATTATTTTAATTAAGAAAATGCGGTGAAAATCATTAATCAGTGTTCAGCCGAAACTCAACACTATTCGTGTGCGGCCTGTTACTGTGCGGCCCAGTCGTTTGGAGTTGTTAGCCTGTTAGCCCAGCCTCAGGAGTCAAATCGCCGGCCGTAGGAACTAGATCGGATGGCTACGATTTGCTAATGAGGTTTCCTATTTGACCTAGCGTTACCGACCGTCAGATGTAGATCGAAGGGTGGAGATCGAGGCGTACCGATTCGGGTCTTCGCCGAATCTGCGTTGTTAGGGTTGGTTGCATGTGTGTCCGGGATTGAATCGCGTGTGTTGTGCTTAGCCGTCGGATCCGCCACGCATAGGCCATCCGTTCATCTTCTCCGACTCGTCTCCGAGCCAGACTCTGCCTATGCCACTGTACGCGCCATGGACTCCTCGTCGAATTGGACTCTATCCAGCCGCCGTGTGCTATATAAGTGGAAGCATCGGGTGTGCAGAACCCCAAGCAATCAAAGCCCTAAGGTAGTATCTCTAGAATCGCCGCCGTTTGTCTCGAATTCGAGAAATTCGGCAAGCACTGTCGTAAGGAAGAAACCAACGATTCGTCGCATCAAGTCACCGAGGAAACCGAGACCTAGCGCATCTGGTTTGCCGTCATCCAAAGCACCTCGTGCGCACCTTTGTTCAGCCAGAGCGCCATCGGAGAGGGAGTTTGTAATGACCCCCATTTTCACATAAACGCAAAAATGGAAATCCCATGTGCATACAGTACTAGTCCCATGATCAGTGGCTAGCATGCACATTTACAACAATTGATATCACATCCATACTCTTTATTAAAAATGATAATAGTAATTTATACAATAAAAGATCTTACAATACAGAGAAATGCAGTGGAAAGGATTAAAATTCTTGTAGTGTGCCCATCCAACCCTCACGCAACTGACAAGGCATAATCCCTAGAAAAGCTTCATCGTCAATATCCCGAATCCTGCGATAAATATGCTGCATCAGACTAATCTGATTCTTCAGCTAAAAACAATAATTGAGCAAGGGTGAGTACTTTCATACTCCGCAAGACTTTTGCAAAACCTATTATATATGCACGCCATTTCAAAGGAAAGGCTACTACGGTTAATTTGCACAAAGCCAATTTGGAATGTAAATACAGAATAGTAGATTGCAAAATGGAATTTAAGTAAAAGTAATTTAACACGGAAAGTAACAGTATATAAGCATAAATAAGTCTCATGTACCTGGGTATCATGACCATATCCACGAATCAACTTCTACCAACACCCGGTAGAATGCAGTTTTAATGAAAATAAAAACAGTAACTAGTGCTGGCGCACCAAGATTCCCATAACCGCAGGAACGGCTTTTCAAAAAGTTTTACACTCTGCAGAGGTGTACATCTTTACCCACAAGTCATGACCTTTTCCTTTTGCCGCATATTTCACGCACCTTTGGCGTAGTGGCCAGAATGTTCATGACGGAAACCTTTACATTATCTAGGCTAACTTTGCACCAGCCCGGTGACGACAAACCCGTACTATGGTGTAAATGTTTGTATAGTCACTGCACAGTAATGAATAAGCATATCCATAGTATGGCGTACACCGTTGTATCAGCAAACGTTGCTCCCAACACCTCGGTGTGGGCGCCCCTCCGAGCAACCAGTCACTGAAGAAGTTCGTACTACTCTGGCCTACCAATGTGAAAAGTTAAACTAGATAACTTAATTGGTTTAAGGCTGTCCCATACCAGCACTTGTGGTTGTATGGTAATTCTTGGGTTTAACGAACACGTAGTTCGGTCCTTAATCCGACATGGGCAATAGTCTCCCCCTACACTACGTACAATTCCCTTGTACACCCGGCCATTGCCAATAATTGCCCGCATCAAAACCATAGTTTTATTTTCATTTTTGATCAAAATACCAACCACAAGAAGATCATACCCATTAATGTCATATCCAATATTTTTAATAATGTCAAAGTTTTATGTTGCTTTAAGCATGGCTAAGCATGATATTAAGGCTGAAGGACCATGTGGAGGTCCATCCATGTTTGTGATGAGTATTTGACTTTATTTGAGCAAGGTGCGCTCAAGTTTGAGTTTGATTTGGATTGATTTTCAAAATGAAGCAATTTGAGTTGTCTCTGCCAGGAGTGGCAGTACCGGTCGTATGGACGCGGTAGTGATGAGTTGGATGGTTTATTGCACATCTTTGTGGCCATTGCTATGTGAGGAGTTTCCTTGTCTTTGATGGTTGCAGGGCGACGGTGCTAGGTCATGGTGAGGCGAAGGATGATCGGGACTAGGCGAGGAGCATCGGAGGTCCAGACGGTTGGGAGATCGCCGGAAGATGATCGGAGACGGAGTCTGGGCAAGTCAAGAAGACAAGGAAAGGAGTTGATGCTAGCTAGATGCCGCGTGGATCAATGAGGGCCGTCGGATTGAGGTCTAGTTGATAGGTTAGCGGGTCTAGGTAGTATGCTTTGAAAACCGTGCAAGAAAACCCGGTATGTGTGTGGGTTTTGGGTTAGCCCTTGCATGGCTGTGTGTGTGGGTTAATCCTAGCCCTTAGATGAGTGCTCTAGGCTTGAGGGACTCATCCAAGGGTGGTAGGTGGCCCAAGAGTAGTATAAATAGGGGTGGAGTGGTAGCCTCCTTCCCTTGAAGGTGTTGAGGTTTTTGATGCTCATTTGAGCTTTGCCCACATGAATGTGAGTCTTTGTAACCTCCCCTTCCAGAAATGAAAGTTTTATCCATCCACCTCTGAATTTATTTTGCGCATTTAGATTATGTCTTTACTTTACGCAATTTAAATTCAGCATTTACTTTTCGCAATTACATTCCATAATTTACTTTCAAGTAATTTGGATTTGCCTCCCCTCCTTCTAAATGCTGCTGATCATGGATGTTTTGAGTGTGTTCATATGGTTTTACATCTCTTTTGCACTCTTGGATTGAGTAGAGAACATCTTTTCTTTCAAGTTCCAACTTTGTTCAGAACTTGTTCTTCGCGCAGCAGTCAGTGTTTGATTTTTGTAAAAATATAGAAAAATCCTTTTTGAGTGATTCTTATTGGAGGAGGTGCGGGAATCTGATATACACCTGTAGAAAAATTTTGGAGTTCACTTGTTGCACCGTTTGGGCGCCATGAGGTGAAAACCGAGCCCCAAACTTTCTGCTCGAAGTTCTTGAGCATACTATGTTCTTAAATTTTTCCTGTAAGGCTTTTTGAGGAGAAATTTGGTGGAGTTCTTCACGACTCTGATGCTCATAGGGAGAAAAATTCTCAGAATTTTGTGAGCTGCAGAAACCCATCAACCACCTGTGCAAATTGAGGACAAGTTTTGGAAATTCTGCTTTTGCTTTTCTGAAAGTGACTTTTGTGATTTGAATTGATGTCCTTTCTAAAAGCAAGAGTTTGAATTGATTCCTCTTTATCTTGGACACTAGAAACCAGGATTGTGACTCAAAAATCCCCACATATTTTATGGTACTTATCCATGCAAGCTTGGGGTACACATAGTTGTCTAGTTTTTCGGGTTTTTCACAATTTCCTTTGAGCGATCTTTCGATTTTTTTGTTGGAGTATTTTGGGGGAATTTTTATTTGCGACCATTCACCCCCCCTCTGTTCGCCATCTCGGTCCTTCAAATGGTATCAGAGCCGGTTCTGCTCTTTCTAGATCTTGACTGGTCTCAAGAGCCATGGCGACAGACAAATATTCCACCAAGCCTCCCATCTTTAATGGAGTTGATTTTCATTTTGGAAGTCCGGATGGAGTCATACATCACGCCTGGGGCTACGATATGGCGTAAGGTGAAACTCTGTATGAGGTTCCCACGATGAAAATGTCACGACCATCAATATGGTTGACGTTGAGGTGAATGCTAAGGCAAGGAACATTCTCATACGGGGTCTTAGCCATGGTGAGTATGATAGGATTTCTCACCTTCGCTCCGCTCACGAGATTTGGGTAACCTCGATGCTTACCATGAGGATCTACTCAAATCAAGACGTGAGGCAGACCAGTTCAAGCGCGAGTACAACAAGTTTGATCAACGCTACGGTGAGAGTCTCGACGAGTGTTTTGGTCGGTTTACAAAGATTTTGAGCGACCTTCGGCGCTTGGTTGCATATACCTCGACTCGGACAATGCTCGGCATTTCTTGACCGCACTCGACCTTCGAGTTTGGGAGATGAAGGTGACCACCATCAAGGACACCACCGACTTATCGACTCTGACTCTTGACGGGCTTTATTCCCGCCTCAAGACTCATGAGATCGATGTCGTCTCTCGGAAGACGAAATCTCAGTCGATGGCTTTCGTCACCGATCCCATTGGATCTTCTTCTTCTGATCCTTCTATTGGTTTCTCTCTTTCCGCCCTTTGCGAGCTAAGCGATGACCAAGCTGGAAAATTTCGAGAAAATGAGCTTGCTCTTCTCGCCGCAAGTTTTCTCATGCATACAAGAGGGTGAGAGAGAGGAAGAGAGGTGGCATGATCACCTGCTTCGAGTGTGGTGGCCCCAACCACATTCGGGTGAACTGTCCCAAGCTGGAGAAGGGCAAGAACGACGTTGGCGGTTCGGGCAAGAATGACTACACCGACAAGAACCGCAACAAGAAGCCTCCAGTTCGTGAACCGGCGCACGAGAAGAAGTACCGCAACTTCTCCAAGAACAAGAAGCTCTTCCACCGCGTCCTCGCCGCGCTTGACGACATCAACCTCTCCGACACGGAGACATGGAGCGACGAGGGCGAGGATGATCCGCAAGAGAAGAAGGGCGGCGATGACTTCTCCAGCATGTGCTTCATGGCCAACACCAACGACATCAGCGACTCCGAGCTCTACAGCGACTCGGATGAGGTTCGTCGGATGGGGAAGGGCGATGTTTGGATTGTTGACTCCGGTTGTTCTCGTCATATGACCGGAGATTCTCGTTGGTTCTCTTCCCTAGTCCGAGCCCCCGGTGATGAGTTAATCACTTTTGGGGATGCATCTTTAGGTAGAGTCATTGCTAAAGGTACCATCTGCATTAACAAAAATTTCATTCTTAAAGATGTTGCCTTAGTAAGTAAGCCGCAATACAGTCTGCTCTCTGTTTCTCAGCTTATAAATGACTCTTTCGAGGTAAGTTTCAAGAGTAATGCATGTAGAATCCTTGATTCATCAGGAGGGTTAGTTTATGGATTTCTAGATTTGGGAGAGTCTTTCGTGCTGATTTTTACGCTTCTTCCGAGACTCTCTTCGATGTTTGATTGCTTCGAATCCCGTGATCTCTCCTTCGGCATAGGAGACTTGGTCACATTGGTTTTGATCATTTGACCCGAGTTAGCGACCACGATCTCATTCGGGTTTGCCCAAACTCAAGATGGTCAAAGACTTAGTTTGCTCTCCTTGCCGACATGGCAAGATGGTTATTGCTTCTCATCCTCCGATCCATCGTAGTGATGGTGATGCACCAGGGACAGCTTTTACATATGGACACCGTTGGTCCAAATGCAGAGTGCAATCGGCGGGAGGGAAGTGGTATGTTCTTGTCATCGTTGATGATTTTTAGATACTCTTGGGTATTCTTCATGGCCTCGAAGGATGAGACCTTTTCTCACTTGGGGGTTTGATCGAGAGGTTGTCTATTGAGCTCCTGTGTGCATTCTGAGCTATCTGCATGATAATAGCACGGAGTTCAAGAATTCCTATTTTGAGAGTTTTTGTGTGGAGTTTGGTTTAGAGCATCGTTCTCTTCTCCCTCGCCTCTCGTGAGAATGGCGTAGTGGAAAGGAAGAACAGGACCACAGTTGAGATGGCGGGACGATGCTAAGCGAGTCTGATACTCCTAGGAAGTTTTGGGTGAGGCTATAGCTCTTGCTTGCCATGTTTCTAATCGCGTGTTTTTGAGAGCACATTTGCATCGCACTTCTTATGAGTTGAGGTATGGCGAAAGCCCGGTGTGTCTCATTTTCGCGTTTTGGTTGCAAGTGTTTTATCTTCAAGTCCGTAACCTAGATAAGTTTGAGTCTCGCTCTTACGATGGTATCTTTCTAGGTTACTCGACTTCTTCTCGTAGCTATAGGTGCAGAGCGTTGATGCGCATAGGATCATAGAGACCTGTGATGTGACCTTTGATGAGGCTAGCCCAGGAGCTAGACCTGATGTTTCAGGCTCTTCTTATCCCTCCGAGACCATCTTTGTAGAAGATGAGGATGATGGAGATGATGGTGTTCCACCGGATCCAGTCCCCTCTACACCTGAGGTGCCTCCTGTTTCCATTTCTGCACCTCAGAGAGACCAGCCCTTGCCTTCCGACTCTCCTTCAGCGAGTGGCTCTGCTCCTACCTCTTCTGTGCATGAGGTAGAGGCCATACATACAGTCCTCCCGTCATATCGAGAAGCTCATCCACCTGATCAGATCATTGGTGATCTGTTTGAGCGGGTCACTCGCTCAAAATCAGGTTTGTCTAGTTTCTGCCTCCACTCTGCCTTTGTTGCCTCCTTTGAGCCGAAGGATGTTTCTCATGCATTATCCGATGAATCGTGGATTAATGCTATGCATGAGGAACTTGAGAACTTTGAGAGGAACAAGGTATGGCGGTGAGTCGAGCCCCATCCGGTCACAATATCATTGGGACTAAGTGGGTGTTCAAAAACAAGCAGAGTGAGGATGGGGTTGTCATTCGCAACAAGTCTAGGCTAGTTGCATGGGCTTTTCTCGGGTTGAGGGTCTTGACTTTGAGGAGACCTTTGCCCTGTAGCTAGACTAGAGGCTATTAGGATCCCGCTTGCATTCTCTGCATCCCGGGCTTCAAGCTCTATCAAATGGATGTCAAGAGTGCATTCCTCAATGGCTATATTGAGGAAGAGGTTTATGTCAAACAACCTCCGAGATTCGAGAACCTCAAGTTTCGAGTCATGTATACAAGCTCTCCAAAGCTTTGTATGGACTCAAGCGAGCCCCAGAGCATGGTATGAGAGGCTCAAGTCTTATCTTCTCACCATGACTTCAAAATGGGTATAGTAGACAAAACTCTGCTCATCGGACACCATGAGTCTCATTTTCTTCTTGTCCAGATTTATGTGGGCGATATCATTTTGGTGGCTCGTCTCATTCGCTTGTGTCTCGGTTTTACGAGGTGATGAGCACTGAGTTTGAGATGAGTATGATGGGCGAGTTGAGCTACTTTCTTGGCTTCCAAATCAAGCGGACTCGGGAGGTACTTTCTTGCATCAAGGCAAATATGCCCGTGACCTCTGAGGCGCCGACATGTCGATGGGAAACCGGTGATGACTCCTATGGCCACCACTTCTGTCCTCGAGCCCAATGAGGATGGTGAGCCTGTTGATCAAAAGGAGTTTGAGCATGATCGGCTCCTCTTGTACCTCACCGCTCGAGGCCGACATACATTTTGCTTGTGTGTGCGGCGCTCGATTTCAATCTTCTCCTCGCGCCTCTCACGCCAAAGGGGATCAAGCGCATCTTCAGTACCTTCGTGCTACCACCGATTATGGTATTTGGTACTCTTCGTCTTCTTATCTATCTCTTAGAGCCTTTTCCGATGCCGACTTTGCCGGTAGGATAGATAGGAAGAGCACTTCTGGCACTTGCCAATTCATTGGCACTTCTCTTGTTTCTTGGTCATCTAGGAAGTAGTCTGGGGTTGCACAGTCCACCGCTAAGGCCGAGTATGTTGTCAGCAACCGATTCTTTGTAGCAGTGCTCTGGATGAGATCGACCTTACGGGACTATGGGTTAGAGATAGAGAGTGTGCCACTTTTCTGTGATAACACTTCAGCTATTTGCATTGCTAAAAACCCAGTGCAACATTCCCGGGCCAAGCACATTGATATTAGATATCACTTCCTTAGAGACCATGTGGAGAAGGGAGATATCGTGCTTCGATTCAGAGAGAGTGACCTTGATTAGCGATATCTTCACCAAGCCTTTGGATATCTCCAGATTTGTTGCCTTGAGGAGTGAGCTTGGAGTCGTGAGCCCTTACGGCCTTTCGTGAGTGGGAGCTGGTTTGTATATTATGTATTATATGTTTTCTTCCAGCTTTGCTTTTCTTTTCTTTGTGTTTCTTTTGGGTGTCTTTGGGCTTGTTTTCTTGAGTTGAGTTCACTCACTTAGACTTCTAGCATGCCTTCCATGGACCTCTTATCTTGTGCTTTAGGTTGCTATCATGCGTGATTAGCTGTTCTCTCTTCTCTCTAGGTTGAGTTCCCTCACGCCTTATAAGTCTAGCGGTATTGGGCCTCCCAGGTAGAGGCGAGTGCATGTGCACTCCTTAGTTGGGATCTAGAGTCGCCTTCCTATGTCACCACTGGGGAAGATAAGAGCGAGTCTAAGCCGTAGTGAGTCTCTTATATCTTATCTATGCTCAATAGCCATCCAGTTTTGCGCTTTCTCGGCTTCTTCTCCTCATTCTGCTTTTAAGTTGTTATTGAGTTCATTCGGTTTTCTTTATGCCTAATCTTGATAATAACTCAACTTTAACCAGATTTGAGCTTAAAATTGATTCATTTGTTGAGGGGGAGCTTGGGAATCTGTTCATGCATTGCATTTAGACTGCATTTTCTGTTTTATGAGCTTTGTCTATTATGCAATTGATTTCTTCTTCATGCTATACACCATGCTACATCATTTGAAGAAAATCACTAGCTTAGGTATATCCATGTTCATTTAACTTGCTAAGCTTAAAAATGAAATAAGCCTTAAATGAAAAACTTGATGAAACTTGTTGCTTTTACTTGCTAGGTTTCTTCTCTAGAGGTTTGTGCCATAATTTGAGAAATTTAGGAGTTCTGTAGAGTCCCTATAGCAACTTGGGTGAAACTAGTTTGATCCATGCTAGAGTCCTTCAATTGCTCATGAATCATTGTGAAAAAAAATGAAAATTAAACAAAATTGACTCTTCTTGTGCACATATGACTCAACACCTTGCATTCACAAGACCGCTTCCCATTGCACTTGGGATGAACTTGGAATACATCGTGTTTGACCTAGACCATCCTCTTAAGAGTTCATCTTGAGATGGTCGCATACGGCTTGAGTCAATTGGTTGTCAAAAGAAAATGCAAATAAATCAAAAACAAAGACATATGTGGGTAAAGGATGCAAATAATGTCAAACATTTGCACCCCGCTATGTCTTGTATGATGATAAATCAAAATTTGCATTAAGTGATAAATGAGCCCGAAGGACCTTGTATGCTCTTCTAGATTCCCCAAAGTGTTGAGTAGGTTGAACTCTAGGTTTTCCTTTTGATCCTTAGAGTGGCTATTCTTCTATTTTTGAAACTAAAGCTAAGTGTTGCACTTGTCTAATCTTGCTAAAAATGAAATATTCAAAACTAAGCTCGTATTTGCACTTGGACATGTCTTAGTTTAGTCATCTTCTGAAATTGACAAGCTTGGTGTAATATCCTTCCATTTTGATCAATTGGATAATCTTCAAAGCTCTTTCGATTGCATTTCATGCATACATAAAAAAAATTGATGCCTATATTGCCAAAAGGGGGAGAAAACGTAGAAAAGGCATCACTAAAATGATAAAAATGTGAATGCTTATTTGGTTATTATGATCTTTGTAAAACTATGCTACTACTTTTGTTGGATCATAATCTCATAATCACATTTGACATGTTTAGTTGGATTTTAGAGTTTTTGTTGAAAACTTGCCCTTTCTTAAATTTAACTCTAAAATCTGAATTCCTCTTCGTCAACTTGGTCATGGTTCTAATTTCTATCTTTGGACCAAGTTTGACTTTGCAACTAAAAATTGCTTTCTTCTTCATTTTCTTCAAACTCAAATTTATGCCTTTTGTGTGGTTTGTCAATATACTCATCAAGGGGGAGATTGAAGGACCATGTGGAGGTCCATCCATGTTTGTGATGAGTATTTGACTTTATTTGAGCAAGGTGTGCTCAAGTTTGAGTTTGATTTGGATTGATTTTCAAAATGAAGCAATTTGAGTTGTCTCTGCCAGAGTGGCGATGCGGTCGTATGGACGCGGTAGTGATGAGTTGGATGGTTTATTGCACATCTTTGTGGGCATTGCTATGTGAGGAGTTTCCTTGTCTTTGATGGTTGCGGGTGACGGTGCTAGGTCATGGTGAGGCGAATGATGACCGGGACTAGGCGAGGCGTCGGAGGTCCGAGACGGTTGGGAGATCGCGAAAGATGATCGGAGACGGAGTCCGGGAAAGTCAAGAAGACAAGGAAAGGAGTTGATGCTAGCTAGATGCCGCGTGGATCAATGAGGGCCGTCGGATTGAGGTCTAGTTGATAGGTTAGCGGGTCTAGGTAGTATGCTTTGAAAACCGTGCAAGAAAACCCGGTATGTGTGTGGGTTTTGGGTTAGCCCTTGCATGGCTGTGTGTGTGGGTTAATCCTAGCCCTTAGATGAGTGCTCTAGGCTTGAGGGACTCATCCAAGGGTGGTAGGTGGCCCAAGAGTAGTATAAATAGGGGTGGAGGGGTAGCCTCCTTCCCTTGAAGGTGTTAAGGTTTTTGATGCTCATTTGAGCTTTGCCCACATGAATGTGAGGCTTTGTAACCTCCCCTTCCAGAAATGAAAGTTTTATCCATCCACCTCTGAATTTATTTTGCGCATTTACATTATATCTTTACTTTACGCAATTTAAATTCAGCATTTACTTTTCCGCAATTACATTCCATAAATTTACTTTCAAGTAATTTGATTTGCCTCCCTCCTTCTAAATGCTGCTGATCATGGATGTTTTGAGTGTGTTCATATGGTTTTACATCTCTTTTGCACTCTTGGATTGAGTAGAGAACATCTTTTCTTTCAAGTTCCAACTTTGTTCAGAACTTGTTCTTCGCGCAGCAGTCAGTGTTTGATTTTGTAAAAATATAGAAAAATCCTTTTTGAGTGATTCTTATTGGAGGAGGTGCGGGACTCTGATATACACCTGCAGAAAAATTTTGGAGTTCACTTGTTGCACCGTTTGGGCGCCATGAGGTGAAAACCGAGCCCCAAACTTTCTGCTCGAAGTTCTTGAGCATACTGTGTTCTTAGATTTTTCCTATTTTTTCTGTAAGGCTTTTTGAGGAGAAATTTGGTGGAGTTCTTCACGACTCTGATGCTCATAGGGAGAAAAATTCTCAGAATTTTGTGAGCTGCAGAAACCCACCAACCTCCTGTGCAAATTGAGGACAAGTTCTGGAAATTCTGCTTTTGCTTTTCTGAAAGTGACTTTTGTGATTTGAATTGATGTCCTTTCTAAAAGCAAGAGTTTGAATTGATTCCTCTTTATCTTGGACACTAGACAACCAGGATTGTGACTCAAAAATCCCCACATATTTTATGGTACTTATCCATGCCAGCTTGGGGTACACATAGTTGTCTAGTTTTTCGGGTTTTTCACAATTTCCTTTGAGCGATCTTGTCGAGTTTTTTGTTGGAGTATTTTGGGGGGATTTTTATTTGCGACCATTCACCCCCCCTCTGTTCGCTATCTCGGTCCTTCAAAGGCCCTGTTTGGCAGAGCTCCAGATCCCAGCTCCACCTCAGAGCTGGAGTTTGTAGGCTAAAATAAAGTGAATTAAGTTTATATTTTTTGTCTAAAATGTAAACAAGATGATCCACATAAACACTCTTAATGTACTCACAGCTCCAGCTCCATAAATTTCTGGAGCTAGAAATACCCTACTCCACCAACTCCACGGATTTTGGTGGAGCTGGAGCTGTCCCAAACACCCTATAAGTGTGAGTAACCCAAATTGACATCAAGTATTGTCTATGTTATTCTAGGGTTTTCAAGGTTCACAAATCCATACTTATCAAGGAAGTTCTATGTAACTACAGGTACAACTACCAATACCAATAAAATAGCATACTTTAATAAAGTAACGTATGCAGTAAAACATTTAATGAAAACATTTGTAAAACTAGGATCAATATGATCAAAGGGGGTGCTTGCCTTGCTTATTTATTGCTTATGATGAAGACGAAACCACGGTTGACGGAGGCAATGACAGAAGTAGCGACGTCGGATTCTACACGTAGTTCAATCGGAAATACAGCAAATACCCAACTTTAATAAGGGCAAAAAGAAAACAGACAGAAAACCAAATAAAGATTCACTAAAGAAAACAGGAATATTTTAGGGTTAGGATTATGATTTCAAGTCCTCATGATTTAGTTAATTATACATTATGATGTTAATGACTTTTTATGATGAACAAACATGGTTTCTTTTATAGATTATCTATTCTTGAATTACGAATTCAAGAGGCTAAAATTATAAATTCTTGCATTTATAACTTCGAATTATAGATGCTAAAATTATTTGGATTAATAAGATTAAGATATTAGACAACATGTTACATGCTATGCATGAATAGTTCTTGACTACAAACGATTTGCATGAGAAGGTTTCATATAAGTTAGATCTGTTGAGTTTAGGCTACTAATTATGTACTCAACGTTTTTAAGAAGGTTCTGGTGATACAAATTACATATTTGTTTATTATTTCAATGTTTACTTATTCATATAATTGAGTCCATAAAACATAATATTTAAGGTTATTTGGCTATTAGGATTTATATGCAAGACATGATGATATAATATTATTTCTTCAGAATATTATCTATACTTTGAAGAACATTCTTAAGTTAATTTCATATATTTTAGTGTTTAGACGAGATGTCATATTCATTGCTGAAAAAGCTTATATGATATTAAGGGTTATGACGACTATATTATTTAAGGGTATTGGGTTAGCCGGATTCAGATGCAAAGCAAGTTGAAAATAAAATATTTTTCTAGATTATGGTAGTACATATCTTAAATATTGTTTCCAAACTGAACTTCATAAAATCTGCATTAAGACGAGATATTCTACGGGCTATTGAAAATGCTTAAGTAATTTTATAATTTACACGATAAAGGTTTAGTTTTAGTCCTTTAGTTTGCGACTGCACCTTGTAAGATTATTTATCCATTTTTCTGGCATTAGCATGGGACATCACTAAGATTGTTTTAAAGTTGGTTTTGCAATATTTTGCTTTTATCCGAGATGTTTTCTATATAAGTAAACATTAAGATTTAATATGTACTTAATTCAAATATGCACAACCATGAGGTATTCTTGCATAACAGGGGTATTATTGTTTTATTGAAGACCTAGGAATCAGTTTACCATTATTTGAACTTGTATGCTTTAAGTTATATTTATTTTGATTTCTATGCATTGGAAAGTAATCTATTTTCATATTTAATTCAAACTAGATTTAGTTCTAAATTTTTTTGCATATCTAAGTATATTACTCATTTTTTAACACATAGAAACTGATTTGACATGAATTGAATCATTTTCGCAAAAGATATTCATATTTGAATATTCAATACATTGGAAACAACTTTCTTTAGAAAATGATGTAAATCAATGTAAAAATATAAATAATTTTGCATATTTAGGTTCCTGAGGAATTAAAGTTTCTAACAAAATTGATTTCATTCAAATTGGAGTTTATTTGCAAAAATTCTACATATGGCATTCTTTTGATCCCTTTATTTAAATTGAATTTAAAATTTAAATATAGTTAATTTATAAAATATTTTTTAATATTACGAATGTACAGGATTTATCATGAATTTATAAATTTATTTCATTTCATTTGGATTGATAGTTCAAAAGTTATAAGCATTTGAATATACTAGGGTTTTGAAAATACTGTAAATTAGAAAAATTACCAAAAACGGAAAGTACGTTTTAGCTTTGAAATCCCGCTTTCCTCTTCTGGACTTGACTCGACTGAGGCGCTGACAGCTGGGCCCGGATGGCAGCGACTTGCTGCGCGCTGCGCAAGACTGACGCGTGGGACCGACGAGGCAGCGAGACACATGCATGCGAGTGGCTGACAGCGAGGACCCACCCGACAGAGAGACAAAACAGAGAGATTCGGTCTTGAGCTCGCCGGCGGCGAGATTTCGCCGAAGGAGGTGAATCGGTAGCACGATGAGAATCAGCATGTCCATGCGCACACGGCAGTGGTGATAGTTCGGCAAGAGGTGGACGGAGATGGTGCACCACCGTGAAGGGGCGGCGGAAGCCATGGCCGAGGCTTGCTGGCGGCGAAGCACAACCGGAGGTGGTGAATGGGCCCCATGGCAAGCTTCAAGGCAGTAGTGCGCATGAAGGTGATGTGTCGGCGCGGCCAGAGATGGCTGGGATCGACCTGTCACCGTGAAGGGGCGGTGGCGGCGGAAGGACACGGCGTGAGGGCTCGTCGGAGAAGAACAGTTCCAATTGAGGGTGGTGACGGACTTTAGGTGGTAAGGAGATGTTCTGGGTTAAGTTTCTTGAAGCATTGTTGATCAAGTCGGCCAAACGAGGTTTTCCGTTTTTTCTGGTTTCGCCGGACTTGGCATAGAAAGGGGTGGTTCGGACGTAGTCAAGGCAAATGGGATGGGCTGTTGAGTTTGCAGGATACTTTGAAGGGCATGGCGAGGTTTTTATAGTCGATTGGGGTGGTTGCTACAGGCTTTGAACACAGACAGGAAACGGCGGGATGACAGCTGCGAAAGAGTTACTGGCAGGGGGGTAAGTTGGCGCATTGGTCTGCTTGAATTGCGGCGGAATGGCGACAAATTGTAAGGCGGCGCCGGCTCGGCAAGAAACAGAAGGAGCTGCAAGAGAGGAAAAGAAGAATGGAGAAGAGGACTGACGAGTGTGGCCCGGCCGGCAGTGGGAGAGGAAGAAGTCGGTAGGGGGTACAACTGGGATTGACGGGCCCACCAGTCAGCTAAACAAAAGAACAACTCAGTTGCAGCTTTTGGATAGAACAGGATGAATTCATTGAATTAGGCCATGAAACCGACTCAATGTTTTATGAGGATTTCTGCAGAGGTCGGCAAGAAATATATAAAGGTCTAGTAAAATTTTTAGGTAAAAACTTTGGGTAAAAATATATCTAAAAATCTGACAATGCACAGTTACTACTTTCTGCTGATTCTGATTTCTATTTAATTAAGGATCAAAAGCAGATTATTATTTTATGAAACTTTTTATGAAGATATGAAATGGAATTATTGACATAATATAATATTTTCAGATTTTTATATTTTATATTTTAATTTTAATAATTCTAACATTACTATTTTCACTTTTTCAACCTCTCTGTTTATGAATTTTTAAAATTATTAAATGATGGTATAAACTCTTGATATTTTTACGAGACATAGATAAGACAGGAATGTCAGCATGGTTAAAATTTTAACTCCGGTGAAGGTTGAGTGATTTCTGAAGAATTCTTACAAGGTCGGTTCATGGTATCTAGACAGGGTTAGTTTTGTCTTTTTAATTTATTTCATTGATCAGATCAGTGCAAGTTGCATATTCAAGATCCTGGATGGATCTGGGATTTATCTAATATTTTTACAAATTTTAATGGTTTTGGATTTTTACCTTTTTACTTTTACCATTTTACCTTTTCAATATATACATAACTTTTTCTTTTGATGCAAAACTCAAGAAGAACCAATAATTTAGAAAACTCAGAAAATTCAAATTCAAATTAAATATCATATATAAAATTCATTTTTATAGTTTATTTGTTTTGGAAGAAATAGTTTTAATATTGAAATATTTCTTTTCTTAAGATTAGAATGCAAGAAAATTGGAAAAGATATTGTTTAAAATCAAAACCTTGATTCCAGTTGAAATATTTATTCAATTATATTTTTAAGTTTCAAAATTTTCATTTTTCTTATTTTTGATTTTTATGGGATGTTATAGAGTTCACCATGGAGTCCGACCACCGTTGAAGAAGAACCGTCGACGCCGCTGCATCGGAGCACAAAAGACGAACCTGACCATGTCACCAGATTCGCAACATCGAGATACACTCGTAGATGCCCACCTCCACCACCGTCGATGACCCTAGGGTTGCGTGCGCCGCCGTCTGACGTGGCTTGATGCTTCGTCGACGCGTGTCAGGCATGTTGGCAGGTCTGCTGATGTGGCGCTTGCATAGCGGGCGGCATAAGCATTGTGTTGGCGCTGATTCACCATGACATCAACATGACGTAGAAAACGGAATTTTCTATTTAAAATGAATTCGGTTTATTATTTGATTTTCAATTTTATGATTTTTTAGATTTTTTAATCTTCCACTAGCCCGTTCTCCCTCATACGAGCTCTGATTGATGTGATTCAAATTTCTAAAAAATTGTAAAATTGGGATATATCTAATGGTGAATTTTATTTTATTTTTGGAGTTCATTTGCTCTCTATTTTGGTGTTTATTTTGTGTTCTTTTTTTGTTTCGCGTAGACATTGAATTGTGTGATGCATCTGAGGGAGACCCATCAACACAAGACCAAGATCCAGAGCAGGAATAAGGACTTTTCTAAGGCAAGTTTTGCTTTGATCATGTTGAACTCATGTTTATAAAATTGCTTTATTGTTTTACTCTATTGCATATTAATTCAAGTATAGTTAGCTATTCTACCAGTTTGATCTATAACCTACCATGTCATTTGTATGCCATGATCTATTATCACCCTAGATTGGTTCACTATAGTTGGTTTATATTAAAATCAACATGGGATGTTTAGACCGTGTTAGTTGCTTAGCCATGCCACATCATCAAACGTACTTGAATCATCAATGGTTAATCTTGACTAATAGAATATGGAACAGATATGAATTGGTGTGTCAGGTGTTGTCACACGAGGATGTTGAGTTGTAGTGGCGAGGGATGTCACGTAACGATGTTGATCACTTGTTGATGGCACGTGGTCCTTGGTAACCAACTGGGGTGGTAATCACTTAGATCGGGGCAAGTGGCAAGGGGCAAGTGTGCCAAGGTGGGCCCGATGGGCAGAGTGTATGTGGAAGTCTTGCTTCGATCATCTTAAGGATTTAACCTTGCAAACCTTTGACCTAAGTCAATCATGCAATCCCATGTCTGGTATGGGATAGCCTAGCTGATTAATTAGTAATGTTTTGGCGCAAGAGCCCTGTTGTGGCGGTTTAACCCTTCAGTTTTGAAACCTCAGCGGGTAGTACTGGGTTAAGGCAGAGCTTTGTAAAGGCTTTGTCATGATCTCTCCGCCGACACACCAATGGAAGTGTGTTAATATCATGGCACCAAGAGACGATCATGTCGTGTGGGTAAAGTGAAAAACCTCTACAGAGTATAAATCTATTCGGATAGCCATGCTCGCGGTATTGAGCAAAGCTCAGGAATTACAGTTAAGGGATAGTTTAATTAAATGGAAACTTGGTTTGGATGGCGTGTTGACATGTGGAAGGTTGGAACATGTCTTAGGATTGGAAACTTGGTTTACTGGAGAAATGATGAATCTATCTATTACTGATATTTGTTTTACTGTCTTTACAATCTACTTACTGTATCTATTTACAAATGCTGCTTTACTGCAAAAGAGCCATGTTAGCCATTTATTTGGAACAAACTTGCATATAGTTATATAGAATTGCATTCTGTGCACAACTTGTTGAGTGCTTTAAGTACTCGCCCTTGCCAACAACAACATCACTGGTTGAAGAGTCTAGATCAAAGCTGGAAGAGGTGTTCCAGGAGGAGACGAATGTTTAAGGTGCGAGCCTTGTCAGTTGCCTGTGGTATACTGGGAGGTTTCTCTACGTTTTCATTCCGCTGCAGTTTAATTTGTTATTCAGCCTTGCGAGGCGTAGTATTGTATGTTGACCATAAGGTCTTTCAACATGTATTAATTAATATATGATGTCTTTCATAATGTTTCTGTTGTGTATGATTGTGATATTCATCTATGTTGAGCCTGTGTGCACTAGCGTGATCCTGGACTAGTGCAGTATACACAAAGGGTCCGGATTTGCATATTCGGGTCCCGTCAGTTTCGCTGCTATTTATTTACTTTGATTCTGAGCCATCGAGGCCTAATAAGTTTAAGGTTGACCCTATGGTCGTTCAACAATGTCTATTTATTATTTGGTGTCTTTTATTATGTTCCCGCTATGCATGATTGTGATATTCATCTATGTTGAAGATGTGTGCACTAGCGTGATCCTGGACTAGTGCGATATATACAGAGGGTCCGGATTTGCATATTCGGGTCCTGACACCATATAGGCGAACGATTTCTCAGAAAAATAAATCTGCAACATTTGTAGCATTATCGCTCTTATGATAAGGTATAAAATGTGCCATCTTAGAAAATCTATCCACGACAAGAAAAATGCTATCCCTCTCCTTGTTTGTTCTAGGAAATCCTAAAATAAATTCTATAGAAATATCTTCCCAAGGTACGCTAGGAATAGGAAGAGGCATATATATACCAAAATGTCCCATGAGACCTCCTCTATGCGCCTCCTGTAACAAAAAAAGACGAATGGAGCTAGCTGGAATGCATAGCTTGTTAGCATGAAACACAAATCCATCATTAATAACAAATTTATTCCAGCTCTTTCCCTCTTTATAATTTAACAATATTTCTTTAAATTTAGCATCATGCACATACTGCTTTTTAATAGCCTCTAGTCCAAAGATCTTGAAGTCAAGTTGAGATAGCATAGTATATCGCCTTGACAATGCATCAGCAATAACATTGTCCTTCCCTTTCTTGTGTTTAATGACATAAGGAAAAGATTCAATAAATTCAACCCATTTTGCATGTCTACGGTTCAATTTACTTTGACTTCTAATATGTTTTAAAGATTCATGACTAGAATGTATAACAAATTCTTTTGGTCATAAATAATGTTGCCATGTTTCTAAAGTCCAAACTAAATCATATAATTCTTTGTCATAAGTAGAATAATTCAGACTAGGCCCACTCAATTTCTCGATGAAATAAGCAATAGGTTTACCTTCTTGTATCAACACATCACCAATTCCAACTCCATTAGCATCACACTTAAGTTCAAAAGTATTATCGAAATCAGGAAGTTGGAGCAATGGTGCATTTGTGAGCTTCATTTTCAGAAGGTTAAATGATTGTTCTTGGGTAAGATCCCAAATAAATGAAACTCCTTTCTTTGTAAGTTCATTCATGGGTGCGGCAATGGTACTGAAATCTTTGACAAAGCGTCAATAGAATCCAGCAAGTCCAAGAAAACTTCATACTTGGGTGACCATGTTAGGAGTCGGCCAACTCTGTATAGCATCGATCTTAGCTTGATCAACTTCAATTCCCTGTGGAGTAATAACATAGCCAAGAAACGATAAAGTATTAAAAACAACACGTAAGTGTTCAAGATGTTCATCAAGTGACTTGCTGTAAATTAATATATCATCAAAGTAAACCACCACAAATTTACCAATGAAAACAAGTAAATGCTCGTTAATTAATCTCATGAAAGTACTAAGTGTATTAGTTAAACCAAAAGGCATCACTAACCACTCATACAACCCGAACTTAGTTTTAAATACAGTTTTTCATTCATCTACAAATTTCATTCTAATTTGGTGGTAACCACTACGCAAGTCCACTTTAGAAAATATGGTAGAGCCACTTAATTCTTCAAGCATATAATTTAATCGAGAAATAGGATGACGATATCTAATGGTAATATTATTGATAGCTCTATGTAACATCCCAAATTTTGTTTTTCCTGGATTTATTATGCTTTTCCTTTTTATTGAATTCTTTTGGGATTTTATTCAATTTATTTTGGATTAGTTGACTTAAGATTTTTGCCATCTTTTATTTGTTTAGTGAAAAGTATTTGTGATATTTTTGTTGGAAATATTTTATTTGAGTCATAAATGTCTTAAAGTATTTTCTGGAATTTTTCTAGATTTTTCTTGGTATTTTCGCTAATTATTTATGCTTTGTTTATTTATCTGAATTGTTTTCATTCAAAAAAGATTTAAAAATCGCTAGAATAGTGTTTGGGCAGAATCTCTTTGGTCCAAATTGCTTTCCTTACCGCCAATTTCCAATAGACCACCTGTCTTCCCTTCATTGGCCATGCACACTCGCCCCGCCGCTAACCCTAGCCACCTTTGATTTCGACCGTAGGATTTCCATCGAGTGATCGAGATTTACCCGCGTTTCTACCACAGTTGGATTGTTGGATTGACGTCGCACGAACTCGTGAGATTGCGCCACGTCCCCGCCGTCGTATCGAATCAGATCTCGGCCGCGCCACCGTATCCCGTGGATCTCGGAGTCCATGCCGATGGGCTATAAATACCCCGTGCCCTGGCCCGAGGTTTGCCATTGGACGCCACGTGTTTTTTCCCCGTTTATCAACCCCGGAGGTGCCTTGGTTCGCAAGAGCAAGCTCGTCGGAGTTTCATTGGGTCGCCGTCGTCTTCAAAGTCGTCGATCTCCCTCTCTGCCGCATCTTAGTCAAAGCCGTGGGCTTCTTTCTATTCACCGTGCTGTGCTCGCCCAGATCCAGGTAGTTCCGCAGTGAATCCGTCACCTTCCGCCGTTTTGGCCATCTTCGTCTTCGTCTCCGGCCATGCGTCGCCTCGCGGGACATCGTCGTCACCTTCCTTTTTACGCTAGCCGTTCGATCTCGCCGAACTGCTAGATGCGCGCCACGCGTCGAGACCGCGGTAGCACTACCCAGTTTGCCGTCCGTTTGGAGATCAACCCTGCAGATCGTGCCGCGTATCGCTAGCCTTTGATTGCCGCGTGTCGGTCTGATCTCGCTGCCATTGATCGTCGCCGTTGAGTGTCGACGTCGATCACTGTCGTCGAATCCGATGAGGGTCGCCGGATGCACGCCAGGTGCCGCACCCTAGTAGGCCGTGCACCGTGCTTGCGTCATCAGTATGACGTTAGCCCTAGCGTCGGTCACCTTCAGTGGACCGTGTCCACCGTGGACTCGGTGCGTCCGTGGACCAGATCTATGGACGTCCGGGCCCACATGTCAACCTCTACGGTAATTTCTAGATTTATTTTAATTCGGTGCTGATGTCACAGTGATGTCATAAATGCTATTTTTCGTATAAAAATAATTCTGTTAATTCGGATTTTCCTTTTTCCTGATTTATCTTTTTTCTCAAACTTTGAATAGCTATAAGTTTTTCATACGACCTCGGATTGAGGTGATTCAATTTTTTAAAAGTTTGTAAAATTGAGATCTAATTAATGGTTATTTTTTTAGAGATTGTTTTCTCTTTGTTTGGTGTTTATTTGTTGTTCTCTCTCGTTTCACGTAGACGTTGAATTGTGCAACGCAACCGAGGAAGATTCGTCAACTCAAGACCAAGGTCCAGAGCATGAATAAGGGCTTTTATAAGGCAAGTTGTGCTTTGATCATGTTGTACCCATGTTTATAAAATCGGTATATTGTTTTACTCTATTGCATATTATTTCAAGTATACAATTGTTTCTATTTAAATTGGAACTTAGTTAATACACCTTTTGATCTATACCCTACCTTGTCATTTGTATGCCATGATCTATTGTCACCCTAGATTGGTTCACTATAGTTGATTAATACTGAAATCAACATGGGATGGTTAGACCGTGTTAGCTGCTTAGCCATGCCACGTCATCGCATGTACTTGAATCATCAATGTTTAATCTTGACTAATGGAATATGGAACAATGATATGAACTTGTGTGTCATGTGTTGTCATACAATGATATTGAGTTGTAGTGGCGACTCATGTCACGCAACGATGTTGAATTGTTGATGGCACGTGGTGCTTTGCAATCAACTGGGTGGTAATCATTTAGATTGGGGCAAGTGGCAAGGGGCGTGTCGGGACCCGGATTTGCAAATCTGAAACCCTCTGTGTATACTGCACTAATCCAGGATCACACTAGTGCACACAGTGGAAACATAGATGAAATATCATTCCATACAATGAATTAACTAAGAAGAAGTATATTATTATTAAATAAACCAAACGACCTTATGGTCAAAGTTTACACTAATATGCCTTAAGGGCTTACGAAACGAATAACTATTGCAGCGGAAAAGATAACTTGAGCCATTCGACATGCCACAGGCAATCGTCTGGGGAACGCCTTCATAATCCACGTAGTCTTCATAGAATTCCTCCTCATGATATTCAGCATTTCCTGATCCTTCCTCAGCAACTGATCAACAAAGGCGTATAGCCGTGAGTACAAAAAGTACTCAGCAAGCCGTAGGGAATTGATACAATATATTCATGCACGGCTTGACAAGTATGGCCATATGGTTCATTTGCAGAGAGCAATAACTTGAATTGAAATACAATAAATAGATTGAAAGCACATTTATGAAAAGATAAATAAATAACTGATAGATCAATGGTAGACAACATGAACAGAATAGCGAGGCAGTACCTTACAACATCTAAAACAAGTATCAACCAATAAATTCAACAGTATTACTTTAAACAACAAAACAACAATGAACTCCCCGTTCACATCCCAGCAATTACACATTTCATGAAAGACTCTATACCCCGTGTGAAATTCCTGGGCTTGTCCATGACCGCGGACGCGGCTATTCGAATAGTTTTACACTTTGCAGAGGTTGTACAACTTTACCCACAAGACATGAACATCTCTTTGTGCAAATGTTCCTGACACACGTCCTTTGGTGTCTCGCAGAGATATCATAACAAAAGCCTTTACAATGCATTGTCTAAACTTGGTATTGCCCGCTAAGGTTTCGCCCCTTAGGGCCCCCTCTTTCGCCTTGCGAATCTACCCGTCCATCTCGGAACCCACACCACCAATTGGCAGTACTCAAGGCTAGACATTGCTAATTAATCAGCTAGGTCTATCCCATACCAGACTTGTGGTAGTACGGTTAGGCCCAGTTCAATGGCGCACAAGATTAAGTCCTTAAGTTGTCTCAAGCAAGTCATCCACATCCCAATGTGCTAGAAAGCACCCCCTTTACTGCACGATCACTTGCCCGAGGGAAAACAATTCGTTCAACCAATACCAATGATAAACCCCGCCATGGTACAACAAATTTTACAATAGTGGCTAACGGCCACGATTCAATATCTCATTAAGTCAAGATTAACATTATTCAACATGTGACATGAATCCCTTTGCACAGCTAAGCATGTCTAAGCATAGCTACGATAACCCAATGTTGGTATAACGATTATGTCCAACTAGTAATGTCCCAACCTATGTTTAACAACGGATACATGGCATCCCAATAATCAAGGTGGCATAATGTCAACTAGGTATATATCTACTCCCATGAAATAAACATTGATACACAAAATATCATGCAATTGTATAAAAGTAAAGTACTTTTGTAAACATAGGATCAATATGGTCAAGGGCTACGACTTGCCTTGCTGATCTAGTGTTGAGTCTTGGTCTTCGAAGTCTCCGTTCGCTCCCTCGGAATTAGCGTCTACCGGAAAAGAAAGCAAAGAATACAATTAAATACCAAACAGAGACTCAAACAATCTCACAACTAAAAATAAATAGCTCTGGAAGATAGAGCTTGATTTTATAAAAAATTAGAAACTTGAATCGCCTCAATCGGAGTTCGTATGAGCGAGAACGAGCCTCCGAAAGATTAAATTCATAGAAAAAGTCTGAAAATCAGAAAATCCGAATTTCCCGATTTAATTTTTCTATTGGAAAATCGATTTATTGCGCAACGCTGACATCAGCAATCAATTTCCCGAAATAAAAATAAATCAGAAAACTCTTATTTTACTAACATGCGGGACCCACGGTCTATGGACCGAGTCCACGGCCTCAGCTCAGTTCACGGTGAACCGGGCTCACGGGAACGGATCTAGGGCTGACGTCAAAACTGATGTCACTGCTGACGGGGCAGCACGGTTGATGCGGCTGCGCACGTGGCGCTGACATGGGTGCTGACTAGGCGGCCACGCAGAAGGCCACACGTCGCACATCCGACGGCGGCGCGGAATCGGACGACCGGGAACCGACGATGCGGCGACCGCAACATGGCGCGATCTGGAGCGCACATCCGGGCGATCGGATGGCCACCATCTAGCGAAGGAGGACAACGGCGAGCGGCGACGCGGGCTCACCGGATGCGAGGAAGAAGACGCGACAACTGGCGTAAAGGCGACGGATCGGACACAGGTTTTGGCTGATCGGGGAGAGGGCGACGCGGGCAATGCAAAGGAGCCAACGACGACGGCAGAGACCAGCCGGAGGTGGAGCAAAAGGCGACGGAAGGCTTCGCAATGGCGGCGCACTCCGGTGAGCTTGTGCGCTAAGACGGCGGTGACTCGGGCGACGAGCGAGAGGGCAAAAGGAGCACCGCGAGGAGGGGAACCTCGAGAGGGGTGCGATGGCGGCTTTAAATAGCCCTGGAAGGCGTGTGCGGTGCAGACTACAAGACGGCGGCATGAGGCACGCGGACTCCGAGCGGCGGCGGCGGCTAGGGTTTCGCGGGCGCGCGCTGGTCACTAGGCCAGCGGGCGAGCTGAGTCTGGCCGACTAGCGAGGCGAAGCGGGCCGATGGGCCAAGCAGCGGGCTGGGGAAGAATTCGGCCCGAGACGAAATCAGAAAATAAAAACATTTTTCAATTTAATAAATTTTCAAAAATCCCATTAAAAGCAAATAAATTCAAATACATAACAACTAAATTCAGAAAAATCTCCAAAAATAAAGAAAAATTGCTTGAAGCACAATGAACCCAACTAAAACTGAAAATATTTAGTTTGATGGATAGTTTAATCAAATTAGATCTTTTCATTAATAGAAAATTCAAATTAAGTTGGGATTAATTCAAGAAAAATGCAAATGTTTGTTTTTGAATTCAAACATTCCAAAACTCAAATTTTGGGATGTTACAGGGCGAGTATGCCAAGGTGGGCTGAAAGGCAGATGGTATGTGGAAGTCTTGCTTCGATCATCCTAAGGACTTAACCTTGCAAGCCTTTGACCTGAGTCAATCATGCAACCACATGTCTGGCATGGGACAACTTAGCTGATTAATTTGCAATTTTTTAGCTTGGTACTATCAATGGCGGTGTGAGTTTCCGAGTTATGGAGTAACTCACATGGTGCAAGAGGGGGCCCTGGTTGTGGTTTTCAGACCCACCAGTGTTGAAACCTTAGCGGGTAGTATCGAGTTAAGCCAGAGCATTGTAAAGGCTTTGTCATGATCTCTCCACCGACACACCAAAGGAAGTGTGTCAATAGCTTGGCAACAAGAGACGATCATGTCGTGTGGGTAAAGTGCATAATCTCTGCAGAGTGTAAAACTATTCGAATTTTCGTGCTCGCGGTACTGAACAATGCTCGGGAATTACAATTAAGGGTTAGTTTAATTAAATAGAAACTTGGTTAGGATGGCTGGATTGCCATGTGGAAGGTTGAAATTTGACTTAGGATTGGAAACTTGGTTTACTTGAGAAATGATGAATCTATCTACTACTGTTATTTGTTTTACAGTCTTTACAATCTATTTATCATATTTATTCATAAATGTTGTTTATTGCAAAATAGCCATAATAGCCTTTTCCTTTGGAATAAACCTTGCATATAGTTACATAGAATTGCATTCTGTGCACAATTTGTTGAGTGCTTTAAGTACTCACCTTTGCCAATAACAACATCACCAGTTGCGGAGTCTACATCCATGCTGGACGAGATGTACCAGAAGGAGACGAATGTTCAGGGTGCGAGCCTTGTCAGTTGCCTGTGGTATACTGAAGGGTTTATCTACGTTTTCATTCCACTGCAGTTTAACTTGTTATTTAGCCTTGTGAGGTATAATCATGTAAGTTTGACCGTAAGGTCAGTCAACAGGTTAATATTTAATATATGATGTCTTTTATTATGTTTCCGCTATGTATGAATGTGTTATTCATCTATGTTGAGCCTATGTGCACTAGCGTGATCCTGGACTAGTGCAGTATACACAGAGGGTCCGGATTTGCATATTCGGGTCCCGACACTCTACAATCAACACACATACACCATGATCCATCTTTCTTAGGAACCAAAATAACAGGGATAGCACATGGACTAAGGTTTTCGCGTACATACCATTTGTCAAGTAAATCTTGCACTTGACGCTGAATTTCCTTAGTCTCCTCTAGATTGGTCCTATAGGGCGCACGGTTTGGCAATGAAGCTCCTAGGATCAAATCGATTTGATGCTCAATTCCTCGAATTGGTGGCAGCCCCGGTGGTACTTCACTTGGAAATACATCAGCAAACTCATGCAAAACGTTAGCAACAGTAGGAGGAATATCCTCAAATGAAAATAATGCTTCTTTACACACCAAAGCATAGCAAACAGAATTACTAGCTTCTATCTAAACAATATCAGATTTTGTAGAAAGCAAAACAACACCTTTCTATTTAATTTCTCCTTTACTAGCACTAGGTTATTTCTTCTTTTGTTGCACAAGTTCTTTAGCTACAATCTGATTTTCACTTTTGCTACTCTCCTTTTCTCTATTACCTCTCTCTAATTCATCTTTTAAAATTACCTCAGGAGACATGGGCAGCAAAGTGATTTTCTTTCCTGTAGATATGAGAGTATATTGATTAGTTCTACCATGATGCAAGGTATCTCGAACATATTGCCATGGTCTACCTAACAACAAAGAACATGCTTGCATAGGTACGATATCGCAATCATCATAATCATGATATGAACCTATGGAAAAGTGTACTCTCACAATGCGAGTTACCTTCAGCTTACCACAAGAATTAAACCATTGAATGTAATAAGGATGGGGATGCTGATTCGTTGTCAAGCCAAGTTTCTCGACCATGTCCATGCTTACAAGATTGTTGCAACTCCCTCCATCAATGATCACACGACATGAACGGTCCTTGACAACAAACTTTGTTTGGAACAGATTGTGACGTTGATTTTGTTCAGCATGCTCCATTTGAGCACTTAGCACACGCTTCACAATGATTGTTAAGTACTTGTTAGAAGCTTTAGCACCAAAACATTATTCTTTATGTTTAGATCCTTGTTCGTCACCTACAGACTCAGTTGCAAATATAGCATATTCCTCCTCAAAATCACTAGCTGAAGTATACTCACCATTATCCTTTATGAGGAGAGCTCTCTTGCTAGGGCAATCTCTCATCATATGACCGTAGCCCTTGCATTGATGGCACTGTATTTCTCATGTTCTTCCTATCGAAGCAACCGAGGATGAACTTTGTGTGGGGGCTGGTACCGTAGTTTTGCTTGTTTCTGGTGCACGTGAAGGAGTAGTGGAAGTAGTGGGGCGCTGATTCTTGTGGGAGGAACTTGGTACAGAGGCTCAACTAGAAGTGTTGTATGGAGCCTTTGATTGCACTTGATTGGAACAACCTGCAAAAGATCCTCCAAAATTTCCTCTTGTCTAGGATTGTCATCCCTGTACTTCTCTTTCAACCTTACAAGCAAGATGAAATAAGCGAGTGATAGAATTGTACTCCTTATAATCAAGTATATCATAAATTTCACTGTTTAAACCACCCAAAAAATCTAGCTATTTTAGCATATTCAGTTTCTTCTAAACCACAACGTAATAACCCAGTTTGTAATTCTTGATAGTAATCCTCTATAGAACTATTACCTTGTCTTAAATGTTGCAATTTGTTTAGCAAATCACGAGAATAATATGAAGGTACAAATCTATGTCTCATAGCTCTCTTCAAAGCATTCCAAGTTCTAGGTATTTTTTGAATATTCGGACAATACTCACTCCACCAAATTGATGCAAAATCAGTGAACTCACTAGTAGCAGCCCTAACTTTCTTATCTTCAGGAAATGCATAGCAAGCAAATTTTTGTTCTACGGCTAGCTCCCATGTAACATATGCATCAGGATCATACTTTCCAGCAAAAGGAGGCATAGTGAATTTAATTTTACCAAGTGGATCATCACGGTCACGTACCTCTCTTGGTGGTGGATCTCTTCTCATACCTTGGCGATTGAAATGACGTTGCCGATTATCACGATCATTGTTAGGATTGAATACTCCATCGGACTTCTTATCAGCAACATATTGATTTCCTTCATCACTGAATTCTTCTTCTACTTCGTCTGCCCATGAGCGAGCAATGGAAGGCGTATGGTGTTGTCATGGTATGATGGTAGCAGCAGGGGTAGCAGGGGCAACAGGTGGTGGAGCTCTCTCTAGTTGCCCTACGTGTGTAGCAAGCGCAGCAAGCTCTCCATTGGTGCGATCTAGAACCCCCTCAAGGCGCTCCGAATGTTGATTGAATAGGTGTGAAAAGTGTTGTACGATTCCCTTCATACGCGGTGTAAGAGGTGTATCATCCTCTCTATGATTAGTGGAACCTGCCATTGTTAGTAGAAGGCAAGAAACAAATCACAAGTATATATTCCTATCAACTACTAGGTGCTGGTGGTTCAAAGTCTTTCACATTAAGCTTTAAACAAATTCTTACCAAGCAAACAGGTGGTGACCAATGGCTGGTTTGTGATAAACGCACTCACGCTTGACAAAGCGGTTTCAAGGAGAACGATACCTATTTGGCTAGTAGGTGGATCTTGGGCAAGCAATATTTATTTCCTATACAATCTGATAATTCTAGTTATTGTAATGATAAGTAATGACCCAAACTAGAATTCACAAGCCCTAGTTGCCAATCACAAGGATATAACCGAATTTCAAGACACACGCGCAAAGATAATGGTACTTATGCAATCAAGGAATGAGCTATAAAATATAAATGAGGCGCCAAAATCTCTATTGCACAAGTCGTAGAGAGACGCTAACTTATTGCTTCAAGAATGAAAAAGGGCACAAGATTGCTCACTAATTAATACAATTGCATAATATGAAAATAATAAACACAAATTAGGATTTTACTCAATGTAGTACGACTGGCCACTATTTTCTTTTTTTCTTCTTTTTTTGGCCTTTTGGCTCTTTCTTTCTCTTTTCTTTCTTTGGGTGACTTTCGGCCAAAACTAGTCTGAACAAAGTTTTGAAATCCCTAACTTGATGCCACAAGATAGTATGATATCATAACTCAAGATTATGCATTGTATCAAGTAGAACAGCCATAAGCAATATCAAATAGCTAGTCTCAATTGAGATCAAAGTATTCGCAAAAGATGAATTGGTTCCCAAAGGTATGTGTACTGATATTTTTAGGGTTTTATGGTTTTTGGATGCTACTGGACTCAACCAACTCAAAGGAACAAGCTAGAACACAAATTGAAGCAAGAAACCCAAATTTGGCCATAACAGTGCAGCAAACTTGTCGCCACAATTAAAGTATGAAAATGACTGAATCTAGTTTGCTCACAATGTAACAAATTGAAGGTAATGTTCTATGCTTTAAAACAAGTATACAAACACACAATTTGGAGCTCGTATATAGAAGTTATAGCCAAAACACCGAGATGCACAGATTTGACCTAAATTCAGCCGATCTAGCCAAATCTGAATCCGAATCAAATTATGTTTGAAAGAGTCCGAATCACAAAGGACACCCAAAAATGTTTTGTAGAGGACTCTTCAAGGATTCAGGAAAAGTACAAAAACTTCTCAATAGGAGTTCGGACATGAGAATTATGATCAAAATACCGAACCGATCTGGATTAGAAATACAACTTGCTTCACCAACTTTGACGTCCAGATTAAACTGACTTGGATACAGAATTAGAGTCCGTGCCCAGCTAGGTTTCTGGAGAGCTCGTTCCAAGGTTTCAGAAAAGTGCAAGAACACTAGAATTTGAGCTCATATGCGAAAGTTATGAACAAAACAAAGTAGTGGACATATTGAAATAAAAGTTACGCGAAGGAAAAACGATCAGCAACAAAAATAAGGACTCTAATGGATCAAAACCTAACAAAGCACACTAAAATACCAGATTGAATCTAAAGGTTGAATTTTTTTGTCGAGTAAGTTTCGATTTATGATGGAAAACAAAAACTAATCTAAGGTACTGAGATTCTCACCGATCAACGAAAGCTCTGATACCACCTATGAGGCTAATGGAGGCCCGATCTTTCGGTGAGATAGATAACTCTCAATTACTGGAGGTGACCCTCACGTTCTAGGCTACCAACCAAAATACAACTGACGACAAGCAATCGCTGAACCAAACTCTGAATTGTTATCAACCGTGCCAAAACCCGATTAACCTGATCACGAAGATCAATTCATGCAAGCAATCGAAGAACAAGCAAGAACAAAGAAAAAACAATCTGAAATTGCAAATATAATTGAAGCACTGATGTGGGGCTTCGAAGAATGGTATTAATGTTGATAAAGCCAAACAAGAGAATACCTAATAGTTTCACCAAGGAAAACTACGACTAAACAAAATCCAAGTAATTTTCAGGGACTTCCTAGCTCTATATAGGTAAAAGAGAAGGAGGATTCGGCCAGCATAAAGGAGTAGCCGAATAGGACTCGTACAAAGCCCAAGGCCCAAGTTTGACTCGGACTGGTAAGTTGACCTGACTTGTTTTGGTGATTGTGCAGTGCTGCGATGGAATTTTTAGGTGGGGTCAAATCCATTGGAATGATCTCGAAGTAAGCTTTTCATCAAGTGCAAGAACTCACCATCCGGAGGCCAAATTGGGCTTCAAAACATGGCACACTTGATCTCCGACTTTGCTTGATGTAGATGTGCATCATTGCTGATCCAAACCATGGTTTATAAGTATAAGCACATCACATGCATCAGGTAGTGGATTATTCTCAAAAGTATAATTAGATACGCTTAAGAATGACTTTACCTGATAATTGAGTTGACGAGCACGCGTTCTGATAATTGGTCCTTGTATATCTAATTGAGGAGCAGTAGGTATGGTTGTATCAGTGGAAGGGATGTCCTCATCAACCTCCCTAACTCTAGCATTGCCTCTAACTCTATCATCAGTGCCAAATTCTTCCTCAATCACCAGCCTTCTCCATCAGCCATGTCCTCGCACCGCCACCTACTTCTAGATGCATGTTGCCCTAACCCGTATGTTGCCACATCCCTTGGATCCACACCATGCCCTTACCCCTGCTCCACAATTCCATTCAGATCCGCTGCCACCCTAAGTTTTGCTGCCTCCAAACCCTAAAAGATTGCTGGCCGCCACATCCTTAGTTGGTCAATAGATAGATGTTTCTTTAAGACCATCCATTAGTCTGTTACTCTATTACAATATGCTAAAACAATTATATGCTATGAATTATCCATTAATCTATTACTTTACATGATTCCTTGTCAATTTTACATAATACCTATGAATTTTTTCTCTCAAGTTAAATATATGACCATGTCAGATAAAAATACTCAAAATGTCGCAAGTAAAGAGCATTGGCTCATCGCCAGACAGAATAGAAGGTACTGCTGAGGGGTCGAGCAAGGTTCCAAATGTTGAGGGGCCCAATAAGGTTAGAAAGGCCTGAGGACCGAATAAGGAGGCCATAGGGAGAACGCCGTAGGTTCTCCACTTCAATGCCACGGGGGTTTGGACAGGTCCTCCCAAGTACAAGGGGCGCTGTGGGATATAGATTCCAGGGTATCCTCAGGAAAGGCCCAAGATGAAGGCCCAGAAGATACTCCCTCGCACAGCCCTCACGCTGCGTGCAAGGGACATATCCTAAAGGAAGTTGAACTTATATATAGATATGATAGATACGGTTGTAATCTGAGTCGTTAATAGGGTAGATAAAGATGTAAACTCTATCCTATTAACTGACTAGAATCTTGTAACCGATCGGAATCTCCAAACCGATCAAGACTCTGTAAGCCGCCCCACCCCCACTATATAAGGGAGAGGGCAGGCAACAACATAGGGATCCGATCATCCAAGCATAGAGCAATCAAGCCATAGAGCATAGAACACCTCATATTGCCCAGAGCATATTGTGCTTTGAGCAACCTCAGATCCAAGAGATCCATATAATCCCAAAGACACGTGATTAGGGTATTATCTCCTCCGAGAGCCCGAACTCAGATAAACCCCTTGTCTTGTGTGGCCATCGAGTTTGAGATCGAGCGGCGCCGCTCTATAAATTCATTGCCGACTACAAAAGTCGGCGCTGGCGTGCTGTAGGGGAGCGCTTCAATCTTTTCCTATGCACTGATGGCATCAACCGCGGATTCATCTCCGGCCAGCTTTCCGCTCGTAAGCCCGGATTTCATCGCTAATATGCGGGAGAGCTTGTCACCGATAAAACCGCATCCAATCTGCAGATCCGTGGCGAACCATCTCGTACATTACTCGACTTATCCGAAAACCATCGGCTCCATTAGGAGCGGCCGCGATTTTCGCGACATCTTCTCAATTGAAGGATGTAAGACCGATCTCCATCAAGAAGATCGTGGCGCCGAGGAAGAAGATCGCCGACGCAAGGGTAAGGAGATCAAAACGCGGTCTCTCCGATCTTTGGGTCGCAATGTCCGGAGGACATCCTGCAATCTAAGTTGGGAGATCGATCCGCCTTCCGCGACGCCGATGCGTAACGCCGCCGCTTCAAGACGCCTCGACGCTACCGACCCGATGATTGCATCGGATACCCAGCGGCCCGATTGTGGCTCACATCAAGGCCATGGTGACGGCGGCTATCCAAAGAAAATCGAGAAGCCGGCCGAGAAGCGCATTCGCGCTCTAACGCGGCACTGTGTCGCCAGCAATGGATCGCAACCACCAGAAGCGTTGGCGCTGGCGCCACGCGCCGCATACCGAGACGCACGACAGATCTCTGATCGCGACCTCCGCCAGACATCACGGCCAGCGACGAGAGCGGACGAGGAAGAAAGACATGGACGCCGCGACGACTTCGAGCGCTTTCAAGATAAGCTACGATCGGCGAAACGACCAATGCACAATGACCACGACGATCGAGATTTCATCATCGCCGAGTGGAAGTGACGACGAACGCCGAGTCAATGACTCGCGCGCGAACCTCACCTCGACGCTTTGACGGTCATCACCGAGCTAGAAGATCTCCACGCGAGTCCACCCCAAAGATGAAAGATCCATCAATGGGATCCGAAGCGTTCACTCCCGGCCACGAGTGGTTTGGCCCGACGGATTCAACCCCAAAGGCATTGTAAAGTTCGACGGGAGCGACCCAAAAGCTTGGTTGCGGTGTCTATGCCTCAGCGGTCAAGGCAAAGCAGGAGGAAATCGACCGTCATGGCGAACTATTTGGCGGTCAATCTCACCCCTCGACACAAGCATGGCTCACGGCCTCCCGCCAACTCGGTAGACTCTGGAGTGACTCATGCGAGCAATTCATCGCCAACTTTCGGGGACCTATGAGAGGCCCGGTACTCTGTGGGACTCGTGACACCGCACTGTAAGAAGGATGAAACGCTGAGAGACTTCATCCGGCGCTTCATGCAGAAGAAGAACACCGTCAGAGATGTGTCAGAGGCGGTGGTGGTGGCGGCCTTCCAGAAAGGGGTAAGCGATCCTGATCTTATTAAAAAAATGTCCAGGAAGCCACCGACCTTCGTAAAAGAAATGTTTGCATTAGCCGACTGCTACGCCACGGCCTCAGATGCTCTGGCCGAGCGGCAAGAAGATCATCCCACACAAAAAAGCAAGGGCGATAAGCCCGAGTTCTCTAAACACAAGGATAGGAAACGCAAGGGCGAGGAGCTGGTCGCGGTAGCCGAGCATAACCGGCCCTGGGCCATCGGAGAGAGGCACCCGACTACAGCACCGTCATGGAAGCGATCTGTCCTTTCCACCCCAAGGGAAAGCACGCCGCCAAGGACTGATTCACTCGCCGCTTTCGCGCGAAAATCAACTGCAACCGCCCTGACCAAGGGCGGTTGCTCAAACAAGAAGAAGGAACTCCTGATGAAGAAGATTTCCGAGAGCCCGAGCAAGAGCTGAACTACATCTACGGGGGCTCAACTGGATACGAGTCCAAGCGGAAGCAAAAACTCAGAGCTCGGGAGATCAACGCAGTGGAACCGTGACTCAATAATATCGAAATGGTCTGAGGTCCCGATCACCTTTGACCATAGAGATCACACCGGCAGGTTCCACATCCGGTAAGTTTCTCTCGCATTTGACCCGGTTGCGCAATGTGAAGCTTAAGAGGGTTCTGATCGACGGCGGAAGTGGGCTCAACGTCCCGCTCGCGTAACTTTCGACGACATGAGCATCCTCGCTCAAAGCCGAGGCCAAGCACTCACCTTTCCACGGAGTAATCCCGGGCGCCCTCGTTCCCCTGACAGATTTCATTACCCGCTACGCTCGGGACTAAGGATAATTTTCGGACCGAATTCATCAATTTTGAGGTAGCCAATTTGGAGACGGCGATCATGCCATCTTGGGAAGGCTCGCCTAGCTGATTCATGGCCATACCCCATTACACTTACTCGGTGTTGAAGATGCCGGGACCCAAAAGAGTCATCACACTTCGTGGCGACATAAAGCAATCCTCGCAATGCGACCGGGAGAATCATGAACTTGCTGAATTACAGGAAGCAGGTACCCTGGCAAGAAACATCCAGGCTGAGGCTGCCACGCTCCAAGACGAAGGAGAAGTACCATCAAAAAAGCAAGCCACCTCGGGAATTAAGCCCGGCGAAGGAACTAAAAGGATCATTCTTGACCCGTCGACACGCCTAAAACAACCGTGATCGGACAGGCTCGAGGACAAATAGGAAAGCGTGCTCGTCACCTTCCTCCAAACTAACAGAGACATTTTCGCCTGGAAACCATCAAATATGCGAGGTGTACCAAGGGAGGTGATCGAGCACTCTCTCCATGTTGATGAGAAGTCAAAACCCATCAAACAGAAGCTTCGGCGGTTCGCCCCGGATCGTCGGAACGCCATAAAACAGGAAATCACAAAACTCCTAGCCGCAGGTTTCATCAAAGAAGTGTATCATCCTGATTGGTTAGCAAATCGTGTTAGTTCAAAAGAAGAATAAAACTTGGCGCGTAATGCGCCGATTATATCGATCTCAACAAGGCGTGCGAAGGATCCCTTTGACCGCCCGGATTGATCAGTGGTTGATTCGACCGGTTGTGAAATTTTGAGTTTTCTTGACGCATACTCGGCTATCACCAGATTCTCCTAAAGGAGGAAGATCATATCAAAACCTCGCTCATCACGCCTTCGAGTATAACGTTACACCACGATGGCATTCGGGCTAAAAAGCCGGGCGCGACCTATCGCGGCGCGATCTGGTGTTTTCACGCTCAGCTCGGGCGCAACGTGGAGGCGTATGTAGATGACGTTGTCGTAAAAACTCGGGAAAGGAAAGATCTTATCATCGACCTAGCCGAGACTTTCAAAGTTTAAGGGCTTTCAACATGAAGTGAATCCTGAGAAGTGTGTTTTCGGAGTATCTTCGGGAAAACTACTCGGATTTATCGTGTCACAACGAGGCATTGAAGCCAACCCGGAGAAAGTCAAGGCCATATCAAATATGGAACCGCCGACGAACCAAAAAGACGTCCAGAAGCTTACAGGGTGTATGGCCGCTCTAAGCGTGTTCATCTCCTACGGGTATGCGAGGTATGCCTTTCTTCAAACTACTCAAGAAACAAGATAAGTTTCAGTGGACGTCGGAAGCGCAACAAGCATTTGAAGATCTGAAGATCTTCCTAACGACACCTCCCGTGTTGGTCTCACCAATGCCAGAAGAACCCCTATTACTTTATATCACGAAGCGGCACATGTAGTCGCCACGCGATCATCGTAGAAAGGGAGGAAACGGCTCAGGGGCACAGAGTCCAGCACCCGGTATACTTCGTCAGTGAAGTCCTAAGTGAGTCCAAGGTACGGTATCCACAAGTGCAGAAGCTATTATATGCCGTACTCCTTACGTCTCGCAAGCTTAAACACTACTTCCAAGAGCATGTTATTTCGGTGGTCACCTCCTTCCCGATCGGAGACATACTTCGCAACCAGGAGGCCACTGGAAGAATTACCAAATGGGCAGTTGAACTCGGGGCCTTTGACATTCAATTCAAGCCCCGCTTGGCCATCAAATCCCAAGCACTCGCTGACTTTACTATCGAGTGGACGGAATTGCAGCACCCGACGATTACTAAAGATCTCGAGTATTGGACGATGTACTTTGAAGGTTCCCTCATGCTCAGCAGCGCGGGGGCTGGTATAGTGCTCATATCACCAAGTGGAGAAAGATTGAGGTATGTCCTCCAAATATTTTTTCCTACATCCAACAACGCCGCAGAGTATGAGGCACTCATTCACGGACTCCGTATCGCCATATCTCTCGGCATTCGACGACTGGCGGTTCGCGGAGATTCAATGCTCATGGTCAATCAAGTGCGTATGAATGGTCTTGCATCGAGGACAATATGGCAAAGATATTGCCAAGAAGTGCGCAAGCTAGAAAGCAATTTCGATGGACTCGAGCTCGCTCACGTGCTTGACGGACAACGGCGGTGATGAATTGGCGAAGATGGGATCCTGCCGTCCAAGGTGCCCGTGAGAATATTTGTAGAAGAAATTCATAAACCCATGATTAGCGCCGACCAAAAGCGCATGATCCGGTAGAAAAAGGGAAGAGGCAGAGGTCTTGATTATTACCCCAGATTGGACATCTCCATACCTGGACTACCTGACAGATGACAAGCTACCCGAGGATCGCGTCCAAGACGAGCGGATCATGCGCCGAAGCAAGAGTTATGTAGTCGTTGGAAAGGAGCTTTATCGTAAGAGCTCCTCCGCATACCGTGACGATGCATATCGAACAAAAAGGAAAAGACTGCTCAAAGAAATCCACTCGGAATTTGTGGGAACCATGCGGCATCATCGACCTCGGTCGGAAAAGCCTATCGCCAAGGGTTCTTTTGGCCGATCGCCACACGCATGCGGAGGACATCGTCCGGACATGCGAAGGATGTCGCTTTTTGCACGCCAAATGAACAAGCCAAAGACAAGAACTCTGACTATCCCGATTACATGGCCATTTGCGGTCAGGGGCTCGACATGGTGGGACCTTTGAAAAGGCTCAAGGAGGCTATACTCATCTCTTCGTTGCCGCTTATAAATTCACCAAATGGATTGAGGCCAAACCGATCGCCACCATTACGGCAAAGGCCGAGAATTCTTTCGCGAGATCGTGGTTAGATTTGGCGTACCCAACCGAATCATCACGGATAATGGCACTCGATTCGAGGCGAAGTATTTCAAGATTGGTGCGAGGAGTGGGCATAAAATTTGCTTCGCGTCGATCGCGCACCCAAATAACTGACAAAGTTGAGCGAGCTAATGGCATGGTGCTCCAAGGCATAAAAGCAAGAATTTTCGATCGACTCCAACCATATGCTACTCGGTGGGTCAAGGAACCGATTAAGACTGGGCTACGAACTACCCCACAGAGCAACCGGCAATCACCTTTCTTTACGGTATATGGCATAGAAGCGGTCTTAACAACCGAGTTAGAATTCGGATCCCCGCGGGTTCGGAGTTATGAAGAGATCACTTCAGAAGACAGCCGGCTAGAAGACCTCGACAGATTGGAAGAAGCCAGGATATCGCAACAATTAGCTCGTGAAATACCTCCAAGGCTTACGACGTTATCATGGGCGCAATGTAAAGAGCCGCGCGTTCTCCAAAGGAGATCTAGTCCTAAGGAGGAATCAAAAGAGCGAACATAAACTCTCCCCAAGTTGGGAGGGCCCTTACATCATCGATGAAGTAATTCGTCCCGAAGCTTATAAACTTAAGCGAGAAGATGGATCGACAATCAACAATACTTGGAATATAGAACAGCTACGCCGCTTTTCACTTAAGTTTTGTACTACATTTAATCTTTTGTGAATAAAAGTTCGATTGAAAAAGTCGTTTTCATATAACCTCTTTTATAATCGTGAATTCGAGTGCTTCGCTCTTATGTTAAGACTCAGGGACAAGATCCATGAATCATATCCCGAGCCTGGGGGCTGGAGTCAGATGAACAAAGGTCACCGGTCAAACCACTCAAGATATATACTTTCATGAAGAAAAACAGGAACACTTTTATGTCTTTAAAGGTCAAGAGTCTCTACAATCAACAAAGAAGTATCCCCGACTTCCTCCCGAGCTCGCGGCCGATCTTCGTCAACATCGCGAGCGTAGCCTTCCTAAGGGCCTCAAGATCCACTCGGGATAGAGGACTTGGTGATCGCCAGTGGTCCGGCCGCACCGTTAGCCGCTTCCTTCAAGAGTTCTTGAGGGCCCCCGGGGCTTCCTTTAGCCGGACGACGACCTCACCCCTGCTGAGTGGCCTCTCGCCACTTGGATGAAGTGAACTCAGCAGGGGCTAGAAGGCGTCCGAGCTCAATAGCAGAAGTTTCGAGAACCTTAACTCTTCATCAAGACGGCGTATGCGCTGAGTTTTGACCTTATAATCTGCAAGGCAAAGCGTTAGAGAAGATAGTAAAGGATCAAGCAAAGACTAGTTGACAGCTACACCTTCAAAATCCTTCTCCAGCTTCACTCGGGAATCTTCCACGGCTTTAAGTTTTCCTTCGAGCTTCGCGAGAGCCGAATCCCGAGCTGGAGGAAACACAAGAAATCGGCAAGATAGTCGACTAAGCGAAAAACATGAAACAACCCAAGAGATAGCTACCTCGGAGAGAGCCGGTGATATCCTGATTCTCCTGGCGCAGAGTGTTTTGTTCTGTCCGCGATGTCTGGAGTTCGGACCGAAGGGATTGCAGTTCGGCCATATACTCGGCTTTGATGCGTGCTAGGTCGGCCAAGTACTCCTGGCGAGTCCGGATTTCAGGGACCATCCTTTGAATGTACTCGGACTTTCGCTCGAAGCGCTCCCCTATTTTCTATAATCATCATAGCAAAAGGTAAACGCGTGGAAGAAGGGAGGAAGCAGGGACACAACGGTCTTGGAGGAATGCTCACCTGGGCGGCATGCGCACAAGCCTTGGCATGGATGAAAAAGTCATCCCTCTCTCTCTGCTCTTCCTCTGGGTCTTCCAAAAGCTTCAAACCCTCATCATCGGCAAAGGTTGTATCTGTTATTAGCCGGGGGCGAGCAGGGGCTAGCGGGACTCGGTGAATCTCTTCAACCTCAGGGGACGAGCAGGAGGCCGGCTCAGAGCAGCGGATCATCGCCGCAGGGCAACGCGAATCAGAGACGGCGCCGGGGGGACTAGGAGACACTTCGGCGCCCTCAGAAGCAGTTTCCCCTGTCGAAGTATGAACTCCGGGAGGTCCAACCTCAGTGGGGCCCCCAGGCGGAGCCCCGACGGGCGTATCAAGCGAAGGGTCCCTGTGAAGAAGAATCGTCAGCGAGACCGAAGAATAAAAATGGAGTCAACAGAGTAACGGACCTGTTGGATTTCCTCATTCTCATCGGGGGCTTTTTGCGAATAGCTGGCCCACCCCCGGAAGAACCACTCGGACCGCCGCCGACTGGTGCCCTGGGTTTCTCTGGACAACCCGCCGGAACTCGCGCAGGTGGATCTTGGATTTTGGGACCACCAACCGGACGTCGGGGGGCCACGAGGTCATCAGACAGTATCTTCTTTCCCTTGTTTGCAGCAGGGCCACCTGCTGGAGACCGCGCCCGGCGCTTCGGAGAACAGCCTGGGCAAGGAAGCATTTTTGGAAGGGGAGGAACACTGAAGAATGCGATACGATCCTGAAGATGAAGATCAAGAGTTAGCAAAACTTCAAAGGACGAAGAAACGCAAAATTCTCAATAAAAATCGCCTACCGCAGGAGGGGGCGTGATATGTTGAAAGATTTCGGGCACTTGACAGATAATATGTCGATGCTTGAGATAAAGAGTTCTCCAGCTCTGACGCATAACCTCTCCCTTGGCAAATCGTCGGGCCGTTCCCGGGTCGGGTCACTTTGTCCCCTATAAGCGAATCCCAGATGAACTCGCTCCTTCAAGGGCTGCACCCGGCGGGCGATGAAGTGGAGGGCCAAACCCACTCCTGTAAGCCCGCTATCTTTCAGCTGTCCGATTAGTGCCAAGAGTTCAGACACTTGATCCATGTCGGAAGAAGCAGGGGCGGAACCCCAGGAAATAGACATTGAGGGACGGAGCCCAGTGAACGGAGACAGAGACAAATCGGGGTTGGCACAGTAAAACCATTCCCTATGCCAGCCCTTGTTGGAGGTCTTGACAGGAATGGCAAAGTAATCCTTCTTCAACCCTTCCCGTAGCTGGAATCCAGCACCCCCGATAACATTGGGGTCATTTTTGGAGGGATAGGGCTTCAGGAGATAAAGGTGACGAAAGAGGTCGAAATGGGGGCTAATGCCCAGAAAAGCTTCACAAAGGTGGACAAAGAGGGAAATTTGGAGGATAGAATTGGGGTTTAGATTCACCAATTCGATTTCATAAAAGAAAAGAAGGCCGCGAAGGAAAGAACTGATCGGAAGACCAAGGCCGCGATGGAAAAAGGATTCGAAAACCACCACCTCCTCGGAGCGGGGAGTCGGGACGGATTCACCGGCGGCCGGGCGTGCGGAGATCAGGGCCAGATCAGGCAAGATCCCGTCGTCCACCATGGATTTCAGC